>OX422209.1:591352711-592635211 GCA_949130495.1 Sambucus nigra | reverse complement strand
CGATCTTTTATAATTTTGAGCAAGGAGGACTTACGAATTTTGGAGATCTTTACCATCTGCTAAATTAAGTCTTCTAGGGTTAGAAGTTACCTAGTATAATAGATGCCATAGGAGGAGGAAGAGAGGAAGTACCAAGGCCATTCCACACCTTCTTGCAACAAAACCACCGTCATTGCGTAGATCGGGAGGAGATGATCACACCCATATCATTCTTCTATAGAGGATCAGACCTACCAACAGAGGCAAGTATATATCTTGCTTAATTTATGAAAGATATACCATCCATGTTAGAATAGGGTGATTTATCTATGAGTATCATGTGTTTTGGCTTAATTTGGAAGACTTCAACATGTTATTGGGTAAGAATTGCATATAGACTGAAGTCTCCAATGATTTAAGAAAAAAATGTGATTATAGACAAAGAGAATAACGGATTAAATCAGAGTTTCATGGAGGTTATTGAATAAAAATAGTGAACTTAGGTTTTAGAGGTTAATCTTGAATTAACGCAAATTAATTTATGTTCTTTGATGATTTGACGATTATAAAACGTTAGAAATCATATATATGGGTTGGTATAATGTTTGGTATTCTTGGTTGTGTGAATGGGATAGAATCATTGGGATTTAGATATTAAAAATGGTGGATCAGGTAACTAGTTCCATTGCAGAATACGAGACATGTTCGAGAGAATCGATTTGGACCAAGGCCGAATCGATTCGATTTCCTAGAATTGGCAAATTTTCTTGTTTGTTTAGAACTTGTGGGAAATGACCAAATTAACTTTTGAGATGAAGTTTAAAAATAAAGAGAATTAATTTAAAGTACTGGTAGGCCAATATTGGGTTTGAGATCTACTCCCATGAGAGGAATTTAAGAACTAAGATTAAGTAGTCATAATTGTGGGGTAAAACCTAATTCGGAGAATTATATAGTAGATCGAGAAATAGAGGGAATACATTACTTATACTAGTAGGATTTGAGTGAGATAGTCACTGAATTGACTTACAGGACACTTGATTACCTTTAGAGTAGTGAGAAAACACTCAGACCTACAAGATAAAACATATAATGATATATTAATAATACATAGACCATCCTAGAGTTATATATATGTAATACCCCGTAATTTTAATGACTTTTAAAAATGTGTTATATTTTAAATAAATGGATTAATGGGATTTTATTATAAATTAATTCATTTGGGTTTTATCCGAATTGTGGATATTAAAATGAATGATTCTGAATATTACTTAAAGATATTTAGGTAATATATGAATATGATATTATTGATATTGTTGTGAGTTATTAATTCAGTAATTTGAATTTTTAGTCGGATGCAGTATGGGACGTGTCGGGACTAATTTGTTAAATTAAAAAGGAAACTTATTTTTACATCAACCTTATAGTCGTTTTGGTTGCGTTGTTGAATCCGAAAGGGTTGAAATGGTCAGAAAAGTCTATTTGGATGTTGGTTTTGGGTCTCGGGTCATTTGAAAATGAAAAGACACCCAAAAAGGGCATTTTGGTTATTTTTACAAGGGGGATGAATAGTGATTTCAGATTTTGTCTTATTATAAATATTTGGAGATTAGTTGTACGTGGGTTCATTCATATCTTCTACCCAAAATTGAGAGGTCATCTTCGTAGAGAGAGTGAAAGGTTCCTTAAGAGAAGAAAAGCTTGCTTGGAAATGAGGAGAACCAAAGACCAAAGGTCACCACCAACAAACCACCACCGAAAGTGACCGAAAAAGAGGAGAGCAACCTGTGTTATTCAACTCCAAAGGATCAGATCTTCATTAGAGGCAAGTGTTTGATAATTGCAATCTAAGTTCGTATATTGTCCATGTTAGGATAGTTATAAAAATGAGATTTTTCATGTTTGGAAGATGAAAAGATAGAGTTGTTAATGGATTTCTGGAATCTAAAAATATATAGGAATCAAACTCATGTTGTAGATAGTTCGTAATCCATGAAATATTCATCAATCTAAAAATCATTGTTGTGTTCTTGAAGATATCATGTATATAATTTAATGGAAAAAGAGGATAAACATATGCTTTTAATTCAAACTCTTTATGATTCTAGGATGTTTAGAGCATTAGAAATCATTCAAATATGTTGCTATATCATGTAGTAAGGTTTATAAGGAATTTCGGAACTTAATATGAAGGTTTGAATGAATAAAAGTGATGAAACCCGTAGTAGAAGAAATGTAGAAAACTGGGTTGATACTTGGGCAATCGATCAATCGACCCCTTGCCTTCGATCGATTGACCTCCCCAGAATTCATGAAGTTGTTGCTTTTTAATGCTTGATCTTATCCCAAATATTTTGTAAGTATTTGGTGATTATTAATTGGATATAATGGGACTTAGGGAAGATCAGTAAGCCCTAGATATGAATCGAATTAATGTGATTAGGATTTAATTGATTAGAATTATGATAATTAAATTGGAAAGAAATTTCGGTTGCTAGATTCATGTGTTGGATTCTAATTTGTTTGCATTAGGATTAAAGATAGGTCTAGTAGGGGAGATTTAATATAACACCTGGGTAGCCTTAGGGTTACAATTTGAGCATCAAGGACAGAGTTTAAGCTCATTATTGATTGCGCAAGGACTGAGTGTAGTACAAGCGCTTAGTGGTTTGGCTCCTAGATAGAGATGGGAGTTCAGACCACATTTGGTTGAAACAGAGGATGAGGTTATCCCGGTTGTGTATTTGAAGTTGACGGACCTCTACGACCGACAAAGTTAAGTAATAGTGTATTGGAGGGGTTCCTTGTTTGGATTTCGCTTTGCGAGATGCTCCGCGCATGAACCTTAATGATGTCGGGAGTGAAGAGATGTTATAGGATGAGAGGATGTTGATTTTGTTGATAAGTCATATAGTGTGAATGAAACACTATAGGCTATGATCCATGTGATGATGGTATTCAATCCTAGTTGATAAGAAGATGTGAAACAATCGGTTTTAACCCTATTTAAGGGGAGTTTAATTCGTAGTAATTCGGGAGATAAGATGAGGTGGACCAATAGGATATTAGTGATTTCTTACTGAATAAATATAATGAGGAAAAACCTATTTGAACCTTGAGTAATGAGTGAGGCTCGGGGATAATTAAATTAAAGAAGTAAAGTCATAATATTTTAATATGTAGGATTTAAGAGATATAATGCTACGTATGGGAAATATCTTATGGTAGCGTGATTACCTTGTTAATATTATATCTATAGGTAGATGACAATTTGATTGATTGATAATTTATGTGTATGACATACCTAGCTTACTTGCTATCGACGGGAGGTTTGCGCGTGAGGGAAGTCATATCCAGATGAATCCATGGGATTTTTGATTTGTTGCTCGAGAACATAGGTCTATGAAAGACTTATCGGGGAGCCTATAAGTCCGCTGATACGAGACCTATGTTCGCCTCCAATTTGTGTGTTGTTGTTTGTGGTTCGAGGAATCCTTACCGAACCTTTAGTCCCCTATTCGGTGACCAGCGATATTGGGACATGATAGCAGAGTAATGCATTGCACCGCAGCTGTGTCTCGGGGTTCCGTATTATATGTGTATATATATAATTAATGAATGAATGTATATAGAGTGGATTGATAAATCTACTATGTGATAATTATAGATGATGGTGAATAAAGAAAAAGAATTGAATTAAGTTAATGAATATTATTCTGATAGATTTGAAAAGCTTAACTCATATTAATGAGAGAATGCATATGAATAATTATATTACGTATGGTATGGGACATACGGGGTTATGATATGGAATGGAATCATATTATGGAAACTAGTGAGGAGGAACCATTAACTAAGAGGTTAATAGAAAACATTAAGTGTGCACTCTAGATGAGAGGTGAGAATAGCAAGTGAGAGTTGGATACTAACATGTACATAATAAATGCTTTATTTCACTTGTTAAATACTTGTTGTTTTCAAAATCATTTTCACATCGGGCTCTGACCCGTTTCCTTGCATATTTTCTTTTCTATTGTACCTTCTATATCAGGTGTCCATCAGCAGGGACGCCAACCTTAGAGAATTATGACGAGCTATGGAGCTATGGAGTATTGCTTAGACGCCTATCCTCATTTGATTCACAGTATTCTTTTAGTTAGGGCATGTTGCCCAAATGAATTCAGCTATCTCTTCTATCTGAGTAAAATACTCTTGTATTCGTGTCGTTTTCATACATTTAATATTGTTGGGATTATTGTATTGGATTATTATTTGGGAATGTTTATTCCAATTTCATTTAAATTCTTTTGTGTTATCTATTCGGTTATTAGTGTTGTAGAATAATATGTGTAGTGTTATTCGTAAAATAAAAATTGATTTTGTTGAATTAAAATTTGGAAAGTTTTTAACACCAGCTTAATTGGGTATTGGGTGATTAGTTAATGTTTTCGACAGTGATGCTAAGAATGAGCCAACTGTATATTCTATTTTAATTTGGTATGGGACTGGCCACCCGGTATTGAATTAGGCGGGGTGTTACAATATACTACATATGAGATATAGATTATAAGTTACGTGTATACCTATACTGATGGCTTAAATATATGATTAGGTGGTGTGTATACCTATTGTATGATTCTTATCTGTATTGACATACCTACGTTGCTTGCTATCACATGAGGTTTTGAAATGGGGACAACCTTATCCTGATGATCCCATTAGGGGGATTTTGGACTTGTACCTCTAAATATAGAACATAGGTTGGATCACTATTTGTGTAAATGATGGTGTGCATGGTCATTTGGGTGCATAGATATGTGCATAGCTCAAAGGCCTAGAACTGTGTTCGCCTCTAATATGTGTGATTTGTAATTATTGTTCGTGAGAGATACTGAACCAATGGTCCTTTATTAAGTATGTGACATACCGAGACTTGATAGCAGAGTATGCATGAATCGCATCTCATCCTAGGGGTGTTATATATATATATATATATATATATATATATATATATATATATATATATATATATATATATTCTACCATGTGTGCTTAATAAATGAGAAATATAGTGACATCTCAAATATCCCTAGTATATGGAGAATCAGACATATATTGAGAAATTCATAATTGGCTAATTGATATAAAGAATTTGGTAACGTATAGTATGGGTGAAGCAGGTGGGTACAACGAGTTAATTTATGAAGAAATAGACTTGGTTCGGACTAGTTAGGCGAGGTAGCAAAACTAGGACGGGTTAAAAAACATATGTTAGGTGTGCACATTGGTTGAGAGGCGAGGATCCCAATTGAGGGCATGTAAACCTAACATGTATATAATATCTGTTGATTTTGCATTTTAAATACATGCTAAATTTTTAAATGTTTCCATTGGGCTGTGACCCATTTTCTGCAAACCTATATTTTTGAAAAATATTTTAGGTTCCCAGCCACATGGACACTTGGCTTAGGAGATCTTATCATTTGACGTGTTGTAGCTACTGTGGAAGTTGCATGAGCTTGATGTTAGAAGCCTTCGTATTCATCATTTATTCCTTATGAGCTACTTATTTTAGTCGGGCATGTTGTCCACATCTATTTAGAATTTATTGAGAGATAGAGGGATTTTATTTAAATTCTATGACTGTTGGGATAGTTTTTATTATAGATGGATGTATTATTATTTCAGATTGGATGATGTATTTAAAACACAGTTTTATTATTCTGCACTATATTCATTGTGTGTTTGATTATTTAATGTTATAATAAAAATTTATTGGGTTGCATGTTACTTATAAAGATAAAGTTTGACACCAATTTTTCAAATGCTAGGTGGTTAGTAAATATTAAAAAGTTTTTGACGGTGATGCTAATAATGAACCAAATGGATATTATATTAATTTAATAAAGGACTCATCACCCGGTATATAATTAGGCGGGGTGTCACAAGTTTTCCCTTACAACTCTCTCTCTCTCTCTCTCTAATTTTTAGCAGCGGTGACCCCCCTTCCTCTACACACATTTCTGTACATCTATCTCTCTCTCTCTCTCTCTGTATGTGTGTGTATATATATATATATATATATATATATATATATATATATATATATATGTTTGTGCTCATAAATTGGTATATAATACATGCATGCATGCACCCCAAAGTAAGTGTTATATAACAAGTAATGAAGGTGAAAAGGTAATAAGTAATCGTATAGAAGTTAATTTAGCATCAATTGACACCCTCGTTACCTGTTATATAATTTTTTATGGGAGGTGCGTGCGTGCATGCATGTATTCTCATGTAAATGCATGACATAACAATACTTTAACATGATATAATGCGTTTTATATTCTCATGTTGACTTTATAAATTGTTGATTGGTGGAATTGAACATTTAGATGGCCATTGAGTTGGTTGGCCCTAAGCATTTCTACTATTTGACATTATTATTTAAATTGTTGATTAGGTTCCTTGAATCATTGTTTAATGGTGTATTTAAAGATTTAGATGGCCATTGAGTTGGTTGATCCCAAGCATTTCTAATATTTCGGATTATTATTTGAATTGTTGTTTGAGATTCTTGAATTGTTATTGACTGGTGGATTTAAACATTTAAATTTCCATTGAGTTGGTTGGCCCTAGGCATTTATAACATTTAGGATTTTGATTCTATTGAATATAAATAAATATAAGTGAAACATACTATAAATTATAAAAGCTTGTTGTTAAACAATTAATAATGCAAAATTAAACATAACTATGTATTTATCATCACTATAAGCATTACTGCCGAATATATGAATATACGCTTCTTACCCATAATACGTGATTGCTTATAGTAGCTATAATGGGATATCCTAAGAACAAAGAGTGGATGGGTGAGACAAATATATTAGGGGATGAGTTTTACAAAGGTGCTAATGAATTTGTGAAACACACAAAGAGATACCGTAATTAAAAAGAGTTCTCGTGTCCATGTGCTAAGTGTAAGAATGGTAATGTGTTTGAGTGGAAAATAGTTGAACTACATTTGTTAAGATGGGGTATGTAAGATAGTTATAGATTTTGGATTTTTCACGGGGAATCTAAAGTTCCTATTATCTTCGAGCAACCTTCATAATAACCTTCAACAAGTAGGGTAGATGTACAAGGGAAGGAGGACAAGGTAGAGGATTTAGTTGCTGAGGCATATGGAGTTCATAACAAGGTAGAAAATGAGGTCACTAAGATATACAAGGTTCAGGTGCTCATAAAGATATCGAGATAAACCATGATGATGACTCTACAATTTAAAATTTAAGGCGACCTAGTCGTTGTTTTCTAGCCGTGACAAAGATCGAACAACTTTACATGCCATTGTTGGTTTCATAGTTTGAATACCCAATATGGTTTTCTAGTAATAACATGACGGGAAATTTGAATTGAGTGAAGGTCTTGCTACCCAAATAGAATACACATCCAAATAGCTATCCTATTATGAAGAATAGCTTGAAAGGTTTGGGAATGAAGTATAAATAAATCGATACTTATGACTGCATACTATAATGAAAGGAGTATGAACCTAGATATGTGTAATCTACTAAAAAGGAAGGCACAAGCTCAAAAGTGCCTAAAAAAGTGTTGAAATATTTTCCCACTGGGCTTAGACTGAAGCAATTTGTCATAGTTCCATGGAAAATAGAGGTAATGACTTGACATGCTAGGGAAGAACTAGGGGATAATATCATGTTTCATCCTCTTAATTCTATAAATTAGAAGAAGATGAATTATAAGTATCCCGATTTTGCTCGTGAATGGTGTAACATTTGTTTGGAAATATCAATAGATGGTTTCAATCCATTTGGAAATCTGAGAACTAATTAGAGTGTATGGCCAATGATCCTAGCAGCGAAAGTCACTAAGTGAGGACATCGATGTGATCATGCAATTGGTTCCTCTGTTGTTTAAGAATTGTTTCTCTAAGAACAAGGATTTGAGGAGGGCTATTATGAAAATTATCATCTGCTTCTAACTTTTTGTGAGAAGGTAGTCAATCGAGATGACAAAGTGGATGCAAAAGTAGCGGTGATCGAAGCAATTTGTGTGTTAGAGAAGTACTTCCCGCCACCTTTTCTCCACATAAGTGTTCACTTGTTGATACACCTATGTGACGAGGCACTTCTTTGAAGCCTAGTTAGATATCGGGGGAAAGATCCGTTTGAGGGATTGATGAAAGTATTCAAAGATTACGTCAAAAATACACAATACATTGAAGGATTACTTGGAGAGGAATGCATTATTATTGACTAATCAATCTACACTCGGGAATATATGACTAACGCAAGCAGCGTGGATAACAGTGATGAGTTCATTGATGAGGGTGGTCAGGTGATGGGCAAGCCCGTGAAATTAACGAGTTTACAACATGAACAAGTAGCTCACTATCTATTTAACACACATGAAGATGTGGAAGAATGGAAAATTTAAGTTTATATTATTTTAACTTTTACATTATTTTTATTTTTATACATGATCAATTTCGTAATACGTTAATTATATTTAATGCTGAAAATATGATGCGTGTGGGAATAATAAAATACGAAGAACGATGGCACAATCAGATAACGAATTTAGGCTCTGGGTGTCACGCAAGGTAACTATAATGAAAATTTCTCCTATTAAATGTCACATTATAAGAAAGAATTAAAACTAACCTATTTAATTTATCAATCTCTCAAATCTTAAAGACGGGTGATACGGTATCAAGACTTCCTCGTCCAGCCACCTTGTTCATGGCACACGAGTACAAAAAGTATCGATTGAAAAATGATGTATTTGGTGCAAGTGTGTACAAGGAAAATAAAAATGTACAGAAGTTGGGCATTTCATAAAAGGATCTTACTTATTTTCGAGCAAACGTGTGAAATATAAAAACCTCGTTGAAGATGAAATGACTTACTATGGTGTCATTTGAAATATATTTGAACTGGTCTATATAAGCTTCAAAGAGGTAGTGTTTTATTGTGACTGGGTAAGAGTTTAGGATAAAATTACTTGTAAAGTTGATCATGGTTGACTTTTCTAAGTTGAAGAGCAACGAGCACGTGAGCGATGAGCAGTTTGTTTGTGCTTTTCAAAATGTTAAGCAAGTGTTTTACTCCGAGTATATCAACAATGAGGCATCGTAAATCGTCCTACATACGCCATAGAATCTAACCAATAGTGGGGATGATTGGGTGCTCCTATAGAATATCAATCGATTTTAGATGATAACCCGATTTGATTTTTTTTAGATTTATAATGAGTATTCCAATTATTAGTTTAGTTTATGATATGGATTTTTATTCTTATAATGTCATTAACTTGTATTCTTGTAGTGTTTTATTAATCTCAGATGGCAGTTTAATGATTTTATTCTTATAATGTTGTTAGATTGGTGGGTTGGTTTTTGGATATGTTAATTTGTATCTTACTCAGATTAACCATTAATTTTTAGTCCGTGACATGACCCGTAATTTGAATTTTTTTTAGGTTTGTAATAAGTACTCTATTTATTTTAAACAATACTTAGTTTGGTTGATGATGTGGATTAATATTCTTATAATGTCATTAACTTGTATCATGTAGTGCCTTAATTCATTTGGATTTTAGTCAATTGAATGCTTTTATTCATTTGGATTTGATCATTTTCTTATAGATCTGTTTGTACCAATAATATTTTTTTGTAGGAGATGGATTCATTAGGGCATAATGGTAGTGGGGGCGAGGAAGGCTCGTCTGTCACTAGGCCCCCCAAATGGGGCAAATTCGGGTTCATCATCGAGAACAAGACGTCCTTACTGGAGGAAGGTGCCACAGGAGCTCAAGATGGCCATCTGGTGGGCACTACAGGTAGTTACTCACTTTATTTTTATTTTTTTATTTATATTTATGTTATATTTATATTTACATTTTATTATATTTATAACTTAAATTCAATTAATACTTACTTTGTTTTTGGTTTGTAGTTGCTTGACAGGAACAATTCCGCCTGCCCCCACATGTCCGGGACTCCACCTTAGATCAATTGAGAGATCAAAACAAGATGTGGAAGAAAAATATGTGGGCACGGAAATTTGGGAAGTACCGGGAGTCCGTATTGAGGGTCCGTTACACTATACCGTTGGATGAGCCGCTCTCATTATCACAATGGCAGCAGTTTGTCGACAATGAAACCTAGGAGCGAAAATTGGCATCTCGTAAATCGGGGAGGGACAACCGGGTAATATAGGTGGACGCACCCAACTCTGAGCGAAAGTCTTACATTGAGGTGGAGGACATGATGGTAGGTTTTTATTTTTCGTTAATTTAGTTTGTATGTTATTCTAATTTAGCATTACTTTGCATTACTAACTAATTCGGTATTATTTTATTTTAGGAGTCTGGGAGTGGCCCAGGGGGTAGGCCACGTAGGCTCGATGCCTATGGGGTAATTTTGACAGAGAAGGGAAATGATAAAGAGGTGTCCCTAATCGTGGAAGCCGCAATTGTAAGTTACAAAACTATCTTACATTTGTTTTATTTTTTAATTACATTATATTTTGTTATTAACTAAACTAATCGTGTACTTTTTATCGTTTAAGGGAAAGCTTAAGGAAGTACATGACAAGCAGTCTAATGTCGATAAGGAATCTTTGGCTATGTGCACTCTAGGCTAAGTGCTCAGGGAGAATCGCAAGGGGGGGACTACGGGGTGATCTCTCGAGTGGGGAAGTCGAAGCTCACTGAGATTGAGACGAGCAACGCTGGGTTGGCTAGTAAGGTGGACACCCGTGGCGATAAGTTGGAAAGGCTGGAGAATATAGTCCTCAATATATTTGAGTTCTTGAAGCATCAGTTGGGGTCCACCTCATACAAGGGGAACTGGAAAGGGAAGGAAAAAAATGTAGAAAAGGATGCCACTACTCCATCTCTGTCAGCCTTATCGTCAATACGCACTGAGTCTTCGCTGCATATGACCCATTTTCCATCATGACCCCCATTGAACGGATAATTTATACAATTGGTTGGACGATCATATATTTGATAGACATCTTTGGTGGCCTGCTGATAGCTAGGGGTTGAGGGACCCAAACACACACCCGGGTAGTGTGCTTCGTGGACATTCCATGCAAGATATTGAGGCAAAGGTTCTTGTCACACATATTTTGCTTGAAAGAGATAATACACCTTTATGGTTGAAACAACAATGTGTACTTCGACAAATTGATGCATGTTTCAATTCATATGTAGTGTGGCCTGCCTTCCTCCTCGGAGATGTTTAACACATTAATCGGTGACATTATTTGCATTGATTTGTTCTGGATATCGAATATTGGATATTATTTGTATTTTTTTTATTTGTTTATGGATATTTATTTCTTAGTTATGGTTACGGATATTTATATCTATTTGATTTGTGTATGAAATACTGAATATTTCTTAGTATATATGCTATTTGGATAGGTTTAATATGATGTAACAGGTACAAATATACTGACGGGCAGTGGCAATGGCCATAGTGCCTAATAGTTTTTTTTATTTCTACCTAGATTAATCACGAATTTTAACCGTTAGAAGTCAGTGACAAATAACACTTGTCACGGACTTTCCACGATCAAAGTCCATCACAAATATTTATTTGTCAGGGACTTTGGCCTTGAAAAGTTTTATTTTGTCATAGGCTTGTCACTGTTAAAGTTCGTGACAAGTTTAATAATTGTCACGGACTTTGACCATGACACATCGGTGAAACATTCCTTTGTCACCCCAAACTTGTCAAGGTTTTTCACCGTAACAAGTTGTCTTATTTGTTGTAGTGGGATGGGGGTGCCTCCTTCAATATTATGTGCTTTATCTCTTTCTGCGAAACTAATATATCTGGGGAAGATTGATACTAATGTCATTGGTGATATTTGAATATGATTATTAATCCTCAAAGTTCATTGGTTATGTAAATGTTGGAATTATGATGGGTAATCTCACATCACACAATAAATTCCATGTTATAAAGAGTGCCATTTCATACCATTAGTTGATTGGAAGGGTGTGGATGCATAACCATGTCCTAGTCCCCTCTACTTATGACCAATGTACCAAGGAAAACTTGAAGAGAATATATATAGTCATCCAAGAAATCAAGAAGCTATTTGCCTATGAGGAGGTCCATTTGGTGGACACTGCATTTTACATAGAGTTGGCAGAAGATGCACGCGTTCTAACACAATGCACCAAAGGGGTTAGCGTCCCTTTGATCAGAGAAAGATTGGGGCCAATGGGTAACCGCATAGTAGAAGGGGTATGTACTGGAAATTGAGTTAAAAAAATGCATAATACTAATCCCAAGCCCCAAGATATCTCTAAATAACTAATCGATAGGATGAGACCAAAGATTGACCCAATAGGACATGAAGTCAAGCGACAGATTATACTTAGCAGGTTTATATAGGTAAGCTTAGATGAGGATGAGAAAGATAGAAAGATGATTGTAGTTGCCTTAACCAATTGCTAGTGCAAGAAGACTCAATTAGAGGATAAAAGAGTGGTGTATCACCTTTGAAGGTGTGCACGGTCAGGCGAGGAAGCTAATAAAGAGGCTGACCTGGAGTATGAGTGTTTCTTAGTGGACAATCAAGGGCAATGTATTTTCATTGTCAATTCCAATAACCATGAGTTTGTAGAGGAAGTGGAAGATGAACCAAAATGCATGACTAATGAAAAAAGGAAATGATTGATTGAGCTCATTTAGGATTATAAAGTTATTTTTGGGTGGAAGTACACTTAGATGGTTGGAATGGATCAACAAGTGAACTGCCACAAATTAAACGTTATGCCTTTAGCCATACCGATGAAGTAAGTAACTAAAACCTACACGCCAGAGATGGATATTAATATCAAAGAAGAGGTGTAACGGTAGTTGATAGCTGGGTTGATTAGGACAATTCAAAATCCTATTTGTCTCTCTAGCATTATGCTAATGGGAAAGAAGGATAAAATCTAAATATCTATTTTCATTGATTTTAGGGACCTTAACAAAGTTTGACCATATGATGAGTTCCCTCTTACCTCTATTGATAGTTTGATAGATTCAATGTCAGGTTATAAGATGTACATCTTCATGCATGGTTATGTGGCCTACAACCAAATCAAGATTTATCCAACAGATGCAAAGTAAATAACATTTAAAACTATATTAGGCAACTTTATGTATAATGTAATGCCGTTTGGGTTGAAGAATGTTGGGGAAACATATGAAAGAATAATGATGGACATTTTGCACGATTTCTTCCATGACATTTTGGAGTTTTATATGGATGATTTCATCATCAAATCAGAGAAAGAGGTGTCCCCTTGGCTGATCCTAGGAGGATTTTTAATATATGCAGGAAATACAGGTTAAAAATAAATCCACTTTAGCGTGCCTTTGATGTGACAAGTGGGAAGTTCCTAGGCTTTGTGGTAGATCTCTAAGGGGTAGAGATGGACCAGGATAAACATAAGGATATTTTTTAGATGCCTTTTCCCAAGCATAGTGAAGGAGCTCAAGAGTTTTCTTAGAAACGTCTCCAACCTAAGGAGATTTGTATCGAGGTTATTAAGGATAACTAATCCCTTGATGGACCTTCTATGCAAGAACACGATGTTAAAATAGGAAGAACCTTACTTGGAAGCCTTTGATAAAATAAAGAAGTTCCTAACTTATCCACAGACCACGATCCCTTTAAGAACTAGAATACCCCTACGACTTTACCTCACTTCCACTATGAGGTCAATTGGCACTCTACTAGCACAAGTGATTGATGGACAATAACAGACTATCTATTAGAGCAGAATCATCCATTGTTTAAAAGTAATGTACACTAGCATTGAAAGGAATTGTTTGGATTTAGTGTTTATTAACCAAAAACTCAGACAATACATGTTATCTTTCACTATTCACATAGTGACAATATGTGACCCCATTAAGTTTTTATTGACATGAATAGTTTTGATTGGGATGGAAATAATGTAGTACCATATACTCCCAGAGTATGATTTAAACTCTGTGGTTCCTCATGCAATTAAGGGGCAGGCTTACACAAATCTACTGTTAATTTTCTCATCGGGGATATTTGAGCCACCACGAGAAAGCATTATAGGAGATGACTTACAAGCTAATTTCTTGGAATCCATCCTTAAAGAGTGGGTCGTAGAGTTTGATGGTTCATCAGCACAAAGAAAAATGGGAGATTAAGTCATCCTTTCAAAAGGAAAAGATGACATTTGCCTATATTTCAAGTTAAATATCTCTTTATCTAAAAATAAGTGAGGATATGAAGCATTAGTGTTGGGTCTGTTGGAGGCCCTTCGATGGGGTATCCGTTCACTTTGCATCAAAGGATATTAAAATATGGTGGTTAAGCAAGTGAAAGGGGAATATGGATTAAACAACCTCAACTTGGCTCCATATATAACAATCATTCAAAAGTTGATCGATCAGTTTCACCATGTCAAGGTAAAAAGACACCCCAGAATGATGAATAGGCATGTTGATGCCTATGCCACCATCGCGTAAAAAGTGGCCATGAATTGCGAGACAATAAAAGTTGTGATCCACTAGAGAACTTCTCCTTTAGTGGTGAAAGAAACTTTTCTTATGGAAGATGAATCTGACTAGAGGAGGGAAATTATAAGGTATATTAAGTCCGAGGAATGAATGATGGATCTAAAAGAGGTGACTCAATATTTTTTTTAAGCAAGGAAATTTTTATTTCAGTAAGAGGGGGGATGCTTAGTGATTTGCATCGAGCCATAGGAAGTACAGAAAAGGATGAAGAAGTCATATAAGGGGCACTATGAGACAACTGGCATCCCTCTATAAATAAGAATTAATATGAAGGGATACTTTTAGCCAATGATGAGCAAAAATGCAGTAACAATGCAAAGATAATGCACTAAGTGTGAGCTTTTGTTTCAAGCAGCTGAATATAACTTCATTGAGACTCAAATAGAATAGAGGCATCCTTATATTGAATTCATTAAATATAGAGTTGTTCCCAGATTCTATGGGGATTAGAAGGAGGTTCCCACACTTTTATATTCAAGAGGAGCAATTTTATCATAGACGATACTTCAACAGGCGTTTGAGGTGCAAAATAAGAGAGGAAGTAGGAAAAAATCTTAAAGCAAGCCCATGAGACAACTCATATAAGGGTAGCTAAGAAATATGATGAACTCATGAATTTGGGCTACTATTTGCCAAGCATAGAGAAGGGTTCAACTGAGTTTGTTCGGAACTACAAAACGTACCAACTACGTGGGAATATAACTCATACTCTCTCGGTAGATCTTCACTCACTAGAAACTCCTTGCCCATTCCACACTGATGCATTTGACTTGTTAAGGGAAATTAATCCTTGCTCAAGGGGAAAATATGGATACTTGTTTCCACGAAGTGTTTTATTAAATGGGCAGAAGCAATACCATTGAAGAGATCAACAGTAGGGGTGGTGGCACAATTCATTGGAGAATATATAATTTATTGTTTTTGTTTTCCCAATGTTATTTTGTTTGATAATGGAACTCCATTCATAAACAAAGAGGGGACCTCTTTCATAGACAAATATTTAAGTACATACCACAGTTTAACAATAGCATACTAAAAGCCAATAGCTTGGCCGAAGAAACAAATAAGAACTTTGTCAATATCTTAGTCAAGATGATGAAACACTTCCTCGGAGCCTAGGATGATAAAATTGCAATAGTTATATGGTTTTACTAAACGACCAAAAGAAATATAACATGATACAAACCTTTATCATTGATATATGGAACTGAAGGTAATTTGCTAGTGAAGTTAGAAGTCCCCTTATCTAGGTATGCCTTTCGAAGTAGCATGCTCTCCAAGAGCGGACATGTTCAGTTGGAAGCATTAAATGAACACTGAGACAACATGATGCAAAATTTCCAAATGTACACGAAATAACCATATGTGGATTATGACAATTTGGTGAGGTCAAGGAAGTTTGTGAAAGGGGACTTGGTGTTAAAGGCAACTATAATGCACATCAGAGGGCTCCCATTTCTTAAATCTATTGCCAACTGGGATGGGCGATTTATAGTCAAAGAGGCACATACTACTCAATCTGTAAGATATATGAAGATATATTATTCAAAATTAAAAAAAAGTGGATGAAGTTTTGTCATGTTTAAGATTGGGAATCCCTCTTTGATTTTTAAATTTATTTTTCTTATTTTCTATTCCTTTGTTGTTGGTTTAAAAGAAGAAATGTAGAAAGATGTTGTAGATTGTGAATAAACCACGGTGATATGAGCAATACGATAAATGTATTATGACACAAATTTTAAAATCAATCAAACATTGTATGCAATTACGTTCCATAACATTACTTTTTTCATATATTAAACTTTGAAAAAGTATTTGATATTAGGGGACTACTGCCCAGAAGCACATAGAAAAAAAAGAGATATACATGAAGGCCAAGCCGAAGAGAAACCAGAAGAATTGAGAAGTTAAGAGGTCCCCAGGCAATGCAGAGGCATCTTGGCGGCAGACTTGTTGAACCTCCACGGAAGCTTAAAGTTTCACTTAGGATTTAGATCTATGGTTTATTATGGCTTCACGCTCGCTTAAGGCTTTGGCTAAAGCCTCTTTGGTAATTCTGACCTTCTGGTTCGTCTCCTTAATCAAAGGATTAAACTCCTTCTGCTTTGCCTCCTCAAAATCCTGAGCTTCAATATTTTTGTGATAAAGCTCCCGTTCTGTTTCGAAATGGTAATATTTTAAGATCTTTAAATGGTTTATAAGACATTTAAAGTTAAAACCATCTTTAGCCAGCTCCATTAAATTACTCAAGTGTTGGTTGATGGTAGCACTATCCAGGTTGCTTGTGTGTGTATTTATAATTTAAGCCATGATGTTCGCCACCCCCTGAAGTCTATACCACATAATGACACGATTTGACTGGAGGCATTCCATAATAAAGGTTTCTGGATGGGGACGAACTAGCTTTTATAACACCGTTTGGTGGTAACCTTGGATGAAAGGAGATTTTTAGAGAACTTACAAGACAAATTCTAAAGGTGCAACACTTGGTAGAGGAACCTGACAACCAGACTCACTGTCCGCAGGGACATTGGTCATGGAACCACAATCACTGTCACTAGAGGACTCAGTTGGTGCATGAGCTTATGGAGATAGCATGGCAACTAATGAGGGATCAAAGTGAAGTTTCTCTTGAGTCGCAGTGGGTTCCCCTGAAGCCGGCAAATAATGAAATAAAACGGATTAAGGATGTTAAGTTAAAATCTTAGAAAGTGTGTTACATTGCTAAATCACCAAGTAGGTGTGAGATTTTGAAATTAAAACCTTATCAAGTTTTTATTGGTAAGTCACCAAGCAGCTATGAGATGTTTAGTTAAAATCTTAGTAAGTGTGTTTCATTTCTAAGTCATTGAGCTGGCATGAGATTTTGCGTTAAAACCTTAGAAACTTTTTATTGCCAAGTCACCAAGGAGTTGTGAGATTCGTTTGTCTTTTTGCATACACGTTTGTTGCAAGAAAAGAAAATGTCTTAGAAGAAGTTAGAATATAACTCAGGATCTTGAACATTAATAGTTAATGTTTGGGGAATACTACCATCCCCATTCTAAATGGAACCCCTAGAAGGAGAGGCCTCTAATGATGGTATGGTGCTTTTAACTCCCATAGGAATAAGAGACAATTTAGACAGAGGCTATATCGAATAATCATGCAAATCAAAGGGAACAAGGCCAAATTCCACTGAGCCGAGGTGTACCTCAGGGCTAAGGGCATCCACCCTACGAGAGCTGCATCAAGAAAGAAATAGAATTTTTTAGCTAAGTGTTAAAAATATAGTTTAATACAAGAAGGTAAATAGAAAAGTCAAAGGATCATTATTTTTACCTCTTCAAAAGTTTCTCATGGAATCCAGTTCATGATGGGCCTCATAAGGGGGAAAGAGGGCAAAGAATTAGTCAGAGCCCTAACTCTCATTATAACATCCTCCTTAAAAATAAATATATCTAACAATTATCTTTTAATCAAGAAAATATAAGGAAAATGCACTTTGAGAAATTTAAAGAGAAAGGAGTTACCTCTTTTAGACTAAAAGAAAGAACAATAACTAGGGGAAGCATAAAGGTTGGAGAGTCAAAAGTAGTAGGGCGAGCTCCCTCGGCACCGAAGAAGCCCCATTAACACTTAACGAAGGACCAATGACTTCATCCCCTAGAGAAATCCTGTGAGAAACCTCGCTCGCACACCTAAAGAAATGACACTGAGAATAGGTAAGTTTAATTATTGAAGAGCGGGCAGTTGGAACTGTTTGAGAAATCGGCTTATCTACAATTGGATTCGAGGAGCCCCTAGGTGATGAGGAAGAGTAACCAAGGGAATGGGTTCCCTAAAGAGCAAAACAAAAATTATGATAAGAATCAAAAGGAGGTTTTAAATTTTCAACATTACTTGGGCAAAGTTAATAAAGAAAATTAGGTCTTAAATTAGAAAAGGAGGTGACGTGCGAATAGTTTGAGTTAACCTATAGCTGCTTATTCCTTCAGATGACTATCATAAAGAATAACAAGCTCTGAGCAATCAGGAGATAGGGGAAAAGAACTTGGACTTGGGGGATGGTGATACATTCTTTAGGGTAAATTTCTTCAAAATGTCGAGTCCCAATCATTTCTTCCTTTATGAAGGGCACCAGTAGAAGGCACCTTCTTTGAGGTCTCAGTATATGAACTTGTTCCCCTAGGGCCTCGTGATGAAGATTCTAGGGGAAGTGGGGGTAACACAGGCACTTTGGAAGTACGCTAACTGAATGCAGGGAACACCTAGTAAGCCTCTGCATGGACTTTGTCAGCTAGCAAAGGATTAACAGAACGAACAATTGCATGAAGAACCTAATTTAGCTCAGGAACTTTATTTTGGGTTTTGGTTTTAGTGGACTTAGTTTTATTTTTGGATGGGTTAGAAATACCCTTACTTGATGAACCTACGAGGGGAGCGTTAGTTTAAGGTATCTTTGGGGAAGTTGCAACTTTCTTCTTGCCCTTTTAAGGAACATCCCTCACAAGGCTGAGAGGGGGAAAATTATATGGGGATATCCTTTGATGTGGTGCTCAGTGAAAACTTAACTCCAAGCACAGAGTTATTTTTAAGACCCTAAGGAAATTTTTTAACTGGTAGGTAGACTGGGGGGTTTAAAGACAATCATCGAATTGGCCAAGCTGCAACGATCAAAATTTTATGATCCAATTTTAAGTCACGTCACCCTTCCCACCAACACTAGGAATGGTAAGCTTGTTGTTCATCACCTAAAAAATAATAGAGGTAGGAAGAGTTATGAAATTCGAACAATCCTCAGGGACAATCTCCTTGCCATGTGTTCTTTGAAAAATAGTAGAGGGGGAACTCTGATGATACCCAAACTGGAGAGAATAGGGATCAGGGTTATAGGGTTTAGTAGAGATTCTTCAATTTGTTAATGTACGTAGATAACCAGGGGTTAGAGAAAGTAAAATTGCAAGGCGTGGATTCTTTGAGATCATCTCTTTTGTAGCAGCTTCAATGGTAACAGAGGCCTAGGATAAGGACCAACAATGTCCATTTGATTTCTCGTCACAAGGCCTAGGAATGAAGGAAGAATACCTATCAATAAAAAGGAGGAAATATGTTTTCTTAGTTTTTCACTCGAACGAAGTAAGCGATGTGGATTAAGCCAATAAATTACAATAGGAGCCTTAAAAGGATCATCATTTGGAAATTTAGTTTAGAGGAAACCAGTCATCAAGATTGTTCTTGCAAAATTTACAACATTATACCAACCAAGGGAACACTCCATGTGCAAGTGAGTTATGCCAAGCAACGTATATAGGGTTCCTAAGGTGAGAGCAGCATGGGTAAGGCTTACTCCGTGATCAAGAGTCACTGAGTGTAATACCCTGCATTTTGGACTGAATTGAATTTGAACTAATTGAATAAAATCCTGACTTAAAAATAATACCTTGCGATAAAATATTAATAAGCGAATAATTATGTAACGCAAAAATTATATCAGTATATATATCCGAAATGTCTGGAAATGAAAATTTAAATGAATACATTGCAATAAAAATACGTGACTTAAAAATTGGAAGCGAATTAATGCGTAAAAGGATCGAGAGGGTTAAAATTAGGCCAATGGAATTTTTGTAAATAAACTAACCTTAGGTATAAATAGAAAGTTAGAGAAGAAATCTTCATTTCTCATTTCACACAAAAGAGGCTAGGGTTTTTGTAGAGAGAAGGATCTCTCAAAGAGAAGAAGGAGAAGAAAAAGGTTGCATCTTCGAATTCTTGGAAGCGGGTCATCTTCTTCACCAACACCTTCTTACACAAAACAAAGGCAAGTTAATCTAGATTGTTAAAACATGAATGTTTGATGAAAAAGTGTATGAACATGAGTTGAATCCCTAAATCTTGAAATTGATGAGATGTAATTAATATGTAAATGATTTAGGATGCATCAAACTAGAAACAAATTGAACTCATACAAATCCAAAATTAAAAAGGGGCGAAATTTGCATGTTGATTTTGGGTCTGTTTTCAGACGTAAATGACAGTGTGCACATTGTTTTTTTTTATATAGAAAATCATGTTCTGAACAACTTTTTAGTTTTAAGTGTTTTCAAAAACGGATCGGAATAACCTCAAATCTGTGTTTTACATTTCTGCCCAAAATGTCGTCGAAAATAGGGGGCGAACATTGCATGTTGATTTTGGGTCTATTTTAAATTGTAAAGGGCAGTGTTCCCACGAATTTTGGTAGAAAATCATGTTCTGAACAACTTTGTAGTTTTAAGTTTTTTCAAAAACGGATAGAAAAAAGCCTCGAATATGCGTTTTACATTTTTGCACATAGTGTCGTTGAAAACAGGAGCGAACATTGCATGTTGATTTTTAGGTATGTTTTAAGCCATAAATGGCAGCGTGACCATGAATTCTTATAGAAAATCATGTTCTGAACAACTTTGTAGTTTAAAGTTTTTTCAAAAATGGATAAAAAAAACCTCGAATCTACGTTTTACATTTCTGCACAGAATGTCGTTGAAAACAGGGGCGAACATTGCATGTTGATTTTGGGTCTGTTTTAAGCCGTAAATGGCAGTGTTCACACCCATTTTTATAGAAAATCATGTTCTAAACAACATTTTAGTTTTATGTTTTTTCAAAAACGGATCAAAAAAACCTCGAATCTGCGTTTTATATTTCTGCACAGAATGTCATTGAAAACAGGGGCGAACATTGTATGTTGGTTTTGGGTCTTTTTAAGATGCAAATGGAAGTATTCTCATTTTTTCGCGTAGAAAATCATTTTCTGAACAACTGCATAGTTTCAATTTTCTTCAAAAATGAATTAGAAAATCCTCAAATTGGTATTTTATATTTCTCCTCAGAATGTTATTGAAATAATTGTGCAAATGCTTTTCATGTTTTTAGTAAGATAATTGTGGTGTTGTGCCTAATATTCTAACTTGGTCATATACCTAAGATTATTAGGGATATATAACCTTGAAATGATTTTGATGTTGAATTAGTAAATTAATGATGTAAGTTATGTTATATCGTAAATAATGACTATTGTATAACTCGAGTAAGAGACTTCATACGATTATATATATAAATATGCGTGGAATTATTTTACATGTGTATTATCGATTATACTCTAGACTAGTCCTACGATCGACATAGACACATGTTGAATGCTATTTATTGTGATTGATCCAATTAGGTTTCGCTCGAGAGCCGTGTCGGAGATGAACCGCTGTAACCAGACACGTGGTTGTAATGCGGGTCAGTTAGGAATACCTTGGAATGCCATATGATTAGAACTTAGTATGATTTCCCTTGCCACGTAATATTAGGAAATATTTGTGTGTAGGCCTAGCGTTAGGACTTGTTTCCCCGGGTAATATTAGTGACCCGATATGATTTATTATGTGAGACAATATGCTTGTGTTTTAAAGTAATATGCCAAATTGATACAGTTGATATTATACTTGAAGGAAATATTTTGATACGTTAAATACTTAAATGACATCAATATTGATTAATCATGATACGATATGAGACTACACGTTACTCGGGTTCGAGTTGTGTAGTCACGATATAAGAGCATTGGTTAGGTAATTTAACGAATTAATTACTGGAGTGAAGTTGTGTTAAGTATGTGTTCATAATACATACATCTTATAACTTTATATATATTTTCTTGCTGTTGATGCTCGTTTTTATGTCTCTTTCCCCCTCTCCTATATATATGTATTATTTAGGTCCTCGCCCCGTAGGACAGTAGACTGTTGAGCTGGACGACCTTGCATCTATTCTTAAGATACTATAGTGGTGGACGCTGTTCCTTATCCTATTTTTCACTCTTCCTTAGAGTGTGGTATCAGAGATTTCCCATTGTTAGGGATTTGAGACTGTTGAGAGGTCTACATTATACACTTTACCTAGTTTATTTTTGGGCCCGTATATTTAGTCATTTTATATTCAGTACTGATATTACTTGTGGATCCTATAGTTTATATGATTTGTTTTGCTTACAAGTATAGGAGTGTACATATTTACTTTACTTCATTTATTTAAATTATGTTTCTAATGCCTACATGTTAATGATCTGCTTCAATTTAATTGGGCGTAGCTAACCAAATAAAATAAGGTTTGTCACAGTTTGTATCGAGCACTCGGGTTTTAGAGCCTTTAGGTATCTGAGGGCGTCCATTACATTTTCTTCACAACATTTCCTTGATACTTAGATCCTTAGTACTAGGTTTTATATTCTATGACTTTGAAGAAAATTCGAGCCACTGATCCAACACGACCAAATGTGAGTACCCGAGTGTATAGGAGGGGTTCCTTATTTGCATTTCGCTTGAGAGGCGCTCCGCGCATGAGAGTTTACTTTTTTCGAGAGTTAGGACTTTTGGCATGATATATATCCATCACTTTAAATTGTTTCACCCGATTACATATGTCATGCATGTTTTCAACTGTTCCTTCTAGTTCTCATACTCTGTGTTAATTGTCTTTAGACGAGGAGACGCAACAGTAGACTGGCAGGAACAACAGGATAGGTTAGGGACTAGGAGTAGTAACCCCCACTCACATAGGGGACACTAGGAGGTTTGTGCCAGGATGACTTGATGTTCAGAGCACAGGTTGTAGCTGCAGTAGTAGAAGTAGCATTTTCGGTGCAGCTAGTACTCGCACCGGTACCACCCGTTTTCATCGCACCACTTGTAGTGGCTCTGCCGGAGCCACAAGCGCCAGTAGTTGTAAAGCCCACCTAGGTGTCTGTTCTGAGTGGGTTTGAGAAGAGGCGTACGCCTTCGTTCTCCGGTGATGTGGGTCCGTTGGAGGCACTTTAGTGGAAGAAAGATATATGTAGACATTTGAGATTAGTTGACTGCATAGTGGTGCAGAAATAGATTTTAGCTACCTTTCATTGGGCCAGCAGGGCCACCGGGGTCACGTACGAGAGATCAACATTGGGCCAATCGGCCCAACATCAGAGTTTTGGTACAGCAGGCACGAGATGGGGGTCCTATTGTATGCTTCCAATGCGGAAATACTGGACACATGAGTAGGGCGTGTCATCGAGGATAAGCATAGGGAGATAGAGCACAATAGTAGTAGGTACTCCCACGACCACCACCACCATTTCTAGTATTTCCATTGGCACTAGCGGGACCAATTTAGCCACAGTTGTACCATGGGCGTGTATATGGCATTCAGCCTATTCAACCGCAGGCGCGACCACCTGCGATTCAGGGTACGTTATCTATCTATAGTTCTCATTTGAGAGTAGTTTTTGACACTGGTGCATCACACTCGTTCACCATTTATGGGTTTGCTAAGACGTCGGGGATGATAGACATTGCGAAGGTGATAGTTGCCCATGTGAGTACACCTTTGGGTGGTACGGACCTTCTCCAACATTTGTAGAGGGGTTACGATTGAGTCGACCATATTTTGATTGAGATGCATATCTATGACGTGATAATAGGGTTTAATTGGTTGTATGCATATCATGCCCAGATTGATTGTCGTGGGTGTGCGATCATATTTTCAATTTCTGGTCAGGAAATGTACCTAATAACATTGCCTGGTTTAGAGGGGGGAGCCAACACACATCTGTTTTATATTGAGGAGGATTCTCTTGATGGGGTGTCCGTTTCTTTGGATACAATCCCTATAGTGAGGGAGTTCATGGGCATCTTCGCATAGGTTCCTAGTTTACGTCCATCTCATGATATAGAGTTTTGCATAGAGTTAATGTTGGGCACAAGAACGATTGTCAGAGTCCCGTACCGTACAACACCCTTAAAGATGAGGGGGCTTAGGGAAAAAATTCAGCAGCTGTTGGGATAAGGTTTTATTCGTAGGAGTACCTTGCCTTTGGGAGCTCCACTGATCTTTGTAAAGAAAAAGGGATGGTTCACTTTGATTGTGCATCAATCATTGAGCGTCAAACTAGGTGACGATTCCGAACAAGTATCCGTTACCTCGCATTAATGATATGTTCAATCAGTTGAGGGATTCTTAGCTTTTTGTAAGATTGATTTGCATTCTGATTATCACCAGTTGAGGATTCAGGAGGAGAATGTCTCGAAGACAGCGTTCCTGACTCGGTATGGTTCGTATAATTTTTAGGTCTTATCGTTCGGCCTAACCAATGCACCTGCAATATTCATGGATTTAATGAACCCTGTATTCAGTCCATTATTGGATAAGTTTATTTTCGTGTTGAATGATGATATCCTAATCTATTCACGATCCGAGGAGGATAATTCCGAGCATTTGTGATTGGATCTTCAGACCTTGAAGGAGCATCAACTTTATGCTAAGCTCTCTAAGTGCGGATTTTGGCTGCAAAAAGTTAAATTTTTGGGCCACGTTGTGACGGATGCTGGGATTTTTGTTGATCCTAGCAAGGTTATTGCTATTTCCGAGTGGGGGGATCCCACTACGCCGAATGAGATTCGAAGATTTCTGGGCTTAGAGGGTTACTATCGAAGGTTTATTCAGGGCTTCTTAAAGATTTTGAGTCCTCTTACCCATTTGACAAATGAGGGTATTATTTCGTTTGGAGTTCAGAATGTCAAGAGGCTTTCGATTCTTTGAAGGATAAGCTTACGTCAATGCTAGTCCTTATGTTGCTGAAAGCAGGGGTTGAGTACCGTGTGTACACTGATGCGTCATTACAGGGGTTAGCAATTATTTTAATGAAGGAGGAGAGAACGATTTCCTATGTTTCGAGGATATTGAGGCCTCATGAGGACCGTTACCCAACTCATGACTTAGAGTTGACGGTGGTAACTTTTGTGATATATTCGTGGAGACACTACTTACTTGGGGAGAATTTTACGTTGTTCACCGACCATAAGAGTCTTCATTACTTGTTCTCTAAGAAGTACTTGAACATGCGATAGAGTATATGGTTGGAATCTATGAAAGACTACCAATTTTCCATTTAGTACCACTCGGGCAAGGCAAACATGGTTGACGATGCTTTGATATGTAGAACCACAACATTGTTGACCTCCTTGGATGTAGAGGAGAGTGTTGAATTGGCAGATGTTTGGAAAGATCGGTGGAAGGAGCTGGGTAGCCTTGATGTTGGCAAAGGATTTATGGGGATAATATTTATATCAGTTTATAATGTTGAGCGGGTTGTGAAGGCCCAGTCTTCTAATGACTTTTGTCAGGAAAAGGTGAAGGCATTGATGTTCGGGGGCATTCAGGGTTTCTCGATTGGTTTTGATGGGGGACTTTGATATCAGGGACGAATTGTTGTGTCGAATGATGCCGAGTTGTAGAAGGCCTTATTGTCTGAGGCACATGGATCTATATGAACTATTTACCCTAGAGGTTATAAGATGTATCAGGATATGCACCGTATGTATTTGTGGGTTGGGTTGAAGCATGATGTAGCCGAGTTTGTCTCAAAGTGTGCCACTTGCCTACTTGTAAAGGTGGAGCACCAGAGACCTGGAGAGGAGTTGAAGCCGTTATCCATTCTCGATCAAAAATAGGAAATCATCTCCATGGATTTCATTATTGGGTTATCGACATCGTAGGGCGGTTATGATTCAATTTGGGTCATCGCCGACAAACTAACAAAGGTGGGTCATTTCCTTCAAGTGAGGACGAATTGTATGGCAGAACAGTATGTCGGGATGTTTATTATGAAGATTGTTAAGTTGCATGGGGTACCGCATGACATCGTGTCCGACCGTGGCAGTGTCTTCAAATCGTACTTTTGGGGCATTCTTCTGTAGGTGATGGGAGTTCAGTTGAAAATGAGTAGCGTGTTCCACCCTCGGTCTGATGGTCAGACGGAGTGGGTGAACCAAATTTTGGAGGACATGTTGCGAGTTTGTGTGTTGGACTTCAAAGGTGGTTGGGATATGCATTTGCCACTGGTGGAGTTCGCATACAATAATAGTTATCCACCGACTATTAGCATAAGACCATAGGAGGCTTTATACGGTAGGCCTTGTCGATTACCTACATGTTGGTTGGAGTTCAGAGAGCACCAGTTGCTCGGTCTAGATATTATTAGGGAGAAATCGGAGAAGGTTAACTTTATTCATGCACGGATGAAGACCGCGCACGATCATATAAAACTTATGCTGAAATAAGGCAGAGGAAGTTAGAGTTCACCGTTGGGGACCAGGTGTTGTTGAGGGTCTCGCCCATGAGAGACATTTTTCGCTTTGGTGCCAAAAGGAAGCTTTCACCGTGACACATGGGTCCATTTACAGTGTTGGAAAGGGTGGGGCCGGTTTCTTACAGTTTAGCCCTACCTGACTATCTCCATCGGGCACATGATATTTTTCATGTATCCATGTTGAGGAAGTTCTTACGTCCCAAGGACTCACACCTACACATAGATTTAGATGGGATTGAGTCGCAGCCCGATGGGAGCTACGAGGACAGGCTGATTAGGATACTAGATCTTCTTTATCAGTAGCTGAGGTCAAAAGTCATTCCTCTTATTCGTGTTCTGTGGATTCATCATGATGAGTTTGAGTCCACTTGGGAGAGAGAGGATGACTAGCGAATTAATCACCCATATTTCTTCACGGAAGGTTCGTGTGAAACTATTTTTCTTGACTAGAACTAAAATTGATTTGTTTAATTTTGGATTTCGAGGGAGAAATCCAGTTCGTAGAGGGGGAGAATGTAATACCCCATATTTTTTACTAAATTGAATTTGAATTGATTGAATAAAATCCCGACTTAAAAATAATTCCTTCAGATAAAATATTAAAATACAAATAATTAGTTAACGCAAAAGTTATATATGTATATATATCCGAAATGTCTGGATATGAAGCGTTAAAATTAAAACATTGCAATAAAAATACGCGACTTAAATATTGGAAGCGAATTAATGCGTAAAAGGATCGAGAGGGTTAAAATTGAATAATGGCATTTTTGTAAATAAACTAACCATAGGTATAAATAAAAAAGTTAAAACTCTTCATTTTGCATTTCACGCAAAAGAGGCTAGGATTTTTGTTGAGAGAGGGACCTCTCAAAGAAAAGAAGGAGAAAAAGAAAGTTCCATCTTGGAACTGGGTCATCTTCTTCACCAACACCTCCCTACACAAAACAAAGGCAAGGTAATCTAGATTGTTAAATGTTGAATGTTTGATGAAAAACTGTATGAACATGAGTTGAATCCCTAAATCTTGAAATTGATAAGATGTAATTAATATGTAAATGATTTAGTATGCATCCAACTATAAACAAATTGAACTCAAATAAATCCAAAATGAAAAAGGGGCAGACATTGCATGTTGATTTTGGGTCTATTTTAAGCCGTAACTGGCAGTGTGCATGACAATTCTTGTATCAAATCAAGTTCAGAAAATTTTTGTAGTTTAAAGTTGTTTAAAAAAAATCTAGAAAACCTCGAATCTGCGTTTTACATTTCTGCACAGAATGTTGTTGAAAACAGGGGCGAACATTGCATGTTGATTGGGGGTTTGTTTTAAGCCGTAAATGGCACTATTCTTGCGTTTTCTTTTAGAAAATCATGTTCTGAGAAAATTTATTGTTTTAAGTTTCTTCAAAAACGAATCATAAAATCCTAAAATCGGCGTTTTATATTTCTGCACAGAACGTTCTTGAAATAATAGTGCTAATTCTTTTCATGTTGTTAGTAAGATAATTGTGGTGTTGTGCCTAATACTCTAACTTGATCATATACCTATGATTATTAGGGATATATAACCTTGAAATGATTTTTATGTTGAATTAGTAAATTAATGATGTAAACTATGTTATATCGTAAATAATGACTTTTGTATAACTCGAGTAAGAGACTTGATACGATTGTATATATAAATATGCGTGAAATTTTATTACATGTATATTGTTGAGTATATGATAGACTAGCCCCCCGGTCAATAAAGGCACATGTTGAATGAGATTTGTTGTGACTGATCTAGCTAGGTTCCACTCGAGTTTTGTGTCAGAGATAAATCGTCGGAATCGGACACGTGGTTGTAATGCAGGTCGGTTAGGAAGACCATGGAACGCCATGTGATTAGGAGTTAGTACGACTTCCCTTGACATGTAATATTGGGTAATATTTGTGCGTAGGCCTAGCGTTACAACTTGTTCTCTGGGTAACAATAGTGACCTGATATGATTTATTGTGCGAGATATAATGCTTGTCTTTTAAAGTAATATCCCGAATTGATACACTTGATATTATACTTGAAGGAAATATTTCGATACGTTAAATATTGAAATGATATTAATATTAATTAATTGCAATATGATATGAGATTACACATTACTCGGGTTCGGGTTGTGTAGTCACGATATAGGAGCATTGGTTGGGTAATTGAACGACTTAATTACTGCAATCAAGTTGTGTTGAGTATGCATTCATCATATGCACATCTTATAACTCTATAGATTTTCTTGCTGGTGACCCTCGTTTTTATGTCTTTTTCCCCCTCTTCTATATATATGTATTATTCAAGTCCTCATCCCGCTGGATAGTAGACCGTGGAGCTGGACGACCTTGCATATATTCTTAGGATCCTGTAGTGGTGGACGCTGGTCCTTATCCTATTTTGTCACTCTTTCTTAGAGTGTGGTATTATAGATTTCTCATTGTAAGGGATTTGAGAGTGTTGTGAGGTTTACATTATACACTTTACCTAGTTTATTTTTGGGCCCGTATATTTGGGCCTTTTATACATAGTACTGATATTACTTGTGGATCCTATAGTTGCTATGATATTATTTGGTTACACGTATGGGAGTGTACATGTTTACTTCACTACATTTATTTAAATTCTATTTCTAATGCCAACATATTGACACTCCGCTTTAATTTAATTGGGCATATTAATCAAATTAGATATAAAAAGCAGGATTATTACACTAAGTTATTGATGAAGTCCCTTCGAGGATGATTATTGGATTTGCTAGGAAGAAAGAAATGAGAGAGAACATAGAGTATGTAAGGCGCTAGCTCAAAAGGGGAACCTTTGTCATCCACATAAGTTCTCTCAAGCGTGGAACCTTGAGTCTGTTTGGCCTGAGGAGCTTGGAAGAAACATGGAAGTAGTAACTGATGAAATGGGTGAAAGTGGATTTTTTTGAAGCCCTATTGTGAGAACGATAAATTTAGTTTAAGGCAGGAAGAGCAGAAGTCTCTTTAGCAACAAGAGCTTGGAATCCTCAGTGGGCTCAAGTGGAAATATCTCACACACATCCTCTAGGGTGAATACGAATTCACTGCAAACACTAATGAAGGTGTGAGTTCACCTACCAGAGCATTTATTCATGCACCATTAACAAACTTTATATTTGTATTTAATAATAAAATATTAGATGAAGTGGATTAATTATGGGTGAATAAATGCTCTAGTTTTGTAATAACTCTTTCTCTTAATCAAAAAATAAATCTCAATGGTCGTGAAAAACTCTCTCTCTCTCTCTCTCTCTCTCTCTCTCTCCCTTGGAGTGGACAAGATGCCCACATAGTCAGTAAAACTAACTCTCGTGTCATAAGGCCCAATAAATGTGTAAGATAACTCCTCGTGCCTTTATGTCACTGGTATTAAATGTGAAGATGTGCCAGCATGCCCCTACGCCATAGGCATTAAATGCCAATAGGAAACTTTTGATGATGTAATATGTGTCAGGAAACTGCCATCATAGTGGTAATCCACTAAAATGCTTGATAACCCTCAAACAACCATGGTTAACTCAGGTTTCGATTGGACAACAGGTAAGTCACGCATAACATCACCCAAGGCAGATGTTACTTTTGGTAAAGGGTTGTTTGGCACTACGCCCAATATGAAATGTAACTCATAGTTACTCTTGATGTTCTCTCTCTGGTTAAGTTAAGCCTTAATGTCGCCTTTCTTTTCAATCCTCCAAACTAGTTCCCTTAAAGGCTCCCACAATGAGGTCATTCGATAGTGCGTGAAATCTCCCCCAAGCCCTACCAGAGTTGGTCTCACGCGTATATCCATTAACCTCACCCTGATATTATAAAGCATTGCAAATTACAAGTGACAATATGCCTTTACAAATACAAAATTTGAAAAAGTAGAAACTAAAGAAAATAGAGTTCACTAGAACATCTCCAATCGGATATACACGAGTTTTTTTGTGATTTCAATATAAAGTATTTGATCTTATATATCTCAGTTCATCTCATCATTGTTGGTAACAACTTTTTGGTTATTTTTTTTCCATTTTAAGAGAGGTTAATGCTCCTTTTTTTATTATAACACACAAGATTCAAGAGTAATCCTCTCTTATAGCTTACCATATTTGACACATTAAAATAAGGTGTTGTGGTTTTATCAGAGCATATTACGAACTACTGTCGCGTGGAGCGCATTCAAAAAATATGGGAGCCTCTAGGAGAAGGTAATGATGATGAGGTGGGACACTCTGGTAGCTAAGGACAAGGTTTTGTGAAGCTAGTTTTGTATTTGTAGGTATTTTGCCTTGGATTAGGTGTGTTGGGTTATATGAAGGTGTTTGGTATGTTTTTGGATTTTTTTGTGAAGCTTGTTTAATGGTAGGGAATTTGTAGGTTGTATGAGGGTCAAGGAGGAGGTGGTTTTTTTGAGTTCCATCGTTGATACTTCATGTAATAACCATATTTTTTATTAAATAAAAGATAAGTGATTTTGTCATATTTTGTTGCATCTTTTGATGAATTTCGGATTCGAAACTATCACTAACAATCATTAAGGCATACATAATCATTTTGTTCATTTAAATGATGAGGGAGATCGTCATTCTTAGTAGAAAAAAAAGAATATCATTTTTTGAGAAAGAGAGAACCTCACTCGTGCATGCTTTATGGGCTACCTATGTAGCTCTGTGAGTTTTAAAAATTTGTGAGATTAAAAGGGAGGAAGTGAGAGGATTAGGTCCCACATAATTCTGAGTAGGGGAAATGAGTATTTTTTTTACAATATAAAGAGGATGAGAAGAATCGTAGCGCGACGAGAGTTTATATTAAGGGTAGAATTTTTTAAGATGGTCGAGGTTGATTTGGTTCACCATTTCCTCTCGGTCGATGCCTATAAGCATAGCGGTTCCACCTGACAAGATTTTATTCACAATGTAGGGGCCACTCCAATTAGGTTTGAACTTTCCTCTAGGATCCCAAATGAGTTTTATAATTTCTTTGACACTGAGATCTCCTTCTTGGACACCGGAATCCTTGACTTTCCTATTGAATGATCGAGTGATCCAACGAAGGTACCCTTATATATGGTATAAAGATCTTAGTCTTTTTTTTATCTAGGAGCGAGAGTTCGTTATAACAGCTTTAGCGCTAGTTTTGTTCACCGACCTTTCTTTAGAACATGACACGTAAAAAAGAACTTATATTTCAATAGAGAGAACAACATATATGTTGTATTCTAGATAATAAGGGTAGCCCCAATGGGTGTACTAATAGAGGTGTGGTAGCCTTGGAGGTCATATAGGATCCAATCAGCCCAGTCTCTACAGCTTTCAATCATCTTACTGATGATGGTTTTGAGGGCCTTGTTGGCAACTTCGGTAGCATCATCGATTTGGGGTCATGAAGGATGGTTGTGGCATCCCTTTAATAGGTAGACTGACATTCTTGAGCCCAAATGTCATGACTGTATAGAAAAAAGTTCCTTATGGGGTGACGAAGGAGGTTTTCTCCTAGTGGTCAGGGTGAATTTTAATCTGGTTGTAGTAAAAAAATATGTTGACAAATGTGTTAAGAGCGTGACTGGATGTGTTGTCTATGATCATGTCGATATTAGGAAGAGGGTAGTCATCCTTCAGGGATGCCTTGTTTAATTCCTGATAGTCAACGCACATGCAAAATTTTTCTCCCGATTTTGGCACGAGAACGATATTTGCAAGACATGTAGGGTATTCGACTACACGAATGAAGCCTACGTTCAACTATTTGACTACTTCTTCTTTGACCATGAGGGAACATTCTATTCAGAGCTTCCTCAATTTGTGCTTGACAATTTTTCTATCTAGGAATGTGGGAATTTCATGTTGACCTATCTCCGGGTGAATGTCGGCCATGTCATGATAGGATAATGAAAAGACATCCCCGAAATATTTTAGAAGCTCTTTGTGTTGTGTCCTCTCATGCTATTTGAGGGTACCATATCCTAATCTCTCACGGATGGTTACAGGAATAAATATTAAGAATAATAGTCTCATTATCATTAGTTTGAACGCGATTATGTTATTTATTTTTTTGCCTTATTAATTTCAGTTAGGAATTGCTAATTTAATAAATCATCATCAACAAAAGTTTGATCAGAATCAATGCAATTAGTATAAGGCACAACAAGATGCACAAAATCTTCGTTTATTTATTCTTAAAAAATAAAAAATTAAGAACTTCATCAAAAGCGGCCTCGTTTATAATAATATCGGAAGTAGGAGAAATGGTAACAAGTTCAGAGATTTCTTGAAGAATTTGAATAACATAGTTTAGATGGGCTTGAGTAGGTTTGATCGGAATGGCATGCTAGTTAAGAAGAGGTGTTTTGGTAGTGATAATATTTACACAAGGTTCAGATAGCACAACCTCTTGGTAAATCATGCAGAAGCTTAACCCCAGTGTCCGCAGGTTGAATAACTCTTTGGTTTTGATGCCCTCAGAGTTTTAAATTCTATCCATGGTTTCGTCAGTCAGAGGTTCCACATCATGCTTACATTACTCTCCCCAGGTGTTGTCTTATTGGAATAATATCTCTATCCCCGACTTCATCTTTTTATTAGCGAGATCATGCCATTGTGTAGAGAATCCGTAAAGGGGAAGTCTTTGCCCTATAATTCACCATTTGAGCTTTCAAAATCATGCCCGTGATGATAATATCCTCCTGCAAAGAGTTTTCTATATATTCAATCATCTCTACACTTCATTATAACACTCTTCTCCATTAAGTTCAAAAGTGTAGGAATAATGGGACCAAACACCACTGGAGTTTCAAGGTTGTGAGTAACTAGGGATGCTACATACCTCCCCTTTCCTGTGAAACACAACTGACATGGTTTGTATGAAATCATCCAAACTGACTTCTTCTATGGGTCCCACCCTTTCATCTAATTCCCAAAACCACTTTTGGGATTCCATAAATAGGTCGTCGAACCATTCATAGTTGATAGTCATTTTGTGGGAAATTTCAGACCAGACCTTCGAAGTTGATCCAGGTGTCAATGTAATTCCATGCCTCCACCACCTAATCGGGTGCGATTGATAATGCACACTCACGCGAGTAATGATAGGGTGGATACGATTTGGGTAGAGCTCTGGGTTTCCTTTAGGGCTGATGGAGTTCACCCCGATTCAATGTCTTGGGAGAGGGTTATTAGTGGTATTATGTTTATGGTTAGATGGTGGTGCAATGATGCTCCGGTCTATGAGGTCATGGGTCACATTTTTTAGGTGAAAACACTAGTCGGTGGTGTGTCCTTCAATTTGGTGAAAATCACTGTGGGCATTATTTATAAAGTTCTTATGAACGGGATTCAGTAGTGGTCAGGGTTTCAATGGATTAATGAGGTTTCGGTTTAGAAAGGTTTAGTAGACTTTTGAGGGGGAGCATGGAGTTCAAGATATTCCCTTTTGGGAGGTTCAGGGGGCTTTTAAGTGCCCAGAGAGTGGCAGGTTGGAATATGTTATTAATTGTCGAGACTGAGGCGCTGGCCTACTTATCATACTTATTTGGCAAAAATTATCCTGTCAGCCTTTTCAGTTGAGGTTCCACTTTATGACTAAAAACCCATTCTTCAATCTCTATGCCAGCCTCTAGCAGGGCTTTGAAGTACAAGTAGTATTGTCCTCCCATCGATGCTCGGATAAGGGACAGGATATTATTCTTCACTACACTCACTTGCTCTTCCTCTGAGGGATTATTGATCATAGTGGAAAGTTTCCCTCTCCATATTTTGATCAAACTATAGACTGATTCCCTAGGAATCTTCTTGAGTAACTCTAGGTCTCTGCGTGTGACCTTTAGTTCTTTATTGTATTTGAACTATGATATGAATTCTCAGTCCCGTCCTCCCAACTATTGATTTTGGATTCGTTGACGGATAGGAACCACCTGAGGGCAATCTCTTTCAAGGGTTTTTGAAATATTTAGGCAATTTTCTCTTCTGAAACCCTAAGAAGAGTCGTGGCTTGGTGGTCGCTATGGAGATGTACAATCGGTGGATTGTTGCCTCTAAATTTCTTGATGTCTGGCATCTTGAACTTGTCCAGTAGTTTGGCCTTAGGATAAGGAGACATGTGGGCGTAATCATGTAATTACCTGAGATATTGACTTGGTCAAATTTTAATGATAGCAGCTTGAGGTCGTCCTCAACCTTAATCAGTTCTTCTTGTTTTGGATACATGTGAATTAGCAGATTAACTTCAAACTGGGTAAGGTTTAAAATCAATAGCTGAGCGAGTGGAAACCTGGTTGTAGGTGAGGCATTAGGGGTATGTTGATACTCTCAAAGGACCCAAACTTCTTCAGGTGAAGGTGGAACCATGGCATGGGTAAAGAGGATTTCAATTTCATGAGTATCAGGAGTTTGGACCCGATATAGTAGATGAAGTGGTAGATCTTGTGAATGTAAGTCCTAAATTCTGTGGAAGAAACAGAGGAAGAGGTAGAGCTTTGGGCTGGTTTGATGAAAGACAAAAGGTAATAGGAAGCCATGACAAAATCTGGGCATGCGATTAACCTGAGAGGGGAAATGATTTTTGTTTATTTTTGAAGGGAAGAAGAGGAATGCTTTTACGTATTTTTTCTTGAAAAAGGGGATATATGTTTTTAATATTTTTTTTAAAAGAGGGGGAAAGGAAAAATCCTCACCATGGTTGTTATTATTAGATTCTACTTGTATTATTTTTACCTCAATACAAAAAAAAGGTTGGACAAGACCTGAGCCTAGGGAAAAGATAGGGTATGAGATGTAAGATACGATTTGACTTATTTTTAGGCTCTCGGATAGGGTCCTATTTAAAAAATGAACGAAATCTAATGAGAATTCGTGCGGTATAGCGACCCAAAATTTCGGTAATGTTTTGCATAGTAACCATCAAATAAGATATGAGTTTCTTAAGATGGATGGCTATATGAGATTTATACATTTGGTGGGTTAGTGGAAGGGTTTCCCCTTTTGTCACGACTTCCACGGTATATGTCTTGCCTATAAGGGTAATCATTCATTTGTACATGTGGACAATCCATTTAATATACGTCAGTGTACGTGACTTGCCTCATAATATACCTCATGGGTATAGTACGTGTCAGAGTGAATTTGGTATGCTCAACGTATGTGAAGTAGTTCCCTTGTATGTACCTCCCATTGTGAGTTCGGTCACGTACAATGTAGGGGGACCTTTCGATATACGTCGAAGGTATGAGGCCAACAGAAGGTGAGAATCATATCGCTTAGGTTAACCACGCCCCGCAGAACTAACACCCATAATGAAGTAACCCTTAAGTACGTTTCAAAATTTTTGTCAATATTGCTATGCTAAGGTGACGTGGTGTGAAAAAATGCATGAGTTTTGATTAGTATCTTATGGAGACTTTTTGTATGCTTAGTAAAGGGAGTACTACCACTATGATATAGAACATACAAATTTCATGGGATAATAGGGATAGTCATGGAAATTAAAGCTAACAAGTATATACATGGAGCATGGAGATTATATGAAGCATGGTAATAGAGTGCAAAGCATATGAATATACAAGTGAGTGAGATATATGTAAAAATCGACATGAGAGTAGTGTGAGTGAAAAATCATGGGAATATATACAAGTGAAAGAAATTTGAAAGTATGTGCTAGTGACACTAATCATGAAAAATCTAAAAATGGTGTGTGAGATGTGTTAGTGAGCATGGAGATATACAAGTGAGAGAAAAAGTGAGGGTGTGTGCTAGTGAAGCTAAGAATGAATAATCTAAAAGTGGTGTGTGAAGAAAGTAAGTAAAGTTGAGACTATATAAGAGTGTTAGTGTGTGAAGTGAACATGGAGAATATAAATATGTGAGCATAAGGTGAAATATGGTGAACATCTACAAGTGAGTAAAAAGTAATGTATACATGGGTAGAGAGAATGTTAGAGATAAACATAATGATAAGAAAGAGATATATATGTAAGATTGGGAGTAAGGAGAACATACAAATGGAGGAATATCAACACATGTAGAGAAGTAACACCCATGCAGAAATAATTCTACTTCGCCAAAAAACATCCCCAATGGAGTCGCTAGTATGGCCATTCGGGTAGGATTCCTCCGTCACAGGTCGGTCCTAAAATAGGAATAAGGGGGAAATGTCCCCTTCGAAGGAGTATGCCTTTCTTCCCTTCCATGCCCGTGTAGGTGATTTGAGGATATGGGGGTCCGTTTTCCATCACTCGTGTTGGCATCTTCTCATTCTACCTCAGATATAAAATTGGTCATTATCAAAAGGGGATAACACGGCTGAATGGAGTTGACATCTTATTTTTCTCAAAATAGGCAAAAGAATGTAGACGTGTCGAGAGAACAACATCAAGGTCATACTTATTCATACAAAACCAAGTGATTCAAAGGTCCAGGGACTAAGTTAGGGAATGAGAAGGTGTTAGGAACCCATTCCTCCCTTTTGGTCTCTCAAGGGGTAAGTTGATTTTCTCCTTTTTCTCCAACTTATGATGTGTGTGTACATATGTGTAATATAAATAACGATAGAAGGGAATAATCCGACTCACATCATGAAAAAGAGGGAGATGAATCATCTATAGGAGTAGCAAAAAACAATCATAATTATATTGTATGCGTGTTCCCCGAATCATAAATCTCCATGGGGAAGCGAATGTGGATTTAAGATAAGACACATATATATAGGAGTTCAAGTCTCAGAAAATTTATATAGTAGAATATAAAAGACATGAAATGGAAAGAAAGGGATCAAATCCCATAATTGGCCTGGGATTCCTACTTTGCCCAAGGGGCATCAAAGTCCTCGTAGTTCATATATATCGTAGGCATGGGATTCAACTCATAAACCAAAATTTAAGACTCCTCTTTGAGTTCATTTGAGAAAAATGTGTTCGAATGTGAAAAGGATGAAGTCTTACTTTCGAAATTTACAAGTAAACCCTTATTTTTTTCTTTTTTGGATTTTATAAAACTAAGTTATGTGAAGTATTAATAATAAAAGTGGATATTATTTGATGTAAGATAATGGAGCAAGGCTAAAAGATATCACAAAATTACAATAACGTGAATAATAATACTATATGAATAATCTAGAAAATGATTAAGAATAGACATTCTAGGAGACTTTTATTGCTAAATTTTTGAGGTATGTAGGCTGATTTTTATAGTGGTGTTAAGGTGGTATATAGGATGATGTAAGTGACCAAATATGGAAGGAAATTGAGGTGGGAGAGTGTTGGAAAATAGGATTTTTTGCAATGACGGTGCTCAAATTTATTGAGAATGTTGGCTGACTGCTGAAAGGGACCTCCTTCAGGAGTGAGGTCATGGTGGTGCCGATCAGCATGCTCCATGGTCTGTCTATCAGTATAGTGCCTACCTTGGTGGGAAAGGAAAGTACACCCTGCCGATGGGAATGAGATTTGGGGTGTCAATAGGCAGTCTTGAACATACCTTTTTTTTTTAAAATTGGCATAAAATGCAAATTATAAGTCTAAATCATGTACGGATTTGTCCATTGGAAAGGGAATTAAGATCCTTTGAAGAATACATTAATCCACTCTCAGTTTTGGGAGTTAAACGAAGTCAAACGGGGCTCGAAAGCACCCGATGGTCTCTAGATGGGGGGTTTCGGAGCAAAACGGGTCGTCCATGCGAACCGTGAGGCTGATTCATGCATGGAATAGATCTCTGGAAAGGATATTTAGATACCTTAGAGATTTCATTGAGCTTTTCTTGGTTTATACAGTTGGTCAAGGTCGAACGGGGCCTAAAAGTTCCCAATGGATTTTTGGAGCCAAATAGGTCATTCATGTGAACCACGAGGTTGATTAGCGAATGGCATGGATTGTTGGAAAGGGGATTCAGATTGCTTCAAGATTTCATTGATATTCGCAGAGGTTGAAGAGTTAATTGCAATCAAATAGGGTCTGAGAGCACCTCTGGCCTCTGGGTCAGCACTCGGAGTAGAAACGATCATTCGGGCAAAGTGTGAGGCCAATTTGCGCACGACACGAACATTCGAAAAGGGGATTTAGAGCCCTTCAATATTTTATTGAGATTCAGTAAGGTTGGAAATTTAACCGGAGTCAAACGTGTCTCGAAAGTGATGTGAAAAAAAATGATTCTAAGAGTAATAGTTGTTCCAAAGCCTTTTCCAACCAAAATCCCTTCAACTTAAAAACACATTAAAAATATTCACACGGTAAGTAAGGGTGTCAATCATGTGTGAAGAACAAATGATATGAAGACAAAAGTGTAAAATAATTTTCATTTTATTCTTTTTTTGATGATTTTTTAAGGGATTATTACTTAACTAAATGTACTATTTTTAAAGTAACTAACTAATAAGAGAAATTTTAGATAAACAAAATTCACAAAATTGTGCTAACAAGTAAACTAACTAAATTGGATTCGTGGAGGCTTCAATTTATCCCTTGAATGGGAGATTAGTAATCCATAATCATCACCCAAGACATGTAATAACTAAATGAATGCATGCAAGGATTAAACAAGATGAATGAGAGAAGAATAGATAAAACCCAAATTTTCCTTGAATTGGAATGCAATTTCAATTACAATAAACATTATCTCAATTTATAATTATAATCACTCACTAATATATTTTTTCTAAACTAATAACTACAAAATAAAAAATAATAAAATAGAATAACTCTATTTACAATATATACAATGGATGAGTTCTTAGTGAATCTTAAATAACGAGAGATATTTGCTAAAAATTACAAATCATCTCATTATAAATCATACATTAGAATTCATCCAAAGAAATAAATTCTACACCATCGCTTTATATTGAGAGATTTGCTAACAATACAAATACTCTCCATAAAGGGATGTAGAAGAATTTTGTTCCAAAAGAGATAAATTCAACTACATCACTCTATATTGAGATATTTGCTAAAAATGCAAATAATCTTTATAGAGGGGTGGAGAAGAATTCATCGAAAGAGATAAATTCTACTACATCACTCTATATTGAGATATTTGCTAAACTGCAAATACTCTCTATAGAGGGATGAAGAAGAATTATCTTAACTTTAAAACTAAAATGGAGATCCCTTTGAAATGATACCAACTCTTAAATTTATAAGTGAAGGAGGCTAGGGGTAAGTTGGGAAATTATAAGAATATGTGTGCATGGTAATGGTGAGGTTGTTAGTTGAGCGTATTTTTGTAATGCATATAAGTGCATGGGATTGAGAAGGTGTGAGAGGAATTTTAGAAAAGTGGTTGAAGGCATTCATTAAACACATGGGAGTTTGGGCCGATAGTGGGAAAAATTGGATATGCCTTATGTGGGTCTAAAATAGGTTCATAGGTATAGAAAGTTCTTGGTTGAAATGGAGCCGAGTTGAGGTTAGTATGGAATAGTTTAGAATCTTGGGTTTTCGAGTTGGCATGGAGTTGGTCTTCAGTTAGGGTTAAGTCTGAGTATAAGAAGGGATAAGGTTTGGGTAGAAGTCTGGCCAGAATATATGGTCAAGAAGGTAAGGAGTTTGGGTCGGCGTTTGTGGGTTTACGGGTCTAGGAGGAGGTTTGGGTCTGGCCGAAATGGTTCAACCTTGGTTGGAATAGCAGGAGTGAAATGGAAGCTTGGTTACCATGGATTAGGGTTGGGTAGATTGGGGTTATGGAGCTATAAGGGTGTCGGGTTCATAGTAGGTGGATCGCTAGTTGGAGTTTAGGTGTAGGAATCCAAGGGAAAGATTGGTAGGTGTATGATATGAGGTGTGGGTTAAGGAGGAAATTGGTGTAGGTAAGGTTTATGTTAGTTAGTGTGTGTGTGTGTGTGTGTGTGTCTTTGTACCAAAGATTTAAAACTACTTCAAATATAAATAAAACTATTGCTAAAATAAAATCTACTAAAGTTAAAAAAACTAAATCCTAACCTAATAAATATTTACAAATCTATATAGAATAAAAAAATATAAATTCTATTAAATCTAAAAAAATATAAATTCCTAATCCTAAAAATAAAAGACACAAAATAAAATTAAAATGAAAATAAAAGACTCAAAAGATAATAAAAATAAATATACTAAAAATAAAATAAAATAAAGTAGCTAAAAAATCTAATTAAACACCCACATAAATATATACAAACAAGGACATACTGAGACACACTTAGTATATAATATTAATAGAAAATAATGAAATTCTGAATATAAAGACCTTAAAATAAAAATAAAATAAATATGACACAACCATGCTCACAAACATTATATAAAATATTAAAATGATATATAGAATAAAAGTAAATAAAATAATAAAAATAACTCGACAAATATATGGATATAAAAAATAACACCACACACAAAGGCCAATTTTAGGACATGCTAAAGTGTCTGGGCTCGATTATGGAACAACATAATTGGTACGAAAATTTTGAATTTGGCTCTTTTGATGCACATATGCCACATTTGACTTGAAATAAAGTTTTAAACTCGATAGAGGCATTTGACCTACAAGATAAATATGAACGCGCATAAGACCATTTTTTATGGAGAATTAGTAATTAAAAATCGTCTATTTGGTGTTTTATTTAAACAATTTTAGGTGCTTATTAGGGAGCACCAAGTAGCCTCTAGATCAATACTCAGAGTAGAAACGATTGTTCGTGCGAACCGATAAGCCGATTCATGCACGACACGGACCGTTGGAAAGGTGATTTAGAACCCTTCAAGGTTTAATTGATCTTTGCTCAAGTTAAGGAGTCGACTGGAGTTAATGGAGGCCCAAGGGCACCCAATGGCCTCAAGATCAGTACTCGGAGTATGACATAGGGTTTGAGGATAGAGGAGGTATAGGGACCTAAAAAGGTACTTGGGATGGGGTGTCTATACTAATCTCCCCAAAATAATATTATAAGCTGAAAAGACATGTTCGTCAAAATAATTTTCTCGATCAAGAATATCGACCAAGTTCCCATGCATACTTATATCTCTGAGACTCTGAGCAGGTGTACTTTCTACCCGCTGAATTCGACCAAAGGTTGGTGATAGGGAACGAGTCTCTTCTTGCTTAGCTTCACGCTTTTAAAATAGTCCCAGAAAATAACATCTGTTAAGATCCCTCCATCAGCCATAATATGAGCCATTTTATAGCCGTGGTGATAACCAGGGGGCCATCATGTTAGGATAAAATCCCCTTGAAGTCTAGCCTTTAGAATCCAACAAAAAAGATATCCATGTCAACCTTTAAGCTTGCCAGGTTTAGCCTTAATTTCAACCAAGTTAACCTCAAATATTTTTCGTGTTGTTTTTGCGTCAACTACGTGAGCCTTCTTATAAGTTGGCTCAGTACCTCACCTGCTAATCCTCCATAGATCGTTTTACCACCAAGGAAAATCCTACACAAATGACCATTTACAACAGGGAGTTTGGTGGGAATATTGAGTCATCCATGCTACTGCGTCTCACTCTTTCTTGTTCTTGTTTGTCCAAACTTATTTTCTAGACTTTCTATTCGTTCTTCCATTGAACTTTTTCCTTACCTCATCTTAGCCACCCATCTTGTTTATGTACTTTTGGATCTTCCCATGTTTTAAAAATTTCTCAATCTTGTCTTTCAAGCCAAAGCAATGATCAGTTTTATGGTCGTGGTCTTAATGGAACTCACACATGTTACTCTTTTTTTCCTCTTATGAAGAGGGAACTTAAACTTTTCAGGTCGTATGAGCTCCCTACAGTTCATTATTTTATTTAGTGTCAAATTCTAGCTTATATTTAGTGTAGTGTACTTGGTAAACTTATCATCGTTCGACCTCTTCTTCACATCATTGTCTTTTTCTCTACCATGGTTGAACTTTCCACTACGTGCATCCTTCATGTCTTTTTTCTTGGTCTCCATCGCCTACTCTGCATTTATGATTCTCCCGGCTATTGCCAGAAGTTCTTTCATAGACTTTGGAGGATCCTTAGAAAGGCTCTATAGGAGTTTTCCTGGCTGAATCCCACTGATAAGGGTTGCCATTGCAATACTTTCGTCTTAATATTCTACCTCTAACTTTCCTTGCTAAAACGAGAGATGTAATACCTTAGAGGTTCATTCTTCCCTTATTTGACATTTTAAGGGTGAGTCAAAAGTTTTGCCGACTTCATACCAAAACAGAAGTTGTGGATGAACTTTTTCACGAGTTACTTTAAATTTTCTATTGATCCTCTTGGCAAGCCTTTATACCATACATGCACCGTGCCTAAGAGGGTATTGGAGAATTCTCTGAATCTCATTTCATCATGTGTCGAATATATACCGACAGCCGACCAATACATTTTTAAATGATGAAGGGAGTTTATGCTCCTATTATATCTGGGTGTCACACTCAATGGTTTGAATTTTACGAGCGTGGGGTAGCTGAAAATACTTTGCATGAATTGAGATCCTTCCATATACCCCCTATGGCTTGGATCTCGACTATTAATCATAGAGTCGATCTTGTCTTCCAGACTCTTAATTGAATTACTTCAGGGACTTTCTTCTTGCACTACATTGTCTCTAACTCCTTCTATTGCCACAACCACTTCTGAAACTTCTTTTCTACCGATAGTTCTATGCCTAGTATTAACCTTTATGTGCTTCACTTTTCCTTGTTTCATCTCGACTTCTCTTTGTAAGATGTGGGTCCTCTTAGGGCTGGGAGTATGATAATAGAAACATATGTGTAATCCCTATAAATATGGTGATAAAATAATAACCCAACATCCTCAACTATTATAAACGAGAACACTCTACTGTGTACAATAAACACTCAGATTGGATTCACAAATATCTCATGTATAACTCAAATAATGATAAAAAAAAGTTGAGAAACAACTCGGTCAAAGGGAGAGAGAAGTAATCACTGTTGATACACCTTGGAAGGCAGTCAACACACCAAGAACATCCAATATCTTCCTTGTTAGATAACCAAATCTTCATAATAAATGTCAATGGTGAGTGGGTAAAACTCTTATTTGCAATATTTTTTTTCCTCTCAATGCCTCTTATTTGCAATAATTCTTTTCCTCTCAATGCCTTTTCTCCCTCTAGAAAGAAGTAGTTGAGGGAAATAAATAGCCCCACACCTTTCCCTAGATGTCTCAGTCCTCATTAATGTGAAATACATTCCTCTCACACTTTAAGTCAAAAGAAATAAATGTCTAATGAGTCAGAGCACCCTACGTTATAATCAGTAAATGCTAGTGCATGCCTTTTTCCTACCAAGTGTGCATCAAAGGACTATCACAATAGTGGTGGCTCATCAAACTGTCTAACAGCCCCATTACCACAATGGTTTACTCATATTCAAATTGGAAAGTGGGTAAGGGACTACAGACATCACCTAAAGTACATGTGACATTTGGTAGAGGGCTGTTTGGATGAAAGCTCAATATACGATGGAAGTCAAGGTTACTCTGCATAAGCTTCCATGATAAAAGGTCTCTCGGTGTTTTATCAGGTGTATCTAAAATGGTGAAGACAAGCCTTAACGTTGCCTCACTTCTCAATCCTCTAAAACAAGTCCCTTAGAAGTTTCCAAGATGAGGTCATTCGATAGACCATGTAAGGTTTCCCAAACCCTGCCAGGCCTAGTCTTTCACGATTATCATTTGACCTCATGATCAATATTACAATTCTTACAACATTACAATCAATGTATTTAAAAAGATACAATTTGATAAAGTAAAATGAAAGATAAGGATGAGCTCATTTGGCCAGTTTTCTTGTTGAGCTGCCTCACTGAGCTGCTTTGCTAACCTACTTTGTCGAGCTGCCTCGCTGCCCTCATGCTTCTTCCACCTATTGAGACCCTTTTGTTAATCAGGGAAGATCTCTCTAATTCAAAAATTACCTTCAAGGCCCCTTACACTCTTCATCACGATGTCTCATAGCTTGTATACCACCTGCACCGTGGGAGCGTTCATCTCAGGTAGCATTACTCTTTGGGTTAAGACAGTCAAAAGCTGACCCTCTACTTTATATGTCAAACATTGAGAATTTTTAAAGACTCCAGTGTGTGTGCTAGAACCTTTTTCCTAGGAAAGTTGGGGTTGGATTGATTGCCGACCAATAAAAGGTATCTAAATTTGGGGCAGGATTGCCCCCATAACCACTTCTCCTCCATTCTCATCCTCCTTACGTTTCTTAAACCTTCCTTTTTTCTTCTCTTAGTTCTCCAATGGCTTCTTCCATTCAATTACTTCATCGTCCAACACCAGTTTTACACCACTCATCATTGCCACTTCTTCTTCACCGCCTCCTTCCCCGGACGCCTCCACCGGTGGCACATAAAGAACAACTAAGGTTCTACTGTCGTTCTCCTATCTTTGGCAAAAGGTGGGAATTTTTCAACTGTGTGCAAGACTTTTTCTTATAACTCCAAGTGTGACCCTCTAACACTTGGTGGTGAGAATAATTCTTCTACTGATTAGGGTTTTTTACCCCAAAGGGGACTATACAATTTCTCTTTCACCGAGGTGACTTCCTTTACTCTCAAATAGACTTTGAAGGGCCTGGGGGCTCCCCTACCCACTTTGATGATTGTAACACTTACATTAAATCATCGTACATTGATGCCCTTGCCAAGGTTTGGCTTCATCGAGCTACTTAGTTTTTTGAGTTAGCAATGTCAAAGCATAATGCCGCCCTCTAAGTGTCGGTGTGTCATTGGAACATTACGACCCACACTTTTGTTACTCTATGAGGAGATTTCACCGTCACGTTGAAAGATATATGTGAATTGCTTGGCCTTTCTTCTAGAGTTGCCTGCTTATATACTTGTCATTTTTTCTCGCTTCATATTACCTATAAGCCCAACAATCACCCCCATCAGGATCTTATCAATATATCCATTCGGTTATCCCGGGGGTTCAAGCTCCCTCTGGTAGCAGTGGCTTTGGAGTCCCTCTATACTTATCAGGAATGGACCCATTTGGACATGGAACAATATCTTATTCCCTAAAACTTGGACAATTTTTCCAACACCATAATCTTAATGGGTTTCTTGTATATCCATTTCCCCAAGATATCCCTTTTCGAAGTACCATTTCAAGCTCATGAACCTATCAAGACCCACCGTTTATTATGCTGGAACAAGAAACAAAATCTAAGGCACATACTTCTCATTTTTTATAAGCCTGCCTACTTTATATGAGGCCATATATTGAAGAATTATTTTCCCCAACTTGGTTATTATTTCCTCGTGAATCCAGAACGGTCCAAGACACTTCAAAGTAGCTTATCAATGAAGATGCCTCCTATATTGTGGGATTTTTTTCTGTCACCTAGATACTTCCCATCATACATTGAATGGAGTACTACTTTAGAGCTATACAATCCCAACCATTGCAGCCTCAAGTTTAGTTATGACTAAGGGGATCCTCGCCATATCTTCCAGGAGTCTCATCCCAAGTCCACTTTTTATGAGGCCTGTTCTTATTATACTACTTCAGTTGCTTCTTCTATTTGCTTGATAGTTAGCGCGGGAATCAGCATACCTAGCCTGACGAGGAAGCGGGACGTGACCTTCCATTATGTGGTGAAATATTGTCCAACACAACTAGCACAAATCCATGAGTTCATCCATAGTTCTCATGTCTACCCTGATGTTCTTAATTTCCCTGCCTTAGAGTTGGGACTCAAAGGTAACTCTGTGATAGGAATGGAGTTTCCTCTTAGCAACACTCCTAAAAATCCTCTTGGTGAGTTTCTTTCATACTACCCCTTGGTTTTTACTACTTCCCTAAAGAAAAGAAAGTTGTATCCCTAAAAGAAACTTCCCCCTCTACCAAAGGTGTTCCCAACAAGGGAAGCTCTCAACCCAAGAAATAGAAATCCAGGACCACCAAAAGTGGTGGTTCTTCTAAATCTTCCACCATTATTGAGACCTTTCATGTTGTTACCATTCAATAGGTATATAAGTAATTAACCCCCGTAGTTCCTCCTTTGACCTCTTTTCCTTCTATCCTTATATTTCCCATGAAGGAAGTCACCAGGCGACGTAAGAGCTCTCAGATAATAATTGATGTTGGTGCTCCTTCTTGCAGGAAGAAAATATTAGTCACAAAGTCTTAGAAGAAACGAACCTATGTTATTGAAATGAGAACTCGTTCTTTAGGACCTAGGTCCTCTCCACATCCATAAAGTTTTCTTCATATTAAGATTGCGGATAGCCCTAAATATGCCCCTTGATGCGTTGGATCTTTTTCGACGATACCCCAATACCCTTCTTCTCTAGTCGATATTTCTACCTAGCCTTCTCCAGATCACGAGGTAAATTTCTTCTTTATAACTTCTATGAAAGAATTTCATCACTAAGCAAAAGAAGTAATAGTCTTTGTCTTTACAGGAATGTCATTTGGGTGGCATTTCTCCTCCTTTTTATCCTTCGATAAGTCATTCCATGGGAGGACAATTTAGTCTTTTTGAGGTCGTTACACCTCGTCCCCGCTCTCCCATGATGGGGCTTACATACACAAGGCATTATCTATCTCAGCATGCAGAGGAGGCTTCTCCCTTGGAGGAAATTTACCAGGACTCCATTGGACCTTCCTCTCATGCATAGGAGACTCCCTTGACTTCTTATGGAGATTGTAATAGTTTTGCTACCTATATTGTCATATCCCCCATAGGTAAATATTTCTTCTTTTGAACATTCTTTCAACCTAGGCTTTACTTATAGTGAGTGTTGTTATTTCATTCTTCTGTTAGGCTATCGTTTCACCACAACGCTTCTGGATTTTTAATTCCACGCTCCTCTGGAGAGACCCATTACTAGACTTGTTCCTTTACCAGTTGCTTTAGAGATAACAATAATCTTCTTTGTATATTTGCCTCCAACTCACGTGGTGTATTTATATGTTTAACACTTCTTGATTTTTTGCAGCCTTTTCAGGGAGTTTCTCTTTCTCCCATTCCAGAGGTACAACGGGTTACTGAAGCTGCCGTTGCGCCATCTTTTGAACCCAAGGTTCCTTGGGCATCATTGGTGTTTGAGGTTGCTAAAACCCAAGAGACTTTAGTGGGACTTTCCCTTGTTTTGGTACTTGTACCTTTTCTTGGGGATGCTGTTTTGGCAGGAGTTGAGATTCCTCTAACTAAAGGTTCCTCTTAGGCCCCTGGGGGTATTCTAGCTACTCCCCCCTTATAGTGCCATTCCTGCTGAAGTAAGGTCTACTTGTCCGTCTCTAGCATAAGTTTTTCCCCTATACATGTGTTAAAATGAAAATAAAAAGTAAAACGTAACTCACGTCCATTGGTGACTTAGCAATGAAACCACTTGTTAATATTTTCTCAGAACTCACACATGCTAGGTGACTTAACAATGAAAAACACTTGTTAAGATTTTTTCAAAATCTCCCACATTAAAGGCGACTTAACAATGGAATCGCTTGATGAGATTTTTTGGAACTCCACTTGCGATGTAACTTAACAATGAAAAAATAGTTGCTAAGATTTTCTCAAAATCTCATACCCCTAAGCTGAATTAATAATGAATAGAACACTTTTTAGGATTTTTAAAATTTCATTTATTTTTTGTATATAACATTTCCGGTCACGAAGGATCCTTCCCCTATCCGAGGGACACCTGAACGTGCTCCTTCACTCGTTTCCTCTCCTCGTCAAAAACTTGCTTCCCTAGATAAATCTAGTCACAGCAATCGTGATTCCACCGTTGAAGCTCAATATGATAGAGAATATGGTTGTGAGGTTCCTCTGCCTTCTATGACTCCTCATGAATTCTGCCTCCAAGTCCTTTAGTAAGCTCCTCAAATCCTAGCTTTCCAGCGATCTATTATTGAACGACTTTCATCACACCATCCAAAGACATTCACCGCTGAGTGCTTGCATTGAAACAATTTCATGATGCATTTAAGACTTTTTTCAATGGCTAGTATCATCGGCAATACTGTAAACACCCAGATTGTGGACATCTCAAGGCCCCTTATAAATCAACACTTAGGTATTTGAGAGACCTAACTAAGGATGGGTTCCACTTTGACTGTCTAATTAAACATCTAAAGTTTATGAAGGGTGACAAATTGCAGAGTTAGGGGGATCCATACTAGAAGAACATTGAGGCCTAACGGTCTGAAGAAGCCACACTGAGGGAACTGACACCTTTATTGACAACTGTAGATCTGAAGGTAAAGTCCATTGAGGAGGCTTTGGCTAAAGTTATTCAAGAAGAAGAAGCTCTGGTCATTCAATGCACTCAATTTCAAACGAGTCTTGAGGGGTCTATTGCTGCTCAATTGTAGGACAAGGCGCCTTTTTCTATGTGTGCTTTAGATAAAAATAATTTTTCCAAAAACAAACTTTTTTAATTTTAATTCGCACCAATTTTGTGAACGAATTTTACTTAACCTACTTTTATCTTGTTATTCCTAAACATGCATCCAGGTGATTAATGAAGTAAAATAAAGTAAAGTCCACAATGTCGATGTACGAGGAAACCACTAAGGGAAAAAACCTCGGACAACCCAAGCCAGATAATCACTATGATACGGTTTGCAAAGTACAGACAGTAACTTACTCAATGACTCAATACCCTATAAACCTTGATGATTTTATATGCTTCAACCACTCCTCGACACTGCAACACAAAAGTCTTTCCACACCATGTCCATAACACACGAGTTCATGTGCGCCTCGACATCCAATGATATGGCTTTGGCAACCGTCTACAATTTAGAACATGGACTCCACCGCTTATTCATCTCAAAACTCGAGGAAACAAAAGTACAAAGAATGAAAAAATTCCAGATGGTGCTAAACATAATATCTCTATTGCATATGTACATGAAAGATCGGATATTGAAACATAAAGGATATTTTAAGTCTTGAAAATCCATTGTAAACAAGTGAAAAAAAAGCGTAATTATTTGTACTATAATTTTGGTTCTGCACACACCAAAATTCTGAGAAGAAATTGCCTTAAATAAAAAACCTTAAGTGAGCAAGTCATTAGAACGAGATGTGTATGTTATTCGAACGGTATAGCCATCTTTTTAGAACGAGATGTCCATGTCATTTGAACGACAATCACATGTCGCTTGAATGACTATTAAAGTCATTTGATCACAAGGGAAATATCTACACGAATCTAAAATGAATTTATCTCAGATAAACGAATTAAAAACATTTTTAACATTTTAAAATCAATTTTAAACAAAATAATATCCTTAAAACATTTTTCGAGTCCCATAAACATTATGCATTCATACCTGAGATCATCTGGGAATGCAATGTGATATGAAGATGTGAAACATGTACTAATACATAAGTCATGATTTATCTTGAAGCTTGACCGCTAGTTTTCAAAGAACACGTCATACACTATATGGGCATCGTGACAAGTGAAAATCTGTCTATGACTCAAATTGGATTTTGTGTGGAATAATGCCAATACTTACAAATTGAAATTACTTGGAAAATTGTCCTTACAAATCTCCCCCTTTTGATATTCCATGACAAAGCCAAAACAGGGAAATGCCTAATCCAGGTTTGTGAAGCCGAATGACCTAAATCCCGTCCCATAAACCCCCAAAAAAATATAGGACACGATATAGTAAACAAATGTCGGACCGGCATCATAAACTTGTCTTTATGTGATGTAGTAACAAAATATCCAATCTCTCAATAGTCACTACACATATGAAACAACAAATACCATGCGAAGTATGCAGGTACAAACGATATAAAGCATTATAATACCAATTTGTAAAGAAAAACCATTATTTAAACATGTGAGAAAATCATATGATACCATATTGTAAAATCATATCAGAAAAATATGATAAACAAATGTGATAATCAAACGAACTCCCCCTACATCACATACCATCTCTCTCCCTTTTTGTCTTGAATAGACAACAAGAGAAAAAAAATAAAAACTAAATATCGAGAAAGAAATAATCATACGAAGCATATCTAGATAAACATGGATAGCCAGATAAAAATAATCAAGAAATACCAAATTGTAGCTAGTAAGCAGTCACACAAGGTGAATCAGAAAAATCAGAAATGGTGTGACTAAACAAATCAATGCAGTATAAGAACCAAGCATGAGTAATCAGCATAGACTGCATGTAAACGGACCAGATGTACCAAAATAATGTAAGATCATCACATATACAAAGTAGGTACAAAATAGATTGAAAACTTAGAAAGTCAACCCTAGTCAACACAAGTCATTCAAACGACAATACAATGTTGTTTAAACGAGATAAGATCGCATTCGATTAATGCAAGAAATGACGTTAAACAGTGTGTGATCGCGTGAAGAATTTATCTAACGACCCTATAAACAACCTAAGAAATGAACATAACTAACACTTTCATACCTTGCTACTAAGTTCACTCGATCCAGTCTTCGAAGTTTTGTTTTCAAGCTCTAAAAATATGTTGGATTTTCCCTTTGAAAAAAAATCAGGAAAAAACAACTGGAAAATCAAAATAGTAGCAATACAAAATCAAAACAGAAAAATAAAACAAGTATGAGTTTCATACAAACATAGTATCAATGTGCTCAAACATGGATATTGAATGCATAGGCCTGAATTACGACAAATGAATCACAATTTGAGCACATCAAAACGATCAAGAAGCTCTAATTGAAAGCTAAATGTCATCAAACTATGTTTTAGCCCTATATGACAATAAATATATTGATCTTAATAAACTAAACACACAAAATTAACACAATTTCAAAATTTTGACGATTCAACAAAGAATAGCGTCATGATGCGATTTTGCAACATTAGGATTCATGGTGCAAACCTGTTGTATTTTTCCATCAAAATACCCTCATATATTCATATTTTCTTTTTGCATTTCTTTCGAGGTTTTTAAATTTTCTCACCTTAGAGGAATCCTATTGGCCATATTTTTGGCATATATTTCTTTTTATCGCCTTAATTTTTCGTGAGCTCTTTAATACAGTGGCTTTCACGACGAGATTATTATTTTCTCGCAACCCTCTCCCATGAACACTCATCATTTTTTCAATTTAAGAAATATCTATCATCACAGCAAATAGTTTTAACATGCACACTTCCTCCTAAATCTTATTATGTATAGATGACAAAATTAGGAGGTGAACATCTCACCAAACTCAAACACGCATTAGCAGTCAAACATTCATGTAAACTCGTGCATGTAAGTGCGATGGCATATATACAAAGTCGAATCCAAATGTGAATTAACTTTGAATCATCCCCACTAATAAATGGTTAAGATCATTATAATCATCTATAATTATGATCAAATATCCTAGACACGTGAATAATGCAATAATGGGGATCCAAACACACCAATACGCCATATCAAACATGAAAACTCGTGACACAAAGATAAACATAAAATATTTTTGTGTTTTTAAAAAAATATTTTTAACTCAAAGATTAAATCTTTTTGTATTTTCTCAAAAATATATAAAACAAACCAAAAATCTTTATTTTTCAATAAGACTCAAATAAATGAAAAATATAATACAAAGAGATACACATATCATAAAACAAGCAAGAAATATATCATAAAGCAAAGACTAGCGTATAACAAACATGGCTAACACAATCATCCATTAGATTTAGCATGAGAAGTATCATGTGCAACCACACAAGAGTCATGAAGTTTAATTCCTAAAGCCACTAAGTCCTATTTCCTAACCTAAGTAGGCGTGAAATGCGTATGGAGGTTTTGGGAATCGAAATGACTTTATTCGTAAACTCCCTAGGAGCATTTTTAAGGTCGTATGAATAACGTCTAAGGTTACCCTTCCTACTGCAATGGGTGCAAGTGAAAACATGATGAGGAATGTGACCTAAATGTGGAACTCTCATAACATTCCTAGTTGGCTCTCTCACATGATTCGTATTGGCTTTGGGAACAGGAGAAATACGTTCACTCAAGACTATACAACACTTATCATCCTTGATTTGGACGTTGTCTAAAATCCTATCCAACTTTTTTGACATTGCCTCCAAATCAAACTTTACTTTACTCGAGTCTCTAAATCTCTCCTCAAGACCACTAATCTTAGACTCAAGAAAAGGCCTAGACTCCTCAAACTCTAGAACCTTTTTATTTAAAGCCTCCATCAACCCATTAAGACTATCTCTCCCACCCTTAATGTATTCTAGTATCTCCTCAAGAGTCTTCTCCCGTGCCCTAAGATCCTTAATCAATGCATCATTATTTTCTAAGGCATGCTCTTTAAACTTATCTTGTAATTTAAAGTTTGCCTTTTTTACCTTTATTGCTTCCTAATACAAATCATTAAAGAAAACATGGAACTCTCTAATAACTATCTCCTCATCTTCACTATTTTCACCCTCACTCACATGGGATTCACACAAAACGGCCTCATAAGTGTCATTCACATGAGTTTCCTCATGAGAAGATTTATCTTCGTCGCTCAGATGACATGCCATAAATTCTACAACGTTGCGTTCAATGAGGGAACTCTCTCCCTCTTCTGGTTCACCATCACATAAGGTGGCATTATATGCTATCGATTTTTTGCCCTCCTTCTTAAATCTAGTGGGACACTCTCCTACCATATCGACATAACCCTCACAACCAAAACATCTCTCTGACTCATCCCTCTTATCATTCTAACTTTGATTCTTTGGGACGTGGTCCACCTTATTGTTCTTGAATTTATCAAGCCTTTTGGAATCTTTTGATTGCTTTTGGAAGTTAAGAAACTTTTCGAAGTTATTTTTCAACAAAGCTTCATCTTCGAAATTGGTGTCAGAATCATCATTTGAAACTTTACTCTCCTCCTTATGGACTTTCAAAGAAATTCCCTTAACTTTCTTGGAGGTAAACATGTGAAGTTCATAGGTTTGTAAGTCACCTACAATCTCTTCTAGTTTAGTTGATTCAAGCATACCCAAGGAGTTTAAAACAGTAACTTTTTGTTGAAATATACTAGGCAATGACCTTAAAACATTCTTTATGACTCGATTGTCGGGTATTTTCTCTCCCCAGTTAAACGACGAGTTGACAATATGGGGAAATCTAGTGTAAAACTCATCATCTATCTCACTCTCTAATATTTTAATCGTCTCAAATTGGGTAGCGAGGTTTTGAATTTTATATGCCCTAAGCTTTCTAGTTCCCTCATGAGTGAGTGGAAGAACATCCCAAGTATATTTCAACGTCTCACGCATCGTAATATGATTATACTCATCCGGGGTGACAGACGAGAAACTAACGTTTAAACCTTTAGAATTATAAATTGCAAGTCTATGTTCGTCTTCGATCCAAGACTCAAAAGGTTTTAAACTAGTGGCTCTCCGTCTCTCGTGACTAGTGGTGACCACGCTTTTTCAACTACCAACCAAATACATTCATCAATAGCTTTAAGTGCACTTTTAATTCGCATTTACCAATAAGCATAATTACTTCTACAAACAATGTGAGTTCGAAAAGAATCAAAAGTTTTGAAATTCATACCTATAAGTACAAGGGATCACATACAATAAAAATTGTGTCTAGATGTAATACCAATTTGTAGGCCCCTTTTTCTATGTGTGATTTAGGTTAAAATAATTTTGACAACAACAAACTTTTTCAATTTTAATTCACACCAATTTTGTGAACCAATTTTACTTAACTTAATTTTATATTTTTATTCCTAAACATGCATAAAGTCCACAATGCCGATGTACGAGGAAACCACAAGGGGAAAAAAAGTCAGACAACCGAAGCCAGATAATCACTATGATACGGTTTTACAAAGTACAAACAATTTACTTACTCAATGACTCGATGCCTCACAATCCTTGATGTTATTCTATGTTTCAACCTCTCATCCAAAGTGCAACATAGAAGTCCTTCCATTCCAGGTCCACAGCACATGAGTCCACATGTGCCTCGATATCCCTACTGTATCTTTTGGCAACCATCTATAATTCGAAACATGAATTCTACTATTTTTTCAACGCAAAACTTGGCGAAACAAATGTCAAAGAATAAATAAACTCCATATGGCACTAAACACAAGATCTATGTTTCATATGTATGTGAAAGATCTAATCTTGAAACACAAAGGATGTTTTTAAACTTGAAAACCCTTTGTAAATAAATCCTGAAAAACATAACATTTTGTTCTATAATTTTGATTCTACACACATCAAAATTCTGAGAAGAAATTTCCTTAAATAAAAAAAATTAAGTCGGTAAGTCGTTAGAACGAGATGTGTATGTTGTTCGAACGATATATCCATATTGTTAGAACGAGATGTCTGTGTCATTTAAACGATAGTCACATCGTTTAATCCTTCTAAACACAAGGAAAAGATCTATACGATTTTAAAACGAGTTTATCTCCGAATAAACGAAGTTCAAACCTTTTTAAAAAATTAAATATTTTTAAATTATTTTTAAACAAAATAACATCCTTTAAAAAAAATTCGAATTCCATAAACATTATGCGTTCATACTTGAGAGTATCTCGGAATGCAATGTTATAAGAAGATGTGAAACATGCACCAATAAAAACAACATGATCTGTCTTGAAGCTTAGCCGCTACGTCTTCAAACAACACGTAATAGACTATGTGGGTATCATGACAAGTAAAAATCTATCTATGAATCAAATTGGATTTTTTCAGAATAATGCCAATACAAACAAATTGACACTACTTGGAAATTTTTCCTTACATTAACAATCCTTCCTACAAGTTTTTTCGGGCCTACCTAGGGACTTCTTATCTTACCCCAGCCTTTGGTTTCTTTTGTGTTGAGCCCCTTCGATTTCTTTTCATTTCTTTTTGTATATGTAATTATGGGCAGTAGTTCTCATTACTTGTAACATTTTTGAAGTGAAAAAAAATATAAAATACATTTGCCAAAAATACTTCTATGACCTAGGTGTAAGTGCTTGTAACACTTTTTATATTAATATGACCTCGGTGTAATTGACAAAAATACGTTTGGTTTACTGAGAAGGGTTCTTTTCTCTTTAAATTTGGTTCAATTGAATTATGCAGATTATTAATTTTTTTCATGTGAGAGATAGGATTAACAATATAAAGATTATCAACTAATGTACTGGAACAAATAAAAGATTTATTTCTCTCAATAACCACGATTTATTAAAAGAGACGGAATATCCATAAAAGGCTATATAAGAAATTGAAATCAAATTCCTTCTAATGGAAGGTGCATAAAGACAATCTTTTAAAAATAAACTCCTATAATTAATAAATCTTAAATGAACGTCTCCCACATCAACTACCACTAATATTGTAGCATCTCGTAGAGACAAATAATTCTCTCCATCACTTAGTCACCAGGTTTCCTGGAACCCCTATAAATAATTGGATACATGATTAGTGGCTTTCGTATCTACAAACCAGTTACCGATAGAATGAACTACAAAACTTGATTCAATGACAAACGAATGGAATTTACCTGTGTTGTTTTATTTATTATGGAAAATCGTACAATTATTCTTCCCGTGTCCTGACTGCTTACAGTGGAAACACTTGCCCTTGGGCTTTTTCACACCTCCCTAAGGCCCACAAGCTTCCTGAGAGACCATAACTTCTTTTTTAACCTTCTTCTTCTTTTTATACTTTCCCATAGGCTTAGAAATATTTACTTTCTCAACAATAAAGTCACTTACTGACTTCTTGATGAGACCCTCAGCTACTTGTAGTTCTTTAAGTAGTTCCAACAAAGAGTAAGAAATTTTGTTGATGTTGTAATTAGACGAAAATGTATAAAGAACACATACAACGATTGGAGGACAATAACGACTGAGTTTCCCCATCGATTTTTGTTCCAAGGATTTCAAGATCATTAAGAATAGACATCGTCCTTAAAACATGTTCCCTCATTGGGGTCCCTTCACTCATGTTTGTGTTCATGAGTTCTTTCATGGAAACTAGCCTTGGAGCATGATTTTGATTCCCAAACATATATTTGAGGTTCAACAGTGTCATAGGCAGTGTCCACCGACTGATGCTGATGTTGCAGAACATTTGACATAGATGCCAAAATGTAGCACCACGCCATCTCATCAGCCTCGATTCATTTATGGTAATCCTGGGTTAACTTTTCAGTTTCCCTCTCACTAGGTTTCTGAAGACATATCTTATAGAGCATAAAGTGGTACCCTTCATCAGTCAACACAAGATCCAAATTATTTTTCTAGTTAATGTAATTAGGTCCAGTTAATTTATTTTCATTGAGAATGATAGCAAGTGGATTTATAAAGCTTCCCATCGTAATACCGAGAATCAAATATTAAAATTGGTGTACCATTTATCAATTTTAAAAGAATTCATCGGCATCTCAATTACCATTTGAATTGTACTACTATTTGGAGAACCTACTTTCCAAAAAAAAATTAGGTAGGTTTATTCCTTTTAATTTTATTATGTAGACAAAACATAAGTTTAATAAAAGTAAATAGCCGATACTTTGGTCCCACAAAATCATATCATTCCTCTTTGGAGAACCTACCAGGGTCTATTAAAAATGCGTATAGATCGAACTACAAAAAGATGACACATACATGAAATCCTACTAGATAAATTTATGATTTACCTGCGAGATCTCTTTGATTTGATCACGTTTTATCACGAACAAAATATTTAATGGCTCGATTTACCTCACGATCTTCTACTGGGGACAACCATGAGTAGAGGGTGGGATCCTATTTCGTGACCACCATCTTGTCTCCTCTTTCTTCTCCGATGTCTCTCTTTCGCACATGTATGAACTCAGGTCTTTTGAGTATCCAAGTGTGATGGCTAGGTTATGAAAGAATGAGACTTAGGTGCATATATATATATATATATATCCTAAGGAGAGATAATGATGTGTCTCCCAATAGACCTGAGAAAACCTAACCCTTCTCGAATCCTAATATCAGGCCATTAATTATAAGTAATATCACTAAATAATTATAATTGCAACTCCACTCCTAAACTCAAATTTATTTTTCGAGCTCCTCGTTATTAATTACATAATTCTCCCCACGTTAAGGTTATAGATACACATTAATAAAATAAATTACTGATAATTTATTTGGTTAACTTCTTTAAGCCATTGAGCAGTCCCACTTAACTTATTTGTAGTGTCTGATTAAAATAATCCACCCGCATGGTTTGACACATACAAAACTTATAAGTCTCTCAGGGGGTATCACCAGTTTCTATACTGAGACGTGGATTCCACCCATAAAAGAATTTCATTGTACATTAATTACCATTACCCAACTTATCAATATTATTGATCTAATAATGAATCTTACCTAATAACTCAAAGAAATAAATAAGTAGTTCTTGTGCCCATCAATCATATCCGAATTAGGAGCCTTAAGGAAACCTAATAATCATGAGGTGTACATTGTCTTATAAAATCATTACAAAAATAATGACCTCAAATTGGTCACATTCATTACACACAAAGTGCACTAGCATAATAAGTTGAAACTATAAAATTTTATGTAATCAAAATAAACCTACTAAAATATTGTGCTACAGTTGTATTGATAGTGTGTCCACTGTGAATGATAAAAATGTATATTCCACAAGAACTAGTGATCTTATCATCTGTGTGTAAGTCGTACTCTACACACCAGAACACCTTCTGGGAAGAATAAAGTACATTATCAATATATAAAATATTGCAAACATTATGTCCATACATAATTCTCATTAAAATAGGAATAACGGATTTTATTATAACTGTAAATTCATAACTAAAATTATTACATAAAGCATGGCTTTAGTCTACTTCTCTAACATTAAGTCCCTCTAAAGTTCCCACGATGAGGTCATTCGATAGAGCATGTAAGTTATCCCAAGCCCTGCCAGGCCTGGTCTCTTGCGAGTATCGTTTGACCTCACACTTAATATTATGATTGTTACAGCATGGCAGTCAATTAATTTCAAAAGATACAATTTGACAAATTAAACGAAAGATAAAGATAAGCTCTCTCAGCTAGTTTCCATACTGAGCTTCCTCACTGAGTTGCTTCACTGAGTTGCCTTTCTTTGTTGCTCGCTTCCCTAATGATTCTTACTTATCTTGAGTCCTTTATATTAATGATGAAAGATCTATATAATTCATAAATTACCTTCAAGTCCCCCTACACTCTTCATCATCACATCCCATGTCATGTGTACCACCCGTACTACGGGAGCATTGATCTTGGCTAGCATTACTCTTCGGGCCAAGAAGGTTAAAATCTAACGTTCTACTTAGTCTGTCCAACATTGAGCCTCTCCAATAAAATTTCCAGGGTGTGTGCTAGACACGTTTCCCTTGGTATGTTGGGTCTTGATTTCCCCCCAACAAATAAGAGGTATTTATAGTTTCATATCTTACCCAATACCCTCAATGTAAGCCAAATCATCTGAGAACTCCTCAACTTTCTTCTAAGGACGAGGCGACGTAGATCAATGATATCTCTCATCGAATTAAGTGGTGTTGAATCTCCTTTACTGGATTTGAGGGTGGTACCCCTACTATTTAATGTGTTGCCTCCCTGACGATCGGAGTTATTAGGTTCACGGTAGGATCATCGGGGATTGTACTCATTATTTCTTGGTTGATGGCTAAGAGATGTTGTTGTGTTTACTGCTGACTTGACACAAGGGACCTTAACGCCGCCGTCACTTTTGCCATTTTTAATTATTCAGGCACTTGTCTAGAGCTAGACCTCAAATTAAAAGGAAGATCAATGGTTATCTACGATGAGAATCATCCAAACATCAAAGAATGTAAAGATGGGGCAAGAAACCCAAAAACATGATTAATTAGTTAAGATTGAGAAACACATAACTCAAGCTCTTTCAATAGTGATTCAGCTCCAACAGTGGTGGATCTGGATCACCACCAGAGACACAGATGAGATCATTCAAGCTAATATGAAGAAGAAATCAAAGTCTTTTCCTACAGATGATGCCAAAATGATGATAAAAGATATCATCCAAAGATATATTTATCTTAATTTCTAGGTTTTCACAATTATGGTGCAATAAGATAGTAAATCAACAAGAAAATTAACAAATAGAGAGGATGAGAGATAAAAAAGAGACAAAAATATAATTGGTTCATCCTTGGACTATGTCCTTTATGAGAAGAGTAAATGACTTTCACTAAATACGAAGGCTAAAATTCATTAACAGTTTTCACAAGATTTTGTGTACTTTCTCCCTCTCTAACACAATGTAATTTAGTAGGGTTTCAATAGATCAATATCTGTAAAGGAATATTTAGAGATCCTTTCATAACGTTTGAGGTGCATAGTACCACCCCCTAGCATACACTCCGTGTGTAGTGACATTGAGTATCCAGTAAGAGTGTTACAACTGTATAATGAGGTGTGCAAACCGTGAAGGCCAAATATTCCCTTCACATGCTGGTTGATACGTTATAATAATATTAGTCAAGTGTGAAAACAATACCCTTATCACATGATCCTCATACGTATGCTCTGTTTCTGGGTGAGAGTCTCAAGTAGCCGATATTGGTGAAGCATTGATACTCAATAATGGATCCGAGACAAAACTGACTCCATTTATGGCGTGCGTAGCTATTGGTGAGGTCTCGACCTTTTATAACTGTCTGAGGCCCACACTATTGGTCCGACACTACTCTCTCAACATTAGATTTATGTCATTTATAAGGTCGAAAGTGTGCTTAGTAATTGATCAAGATAGCCACATGATGAGATAGAATCGTAGGTCAAGACTATTTGGCATGACTCTGTGAATGCGAAGTCCAATACTATTATGAGTACTAGGCGGTCTATAAGGGGGCATGTTGTCACAGTGGGTCTTATCCAGACAAGACAAAACTTATATCTATCACGCGGTATTGAATGCAATGAAAGTGGCAGTGATACCCTGCCTAATTAAATATCGGGTGATCAGTCCTATACTAAATTAAAACAGGATTTCCAAATTCGTTCCTTCTTAACATCACTCTTGAGAACCATATTAATTACTAATCACCTATTAGTTAATTAAGCCGGTGCCAAATTTTATCTTCCATTAAACAAATAATAATAATACACGAAAAATTTAATTAAAACATTCACGCATTACTAGAGTCTAAAACACCTAAAGTAAATGAATAAATAAAGTCTTGATGAATAGTCCGTGGGCTGAAACCAAAACAAATAATAATCCAACAGTAATAAGTTAACCAAATCAAAGTCTGAACTAAATACAAAAATCTAAATGGGGTAACATGGCCAACTAAAATACAAAAATACTGCTAAAAAATCCTACACTAGGAAGGAGGAAGTGATGCGTTTAATCCAACTCCTGCATGCATGCACATGTTCTCCTGCTGCGTATCCTGAAAATAGAATTTCAAGTCTGGCGTCACTGTGGATGGACACCTAAAAGGTTCTAAAAATATTTTTGCAATAAGGGTTAGAACCCAAAACATTTTGAAAATATTTAGCAAGTATTTGACACAATTTAGATATTATTTATTGATTACACATGTTAGGTTCACATACACTCTTTTGAATTTTCTCACCTATAAACTATTATATACTCCTAATGTTCTTTACTCACCTAGTTGTACTACCCCACGCTAACTAGCATAAATATCTATCTATTATATCGACAACTTTAAGTCCCTGTACCGCCCATACATCATGTTGTCCGAAATAAAGCTTCTCGTATGTTGTTAACATCATTGGTAACATTCTACACTTTACCATTTTAACCCTTCAATTAAGTTTCACTACTTAGTTCATTTCTTTAGAAATATAACCTTTAATCGTCTACTGTCACACATAATAAGAATATTCAAACAAGTATATATTTATATCACTAACATATATGAGCACGGTGTTCCTCAAAATGACCAACATGACATAGGCATACTCTGCAATTAGTCCTAGCATCTATCGTACTAAATAGGGACTATTGGTTTAGTAATTCTCCCCAAACCCAAAATCAAACAACAAGCAATGGATGCAAACAAAGTTCTAAGCCTTTGGACCATGTACATACCTAACATACCCAAAAGACAAGTCGATCCCACTAGTACATGACACATAGTGACCTTCCTTAAGTTCTATGTTCTGGGGAACAAATCTGGAACTCCCTAAAGTTGGCAAGGTGGGATCTCCCATTGGGAGGGAACTTCCATGATAGTAGCTAGCATAGGTATGTTCATGCAAAATGATAAATCATATAATAGGTACCCCTAAAACCTATATATTTACATATTCAGTAGGTATTCACACAACCTAATCGTCATCATTCATACGTAGTATATATCACGTGAATACTCATCGTACCTTCAACTTACGATTATTCTCAGTATTGCATTCAAGTGAGTATTATTCTCTTCTCTAAGGGCCCAAGTTATCCCTTTTTATTTCAGTAGCTAAGTCTTCCTTAACCTATTGGAATATGCAATAATCCACTCAGTCTTTCCCATAATTTTATTCTCATTCTCTCGAATTATATAACATTACAATTTAAGCCCATTTAATTATTAATCATCTTGATAAATCTAAGCCCATAACCCCATCACAGGCCTACTATAATATAATTAATCTCTCATTATATTCTAACAAAGTCCCAAAAGTTTCCCTGATAACAAATCAGGAGTTCTAGGATTAAAAAGAGAAAATTCACTTTTTTGGGAAACTGAATCAATTCGCCGGGAGGCCAAATTGATTCGCTTTCCCAATTAATTCGCCTCTGAGATGAATCAATTCAATTTTTTGCCGAATCGTCTTTTTCCTTATAAAGTCGCATTTTTCACCATTTTCATTCCCATAACTTACATGTTTCTCCACCAGACTTGAAACTGATTGTCCTAAACCTTTTCTACATATGTTAGGACATATTTTAATGTAATTTTAGCATCAAAATATTACAATTTTCATTCAAGAACGGATTGAACCATCTAATCCTTAAAAACCCAAAATTTCAATGTTCTTTCTTCATATCCAACATAAAACCCAAATTTAATGCTTGGAGATTATTGTATATCATCTGATTTCTTACACTATATAGATGTTAAATCCAACTACATGCAATTCCTACTCAAACATGAGTTTTAATCATTCTTTTCATCCAAAAATATCAATTTAATCAAACTTATAATGAAACCCTAACAACATGGTATTATAACCTCAAAAGAATTCACAATAAACACTTGCCTTGATCACTAGGGTCTGATTTCTTGGTTGGGATAATGGATTGATGGTTTGCTCTTCCAAACCTCACTCCCAAGTTGTTTGTGGTGCAATAACAAGATCAAAGTTCCAAGAATTTTCTTCAAAACCTCCACGAACTCTATCATTTTCTTCCCTAATGGGCTCCCTTTGTTCTCAACACTCCTAAGCCTAAACCTTTCTATCTAATCTATGATATAAGGTTGGGAAATTCGTATCTTCCTCCACCCAAAGATCCTAAAAGTCTAAATTCCCCTCATACGATCTCGGTTTAGTCTAAAATTACCTAGGGACCCAAACAATACTCCCAAGTATACTATTCTGACTATTTTAACCCTTTTAGAATCATCCGTGACCTAAAAATCATCATTTGAGTCACTCTACGAAATTTTCCTATCTCGACCTCAATTTAGTCTATACGCGACTCCCGGTTGAGATAAATTCAATTTCGCCAATTTCATTCGTTATGACGTGTAAAAATTTACTTATTTATTTGATATTCACTTAGTAAATGCAATTCATAATAATAATAATCATTATTTCACTCTCGATTAATATTTAATAAGCACAATATCATTCAATTCAATTAAATTACGTCTCTCGTGTAATTTAAAGTAAAATGAATTAATTACCGAATTAATTCAATTTCAAATATATAAAAATACGGGGTATTATATACTTTCCCCTTTACAAAGGAATTTCGTCCCAGAAATTAGATCATAGCTACGGTAAAAAACTTTGGATATCGCTCACGCTAGTTATCCTCCCACTCACAAGTAGACTTAACAACGTTGTGGTGTCCCCACTGAACTCTGAATAGTGACGCCACCTTAGATTGTATCTTATGCTCACTACAATCCAGAATAGCTACGGATCTCTCCTCATACGACACACCTAGATTTAAGTCAATCTCCTCAAGTGGAACACGACAGAAAAACCCTCTCACTCCTCCTGTATTTCTTTAGCGATGCCACGAGGAACATATCGCATATTCGTTGAAGATGCTCCGGTAAACCCAATCTATATGCTATTGGTCACACTTTCTCAATAATAGGTAAATGCCACATGTACCTCAGCAGTAACTTCCCTTTCTTGCCAAATCTCATGAGTCCCTTTATTGGAGACACACGAACCAACACTTAGTCACCAACCTCTAACTCAATGTGCCATCGCTCGGCATCATCATAGCTCTTCTGTCTCTCCTAAGAGATTATAATAAGTCCTCGAATCATCTCAATCTTGGTAGTCATCTCCTGTATTATCTCTGGTCCCAATAACTTACTGTTCCACACCTCTAACTAGGAAGCGGGAAAACGACAAGGTCTCCCATATAATACCTCAAACTGTGCCATGTCGATAGTAAATTGGTAAGATTTATTGTACACAAACTATACTAATGGAAGGTATCGCTCCCATCCTCCCCCAAAATCCAGAATGCACATACTCAACATGTCCTCCATCATTTGATTAACCCTCTCAGTCTCTCTATTTGTCTGTGGATGATAAGAGATAATCAATCGCAATTCTGTACCCATGGCCTGCTGAAATCTATATCACAAGTAAGACACAAATATCTTGTCTCTATCAGACACAATGTTGATCGGCACCCCATGCAACTTCACTATCTCAATAATTAACAGCTGCGCAGACTGACTCTTCACGTGGTCGGTGAAAAATAGCAAGAAATGGGTCACCTTGATCAACTGATCCACTATCACCTAAATTGAATCGTGACCCTTGCGATGTTGGCATCCCTGTAATAAAATTCATTGAAATGTTCTCCCATTTCCATACGAAATCTCCAAAGGCTGTAGTATACCTGAAGGTTCCTGATGGTCAACTTTCATAAGATGAAAAGTAACACACTTAAGACAAACTCTATTATGTCTCTCTTCATCCCAGTCCACCAATATTGTCTCCTCGTGTCGTGGTACATCTTATCCCCATCGGGATTTACTGCAAACCTCGATCCGTGCGACTCAGTCATAACCGCATGCCTCAAGTCATCATCCTCTGTAACGACTAGTCTCCTATTAAAATGTAAGCCTCCCTCTAAGCTGATCGAGTAAGACTTTGCACCCTCCGTGAATAATTGTCGCACTCTATCCTGAAAGTATGGATCTACCGCCTTTGGTTTCATTACCCTCATAATAATCTCAAGAGTGATAGATAAAACCTACATTCATGCTTTGGCAAGCTCATCATCATGTTAAATCTCACTCCACATCGCCTTTTAAACCTCAACCAATTCCCAGCGGGTCTCTGGTTCAATGTGTCTCCTTCCACATTAGCCTTACCAGGATGAAATTGTATATCAAACTGATAATATTTCATAAATTCTTTCCACCGCTTCTGCCTCATATTCAGATCATTCTCTATAAAGGGATACTGAAGTGACTTATGATCCGTGAACAAAGTAAACTACACCGCCAGGAGATAGTTTCCCCATATACTTAAAGAAAAAATGTTCTCTACCAACTCAAGGTAATGAGTGGGGTAATTCTTCTCATGGGGATTAAGCTTTCGATATGCATAATCTATAGCCCTCTCCTCCTACTATAATACACCCCAAAGTTTTTGCAAGGATGCAAAAATCTAGAACTGGTACTTCTTCCCACTCCTAGGTAATGCAAGTACAGGTCCTGACGTCAATTTGTCCTTTAAATCATAAAAATCTAATTGATAGTGATCACTCCACATAAATGATACCCCCTTGCTAGTCAAGTTCATCAATGGACCCACAAATCTTCGATAATCCTTTAATGAAGTGGAGATAATACTCGACGAACCCCATAAATATGCCAATTTTTGTTATTTTCATGGGTTGTCCCCACTCCCTCACCGCTGATACCTTACTCGGATCAACTACAATACTCCTGTTAGATACGATGTGGCCAAGAAACTATCCTCTAATAGCCAAAATACGTACTTCTTGATTTTGGCATACAGTTGGTGGTCCCATAACGTCTGTAGAACAATATGCAAATGCTCAGCGTGCTCCTCCTCAGAACGGGAATATACTAGAATGTCTTTTATGAAAACGATCATGAATCGGTCCAAAACCTCCATGAATACCATTTTCATGATATCCATGAACACTTCTAGTTCATTGGAGAGCCCAAATGGCATCACCCTGAACTCTTATGATCCATACCGCGACAGGAAAGCATTTTTTGGCACATCCTCTTCTCTAATGCACAACTGGTGATATCCCAATCTCAAGTTAATCGTTGAGAAGTACGCCACCCCTATCAACTGATCAAACAGGTCATCGATTCTCGACAATGGATACTCATTCTGTATCGTGACCTTGTTCAGCTCCCTGTAATCCACACACAAGCGAAGCGAACCACCCCTCTTCTTTATAAATAATACCAGTGCACCCCACGTCAATGTACTCCATCGAATAAATGCTGACCCAAGAGCTACTGAATCTGCTTTCTCAATTCACGCATCTCTGAAGGGGCCATACGTCAAGGTGCTTGGGCAATCGGTATCGAACCTCGTGTTAAATTGATCACAAACTCAATCTCTCGACTGGGTGGTCATCCTGGTATCTCTTGACATACATCCTCGAAATCCCTTATGAAGGGAACTATGTATAAAGGAATGACTATCTCCTATGAGGTATCATCCTCAATATAATATAATTATATGCGTGACCCACCCTCAGGAAGAGGCATCGCCACAAGGAACATCTCCTGCCCCGAAATGGAAAATACAATGATCCTCTTATAGAAATCTACCATCGCCCTATACCCTACTGACCAGTCCATACCCAAAATCATGTCATAACCCTCGATATCTAACACAGGAAGGTCTGCCACTAATCTCAGTATCCCTATAACGATATTGACTCCTTTACAAATTGAGTGTATCAGTGACCCACTACTCATCGGTGACTCTACACACATAAGAATACTACCGTATGTCTCTAATAAATAGACAGCTCTAGCAAATTTGCTCTCAATAAACGAATGCGATGCCCTATTATAAAACATAATCCTACCCTCAAGCCCATGAACATCAAACGTACCCTCTACTGCTAGCGGTGCCTTAGGTACTGGTGGTATAGGTAAGTCCCAAATGTTATACATATGCCCGTAATGCATCTAGCCCTACTGCTGATGTGGGGCTGGGGGTGCTGGTGCTGGTGGTACCGAAGCCTGCTGCCCCTATTAGGCACCCATCTATTTTTCCCCACCCTATTATGAGAAATTTCTCCTCTTGTGAGCCTGTTTGCCTCATATAAAGCATTGCCTCAAAATCTCCCTCTTCCTTTGGCCCTAACAAGGTTAACCCTCATGCTGTCCCTAGTGAACCTAGCCCAACTGTCTACCTCCACTGTTCCCTTGGCCCTGACGGCCCTGAGGAACTTGTTACTGCTGATTAGGGCCCTGCTGACCCTTCTTATAACCCTGCCCATCTGATCAGTACCCTCCAGATCCGAATCTCTTAACAGAGTTCCCCTATTGAGAATCCTTCCCTTGATAACCCTCTGTCTAATGTTGTGGTGCTCCACCAGCACCACTCCTATTTGCCTTGCCCTGCTAGCTAAGCTCCACACATTTCTTTCTCCCCTTAGCATAGAAGTGATGATCCTGATAGTGTAATAAAGAGCCAATGATGACATCGGTATATGTAACCAATACGGGATTACCGATTAACAATTTTATTTGATCTTCTAGGCCAAACTGTCTGCAAACATTGATTTCTTTCGCTCCTCATTGCTCATATCATCTGGAATAAAGTTATCCAGAGAGGTTAACTCTTCCCCATACTCAGCTACTGAGCGAACACCCTATGCTACCACCCCAAACTTCTTCTCCAACTCTAACTTGACTGCAGGTGAAAAGTATTTATGATCGAATCACATCCAGAACTTGGTAATAGTAATCATATCTATGTCCTCAGTGTTGGTCACCAACTTCCACCACTGTAAGGCTACTCCATCTAGTCTGAAAGTATACAACATCTATTTTTGCACCTCAGTACACTTCACCATATGCAAATGGCGTTGTATATTCTACTTCCATTGACATGCCATAATTACATCACTACTACCCTAAAAATTGGGCAGGTGTCCCTTCTGGAAGGTCTTCATGACTCTCTGCCAAGTAGATTGTCCTGCCAAGGCCTGGATCACTATTTCCACCAACGGCTATGCCTAGGGCTGAGGGAAATGAACTGCCACAGATTCCATAGCCGCATTGACCGCCAGGACCACTATCTCGGCCACCTGTCTAGTTGAAATCATCTCTGTTGATGGTTGTGCCTGTGGATCCTCTTGAGCCTCCCTCAATCCTTCCCTCACCTCAGCCCTCTATGCTTGCTCGTTCCTCGGGGGCATCTGAAAATCGATCCAATTGTATGAGGTCACAATCAATAAAAAAATTAATAGCAAAAGCAAGATATCTCAAACACATAAAGATAAAAGCAATAGTCCTAATAATAGGGTTCAATCTCAAAATAACGATGTGCTAAAATCGTAGTAAGTCGTACAGATCCTATGAACACTAAAACTTAATGCTCTGATACCATATATGACACCCTGACTAATTAAATACCGGGTGATCTGTCCTTTATTAATTAAAACATGATTTCCAAATTAGTTCATTCTTAGCATCACTATCGAAAACCAAATTAATTACTAATCACCTATTAGTTAATTAAGTTGGTGCCTAATTTTATCTTGCATTAAACAGATAATAAGAATATGTAAAAAAATTGAATTAAAACATTAACACATTACTAGATTCTAAAACACCTCAAGTAAATGAATAAATAAAATCTTGCCAAATAAATAATCACCTAGAACCAAATTAAATAATAATCCAACAGTAATAAGTAAACTGAATCAAAGTTTTAACTGAATACATATATCTTAATGGGGCAACATGCCCAACTGAAAATAATGAAACACTTCTAAGAGATCCTACACTAGGAATGAGTAAAGTGATGCGTCTAATCCAACTCTTGCATGGATCCACCGGTTCTGCAGCTGCGTATCCCTGGAATAGAATACCAAATCTAGCGTCCCTGTGGATGGACACCTAAAAGGTTTTAAAAATATTTTTACAGCAAGGGTTAGAACCCAAAACATTTGGAAAACATTTTGAAAGTACTTGTAACAATTTAGAAATTAGTTATTCATTACACATGTTAGGTTCACATACACTCTCTTGAATTTCCTCACCTATAAACTATTGTTTATGTCGAACATTCTCTACTTCGCCCACCTAAGTGTACTACCCAAGGCTAACTAGACTTAAGTATCTATCTGGACTGTCGACATCTATAAGTACTCATACCACACTTACACTACGCTATCTGAATTAACACTTCTCATACATTTTTTATATCATTGGTAACATTCTACATTTTACCATTTTAATCCTTTAATTAAGTTTCACTACATAATTCATTCATTTAGATATATACCCTTTCACCGGCTACTACCATTCATAACTAGAATATCTAAAAAAGTATATATTTATCTCAGTAATATATATAAACATGGCGTCCCTCAAAATCACAACCATGACACATGTATACTCTACTATCAGTCCAAGTACATCTTGTAATAAATATGGACTATTGATTATGTAAGTCTCCTCGAAATCAAAATCAAATAACAAGAAATGGAGGCGAACATAGTTCAAAGCCTTTGGGTTATGCACATACCTAATGTACCCAAATGACATATTATTCCCACTAATACACGACACTTAGTGAGCCTCCCAAAGTTCTATGTTCTGGGGCCCAAATCAAGACCACCCTGGAATCAACAGGGTGGGATCGCCCACTACGCGGGAACCTCTGTGATAGCAGGTAGCATAGGTATGTTCATGCAAAATGATAAATCATTTAATAGGTACCCCCACAACCTATATATATACATATTGAGTAGGTATTAATGAAACCTAATCATCATTTGTACATAGTATATATCACTCGAATATTCACCGTACCTTCAACTTACAATTATTCTCACTATCGCATTCAATTCAGTATTATTCTCTTCTCTAAGAGCCTTAGTTACCCCTTATTATTTTAGTAGATAAGTCTTCCTTACCCCACTGGACTATACAACAAGCTCGCTCACATTTTATCGTAATTTTATTCTCATTCTCTTAAATTAAATCACGTTACAATTTAAGCCCGTTTAATTATCACCGTAATCATCTCGATAAATCTAAGCCCATAACCACACCATAGGCCTACTGTAATGTAATTAATCTCTCATTATATTATAACAAAGTCCCAAAAGTTTCCCCGATAAAAAATTAGGAGTTCTAGGCTTAAAAAGAGAAAATTCACTTTTTTTAGGAAATCGAATCGATTTTCTAGGAGGCCAAATTGATTCGCCTCTCGGCCGAATCGGTACGAATTTCTGCAGAATCGTATTATTCCTTATGAACTTGTCTTTTTCACCGTTTTCATTCCCATAACTTACATGTTTTTCCACCAAAATTGAAGCTAATTGTCCCAAACCTTTTGTACATATGTTTGGACAGTTTCTAACGTAATTTTAACACCAAAACATTACAATTATCATTTAGTAACGGATTGAATCATCTAATCTTCAAAAACCCTTGATTTTTATGTTCTTTCTTCATATCGAGCATAAAACCCGGATTTAATTCGTGGACATTATCATATATCATTTGATTTATTATCCTCTACAGATGTTAAATCCAACTGCATGCAACTTCTACCCAAACATGAGATTTAATCATTATTTTCTTCCAAAAATATCAATTTAATCTAACTTATAAAGAAACTCTTACAACATGGGTATTATAACCTCAAAAAAATTTGCAATAAACATTTTCCTTGATCACTAGGGTCTATTTTCTAGGATGGCATGATTGATTGATGGTCTCCTCTTCCAATCCTCACTCCCAAGTTGTTTGTGGTGCAAGAACAAGATGAAAGCTCTAAGAATTTCTTTAAAACCTCCAAGAACTCTCTTCTTTTCTTCTCTAATGGTATCCCTTTGTTTTCAACACTCTTAAACCTATCCCCTTCGATCTAGCATCTAATATAAGATTGGGAAATTCGTATCTCCCTCTACCTAACTATTAAAAGACTAAATTACCCTCATACGGTCCCAATTTAGTCTAAAATTTCCCGGGACCCAAATAATACCCCCGCGTATACTATTCCGACTATTTCTACCATTTTAGAATCATTCGTGACATCGAAATCATCATTCGGGTCACTATACACTATTTTTCTATATCAACCTAAATTTAGTCTACATGTTACTCCTGATTGAGATAAATTCAATTTCGCCAATTTCACTCGTTATGATGTGTAAAAATTTCCTTACTTTATTTACAATTCACTTAGTAAATACAATTCTTAATATTAATCATTATCTCTCTATCGCTTAATATTTAATAAGCACATTATCATCAATTAAATTAAATTATGTCCCTTATGCAATTTAAAATAAAACGAATTAATTACCGAATTAATTAAATTTCAAATACGTGGAAATACGGGGTATTGCAGTGGCCAAGTTCATTTGAAAGAACATCATTTTTTGCTATGGGTTTACCCAAGAGTTGGTGTCAGACAATGGGATCCACTTCAAGGCTAAGGTCACATAACTAGTTGACGAATATGGAATTTAAAGGCATAATTCGTCTCCTTTCGGACCAGAAACTAATGGCGGTCTCAAAGCCACCAACAAGAGCCTCAAGACCATCATCAACAAGATAAGAAAAAGATGCAGAGATTGGGTTGACCAAATCCCATATGCACTCTGGCGATGTTGTACCTTCATGAAAACACCCATCATAGTTACTCCCTATTCTTTGGAATACGGCATGGAAGTGGTTCTCCCTACCGAATTGGAAGTACCTTCCCTATAGGTTACACTCCAAAGTAAATTTAGTGAAGAATACTGGTATTAAATCCTCTACGATGAACTCTCACTCCTTGATGAAAATATATTGAAAGCTCTAAACCACATACAAGGGTACCACCGTTGAATTGAGCGATCATTTAACTAGAAGACCAGTAACCATAGTTTCCAAAAAGAAGGTCATTCCCTAATGGTAATTGTAGAAGCCACCTAGGACTCGAGATAAATATTCAAAACTAACTTGAGTGGACCTTATGTTATGAAGAAAATGTTTGTTGGTGGCACCGATATGCTCATAGATCTCAATAGAGAGGAAATGGTGCGTCCAATCAACTTGGACCACCACAAAAAGTTTTACCCTTAGTTCGAACTCTCATTGCGCTATAACTCTTCTCACCCCATTTAGTTTTAAAAAATCTCGTCCTTCCCCTCTACACAAAACTATGTTGGACCCAATCCTCTTATAAATCCCCTTTTTAGAAAAACTAACTAATTTTAAAACCCACTGAGGTAAGTAAGAAACCTATAAGACACACATGGGCGCGTTCCTTTCTCTCTCACAAAATGATATTCTCTTGTCCCTTTGAGAATGAAGGTCTCTCTCATCATTTACACGAAGAAAAAAGGATTACATATGCCTTATTAATTGGTATAAAAAATTCAAATACAAAATTCATCATAGACACAACAAAATATCTCAAAATCACTATTATTTTATTTAAAATCAGTAATATAACCATGAGATGTTGTATAATTGATGGGAGTCAAACAACCCACTCCATTCCAAACCCTCATAAAACCCACACCATCGATAGATTCAGAGTTTTCTCAAACATCCCCTCCACCAGAGTGTCGAACATTATGATCAATCTCTGACCAATCCCCTCCACCAGAGTTTTCTCAACAATCCGCTTCCATAACTTCAGGTAGTCCATGTATATGAACCTAACCTCCCTAATAAATTGTGATGGATGGGTACATGGATGATGGAATTTCTATAAATTCCCAAATATCATCCTTAAAGACTTGGTCAAGTCCTCCGCATGAAAGAAATTAGCTACGTGGGAATGAACAATTTGTTCCCACGCAAATTGACTCATAAACTACCATGGAAAGTAGAAAGAGGTCTAGTGAAGGCCCACCAACTGCACATACTGGTATACCTATAATTAAAAAAGAGGTTATAAGTTCCCCCACCTTGGTACAAGCCAATAAAGGCTTTGGGTTCCTTACTCTACAATCCAGTTAACTAACTTCTCCATCAATGACCCGAAGTGGAAGAAGTGCACTAAACCAGTTACTCCGAGAATAATAACCATGAAGTCAATATGTCATTACTCTAAGAAAAATATATTTTGGAGCACCGAACCAGTTACAAATTCTTCGTTAATCCCCAGTAGGATCATAAACAAAATGCATTGGAACTCACACTTGTCACTACTATGATAACCAATGGAACTAAAATCTTAAGTACGCATACACCTGATATAATCTGCACCTTCCCCAGTGGAGCCATAATTAGAGAACACTCCCCGTACATAACTTTTTAGGTTCGTAGAATTAACTAAGTCTACAGAATCAACCTTGGACCTTGGAATCGGTCATCTCAACTTGTTAGGTCTGTAAAAATTGATCTCGACTTTTTGAATCGAACATTTCAACTATTTAAGTTTGTTGAATCGACATCGACCGCCTGAATTGATCATCTTTAATCCTTAGATCCATAGATTAGTCCTTGATCTGCCGAATCGATTATTTTAACTATTTTGATCTGCCGGATCGGCCTCAACTCCATAAATCGATCGTTTCAGCACATTAGGTCCTCAAAATCAACCCTGACCCGCTGAACTTGTTGTCTTAACTCTTTAGGTATGTAGAATTGACCTAGGTCCACAGAATCGATATTGACATGCTGAATCGTTTGTTTTAACTCCTTAGGTTAATAAAATCCACTTTGACCCATTGAATCAGTTGTTTTAATCATTAGGTCAATAGAATGGACCTCGACCCTCTGAATTTGTCATTTAAATCCTTAGGTCTGCAGAATCGACCTCGACCCGCTGAATAGGTCGTTTCAATATTTAGGTCCGCAGAATTGATATATGTCTATAGATTCGACCTCGACCCTCTGAATCGATCCTTTCAACTCCTTAGGTCCATAGAATCGATCTCAACCCAGTAAATCGATCATTTCAAACCTTAGGTTCGCATAATCGAACTGAAACTTCTGAATTGATCATTTCAAATCTTTAGGTCCACAAAATTGATCTTGACTCATTGAATCGATCGTCATAAATCAATAGGACCATAAAATCAACCTCATCCCCCTGAATCGATCGTCTTAATTCCTTATGCATGGAGAATAAACCTTGGTCCCCTCTATTGGTCTTCTTAAATCTTTAGGCCCGTAAAAATAACCAAGGTCCGTAGAATCAACCTGGACCCTCTGAATCGGTCACCTCCATTATCTAGGTCCGCATAATCGACCTCAATCCTTTAACTAACCATATTTTACCTCCTAGTGGGGTCCTCAATCCGAGAACAACAATAAGGTGTCTATCTTTCGTCGACCTATGCTTATTCCAAGCTCTCCCTTCAAGGGGCTCTATTGATAACCCATCTTAGTAACCCCCCCCCCCCCCCCCAAGTACCTCCTTAGGTTTCTAGCACTTCTCCTCTATCCATATACCATATGTCATACTACGAGACCTGATTTAGAGACCATCAAAAAATTTTGGGCCTTGTTTGATGTCGATGAGCTCTCTAACTAGAGAGTGTCATAATGGATTCTAGTAGGGATATGAATAACCTTTCCAACGGTCCTGAATTTGCACGATTCTGACTTAAAGTTTGCATTTTATGATCATTTTTATGACTACCCTTTCCAACATCCGAGACACCCTGCTTATCGGTAGGGTGTACTTTCTTTAGCCAGTAAGGCTGGAGGATAGGGCCCATGATGGTTAACATAACCTCAGACTCTAATTTGTTACTATTTATGGTGGCCACAACATCATTCCGAATGATGTCTTTTTGGAGCAATTCGAAACATTCCCTCAAAATTGGCGCGATGTCATTCCCGAAAAAAATTCCATTTTCCAACATTCCTTCAATCTCTCTTACCTCACTTTCATACCACCTATGGCCACTTACGTCAACCTTACTTCACCACCATTTCACCACCATAAAATCATCATACCCTCCTCCAGAAATTAGTAACAAAGCCTTCTAGGAGGTATATTCTTACTATTTCCTAACTTATTTATTTAGTATTGTTTACTCACTGTTTTGATATCTTTTAGTCGTACTTAATAATATCACATCAATTAATATCCATTTTAATTATTAGTATTCACATAAAATGTTTTCATAAAACCCAAAGGACAAAAAAGTGGCTTCACGAGTAAAATACAAAATTAAGATGTCCTCATTTTTTTCTACCTTCCCACAAATGAGCACGTTTTCATCAAAAACAATTAATGAGGAGTCTTAAATTTGGTTTTATGGGTTAAACCTGACCCTTATGACATATCCAATTATGTGGACTTTGATTCTCTTTTAGCTACGTTGGCATCCCGGGCCAATCGTGGGATTTGAGACCTATTTCCTCCTTTTATTCTTTTTTGTATTTATTAGTATTTCTGAGTCATGAACTCGTGGATATTTTCATTTTGCTCAATATACACATTTGACAGTGCGTACGATCTTAATGAATTAACTTAGTTACTTAAATTCCTACAAACACACAAATCCAGTTTTTACTAAATTTTAATATTTATCTAAATTAGGTTTCCATATGATGATCATTCCAAGCATGGAAAAGAAACTACGCATGAAATCACAAATAGATTTGAGAAAAAACCCTTTTTAGAAAAAAAAGTTTATTTACGAACTTTAAATTGTTTGACGATATAACTTACATATAAAAATCTCGAAAGAATGCCACTCAGATCTAGGGAAGCCCACAAGTGGCATTCCACCCTTGGTATCCACGTATCAGCCTTTCTTCAACCTTTTTTTCAGCAGTGATCCCTCGGGTCACAAGGTCATTAGTAAAGATCTCTCTCCAAAATTATAGATCAAGTATGAAACTAGTAGGGTTTCAAAAGGATACCGAAATATATAGGGAAGGATGTTTTTGGAATTAAAAATGTTTTGGGGCCTAAAAGGATTAAGGACTTTTGTAACATATATGCAGGTTGCATTTTTTCAAAATTCTCTATTCAAATCTTTTCAAAATAGGTTTTTATAGGTCGTACACAAATTTCGAGGTGGCAAAATTCGATTGAATGAAAATATAAGTTGTTCGACTGAGAATGTCATCTCGTTAGAACAAAAATAGAGTTCGTTTGAATGAGATACAATCTCATTAGAACAATATTCTAAAAACTTCAAACGAATTCAAAATGAATCGATGAAATGATCAAACGAATGCACAAATGAAAAATTATTTTTCGTTCATATGAGATAGGCATCTCATTCGAACGTGGTCAATAAAAATTTAAATTTTATACTCTAAAAATTTTCTTTGATTTTTTATAAAGACATCTATAAAAAGTTTTCCAAATATAAATGTAAAAAAATTTAAAATCCTAAAAGCCTTATTCTTTAATAAGGTGGAGAAATCTTGAACTTTGGAGATGTTGAGATTCAATTCATCGTGTCAGCACATGTATGTTTGTAACAGGAAACACCAAATGTGAGATAGTGGAAAATAAAACATATAACAAATCCTATTCTAAACTATTTGCAATTATAAATATCCACCTTTGGCTATTCGGGTACAAAACTAACTGAACCCCAAATTACAAAATATTCCTAAAAATTCAAATACCCTTCCTAAACCCTAGAAATGGAATGTCCTAGATAAATAAACTTTGGCTTCGATCTCTTATTGCCCTTTTTTATCTTATTTTGGGCATTTTGTCTTCATGTGGTGCAGTATGATCTTCAACATGAAACAAAAAAATACCTCTAATGCAAAAGAGTTGACAAAGGATTAGAAAATAAACATGACATATAGAGAATATCACAGATAAGAAGAAGATTTCATGACAAAGATATTGAAATTATGAACATGCAATGATAATCTCAAAGGCTCCACAAGCTATTTTTGAAAATTTTCAAATTTTTTAAATATAAAAGTTTACAAATACAACACACCATGGAGAAACACCAAAATTCCTGAATCATGGAAACAAAATGTATGGGGTTGAATATATTCTATATGTTAATAAACATCGACAAACTTATCACATGTGCACAAAGGATTAATATACCACTAAAGAATTATTTCAACATCTACCTTAAGTGTAAAACATTGTGAACTCACGTGAAACCAACTTATCCTAATCAAAAAATCAAGATCATAAGTGATTTTTACATCATTTACACCCAAACCTATGTAATATTTTTTTTAGATTTATATAGTTTGCGAAATCCCATTGATCATCGACTTAACTCCCTCAAAATCTCACCTATAGCAATGGTACTCTCAGTTATTTTGGAGAAATTAATGCTTATTTGTAGCAAAGTGTCAATGTTCAAATAAAATGGCCCGACACTTCTGTTTTCATTTGCTCTTAATCTTTTGGGCTCTTTTAATTACAAATGGTGTCTTTTAACGTAGAGACTTTGTCTTTCGTATCCCCTTTCACTTAGTATTTAACAAATTTTTTCTAAAAAATGATTTCAATCCGGGCAATGTTTTTTACAAGCATAAATTTTTATTTTGTTTTTCACATTTCTTTTGTCGTAAAGCCAAATTGAGATGAAAACATTATGATTGACAGGTGACTAGTAACTGGAATACTCAAATAATCTCATGCTCGTGTGCAATAAAGGATACAAGGAGTCAAACATGTAGCAAGTTATCATGAAATCACATCTTAATGACTCCACATATTACAAATCACATATATGAAACGATGCCACGTCTCAAAACAATACAAAATAACCACATGGAAATGGAATGAATGGGTGACCCAAACGTCTTTAATGCTGAACCATATAAGGTGTAAAAAAATACAAAACTCTATTTGTCTTTTTCAAAAAATTTATCAAAATAAAATCTTTTTTCCCTTTTCAACTTTCTCTTAAAAATAAAAAACCTTTTTGTAATTTTCAATTTTTTTAGAAAACAAAGCCCTTTTTGGATTTTTGGAAAAATATAAATACAATGGTAATACAATCTAGTAATAGGAATAAAGTAAATAATCATGCAATCATCCTATACTCGATAAAATATTCGAACTATGTCAACAGTGCAAATACCTAAAGATTTCCTAAGATCCTCAAATCGAAGTGAATCTAAAGGTTTCGTGAATATGTCGGCTAACTGATGATCGGTGCTCACAAAGCTGAAGGACACGACCTACTCCTCGACTAGGTCTCAAAAAATGTTCTCATGTATCCTAATGTGATTTGTGTATGAATGTTGGAACAGATTACAAGAAATGTTTATAGCACTCGTATTATCACATAAAATCATCATCGTGCCCTATGAATAGTTATAATCCTCCAACATTTGCTTCATCCATAACATTTGCGTGAAACAGCTCCTGGTGGCTACATATTCATCTAAGAGATAAGAGCACTCCTAAAATAGAAACACCCATCGAAAGTTCTCCTACTCCCATCTACATCCCTGGCCCAAGTTACATCCAAATAGTCGAATAAACGGTCATCAATATCAAAGGAATACCAAATATTATATGAAAGAGTTTCACTCACAAATTTGATAATAAGTTTAAGAGCGTGTAAGCGTGACTCTTTTGAGGACGCTTGCTATTATGCACACACTCCAAGACTAAATGTGATATAGGGATGACTAACATTCGGTAAAGAAGACTAATGTTTGCTCTACGTCCTTACCTAAAGAATCTTTGCTGAGGATTTTTTATGTACTCAGAGGGGTGCATAAGTGTTGCGTAGTCTGGACCAAATTTGTTTACAAGGTCTCTTGCATATTTGGATTGAAAAATGAATATCCCATTCTCAAGCTGACAAACCTGGAGACTTGGGAAGAATGTAAGATCACCTACCATGCTCATCTCAAACTCACACTTCATCTCCTTCTCAAAAGTGTGATCATGGCGAGAGCACATGGATCCAAAGACTATGTCATCCACATAGACTTTGACAATCAAAATGGAACCACACTCTCTCCTCACAAACAACATCTTATCTACTCCCCCTCTCTTGAATCCGAGAGCTAAAAGATAGGAGTAATCCTCTCGTACCAAGCATGAGGTGCTTTCAAACCATACAAGTCTTTCCTAAGATAGTATACGTGTCCTGGGTGCTTAGGGGTATTCAAATCCTTTTGGTTGTTTCACATAAACATTCTCCGATGATATAACTTGGAGCGCAGATGACATACTATGATGATTAGTAAGCGGAAGAAATCAAGCCTGACAACAAGAGCGAATGTCTTCTCAAAGTCTACACCTTTGACCCGTGTGTATCCTTGAGCGACCAACCTAGCCTTATTACGAACTATGCTACCATTTTTATTCACCTTATTCTTGAAAATCCACTTGGTACCTATCACATTAGTATCACTAGGTCGGGGAATTAATTCCTAGTCATCGTTCTTTCTAAACTGAAGAAACTCTTCTTGCATGGAAGAAATCCATTGCTCATCTTCGAGTGTTTCTTTCACATTTTTGGCTCGACTTGGGATGTGTAGAACAAATAGATAACAAATTCTTTTGAGTTGAGCATGAGTATTGACACCTAGTTTAGCATCATCAAGTATAGCAAAAGGGTGATGATTATTTCGAACCCAAGATGGTGTCTCCCTTAAAATAGGAATGGGGTACATTGTGGTAGCACGAGGAAGGATGGAATCGTTACCAGGAAGTGCATCATCCTCACACGGTGGAATAGTAGCAACAAATGCCAATGGATCATCATATCTAATCGTGACAATTATTGATTCCATAACCTTAGAGCTAGACGGACTATAAACCCGCTAAGCCTTACTCGTCGATGAATATCCTAAAAATATCCCATCACCTCTCTGGGAGTCAAACTTTCCTAAGGGCTCTCTATCTCGCAAGATGTAGTAAGTACCCCCAAAGACATAGAAATATGATAGGTTGGACTTGTTCCCCGTTGATAACTCATAAGGCGCGTGAAGAGTGTGTAGATGAAGATATACCCTATTCACCATATGGAATGCAGTGTTTAGAGCCTCTACCCAAATCTGCCTAGGTGTCTAAAATAATTTAGTCCTAAATACCGTTCCTAGTGTATTCGATCCCTACTTATTGCTACACTTTCATATATAGTGTGCCAAATTGTTGTATATTTTTGTATATGACGTAAATACCTAATAACAAGTTTTAAATACGAATTTTACGCCTCATCAGTTGTCCATCCTCGGTATCCACCGACTAGCCTTTCTTAAGCCCTCTTTTTAGTAGTGATCCCTCAGGTCAGAAGGTCAGCAGTAGAGATCTCTCTTCACAAGATATATATCAGGTATGAAAGTGTTTGTGTTTAAAATGATTCAGAAATATACTGGGGAGGATGTTTTGGGAATAAAAAGGTGTTTTGAACTAAAAGGATCGGGGACTTTTATAATAGATATGCAGGTTGTGTTTTTGAAAATTCTCTATTAAAATCTTTTCAAAATAGGTTTTTATAGGTCTTACACAAAATTTGAGGAGAAAAATTCATTCAAACAAAAATAGAAGTTGTTCGAATGAGGATGTTATCTCGTTAAAACCAAAACACAGTTCGTTCGAACAATATTCGACCTCCTTAGAACAAGCTTCTAACTAGATTCAAATGAATTCAAACAAAACACCCTAATTGGATGTACGTTCGATGAAATGATAAAAAGAGAGATAAATGAAAATGCATTTTTAGTCCAATGAGATAGGCATCTTGTTTAAACGAGGACAATAAAAATTTAAACTTTTAACTCTAAAACTTTGCCTCAATTTTTATAAAAAAATATTATAATAAGTGTCCCAAATATAAATGTTAATAAATTTAGAATCCTACATGCTTTGTACCTTCTTAAGGTGGATAAGTCTTGAACTTTGGATAATTCTATAACTTTCGAGATGTTAAGATTCGGTTCATCATGTCGGCACATGTCGGTTTGTAACGGGATACGCCAAACATGTCATACTTGCAAATAAAACAAATCACAAATCCTATTCTAAACTATTTTCCCTTACAACATTCACTTATTTATATTGATTTATGATTTGACGGACACTCACATTTTATTTATTTTTTTGTCATTTCTTCGGTACACTCCTTATGATGATTTAGCTCCATCTTTCCCCTAATGTGAGAGATCAAAATGGTGGGATAGGCGCCTAACACATTACAATTCCATAAATTATTCCCCAGACCTCCGATTAATTTGGTTTCGTATGCATCAGTATCTCTTTGATGTCGTTCACTTGAGACAACTACATTTCCTTTTCCTATTTTGAGTAAAATAGTATGGCTACTCCATTTCTTCATGTTTGTCCCCTTTGATGACGGTTAATATATATATGAGGCGTGCCGTAAAGATATCAGCGCTAGTGGTGGAAAGATGACCCCCATATCTTTTAATCACCTGCATGCATGGGGGAGAGGGATTTCTCCAGTTTTCCCACCCATGCCAATTTTGGGGCCAGACCATACTGGAGGAATCTGACCAAAATGGCCACACTGTGGAACCAACAAAAAATTATAAAATGCTTCTCTCTTGTATGTTAAATATAAAGATGAATAATAAAAATGTGTTTAACCATACGCTTTGATTATGTGGTGATTGATTGTCTTACGTCACTAAAATTAGTATTTTTATTCTAATAAGAAACTAAAAGGATCTTAAAAATAAACTTATTGTCTTATCAAAGTATTTGTAACTAACTTCTAACTTATTAGATTAAAATAAAGCTATGCCTCCCAAGTATGGTTCTTAGAACACAAACTAGAAGCAAGAAATTGTTTTTACTATCTTGTAAATGGAAAATGTATCAACGATTATATATTATCGACACAGATAGCTTCAATTTAGACGCTTAAAAACTTAACCAAGTGTTATGTTTGTAGACAATTATTAGGAGATGGTGACAGGGTGATGTATAATGCATGGGTGACTATAGATAAGTTTTACTACTGTAGTAAATAGGTGGAGTTTATGGATAAAGAGTTTATGGTTGGTGGTGATGGTTGTTAGGAGAATTACGTTACAATTAGTTCTTAAAAATAAATTGCACAAGTCCAAACTTTTAAAAGAAGCTTAACTTAGTTGCTTCCTTGAGGTACTAAGCCCTAGGTTAAGGGTATGGATGTTTATGATGGCTCAAACATTGTTGTGTAATCTAAAAGGTGAATGATGTATCTTCTCCCTGAGAGGAGGTTTCACAAAGCATATACAACCACTTTCCTATGGTGTGGACTATGCACAGAGAAATACGAGTTCTTTAATGACCTTGTCAGATGAGTGTCATGTTTGATTGTTGTGACTCTTTTTTAGAGCTTAAAGAGCTATTGATAAGGTATCACGAAGTAATTATTGGTTTGTCCCAATCTTTGGAAAGGACTTGGGATTCATTTGCTTTAAGTAAGGAGTTTAAGACTATATTTGGATATTAGGATGAAAGAATGAGGTCTTTTACTCTTAATTTTACCTTCGATTTTATTTGAGGGACTCTTGTTAAGGTTTGAGATTGGGTATCATAATTTTTTATCAATTGTATTCCATATTTCTTATTTTATGACATGGAAGGGTCAATAACTAAGAATTCAATGTATGGATCCATTTTTATTTTTTAACCTCGGGTTTGTCTTTAATAACCAATAATGGAAGACTTGAAATTCATCTTGGTCATGAAGTGTTCTATGGTGATCAATCTTGGATACACTTTCGGAACACAAAGGTTTGAGTAATTTAGAAATCCTTGCACCATAATTTTGATACTTTCAAGATTTTTATAGAGCTAAAAGTAATATTTCCAATATTTATTGAGCCCGAAGTATTTTGACCACATAGATTGTTTAATTACGACTGGAATCTTTACAATCCTCAAAAACTTTCTTCGTTAAAGGATTTTTTTACTTCATAACCACTTAGAGTTATGGATTAAATTAATAATTACCTTTTTTAGTATGATTGTGAGGTCCTTCTAACCTCTCATTATTTACGGACTAAGGTTGGTGTCCTTATATTATTATAAGAAATTTTAGTTTAGGGTATACGGACTAAGGTCGGGGTCCTTATCATACAGATAAATGCTAAAGCTAACTATGAAAGCCTTAAAACTATTAAAAAACATAAAGGTTAAGAGTTAAAAACCATCAAAACCTATTTTGAGTTGAGGATCAAAGTCTTAAAACTCTTATAAATTCTAGGTTAGGCACATGGAAACCTCCGATCATGTTTGAAGTTTGATTTCAAGTACTTACAACGTTTAAAAATTTAAGGAAAAGGGTACATGGTAAAATATACCAATTTTAAGGAGACTCATAACTCTTAATAGTTATAGGTTAAATGTCAAGCGACCTATAAACCCAATTTAAGCTAAGGATTAAAATCTTACAATTCTTAAAAATTTGAGGTTAAAGATCAAGAGACCTAAGAACATTTTCTCAACAAAGTGATATAGCCATTAAGTCGTAAAATTTTATTTTATGATTTAAGGGGCATAAAGGATAGAATTATTTTTTATTGGACCAAATAAGGGTCTCTTATAGAAGATTAAAGAACATAAATAACGAATCCTATTCTAAATGAGGATTCTTATTATTTCGGGGGATTCAACTACTGGAGAAATTCGAATGGAGAACTTCCTCCCATTTCGAGTCGAATCTTTGGTCTTAAGAGTGTTGGTTTTAAGAATAAGAGATCGAACTTCACATGAAATCATAAATGGTCTTGATTTATGATCGTGATAATGTTTTTCATTACGATGAATCGTGACTTCACTATGAACTTTTTATGAGAAAATGGAGAAAATTACCTCAAGTTTTTTATCAAGGTCCATAGTCGTAACCATCAATTAAGGACCATGACCAATATGGGTGAGATTTGGTCATGGTCTTGGACATGACCCTTATCTTAGAAAATATTAAAACACAAAATAGTGACACCAGTCACGTCGCATTTCGAAACTGTAACCACCTTTTAGTACTGAATTAATGGTCACGATTAAGGAGCTTGACCGTTGTCATTGACCGCGATAACTTATTTTATTTAAAAATGGTCATGGTCCATGGTCATTGCATCTGATTGTAACTCCCTTTCAGGTATAAATAAAACCCGTTATTGATTATTTTCCCAATTATTACTCTTTCACTATCACCCTCTCTATTTGTGCACAAAATACACCACCAATGTTAGGGCTTATCCACCACCATCGGCTACCTCTAACACTTAGGTTTTTATCTCTCTCTCTCTTTGTCGTATATGTATATGTATATGTATATGTATATGTATATGTATATGTATATGTATATGTATATGTATATGTATATGTATATGTATATGTATATGTATATGTATATGTATTATGTATATGTTTGTGTTTATATGTATACCATATATGTATGTGTATGTATAAAAGTGTATGTATGTGCATGTATATGTATACCAATTTGTGTACATGTGTGCTTTTGTATATTGTAACAACCCGGATTTTTTAAATGGGAATTTTTAAATTAATTATGGAAATCGGAGAAATATTAAATTTTGGATTTTATAAATTTTATAATTTAAAATGTTGGTTTTTATATTTGAAAAATAAATTTTCAAATGGAATTGGAATCGGAATTAAAATGAAGTTTTAATTGAATTTGTATTATATAGAAGAGACTTCAAAACATAAAACTCTCTAAGAGTCCTCAAAACATAAAATTTTCAAAACAAAAAAAATATTTAAAAATATTGGACCATCCGATCGAGCTAAATTTTTATACATCTTCTTCTCATCTTCAGCTAATTCTCCCTCAAAGGTCATCCAATTCCAACGGTCTGATCGTCCAAAATAAAACTTTTAGTGCTTGTATCTCATTATAACTCTTTTCTTAATCAAAATCTTAATCCTTTCTATATGACAACAAATTCGTGGCTTGGCTTTTTAAATCACTTTTATCAAACTTTTCAACCAGAAGACCTCTAAAAAATTACTCCCTTTCATCTATAAACCATAACCCCAAACTTATTCAAGATTTCAACATTAGATTAAAAGGCTTATTTGGTGTTTTCTCGAGTTTCGGCTAGAACGAGATTTGATTGTTTTTATGAGAGGAACACGATGGTAGGATCAGATTTATAGGATGATTTATGTGAGAATTCCTATGACGGTTTTGAGGTACAGGACTTTCACAATATTCTCCTAAATCCTCTCGAGAGTATTTCGTTTTGATTTCTGTGTCGATTGCACACATATTGAATTGTGATATTCTTTGAAATCTAAAATAATTGTTGGAATCTAAATTTGATTCATTGTGATATATTGTATTGTGATTTGAGTATAGTTTCATGAGATTTTAATATGGCATGGAGAATGGGCATCCACTAATAGTCCAAAATTCGGATATGCATAAGAATGCATAGGCGCAGTGAGGTGAGGGTTGATGACTCATCGATGTACTATTGAGAAATTAATATTGAGATAATACTTGAGTATTGAATTTTGATTTGTATATATGATTCGTATTGTTACGATTTATTCATCATGCTAATTATTTTTGAGCATTTATTCATGTTATATTGTGTACTTCCCCATATTTTCTTTTAGTTGGTAGGTTAGCGTGGATTGAGACGCTATGGACTATTTGGAGAATTATTTTAGAGCATGGATTGGAAGATTTTTTTTATGTATAATTAGTGGATTAATTTTATATTTGAGAGACTTTATTGTAATTATTATTGTGGTTATAGAAGAATTGTAGTTTTGTTATATATAAATTATGGAAATTATATGGTCTATACTTACTGTTGATGTATTTAGTTTAATTTTATCGTAGTAGCACGCTACGTGTATTTTCGTGCGCACGCAGTGTTACAGATGGTATCAAAGTTTAGGTATACAACAACCCTGGGGTCTTGAGTTTTAGGTCTAGCAAGCGCGTTAGACGGGTTTTCTTTAGAAATAGAATTTTTTTAAAGATGTGTTAGGTGTTGTGGTGACGATGTTCAGAATTTATTGGAGGACTTTAGTATTATAATTTTTTTAAAATAAAATCGAGTAGTATTTTATTTCGAGCGTTAGGCTACATCGAAGTTCGAGGGAGAAATTCCTTGTTAGTGGGGAAGTATGTAACCACCCGAATTTTTTAAATGGGAATTTTTAAATTAATTTTGGAATCAGAGAAAAATGAAAATTTGGATTTTATAAATTTTTTAATTTAAAATGTGGGTTTTTATATTTCAAAAATAAATTTTCAAACGGAATTGGAATCAAAATTAAAATCGAGTTTTAATTGAATTTTATTATATAGAAGAGTCCTCAAATCCTAAAACTCTCTGAGAGTCCTCAGAACATAAAACTCTCAAAATAAAAAAATATATATTTAAAAATATTGGACTGTCCGATCGAGCTGAAATTGTTTGTGCAGCTTTCTCTCGTCTTTAGCTAATTCTCCCCCAAATTTCATCCAATTCCAATGGTTCGATTGTCTGGTATAAATTTTTTAGTGTTTGTATCTCATTAGAACTCTTTTCTTAATCAAGCTCTTAATTCTTTATATATCACAACAAATTCGTGGTTTGGATTTTCAAATCACTTTTTTTCAAACTTTTCAACCAGAAGACCTCTTCAAAACTACTCCCTTTCATCTACAAACCATACCCCCAAACTTATTCAAGATTTAAACCTTAGATTATAAGGCTTATTTGATGTTTTCTCGAGTTTGGGGTAGAACGAGATTTGATTGTTTTTGTGAGGGGAACGTGATTGTGCGATCAGATTTATAGGATGATTTATGTGACGATTCATTTGACGATTTTGAAGTACGGGACTTACACAATATGCTCCTAAATTCTCTCGAGGGTATTCCGTTTTGATTTTTGTGTCAATTGCACTCATATTGAATTGTAATATTCTTTGAAATCTAAAATAATTGTTTGAATCTAAATTTGATTCATTGTTGATAAGCACCCAAAAGTGCTATATTTATACCCCGAATAAACGCATTTTAATTGTTAATTCTCGAAAATATAGGTCTTGTATACTTAATTATTTATTATGAATGCTTGATTGTAGTTGCGGAGTTCAAATGCGTATTTCAAGACAAATGCGCATCAAATGGAGCTAATACCCCGTCTCGTAACAAAACCAAACCACATATGTGTTTAGTTTGTAATTTTTACATATTTTTTGGATTTTTAGTTTAAGTAGTCCTAATTATATTTTTAGTTTGTAATCCTAATTTAATTTATTTATTTAAATTAAATGTCCCTTTGATGATTAATTTTGTACTCTTACATTTTAATTTACGCCTTGAGAGAGGGTAAATGATTTTCAAGAGAAAATCGAAATTCTAGTTATAATACCTATTTTAGATTCGAACTAGAGATAGGGGTTTCTCAAGTGTGGTAGTATTCCTTTAATTTCAACTCTAGGCTTACTTTTATGAGTTAAATTAGTTTAATCGATCGATACTAGTGGGTGATTTATTAGATGATGTTTCAATATACATTTCAAGAGTTGTAGGAGTCTTAAAATTAATTTTCTAAAATGTTATTTTTAAAATTACATTTGCAACGAGAGTTGATTTGTAATTTTGATACTAACTTGGGATAATTAATTTTAATGAATTAATTAATTTTAATTAACTAGAATATATGGTTGTAATACCCCTTACTTTTGAGCATTTATTTTTATATTAAAGTGCCATGTGGGTTAATTATATAAAATAAAGGAAATGGAAGTAAATATTAATTTAAGCAATCTAAGGATTAATATTTATGAGTATTGCATATTTACCATTTTGCGAATGTAAATTGTGTAATATTATGTTATGTTAAGTCTTTGGGCTTTAAAAGGACGGTTATGATTTATATTCCATTCGAGTTATTATTAGAATGTTAATATGACGTTGAAATAGTAATTAATGAACGATGTTCCGGATGTCAGTTTAGAAGGCACGGTTAGTCCGGGTAGGGTCGAGATAGTCAAAATAAGTGTTAAGGTTATTTTTGGGTCCCGGGGGGGTAGTTTCTGTCTATTTATGACTTAAATAGGAGTTACAAGCCATTTTAAGTGTTTAGTAGAATTTAATGTTGGACTTAATGTATTTGAGTTATATTTAGGTTTTTAAGTCTTTAAAGAGCATTTATATCTCATTTGTGTATTTTCTAAACCTAGAAGTTAGAGAGAAGTGAGAGATTGAGAGAAAGAGAAGATATTTTGTCATTTCAAGCTTGGAATCGTTTTTACGAAGAAGAATCCGAGACTCCAACAACAAGGCAAGTTATTACACTTGCAATACCATATGTTTATGTTGAATAAATGGTGTCGATGGTTATTGTTCTTAAGATTGAACCCATTTAGAGTTTTGATTGAGTTTGTTGTTCAAATCTTCACCAATATAAGTTAGGTATGATTTGAGTGTTGTATATTGGGAGGTCATCATATATAAATGATTTGTTATTAATAATTGTTGATGATAGTTGTGTAGAGGGAAGGAGAGGAATTGAAGATTTAGGTTTTGTAAGAAAATGGGAGATGGCCAAATTATCTTGTATGATCGGTCGACCGCAGCCAAGCCGCTGGTTGACTGGGCCAAGGGGGAAAATCCTACTGGTTGGCTCGTAAGGAAAAACCCAAACACGCGATAGTCCGCGGGTCAGGGGCCGATTGACCGGTACTCTGTTTTTAGCCCAATAATATGATTTTCTTTCTACTCTTTTCTTTTGGGGTTTAAGACTTAGGAACGTTACCTTAGGAAGTATTAAGAAGTATTATGATCTCTTATCGGGAGAGTGACACCATATGATAGTAAAGGAGTGTCTGGTCTTATTTTGAGAACTAGTTATAAGGGTATAATGTCTCATTTCATCTAGTAAACGAGGGTAGGACTAGTATAGAGTCGGAAAATGTTGTGTTGAACCTCCGGGGGCTAGTAAGATACCAAATATCTCTTGTATCCAATTTGTATGTACATGTGCTTTCGAAATGAAAGGACCGTAGGTTTAACTTAATATAAATATTAACTATGGCACATTTAACATACCTCTCTAAATACTATCATAGGGGAAGTAAGTGTTAGAGGTGAATCCCCTGGCAAATCACGTAGGGAGAGTATACTCCTCAGGACATGATACCGGTTGTTATTTTGTATGATTGTATGGTTCGAAGTGAGGTAATTCCGGATATGGTTATGACTCACTGTCGAAGGTATATGGCCTCTTCCCGTGTGTTGCGATTTAGGATACCCCGGTGGTCTTAGTTATAGGCCTTGGAAGATGATGGTATTTAGGGGCGCATCCAGTGGGGTGACTCCTGGACGGATGGTCTAAGAACCGTTATTATATAATTGTAACCGTTCTCACTGAAATGGTATTCCACACGAATTATTAAATCTATTTAAGAAATTGTGAGCCAACTTTAATTGCATATGGTCCATAATGATTATTGTCTCGTGTGGTCATGTTAAAATGGTACACTTGTCTTGTTAAATAGAGTTAGATTACTCTTACTAGGTAGATGGGCAGTTTTAACTTAACATGAATTGTATGCGTTAGGATGTGCACTTAGAAGAGAGGTGAGGATGATACTTTGAACGAAGAGCGAAGTTAACTTTTCTATGAAAGTAGCATTCATAACTGTCATGCATTTTATTCACATGTATATCATATCAAATCGGGCCCTGACTCGTTTATATTTCTTCTCTTGTATGGTTCTTATATATGTTTAGGTGCTCCGCCACATTGGCATCCTCTTTGGCTTTCCTTCCTAGTGTCAAGGAGCTACGGCATTTTGTGGATGTTGTAGGATTTTTATAGTAGACAAATCAGTCGCTTTGGATACTCTAGTTATGATTCGTCTGTATATTCGGGCATGTTGCCCAAGTTTAGTCTTTGTACATACCGTTATGCTTGGTGTAACCTTTTGTATTGGTCTGTTAACCGACAACTTATTTAGTTATGTTTTGTAGAATTCTTGCTAAACTATTATATATCTATATATCAACCTTTTGTTATAAATTGGATGATTGAAAATGCTTTTATCAAACTTGCAAAATTATAAATATGACATCCGTTTTTAAAAGGTTTGGTGGTTGTCTCGTATGATCTTTTATGCGGCAGTGATACTGAGAATGGACCATTTAAGATTCATGTTCTATTGGATTGATTGGCTGGGCACCTCTTATTTTAATAAGCGGGGTCTTGCAGATGGTATCAGAGCATCATGTTCAAGAGTACCTAGGATCTATGTGGACTTATCACGTTCTACCGTAGCATTCTTTGATATAGAGCCATATTATTAGGATCGTTTTGCTTATCTGCATTTACAATTTTCCCGTAAGGATAAATTGTTCTAACTGTATACTAATTTAGTCACTTTTATCTCAGATGCCACCTAGACGAGGTCTTTTGGCAAGGGTAAATCGAGTAGAAGATGATGTAAAGCCCCCACCATCGCACGACACTATAAATGCAACCGAGGTGGCTATCTTCGCATGGTGGAATGTAGTGAAGAGAGGAAACAAGTTCTCATCACTTTTAAAATCATAGGAGCAGCTCTCCAAAAGTGGGAGTCGGTGACCACTCCGAAAAAAGGGATGTCATGACCATTTCGGCATTCCGGACCTTATTTGATCCAAAGTATTCGTCCAACAATCCAGAAGGAGATGAGGAGGAAGCTACAAGATGTTGTTCTAGGAGAGAGAACTGTGGTAGAATATGAAAAAGAATTTACTCTCTTGACAAACTTTATACCAGATGAGGTAAATCCAGAAGAAAGGAGGATTTCAAAATTCGTTGGGTGTTTTAGTTGGAGGATAAGGCATCATCTGTTGGGGAACCCAACTTTGCAAACTTTTGATGTTGTGATGAATTGAGCTTTAATCCATTGCCAGGATCACCGCCTTTATTTGAGGGTGAGTAAGAAGATAGGGGATTCTGGTCAATTTAGTAAACAAAGAAGTAATGGTGTCGGTGGAGCGCTACCACCACCACAGCAGTCTGGGAATAAACAGAAGGAATGTGACCTCTAACAGTGGGACTCGGATAAGAAGCAACGTTATGGGGGTTTTAACTTTAGCGGAGGTGGTTTTACGAATGGTCATGGTGCTTAGCAATAACAGCAGTCGGGCTAATCGGGCCAAGCTGGTAGAGGGAATAATAGGGGTCAAACCCAGCAAGGCCAGGGTGCGGGGCAATTTTGAAACAATAATCGAGGCCATCATCTGAAGGGTTTTGCGGGCCACTATTTTCAGTGCGGTGAGACAGATCACATGAAGAGAGCTTGTCCACAGTTGAACAAGGGGCAATTTCCAGGAGGCCTTTAGAGTCCATAGGCACAACAATAACCTCCAGCACCTATTCCAGTCGTCCCATTGCAAAAGGAACAACTTCAGTTTGGACCCATGTACAATATTTAAGATGCTTTGTTCCCCCCAAGCACCGTTGGCATTGCCAGTTATTGAGGGTAAGTCTCCAATATAGGGGTTTGTGGGTTGGGTATTATTTGAAACTAGAACCACACACTCATTTATTTCTAGACAATTTTCTCTTTCGAAGGGATTGTTTAAGCCTGCTGAAAGTACTTTTACTAGTGTAGAGTCTTCTATGGGAGATGACTCACTTATACTTTTTGTGGCCATCCCCGATCCTCGCCGTGCGGGCGGGCACGCGAAGGGAGAGGATCCTTTGGGTCCTGCGCATCCCTTTTGGGAGCGCTTTAGCCGGCGTCATTTGAGATGAGGTGTAAAAATGTAGAGAGATTCAGAGTCGCCGGTCTATTTTACTCAAAATAGATAAAAGAAAAAAGGGGAAGCCATCCTGAAGGATGGCATCCAAAGACATACTGGTGCATGCGAAACCAAAATGATTCGAGAAGGGCTCGGAGTCTTAGTTACGAAATGGGAAGGTGTTAGTCACCCATTCCTCCCTTTAGGTCTCTCATGGATATTTGTTCTTTTCCTTTATATTTCCCCCCGTGATATGTGTGCATGTGTATATATATAATGGAGATAGAAATTATCGACTTATATCATGGAAGAGATAAAGCGAGTAATCCGTAGGAAGATATAAGAATAATATTAGAAAGTAAAATTTACACGATTACCCTTATGTTGATCGTTATAATGGAACGATAACGCATATGGATTACTACGTCACTAAGAGCAAGTATATAGATTATAAGAAAATTAGATTTAGAGAAAATAAAAAATAAGAGAAAAGTAAGAAAAAGGACTCGAGTCTCGGGTTTTACCCCGAGATGCCGACGTAGCCTATAAAGGCATCAAAGTCCACGTAGTTCGCATACAAAACGAGGGGTGGGGTTTATCCCATAAATACAAAAGGGGGATCTCTTATTTGTGAGTGTGTGTGTGTGTGTGTGTAGAAAAAAGTGTTTTAGTTGTGAGAAAAGTGTAAGAAAAGTATGAGAATCCTATTTGGAATTTATGAGCAAACCCTCTTTTTCTTATTTTTTGGGTTTTATTTATATGAAAATAAGAGATGTGCAATAATACTAAATAAAAAGTATATTTGGATGTGTGATATGAGATAATAAAAGTGCTAAATAATAAAATAAAGTTATTGCAAATTTAAGAGAATTTGAAGAGAAAGTTGAGAAAGATGGACCTTCTTGGAGACCTTAAGCTTGATCTTGAATGTGAGAGAGCAGCCCTTGCACTTGGATGATGATGGAGAGTGGCTAATTCACCAAGTTTGATGAAAAGGATGATGGAAAGTGGAAGTAAAAAAGGGATTTAGAAGTTGAAATCACGCTGCCTTCGAGAGAGATTTCTGGGATTCGTTGAGAATGAATTTTATCAGATCTGGGCTCCCCTTGAAAATGAGGTGAAGTCATCCTTTTATATGCTCAGGTCACTGCCGATCAGCATAGACATGATCTTGCCTATCGGCACCTGCCGATAGGCAGGGTCTGGAACCTGCCATTTGGTAGTGTGTTTTTGGATTTTTCAGAAAATCTACTGCCGAGGGCAAATCGTTGGTTAGAATCGTACACGGGACAGACCATTGGAAAGCTAATTCAGAGACATTCGAAACTCCTTGGGACCACTCCTGGGTTCGGGAGTTGACTTTGGGTAAAATATGGCTCGAAAGCGTTTGTCTGTCTATTGGACGGGGAATCGTTCGGACGCAAACAAATCGTTCATCCGCATGGTAAGTCCAAATCGTGCACGGGGCAGACTGTTGGAAAGGTTAGGAGATTTAATTCAACATTCCACAGAGTTTAACCCGGTTTGGTGAGCTGACTTTGGTCAATCGGGCCCTGGAAACATTTGGTGACCTCTTGGAGTCAAACGGATCGTTCGTCCGCATGGTAAGTCGGAATCGCGTACGGGATGGACCGTTGGAAAGGGTATTCAGTTCCCTTTGAAGATTCATTTAGGCTCAGTTAAGCTGAGGAGTTGACTTAGGTCAAACAGAGCCCAGGAGCGCCCGGTGGCCTTTGGGTCAGGTTTCGAACGCAAACAGATCGTAACTCGAAATCACGCACGGGACGGACTGTTGGAAAGGGTATTCAGTGCCCTTCGAAGATTCATCCAGTCTTAGTCGAGATGTAGAGTTTGACTTTTTGGTCAAACTGAGCCGGGGAATGCCCGAGGGCTTCTAGGTCAGTACTCGGGACATGACCTGGGTTTGTGGTGATGAACTGAGGTACTAGGGACCTAAGGAGAATTAGGGGATAACAGAATGGGGTGTCTACAGAGCCCCTCGACGGGTGAGTTTGGAAAAAATTATGACCATTGAATAGACACCACATGATGCTTTTGAGGGAGTACGACTGATTTAGAGGGTCGAGGTCGATTTTGAGGACCTAAGGAGTGTGCTAGGGATAGAATGATGATTTAGGTCGATTCTGAGGACCTGAAGTGTTGTTGGGGGATAACCAATTCTGCGAGCTAAAGCCGAATATGCGGGCTTAGGGTGAAGATCTAATAACCGAGGTCAATCCTCACCTAAGAGTGGTGACGACCTAGGACCGAGGTCATTTCTGACCTAACTCTGGTGATAATCCAAGATCGAGGTTAATTCTGACCTAAGAGTGGTGACGACCGAGGACCGGGGTCAATTTTGATCCAACTCAGGTGACGATCAAAGACCGAGGTCAATTCTGACCTAAGAGTGATGACGACCGAGGACCGGGATCAATTATGACCCAAATCAGGTGACGATCTAAGACCGAGGTCAATTCTGATCTAAGAGTGGTGACGATCGAGGACCAGGGTCAATTATGACCCAACTCAGATGACGATCCAAGACAGAGGTCAATTCTAACCTAAGAGTGGTGACGACCGAGGACTGGGGTCAATTCTGACCCAACTCAGTGATGATCCATGACCGAGGTCAATTCTGACCTAAGAGTGGTGATGACCGAGGACCGGGGTCAATTGTGACCCAACTCTTGTGACGATCCAAGACCGAGGTCAATTCTGACCTAAGAGTGGTGACGACCGAGGACCGGGGTCAATTCTGACCCAACTCAGTGACGATCCAAGACCGAGGTCAATTCTGACCTAAGAGTGGTGACGACCGAGGACCGGGGTCAATTTTGACCCAACTCAGGTGACGATCCAAGACCGAGGTCAATTCTGACCTAAGAGTAGATGAAGATTGGAATTTGATTTCGCTGGAGAAAATGTCTTTTGATTTAAGGTGGGGAGCTGATACCTGGGGAAGCTTTTGTTTCTTTAGGAGACCTCGTGGGTGGGGGGGGGGGGGGGGGAACAACCTATTTTTGTGTTGTAAGAAACTCCGTTGGGGAAGTGATCAGGCAATCCTTACGGATCCTCCGGTGTTCTGCCGGGAGGAGATTCATTTGGTTTTTGAGGATTCCGCTGGGAAAGAGGGGTTTCGCTCAAGGGAATGTGAGATTTTCTTGGTGAAAATTTTCTAAATCCTTCTTGGGATTTTTAGGAATTTTTCGAGGCTTTCAGGTATTTTCTGGGAATTTCTATATGAAATTTAAGGGGGGTGCCGGTCGGCATGGTATGAGGGGTGACATTCGACAGTGGCACATACTTTTGGGCTACCTCGGGAAGGTAAGGAGTCAGTGCCGATCGGTATGGCGCGGGGAAGTGTCGATCGGCATGACGCTTGGCATCCTATATAAAGGGGGAGAATCCCTTCATTTTTTCACAGATTCTTTGCTTTCTCTCTTTCTATGATTTCTCTGCAAATCATTCTAGCATTCCGATCTTCAAGAAATGACCACTTTTTTTAGCACTGTAGTCCACAGGGAGTGGTTCAACGTTGATGATTAGGCGAATGTGGAGTGGAGGGCCAGGGCGCCTCTTGCTTTAGGGAGTGAGAACTCCTTTGATGGGTTTGAGCCTATTGTGGATGAGCTGACCTTGCTGCGGGAGCCGTCGCATCATCGCTCTTCGAGAGTGATCCCCGACGGTTATGTAAGTAACCCGACCTTTGGCATTCCTTTCTTTTTGGTGATTTTTCTTTCTTTTTGACTTTTGATGAGACTTTTCCTTTTTGCCAGTATGATATTTCTTTGAAGAACATGCGCACCCACGGGACGACGGGGCTCAGGGATGTCTGGGAACATCTCCCACCTATGGTGTGTGGGGTGGTATCGTCAGTGAGATTTGGGAGGTTGGCATCGGTGCTGGATGAGACGCCTCGTTCGACAGCGATCTTGTACGCTTTGGGAGAGACTTGGTGGGATACTACCCACACCTTCCATTTTGGCTTCGGGGAGATGACTATAACTACCATAGATGTGCAACAGCTGTTGGGGTTGGATTGTGATGGAGAGCAGATAGAGGTGGATCTCTCTTTATGGGTGAGACCGGAGGCAGTGCATGCGGCACTTGGTAATGTAGGGAGGATAGTTTCTTGGGATTCTATCCGAATATCCCTACTGAAGGATTTTCTGCTGAGCAGGGTGATTGATGTGGAGGACGGGCTATAAGTGAGGCAGATGGCTCGGTTATTTATTCTGCTGGTATTGGGAGGTTTCATGGTGGTGTCGAGCGACGATGTCGTCCATTTGTAGTTCTTTCCGTACCTGAGGATGTTTTCAAACATCCCTTTCTAAGATTGGGGGAGTCTGAATTTGGCGACCCTTTACTCTTTTCTGGATGCATTTAGCCAGCGCTACCGGCAGACCTTTACTGGAGCCACGTACCTTCTTAAGGTATTCTTTCGTTTGTGCATTTTCCTTTCATGCATTCGCATTTTTCTTATGCGTCTCTTTTTGTTTGTGAATTCAGACGTGGTTCTACCAGGTGATTGGGTACAATACCTCGCTGATCTCTTTGAAGGATGACATTGTTGGGGACTTCTACCGATTATTTCGATGGCGGAAGGCCAATCAGTAGTCGAAGGGATCTCTCTCTCTGAAGATGGTGCGTCAGGTCTTGAATGACCTGACTAGTGGTAGGGTAAGACTCTTTCCATTTCAGTCTTAGTGTTTTTTTTGCACCTTCTGATATTGTATTGATTTATTCTTTCTTGGAAATTTTTAGGTGACCTTTTATCCCTGGGGGGCAGCCATTCAGGATGTGGGGGCGACCGGGGTAAATGCACGGATGAGGCATTTGCTAGCACATGAGTTCGGCCATTCTTGGTATCTCGGGGAGAGGGTGGTTCGCCAGATTGCTAAGGAGGAGGTGGTGGTGCCACCTGCGCAGCCTCCTACGTCTATGAGGCGAGAGCGACTGCTTTCGAAGGATGAGAGGATCACGGTAATGATTGGCGAGTCCTACTTGTTGAACACCGATACGGCTGCACCGTATGACTATATGGACTTTGTGATGAGTTGGTTTATGGCAAACAGTATATGTGATGCATTTCCTTTCCCTCCAGCGGGTTCGAGTCGGGCAGTGGGATCTTCCCACAGCAGCGGTGGTCCGTCGGCATCTGCGGCGGCGGCGACTTCAGAGGTTACTTTTGTGCGGTTGCATACCCCTTCATACAACATTCGGCGGGCTTATGGAGGGATGGTGCTTATGTTGCACTGTCCTCATGTGATGGATCCAGAGGAGTTGGGTTTGACAGAGGAGGTCCTCCGACCTGCGGTATACCTTTATGTTCCTCTCTTTGTTTCTTTTCTATTTTGGTCGTCTCTGTTTTGATACTGATTTTTCTTTTTCTTACAGCAAGTCCGGGTGTCGACCACTTGGCTAAGGGACATCAGAGACGGATATCTTTGGTGACTGCCCATATTCGGGACGCGGTTCTGTCCCATCTTGCTTGGTGTCGTGTGCTTCGTCCGTAGAGGACTCAGGCTCGGGTAGTAGTGGCGCATCGTCTTGTCGTAGGGGAAAGAGAGCACGTCACAGGGGTGGAAGCTCTTGAGAGAGAGAGAGAGAGAGAGAGAGAGAGAGAGAGAGATAGAGACAGAGAGAGAGAATATGGGTTCGGGCTGAGTCCTATTGTTTTTGCTTTTTCTTTTTATTTTCTGCAAAGATGATGTAACACAGAAAATAGATATATGCAATGCAATGGAGTTTTTTTATTATCTTTTATTAATGATGAATGAATGTATGCACATGCGCTTTTTACTTTGCTGCTGAGATCGTAGAAAGGAATATTTTTGGAATATTTTAAAGAAAAGTTTTTAATTAAAAAAGGGAAATTATATAAGGAGAAAAGGGAATTTGAAATTCTATTGAGAATATCAATTTATTTTTATTGAGTTTTCTGATTTGACAAAAGAGGAAAAAGGGAAATTTCTAAAAATGGTGGGTTGTCGATCGACAAGCACCCTGTCCTGCCTATCGGCAGTTCAGTCCAGTCCCATCAATTCAAAGCTTTGATTGGTACCCTCTTCGGCCTTTGGTACCTTGTGGGGTAGGATTCCCTCCGATTTCTGTAGGGATTATGTCTCTTGTGAGGGTTATCAAGTATAAAAAGGGGTAAGGGTGGAGTGTTTTCATCACACCTTGGCATTTTCACTTACTTGCCTACTATCTCTTAGCCTTATAAGATGGATCTACCTGGTGGCATTGAGTTTGACAATTACCTCAAAGCCTTGGAAGCAATGTGCTCTTATAATGTCGAATATGATGCTTTCAACATGCGTCGAGTCTCCCTATGGTGCAATCGACCTCTTTATTGCAACGTACTGATGGCGGCGGTACAATTCTGGTACCTCGAAGACCATGTATTTCACTTTGGGTTGGATGAAGCTTATCCTACCTACGAGGAGTTTTCTGCCATGCTGGGTCTAAATCCTAATGTTGTTGCAGCTTTCCCCAAATTTTCCCATTCTCCCAAGGGTTTGTTGGTCGGGCTTCTTCATATTTCGCCCTCGGTGGCCAGACCATTGGTTGTTGGAGGAATGATCTCCCTCCCGACGGTGCTACAGTCTATGCATTTGCGGTAAGTAGGTGATGCTGGCTATGCTGGAGCGGTTGTTCTGAGTCTGGTTTCAAAATTATTATTGGTGACTGGAGAACTGCAGGTAAACCCGCAACTTGTAGCCATTACTTCATGGATGTCTTATCGTCGCAATCCTGCGGCAGTGATACTGGCGGAGATACTGTATGGATTGGATGTCTGGAGAGAAGGTCGTTATGACTTTTTAAGGGGTAGCCCCGTGATGCTGTTCATGTGGTTGTTCGAAAGATTTCTCTTGGCGACCCTTCCAGAATATCCCTTGTCGATCGTACCCAACTTCTTTTCACGCTACTTCATCAGTGTCGATTTTCATGTTGTGAACTGGGAGCATTGGCTTGTGGAGCATGGGGCTCATGGTCTGTATTGGTCACTGCCTTGGTGGGGGCAGTTGCATCATGTTCTGGAGCTAGGAAAGTATTCATATGTGCAGTTGGTTGGTCTCAGGCAGACCTCCTTTTATTTCCCTTGGCGGCTTCTGCGCCAATTTGGCTGGGCACAGGTCGTGCCACCTCGGACACTAAATTTCTTTTCGATAGAATATTTGACTGAGCGCCTGCGTTTGTTGCTTGGATCTTTGTGGGAAAATCGGCATCCATTGACCCGTCCCTCCCAATCTGTCAGGAAAGTTTGGCATGTCCCCAAGAATTATATGAATTGGTTGTGGAGGAAAGTAGTCAGCAAGATGTTGGCAGTGGAGACTGGACAAAGATGGTTTGTTTTATCTAACACCATGGAAGGGGGGTGTTGTGGTCTTTTCGAAGATGGTTCAGTCTTATCGGTCCATGGAGTGTTTATGGCACTCTATTCAGACAGGTGAAACTTGGGGACCTCAGGATGTAGATGATGAGGGTGCATGCTCCTCTGGTAGCTATGGGTAGGACTCCTAGGGAGTTTATTTGTGTGATAGATGTGGGGATTTTATTTGGATTTTATGGTAGTAGGGGGAAGGGAGTTATCCGTCCCTTTTCTTATGTAATCCGTACTGTAACCTCTTATTAATGAAATAAGCAAGTTTCTGATCATCTAGCTGTGCCTTTCGATGAGTTTTGTATTTTGAATTATCTATACTAATCTCTAAGGCACACATAATCCTTTTGTTCAAGTATTCCTTAGAATGAACCTCCGTTCTCGAAGGTAAGAAAAGAATGGTATTTTATGAAAAAGAAAGGGTCGAACTCACGTGAGGTGTATGAGCTGCCTACGTACCTCTGGGGTTTTTGAAAAGTTTTTTATCTGTTTGAAAATAGTTTTTGTAGAGGATCAGGCCCACGTAGTTCTGGGTAAAGGGAAATGAAAAGTTTTTTTTTAGAATAGAAGGGGAATGAGAAGAGTCGTAGCACGCCGAGATTTCAGACTAGGGGTAGAATTTCTTGAGACGGTCCAAATTGATTGGACGAGACATCTCTTCCCTATCTAGGTCAGTGAGCATGGAGGCACCGCCGAATAATATTTTCTTCACAATGTAAGGGCCACTTCAATTAGGCTTGAATTTCCCTCTGGGGTCCTAGATGGGTTCTATTATCTCTTTGAGGGATAAATCCCCCTCCCAGACACCGCGGTCCTTGACTCTCTTGTTGAATGATCGTATTATTCGGTGATGGTACCCCTGTATGTGGTAAAGATCTTTTAATCTTCTTTCATCTAGGAAGGCTAGCTCATCAAGACAGCTTTGGCACCAGTCTTCTTTACTAACTTTGCTTTCGAGCATGACGCATAGCAAGGGTACTTCCAGCTCCACAGGTAGGACTGCTTCCATGCCGTTGAGCAGGGAGTAAGGGGTAGCCCCAGTAGAGGTTCGGATTGAGGTTCAATAGCCCCAGAGGGAGAACGGGATTCGATCGGCCTAATCCCTATAACTTTCGTTCATCTTGTTGATGATAGCTTTGAGGTTTTTATTGGCGGCTTCAACTGCACCATTGGTCTGAGGTCGGTAGGGAGAAGATTTGTGTCTCTGAATCCCATACTTATTGACTACTTCCGTGACTTTTGCTTTAAAATTCAATCCATTATCTGAAACTATCTCGTGTGGGACCCCATATCGGCAGATTATATTCTTCTTGAGGAGTTTGGCCACTTTCTTGGCTTTCAATATTGTGTATGACTCAACTTTGACCCATTTGGTGAAGTAATCAATGACGACTAGGATGAACTCGTGTCCATTTAAATCCTTTGGTGTAACCTTCCCTATAATGTCGACACCCCAGGTGGAGAATGGCCAGGGAGAGGTCATGTTGTAAAATTCTCACGGAGGTAGGTGTTGAAGATTGGAGAACTGTTGGCATTTGAGGCATCTCCGAACATAAGCGGTGCAGTCTAGGGTCATGGTGGTCCAGTAGTAGCCCTATTGAATGATCTTCTTGGCAAGCATGTGACCGTTCATGTGGGTCCCAGATTCCCCGCTATGGATTTTCTGTATTATTTTCTCAATCTCAGCCCCTGCGATATAGTGTAGATAAGTTCCATCAAAGTTACTCTTGAGTAGATCTTTGTGACAGATGATGTACTGGGCATCCAGTCTTTGGAGGGTCGTTCGATCTTTCTTGTTGGAACCCTCAATATACCTACCTTGTTTGAGGAGGCACCAGATATCATAGTACCAGCAATCGTCTAGTTCGGGATCTTCGATGGAGATAAGCTGAATATGGTAGTAGTGGGTCGGTTTGTCTTGCTTTTGAACTAGGAAGGGGGTCATTATTATTCCCTCAGGCATGTCGACCATGGAGGCCAAGGTAGCGAGAGCATAGGCTAGGTTATTCTTTGCTCGAGGTAGGTAATGGAAGGTGATATCTTGGAATCGGGAGGCTAACTCTTCTAATTGGGCATGAAAGGGTTGGAGCTTTTTGTCCTTAACTTTCCACTTTTTGAGCACTTGACCGATGATAAGGGCAGAATCCCCGTAGACGTCAAGGTATTGAATACCTTTCTTGAGTACAACCTTAAGTCCTACTGTGCATGCCTCGTATTTCGTCATGTTGTTGGTGCAAGGGAAATCCAATTTAATGGCGATGGGAGTGTGGGAGTCATCTGGGGCGATCAGAAGTATCCCAATGCCATGTCCCTTTTTGTTGGAAGTGCCGTCAAAGAACATTTTCCATCGAAGGCGGTCTTGAGCAGTGCAGAGGATATTTTCATCTGGGAATTCGTAGATCTAAACATCTGCTTCTTCTACAGGGTAATCAGTGAGGTAGTCATAGATGGATCTTCCTTTAACAGCTTTCTATGTGACGTACATGATATCAAACTCGATAAGGAGCATCAACCATCGGGCCATTCGACTGGATAATGAGGGTTTCTCAAGAAGGTATTTGATGGGGTCCATTCGGGATACAAGTTTGATGGGGAATACAAGCATGTAGTGTTGCAACCTTTGGGTGACCTAGATAAGTGCGACACATGCCTTTTCCAAAGTAGTGTATTTGACCTCGTACCCTGCTAATTTGCGACTAGCTTAATAGATGGATCTTTCTTTGTGGGAGTTCTCAAGGTATTGGGCTAGCAAATCCCCGGCTGCAGTGTCGGTTATGGTTAGGTATAGGAGCAAAGGGAGACCAGGTTGTGGTGGCATAAGCACTGGAGGTTGGGTTAGATATTGTTTGATTCAATCAAAAGCTTCTTGGAAGGCCTCGTTCTAAACCTTGGTTGAATCCTTTCGGAGGAGATTGAAGATCGATTCACAGATGGAGGTTAGCTGGCGGATGAACTGGCTAACATATTATAATTTCCCAAGTAAACCTCGGACTTCTTTCTCTATTCGGGGCGGTGGCATCTCAAGTATGGACTTCAGATTTGCAGGATCTGCTTCTGTCCCCTTTTCGTTAACCATGAATCCCAAGAGTTTTCCCTTTGCAACACCAAAGACAGACATTTATGGATTAAGTCGCATCTGATATCGTCACAGTCGTTCGAAGAACGGGAACATGACCTTCTCTAGTTTTGGACTTGATAATCATGTCATCCACATAAACCTTGACTTCTTTGTGAATCAGATCGTGTATGATGGTTATGGAGGCCCTTTGGTAGGTAGCCCCAGCATTCTTGAGACCAAATGGCATAATTTTGTAGAAAAAGGTTCCCCATGGGGTGATGAATGCGATTTTTTCTTGGTGGTCTGGATGCATCTTGATTTGGTTGTATCCAGCAAACCCGTTGACGAATGACTTAAGAGCATGACGAGTTGTGTTGTCCACGATCATGTCGATATTAGGTAGCGGATAATCATCCTTTGGAGAAGCTTTGTTTAAATCTCGGTAGTCTACACACATTCGAACCTTCCCCCCTGATTTCAGCATAGGTACTATGTTGGCTAGCCATGTGGGATACTTGATCACCCGAATGAAGCCCACGTTTAACTGTTTGACCACCTCTTCTTTGACCTTGAGCGACCATTCGGTGCGGAGTTTTCTCAGTTTTTTTAACCAGCTTGTAATCTGGGAGAGTGGGAATCTCGTGCTGAGCTATTTAAGGATCAATGCCAATCATATCATCATAGGACCATGCGAAGACATCCATGAACTCCTTCAGTAATTCTTCGAGTTGTGCACGCTCATGCTTGTCAAGGGTGGCCCCTATCCTAATCTCTCCTAGTTGTCTTCTAGAACCAAGATTAATTACAACAGTCTCTTCTTAATTAACTTAAACGCGGTTATGTTGTTTTTTATTTACCTTATTTAGATCAGTTAAGAATTGTTCATTTGCAAAACCATCATCATCAAAAGTTTGATTAGAATCCAAGCAGTTAATGTAAGGCACAACAAGATACTCAAAATATTTGTTTATTTCCTTAATAGGAAAAACAACATTGAGAACCTCGTCAAAAGAGGTCTTGATTATATTTGAACAAGGATAGACAGAAGAGGAGGAAATAAGGTAAACATTGGGGTTAGGGGAGATTTCAAGAGGCAGAACTGGCGCAGCATGCCAATTGAGGAGGGGTGTATTAGCAGCTTTAATCAGATGGGATAGATCCATTGATGTAGTGCCTGAATGAACCATGCAGAGTGCCAGCCCTAGTGTCTGTAAGTTGAAGGAATCTTCGGAATCACTTTCCTCGGTCTCTTCGATATCTTTGATGAGCGGTTGTACGCGGTGTTGGAAACTTTCGGCACATGGGTAGCTATCTTTGAAAAAGATCTCCATTCCAGGCTTCATCTTCTTGTCTGTGTGGTCGTACCATGATTCTGGAAAACCGCAAAAGAGGAAGTCATCGCCTTCTTTGATGAATCGTCCATTCAATGAGTCTCCTGAGATGGTCGGGATGTAGTCTAATCTTCTCTTTGGTCGAGACTAGTGGATCATTCTGAGCTCTTGTTCTGATGGTTGATACCCCAAGCCACAAGGAGGGAAAGCTTTCTTTAGTTTGATGGGCTCAAGTATACCTTGCTGCCTTTGCCCTAGCCCCAGTCCGAGCATGAAGTGCATGTTTCTAAACATCTGAATCACATTGACATTGCCATGAGGGTCATATTCTGGACAAACCCTTTCTTTGAAACTGTCCCCTGCTGGGAGTAGGAGTGGCTCAATTCGGAATCCTAATAGGAGCATATCATTTGACCCGTGTTGTATCTCAAGTATTAGACTGCTGGTGCTTGCACCCTCGATATTTTTGTTATCGCCCAAAATGGTGATGACTCGCCCGTCGATGAAGAACTTCGATTTATGATGGAGTGAGGAAGACACACCCTTGATATTGTGGAGCCAGGGTCGTCCGAGCAACATGTTGAACTAGCTGGGATGTCTATGACTTGGAATTCAATGACAGGGTTTATAGGTCCAACCATTATTACAAGTTTTATGTATCCCATCACCTCACGACGGGTATTTTCGTAGGCACGTACAGCGATGGAGGTTGGAGCGAGGTCGCTTTCTTTCAGGCCTAAACACTTAAAGGTTCTCAAAGGGCAAACATTCAAGGCGGATCCGTTATCGACAAGGGAGAATGGCACGTCCTTCCCCATAACTTTGACGGAGATGTTGTGTGCATGATTGTTATTTGGCCCAAATTTGGGGATTTCTTCTTTCGAAAATGATGGCATTCGGGTAGAGGTCAAGGATCCGACCAGATTCACTGCTTCTTCTGGTGTGGTAGAAGGAGGAACTATGGGTCCAGTGAGCAGTTTGATTAAAGCATTTATGTGTAGCTGGGAAGACATGAAAAGTCCCCATAGAGTGATTTTAGCTTGAGTTTTCTTCAGTTGATCGAGGATCTTTCTCTCCTCAATGGTGATCTCGAGCATAGGAAGGTTTTAAAAGCCCTTCCCTTTGTCATTTGCTGGTAGTGAGCTTGGAACCTGGTAATGTCTCCCTGATCTGGTCATGTGATTTACTGAAGAAGGAAAGAACATGAATCTCGTTTCCTCGTTAATCTCAGATTGTTCTTCCACCCTGTATATTTCTCCGAGGAGTTCTTCAAATGATATCATCCCACATATGTCGGCTACTGGGTCAGTTCTTTCTGAAACTTGTTCTTCGCTTGAATCTTCGAATTCTTCCCCCATCCGGTGGGAATAATTCTGTCTTTCCAGGTAAAGTCAATGCATTCCACAACTTCAACGGATTCTTCATACAGGTCCTCCCATTCTGTGGGGATATATGTGATTAAAGGGACTAAACGCTCTTATAGCTTCAAAGCGTCAAGTAACCAGGTGATACTGCAAATGTTGTTGGTTTGCCCGAATAATCCTGCCATAGTTTGGACAACATCATCTAGGTTAACTTCATCGGTTGGTACCACCCATCTGTCTGAATATTGGGCCCACTTTCGTGCTTCCAAGAACAGTGTGTTGAACCTCTGGCAATCGATGACGATATGTGAGGGAAATTTCATCCCAAACTCTAGGAGTTGGTTTAACACCTTTGATAATTCCATATTCCCATTTTCAGAACGGGTATGGATAGAGATGCATGCTCTGGTAAGGAGTGACAATGCCTGATCAGTGAGGCTAGTAGGGTGTAAGAGGAAATATAAGCAAATTTGAAGAGGTTTAGGGGAGTATATGGGTGTTATTTGAGTTCAGGGATCGAAATATGGGTTTTCTTCTAAGAAGATGGCATAGGTATGATTTGGAAGTGAATTGTGAGTAGTGTTTGGTTTAGGATTGGCTGGTGGGGCGATGGTACCCCGGTCAATGAGATCTTGGATTATGTTTCGAAGGTGAAAGCATTGGTCAATGATATGGCCAGCAATTTGGTGAAAGGCGCAATGAGCATCGGCCTTGAAGTTTCTTGGGAGTGGATTTGGCAATGGACATAGATCCAAGGGTTTGATGAGGTTTCGTCTTAACAAGGCTTGGTAAACTTTGGAGAGGGGAGCATGGAGCTCAGTGTATTCCCTTCGGATGGGGGCAGGGCGACTTTCTGGTGCCCATGATGTGGTTGGTTGAGAGATGTTGTTGATGTTTGAGACTATAGCACTAGCAGGCTTCTCATACTTTCTAGGGGTGAACTGTACGGACACCTTCTTCGGTTCAACTTCTATTTTAACAAGGCCTTCCTCAATTTCTACTCCAGCCTCTCTGAGATCTCGGAAGTGGGGATAGTATTGTCCTCCCATCGTCGCTCGGACATAGGGCAAGAAGTTCTTCTTCACTATGTTGACATGTTCTTCCTCGGATGGACAATTGGTCATGGTAGCTTCATGCTCCCTCCACCGGGTTATGAAGTTACTGACTGATTCCCCAGGATTCTGTTTGAGCAGCTCTAAATCACGATGGGTGACCTCAAGATCTTCGTTGTATTTGTACTGAGATATGAATTCTCGAGCTACATCCTCCCAGCTATGGATTCTATATTCCTCAAGAGATAAAAACCATCGGAGAGCACTATCCTTCAAAGTTTGCTGAAACAATTGGGCCATCACTTCTTCAAAAGCCCCTCATTGAGTCATGGAATGATGATAACTGCGAAGCTGAACAATCGGGGGTCCACTCCCTCCGAACTTCTGGATATTTGGCATATTAAACTTCTCGGGCGATCTCGCTTTAGGATAAGGAAACATGTGGGTGTAGTCCATGTAATTCCCAGAGATCCTAACTTGGTCGAACTTCTTGGTGAGCATCTTGAGACCCTCTTTAAATTTATTCAACTCCTCCTACTTTGGATCAACGACCACAGGCAGGTTAGCCATAGGCTGGGCAATGTTTGGCATTAGAAGTTGGGCAGGCGGCATCCCATTGGTAGGAGGGACACGTGGAGCATGCTGATATTCTTTCGGAACCTAGATAGGCTCGGGTGGACCCATAGCACGAGGGAATAGGGCCTCGGGCTCTTGAGGAATTGGAACCTGGTTTTGTTGCATCTCTTCGACCTCAGTTTGGAGGTTGTCAATCTTGGAATGAGCTGAGCTAGGACTATCATCAGATTCGATTGTATGACTGATACTTGATATGTATTCTCCATGGAAAGTGGATGGATTTCGGACTCGGAAGAAGTAGTAGAGGACTGGATGAAACTCCGGGGTGATTTGACTGAAAACCGAAGGCAATAGGGAGCCAGGCCAAGGGCTTGCAATCGACTTGAGAAGGCATAGGATGGAGTTTATTTTTGAGAAAAAAGGAAGAAACTATTTTTTTTCTAATTTTGATAAAGAAGGGAGAAATATTTTTGGATTTTTGATAAAGAAGGGATAAATGTTTTTGGATTTTTGATAAAGAATGGAGAAATGTTTTTGGATTTTGGATAAAGAAGGGAGAAATGTTTTTGGATTTTTGGAACTCAGCATGATTATTATGATTATTATGTTCTCACTTGTATTTAATTCTCCTAAATGCAATGCTGGACGGGACCCGAGCCTAGAAAAGTGGGTTTTTTAATATATGCAAAGCAATGATTGGACTTGTAACCAGGCTCACGGATAGGTACCTGTTTTAAAAATGTGCAAAAATTTGGGTGGCAGATCGACCCAGAATTTTGATAGAGTTTCGGGTCGAAACCGGCAATCTAAAGTGCGTGTCCCAGGTTTGACACCTATATGCGGGTATGCAGTTCGGTTGGGTGAATCGGCATGGGTTCCCCCCTTTGGCATGACTTCCACGATATACGTCTTTCTCTTGCGGGTAATCGGCACGTGTGGACAAGACATTTGATATACCTGAGTGTACGTGAATTGCCTCACCATATACCTTGTGGGGACGATACGTGTGAGAGTGAATTAGATATACTTGGCGTACGTGAACGAATTCCCTGCGATATACCTCATGTCATGACTTCGGTGAAGCGATACGATGCGAGGAAACCGTTCGATATACGTCGAAGGTACTTGGCCAATGGAAGGTGAGAGTCATATCGCTTAGGCTAACTGCGACCTGCAAGACCAGCGCCCATCACGAAGTGACCCTCCTGTTACTGGGTAAAATTTGGTCAATAACAATGCTCTTTGGTGATGTCGTATGAATCATGCATGATTCTCTTATTAGTATCTTATGATGAGAATGCCTTTCTTGATTATGCCAAATAAGGAGCAAAGTACAAGTACCAAAGGTACACCAAGTATGGATGGGTGATGCGTGCAATATGCGGATATATGTGATCCTGGGTACATGTGGTGCGAAGTGTACATGGAGAAATTTATACAAGTGTGTGAACATAAGCATAAGCATGGGATACACATGGAAAAGGGGGAACATGCTGATATAGGGGAAATATAAACAAATATAGCATCCATGTAAATAGAGTCAAACCCTCAAAATATAAGAAAATCTTCCCTATCAGAGTCCCCCCTGTGGCCATCCCCGATCCTCGTCGCGCGGGCGGGAGAGCGAAGGGAGAGGATCCTTCGGGTCTCGAGCATCCCTCTCGGGAGTGCTTCGACCGGTGTCGTTTGAGATGAGGTGTAAAAATGTAGAGAGATACAGAATCGCTAGTCTTTTTTGGTGAGAAGATATAAGAATAATATTATAAAGTAAAATTTACATGATTACCCTTACGTTGATCATTGTAATGGAACGATAACGCATATGGAGTCATACATCACTAAGAGCGAGTATATAGATTATAAGGAAATTAGATTTAGAGAAAATAGAAAATAAGAGAAAAGTAAGAAAAAGGACTCGAGTCTCGAGTTTTACCATGAGATGCCTACGTAGCCTCTAAAGGCATCAAAGTCCCCGTAGTTCGCATACAAAATGAGGGGTGGGGTTTATCCCATATATCCAAATGGGGGATCTCTTATTTGTGAGTGTGTGTGTGTGTGTAAGAAAAAATGTTTTAGTTGTGAGAAAAGTGTAAGAAAAGTATGAGAATCCTATTTGGAATTTATGAGCAAACCCTCTTTTTCTTATTTTTTGGGTTTTATTTATATGAAAATAATAGATGTGAAATAATACTAAATAAAAAGTATATTAGGATGTTTGAGATGAGATAATAAAAGTGCTAAATAATAAAACAAAGTTATTGCAAATTTAAGAGAATTTGAAGACAAAGTTGAGAAAGATGGACCTTCTTGGAGACCTTAAGCTTGATATTGAATGTGAGAGAGCAGACCTTGCACTTGGATGATGACGGATAGTGGCTAATTCACCAATTTTGGTTAAAAGGATGATGGAAAGTGGAAGTAAAAAAGGGATTTGGAAGTTGAAATCACGCTGCCTTCGAGAGAGGTTTCTGGGATTCGTTTAGAATGAATTTTATCAGATCTGGGCTCCCCTTGCAAATGAGGTGAACGCATCCTTTTATAGGCTCAGGTCACTGCCGATCGGCATAGACCTGATCCTACCTATCGTCACCTGCCGATAGGCAGGGACTGGAATCTGCCATTTGGAAGTGTGTTTCAGTCTCTTTTGGAAAATCAGTTGTCGAGGGAAAATCATTGGTCAGAATCGCGCATGGGGTAGACCGTTGGAAAGGTAATTAAGAGACCTTCGAAAGTCCTTTGGACCACTCCCGGGTTCATAAGTTGACTTTGGGTCAAATATAGCTCGGAAGCGTTTGTCGATCCGTTGGACAGGGAATCGTTCGGACGCAAACGGATCGTTTGGACGCATGGTAATTCCAAATTGCACAAGGGGTGGACCGTTGGAAAGGTTAGGAGATGTAATTTGACATTCCAAAGAGTTTACCCCAGTTTGGGGAGTTGACTTTGGTCAACCGAGCCCTGGAAGCATTTGGTGACCTCTTGAAGTCAAACGGATCGTTCGTCCGCATGGTAAGTCGAAATCGAGCACGGGAAGGACCATTGGAAAGGGTATTCAGTTCCCTTCGAAGATTCATTTATCCTAAATTGAGCTGAAGAGTTGACTTAGGTCAAACAGAGCCTGGGAGCACCTGGTGGCCTCTAGGTCAGGTTTCGGACGCAAACGGATCGTTCGTCCGCATGGTAAGTCGAAATTGCGCATGGGATGGACCGTTGGAAAGGGTATTCAGTGCCCTTCAAAGATTCATTCAGTCTCAGTCGAGATGAAGAGTTTGACTTTTTGGTCAAACTGAGCCGGGGAGTGCCCGATGGCTTCTAGGTCAGTACTCGGGATATGACCTGAGTTTGTGGTGATAAAGGGAGGTACTAGGGACCTAAGGAGAGTTAGGGGGTAAAAGAATGGGGTGTCTACACTTTTTATTTGTAAAGGGATGGGAATAAACCTTGGAAGAGTGCATTTTGAGTACGATTTGCTCGTCCTAGATATGGTTGGGTATGATATTATTTTCATAATGGATTAGTTAGTGAAGTACCGGGACACAGTAGATTGTTATGGGAGGAGTATAGTTTTTGCCATTTCAGGGCAAGAAATGTTCTTGGTGTCTATGCATCTTTCGGAGGGAGGTTCAAGCACCCACTTGTATTATATGAAGGATGAGACCTTACAAGAAATCTTTGTTCCCTTAGACTCGATTACCGTTGTTAAAGAGCTTGAATATGTCTTTCAGGAGATCTCTGGATTACCTCCAAGTCGTGAGATTGAGTTCGTAAATGACTTAGCGCCAGGGACCAGGACGATTGTGCGAGCACCATACCGTATGTCTCCTTTAGAAATGAGGGAGTTAAAGGATCAAATTTAGCAACTGTTAGGGTAGGGGGACGTAGCACATCGCCATAGGGTGCCCCTATTCTATTCGTGAGAAAGCGAGATGGCTCCCTACGGTTATGTGTCGACTACCATGAGTTGAATAAGGTAACCATCAGGAATAAATATCTGTTAGCTCGACTCGATGATTTTTTAATCAACTAAGAGGATAGTCGTACTTCTCTAAGATGGATTTTAGGACCGGTTACAACCAGTTGCGGATCCGTGAGTAAGACATGTCAAAAACTGCTTTCTTGACCAGGTATGGGTCGTATGAGTTTTTGGTTATGCCTTTTTGACTAACCAATGCTCCTGCGGTATTTATAGACCTCATGAATCGAGTATTTTGGGATTTTTTGGACCAGTTTGTGGTAGTCTTTATTGATGACATTTTAATCATGCTGAACATTTGCAATTGGTCCTGCAGACCCTACGGGATAATCAACTTTATGCTAAGTTCGGAAAAGGTGGCTTTTGGTTGCAGGAAGTGCAATTTTTGGGGCATATTTTGATAACTAAAAGTATTTTTGTAGATCCGAACAAGGCTGCAGTGGTGAGGTAATGGGATCAACCCACAATGCCAACTGAGATCCATAGATTTCTAGGTTTGGCAGGATAGTATCGTCGTTTCATTAAGGGATTTTCCAAAATTGTTGGCCATTTAACAAAATTAACCCGAAAGGGAGTATGATTTATTTGGGATGACTCATGTCAGCTATCTTTTGATGAGCTTAAGGATAAATTAACTTATGCTCCTATACTTTTAGTGCCAAAATCGGGAATAGACTATTTGGTCTTCACAGACACTTCTCTACAAGGATTAGGGGTGTGTTACAGTAGGATCATACGGTCATTACATACGTGTCTCATAAGATTAAGACGCATGGAAATAACTATCCCACGCACGATTTAGAGCTTGCCACAATGGTGTTTTCCTTGAAGATATGGAGGCACTACTTCCTCGGTGATAAATTCAATATTTTCACGGACTACAAGTTGTTATAATATTTATTCTCGTATAAAGATCTAAATATACAACAATGGCGGTGGTTGGAGTTCGTAAAGGACAATGAATTTGATATTCACTATAACCCAGGGAAGGAAAATCTAGTAGCTGACGCGCTGAGTAGAAGGACCGTGGGGCAACTAGAAGAAATATGGAAAGCTAAGTGGAAATAACTTGTCCAAGATGATGCTATTACAATATCATGTATGTTGGTATTGATGGTTACGTCTGCCATTGTGATGCGAGTAGTAAAAGCACAAGGAGGGGATAAATATTGTCAAGATCGGGTATTTCAATTGCTGACCGAGTGAGCGAAGTCTTTCTCTATCAGTTCTGAGGGTGGGTTACGTTTACACAGAAGACTTAAAGTCCTGGACGAAGGATACTTGAGATGTGTTGTCATGATGGAATCCCATGGTTCAATATTTTTAGTGCATCTAGACGGGGACAAGATGTATCAGGACATGCGTGATCAGTATAGGTGGGTAGGAACGAAAAGGGATATCTCCAAATTTTTCTCCCAGTGAGCCACTTGTCAATTAGTGAAGGTGGACCACCAGCGACCGACTGGATTGCTGCAACCATTGGAAATACCGGTGTGGAAATGGGAAAGTATCTCAATGGATTTTATCACGGGATTGCCAATGTCGCAAATATGCCATGATTCTATTTGGGTAATTATCGATCGCTTAACTAAATCAGCACACTTCCTACCGATACGGATGGATTATGATACAGCGCGTTATGCGCAGCTCTTTATTACACAAATTGTGAAGCTCCATGGGGTGCCTATTAATATAATGTCGGATCGAGACAAAATTTTTGTATCCCATTTTTGGAAAAGCTTCCAAGAGGCGATAGGAACTGAATTGCGGTTGAGTACATCATACCATTCACAAATCGATGGGCAAACGAAAAAGGGTCAACCAAATGTTGGAAGATATGCTTCACATGTGAATATTTTTTTTCAAATAAGGGTGGGAACAATACCTTCCGTTGGTCGAATTTACATATAATAATTCGTACCAATTCACAATAGTTATGGCACCATATGACGCATTGTATGGCCGATCGTGTCGATTACCTGCATATTGGTTGGAAGTAGGAGACAATAAGCTCTTTGGACCTAAAATGATCCAAGATACCTCCTCGAAGATTGAGCTCTTTCGAAATCGCATACGAATTGCACAAGATCGCCAGAAGAGCTATGCCGATGCAAATCGGAGGCATGTAGAACTCGAGGTTGGGCATCAAGTTTTAGTGTGGGTGTCCCAGATGAAAGGTGTAATGCGATTTGGGAAAAGGGGAACACTTGTGCCACGCTATGTACGTCATTTTCCCATTATTGCAAAGGTAGGCCTCGTAGCATATCAACATGCTTTGTCAGAACAGCTACGGAAAATTCATGATGTATTCCATGCTTCATCTTTAAAGAAGTATAAAAGATGTGAAGGAGCCCATTGGCATGTTTCGTTGGACGATATTCAGCTGCAGCCCGACGTTTCATATGAGGAATAGTCAGTTGCCATTTTAGACCATGGGGAGAGTAGATTAAGATCAAAAGTGGTGCCCTTGGTTTGAGTCTAGTGGGGACACAACAATGCCGAGGAATAGACTTGGGAACAAGAGAATCATATCCTAGAGAATTACCCACACCTCTTTTTACTGGGTACGTCTAATTTTGAGGGCAAAATTCCCTTATAAGGGGGGGAGTATGTAATACCCCTTACTTTTGAGCATTTATTTTTATATTAAAGTGCCATTTGGGTTAATTGTATAAAATAAATGAAATGGAAGTAAATATTAATTTAAGCAATTTAAGAGTTAATATTTATGAGTATTGCATATTTACCATTTTGTAAATGTCAATAGTGTAATATTATGTTATTTTAAGTCGTTGGGCTTTAAAATGACGGTTATGATTTATATTCCATTCGAGTTATTATTAGAATGTTAATATGACGTTGGAATAGAAATTAACGAACGATGTCCCGAATGTCAGTTTAGAGGGCACGATTAGTCCGGGAAGGGTCGAGATAGTCAAAATAAGTGTTAAGGTTGTTTTTGGGTTCCGGGGGGGGTACTTTTCGACTATTTATGACTTAAATAGGAGTTACGAGTCATTTTAAGTGTGTAGTAGCATTTAATGTTAAACATAATGTATTTGAGTTATATTTAGGTATGATAGTCTTGCAAGAGAATTTATATCTCATTTGTGTATTTTCTAAACCTAGAAGTTAGAGATAAGTGAGAGCTTGAGAGAAAGAAAAGATATTTTGTCATTTCAAGCTTTGAATCATTGCTACGAAGAAGAATTCGAGACTCCAACAACAAGGCAAGTTATTACACTTGCAATAACTTATGATTAAGTTGAATAAATGGTGTAGATGGTTATTTTTCTTAAGATTGAACCATTTAGAGTTTTGATTGAGTTTGTTGTTCAAATCTTCACTAATATAAGTTAGATATGATTTGAGTGTTGTATATCGGTAGGTGATCATATATAAATGATTTGTTGTTAATAATTGTTGATGATAGTTAGTGTAGAGGGAAGAGGAAGAATTGAAGATTTAGGTTTTGTAAGAAAATGGGGGATGGACGAATTATCTGGTATGACTGGTTGATCGCGGCCCAGCCATCGGTCGACCGGGCCAAAGGGGAAAAGCCTACTGGTTGGCTCGCAAGTAAAAACCCAAACACGTGGTCGATCGGGGGTCAGGCCACCGGTACTCTGTTTCCAGCCCAATAATAGAATTTTCTTTCTACTCTTTTCTTTTGGGGTTTAAGGCTTAGTAACCTTCCCTTAGGAAGTATTAAGAAGCATTATGATCTCATATCGGGAGAGTGACACCCTAGGATAGTAAGGGAGTGTTTGGTCTTATTTCGAGAACTATTTATAAGGGTATAATGTCTCATTTCGTCTAGTAAACGTGGGTAGGACTAGTATAGAGTCGGGAAATGTTGCGTGTAACCTTCGGGGCTAGTAGAATAACAAATATCTCTTGTAGCCAATTTGTATGTACATGTGGTTTCAAAATGAAAGTATTGTAGGTTTAACTTAATATAAATTTTAACTATGGCACATTTACACATACCTCTCTAAATACTATCATAGGGGAAATATGCATTAAAGGTGAATCCCATGGAAAATAATGCAGGGAGAGTATAGTCATCAGGCCATGATACCAATTGTTACTTTGTATGATTGTATGGTTCGAAGTGAGGTAATTCTGGGTATGGTTATGACTCACTGTCGAAGGTAGATGGCCGCTTCCCGTGCGTTGCGATTTAGGATACCCAGATGGTCTTAGTTACAGGCCCTGGAAGATGATGGTATTTAGGGGCGCATCTAGTGGGGTGACTCCCGGATGGATGTTCATAGAACCATTATTATATAATTGTAACTGCTCTCACTGAAATGGTATTCCATACGAATGATTAAATTGATTTAAGAAATTGTGAACCAACTATAATAGCATATGGTCCCTAATGGTTACTGTCTTGTATGGTCATGTTAAAATGTTAGACTTGGCTTATTAAATAGAGTTAGGTTACTCTTACTAGGTGGATGGGAAGTTTTAACTTAACATGAATTGTATGCGTTAGGATGTGCACTTAGAAGAGAGGTAAGGATGATACGTTGAATGAAAAGAGAATTTAGCTTGTCTATGAAAGTACCAGTCATAACTGTCATGCATTTATATTCACATGTATATCATATCAAACCGGCCCCTGAATCGTTTATATTTCTTCTCTTGTGTGGTTCTTATATATGTTCAGGTGCTCCGCCGCATGGGTGTCCGCTTTGACTTTCCTTCCTAGTGTTAAGGAGCTACGACATTTTGCAAATGTTTTAGGATTTTTGTAGTAGATGCATGAGTCTCTTTTGATACTCTAGTTATGATCCGTCTGTATATTCGGGCGTGTTGCCCAAGTTTAGTCTTCTTACATACCGTTACGCTTGGTGTAACCTTTTATGTTGGTCTGTTAACTAACAGCTTATTCGGTTATGTTTTGTAGAGTTCTTGCTAAATTGTTATATATTTATATATCAACCTTTTGTTATAGGATGATTGAAACTGCTTTTATCAAACTTGCAAAATTATAAATATGACATCCGTTTTTAAAATTTTTGGTGGTTGTCTCATATTATCATTTACGCAGCAGTGATGCTGAGAATGGACCATTTACGATTCATGTTCTATTGGATTGATTGGCTGGCCACCTCTTATTTTAATAAGCGGGGTGTCACAATGGTTTCATCCTATCCCTTGTTAGTCCTCAATTTTATTTCCTCACCATTATCATATGTTAGATTTTTATTTAGTTAGATTTACTTAATATCTTCACTTACTTTTATTTACATCATTGATTTAGTAGTCTTATTTCACCCTCATCACAAAAGTTGTTTTAATATGTGAAAATGCTAAAAAAATAGAAAATGCGAAAATCCAAAAAGGGATAGTAAAAAAATTAAATTACATGTGTTTTCCCCTCGTTTCACTCCTTTGATGTTGATTGATACCTCACTTACCACTACACTTTAGTTTATTATATTTTGTAGGTATTTGAGATTTTTTATTAGAGGACTTTCAAGCAACGACGAAACAAAATATACGCAAAAGTAACTCTATTATATTGTGATTTAAGAATAGTGCCATGAGATTTTAATATGGCACGGAAAATGGGCACCCTCCAATAGGCCAAAATCTGGATATGCTTTAGAATGCATAGGTGCCGTGAGGTGAGGTCTGGTGACTCATCGATGTGTTGTTGAGAAATTAATATTGATATAATGCTTGAGTATTGCATTTGATTTGTATATACGATTCGTATTGTTGCGATTTATTCATCGTGCTAACTATTTTTGAGCATCTATCCTTGTCATATTGTGTACTTCCCGGTATTTTCTTTTTATTGACAAGTTAGGGTGGATTGGGACACTATGGACTATTTACAGAATTATTTTAGAGCATGAATTGGAAGATTTATTTTGATGTATAATTAGTGGTGTAATTTTATATTTGAGAGACTTTATTGTAATTATTATTGTGGAAATAGAAGAATTATAGTTTTTTTATATATAAATTGTGGAAATTAGAAGCTCTATACTTTTTATTGATGGATTTAGTTTAATTTTATCGTAGTAGCACACTACGTGTCTTTTCGAGCGCGCAGGGTGTTACATAAATGTATACCAATTTGTGTATAAAAGTGTATGTATGTTTTGTTTTTGTATAATTTTGTATATATATTCATGTATGTATATTTAGATACATAAATATAGATATACGTAGTCACACTAATATAGTTATTCAATGTGGCATGTAGCGATGCACATGATTAATATAAATCAACATTTAATTTTTACGATTAATAGTTGGATTTTAGTAAATTAATGATAATTCTCATGATAAATTTATATAATTTTTAAAGTTAATAGTTGCAAAAAATAAGATTGTGTATAGAAAAAATTTGATCAAGCCTATAAGCTCGACTGATATACTGTATTTAAACCGACGGATTCCACACAAACAAAATTGATTATAACCTAATGTTCCAACAAGATTAATACCCTCTGAAAAAAATATTATACATGCTAGTAGGATTTTGGCTTCACTGTTTGGGTCATTGAACACATTAATCAAATCACCAATAGGACACTGACTACTAATTTTGTATCCAATTATAATGTCATGTTCAAAACTACATGGACATTGCTGTGATTTTTCATATGTTGGCATCCCACAATAATTTTGGGATTGAATTCTTAATTACAATTTTCCTTTAGTTTATCTTCATATATTATCATCTCATTCTTGTAGTTATCATTTTCTACTCGTATTTAGTTATCTTCCATTTATTACTTTGGTGCTCAAATTTGCTGATCCGTGCACTATGCCCAATAAACTTGTCAATATAACGATTCAGGTATAATAATTATGATACAACTGAAATGATAACACGATACACAATTATAAGTTATTGCGTTTAGTCCTATTGGGTTTTGGTCATTATCGGGTTAACACAATAAATTTGTTAAGAAAAGTGTTCGAATTTGGCAATTATGATTCAATCGACATGATAACACATTAAGACTAATTATTTGCTTATAAAATACTTTTAATACATTTTATAATATTTTGTAACAATGAGCAAGAAATTTTTTATTGTTCGGATCATATTATATTAAAATTTTAAACATTTTGTAATATTTAAAGCTCTGGTCCGGTGGACACAGATATTGACCACAATGAGACTGGATATGCTTCAGGGAAGGAATGCTTTGACGATTTTATCATTATTAGTTTTCGATTAATGTAATTAACAACAAAAGGCAAAAATTGCCACACTATTTCGGCCAGCGGTTGTCACGGTCCTTGAACATGACAAATAAATGCGTGTGCCATGTTATAGATCTTGACAATGACATGACTGTGATAATGTTTATCACGGTCAAGGACTATGAAAAGGTTGTGATTTTTTTTACCATGACAAAACTGAAGAAGACATCACACATAAAACTCTTATTTAGCCCTCATTTTTCATTTTTCCTCCTCTTTCTCATCAACCTGGTTATGTCTATATCCTGGTGAAAATCGCCCCTTTTCATTCACTTAAAGGGTGCAATTTATACAAACACACACACGTGTGTGTGTGTGTGTGTGTAAAACTCATTTTGGGTATATATACACATCCATGCCACTACTTTTAGATCTTTTCATATATATATAAATGTACGTCCGACTCTTTAATATATGTATTGTAAGCTAGTTGTGCATACATGTATTGTCTTCTTATTCTTTGAAACCATGTTGTGCATTAATATGAAAGTGTGGGATATACAAAATAGTCCAAAAAATATATTTTTTTTAATTTTTTCAAATTAAATTTTAATCTTAAATAGATTATCCTGAAGTAAAATGTTGCATCAATTTTAACCAAGTTGAAATTAAACAAATTAATAAATTTCATCTTAACTTAAACATTAATCTGACTGAGTGCAGTATTGAAAAAGTAAATCAACCACAATTATAAATGTACAAGGAATACCTAAATCATAAAACCCTCACACTATCGAACCACATAAATTCCATTAAGTATGAATTTACAAAGGACAGAGAAAATACTTAGAACATAGACTCGACTCCTTCGTAGGTCTTGATGATCTATGTTACTCAACCTCCACTTAGTGTCACACAAGAGTCAACTTACACATTGCCACAGTTGGTGAGCCCATAAACGTGTCAATATCCACCGAACAACTTCAACGAACATCTATAGATCAAGTAATGGAGTCTAGTTCTTCTTCACCATAACACCACAAGCACGAATTCCACTGCGTGTAAACAGTAAATATAGAGTCCATCGTATGAAGAGATTCTAAACATATTTAGAGAATAAACCAAAGGTGCCCAAAACATAATCTTAAAGCATAATATGATGAACACTTGAATCGAAGATAACTTGAGTTTAAACTAGGGTTTTTGAGAGGTTTTTAAAGTGTTTGGAAACTCAAAACATAAGTTTTTGTCTCTCATAGAACTATTGCTCCTAAATCTTTTTTGTAGGAGTTTTTTCAAAAACAAAATAAGGATGAAAAGCAACTTGGAAAATCTCAAAATTATTAAACATTTGTTTTCTCATTAGAATGATGTACATCTTATTTGAAAGATTACCCTTATCTCATTCGAACATACTTCTAACGAAATATTAAACAAGATTCAAGCATAATGCTAAAAAAATCTCCCTCAATATCTCATTGAATTCTTATTCTAACAAGTTAGGGTAGCTCCTTCCAACGATGTACCCAATGTCATTCTAATGACCTCTAAAAAAATATATATTTTTCTTCTAAAAAATATTAATATACGATAGAATCATTTTGACAAATTATAAAAACAATTTTATACAATTTAACAAACAAGTATTAAATCTCCAAGGATAAAAATATATACGCATTCGTACCTTTGAGATCCCCAAAATGTGAAGATGGAAATGAGACCGAAATACGACACGTTGATGTAGATATTCTAACATGGATGTTATGTCTTCAATAAAACATGTCATAGTCTTGAAAGGTCAACACACTCTAGTGCTAACATATAATTCAAATAGGTTTATCCAAACATGAAATAATATAAAACATAAAAATTAACTCTATTAACGAATTTTTCCTTACAAATCTCGCCATTTGGATATTTTGGGGAAAAAACAAAAATAAAAACGCTAATGGGTCATCAATCTCATCTAAGACTCAATCCCAAACCCTAAAAGGAAAATGTAAAACTCGATTGACTCATAAACTTTGAGTAGCTTTGCACGCTTGTAACTTGGTCGCTAAAACGATGCATAATATGTGTGCTACATGTGTACCTACGAGTCAAGCGCAAGTCGGTCACTCAAGAAATAATCCAAAAAGTCAGGGTCGAATCGTTAGGGAATAGGTCATTTAATGATTGACAAATTCAAGGTTGGCTTCTAAGATCTAGGCTTCAACTCGAGAAAGAAAGAAAAGGTGATTTTTGTATTTCGATAAAATTCAATTTATCTTAGCAAATTAAACTCAGCAATAGCAAATAAAACTATTAAAAGCAAGAACTTGAAACTTTTATTTTGAAAACATTTTTGGAAAAATAGGGTTGGAATCTAATCCTCCAAGTTGTAGAGTATCTCCACTATATACGAAGTTCTATACAATTATATAATTTATTGAAAGAAGAGAACAATCTAATTCGAAGAACTAAATATGTTTGGGCATTAACCTGCGCGATACTTGCTCAACAAACTAATTAATGCAAATGAAAAAATTACTTCCACGTATATTACATCTTTAAACACTCCGATTGCTTTCAGAAAATGGAGTTAAGAGACCTACAATAGTACTCTCGATTAAATTATCAAAATCTAATAATTAATCATCTAATTATGTTGAATATTATATTTAACATCGAGAACCCTAGGTTAGGTTCTACTTCCCTAACCCCTTAATGATTTAGCTAGAATCAATGTAATATCTATAATAACAATCATCATTATGAGTTGGGTCATTATTAAATAATAAGAGAAAAGAGATGTAATTATTATACTGAGCTTGAAGAAATCAAATTGCATACAAGGAATCCACACCAAAAGAAGAAATCCGAAAAAAGAACAATTCTTGAATTTATTTGATGATGAAAAGTGAAGTCTTTGTTATCCAATTAATTATGGTTTATAAGTTGTCATCAAAAAGTGTAGAATAATGTTAATTAGACTCCTAAAATTCTTAAACATGTGCCAAAATTTGTCCAAAGAGGTTAACTACATTAGCTAGAATCTTGGAAAAGATAAGAAATACCGCTAGAGATCAAACACTCAAACCAAAACTAACCCTAGGGTAATGAACCCTCAGTAATAGAGAACTGGTTTCCTTAGCAAACCAGTTTGGTCTATGGGTTTGGTCATTCAGCTTGGCTTTTTTTCCTTAATTATAGTTTTGCTCTTAGGTTTCTCCTCAATTTCAAATAGTCCTTACTTCTTCACCGTAGCTCGAATTGAGGTGTAATTTCTTCCAATGTTCTCGCGAACTCGAGACCTTTAAATTTTATTTTTATTCCATCTCCAGGGTCTACAGGGAAATTTATCGATTTACCCTTGACTTCACTTTCTTGCAAAATTTTCACTGTTTTGACTTTTCTCTTCCATCCAATTGCACGACTTACGTACAAACCACAAGAGAAATGCACAAAACATGAAGTACTTGCCACAAAGATTAGTAACAACAAATATGAGGTAAATTAGGGATAAATGCAATGTTCGGGATCACAAATATACTGAAAGTAAGGGTATAAATATTGAATATCTATGCCTAATCAAATACCCTAATTTAGAATGTTACTAGTCCCAAGTAATGTAAAATAATGAGAAATCTGTTCTAAGAAAACCGCGTATCAACTATGGGATAGGATTCCTTTTTCACTGGGGAGCGGTTGCATTTAGTGTATGGAATAAGTCGTTAAACCCCTAGGATATCTTAGTAGGATGAGTGGTGTCTAGTGAGGGTTTGTAGTGAATTTACCCACAAAATTTATTTTGTACCACATGGTATGACTCAAAGAAAATATTTTGAATAACTAAACTTCATATAATATAAATTCCATATAAAAAATTCACCAAAAATTTTTATTCGATAAATCTCAATTCATAGTGTGTGTGCGAAGCCAAAACTTAAACGTTGACTTTCACCGATTGATCATTACGTTATTTTCTAAAAGTCCATTTTGATTTTATTTCTAATGGGATGCACTCACAAATAAATCACTCGAATAGTGTCCTTTTCTCTCCTTATGCATAAACTTAAGACTAAATGTAATGGACACGAGTTCACGCACACAAATTGAGAGCCGAATTTTTTTATGGTGATTAGATCTCATCAACGGATTACGGTCATTGGGAAATGGAAAAACATCGTTATTTAGGCGCACGATTTTGTCTCTTTATTATTTTTAGCTCTCCACGAGGCGATTGAATTCGTTATTTAGACTTGGTTAGGAGTTTTTAGGTTAAGGTGTTTTGGGTAATAATGGAAATATTAGGAATTTTTCGGAGTAGGAAAATTTTGTTGTGAACGGCCGTTGGCAATTTTTGGGGCTTTTGCTTGTTTTTCCATTTTTTCACTATTTTTTCCATTTCGTTTCCTTTATGTTTTTTTCATTTTTTTTCTCACTTTTTTTCATTTTTTTTATTTGAGCATTTTTTTAATTTTTTTGCCGCTTTTTATGTACCATTTGGACTTAATTTCTGAATTTTTTTATTTGTAAAACTACGGGACAATTTTGAATTTTTGGGAGAACAAACGAAAGGGATATTATTTTAGGCTCAAGTTGGCTTTCAAAAAACATTATTTATCAAGAATTCTTTTGTGGCTAATATTTGGGTGAACAAACACTGGCATAACTTTCTATGCCCGAATTACAAATTAAATTACCATAAGCATCTCGGAGTTAATTTTTATTTGGAGACATTTTTAGCGTGTTTTCAAAACATTATCTCCACTCATTTTTCGTAACCAATCAAATAGTGATTTAGAGATCAATGACGAATTAACCATTGAAAAAATGACTGAGTTAATTTTTAACTCGGATTGCTTTAATTACTCAAAAATGAGGATAGGCACACAAAATCTCACCAGGTTAAAATATCCACACTTATTCGTATAATCATCAATTTTTGCTCAATTTCTGTTTTTGATCAATTTTGGCTTAGTGCAATGGATTTTTACAAATTGAGACATTAAACAAATTTTTTGTGATATTTTTAAAGATTTTAACTTCCAATATTTATTTATTAATAAAAATTATTATTTTTATGTTTTTAACGATTTTTTTTTTTTTTTGGAGTATTAGAAAATTTTCAATTTTTTGTCATTTTAAAAGACACACTTGTACCCCCCCCCCCCCCCCCCCCCCGGCCCCCCAAACTTAGACTTTGAATTGTCCTCAATGAAAAGGACAAGAATGAGTGCGAAATATAAAAGAGGTAATTTTAAAATGCAATGAGACAATATAAAACTCCAACACGATGTTTAATAAAGAAAGAGATATAATATTACATAGCAAGTCCACAAAAGTTTAATAAGAAAGGCCCAAGGTGTTCGGGTCACGAGCATAAGGGTCCATGAAGTAGTGGGGCAATTGGGATCCCGGACCATTGCTTAGGCAGTAAAGATCGTCTTGGAGCCACATCATCATTTAAGTGTCTCGGTGGTAGTCGGCCTAATCATTGTGGTATTCGAAGATGAACCCATTGAGATAGACTTCGATTTTATCCATTTGACTATTAATGACCATCGTGTTGTATGTGTTCTCATCAAAGTCTCCTTCCAAATTCAGGTCGGACAGATCGTCATATCTTGCGTACCCTTATGAAATGACCCTTTTTCCTCTTCATCGTTACTCGCTTCTATTTTGGCCTCTTCCTCAGCTTCACCTCCCACCCCATTATGAAATCTTCAAAAATTTGCTCGGGGGAGGTGGTACATTGTAGGCTTCCTTGTTGCTATGATCGATGGATGTGGCATTGATGGAATTTGGCATGCGACCTTAGTCATCCCATGAAACGACCCCCACTTCGAGCCATACGGAGGTGATAAAACGACCATATCAAAGAGAAGTTCTCCAAGTTGGACAATAGTTCACGACGGTTGTCTCATTAAAGTAGATACATGTGAGGCTTATTTTTGCCTCCTTGTCGAACAAGAAATACAAGAAAGTCACGTGCCTCAAATGCGTGCGTAGTCGTTTATGGTCGAGAGGATGGTGCCACAAGTGATTAGATTAGCTAAGCGGGTGTGGGCCAAAAGTTTCCTAGAAGGGAAAGTCTCGTGACTCCATGGAGAATCTGAGGCCCATCGGTTTGAAAGGTAGAGACGAGAGATATATTTTCGGTAGTATGAGTAGGTTTAGGACTTTAAATATTTAACTCACACCACTTTCATCCTACGCTTGATGAATTGGAGGGTGAATTTGATTTTGACCCCATCAATATAGGATTCATATTTGCCTTGGGAAGAGCGAATAAGGGACCCGTAGAATTATTTGACAATGGTCTCGTAGGCAGGGTTTGAGTCCTTGAAAAGCCATTATTTCCACCCAAATAGCGAGAAAAGAGATACAACATTATCGAGTATATCATTCCATATAATTTTCCTCTCGATAAACAATGTACGCCAAGCACAGAAATATTCTTGGCGTTAATTCCTTTCTTGGGTAAAAAGAATGTTTATCGGTCGTCAACTTGCTCAACATTAATGGAATTGTATTTCTTTAGATAGATATTGGGGGCCATTAGAAGAGATGGTAAATTTAGTAAGAACTTAAAGAGAATTCTAGGAGAAGATACAAGGATGAACGTGTGAGGAAGAATGGTGGAGGTTGGACAATTTATTATAGGTTGGACGTGGTGTGAAAGGGTGGAAAAATGATGAAGTGTTTAGGTGGGAATTGGAAGGATTTGGTAAAATGAAAGGTTTTGAAGGTAGGGGGAATATTTTTTGATGAATTTTCGTGGTTGGATGGAAGGAGGATGACTTTGGGTGGAAGGAAAATGAAAGGGCTGAAGGGAAAGGAGGAAAAATAGGGGAAAATTCGATTTTGCGGTATAAAAAAGAGAACTAATTCGCTATGGGCACCAAATAGGTTCGTTTAGCGAACCGGTTCACTCTAGGACAGAGTCGATTCAGTTTGTATCTTTATCAATACCAACCCCTCAGTTCTGAGGGTTAAACCCCTTCGTTAAGGGTTTGATTTTTTATCACAATTATTTTGCGTTTCGAATTTTTCCTCTCAACTCCCACTCCCTCGGGCACAATCGTTGGGTTTCCTAAAAGTCTCACTATGTTCAACCTAAATTCATCATTCTTGATCCAAAATCATTAATCTCACTACGCACTAGTTTTTCACTCTCGGGACAGGTCTAGAAAAACGAAAATAATTTTACTCTCATTAAAACGCACACGAATCACTCCTAAATGCACAATTCACTCACACAACTCAAAAATACAACAAAAACTCACTCCATACGCGTAGAAGGTGCGAAGAACCCTCTCTAAAAAACTACTCATCCCCGTATATGGGGTCCGATAATAAAATTATCTCCACTTCCCTGATACACGAATCTAGATATGACTTTAGGCGGCGTCCAGTAATTTTAAACATGATCCTATCCTTAGGATCCTCCACTTTTATAGCACCTTGTGTGAACACCTCCTTCACAACGAACGGTCCGGACCATCTCGACTGTAACTTTTTGAGAAATAAACATAAATAGGAGTTATAAAGGAGCACTTTTTGACCCGAATGAAACTCTTTTCAATTGATGCTCCTATCATGGGAAATTTTTATCCATTCTTTCGCGATACGGGTGCTCTCATGTGCATCGTTGCATATTTCTTCCAACTCATTCAATTGAAGTTCTCGTGTGTCACCAACTTTATCTAAGTTGAAGTCTAACCTTTTAATAGCCTAATACACCTTGTGTTCTAACTCAATGGGGAGATAGAAAGGATTACCATACATAAATAAAAATGGGGACATCCCGAGGGGATTCTTGTATGCATTGTGATAAGCCCATAATGCATCGAGTAATCAGTTAGACTAATCCCAATGATTGGGATCAACTGTTGTTTTGAGAATTTTTTTAACTCTCGATTTTCTAGATCGGCTTGCCCATTCCTTGGCATGTGGTAAGTTACCCCAACCTTGTGGACAACGTCATACTTTCTCATTAACTTTTCAAACAGCCTATTGCAAAAATGCGGGTTGTTGTCACTAATGATGGCTTTTAGGGAACTAAAACGATAAAGAATGTGTTCATGTATAAACTTAACCACCACTTTACTGTCTTTTATGCGTGTAGATATTGCCTCTACCCACTTACACATATAGTCTATCACAACAAGGATGTATAGAAAACCAAAAGATGGAGGTAATGGTCCCATGAAGTCGATGCCCTAATAGTCAAACAACTTGATGGTGATAATAGGGGTCAATGGCATCCTATAACGTCTAGTAATCGTACCCATCTTTTAGCATCTATCGCAAGATTGAAAATAAATGTTCACATACCAAAAGAAAATGGTCAAATTGACATCACATTGAAGAATATTTGAATCTCATCAATCGGTACACATTTCTGGATTATTTGGTTTGCAAAATACTAAAATAAATATGGATCATCGTAAAAGAATCTGCACGACCACGTGAAAAACTTCCTTTTCTCTTGCGAGTCCAATCGTAGGGAACGACCCCCGTCACTAAATAGTTCACGATGTCCACAAATTAAGGTAGAGAGGAAGTGACAAAGAGTTGTTCATCCAAAAAAGTAATCTTCTATTGATATGAGATCTTCAGGCACATGAAATGAGAGCCTAGATAAATGATCGGCTACGATGTTCTCTACTCCTTTATTGACTTTGATGGAAACGTCAAATTCTTAGAGTATAAATATACTCCTAATGAGGTGTGGCTTTGCATCCTTCTTGGAAATGATATATTTATGTGTTCTGTTGTTGATAAATCATATGATAGTTATCTGGATAAGATATGAACATAACGTGTCAAGGGAAAACACTAACGCTAGAAAATGTTTCTCTGTGGTAGAGTAGTTCAGTTGAGGTCCGGTTAAAGTCCTATTAGCTTAGTATATGAGATGTTCTTTTTTATCTCTCATCTGACCTAAAAAAACTCATGTTGCGTAATCAGTCGCATCACACATTAACTCTAATGGAAGGGTCGAATACAAATCTTGTATGATGGGAGCAAAGATGAGAATGCCCTTTAATTTCTCAAAAGACTCTTACCATGCTTCACTCCACTCAAATGGGGAATCCTAAAAGAAATTTACATAAGGTCCTCGATATGGAGTTAAAGTCCTAAATAAACCTACGATAGAACCCCACATTCCCCAAAAATTAGCACACGCCTTTTAGTGACTTGGGTGGGGGAAGTTCATCAATTATGTTAATTTTTGTGTAATTGACTTCTATCCCCTTGGATGACACTATGTGGCCTAGAAATACTCCTTCATTGACCATGTAATGGATTTCTCCTAATTTAGTAGTAGGTTCTTTTTCACACATGAGGCAAGAACCTTCTCCAAATTAGCAAGAAATTGGTAAAAATAGAGGTTGAATATGCTAAAATCATTCATGAACACCTCAATACCTCTCTCAACCATGTCTCTAAAAATACTTAGCATTCACCTTTGAAATTTCACGGGCCCATTACGTAATCCAAATGGCATCCATTTTTAGCCAAAAGTGCTAAAAAGACATGTGAAGGTAGACTTCTCTTGGTCTAGAATGTGCACCTCTATTTATTTATAATCGGAATAACCATCGAAAAAATAGTAAAATGGGTGGCCCGGAACTCTTTCGAGCATTTGGTTCATAAATGATAATGGTAAGTGGTCTTTCTTACGGTTGGTATTGAGATTTTGAGAATCAATGCAAATGCGCCACTCGATAGTGGTATGTTTTGAGATAAGTTCTCCCTTGCATTCTCAACCACGATCTTTCCCTACTTCTTAAGAATGACTTGGATTGGACTAACCCATTTACTATCTAGGATGGTTTAGATGATGTTTGCATCCAACGACTTAATAATCTCCATACCACAGCGTCCTTCATAATCAGGTTCAATCGTGTTTGCATCTTCCTAGAGGTCTTCACATCCTCATATAAGTTTATTTTTTGGGTACAAATCAATGACCTTATACCTTTTAAATTCGCGATATACCAAGAAAAATAATCTTTGTGCTTCCTTAAAATAGTCATAGGCTTCCCTTTTTGCTATTTATCAAGGCTAGAGGAGACAACAATAAGATATGTCTCATCCTCTCCCAAATAATCATATTTAACATTGGAAGGTATATTCTTTAATTAAAGTTTAAGAAATTTTTCATCGGGGGAACCTCATAGGATTCCCTCAGTGGTATTTCTTCGAATCGGGAGACTTACATCTCTCATGTCGTCCTCACTCTCGCCCTCATCTAACAACTTCTTTATCCTACTCACATCTTAGTAAAACATGAAGTACTCTTCCTCGATCTCTCTATCCGTACCTAAACAAGACGCAAGTAGATCCCTAACATGATTACCCTCAAAGTGTTCGTGTACTACCTCCTCGATAAGATTCGTATTCTGTAAGTCAACCTCATCACCCATTTACTTGTTGATGTTAAAGATATTCATTTTAAGGGTCATATTCATGAATGTGAGTTGCATTTGGCCATTACGCGTATTAATCAACACGTTATCCATGATTAAGAAAGGGCAGCCTAGAATAACGGGAACATAATGACTCGATGGGGAGGAGGACTTCGTGTCCTACATGAAAAAATATACTGGGAAGTAAAAAGTTTCAACTTGGAATATCATGTCCTTAATTATCCCACGGGCTACCTTCACAAAACGATCCATGAGTTGGAGAGTAATTTTGGTGGGCTTAAGATCCTCCAAATCAAGCTTCCTATAAATGGAATAGGATAGAATGTTACCACTCGCTCTCTCAATTTTATTATCTCCAATAATGCATGAAATAATAGGAAACCCGAATCTTTGTACTTCAGTGGGAGGTCACTCATAAGTACCGAACTCACATTTTATGCGAAGAAAACCTTCTCCTTTACCTTTAATTTGTGTTTCACAATGATCAAGTCCTTTAAGAACATTGCATATGTGGGAATTTTCTTTATAGCCGTAAGAAAAGGTAGGTTTAGCTCTACTTACTTTAGCACCTCTAAAATGTCATCATGGGAGGCCCCTTTAGGATGAGGGACTAATTGTTAGGGTATAATGAAGCTATAGGGGATTTCACTGCCACTTCGATCCTAACCATATTTTATTTCTCACTTGCTTCCAAGGGAGCATATTTAACATCATACGTGTCGGGAAAAACTTCCTTGTCTTTTTGTACATCCTATGGAGGAAGTGACAAGTCAACAACTCTTCCCCTACGTAAAGTGGTTACCGCTTTAGATTACCATTTATTTTAATCAGGGGTAGAGCTCACACAATTTTAACCTTGGGAGGTCATTAGCCTTGGGAGGGAAACTTACCCTTCTCTTGGACACTTAAAGAGGATTGCAACTTAGATAGATATGCCTTCAAGTCGATAAAATTTTTAGAATTTTGGGAATTATCTCTTATTAAGTTTTCATAAATTGGGCAAGAGTGTTTTCGAGACTTTTTCGTTGTGGGATAATATAAGGCACTTGAGGAGGCGATTGTATTATTGGAACTTATTAAAAAGGTTGGAGTGGTAGTGGTAGTTGGGCAACGTGTTGATTGGGATTCAACGAGGTATTTGGTTACCCATGATTAAAATTGGGATGGTTCCACCACGAAGGAATAAAAGAGTTCCTATCAGGGGCATTAAAATTTTGTTTGTAAGCTCCCACTACTTCAACTTACTTTTGAAGCATAATTTCGTAGGCGGGATAATTGGACATTCCTTTGTTAAATATCCCACCTACCAAATAGCACAAATCTCTGACTTTAAAGCTCGAGATGGTCCAGATACATCTCTCCCCTATCTTCGACCACTTCCTCTAGTTGATTGGCTAATTGGTTCATTTATAGCTTCAACTGGCTTCCTCGTATCTTTGGGTTGGGTATTCAGACTCGATATATCTAAAGATTTAGTAGTCTCAGTGACATACTTAAAATGGGAGTCCGCATAGTCTGCATCTAACTCAAAGAACTCTCACGGACACATTATTTCTATGAGTTCCTTTGAGATTAGTGTATGCCCATGATGGAAGTAGGAGATGAGTCTAGACTTCTAAAAAATGTGACGTGGGTAAATGTTAACCAACTCATTGAACCCCTCCCAACACTTATGAAAGGGCTCATTATTGTTTTTCTTAAAAGTTTAGATTTGATCCCTAATACAGTTGGTCCTATGAGAGGGAAAGAACTTTTGGAGAGTTTAGCTTGAATGTCTCTCCATGTACTGATAGAGTTTGGTGCCAAAGTCCAAATCCAAGTCTTGGCCTTGTCCTTAACTAGGAATTGGAAAAGATTTAAATGTACGATGTCTTGGGTGCAACCTTAATTGTTAACATTTAGCATTCCTCCTCGAACTCTCGAAAGTGGAGATAAGGCTTCTTCGACTCCATATGATGAAAAGTAGGAAGAAATTGAATCATCTTGTTCTAAAAGTGGAATAGCCCCGTATTATAGGGAAATATAATGCACCTTGGAGTGATGGTTCGCTCTCAGTATAAGAGGTCAATTTTACGGCGGTACAATAAAACTAGCATTATTTTACAATGCACTCACATTTCAAGAATCACCATCATCATCGGAATTTCTAAATGTTCTACTCTTGGTCCGACTACTCGGTGTAGCAGGTGGTACCGAAAATTTTGGAGTGTTATTGCAAGAAGGATGATGTTTTACTACTGGCTCGAGATATTTAGCGGGCATATTTTTATTTTTTTTTGGATTTATGAATTTTTTGGCATTTTAGGAATTAGAGTCAAATTAATATCAATTCGACCTAACCGAGAATCAATCTAGTCCCCAACAACGGTGATAAAAACTTGATGCAATGAAGAATGTGAGTGCAACGTGTGTACCTACGACTTAAGTGAAAATCGATCACTCAAGTAATAACCCATTAAGTCGAGATTGAATCCTCAAGGAATAGGTCATAACACGATTGACGAATGCAGGGTTGGCGTCTAAGATCTAGGATTCGACTCGAGAAAGGAAGAAAAGGTGATTTTTGTATTTTGGGAAAATTCTATTTATTTAATCAAATTAAACTAAGCAAGAGAAAATTAAACTATTAAAATAAAGAACTTGAAACTTTTGTTTTGAAAACACTTTTAGGAAAATGGGGTTGGAATACAATCCCCTAAACCATAGAGTATCTCCTTTAAAAATATAGTTCTACAAAATTATTTAATTAATGAAAAATAGCACAAAGTAATTCGAAGCACAAAATATGTTTGGACGTTAACTCACGTGATACTTGGTCAACAAATTAATTGATGTGAATGATAAAATTACCGACACATATGTCGCATCCTCAAACACTCCAGTTTCTTCTAATAAATGGATTTAAGTTACCTATAGTATTAGTCCTGAACAAATTATCAAACTCTAAGATTTAATCATCTAATTAAGTTAAATTTTATATTTAACATCGAAAACCCTTGGTTGGTTCATGTTCGCCAACCAGTTAATGGTTTAGGTAGACATGGATGTAATGTCTAAAATACCAAACATCATTATGCAATGGTTTGTCATTGAATAACAAGATAAAAGAGATGGAATTATTATACCAATCTTGAAGAAATCAAATCGCATGCAAGGAATCCACACCAAAATAAGAAATCCGAAAAAGAACAATTCTTGAATTAATTTGATGATGAAAATTGCAATATTTAATCTACAATTAATTATGGTTCATAAGTTTCATAAAAACTTCTAGAATAATGATAAATAGACTCTTAAAAGTCTTAAACATGCATTAAAATTATGCAAAAGACGTTAACTTGGACGCAAATTACATTAGCTAGAATCTAGGAAAAGATAAGAAATCCCGCTACAGACCAAACCCCCAGACCAAACCGAATCCTCAGGGATCGAACCCTTAGCAAAAGCAAACTGGTTGACTTACCAAACGAGTTTGGTCTATGGTTTTGGTCATTCAGCTTGACCTTTTCTCTTTAATTGGAGTTTTGCTCTTGGATTTCTTCTCAAATTCAAATGGTGATAACTTCTTCACTATAGCTCGAAGTAAGGCGCCATTTCATGCAACGTTCTCATGAACTCGAGACATTCAATTTTTCTATTGGCTCATCCTCTTAGTCTTGGATAAAAATATACTGATTTGTCATAGACTTCGCTTTCTTGCAAATATGTCACTATTTTGACTTTTCTCTTCCATCTAATTGCACAATTTACCTATAATACACATGAGAATTGCATAAAACACGAAATTATTGCCAAAAAGGAGAGTAACAAAAGATATGAGATAAATTTAGGATAAATGTAATATTTGGGATCGAAAATATACTGAAATTATGGGATAAATATGGAATATTTGTGCCTAATCAGTAGAATGTTAGAACCATCAAATGATATGAGAATATAACAATATAAAGAATCTTCATTAGAATAACCCCCCCCCCCCCCCCCAATGTCTAATGATCCCACCGAAGGTAAGACGTCTCTTCCTATGATTAAGATCTCTACCTAAGCTAAAGTGAAAGATATAATCTCTTCCCCTTTTTGTTCAGTGATAGATAAATAAAGAATGCATAATACGACATGATGCATGAGATAACAAAGTAAACAAGAAATAAAAGATACCAATAGCATCATGTAGTATGCTAATTTGATTCAAAGATAAAGCACATGGCAAGCATGGATTAATTGGAAATGCAAAGACTCAAAATAAATGATACCATATATATATATATATATATATATATATATAAACAACCACAACATGACACAAAACACATAAGTGTTACACATTAGCATATTATGGATGTGTCTCAACATGTTGTATGGGTTGATGGGGCAAGAACTAGAAATAAATGAATTATGATCCAATCACTCCAAAATGTCCAAGGTGTTATTTTTTACCTCATTAGCTTTATAAAAATAAAATTTAGCCTCAAAAGAAAATTAAAGTGAACTCAAAGAACAAATAAGCACAATGCACATAAGCCAAGAGTTTTGATTGTTATATAAATCAATAGCATCAAACATGAATTAGCTAGAACTCATTATTGTAACCCTTTTCTCTTTAACTTATAACACCCTCAAAATTTAGATATATTATTTTTTTACTCCCATTTTTGAAGTTAACAAATTAATTGAATGATTAATGAAATAAAATTTAGCATTGGCATTATTTTCATTTCTTTTGAGTGTCAATTTTTTTGGCTCTTGACAATGGTGGCCTTTTACACATGGATTATTTATCCCTTCATACCCCTTTCGCATACACAATCATATTTTTAATATGAAACTCACGGGATGTACTTCTTACATGCACAAATCCCCTGATCAAATATATATGTATAATGTCAATATAATTATGATAAAACCTTAGTTAGCTCATGTAACATATGAAGTTAAAAACCAAAAGAGATCGTGCATATGCGTAAGGAGTAATATACAAAGTGAATGCATTAATCAAATCAAAGACTATTTACTCTATGCAAGCATAGTTGGGAACAATCTAAGCAATAAAAATCATAATTGAATGTCCTAGAAACATAGAAATATGGAATAAAGTGGATTCAAACACAACGACGTACCACATAAAACATGTAAAACCAAAGTACACATACACGAAAATATTTTGGGATTTTAAACGATTTTATGACACGAAAAGATAAACAAACTCAAAAAATAAACAAAATATTTTGGTATTTCGTAATAAGACCCAATAAATGCAAATAAAAATACAAAATATCAAACCACATAGAACTAGCAAACACATGTAACATAAAGTACAAAAGCTAGTGTATATAAACATGTGAACACAATCAACAATTAGATTTAGCAAGATAAATATCATGTGTAAGAATTCGAAAATAACAAGTCTTACACTTAAAGTCTCTAAGTCAATTATCCTAACTAACATAGGTGTAACGTGATGATCTCATGTTTCGAGAATTTAGGTGACTCTAGACTTAGACTTCCTATGACTATTTCTAAGATTGTAAAAAAATTAGCTAAGGTGAGATTTCCTAAAACAGTGCGAACATCTGTAAACAAGAGTAAGGTTACATATGGGTGAACCTTGCCAAAGGTAGTTGGTAGAGTTGACATCCTAACAAAATGTTCATCTTTAAATTATCGGTGAAAGCATTGAGATTATCAAAGTTATTACTGACGCCAATTGAGTCTCTTAAATCATCTTTTAACTTCAAAACACTAAACTCGAGAAAATATTTAGACTCTTCAAATGTAGTGACTCCTTCTTCAAATTATCAATAATCCGTTGAAGGTTGTCTCACTCCCCCTCAATGTAAGCGATCTTATCCGTAATAGTCTTTTCACGTTCCCTTAAATCTTTAATCAAATTATCATGATCAACTTCGTCACTTTATTTCACCTTAGTTTCAAACTTCTTCGAGTCCTTCAGTTCATTCACTAAAATTCGAACTCTATCTTCTATGTTTTTCTTGGACACTTCTTAATTTTTTAAAATCATGGTTCTTGTCCATGGGCTTCTCACAAATGATATCTCTTTGAGTTGGACCAATTAGCAAAAAATTAATTTCAACTTTATAACAAAAAAAATATTTTTAAATGATTTTTATTCGTTTTGGGATGTTTAAATTCAAATGAGTTTAACTTTTTGGCATGACCATGAAACTCATTAAACTCCTCTAAAATATTAGAACCATCGTCAACACTAAAAAATTGGGACAACTTATCATGCTGGTGATCTATTGAGAGAAAAACAAATAAAGAGAGAGAGAGAGAGAGCAACAAGTTCTAAATAAATGCAAAACACGGATCAACACGATGCATTATTATACCCGATGTCAATTTGAAAGCGAGGGATATACGGAATGCTATGAAGCAAAGTATATTTTATTTTTTTCCAATGTAAATATTAAACTTAAAGAGATTAAATTAATGTAAAACATAGGGTAGAATCATGCTTGCCAAAGGTGACAAACCATGGAAGTTGGAAGAATTGAAAGCTCATCTCACCAACGTTTAGTAACTTCAAAATAGTTGGGTTCTTACACACATTGATAAAGGCTACTAGAACCTTTGTTTTTCTTGCTCAAATGAGATGAATAAAGTTTGGAATATGCGTAGTTCTAAGCCTTCCACATGTGCCTTTAAGCTTTTTCAACGGGTTCCAGATTTTCATCTGGATACCCGTGTTATAACCACTGCCACTGTCTGTGTTAGATTTATTTGTTTATGCCAAAGATAATTCGGACTCGAGACTTGTTTTGCAAATTGCTAGAGGTGCAAGCATTCCTTTACGCATAGACAAAGCTACCTTGGATAGGTCCTATGGCAATTTTGCTAGGGCTCTTGTTGAGATGGACATGTCCCAAAAACCTCTTGACAAACTGCTTGTTGAAAGAGGTGAAAGTAGATTTTGTTAATGTTTTTTTATGAATCTCTACTTAGCTTTTGCAACTTCTGTAGAGCAGTTGGTCACAATGTTGGTGAGTATAGGCATCTACAAAAAATGGTTGTTAAAACTCTTATTCAATCTATAAAACCACTGTGTAAAAAACCTGCTACTGTGTCTTTTGGTTAAACTACAAAATCGCATGTCCCCCCCCCCCCCCCCCCCCATTGATTTTGGTCTCTCAATGAAAGGTGTTTCCCGCCAGTAGGGGCAGACCCACCCCATCCCGAATGGGGGCGGCCGCACCCACAAGCTTCTCCAAAATTTCTGCTGTGGGTTTTATAATTTTTTTTTAGACTTTTATGAGGCTTTGGTGGTGATTATCTAAATAACTTAAAACCTAAAACATACAGAACAACCTAAAAAAAAAGGGCAGCAGCACATCAATTTCAAGCCCTCTCTCTCCCTCTTTCCGTTCTCTTTCCTCTCCCTCCCCTCTCCTCTTTCAGGCTGTAGCCAAACCCCAACCAATCTCCTTGCTTCGGCAGCAGCAACCAAGCAATACCACTTTGGAAGTGGTATTTTTTGGGTCCAGCTCCAGCCTTCGGTTTTTTTTGGGTCCGCCCACTTCGGCCTCCAGGTATTTTTGTCCGCCCCTGCCTACACACGTTCGGGTATTTTTTTTTTTCAGTATATTTTAATTTGTTTTTTCAGTATATTTTAATATTTTGAGTATGATTTTTTTCACTATGTTGCTCAAATATATGTTAGTTAATCTTCTGCTGAAATTTTAGTTGGTTGTTGTTGCTAAAAAATAACTTATTGCTGAAATTTTAATTTGTTGTTGTTGTTGCTAAAGAAATAGTTGTTGCCAAAGAAATAATTGTTGCTGAAATTTTAATTTGTTCCCCAAATTTGTTGTTGTTGCCGAAGAAATAGTCAAAAATTTTCCCAAACTTTAATTTATTAACAAGGTAGGGGTCCTAATTTAGTTAAGTAATACATCAACATTTTTAAGGTTAAAAAATTGCAAAACAAAATTAAAAACAATAAAAAAATTCCCCTCAGGGACTCCCGTCCCCAAACCCCGGGCTTCTTCAGTCATTTTCGCACCTCCTGACTCAAAATCCTGGGTCCGCCACTGCCCGCCACTTTGATTGGTCAACCGGTCAAGGTGGAACAATTCATTCAGTTCAGTTAAAAGATACGCAAGCTGTTGATATATCCATGAAAAAAAGAGATAACACAGGTATTCTTGGTGTTCAATCTGATCAGTCCGAGTTATATGGAGATAATACCGAAGTGAAGGTTGAGGTTTAAATGCAAATTCCAAAGTCAGATATTATTTTACACTGAGAAAAAACTTGAGATATAAGAAGCCCAAACGTCTGAAATTCCCGGAAACAATTCAAACTAATATCAGTTCCAGTTTGGCAGGGAGGTTAGAGGATAAAACAACCATAGCAAGTGATGGGTATAGTCCTAGAATATCAGCTGGTATCACATCTAATCAGGAGGTTCAAATATCCACTAAAGCAGGTAACATGAGAGAAAATACATGTGACTCTTCACATGTGGTCAAGTCAAGAGAAACTTCCTATCTTAGAGTTGGTGTGGATAGTAATAACTCCGAAAAATTATTACAGTAAAATCTCTAAGTTAAATTTCCATGCTCCAGGTAGAATCCATTTTATGGACAAAAATGAAATAAAAATTGTAAATTGTAAATGACATTTCAATGGAGGAACAGACATTCAATAAATCATGAAAAAACGATGGTAGAACGGGTAATAATTATGATTCACAATTTGATGTTGAAATGACTTCTTTAGAGGAATGTCGTGAAGTCAATTTATACGTGGATATTTTAAAGTTTGATCTTGGAATGTCTCCTAATTTTGCAAAAGCTCGGTCATTTATTGTAGATTCGGTTGGGAAAAGCAATGAATCTCAAATGTCCTATACTCCAATGCATAATCCCTTTGATGTTTTAGGCCGCTTGGAAGATTCGAACAATCTCAATCAAGATGTCATTGACAGAAATAAAAATAAAGGAGGGATTAAAAAAAGAATTAAAAAATAATAATTTAAACATTGAACCAATCTTAAGCAAATTTTGATTAAACTGATTAACCAATTGTATCTAAATCAAAGCATGCATCTAGGTGAGTGCGGAATAAAATAAGTAAATCAACCACAATGTCGGATGTGCGAGGAAACCCCAAATGGGAAAAACCTTGGACGATTTAGTCATGCAAAGTCCACTAAGTATGAAATTACAAATGACAGGACACGAGACTTACAACATAGACTCGACACCATCACAAGCCTTGATGCTCTTCATTCCTCAACCTCGGCCTATTGTCACGCAAGAGTCTACTCGCACACTACCACAATGTGTGAGTCTACGCACACCTCGATATCTACCGAACAACTTCAATAACCGTCTACCGATCAAACAATGGAGTCTAGTGCTTTTTCACCACAGAACCACAAGCATGGAGTCCACCGTGTATAAATAGTAAGGGAAGTCCACCATATGAAACAATTCTCAAACCAAAGGTGTCTAAAACAGGATCTGAAAGCATAATATGATGAACACTTATATCCTAAATAACTTGATTGTAAACTAGAGTTTTTAGAAAGATTTTTGATAAAGTTTGGGAACTCAAAATATAAGTTTTTGTATCTCATAAAGTTGTTGCTCCGCAGTCCCATTTAGAGGAGGTTTTTCAAAAAGAAGACAAGGATGAAAAAAAATTGGAAAATCTAAAAATTATCAAACATTCACATGCTCATTCGAATAAGGTACATCTCATTCGAATGACTCCCCTTATCTTGTTCAAACATATTCCTATTGAAATGTCAAATGAGATTCGAGCATGACATGAAAAAAGTCTCCTTCTATATTTTGTTGGAATCTTCTTCTAACGAGTTATGGTAACTGGTTCGAACGACATAGCCAGTAGAGTTCAAATGACCCGATAAAAAATATTTTTCTCCTAAAAAATATTAGAATAGCATAAAATCTTTTTATAACATTTTTTAAAAACAAGTTTATAAAAACCTAACAATTAAATGTAAAATCTCCAAGAATCAAAATATTTACGCATTCATACATGGGATATCATCAGAATTTGAAGATAAAACGAGCATTAAATACGATACAATGATGTAGATCTTCTTGCTTGGTCACTGCGTCTTTAAAAAACACTGTCATAGGCTTGAATGGCCAACTCACTCAATTCCTAACCTATTACTTAATCATTTTTTTTTCCAAACATGAAATAAGCAAAAACATACAAATTGACTCTATTCAAAAATTATCCTTACAAAACAAGTGACATTATATGTTTTTTGGGGCTTCTTATAATGTATTTTTTTAATATAAACTAGTTGTATATAAATTTATGGCTTTTATATTACTAGAATCAATTTATGTAAAAATCGGGTTTGAACATTCTAACCATTCTACATTACAATGTCAATATTTGACTTTGATATTTATTTAGGATTCATTATAATGTTATTAATATAATAATTTTGGTTAAAGAATACAATTTGTTGGTTTATTTAAATATGTGGAAGATTTTGGGATTTGGGGTGAAAATGGCAAAGATTACAATCAACGTTCGATAATTTCTACTGCTCTTCAATTGTACGTAGATTTTTAAAGTTGGATTCATTTAGGTTATAAAGTATAACTAAACAAATTTGGTATAAATACGCGGCTTAGAGTTTTAACATGATAGTGTCCTGGGCCTCACGAAACACATTTTAGTTAACCCATACTTGTTAGGAATTAATTAATTAATCCATTTTAATAAAATGTCGTTAGTTAAGTTGTTAGATAGATTATTAATTAGGATGATCTTGTATCTGAGAGAACTAGGTTGTTAATTAGGTTGCCATTGTGTCTAATTTATGTAATTATTTAAAAAATCCATTTGTTTACAAACGGTATGTAACAATTCTTATAACTTGTTATGGGGTATCCTTTATTGAAAGCGTGGATGGGTAAGAAAAATAGACTCGGGGATGTGTATAGTCGAGATGTTAACTACTTTGTATGATTCTCAAAGAGGTGCCACAATGATGTAGATTTCTCTTGTCTCTACGCTCGATGTAAAAATGGTAAAATGTTTGAATGGAAAATAGTTGAATTACATTTCCATAATCGAGGTGTTCAAGACATTTGTTGGGTGTGGGTTTTTCGGGGGGGGGGAATAAATTATCCTTGAAGTTAAGTAGGATACCATAGATCATAATATGTTAGATGAACTAATAAATGATGTTGACGGAGTTCATCTGGTTGAAGACAATGAGGATTCGAATACGAAAGAGAGTAAATCTTATGGTGGAGGTTATACTGCTCATGATAGTATTTGGATAAACCTTGATGATGACTAAAAAAGTTTCAAAGTCACATCGACGTAAAGATTTTACCCTTACTACGATGAAGATAAAACAACTTTTCATTTCATGGTTAGGTTTCATAGTTTGAAGTGCCGTTTTGACTGGTCTAACGATATTGTGACTGGAATTCTGAATTGCTTGAAGGGTTTACTCCCCAAACATAATACGCTTCTAAATAACTATCCGAGTATGAAGGATAATTTAAAATATGAATAAAGTCATGTTTGAAAGTACAATTTCATACTATACTAGAAGGAGTAAAAAAATCATAATCATTCTCTTGTATGTGGGGAGCCTAGTTATTTTCCAAAGTATGGTTCGAATGGTATGAGAGGCTCACTTTATAAAATGCCAAAAAAAATATTAAAATATTTCCCCTTTGGTTCGAGTTTGAAGATATTATTCATAACACCATGGATAGTGGAGGCAATGACTTGGAATGTTAATGAAGAAGTAGGGGATAATTTCATAGATCGTCCTATTAACTCAACTGTTTGGAAAGGAATAAGTTTTAATTACCCAAAATTCACCAAAGGAAAATGTAGTATTCATTTGGAAATATCTACAAATGGGTTCAATTCATTCAGTAATCTAAGAACCATTAGAAGTTTATGGTAAGCGATCTAAGAGACCATAAATACAAAACCTTCTAGTGCATGAGATAAGAATTTTTTATGATGTATTTGTTGATATATGGGAAAAAGGAACCAAATAATGACTTTAATGTCTATTGGCATTGTTGGTAAAAGAATTTAATGAGTTACGGGTAGTGGGTGTGAAAGCATTTGAGTATAACAAATAGGAAGGGTTAACATTGAAAACTATATTGATCTGGGAATTTAATGATTTCACAGATTATGGGACTTTACCTGAACTGTAATGTTCATGGTTACTTTTGGTGTTCCATTTTCTGAGAGGAAACTAGATCGCAATATCCAAAGGACAATAGAAAAACTATATATCATTCTCATATGATATTATTGCCTACCGATCATAGATTTAGATTTGATAAAAGTTCTAATTTATTTGGGTGGGTTTGAATATAAGCCACCTCCAAGAAATATTCTAGGTCTAGAAATTGAAATGAGGGCTTCCAAGTGTACGGCGAATGTGCTGGGGAAGAATCCTAAATTCAAGAATGCCAAGTATAAAAAGACCCCTATAGAGATGAAGCTGAGAAAAAGAAGGGGGTTTAAGAGGTTAATATTATTTGACTTTTCTTATTAGACTTGTGTATTAGATATCATACTGCCTAGGTGGAAGTCATTAGAAATATGGAGAAAGGTCATGATGTGATCTTAAAATGTTAAAAATTAAGTTGCAATCATGGTTAAAAGAAGACAATAGTGTGAGGAATATAATTTTCCATGGGGCGTATACTTCTACAAGCGAAGAAAGAGTGATACATTTAGACACATTGTATAACTTGAGAGCTCACTATAATTTTTTAGAAATATTTTTAGAGGATTATGAGATATACCTAGGGGTGGACAAAAAAAAAGACCGACCCGATTCCCCCGATTGGACCGAACCGGACCGGACCCACATTTGTAGGCTTTTTTATAATTCGGTCCTAAATTAAGAGACCCGAATTTATTCGGTTCGGTCTAAAATGGGCATTTTAAATTCGGTCTTAGGACCGGACCGGACCGTTTATATTAATATATAATATATATTAATTTTATATAGATATATATTATATATGTTATTAGTAAATAAGTAAACCTTAAAAGTCATAACACTCACACGGACTCATACTACTCACACACGCTCAGCCGCCCAACCTCTCTCTCTCTCTCACTTTCCCTTCTCTCTCTCTCAACAGCCCCAACAATGGCTGGGACGTCAGATCCCGCCCTCAGCCTCCGCCCATTAACTCCCCATCAATAATGGTGTCGCCGGTGATGAGAAATCGCATCCTACGGTATTTTTCTGTCATAAAACCCATTTTTTCCGATTTATTTTTCTGGTATAAAACCCATCATTTTTTCTGTCAACAATGGCTTCTGATTTTTCTGAGTTATTTCTCTGCTATGAGTATAATTTATAAAAATAAAAAGACTCAATCAAAAAACAAGAGTCATACTGCTATGGTGAACTTGCTAAGAAAAACATCTTCATATATGCTAATGTGTGTTTTTCACCTTTTTGGTTATTACTTTGGCGACTATTAAATCTGTGGCTTGAGTTTGTTGATTTAAGCTTTTGTGTATCTACAGACTTTATAGTTCTTTTAGCTTCTCACAAACTGCTGTTATGGTGTTCAGGTGTTCATTTATGCTGTTAAGGTGTTCAGGTGTTCATATATGCTTATGTGTGTTTATCACATTTTTGGTTATTGCTTTGTGCGACTATTAAAACTGTGGCTTGAGTTTGTTGATTTATGCTTCTGTGTATCTACAGACTTTATAGTTCTTTGAATGCATTTATGCTGTTAAGGTGTTCATTTTTGTTGGGTTGAGTTTGTGTTGTTTGTGTCTAAACCAAGCACCACAGCCCAATTTTTTTTCATACTGTGAACTTGTGATTTTCATACTGTCTATAAACGGATCTCTTAAAATATTAAAAACAGCAAAAACATTACAAATTTTATTGAAAATAAGAGTAAATATAAGTAAATGTGGACCGATTATTAACCTAACCGAACCGAAAATAACCTAGACCAAATAAATAGGCTAAACCGATTAAAACGGTCCGAATTCGATCTTCTCAAATATAGGACCGGATAATTCGGTCCGGCACTTAAAATGGCCAAAAACCGGACCGGACCGGACCACGCCCACCCCTAGATATACCACATATGATCTACAAAATTTCTAGTCTCATGATCAACATATGATCATGCAATTAGTCCTTTGTTATTTAATAAGTGTTTCTCTAAGCATAAGATTTTTGTGAAGGGTTATCATGTAAGTTAGCCTTTGCTTCATAATTTTTTGCATAAAAGTAATCTGCAGAAAGCACAACATGGAAGCAAATGAATCTCTAACTGAAGCGCCTTTTGTATCAGAAAATTTCTTCCCCTTGGCATTCGTTGACATTGGTATTCACTTATTGGTGCACATATACAATGCGATTCTTCTTTATAGCCCAGTAATATATCGATGAATTTACCGGTTTGAAAGGTACACTTGCTAGTATAATTAATGATAGTTTAATTTAATTTAATTAATTTAATTTAATTTAATTAATGGGTTGTTAAGTTTTAATAACTTTAATAGATAGGTTGATACAAAAATTCAGACATTATGGTAAGAATACGTAGTACATTGAAGGATCCATCACAGAGGAATACATTATTGTGGAGGTGTCCATGTTCTCTAGGGACTATATTCTTGACCTTAACACTGTAGATGATGGATATGAGTTCGCCAATGAGGGTGTTTAACTCATGGGCAAATTATATGAAGTGTAAAATTTACAATATAAGCAAGTGGCTTGTTATATATTTGAAACCCATGAAGATGTCACCTAATAAAGAGAGCAAGTTCGTGTAATAATTTTACTTCGTTTTGTTATATAAAGAGAGTAAGTTTTAATACCTTGTTGATAAATTTTGCAATTCAATGTAGAAAATGTAATGCATTCGGACACAACAATAAGTAATGGACAATTTCATATTTAGACAAATAATTTATACATTGAGTGTCACATGAGGTAATTATTATATCAAACGTATGTTATTAAATGATAAATAATTTCTTGATTTAAAAATTATCCGATTGACTTAGGTAGTCAATAATTACAGTTGTCAAAGCTAGGTGATGCACCATCAAGGCTTGTTTGTATTTCTAATGGACACAATTTCATAGCACACGAGTTCAATAAGTATCAGATGAATGGTTATGTATTATCATCAACGGTGTAAAAGGAAAAGATTTTGTTAGAAAACAACGACATTTGATATAAGGCTCTTACATATTTCAGGGCAAGTGTCAATGATAAAAATATCATTGAAGCATAAATTACTTATTATGCCATAATTCAAAACATTTTTGAATTATGTACATAAATTACTTATTACTTATTATGTTTTACTATGATTGGGTAACAGTTGAGGACACAAATTCTTCTAAAGTCAATTTGAATACAAATCTGATAATGTTAGAGTTCTCCAAGATGAAGAGCAAGTAGGGTATGAATGATGAACCATTTGTTTATGCATTTGAAAAGACCAATTTTTTTTATAGGACTGTATTAATAATGAACCGTGGTTAGTCATCTTACATCTGTAAAACTATCTCACTAGTAGCATGGCTAACCTGACAGCTGCGACTGGCTATCAATCCATTTTTTAGGGCAATCCACACTTGAAACACTTTCCAGATAATTTACATGAATAGATTTATTTTGATTTCTATATTTATTAATAGGCCAAGTCTTTCTAAGATGTGTGTTGAATTAAACCTTCTTGAAACTAAACAAATAAGAGTTTAGATTGGCAACGGGGATAATGGTTTTTTGCAAGAGATTATCTTCGAAAATACTTCTTATTTTCGTTCAGTTTGCATGAAAAAAGGCCACAACATTAGTGCTTGCATTTTTAAGAACCCTTCAAAACAACCTGCTGTTAAAACCAACCTACCACCTAATAAGACTGCCCATAATCCAACGCAAATGCCTAATCCTCCTAACCTTAATGAATGGCAGATCAAAACCTACAAGCCAAAACCTACGGCCAGAAAAGAAAACATTCTCTCTGCCTCAAACATTTTCTCTGCCATTCAAGATGAAGATGGAGATCCCCTTATGCAGCCTATCTCTGATAACCCTATTACCCAATCTGACCAAATTGCGCCGGCAGTTCCTTTAATCACCATCGAACCCCACATTCAAGCCAATAACCAATCAATCAGAGAAAACCTCCATGTTCAATCAATGATACTCCATCACTTGAGAAAGAACCTTCCATCATATCAAACCATGTTAACCAAAACATTATCCCCTCACACTTTGAAAAAATCAACCACAGTGACATTGGTTAAGAAGAGGTAATTATTATTCATGATCGCGATATTTCTCCAAGGGGAACTGACATCCCTAACTTTGATAAACACATTGCCTCTGAGAATTTGTAGTCCGCTAATGCAAAAAACCTACAAAGAAGTCCCCACAACCACTTATGATGAGCTAAAACTATTTATCTCAATTTATGACAAAATTAGGGTTAAAGTTAAAGAAAAGAATACCAAGAACAACCTCAAAATCAATTACTGTAACCCATCTTCATAGACCTGCCAACCAAAACCTCCATTACCCAACATTCATCAAAACAATTTGGTCCCCTTTTCAAAGGAATCACCAGATCAGGTGCTTAGTCAAACTCAAGCTACAAATTCATTAGTCAGCAATGATAGATCTCATATGATAAAATGTCAGGGGGTAGCCAACTCTCCATCAAAGAGAAGAATAAAAAAGTTAATAAGAATTCAAAAAATTCCTGCTCTTGCTCTTCTGGAGCCAAAGCTAAAATAAGGAGTCAATTTCTACCTATCAAATAAAGTGGGGTTTTAAGGGTTGTATCTCAAATATCACTGGCAAGATTTGTTTTTTTTTTTCGAATTATGATTTGGCAGTCAGCGTTCTTATGGTTGAAGAACAGGTCCTGTACTTAAAATTGGAGCATCAAATGTTTGAAGAACCTATTATTATGTCCTTAATCTATGCTAAATACACTAGATTAGAGAGACAGCCTCTTTGGGAACGTATAGATCAACTATGAAACCTGTTTGAAGACATGCCTCAACTAATCACATGAGGTTTTAACATAGTAGTAAATCAAGGAGAGAAAATTGGGGGCAATGAAATAGATTTTCAAGATGTTCAAGAATTCAAGGATGTAATTTCCTCAGATGGCCTTAAAGACCTGGGATTCAAAGGCTTTAAGTTCACCTGGTGCAACTCCAGAATTGAAGATGGTCTCATTCTTTTAAGACCTGATAGAGTTCTTATAAATAATAGTTGTAATAGTGTTTTTCCATCCACTTGCATTCAACATCTTCATAGGAAGCTCTCTGATCATTCCTCTCTCCCACTTTTTATTAAAACCCTTATGGATAACTGCCCAAAAAGATTTAAATTTTAACAAATGTGGTGTAACCACAAGGACATCCAATCCATTATTAAGTCCTCTTGGGATGAAGCTATTGAGGCTCCCCCGTGATCAAATTTTCTTTGAAACTCCAGAGGTTAAAGAAATTACTTAGATAATGGAATAAACAAATATCAAGAATGTTTATCAGAATGTAATTTACCTTGAGAATGAGCTTATAGGCAAATAATTCTTTTTTGAGAAGGACCCCAGTGAGCATAATAGAAGCATGCTGCAGCAAGCCAAAGCTAACCTTAACCATGCTATGAAGAATTAAGAGACCTATTGGAGGCAAAAGTCTAATCTAAAATGGTTTAAAGATGGAGAGTCAAATCTAAAAAAAATTCATTCCACTGTTAAAGCAGAGAGGAATCAGTTAAGCGCTCACAAGATCAAAGATGGAGATTCGGACTAGCAATATGATCAGAATGGCATTAAAGAGACTTTTATACAACACTTTTATCCATACCTGACTGCTCAAACTACTGCAAATTATCATTATTTACTGAATTATATCCCTCAACTTCTCATTACTAATCAAAATACCATACTCATTTACTTTCCATCTGAAGAGGATATTTTCCAAGCAGTTAAGGATGTAAATGAAGACAGTCTGCCTAGTCCAGATGGTTATAGGATTTATTTTATATTACATTTTGGGATATTATCGAACAAGACTTTTTTGCCAGGTATTTTAAGCTTTTTTTAGGAGCTGATATCCCAAAAAGATGGTCAAGTAGCACTTTAATTCCTATTCCCAATATTAATAACCCTACTCTTTCCTCACACTACAGACCTATTAGCCTATGCAATGTAAATTTTAAAATCATTACTAAACTCTTAATCTCTAAATTTTAAAATCATTAATAACCCTTACGAGTCTCAGGTTTGAGTGGATGAGATGCTGTCGTTAGATGACGAAGATGGTTTATAACATATCGACGACATTATGGGGTCATTTATAGATGGAATGAATTTTCTCCTTGACCGTTGTTAAGATTTTGTATTTTTATACTTTTGATTAAACTTGGGTTGATGTAACTAATCTTGCATATTCGTTTTTGATGTAATTAAGTGTAATTTTATTTCATTTTCATAATTGAGTATTTAGTGTTTATTTCTACTTTATTGTGTATCATATTGTGTTTCTATTTGGTTTGAACAAAAACAGAACATTTTGGGATGTTTGAACCATTTTTTCTGCTAGGCAGTAGCTACGACCCAACATTTTTTTATATGTTATAGTTTTATCATAGTACTTGCTCTTGAGAAGAAAAAAATTTCATGGTCCTTGACTGTGACGAGACTGTGACTAGGATCGTGTTATTAAGATCCTTGACCATGGCAAACCTGTTAGAACACAATCCTCATCACGGTCTTGAATCGAGACAACACAAATTTTGTCACGGACTTTAACTGTGACAAGACTGTGGAAAAATGTGCTATCATGTTCCATAACCGTGACATATGTTGGTCACACCTATTAGTTTGACCAATTTCCAGGGGAAAATGATCATAACCACAAGGTATTTTCACAATCCTTGAGAGTGAAAACTCCCTTTTGACACGATGAAGGACCATGACAAGTCCACTATTTTGATTTAGTTATGTTTGTATAAGTATATGTATATACACAAGTTTATGTATACATAGGTTTAACGCAATATTTTATTTCCATGTTACATTGATTTTGATTTTGAGAAAGTGAGTGATAGAAAATAGTTATGACAAGGTTTGATCGAAAATATCACTAGTGTTGTTTATGAATATGACATGTAGGTATAAGCACGATTGAAATAACTTACCCTTTAATTTATAAGGTAAATAAGTGGATTATGACAAAGTAATGATAATTCTCATGATAGATTTACGTAAATTTTAGGGTTAATAGTTGAACAAAACAAGATTATGTATAACTATAATTTGGCCAAGCCTATAAACCTAATTTATATCTTGAGTTTCAACCGATAGGTTCCATAAAACATCCATTATAATGCCTCCAAAATAGTAATCCCCTCTGAAAAACTATTTATATATTCTAGCAAGATTTTGGATTCTCTTTTTGGATAATTGAATAAATTAATCAAAATACCAATGGACATTAACTTCTAATTTTGTGTCATTTCATCATTTCGTGTCCAAAACTAAGTGGGCTTTAATGCCACTTTGTCTACATAAGCATCCCCAAGTCATTTTGGGATTCAAACCTATTCTTAACAATTTACTTTAGTTTATCTTTATATATTATCATCCCATCAACTTAGTTAGCATCTTCTACTCATAGTTAGTTCTTTTTTATTTATTATATTGTCACTCACATTACACACCCATGCACTACACCTAATAAACCTATTAAGACAAGTTCGGTTATTATGATACAAGTGACATGAACACACAAAACAAAATTATTTGGGTTGGGTAGTTACGATACAACTGACACGATAACACATTAAGTCCATAACTATTTGCTCATAAATTATGATTATTTTTTTTAATATTTATAACTCTGGGTAGGTAACATTTTGTTGTTCAGATCATATTATACTAACATTTGAAACATTTTGTAATATTTGTAGCGACATTTGGGTGGATGCAGATGTTGATTACAATGATATTTAATATGCTTCGAAGAAGGAATGATTTAAGGGTTTTAAAATTATTATTTTTGAATTTATGTAATTATTTTGTTGGGTTTTAACATTATTAGTTTTGGGTTCATGTAATTAAAACCAAAACTCCGAAGTGGTCACACTTTTCGGTTAACGGTTGTCATGATCTTTGCCCGTGAATAAAAAGCACGTGTGCCTTATCATGGTTCTTGTCCATGACAATGCCAGGATAATTGTTTTTGGCATGGACAAGGATAGTGATAAAACTATCTAGGACACCCAACTTAAAACCCTTATTTTTACCAATTTTTCATTTTCCGTCTTCTCCCTCTTCAACTCGGCTATATCACACTCCTAGGTAAAAATCTCCCATTTTCATTCTCTCAAAATTAGTGTGTGTGTGTGTGTGTGTGTGTGTGTGTGTAGTTCTTCAATATATGTGTTGCAATCTAGTTGCATATGCAATTATTGTCTTTTTATTCATTAAAACCATGTTCTGCAAAAACTAGGTTTGAACATTCACACAATTTTTCATTATAATGTTAATATTTGAGTTTATATATTTCTTTGGGCACCATTATGATGTGTTTTCTTGTAATAAATAAATATATATATATATATATATATATATATATATATATATATGTATATATAGAGAGAGAGAGAGAGAGAGAGAGAGAGAGAGAGAGAGAGAATTTGTGCAAAAACTAGGTTTGAATAAATAAAAATTAGGTGTCGTGACCTTCAAAATAATCACCCTAGAAATTGTCGTGGTCCATGGTTGTGAATATTTTTGTTTGTCATGTCCAGGGACCATGACAGTTTTTGGTAAATGGTGTAGTGTATAACCTATCCTTACAGTCAATTTTTGATACTCAACTTACCTCGATTTAGTGGGAGATGAACGATTTTGTATGGCTTAAGGCACAATATAAAACGATTATTCAAGCATAGCTAGTGGCTTTACTAGATACACAGAATATCTAAGAATCCAAAGGGGATGTCCACTACTAGTAGTGTAACCACCCGCATTTTTATTTTTATTAAAAATGTAAAGTTTAGCTACCAAAATGACATTTTATTTTTATTTCATCAAGTAAGCAAACGAGTAATAATTTTGAACCAATTAATTTTTTAATATACATTTTTTTATCACTTGTATCTAACTATATTTTTATATGAAATCATGTTAAACTGAACCCAAATTTTCTTTTAAGTTGAAATAAATTTAATGTATTAAACAACTAAGCGTATAAAAGTTTAAACCTTCAAATTTAAACATTAGGGGAGAAAAGTTAAAAAAAAAAACTAAAATATCTTACTCATTAAACCACCCCTCCCTCTTTATTTTTTACTTATTCGGATTGAAACAAAAGGAAAAAAACAAAACAAAAACTTTACACTACCCCTCCTAGGGAAAAAAGGAAAAAAAAAAGAGAAAACAAAAAAAATAAATGCAAACCAACTTCATTCTCTCTCCTTTCTTTAAAAACATACACCAAGAAATTCTTTACCCTAACCAAAACCCAACAAGAAAAATAAAAACAAAAGGAAACTTTTTTCTTTAAACCCACCTGAAACGGGTATATTTCCTATATTTGTCTTCTTTCTTTTCTTCTTCTCTCGATAGTGTGTGTGTGTGTGTATATATATATATATATATATATATATATATATATATATATATATATATATATATATATATATATATATATATATATATATATATATATATATGTGTGTGTGTGTGTGTGTGTGTGTGTGTGCGTGTGTGTGTGTGTGTGTGTTGGACAGTAGGTATATATTTATATAGGGTCATGTGTGTATGTTCCGAGGAAGGAAAAAAATAGATGTACATATATATATGTGGGTGCGATTTCGTTTTTGTATAGCATTGTAGGTGTGTGTTGTGTAAGTTTGTGTGCATGAAGTGTGTGTGTAGGTACATATATATATATATACACACACACGGGTATATGTGTGTGTCTATGTAAATTTATAGGCATATCTATTGGTGTATACGCGTGTGTCACGACAAAAAAAATAAACCGAGAAAAAAAATAATGTGTATATACGCGCGTGTCTATGTAAATTTTATATATATATATATACTTTTATCGAGAAAGAAAACTAGTGTTCTTTTTAAACCCCTGGTGACTATAAGTTGTCAACCTTTTAATTTAAAAATTCAGAACTTTTACACCATGATTTAAAAAAATACACAGAACGTACTATTGGATTATAGTGCCGAGTATAATATTTTTGTATACAAACATTTTTATTTCGACACTATTTTTTGCAATGTCAAATATTGGCGGTTGAGTCACTTAAGAGACCCAAATAATCATTAAAATATTACTTTATGATATTTGGCTGAAGAAATTATCCGACGTGTTATAATAACTTAGAAGAGATAGTAAGTTAGATCGTATAGAAGTTATATATGAATAAGAGTTCACTACCCGAATACCCACGTCAGTCCAGTTTAATTACGAATCAAAGTCGCGCATAGATGTTTATTTTAGATTATTAGTTGCAACACTTATATTAAAATCACAGTTGAATATGCTAAAGGAACTAAGAATCAATCAAAATAAGACTGCTCTACTCAATATAAGGTAGGTCTTTTACATTTTTACTAGTAAACTTTAACGTGCTTGTTTAACTACCTATTGATATCATAGCATGATAGCCCAATTTGATTCTAAGTATGTGTAGATATTACCATACTCATATGTTATTCTATCACGAATTGTTATACTTATGATCATTCGGATCAACTTAAACCTTTCTCACCTAATAGTTGATATCATGAAAGTTTATTGTAATGATTGATTCAGTTTACCTTGCACCTCTGTGCATTATTATTTATTGTACGAGCATCAGTAATAATTAGGGAGTAAATTTTCATGTTATCCGATAAATTTTTTTACTTGTCTTATGGTCTCAGGTGATTGAGAGCTCGTATTTTAGCTACATACATATGAATGCCACTTTAATTGTATTCCTAGTCGGTTACTTTTCCCCAAAGGTTTTGGTTTGATTTTATTTGGTTATACTGATGGCTTACCTATTTCTATAACCCTTAGTGAGCTAGTAAATATGTCATTATCAGTTTAAAACTCCTTGGCTTTCTGTATGTGATCCTTAATGTTATTACAAGAAACCTTTGCTTACGTTCTGACTTACAAACACCGAATTTCATATAGATGTGACACCCTGCCCAATTAAATATCGGGTGATCAGTCCTTTATTAGATTTAAAATAGAATGTTCGGTTGGTTCATTCTTAGCATCACTGTCGAAAACATTTAACCAATATAATCACCTAATTAGTAATTAAGTTAGTGTGAAACATATTTAATTTAAATTTGAAACCAGTAGATTCATTTAAAAATTTCTATGCATCAAGGTATAAACCATAAACCATACACAAGGATATAATCATACTGTCTATGAATTAAATACTAAAATCAATAAGACTGGATAAAACCTTCGAGTTCAAAGTCGTAAAACCAATAATCATCACCAAACTCAATCCAACAAAAAGGAATCGATATGTACTGAGTACAACCTCACTAAAGGGAATGGGCGACACATGCCCTATCTGAAATATCTGAACCAGTAATAGATTGAAATGAGAGAAGCGTCTAATTTCCAATGCCCTACATCTCCCACGACAGCTGCATCGCGGCAAATAATCCAAGTATCTAAATTCAGTGTCCCTGTGACTGAGCACCTGTACTAATACATATATATATATATATATATATATATATATATATATATATATATATATATTAAAAGAGAGAAAAGATGCAAGAGATGGGTCAGAGCCCAATGTTTTAAAAATATTTTTAGCAAGTATTAAAAACTGCGTTCAAGAAAGTATTATGTGCATGTTAGTTATCGAACTATCGCATGAGATTCTCACATCTCTTCTATTCTGCATGCTTAACGCATCTTCTAACCCATCCTAGCTAGGCTACCCAGGCTAACTAGTTTGAAGTCATCATATCACTATATACATTCACCCGTAGTATATCCGTATCGCCCATACCATACGTTCATAAGTAGTCTATCCCAGATCACTACCTTTCATATTTACCATCCCAGCATTAAAATTTTTCTTGTTAGGATTATTTGATTTATCTTTCTTATCAGAGCTGCTAGATTCTCATAGTAGAATTTCCCCCCCCCCCTCCCACATATATATATATATATATATATATAGTCATATCATCCCTATACATATATTTCTCAGTCCTGCACCCCTGGGGTAAGACCCATTAGCGCATTTAATAAAAAAAGTATATATATATATATATACACACACACACACACACACACACACACACACACACATGTATAGTCACATCATCTCTATACATATCTATATACTAATCCTGCACCCCCGGGTTAACACCCATTAGTGACCCGAACAACATTAATCCTGCACCCCCGGGTTATCACCCATTAGTGCGCCTCCTAATAATAATCTAGCATCCTCGGGTTATCACCCATTAGTGTGCCTACCAATAATAATCCAGCACCCCCAGGTTATCACCCATTAGTGCAAAATAATAGTCATACATTAGGCATACACACATCCTATTAAAAATCCATAGGTATTCTCCCAACCTACTTATATACTTCTCATATGTATTATTCCCTCATTACAACGTATGACATATTTATTTTCTCCCCAATAATCCATGTAGTAGTAATTCATAGCTAGATTCACTACTGAATGATCACGCGTATTTCTCCTCACTCGAAGTGTACCACTACATTCGCATATCAAGACAGTAGATGAGGTCCTTATACTCTACTGGTCCAGGGTATTATTCTCCTCAAATCTGAAAATTTTAAGATTCGAAAGGTTCTCCGAGGTTCTACAGCAGAACTGAACATCTGTAGGAAACTGAACCGAATCGATTCTCAAGAAAATGAACCGATCCTATTCAAAAAACGAACCGATCCTATTTAAGAAAAATGAACTGATCCTATTCAGTCAGGCCTGTTCTTCAATAATTACGTTTTTCTCCCCGTTATCGAACCCAAACTCCATTAATTCATACATAATCTTCAATTTAACTATTTTGATTGATAACCCAACATGTTTACACAATTTCTAACATCCTAGGATCATCCGATCATTATGAATCATAAGATAAAAATGAAATCCCCAATTTATATCATAGGAACCCTAGTTTCCCAATATCCCATTAAAGAGATTAATTAACCTAGATTTGTTCATCAATTTGTACTCCAATTTCATATTAAATTCTCTTGCATACATGAAGGAATTAACTACTAAACCATCTGTCCATAATCATAAATTACTTCTGCAAATTTTCACCTAATTTAAATGAAATTCATTATCAAATTTACCTACACTAACATGAACATGATTATTACTAAATGAAAGCAAGTAATAAACACTTGCTTCGAATTCAAAGGTCTGATCCATTAATGATGTTGGTATTGGTGCGTTCCTCACTTTTCGATCTACGCGTTGGTGGAACTATTGGTGTGAAAGGTTAAGTCTTTCTCTAAGAACACCTATGGAGTTCTTCTTCTCCCTCTTAGGTTTTCCCTCTCTCTGACTTAGGCTTAGAAACTGATAGGTAACCTCTCACCCACGTACCTTTTCTATTTAATTACTAATTTTCGTCCATTTTAATTCTCCAAAAACCCAAATTACAAAACTAACCCTACGAGGTGCCGATTTGGCATAAAAATATTCCGGAGTCCAAATAAAATACCCGGGTAGAGTTTTCCGACTATCTCGACCCTCCCGGACTCAACGGGTCACTCAGAATGACCATACGAGTTTATAAAAATAAATTCTCTTCTTATTTCAATTAATTAGTCCCGGCACGACTCACACGCGCATCCGACTTAAATTACAAATTATCGCATTTCTCATTCCCGATAATTTATCAAATTCAATAATTCCATATTACTTATTCACTCAGTAATTTTCAATCAATAAGTATTAACACTAGCACGCTAGTTAATATCTATCTATTTTAATTTGAATTAATTAATAATAAATCCACATTTTACCAACAATAATTTTATAACACATAATTATTTAAATGCTAAAAAATACGGGGTGTTACAATAGACTCCTCTATCTCTCTCTCTTTATATATATATATATATGTATATATATATATATATATATATATATATATATATATATATATATATATATATATATATATATATATATATACTTGTTATAGAACTGGTAAAAACCTATTCAGCAACTTCGCTCATTCGTTTATTTTTAGTTATTTTACAAAGGTACCTATAGGCAATGATATCATATTACACCATTAGGAAATATGCAGAGAAACTGATAGAAGAATAAGCCTTTTGAGCCACAGTGTAAGAAAACTTAGCTTTTATAAATTTTTAGTGAGCTTAGTATGCATGGCTCAATTATGGTTTAGCATTTTTTATAAACTCACCCCCGAGAAATGAGGGTGTGATAAGTCGGTATTAGGGCTGAGACAGGTTTAATATTAACCTATATGGGACATGAGTTGAGCTTTTTATTAGGAAGGTTAATCAAGATATAAGAATAATGAGGATAAGATATTTAGTTAGGAATTAAGGAAAGTTGATCTTCAAGTTGCATGAAAGATATATGAGATATTAGATTTTATCCTAGGGAATATTCTAAGGATAGAAATATAGTTGCGAGGCTGAGATATATACATAAGGATTACGAGAAAAATTCTAGAACTACAATTTTAAGAAATATGATACATTTAGATATGCTAATTTTTCGTACTTAATAGAATCATTAAAGAAGTCATGATTATTAAGATATGATTAAAGATTTATAGGCATACTAAGAAAATTATCTTAGGAAGGGATTGTATACAATATACTCCACAAGTCTTTATGTAAAGCACAATTCTTTTGTCTGAACTATTCCATTGACACTCTTATTGAAATGGATTACTTCATTTGGACTCCCTTTTTCATATTTGAAAGTTATTTCTTTTTTCTATTGACCTTTTTATTTCATCTTTCTCATTTTACTCTAGTTATAATGTATATTGTTCCTATTAGATTACAAGACTAGATTACTTATGTTAGAATGGTACTTAATAGGATTAGATAAGAAAATTATAAATGAAATCCTTGATGAGAATTGGAAATTTCTTTATGAACAAGAAGAAGTATAAAAAAATGATATGTTGAACCGTTCTACACTTTAAGAACCTAACGACATCACTTACTAAATCCTATCCAACAACCATAATTTTCCTAAATTCAATGCAAACTTATCATTGAATTATGATTAATAAACCACTATCGTATATCTTACAACCATTGTAAATTATTTTGGAAGTAACCAAGATTTAAATAGCATGAATTATTTATACCAAAATTAACAACTATAATACTTGTAATCAAATAAAACGTCTCCTAAACCCTATACATTATCTTGATACCATGAATGTGATTTCCTTTATAAACTATATTTTGAAAGAAACTCCAATTTGAACCTTAGATAATCTTGTTAATGATCAATAGTAATTTTCACCCATGGTAGGTGATTCTGATTTAGTATTATTTCATGAAATGCTAGTATCATTATATGATAATCCCCGATACTTTATGAACTCCTTTTTGCAGTTTAGAATATGTTACGTTTTATGTAATTTGAAAACCCAATGTTGATCTCAAAACAATGAGTTTAAGTTAACCTAATTCCATCGAACTTGTTTTTACATAGCATACAATATAACTAGTAAAATAAACAACTATTATACCCACGATAGTATAATTTCCCTATAGAACTCAGAATATTTAGTACCTAGTCTTATTTACTATATGGATGCCTCGCTTTGGAGTTTTAACTTAACACTATCTCCAAAGATTTTGGAGTGAATTGTTATTTGTATTTCTAGTAACCATAATCCTCTAAAATAGATAATTATGGGTTATCTATTTTAAATACCATCTGTAACCCTAAACCTTATAAACCTTATATTTGTAATTTAAATAACATCATCATATTTATTATTGAATACTACTTCTGATGAATAATTATTATACTCATCCCAGTTCGCCAAAATATCCTAAATAAATAAGTATTGATCTTAATTAACAAGATATTTATACCATACCGTGTTACATCTAAAACCCTTAGCCTCATAGTACTCATTCTTTTCCTTATTCACTATCCTAAGAAACTACTAAAAAGATACCATAGACAAAAGGACGGCTCGAAACTAGCACCAAGATACATTGGACCCTTTAGTATTATCAAATGCACTTGCTCTATGGACTACCAATTACTCTCAAGATTGTCTAAGATCCATTATGTGTTTCATGAGTTCCAGTTGCGTCATTATATTCCATATCCAAAACATGTCAACTTAATGGCCACACCAAAAAATTACCTTTGACAATTAAATCTCTTCCGTAAACATAGATCCTCATTACCTTATAACGACGATCTTGGACCTACTAAGGAATATTTTGGATGGACATATTATTAAATTCATAACTCCATTGTAAGCGTGTTTATACAGCCTCCCAGTAAACTTCTACAGAATATAATACCCCTACTACCCTCTAGAGTTCTAAGTGGTATATTGTAACCACTCAAAAATCAAATAAGATAACCATCAGTTCAAACCTTATTCTGATTGTATACCGCAACCCTAGTACAAGTTTTAGATAACACGTTAGTACATATTCAAGAGAAATTCCTATATACTCTTGTACGCCCTTTTTCTTTTGAATGTGTTCTAAAGATGTCAAAACCAACTTTCTTTTTGAAAAACCTTTTTCCAAATTTCAAACCGCACAAAGTGTGTGAACCAAATTTAGTTAAGCCCAATTTTATCTTGTTTAATCGTAAACATCCATTTAGGTGATTAAAGCAAGTAAAATCAATAAGTTCACGAAGGCGACGCCGGGTGTATGAGGAAACCACTAAGGGAAAAAAACTCGAACGGCCCAAGCCAGACAATCACTATGATATGGTATTACAAAGTACAAACAATAGACTTACTCATCGACTCCACCCCCCACAAATCTTGATTCTCCTCTGATCCTTTAACCACTCCTTCACAGTGCCCACGCATAAGTCCATTATGATACTTAGCCACATCACACCCGTCCACGTGTGTCTCAGTGTCCATCGATGAAGCTTGGCAACATCAACAATATTTAACACGAACTCCTTCGCTTTTTCTTACAGTCAAAGAGATGAACAAACTCGAATGGTGCAAACCAAGATCTCTATAGAATAAGAGTATGAATGCTCGAATCTTGAAACTCTAAAGATGTTTTTAGACTTTGAAAACCTTAGAAAACTTGTGTAAAAAATGTATTGTATGGAAATTTATTTTCTAGTTCTGCAACTTACGAAATTCTATGTGAAACAGGCCTTAAATAAGTGTGACAACCCGTGATCCGAGATAAGGGGTGGCCAGCCCGATACTCAAATGTAACAGGAATCATGGATGAATATCATTCTCAGCATCACAAAATATAAACTGAGTATACGGGAAAACCACCCAATATATCAGAAAACGAGTTGCCAAAAGTTTAAAAATTTAAAACTAGTTAAGAGATTTAATTTAAAACAACCCAAATCTGATAAGCAAGCGGAATTCCAAAAGGATATATATATATATATATATATATATATATATATATATTACAACTAAAACAAATGTGCACAAAAGGACCGAATAGGTTGTCGGTCCACAGCTACATACAACACATTAAAATAATTTGAGTATCTTACATAATACATTTATTTAAACAAGTACAAATAGTTGGGCCACATGCCCGAGTGTAAAGACTCGATCGCATCTAGAATACCAAAAGTGGAGGCGTCTAATTTAATGACATGTAATAACCCGCAAAATCTTACAGCCCGTCAAGGTAAAGCAATGGAGATGTCAAAACGGGCGTCCTTGCGGCGGAGCACCTGAGCGGATACAATCATATGCACAACAAGGAAAAAGAACCGATCATGGCCGAGTTCTATATGATCACCAGAAGAAATAAAAAGCATGATAGAATGAACAGTTATGCAAGAATGATAAGTACGATAATATGCATGTTAAACTACAATTACAAATGAAAATATAAAAGTAAAAAACTTTAATTTAAAACCTTTGCTCATTAATCCAATTTCCATTATCTTTTATATTCCTTAATAGGAATAAAACCATTTATTAACTTCCATAGTTAATAATCTTATCATTACATTTTTCCATTCCTTAAAAGGAATATCATAAATATCGAGTGCTCTTTATGGCACGTATCCATGCTCTTTATGGCATATATATATATATATATATATATATATATATATATCCATCAAGTCCCACTTGATGCAGAAAAGTTATATTCTTATACATATAACGATTCTAAGACCGCCCCTCCGAGTTTTCCCACTGGGCGCGCCTCTAAATAACTATCATCTTCCAGGGCCTATCACATATAAGACAACCTGGGATCATAACGCAACGTCGGGAAGCGGCTATATGCCTGCGGGGTAGTCAAGACCACACCCAAAATCTCCTACCCATCGCAGAAAATACATATATCTAAAACAACGCTCCTATGGCCTGGGACTATATCCACCCTGCGTTAATTTGTCAGGGGGCATCACCTCGCGCGTGGACTTCCCCTATGATAGTATTTAGAGAGGTGTGTATCAATAAATTAACATTTACCATTTTAAACCTCATTTTCATATACAATATTCATTACAAATTTCATTTCCATTATCCATATGTTTGGTTCTTTTTATTCGAACCTATCCTTATTAAATGGTTCGGTTCATTTTATTCGAACTTATCATCATTTAGTAGTTTTGTTCATTTTATTCGAACCTATAATCATTGATTATTCTCATTAATATTCCTCAATTTACAAGTCTCGGCTTAGTCTCCAAATGGTCATAATGATTCTATAATTCCCAAAGTTTATATAACTTCGATAAGCCCCTAAGTCTCCAAGCATGGCCATTTAACTTCCTATCTTCTAAAAGTTCAAATAAAAGAAGTAATGCCTTAACATTACTTTAAACCTCCCCTGGGATAAACCCCAGATGACCCAATTCTAATCTAGGGTGACGACCAAACTCAACCACTACTCTAGGACTCTAAGCTTACTTCATATAAGAAGATTCCTAGGTCCTAATCCTAAAGAAAAAGGTTAAAACTCAAAAAGAAAAACAAAGGAAAAATTTGCAGGGTATCCGAATCGATTCGGACTAACTGAATCGATTTGGGTTTATAAAGGAGAATCGATTCGAATTAGCTGAATCGATTCGGCCAGGAAAATTAAGTTTCTAGATAATTGTCGAAACGATTCGGAAGACACGAATCGATTCGATCGACTCAGACCTGGAAACTGCCTCAAGGTGAATCGATTCGGCCAGGCCGAATCGATTCGATTCTGCAGATTTGCCAAGTTTTGGCTATGGAGTTTTAAACTCCAAATTTCTCCCAACACAAAACATCCAACCTAACCTCAATTGCCTCAACTTATACATCATAAATGTATATAACTACCATCATCAACAACATTTATCATCCAAATCAATTTCTAAGGGTTAATACCCAAATAATCTAACAAAACCCTAACTAAACTAAATCATAACAATCCAAACTAACAATGCTAATTAATCCACTTAAATCATATAATAGCAAGTAGATAACTTGCCTTAACGTAGGAAATTCAGGCTTGATTTGGTGGAGGCAACAATCCAAGCTCCAATCTCTCTTTTTTTCTCCAAAGCTCTCTTCCTCTTCTCTCTCAATTGTGTAAAATGGAAGAATGGGAATAGGGGTGGGGAAAATAAAAAGGGCTTAAGTCCTAAAAGCCCACTTAAGTGACTAATACGCGATAAAATAATACGCGACTACACTTTTAATCTATAACCAGTCAAACGTGACCGAAATACCAAAATACAATATGGCACTTATTTTGACTGTATCGCACCTACCGGGACTAACTACACCCTCCAAATTATCATTTGGGAATTTTATAACTTATTTTAAGTTCTGGTTTCATATTAAACTAAAATGTCATTTTATATCTTATGACACTATAAATCACCACATGGATATTTTTACCTACTCATCAGGTAATCATACAACATTTTAGTAAATATTAACCTTTTTTATATTAAATTAATATTTACTCATCATCCATAATTTTATAATTAATTACTACATATAGTAAATAAATATAAAATAGGCTATCAAACGTAAGGGTTGTTGTTACATACTCCCCCCCTTATGAGGGAATTTTCCCCCCAAAATTCAGGTATACCTCACGAGAGGAGATGCGGATACTTTTCCCACATGTCATCTCCACGATCACATGTCGATTTCTCGACACCGTGGTGACTACCTTGCACCGAAACCAAAGGTACAACCTGCGCTTTCAATCGCCGCTCTATATGTTTATAAAATACCAACCGACTACATCTCATAAGAACTGTCAAGTTGCATCTACTTCGAAAGAAATGTGCCCAAGGGCACCACCCCATCTCTTGTACTTCTATACCGGAGAGATATGGAACACGTTATGAACTTGCAAAAAGGGTTTCGGTAAAGCAAGTTGATAGGTTACCGGACCCATCTTAACATATATAGGAAAGGTCCAACGTAATGCGGTGCAAGTTTTCTTTAGTGCCCTCCATCGGCGCTACTCACACCAACACTTGGTCCACCGACCTAAATCTCCACATACCTTCTCCCCGCATCCACTTAGCTCTTTCGTCGATCTTGGTTATGCGAATACGATTTCGAAGGAGCTCAATCTTAAAAAAAAAGTATCCCGAATCATTTCAGGTCCAAGGAAACTTATCATCTCGCACCTCTAACCAACAAACGGGAGATCCATAATGCCTATCATACAAGGCTAGGCTTCACAAAGCTCCATCCCAATAGTGAATTTATACGAATCATTATAAGCAAATTCAACCAATGGGAGACACTGTTCCCAACTACTCTTGAAGTCAAGCACGCACATAAAGAGTATATGCCCCAACATATGGTTTACCCTTTCTGTCTGGCCATCTGTTTAAGGATGATAAGAAGTACTTTAACCTCAATTTGGTTCCCATGTCTTCTTGGAAACTTGCCACAAGTGGGAAATGAAAATATTGTCTCATTCGGAAACTAAAATTGAAGGCACCCCATGAAATCTAACAACCTTTTTAAGTCAAACCACCAATACTGGTGGCGCACATCTTATTACACTTTTGTCGTTACGCGGATGTACCGCACTTAGTACCGCGAGACTTCGCCATTACTGTCCTTCTTATTCGGGACAATAAGACTCCCGTGGAAACTCACCCCACACTTAAAACCAAATGGAATAGGATTATGTTCCCTCGATTCGCAGTTTGTATAAGTGGTCTTGACAACCATTACCCCTTCTACAACATCATGCAACAACTTGTTGCTCGCATGAAAGACTAAATTTCTGCCCAGGAAGTAGTACCTACCCTTCTATACGGAGATCACCCCCATGATGATTTTTAATTCGAACATGGGATAATACTCCTCACAAGTCTTAGCTTATGAGGCGCATAAACATTAGCTCCATGCTCCAGTATCATTACACCCCATTCTCGCAGAGACTAGTCAATTGAATCCACTCTCGAGCTTAATAACATAGGCTCAGAAGTGCGAGTCAATTTACCCTTTGTTCCCCGAAATCTAAGCTGCCGACTCAACATTCTAATACGAGAGGCCTCATCTCCTTCGGCCTTAACTACCAAACCCTTCGAAATCCCCTACTTCTCGTTACGAGGGAACCAATCCCTCTTAGAGTTAACACACAACCTGCTAGTGGTTAACTCCTGACAACCCTCCTAACTAATGTCACATGCCCTAAGGCCTTAACTACAACTAATCCTAAGGTATACCTACCTATATCCTATCTAAATCGTGTACACCTAATACTAAGTATATCCCTAGTGCCCAAGACCTTTCTCAACTCCCGACATTTGCTCTGTTTCATGTGTGGGATGTCTCGCCGAAGCGAAATCCAGACAAGGAACCCTCCCATTACACTACTACCTCAGGTCGTCGGTCATCAAGATATACAGGTCTAAGACACATATTCGGGACCGAAAAGATTCCAACTCTCAACCCTACTAATAAGATTCTACTTCAATAACTTACAATTATATACCCCATTACATATATACATCTTATTAAATAACCTTATCATCAAGTCATAACCCGAAGTCTCAATTCGACTTCATATCTTAGTCTCCCTCACATCAATCAAAGGAGAGAACTATATGCAATGCTTCTATTTCGCACTTTGATAGCCCTTAATCACTCTTCTATGTGATTCGGCTAAACTTTCCAATCCCACTTCCAACAACAAATTAAATAAAAGAAAAGAAAAACAAAAGAATAACATCTCTCCACTCACAACATAGTTAAGTGTTCATGCGGCGGAGTGTCTCGCAAAGCGAAATCCAACAAGAAACCCCTCCGACACATGCCTACTTAACTGGTTGATCATGGAGATAGAGCGTAATAAACATAAAATAAGAGGAAGGAAAGGTGGCATCTCTCCACTCCCAACGTCGTTAAGGTTCATGCGTGGAGTGTCCCGCAGAAGCGGAATTCAAACAAGGAACCCCTCATATACGCTACTACTCAACTTTGTTGGTCGTGGAGATAAGGCATACCAATCACATACCAATATCACATCATACTCGACCATGTTAAGGACGAGTAAATCGACCTCAAAGCACGAATTAGTAAAAGATATTCCTATATGCATACAAACAAAAGAAATGAGTGAACCATCACCCATAAGACTCAATTCTAATGAAAATACTCTCAGCAGGTTTTATCCAATCTGTAGTCCGAGCAAAGCGCGTAAAAATTAATGAGTACGTAATACCCATATCGAATAACACACAACTCCAGTACTCGAGAACTAAAAACTCACCTTCATTAGCGAGTGGTGCCTACAGAGATGGAGGAAGCATAGCCTCCAGAATTTGACAATTACGCCCATACTGTAATTGTCCCTGCTGCGGAGGAATAACCATAATAGGTACCGGAGGTGGAAACTGAACATATGGCTGCCGCGGAGCCCTATGAAACTGGCCCCCAATCATTTGAGGACACTCCATCTTATAATGACCTGCCTCCCCACAACGGAAGCATTGTCCCTTCATATCCTCTTGACCACGACCCCTGTTATTTTGAAACTGGGAAATGCCATGGCCCGGATGACCTCTACCTCTATGACCACCCCGACCTGCACGTTGCGAAGCACCCTGTCCGTGCCTATTATTGCCACCCGCATTAGACCCACCAAAACGTTGTCTCTTAGGTGAATCTCCTTGCTGAGGGTCCCTCCCTTTCTGCTTACTACCCGAGGATTGGGATAAGGGAAATGCTCCTCCTCCAATCCCATGCCCTCCAGGCTTTACTAATTTCCCCACGACAGTAGCTTTCTTGCCACCTGGCATGTATACCCAATGTTCCAGGTAGTAGAGCAATGCTGCATCCATGATCTCACCAAAAGTTTGTAAAGCAGGATTACCCATCAAGTGTTATCGGATTCTCCAGTTTAGACCTCCCATAAACTTTGAGATCTTATTATCTTTCGAAGTCATTTCATTCAGTACAAGACTCGCCAACCGTGTAAACTCCTCTACATACTCCACCACAGATCTCTCTCCTTGCACAACATCCTGGAGCTTCCCTTTCATCTTCCTCTGAGCTGCAGGAGGAAAATACTCACGATCAAACAAAGCCCATAAATCCGTGATTGTCATTGTCTCTTTCTGCTCTGGTGTGGTCATCATCTCCCACCAATGTAATGCAGATCCGACAAGCTTAAAAGTGGCAAGGACTTGTTTCTTCTCCTCGCTACATTCCAACATTCGAAGGCGGTGATGCATATCTATCTTCCATTGATTGGCTTTAATAACATCAGCACCTCCCTCGAATTCTGGGGGATTTCCCTTTAGAAAGGATTCTCTAACCTTTTCCCACGGAGTAAGTTCCGTAGGAGCTTGAACATCGTAAGCCCATTATTGGGCCTGGGGCAGTTGTTGGACCACTGCAGTCATGGCGGCATTAACTGCTTGAGCTACTATGTTTGCTACATCCGTAGCGTTAATGCTCCCTTGTGACGGCGGTGGAGGACCTACCTCCTCTTTTACAATCCTATTACGTCTCTCTCGGCGACCTCTCTTAGGCGGCATCTGAGATGAAGAAACATTAGAATTAGAATACTATTTAAATAATCTATCTTGTAGAAGATCGCATATATAAGCAACAAAGAAGTCCTAACATTAGGCTCTACATCAAAGAACACTACGGTAGAACGTGACAAGACTACACAGATCTTAGTACTCTAGAACCCGATGCTCTGATACCATCTGTGACAACCCGCGATCCGAGATAAGGGGTGGCCAGCCCGATACTCAAATGTAACAGGAATCATGGATGAATATCATTCTCAGTATCATAAAATATAAACTGAGTATACGGGAAAACCACCCAATAAATCAGAAAACGGGTTGCCAAAAGTTTAAAATTTTAAAACTAATTAAGAGATTTAATTTAAAACAACCCAAATCAGATAAGCAAGCGGAATTCCAAAAGGATATATATATATATATATATATATATATAACAAAAAGGCCACCACCTGCATTAAGGATGTTTACACAACATTAGATACAATAGTAATTACCCGCAATTTTTATGCAAAACACTACATTAGTAATGAACTGAAGTGATCAAGGGAGATGACGAAGCTTATTGTAAGCCCATGTACGTGAAAAGGTAAAGTCGGAGAAACCCATGAAGACCCGGCCCAGTCCATTGTCAGCCTCAAACATCGACATCATGCGCATGATATTCTCATCGTCCATATCCATACATACTAGTCTTTCAAGAATACCCTTCCGGTTCACGTGAGACTGAGAGTTCACGGCAACTTGAAGCTCCATTGCAGTGGAAATTTTCTTCGATGATCCAGTAATAACAGTGAGTGCTAATGGTTTACACGACGACGACGAGACTTTGTTTTAGGTGCCTGACCCTTGCGCCTCTTGGTGTTCCCAACTGATGTTGGGTGTCAGTCTCTTGCCCAACGATCGTTTGCGTATCTGTCTCCTGTCCAGGCGTTGTTTGAGTCTCGGTATCCATGTATGGTTCGTCATATACATCCACTTCTTCTACTTCTTCTGTCACTGAAAAAGAAAACGATCATTAATAAAACACCGACAAAACATTATCATAGTAATATAAAATTACACTGCACCAAAATGATAAAATTGTCACCTTTTAGCCGGCCACCCTTGTTAAGGTCATTGACCGTGACACAAATCTCGCGTTTGGTGTCACGGTCATTGACCTTGACACGACCGTGACAAAGAATTGTATGGTCAATTACCGTGACAAGGCTGTGACAAGTAAATTTGTCACGACCTTGTCACAGTCATTGATCGTGATAATTCTTTATCACGGTCATGTCAAGGTCAATGACCGTGACACAAAACGCGAAATTTGTGTCACGGTCAATGACCTTGACACGACTGTGACAACTTTCGGAGTAAAAAAAAGCCCTAGACTTCTTTTTTTTCCGCCTTTTTTGGTTTTCCCCCCCTCTCTCTCTCTCTAAGGTATATTTTTTTTCCTCTCTTTCTCTTTCAATTCTATATGTATGTGTATGTGTATGTGTGTATATATACGTGTGTATATATATGTGTGTATGTGTGTGTATATATGTGTGTGTTGGTGTGTGGTGGGGGAGGGGGGAAGGGGGTAATGGGGGTGGGGGCGGTGCAGGTGTGGTAGGGGGAGGGGGGAGGGGTGGGGTATGTATATATGTGTGTGTATATATGTGTGTGGTGGGGAAGGGGGGAAGGGGGCAGTGGGGGTGTGGTGTGGTGAGGGGAGGGTGGGAGGGGGTGGGGTGGAATTTTCTAACTAAAAATATGATAATTCAATTAGGTAAAACACCAGAAATTTTTTTAACAAAATTTGATAATATTATATAAAGTTTAGTAAATTCACAAAATGTTGCCAATTGTATGTTTTTAGGAATATCATTAGTTACTTTCGTGCCCAACTATGTAGAATCCATACACATGCATGTTGTTAGAAAGTCTTAAATTTAATTCTCACTTTAATTTGTAGAATCTCTGTACTTGGTTGGATTTATCCCTTTATGATAATGAAATTTATGCTCCAATTATAATTATCTCATGTCATAATTTTATTGATAAACAATAAATTAATAAAGTAATAAAAATACCCCAATTGATTTAGTAGACTGCATTACAAATTATTCATGCCAAACCCGACTCTCGTATAAGATATGCATATTGTGATAAAATATAATGAGGATACGAGACTTTTGAAATATAAAAGAATCTCAAAGAATAAATATAGAGATAAAGGATTAAAGACAAGGCCATGACAAATGAGTTGTCATGGTCGTGGTGGGGGGAGGGGGAGGGGGAGGGGGTGGGGTGGGGTGTGTGTGCGTAGGTGTGTGCGTGGCGGGGTGAGGGGGGCAAGGGGTGGGGGGTGGGGGTGAGGGCGGGGGGCAATTTTAACAATTGTATAACTTTAATTAAGAAATTGTATAACTTTAATTGTAATTTTAATTGTACAGTTTTAGATGAAAGTAAATTAATAATTAGTGTCAATTTCATATGAAAGTAGGATTGTCCCTCATTGTAAATTAGTAAATTAATAATTGTATACTTTAATTGTTAGTTTAATTGATGAAATGTTGGGTTGGTTAGTTTTAAAAGTGGCATGACGTGTGCGTGTGTGTGGTGGGGGTGGGGTAGGGGTGTGTGTATGTGTACTATTAACATTTTTTTATCTATACTAATAACATATTTTACAGCAAATGTCTCCTTCAGATATTAAGGCGAAGATGATGATGCTGTTTATGATGATGTCGTCTGGGCTCGGTGGTAGCGGAGGTGACGAGGGCTCCACCGCCCCTAGGCTCCCCAAATATGGAAAATTTGGGATTACCGTCGAGAACAAATCGGAGCTATTAGCGAGATCCCTCGAGCTGCTAAAGACGGTCATCGGTCCGGGGTTTATGAGTTGGAAGGAGGTGCCATATGAGCTCAAGTTAGGTGTTTGGGAGGCACTACAGGTAATATATTTATATTTATATGAATATTTCAGTTTCAATTTCGATTTCAATTTCAATTTCAATTTCAATTTCAATTTCGATTTTAAGTGGTGTCCCCGAGCGTCGCGGCGACGATTGTAAGTAATTCGACAGTTTAATTTTTGTTAATTACGTTATAATTTTTTAGTTTACTTATTTTACTAATCATGTGCTTTTTGTCGTTTCAGGCCAAGCTTAAGGAAGTGCATGAGTCGCGGTCTGATGTCGACAAGGCGTCTTTGTCCACAAACGCACGCAGCTAAGTGCTTGGCTCTAATCGCAAGGGGATGACAAGGGGGTGAGCTCGTGGGTGGCCAAATCTAGGATCATCAGATTGGAGATGAGCGACACCGAACGGTGGATTCAGACGACGCGAAGCTGTCCCGTTTGGAGGTGACGGTCGAAGATATGTATGCATTCATGAAGCGTACGTTGGGCGGAGACCGAAAGAGGAAGGGGAAAGGTAAAGGGAAGGAGAAGGCGGTGGAGGAGGAGGAGGAGGTGGTGGTGCGGGAGAACGAGGCGCAGGAGGACGAGGATGTGGACCTCGCTACTTCTTCACCATCACGTGCATATTTCGATGATCCATTTCCTTATTTAGATCCCTTCCCCAGAACATTGTCGACACTTGGTTGGCCGAGCGTGTTCATATTGGATGTATTTGATGTCCAGCGGATAGGGCGAGGGTTGAGGGACCCGAATATCGTCGAGGGTGGAATAGTTCATGGACGTGCGCTTCAAGGGATCGAGTCCAAAGTTCTCTTCACGCATGTGATACCCGGGAAGGAGAACTCCCTATTGTGGTTGCGCGAACAATGCGGCACGATGTATATTAGTGGGTGTGTCAATTCGTATATCGTGTGGCCAACTCACCTCCTCACATTTACCCAAGACATGTAGTAACATTATTTTTAAGTTTGTGCATTTTAATTATATTTGGATTATATTGTCATGTATATTGTTTCTATTTTGAATATTTGGATTATATCGTCATGAATATATATTTGCACTATCTTGGGTATATTTGGATATATGATGTTTGAATAGGTATAACAAACGTTGTTATAACAGGTACAAATATACTGCTGGGCAATGGCCATACTGCCCAACACAATTTTTTTCAATTCTGCCCGGAAATGTCACGGTCATTGACCGTGACAATATTTTTAAAAAGGGTCAAGGCTTTGTCACGGTTATTAACTGTGACTAAACTTGTCACGGTCCATGACCTTGACACGACCGTGATAATTCTAACGGAGTTGTCAAGGTCAATGATCGTGACAAAAAAAATTGTCTCGCCCCGAATTGTCACGGTCATTGACCTTGACAAGTCCAATATGTCAAGGTCAATGACCGTGATAATAGTGCAGATTTAGTGTAGTGTTATGTGTACCATTCATGGGTGAGAACTGATCAGCGCCTGATATAGCATTATCACCGGTAGCCGTGTCATTGCCAAAGATTATTTGGAGCTCGTCATAATACATACACTTCTTTCCTCTCATCTTTCCAATATCTCGTTTGCCCTACAATAACCATATTTGATAAGTAATTGTTTGATATATGAAAAGTATTTTTTAGTATTAAATTACGTGGAAAAGTTTCGTACTCACCGCAATATAGTCATCCCATACACTTGCATCTGCTGTTACCCCTCCACTATTTATGTCGTAACCGAAACCACTGACTTGTAACAACTCATGAAATTCAACGTAATCCTTTTTCAATGTTTTAAGTTTGGATCTGACATTCTTTTCCTCCACGCGAATATGACATCCCTCTTCAACAGTATCTATTACAACCTTAATCTGGGCGGGAGTGAAATCATTGTCAACCCTCTGATGTCCCCTGAGAACCTGGGCACAAAGAGAATGTATTAGGAACTCATCCATTAGCTCGCTCCATCGCAGTGGGATTTCTTTTTATTTCCTTCGACTTAATGAGATCGCACATCAACTCACACGACATTAGTCCTATGGGGTTTGGGTGGGACTAGCGAAGGGCAGTTTTGGTTCTAAATGCCTGCTAATCATAATAAAAAGAGAGTAATGATCAGTAGCATAATGCAAATGCAAATGAAATTTTATTGAAAACATAAGACCATATTCATTTATCATATTCATTCTAATGCAGTAGCACTGATCATATTCATTCTAATGCAGTAGCATTGATCAGTTATCATTTATCATATTGTAATGCAAATGCAGTAGCACTGATCAGTTATCAAATTTAGCAGATCAGTTATCAGTACCAAATTTAGCAGATTAGTTATCAGTACTAAATTATCGGTACCAAATCAGTAGCATAATTCAGTGGGATAATTCAAATCAGTAGTAAATGACAATTGAAATCAGATCAGTTATTAGTACCAAATTTCATATTCAGTATTCATTCATTTATCAATACCAAATCAGATCAGTTATCAGGATCAGTTATTAGTACAATACCAAATCAAATCAGATCATTTATAACCATGTTCAGTTAGCACCATGTTTCAGCATAGAATTCATATTCACTACCATAGCATATTCAGCACCATATTCAGCAATTATATAAAGGCAGTAGCACTTATTAGTACCATACTCAGTACCATATTTGAAACTCAGCACCATATTCACTACACCATAAGTTATCAGTACCATATTTGAAATTCAGTACCATATTCTAATGCAGTAGAATAATTCAGTAGCATAATTCAGTGGGATAATTCAAATCAGTAGCAAATGACAGTTGAAATCAGATCAGTTATTAGTACCAAATTTCATATTCAATATTCAATCAGTTATCGGTACCAAATCAGATTAGTTATCACGATAATACCAAATCAAATAAAATTAGATCATTTATAACCATGTTCAATTAGCACCATATTCAACACCATGTTTCAGCATAGAATTCATATTCATTACCATAGCATATTCAGTACCATATTCAGCAACTATATAAAGGCTGTAGCACTTATCAGTACCATATTTAAAATTCAGTACCATATTCTAATGCAGTAGAATAATTCAGTGGGATAATTCAAATCAGTAGGAAATGACAATTGAAATCAGATCTGTTATTAGTACCAAATTTCATATTCAATATTCAATCAGTTATCAGGATCAGTTATCAGTACAATACCAAATCAAATCAAATCAAATCAAATCATTTATAACCATGTTCAGTTAGCACCATATTCATCACTATGTTTCAGCATAGAATTCATATTCACTACCATAGCATATTCAGCACCATATTCAGTAATTATATAAAGGCAGTAGCACTTATCAGTACCATATTCACTACACCATAAGTTATCAGTACCATATTTGAAATTCAGTACCATATTCTAATGCAGTACCATAATTCAGTAGCATAATTCAATATTCATTTTAGTTATCAGTACACTATATTCTACGTCATGTTCATTGCCACTATGGGGTTCAGCAATAAGAAGTGGCGATTGAACGGATACACTCGACGTCAGTTGTTCGCTATGCGGATGAAAGGTGACGTAGTTACTATCCATTCCTTCTATGGATGGCTTAGTCCATCCCAAAAATTTGTGACATTGGGGACAAGTGTAATACAATCGACCCTGGTTGTTGTTTTTGTTGGTCAATGTAACCTTCACTTTAGATACAACGCCACAGGAGCATTTCTTTATTTCATACCGTAGAAGGTGAAGCTCACTTTCATTTGATGATGGCATATTTGAAATGTCCACTTACCTAAAATTTCAAAACATATATATTATAAGCGTAGTGTAAAATTGAAACCTGAAATAGCCACCCACCTAAACTTAGTCATCATATTTTAAATTTTCAACATGATTCGCATCGTATCCTTCCCACATCAGATTATCCATTGCATTTCTTTTCTTGGTCCATGCACTTTCAGTTGTGAACGTTACATGCTCATCCAATGGTGTTTCTGGCACATTTAGGGGAGGAGGAGTAATGTCATCATCATCACTTTCCTCGTCCCCCACGCATTCATCCTCAACATCAACAATCCTTAAGAAATTATGAAGGCCACAACAAGCTACAACAATATTTGCTTTAATTTCAATCGTGTGGAATGGTTGATGCCTTAGATACGCAAATATTTTTTTTAATAACCCAATTGATCTCTTCGCCACATTTCGCAGAAAGGAATGCCTAAAATTAAATAACTCCTTGCAATTCTCAGGACGTTGTCTGTCAACGTCCCTGCGATGATATCGAGTTTTTCGATACAGGGAAAGAAACCCGGGTACCAATGGGAAACCAGCATCAGCGAGATAGTATTTACCTACGCATAATTTAAAAATAAATGTTACTAATACCTCTTTTTTATATTTACTAAAAACATCAATGAAATTCAATCTCATGTTTCAACATACCCAATGGAACGATCAACTTACGACCTTGACGTTGTATCGCACTTCGAAGTAAGCGACCATCATGCGCTGATCCCTCCCAACCAGTGAGGACATAGGATAATCGCATGTCAAATGTACATGCGACCAACACATTTTGAGAAATTGCCCCCTTCCTATTGCGATACCTTGCTTGGTCAATAGTAGGAACCAAAGCAGATATGTGTGTACCATCAATTGCACCTATGGCATCCTAAACTGGTGGAAATGAATTTAGTACGGAGAAAGTCATTGCAAAATAAATCAAATTAATTAATGAAACTATCCTAACCTCAAAGTAATGATAACACGAAAGGTCCTTCCCATTGTCATAAGGGGAATTTAAAGAAGTGGCATTAGTAACGACATCATTGGACAGATGAATACATGCTCGTAAAACTCTATAGAAGTAGTAAAACTCTATAGAAGTAGTAATAAATGGTTTGACCGGATCTAAAGAAAGTTAACGACTCAAAAACATATCACTCGTCATGACCCACAGTGTTAAGGAACATGGAAACTTGTTCCTCGACCTTAACTGATCGATTGTCACTCAGTCCATATGTTCGTAGTCTAGTACAAAGTTTTTCGAATGAGGCTATGTTTATTTGAAGTTGTGCGTGACATACCCGATCATTCTTTTTGAATAAACGATATAATGCAATTTCGCGATCAGCATCCCAGTTTCTATAGGGAGCCCTAGAAATGAGATGGTCATGACTCCTCATATATTGATAAATTGCAATTGCTCGCATGACCAGGGTCCAGAACAGCCCTCGTTGGTGTCGCAACCGCTTTGAGACATTGTTCGACATTGAGATATTAAAATCCTATACCAACCAAAACTTTATAAAATTTATTTTAAAGATTCGAAACTTTATAAAAAAATTTAAAATCCAAAACTTTATAAAACGTTATGTCCATTGCATTATTAAAAGATCAAACATATGGGAGGAAAGGAATATACCGATTGAGAAACTTTCTGAAGAATTTGTTTCAGAACAAACTTGTTATTTGAACAAAAAATCTAATAATTATAAGAAGAATAATTAGTGGAACAAGAATATGCTTTTTAACCACTATAATTATTAACCACTACAACAAGAATAACCATATAAATAGAAAAATGTCCAAATTTAAATACACAAATATTCAAGGGAATATACAAATATAAATATATATTCAGATATTGGGGAAACTATATACTACATATATTGGGGAAACTACAAACTAATACATATATACTATATACTACAGATATTAGTATATTGAGGAAACTATAAACTACAGATATTGGGGAAACTACAAACGGATACATGTATATATATCTAATACATATATACTATATACTACAGATATTGGGGAAATTACAAAGTGATACATGTATATATATATAGATACACACACACACTACAAATATAGATCTACAGATCTACATATATATATATATATATATATATACGCGAATCTTCCAATCCAAACGAAAATGGAAAAAACGAAAATAGAAAAAAAAAAGGAAGAACAACATACTGGAGCAAGGAAAATAGGTTTCGGAGAAGGAGATATGATTTTTATGCCCTAATTTCGTAGATATCTTCCTCTCCTATCACTTTCGTCGCTTCCATTTGCATCGGTTGAATCAATTGGCTGGTTTTCAATTACCAGACATTGGTTTCTTTGGGGGGGGGGGGGTAAAGAAACGGGTTCCAAGTTTTTGTGGAAAATGAGGTCACGTGAGTAGAAAATTAGAAACCAATTCCTACCCTAAAACTCCCTGTCAAACGACCCAAAATATGGAATTGAGGGTGGAAAACGTCATTTGCCATGGCAAAATGACGCTATCAAATAGAGCCTTATTTCTTAGAGAAGGCGGAATCTTGGTATTCGGGGAATACGCCTCTACTGACATATTATTTTAATACACTATTCTCATTGTGTTCATGATTGTAGTCTCTACTAAAAAAAATTCTCATGGTCTATCTCCTTACAGGAAAAAATAATATCTTACCTCTTTGACGCTGTGGGGGACCGTGTGTGATCCTTATCACACAATTATTTCTAGTTATGACGTTATTTACTCCTTCCTCGACTTTGAATTCTACTTTCTTGAGGTTTAAGAGTTCAAGCAACTTCATGGTTCTTGAACTTTTCTCATCATAGCTCTCATTGAATCTTCTCGAAGAAATGAAAATTATGATCATAAGCATGCATTCGTTGATCATTTCCTTCCTTGTTGCGAAGATATTATCCATAAGTACCAATAATTCTATAGATCTTAATGGGAGGTGGTTCAATTCATACCAACAATCTAATTTGTCTTATATAGGACAAAAATGGCAACTCAAAGTTCTCCAATTTCTTTAACCGTGGACATCGTATATCATCCATCATGTCAATGGTGACATGTATCCATTCCTTTTGATATATTACCAATTGTTGTTTTCCTCCCGAGTATTGTCCACATGTTGAAGATTTCAATCGAGACTTGGTTAGTGAGGTCGTAGAAAATATTTTCCCAAAGACGATGCCTATTATAAATGAACAAACTCAAGAATTGAGAATGAACAGTCACACAAGCCAAGATGAAAAATAATAGTATCATAACTATATCCAATTTCAATTAAAGAACAAAATGTATATCTAGTTTGGAAAATTTAATAGGTTCATAGAGGCGGTACATGTCTTTTATTGATTGAGAATAATAAAATTTAGTTGGGTTTGACATGAACTTTTACACATGTCCCCACATTGGGGGACTTTTATATATACAATTTGTCAAGGAGTCCTTTTTTTTGTGGACTCTCCATTAATCAATTATCACCTCAAATAGAATATTTATTTTCATTTATATCTTATGTATATGGTGTTGTCATCACACCCCATCCGAGTTCCACATCTCATGAGTGGTAAATTCATTTTCCACTCAACACAAAATACATTAGAATATTATCAACACTCATAAAGAGTATTTAATTTATCTCACATAATCACAACTAGTCCAAGGAAATCATTAAGACTCCTTAAAAAAAATGATTATTTTTCAAAATATAGAATTTACATTAAGGTTGTTATAAATTAATGTTAAATAACTATAATTATATCAATAAAATAAGTACTCCAGGATCATTCCAATGCATATGATTATTAGATATTGGTATGATTAAATGATGAAACCAATTATGATCTTCACCCTTTAACCGACCTCAAACTACAGGGAGAGGTCTTAAGTGCTAGGCTAAAATCAGAATTTAGACATAAGGACCCCGTCTCATCTGGCTGATACTTCACAAGAAGGTCAAGACCTTGGTTTCAAACAAATGCTCCCCACAAGAATCCTCAAAGATAATAATGAGTGTCCAAAGCCACCATCAAACTTTATTCCCTGAAGATAATCTTCGTGTTATAAGGCAAAGACCTCAGTTGTCCCTTATAAATTGAGCCCAAGAAGGGAAACTTGTCAAAAAATTCTTATCCAAGAAATAAAGGTCCCTAGGCTCATCTCATTAATAGTTAAGGTCTAACAAATCTACGTAAGATCATAATGAACCTCAGTTATCTCTGTCAATATGTAGTAGGATTCGATCCCACTTATGCATGTTGGATACACATTCAGTAAACCATGACTACAACCCCAAACTCAGGAAAACTCATTAAAAATAAGTACATCTTTGTATACTAATATGGTTGGTTATTAGAAAGCACATATACCATTGTATCAACTTCCACTCACCACTTATAGTCTGTTCTAGTGAATTAAATGACATTTAATTCACTCAATAACCATCACCACTCACATGTAATTCCTTTTACCAAAAATCCACCTTTAAACTGTATTAATCGAGTTAAACCATGGTCACCCATGCTTCAACTATCATTTCTCAGCTACTCCCACCCACTGGCTATATACGGAGTGCTCGGGGAACGATGCAAGCTATCGAAAAATGATCATTCAATCTAACAAGTGTTATAATTAATATTTAGCACTTATAAATGAGTTTGAACCACTTCAACCTCTTGTATATGTATTCTAAACATCATATTTACGTGGTTTAGTTTTGTTTAAGTCTCATGAGTCCTAAGTGAGTTAGATTTGTTTAGAGAAGACAATTATGACATGTTTGGTTATGTGTTTAAAAACTATTTTTATGTCTTTAAAAAAAAATTTGGTTGTAATTTGTATTTAGCACATCTATTTTTTTAAACTGAGTTTAAAGTTTTGTTTTTTGAAAAAAGCAAAATTGTATTCTAAAACATATTTTTTCAGGTTATAACCGTTCATTCTCCCTATCATCATTCATTTAATATTCAATTTACATATAATGCATAAAACTTTGAATATATATAAATATATTATATTATATATATATAATATAGGTAATATGTATGTTATAACCATATAATTCTGAAGCTAAATAAAATAAAAACGCCAAGAAGATAAACAGTGTGTTCGGCTCAGCTCCAAAATGAGGTCGTCTCAATGATAATCTGCTCGGCCTACCCACTTGACAACTGTCCCATCCATATAGATAAAGACGGACACACCATACTTTAATATGGGTGCATACACACTAAACACCCCTCATCAAACACGTGGAGATAGGGAGAACGTGATTGTTACAAGTTACTTATCCACGCACCTATCAATGACGTTAGCCCATGATCCTAGGCATATTAGTTTGTTATACTGATAAACGTGTCTATTCAGGTGTAAATGCCCGACTTATAAGGAAAATCCAATTGTCCTCTTGATATGCTCCACGAATCATTTATAAATGAGGTATTGATCCACCTAAAAAGGGGACTCTCTATGGGATCCTCACAATCATCAAGTTGTAATCGCAACCCTAATTGTAATCTTGACAATAGTTCAGTAAAAGCTTGGCAACACAGTCGATGTAGGTTTCCTTGAGGGGCCGGACCATGTAATACCCATCGTGTTCTCTTTGTCTCTCATCGCCATTCTTTATTGTTATTATCGATCTTTCTTATCGATTGATCTATTATTTGTTATCTTCATTTCTGAACATCAACAAATTGGCGCCATCTGTGGGAATCTCGCGATAATACGTTGTGATTCCTACCCAAATCAATTCATCCGAATATATAGCTGAAACAGTCTAAAATTACGAATAATCTCGAGAGTAGTCGTATGGTTGAAGTTCAGACACTATCCACCCCCACTGGGGAGGGCGATCTACACACCATACTGATGAGCCCGACCAAAAGGCAAGAAGCGAGGCAAGAAAGTGTCAGACAGTTGACACATACCTCCCCCCCCAAGCGAGGATGGTGCAGACAAATCCCAATGTCGTAACCCTTGGACCAGAGGTATCGAGGAGCGGAGAGGGCAACTCCCCCCAGTGCCTCATAAGGAGAGGAATTAGGAGTAGCGCAGGCAAGCAATGGAGAATCTCAGGATGCTATACCTAGGATCCTATGGAAATACCAACTCCTATTGACCGATGGGGTCACATCGGGACCAATCTTATCACCCTAGAGCCACCTCCTCCATCTAATCACCCAACCATTTTGATGACCAGTCATAATTTGAGGAGAGTCCTAGTGTGCTGAAAAGGTTGAGCAGGGGCTCAACATTTGATCGATTGGGACCACGTTAAAATCACTGGCAAGTGGCGGAGACCTTGCATGACCACTCTAGGAGGAGTGTATTAGGTATATCCATCACTAGAGTATCCTGTCGCTCTGCTAGAGCGTCAACTAAAGCCAAGAAAACTTACAAGGAAGAGATCTCGATCGAAAGCCGAGGAAAACAGAAAAACAAATGGGAGGAAATACCCAAGGTGATTGTTGATACAAGAAATTGTTCATCGGTAGAACTCATATCAGCAAGTCAAAATATAAAGTGTATAATAGATAAAACAAAGCGAGTAAATAGAGAGAAAACAAGGTATAGAGTGTTTCAACTTCTAAAATAGGCCTACGTCCACTGTGTTGCTCCATTATCATTATATGTGTTGTATTGTACAATATAAACATGCCTAAAGAGGCATACAAATATGAGGATAGAGGAGAATACATGGCTGTTGAGGATAGGTGAGTAGCCCCCAAGCTGTGTGATGAGGTTATGTAGAGAGAGTTTGGCAAGCCTTTGCCAGGTGTTGTAGAAAACTTCTCTAAAGGAGAGGAATTCGATCCGTTATTTCGAGGTGTGGTCCTCTATTTATAAGAGGTATGTAAGCTGTCACGTGTCCTGAGCACGTGGCCTATATCAAGTCCGGAGTTGTTGTAGTAGAAAGGGATGCGGCCTATAAGGCAAGCACAAAGTGCTTCACCCTACATGAGGCTAGATCCGCAGGTGCCGCGCCCTATAGATGGTAGGGCCGCGGCCTGTATATTAAGGAAAGTGGTAAGTGCCACGCCCAGTACTTGTAGGTCCGCACACCAAGTTCAGTAGGGTCGTTCCCTATGTTGATAGGGGTCGCGGCAGGGTGCTATATTTGTACTATCAATAAGCCCCCAATCTGTAGTGCCGAGAGAATTTGATTGGGGCTGCGGCTTAGTTAAGTTTCTTTACGTGCCGCGATAGTTTTCAAAGAGACGATTCGTCTTCCGTGATCTCTTATATAAATTTTTTCTGGCCGTGGACTTCATTATGTTTCCAAAACCTTGAGAGAAAATCGAGAGCAAATTTCTTACGTGTCCATCCTCTTTCATTTTTTAGCAACCATCAGAGGTTGTGCGTGGCGGTTCCAAGGTGGTGTGAAGCTGAGGACCACTGGTTTTTCTGTTTCCAGGTAAATCTTTAACCATCATTCTTTTAAATAACTTTCGTAGCTCGTAATTCCACTTTAAATACACAAACACATAAGCTTCTTCATTGCTTGATAGAATATTAGGGTTTCAATTGAATAATCTGCTATCACTCTAGAATCTAACATATACGAATGACAAAACAATCGTTATAATTATTTGAGCCAATCTTCGTATGCCAAACTGAACCCCTGATCCTCGAGACGCCTTAAAAATCATATAACTGTTCTCGTTGTATATAAACAAACTCTTCGTATTCTATGAATTTGATCTTAAAATGATTAGATGTTAGGTATGAAGCTGTTTAAGATAGAGACCACGACACGATAGACTACCAGTATTCTAGGAGTCGTTTGAATTATTGAACACCCTTTCCGCGGCCCCTTAGGTTCTGAGATTTATCCTCCGCGACTCTTTGATGCATATCCACTAAATCTTCCACAGCGGTGGGGATATTTTTGGGCTTTAAACCCCCACCCTTTCGTGCTGAATAATCTTTAAATTTTTAAGAACCAAATATACATCCATGATAAATAATTGTAATTATTGCTAAAATTCCTTGAATCGACCTTTAGTAATTTTAGAGATGGCTGCGGCTTGTAATCTCTAATTCCATTTGAGTGAGTTACCGTGGCTGTGTAAGCTCCCTTGTCGATATAGGAGATGGCTACGGCTGGTAGGGCCAGTAGTGTTTTAGCCCATGAGAAAACCCATTTGGGGAATAACACGCCTCAAATCGATATGCGTGGCGTTATTTGTTTTTCAGGGCTTAAACCCCTTTTTTGAACCATACTGGCTGCGGCGCCTAGCTGCAGACTCTTCTTTTCAGGTACTGTTGCAACTATATGAGCTTTGACCCAAATGAATTTCTGAGAGATTTTTGGGCAAAGCATTTTGGAGCCACTCCTCCTGAACTGCCTTCCATGCCTCCTCTGAGATCAATTGGGCCTTGTCGACTGAGGGATTGCCTCAACTGCGTGATACTAGACTCCGACTCTGTGGACTCTGCCTGTAAGAAGGATTTTCCGTCCACGCCATTGGAAGAAGAAGCCAATTCAAGTAATCATCCATTGGGTGTAGGAGATGATGCTGCAGAAGTTAGAGATAACCTAGCTGGTCCATCTGGGAGGGCTGAGAGACCCTTAGCTGCGCTTGATATCCACAGCACCATGACCCAAGACTGGGTTAACCAGGTAGCTGAAGCCTTCAAATTTCCAGAAAATTTGATGTGCTCAGCTCCTACCGCGAACCAGAGGCCTTGCACAGCTCTAGCTGATGGAGTCTGTTTCCCACTTCATGCCTTTGTTTACGGGCTGCGGTTGCCATTTATTGTACCTATTAGACGTATTTTTCAAACCATGAGACTAGCCCCAGCCCAGTTAGACCCTAATGGTTGGAGAGCCATTCTTGTTGCGGTCGTCCTTTGGGAGAATTTATTCAAAAAAGACATCACTCCCGCGGAGTTCTTTCATTTTTACCGCCCAAAGGAGAACTCAGTGAAGTTCACAGGGTACTACTACTTCTCCATTCGTGGAAGGGACGAGACCCTTTACACTGGGAGGCCGACCAATGTGAAAAACTGAAAGGGGAAGTATTTTTACATCTCTGGAGAAGGATGGGAGATTCACCCCGAGGATAACGAGAGGGAGAGGTCGTATAGAATGCCGCGACAATGGGGGTCTCCATATAAACTAGGTATTAGGACTATAACCGCATCCTTTCTTCATATTTTGTTAATCTCTTCTAACCTTTGGATTGTTATTCTGTAGTCCTTGATAACTTAAATTTGAGCAAGAGACAGGAGAAGAGGGTTACTGAGGTCGCGACAGTTCCCGCTGAACATAAAAAGTTCAGCACACTTGTTACATCAGCAACTATATTCGAAGCAGGGTTCTTTCCCAACTCGTCCATTCCTAAACTGATGGCCGCAGAAGGTAATACCCTGACCGCCATAATTTTAATCCGCAGTAACTTATGCTCCCAGCAATTCCGTTTCCAATATTTGTTGTTGCTTTTTCAGGTGAGGAGGTTAACAGAGAACTTTTGGCCGCCTAGCTAGCGAAGATGGACGACGATGCAGTCATTCTCAATAATACTGCGTGGAGCAGGAAGAGGAAGAGGAAGAGGAAGATAACCAAGACAAAAGTTCCAGCCGCGGTTCACTCCGGTGATAAAAATACACCTACCGCGACCGCAACTCAGGCCGCGAATACAACGAAAAATATTAAGAACACACCGTAAGCCAAGTTTGATGATGACATAGGAGCCAACCTGGCCGCGGTGGGGTTGATGTCTACTGATGCACCCCTTCATTCAGCATCTCCTTTGTCGCCACCTGTAGATGCAGTTAATGCAAACTTGGCACCTCCTCAGTGCCGCAGCGCTTCTGGTCCTGACGATCGTCCGCGGCCTTAGTTAAGATAACCCGACCCTGAGTCCTATGCGACACTATCACGAAGGCTGCACGGAGAATGAAGAGGTCCCTTGACACTACGGACCTCGACAGGCTGGTGGGAGAAGACCACGATGACCTGGAGGACTGCGGCCTCCATAGTCTTCTGAGGGTAAGTGCTTTGTTTTCTTCGTTTTTCTCTTGCATTCCATATACTGCAACTAATTTTTAATTTCAGGTCGCAGACGTCATGGTAGCCCAAAAAGGAAGTATAAGGCCCTCTATAAGCTAAAAAAAGACAGCGGAGAGGGTGCATTTCGCTGACTTGGAAGATGCGCAGAATTCATCTTTTGAAGCTAGCAAGAAGTCTGCTGTCGTGGCCCTTCAAGCAGCCCATACGAACTTAGAAACAACAAATAAGGCGAGGGAAGAATCAGAAGATAACTTCAAATAGGTCGCGGACTCCCTTAAAGCCTCCCAGTCCTAGTCTGCTGAAGCTGCACATGCCGCGGAGATTTCAAGTAACAAGCTCGCTCTTCTTCAAAAGAAGTATGAAGAGATAGAGGCCAAGTCTGCTCAATAAGCCCTAAACCATGCATCGATAATAAAAAATATGGAGTCAGATCATGGTGATGCTCTTCAGCTAGCCATTGACATCACAGTGGAGTCATTCAAAGGCTTTAGGGACTTCTTCCTCATCAATAATAGAGCCTACCTCCGCGGCTACCAGGAGCTAAGGCATAGGATTATTAAGAATTTTCCTAAGACGAAGGAGAAGGTTCTTTCCTGGGGGCTCGGTGATGCCGAGCATCAAGAATGCATAGTCAAACTCAAGGTCGTGGCTGAAGAGAAAACTGGGCTAAGAGAAGAAGCAGAGGCAGCGGCCGGGGAGGAAGAGACTGAAACAGCCGCAGACGGTGAGGAGGGAGATGAGCATGATGATGCTGCCTCCTGAGCCTTGATATTTTTTTATCATCGATATAGGGCTTCGTCCCTTTTGTACTTTTGACTGTAGTGGCTGCGACCGATTTTCTTGTAACCTTAACTGATAATATTAAGGCTGTGGCCACCTTTTCAACATTAATTATTTTAGCTTCATTCTCTTGTATCTTTTTCATCTTCTTTTTGCTCGCTTCAATGCTTTACTAAATACTTTTTGTACGCCTCTTATGGCTTGAATACAACTGCCTTGCATAATTAAAATGCCTTATTGATGAAGTGAAATTGTAGAAATAACAGATTAAGTCCGCGGCACTGTAACATACTTCTTTAATAATCACTCTGATTGAACTGCCCCGGCACCCTCGAGTAATGCCAATGAACCTTCACAAGTAATTGTTATAGACTGCGGCCTTTTCTGCCTTGAAATGATAGGAATGGCAACCCTATAATCAGAGTCGCGGCAGTCTGAATTTACTTAATGGCCACAGACATATTGATAGGGAGGTGCTTTTGAATACTCAGAATCCCTCTATAGTATCTTTATAGGCCTCATCAACCCTTAGTCTCTTTAACAGTTGCACTGCATCGTAGATTACCACACAGGCACTTCATATAGGCTGCGGCACCTTACAACCGCCCTACAACTAGGTCATGGTCATGACATGTTAACCTTTAGAACCTGCCCTTGCCCCTTGCACTAATACGTGGAAGTGCTGCTGCTTGAATAAGGCCGCGACCATTTGGTAATGGCTGCAGCCATATTGCCTAATTCCTAATAATAGTATAGGCGTGCGTTGATTTCTCTAATCCTGTCGCAGCATCTTTGAGCGTTTGAAACCATTTCCTGTGGCTTTTCAATTGGATCTAAATCTAAGTCATTACCGCATCAACTCTTAGTCGCTTTAACGGCTGCGGCTGTATTGACAGGGTTTTTGCACTCTTTACCCATGGCTGCTTGACGGTCGCTTCATATCCTTTTCACGGAGTATGGCCTTTATCTTCATTAGCATCGCCCTTCTGTATGTAAGTGGGATATTATCAACCCTTCCTAGGCTGGGTTATGTTATTAAGCCACCCACAGCTAACATATAGGATATTTTCAAGCCTCCCCAGACTGGGTTATGTTATTAAGCCACCCACAGCTAACATATAGGATATTTTCAAGCCTCCTCAGGCTGGGTTATGTTATTAAGCCACCCACAGCTAACATATAGGATATGGCTGGGTTATGTTATTAAGCCACCCATAGCTAACATATAGGATATTTTCAAGCCTCCCTAGGCTGGGTTATGTTATTAAGCCACCCACAACTAACATATAGGATATTTTCAAGCCTCCCCAGGCTGGGTTATGTTATTAAGCCACGCACAACTAACATATAGGATATTTTCAAGCCTCCCCAGGCTGGGATATGTTATTAATCCACACAAAGCTATAGATATATATACAGCCATCCCTGGCTAGATATTGCAAGTCTCTTGACTTAATGACGCATCCCGAAAGCCCAGAGCGGGTATTGGGTGCCCTTGCTAGTGATGCTGCAGTCCAACTTGTATAACTGCTTCCAATATTTTCCATCGCTACTTTCAATCAACTTTCGAATAATTAAGTGTCTCGCCGAGCATCATTTCCCATTTAGATATTATCGTTCTCGATATAACATATTGCCTCGGATTGGGATCTGTGACAAAAATGGTCTTTTTAAGATAACATTTCATGGAAATGAGAATCAAAATATGACACCATAAAAGTGAACTTGATTTTATAACTATTCATATATATATGACTTTGTAAGGATAATACAAAGTTTAATTTAAAATAACAGAAGCGGAAGTTGTCACTGTAAAGTAAGGACAGATGGAATATAAGAGATAAGCATGAAAAATGGGCATGTGGCATGTGAGATAAGGCTGCATCCCCTAAACATCTTTGAGGAACCTCTTCATCATCCCTTGCCCAATTAGCCTTTCAATTTCTTCCTTCAGAGCATAACATTGCTCGGTGTCATGGCCATGGTCCTGATGGAATTTGCACCAAGCAGCTTTGTTCCTCTTGTGGGGTGGAGCTCTCAATTTTTCTGGCCACTTCAACAGCTTGTCCTCTTTGATGAACTCAAAGATTTCTTCAATCGGGAAGGTCAACAGGGTGTAGGCCCTATAATTCTTCTCTGCCTTCTTTGTTCTCCTTTTTTGGCATTTGCTGACTGCTTCTACGGCCAGACCCTCTTCAACTTCCGCGACAACAAAGGTTGTTGGAGCTATTTTCTTGGGTGCCGCACCCACATTTGGAGAGGACGCGGTATCAAGCATTAGGACCCTCTGAGTTAAATAGTTGACTTGGGTCTGAAGTGAGGAATGACTATCGTAAAGGTGATTGTACAACTGTACAATCTCATTTTTGATTTTTGTGCTCTGGTTGGACTCTCCTTCCATTTTCTGACTTTGTTAGTCTTTACAAAAATATATAATCTGAGACCAAACTAGCAGAAGTGAGTAATTTCAGAAGTATAAGGTTAACCAAGTATGAGGTTATGAGGCACCTTTTGAGCTGTCGCTATTCTTATGAGGCCACAGCCAGCAAAACAGGGGTACTACAGCAGCCTGTAGTTGCATCGAGTCGACCACTTGAGTCCTTGATCTGACGTTACTGCAATATAACCGCACTGGTCGAGGCTGCGTCATAAAGGTATTTAAAATTACCTGCCACATCCCCTATTAGGCAGGGGGAGCAATCCCGAAATCGAAACCCAGAAACTGGGTCCATCTCCCAAAACACGGGGACAACATGCCTACCAGGGTCTATCTAGGGCCTAGCAGCCTCTCGATGCACTAATCGGCAAAATTATAATGATAAACTCCAGATCATGGGCAAAAAACTCAATGAAAGAGAAGGAAATATCATTCTCCCCTAATCATTCACTTTTAAGAGGCTAAATCCCATTATGCTTTTCAGCACTATCTAGATGGAATGATATCACATGGGTATGTAAAATAGATCTAAGTTCATAACGAAGGCCCGAGAATAGATCTAAATATGTGAAATACCCATTTAAGGGTGTAATATAACACAAAGCTCAATAACCAGAATCTACCCGTGAGATGATGATCCACAGGATCCTCAGGGGTCGAATAAGGTGTTTAAGAACTCAAATATATAGAGAAGCAAGATTGAAATATCTCGTTCCCACAGACGGCACCAAATTGTTGATACGAGAAATCGTTCATAGGTAGAACTCATATCAGCAAGTCAAAATATAAAGTGTATAATAGATAAAATAAAGCGAGTAAATAGAGAGAAAATAAGGTATAGAGTGGTTCAGTCTCTAAAATAGGCCTACGTGCACTGTGTTTCTCCGTTATCATTATATGTGTTGTATTATACAATATAAATATGCCTAAAGAGGCGTACAAATATGAGGATAGAGGAGAATACATGGCTATTGAGGATAGGTGAGTAGCCCCCAAACTGTGTGATGACGTTATGTAGAGAGTGTTTGGCAAGGCTTCGCCAGGTGTTGTAGAAAACTTCTCTAAAGGAGAGGAATTTAATCCGTTATTTCGAGGTGTGGTCCTCTATTTATAAGAGTGTTGTGAGCTGTCACGTGTCTTGAGCACGTGACTTATATCAAGTCCGTAGTTGCTATAGTAAAAAGGGATGCGGCCTATAAGGCAAGCGCGAAACTGTTGCACCCTGCATGAGGCTAGAGCCGCAGGTGCGACGCCCTGTACATGGTAGGGCCGCGACCTGTATATTAAGGCAAGTGGTAAGTGCCGCGCCCTGTACTTGTAGGTCCGCACACCAAGTTCAGTAGGACCGCACACCAAGTTCAGTAGGGTCGCGCCCTATGTTGATAGGGGCCGCGACAGGGTGCTATATTTGTACTATCAGTGATACCCAAACATGGAAAGGATCCATCCAATGCCTAGAGGACCGCCATGGAAAGATGATTAAATCTAAGAATCTTCTGTAGAGGGATTTTATGAAAGGATCACCCTTCGTCTATTCTATCGTGGCATATCCAACTCCAGCTAAATTTAAGCCACCGGTTATCACACCAAAATACGATAGAAAAATGGACCATATTCTGCATATTGAGCAGTATCAAGCCGCTGTAGACATTTATTCCATCCCAGATGAGAAGTGATGTTGAGCGTTCTCCAGCACTATAACTGGCTCTGCCCAAATCTGGTACAACGGTTTGCCTAGAGGGAAAAAAAATAAGCGACTGGCCGACTAGTTTGTTAGCAATTTCTACTTTGATGTAAAACCGGGAAAATAAGTCGCCCATTTTCTTAGTGTTCAGAAGAGGTCTGATGAGAGCACCCGTGATTATATCACCCCATTTAACACTGAGAAGCTGGAAGTGGTGAATTACAACGAGCTAACTGCTATAATGAAACTGATGAGTGGATTGTAATTGGGGAAGCTATTTTAGGCGTTAGCTAAGGAGCCACCCAAGACAATGACTGAACTACTAGACAAAGCAGGGAAGATCATGAACGCCAAAGTAAAAAAGGCGTCCAAAAATTTCGACAACCCTAAACCACTGGTGGGAAAAATCATCGTTAAATAAGAACAAAGGGATATCATGGCCTACAAACCAAAAAATTACGACGAGTACATGCCTCTCACGGTTGGCAACCACCACATCGTGGAGGAAATCAGGGGAAGCAAAGACCTTAGATGGTTATAAAAATTAAAGATGCCAGGAAACAAGAGGGACAAAAGAAAGTACTAGGAATTCCACAAGCCCTACAGTCACAATACAGATAGTTGTATAGATTTGAATAACGAGATATAGAGCTTAATAAGGAGGGGAAAGTTATATAGATACATGGATGGAAATGGTTGACACAATCCTAAGGAGAATAAAGATAGAGGATGACTAAAAACACCTTACCGAACGGCGAACAAAAAGAAGAAGGAAAGGGACGGCGACTCAGACGATGACTCGAATCTCCCAAAGAAACCCAAAGAGACCTTGAGCAACGTCGGCATGATATATTTTAATTATCATTTCATCGCGGGAGGGGTAGCTAGTGGGGAAGAAGACCCTACAGAAATGAAAGCCTACCTGAATGAGTCCTAAGCTTGTGTGCATACGTAAGTTAATCTCACAGCTAATTCGGACACGCAATCCCACAGGGTGAATAGAGATAAACTAATCATCGACTTTTCAAAAGAAGACCTATCTGGGGTATTATATCCCCATGATGATCTCGTAGTCATCACTATGGTCATACAAGAAGGTCGGGTGGCCAGTATACTGATGGATAATGGTAGCTCCGTAAACGAAACGTTCTAAGCTGTTGCAAGAAGTTGAAGCTTTATAATATCAATCTAACACCTTATCACCAAACTCTGATTGGGTTCTCAGGGGAAAAGGTGTACCCAGTTAGGACGGTGGGTCTGGAAGTTATAGTGGGAACTTGGCTAATCAACCGGACAAAGAAAATACATTTCTTTATCCTAAAAAAATTTACTTTCAGCATATAATGTGATATAAGGAAGGATCGAACTGAAGAAGTTTAAAGCCATCCCGTTTACAGTGCATCAATGCTTGAAGTTCCCATCCCTCTTCGGAGTGGAAGTCGTCAAAGGCAATGAGAAGGTAGCACGTTAGTTATATTACATCTCAGTAGACCGAGGAGAATAAAAGAGGTTGATGACCACTTATCACATTGAAACTATTGATCCCCGGGACGAAGTAAAATTGGTCAAGGGGTAGCCTGCTAAAGATATTAAAGAAGTCCCACTTGACACTGAGCACCGTGAATGAACGGTTCGAATCAGGTCATCATTAAACCCGATTTTAAAAAAAATGCTCGTAGAATTCATGTGGTAGAGCAATAATGTACTTGCATGGATCTATGAAGACATTCTCTACATAGATCCTGACTTCATGTGCCATGAGGTAAATATGGTAGAAGGATACGCGCCGGTTATATAGAAACAAAGGGTTTTTTATGTCGAAAAGAACCTTATCGTTTAGGATGGGGTTCATAAACTACAGAACACTAACTTCATCGACGACGTCAAGAATCCGGAATAGTTTCCTAACGTGGTTATAGTGCACAAAAAGAATGACAAATGGAGGATGTGCATCAATTTTATCGATATGAACAAAGCATGTCCAAAAGATTATTACTCGTTGCCACAAATTGACCAGCTGGTCGATGCCACTGCGAGCCACGAGCTTCTTAGCTTCATGGACGCCTACTCAGGCTACAACCAAATTAAGATGAAGACTTTTAATAGAGAAAAGACGTCTTTCATAACCCACATAGGTACTTACTCTTATAATATCATGCCAATTTGTCTTAAAAATGCATGTGCCACTTACGAGAGACTGGTGAACAAAGTCTTTGAAGACTAAGTCGAGGTCAACATGGAGGTTTATGTGGATGACATTCTCATTAAGAGCAATGTAGTCACCAACCACATTAAGAACCTTAGGCAAATCTTTAACAAGTTAAAGAAGTACCAAATTAAGCTGAACCCCATAAAATACATCTTTGGGATAAAAGAGGGCATGTTTGCTAGGCTTCATCGTTAATCAACAAGGTATTGAAACCAACCCAGACAAGATCCAGGCTCTACTCAACATGAAATATCCCACAACGAAGAACGATGTGCAAAGGCTAACAGGGCACGTGGTTGCACTCAACAGGTTCGTTTCTAGAGCCACTAATAAGTGCTCGCCCTTCTTCAAAGTGTTAAGGAAGTGGTTTGAATGGAGTGAAGAATGCAAAAACTCTTTTATAGAGTTAAAGCATTATATAGGTTCCCCACAGCTCCTATCACGCCCGTTATTGGAAAGAAACTCTACCTATACCTCACAGTGTCTAAATCAACTATTATTTTAGCACTAGTGAGATAGGAGGAAAGAATCCAGAGACCAGTTTACTATACCAGCAGAGCGTATCAAGGAGATGAAGTCTGATACCCACGAATGGAGAAAATAACACTATCACTGAGAGAAGCTACATGAAGAATGAAGCCGTACTTCTAGGCCCACACTATTGTGATCTACACAGACCTACCTCTAAGGCAAATCCTATATAAACTAAAAAAATCTGGTCGGCTCATGGATTAGGCCGTCCAACTGGGTGAGTACGATATACAGTACAAACCTAGGACCATCATAAAATGGCAAGTATTAGCAGATTTCATTATTGAGTTCACATATGAGGAGAAGCCGTTAGACAGACTCCCCGTGGAGAGAGTTTGACTCTTAAAGATGAGCAGGCCCCCAGAGGAAACCTGAACTCCTAGTATCATTGAGAAGCCTCCATAGGGTGAGAGTTCCCTCAAAGAGGTAAAAGGACAATCTGATGAGTCCCATAAAAAATCTTTTGAAGTTTGGCAAAGTTGAATAAGTAGACTTCAACCAAGGCAGCGTTATCTGGAAGTTATATGTTGATGGATCTTCTTATTTGGAAAGAGGTGGCGCAGAACTTATCATCACCACACCAGACAAAATAGATGTTGAATACGCTCTATGTTTTTAATTTGAACCCTCTAATAAAGAAGCAGAATATGAAGCTATGATTTCTAGGCTAATCTTAGCTTCATCCATGGGAGCTGACCACATTTTGGCACATAGCTTCTCCCAACTAGTTGTCAAGAAGGTACTAGGTGTCTATAAAGCTAGGGAGGAGTCCATGGAAAAATATTTAGCTATTGTACAACAAAGGTTGGAAAGGTTCACAAAAGTAAAAATAGAAGGATCCCTAGTTTGGAGATGCCCTAGCTAGATTAACCTCGATAACCAAACCGTCTTTGAGAATAATGGTACCGATTAAAATAGTAGCGCATGTAATCACAGAGGAGACTAGCCCAAAACTAATGAGGTGAATATAGGACCATCAGAGATGGACCCATTATGAGAATATATTGAAGCTGGCGAACTCCCCACCAATCCGAACGAAGATAGAAAGCTGCACTATAAGGCATCCCACTATGTGATGGAGGTAGGAGTACTATATAGAAGAGGGTACACTATCTCACTATTGAGATGTGTTGATCCGATGGAAGTCAATAATCTTATTAACGAGGTGCATGAAGGATGTTGTGGAGCCCATTTCGCTATAAGGTCATGGGTCAAGCGTATAGTGACTCAGGGGTATTACTGGCCAACCATGAAGGATGACTGCGCAAATTATGCAAATAAATGTCACAAATGCCATAAGTACACAAAGATACACCATTCCCCTGTGGCTCCGTTAATGTTGATATTGTCACCGTGGCCATTCGCATTGTGGATAATCGATCTAGTCGGCCCATTATCGAGGACGAAAGGGCGGTACAAATACCTGGTGGTGGTGTTAGACTTCTTTACGAAGTGGGTGGAGGTTGATCCCCTGGTAGAAATTCGTTACGAAAGGGTATTTAAATTTATTTAGAAGATTATCATATGCCAATACGACATGCCCTTCGCGTCCATCATAGACAATGGAATGCAGTTTGATAACAAGTACTTTTAAGATTACTGCACCAGATCAAATATTCGAAAACTGTACTCCGCACCACGGAATCCACAATGCAATCGCCAAACTAAGGTCACCAACAGGACACTCTTGGATGAAATTAAGAAGAGACTCGATGATGCAAAAGGGAATTAGATCAATGAACTCTATAGTGTGATCTGGTCTTACCGAACCACTCTGCAAACAACTACCGGAGAGACACCGTGCATGCTCACCTTTGGCACCGAAGCAACCACCCCTACTAAAATAGGACTCCCCAGCCATAGAGTCCTCAATTTTGATTCCCTAAAAAGTGATCTGTCAAGGAGATTAGACCTTAATCTATTGGAAGAGGTTAGAGATAATGAAACGCTTCGTGTGGTCACCTACTAACAAAGGGCCGCACATTACTACAACCGTCGTGTGAAGCCAAGCAGCTTGAATGGGAGGCGGGGGACTACGTCCTCAAGAAGGTGATCCATAAGAAAAACAAGATCAAGCCCCAATTGGCACGAGCCTTACCCGGTAACAAGCATTTTAAGGCCAGGAATCTATCACATTGAAACTTTGGAGGGTGAGCAGTTCACGAACCCTTAGAAATTAAGAACAATTCAGGAAATATTATCAATAATGTTTTAGTCATCACTACACCAAAACAGCTGACTTGTCACGGTCTTTGACCATGACAAGTCAGGGGTGACAACTTCTTTGTCACGGAGTTATCACGGTCAACGACCGTGATAAGTTCATTAGACTTGACCTTGATATGTTTTGTTACGATAAAAAATTATGGCAAGCCTGTGACAAAACAAAAAAAATTATCACGGTCAAAGATCGTTACAAGTTTTTTTGTCACGAACTTGTCACGGTTTTTAACCGTGACAGTTCTGGCAGAATTTAAAAATAAAATTATGGGGCAGTATGACCACTGCCACTGCCCAACAGTATACTTGTACATGGCATGTATATTTATACCTATCCAAACAGCATATATCCAAATAAAATAGAAATAATGTACCAAATCATGGCATACATAATCCATATCCAAATAAAATTGAAATGAAAATATCTATATCCAAACCAACATGTATCAACATAAAAAAAATACAAATACAATCCAATATCAAAATATAAAAGATAGAAATAATGTCATATAGAAGGGTCTCGAGGAGGTAAGAGGAGGAAGTAAGGCCACACGACATATGAATTGAGACACCCCTCAATATGCTCAACGCCGCATTATACGCGTAACCATAAAGGTGAGTTCTCCCTTCTGTCCACCACATGCGTGACGTGCACTCTTACCTCAATGTCTTGGAGGGGACGGACATGAACAAGCATACCTAGGCTGAAGCCCGGGTCCCTCAACCCCTCGCTATCAGCTCCCCATAATATATGTCGAGTAGAAACATGATCGGCCAATCGATTATTGACATAGGCCTCTCGATAGGGGTCACAATGGAAAATGGATCATTATATGGCACCGAGTCTGTGCGTATCGACGATGAAGCAGTGACGTCCTCGTCCACATCCTCTTTCTTGTCTACCTCTACCTACTTTTCCTTCCCCTTGCCCTTTCCCTTGACTTTACCCTTGCCTAACTGACACTTCATGAAGGCGTACATATCTAGGACTGTCTCCTCCAACCTTAATAACTTATCATCATGGGTGTCCACCTTATGTACTAACCCTGTGTTGCTCTTATCCATTACGACGATCCTCGACTTCCCCACCTATGAGCTCACCCCCAAGTCCTCCCCTTGCGATCCTCCTCGAGCACTTGGCTGAGTGCGTACTTAGCCAAAGATGCTTTGTTGGCATCAGACTGCAACTCATGCACTTCCTTAAGCTTTGCCCGAAAAGACAAAATGTACGTGATTAGTTAATTAAGTAAATAAAAAAATTATAACATAATTAAAAAAATCAAACATTTTTAACATACAATGGCTGCTGCGACACTCGAGGACACCTCCTTGTGCTTTCCCTTTTTCGTCTGAATTGCCACATAAGCTTAGAGCCTATGTGTCATACCCCTAGGGCCACTCCCCGTGTCCTGAAATAAAACAATACAAAATTAGTAAGCAATGCAAAGTAATGCTAAATTAGAATAACATAAGACTAAAATTAAAGAAAAATAAAAACTTACCATCTTGTGCTCCATCTTAACAAATATAGTTCATTTGTTTTCCACTCAAACACATTATCATTATTACACCTAGCACACATAAATGGAAACTATTCATCATTATGACATCTCTTTGCGCATTTCACGAATTCATTAGAACCTTTGGGAACAACATCCCCTAATCCATGTGTCTCACTCCTCCACTCTTTGTATTTAGGATATCCCATCACAGCTACTACAAACAATCACCTATTATGGGTAAGAAGTGTATATTCGTGGATTAGAATAAACAAAATTATGAATATTTAGTTCCGATTAATATAAATAATCACCTGTTGAATGTGTACACATAAGAACTACCAGGCTAGTTTTTATGCGTAAATTTATTAGTGTATCAAATTCAATTTTAATTTAAAATTGAAATTAAAATCCAATTTATAATATTAATTCCTTTTTCCTCAATCTCCTCTAAAGGGTGAGTGGTCCTATCCCATTAAAGACCGCATATTTCCGTAATATACTTAATAGCTCATGCACATTATTCCAATTTGAGGAAAATTCGGCATCATATCCCCATAGTTCTCCAAGTACGCGACATAGATTCGCAAGTGTGAGTGTTATTTCAATTTATCAATTAAAATAACACTTAACATCGCATCATCTAATATGTACCCAGAGAATATTAAGATACGAATGTAGAGCTTCCCCCAAAGTAACAAGTTTAAGAAACTAAGAATATTATTATACAAAATTATGCAGTCCCCAACTGTCCTAGCGGGACAATTCGAGAGATCTCATTACAGGGATAATGACTCTCGAACGTATCTAAGGGATATTGAACGCGTACGCATAAGAACTAGAAGGCTAGTATCTATGCGCACTGAACATCATTTAAAGTATGTTTCATTTAATTAGGTCTTATCACAATTCGAGAGATTTCATTTAATTATGTAATTTCAAGTGTGTTTCATTTAATTTAAAGTACGCATAGGAACTAAAACTTATACCAATTTATACCAATATCAATACCAATTCAAATTCAATTTCAATTTATACCAATATCAATACCAATTCAAATTCAATTTCAATTTAGAGAAACGTGTCCTATAGAATTACAATGTATACAAAATAAAAAGGTTATTAACCAAACTAAGAATAAACATGTATTCCGTACTCCCTATATCGTCTACGTGACAAAAAAATAATAACAATAACATGTTCTCAATTAAGGGTTCATATTGTGTTCTTGTACAAAGAGGAACACATAATTATTTAACAAGGGCGTGTTACATCATTAGGAGGTCTATCAATATATTTCAAATGTCTTCGGTCATTTATAATATTATTACATGGCATAAACAAGGTCCGCGTGACAAATATTGAAACCCCCCACACCTTTACACACACTTCCCCCACCCCTACACAAACCTACCTCCCCCCCCCCCCCCCCCACACACACACACTGCCCCCCAATCACCACCATACACCTACACTGAAATAGCGTTGCCAAAGCCGTTTATGAAAATAAACTATTTAAGCAACTCCGAAAGTTTGTTGAAGAAACTCTTTACTTAAAATCAAAACGATTTTGAACACAAGATGTGTTAACAAAATTATGTACGAGATATGGACAAGATTTGATAACAAGTTTTAGTAAACAGTTTAAAATGTTTTAAACTCAGCACACTATTAGAAAGGGATGAGAAGATGTAGAAATATTGATACTCAGATTTTTAACGTGGTAAAACCTCAACCTTGAGGAAACATCCACGACTCCCTCTACGGAGTAAAACAAAAACAATCACTAAAACAAATATATGAGTTACAACCTATTTAACTAACATGCACACAAAAACAAATCTATACAAGTTCAGGATTGTACCCTCTGGCGTCCTTAACTTTTCTGCAGATCTTGTTTGTTGATGTAGTTGTCTCAGTTTGTCAACTCTTCTTTGTTTCAGCACTTTACGTCGACTTATTATTCACCAAATCTTATAGCCAACACTTTGAGTGTTTGTAGTGTGAAGATGTTTGTGAATGGTGTTCTAAAACACATGCATGCACACACACACACTTATTAGTTACAGACGATCCTAACAAATCACATATAAAGTCTATATGCAGTGTATTTGTTATTTTTCTTTCTTACAAAACCAAGAACCTTTTCGACCTTTCAAACTAACCCAGATTCCACGGAGATCTTGCTTAAGAAATCGGTCAAGACCTTTCTCAATCACTTTTGAAAATATTATGTGGATTGAGAACCCTCCAAGTGCGAATCCCACTAGGTCAGGTTAGGTTTTGTAAAAACAGAAATAGAAAAACATCTATTGTTGATCTTTGAAGAAGAAAAATGTTTTAACAGAAAACAATCAACAACGAAATTCTCAAGATGAGAAAAAAATGCAACTAAGTGTTCTGTGACATGAAAAACTTCAGATCTATGATTTCTATTGAAAAAGAAACAAGATCTGAGTCTATGTCTAAGTTGGAAATAAGATTTATGAACACAAGGATTTCAGCAACCCAGAAATCACTCAACCAGAACTCTCATAGACCTAAGAAAACACTAAGGATGGTGTTTTTGGTTATGGTGGTTTTTCTGGAGAGGTAAGTAGTTTGGGCTTGAGAAGTGTTTGGACGAAGTTAGGGTTTCTAACTAGGGTTTGGTTTCTCTCTCTAACTTCTCTCTTATCTCTTCTCTCTCTTATCTCTCTCTCTCTCTCTATTCTCTGAGACTTTGCAAAAAGGCAAAAGCTTTCGAAGGCTGAGATGAAGGGTCTTTAAATAGGGAGAGGAGAAGATTCCAGAGCCTCGTTCAAAAACAATGGCTGAGATTGAGTCAAGCTCCATTGACTGCAATCCAAGGGCTCACAACAGGCGGTGGATTAAACAGGCTATGATTGGCTTAAGGTATTACACGGGGATCCACTCAAAAGACATGCAGGCCATCGATAAGGATAGATCCAAGGGCTGTAAGCGTGCGATGGTTTGTCTCAGTAAAGAAACACAGTTTGGTCCAATCAGAAGACAGCAGGTGTTGGTCTGTGAACGAAGGTAAACGCGCGTCCCAAAATAATTACAAAGCCAACCCTAAAGTCTCTAGCGCTTTCGGTTTCTACCCAGAGTAACTTTAGGCCAATAAACACAACAATCCATATTTATATAATAACCCCAAGACTTTTTAAATCAATTTTAATTAGATAAAACCTTGTTTAAAATATGTTTTAAATTCCCAAAAAAATTATTAAAAATCAAATTGAGGGATTTAAACACACTCACAACATTAAAACACATAGGGGTGCAATATGATATGCAAGAATCAAATTCTAAGTGTGTGAGTGATGGCTATAGTCTTAGGATCATTACATGATAGATAGAAGAAGAAGCAACCCAATCTCTGAAGCTCTTTGGAATCTAGGATAGACTCTATTTTGTCGCAATTTCCAAACTAGATGAGCTCTTATACAGTCTAGACTCAAATGAGTCAAAAGTCAAAAGTATAAGGGCTTCAATCTCCCCCTTTGGAAATATGAGACAAAATCTCCTTTGAGTCATCTCAACTCGTAGGGCGACAACAAAAAGGAAAAACTTATACCTATAAAGGTTCTATCTACCCAAATCCTAGAAAGCAAAAATTACATAACTCAACTATATACAGTTTAACATCCTATTATTACAATGAAGAATGACTGTACAAGAAGAATTCCTGCAAAAAATTACTAAGATCAAGCTTTTTAGTATATGCAGTAGACTCAAATTTCTCCCCCATTTTGTCTCAAATGGACAAAGGGAAGGAACTTGGCAAATAAAACAGGTATTTACTCAACACAAATCATACCAATAGATTTACGTAAAGAAATGAATCTATTATAATCAAGAGGTTTGGTAAATAAATCTGCAAGTTGTAGATCAGTAGAAAGATAATTGATTTCTAATTCCTTGGTTTCAACTAATTCACGAATAAAATGATGTCTTATTTTAATGTGCTTAGTTCGCGAGTGTTGAACTGGGTTCTTAGAAATGTTAATCGCACTTTGATTATCACAATAGAGATGAAGTGTGGGTTCTAGAATACCATAATCACTTAGCATTTGTTTAAGCCATAACAATTGGGCACAACAGCTACCGGCGGCTATGTATTCAGATTCAGCAGTCGAGAGAGATGTGCAGTTCTGTTTTTTACTACTCCATCCTACCAAGTTATTACCAATATAACAACATGCGCCTGAAGTGCTTTTACTATCATCAGTACACCCAGCCCAATCAGCATCAGTGTACCCAATAATAGTGCTAGGTGTGTCATTCGTGTACCAAATTCCTAAATTTAGAGTGCCTTTAACATATTTAATTATGCGTTTAACAGCGTTTAAATGGCTCTCCTTAGGGTTGTTTTGATAACGCGCACAAACACAAACAGCATACATGATATCAGGACGCGAGGCAGTCAGATAGAGTAATGTGCCAATCATACTACGATATAAGGTAGAGTCTACAGATTTTCCATTTTCATCTTTAGATAATTTCTCTGTAGTACTCATAGGCGTTTTAGCACTCTTAGCACTCTCGAGGCCAAATTTCTTAACTATCTCTAATGCGTACTTAGTCTGCGAAAGAAACAAGCCATCTGGTTGTTGTTTGACTTGGAGACCTAGGAAGAACTGTAACTCCCCCATAAGGGACATCTGAAATTCCTTGCTCATAATTTCAGCAAAAGATTTTACTTCTGAGATAGAAGTGGATCCAAATATGATATCGTCTACATAGACTTGAGCGATAGTAATGTGTTTGCCAAACTGTTTGACAAATAAGGTTTGGTCATTTCCACCTCTTTTGAAACCTTTGTCCAGCAGAAAACTGGACAGTCGCTCATACCAAGCTCTAGGAGCTTGCTTAAGACCATATAAAGCCTTTTTCAACCGAAATACATGAGTAGGATAATTAGGGTCAATGAACCCTTTAGGTTGTTCTACATAGGTTTCCTCGGCAAGTATACCATTAAGGAACGCAGATTTAACATCCATTTGATATAATGTAAAATGCATGTGACAAGCTATAGCAAGAAGCAGACGAACTGATTCTAAACGAGTAACAGGAGCAAACGTCTCATTAAAATCAAGTCCTTCTATTTGGGAGTAACCTTGAGCAACTAGTCTAGCTTTATTTCTAATTATTATCCCATTTTCATCAGTTTTATTTTTGAAAATCCAACGAGTACCAATAACCTTTTTGTGATCAGGACGTGGAACAAGAAACCAAACATCATGAATGACAAATTGTAAAAGTTCATCCTGCATAGCAGAAATCCAGTGAGAGTTATTCAATGCCTCATTTACATTCTTTGGTTCCAAGAGAGAAACAAAGCAAGCATAGAGAGCATAATTTCTAAGTTGGGATCTTGTACGTACTGGTTCACCAGGGTTACCAACTATGTTGTTTATGGGATGATCTTTAGAAACCCAGTTAGGTACTTCAGGTGACTCAATAGGTAATGAATTATCTATTTCAGAAGAGTCATTTTCTAAAATATTTGACGATTCTTCTTCTATAGTTAATTCACTAGTCTTGCTTTCTACAGTAGTGTCACTAACAATTACATTTATGGATTCCATTAAGGTCTTAGTGCGAAGATTATACACTCGATAAGCTCTACTGTTAGGTGAATAACCTAAGAATATGGCTTTATCTCCTCTACTCTCAAATTTAGATAAGTGTTCCCTATCTTTGCAAACATAGCAGGTACTACCAAAGGTTCTAAGGTACTTAAGATTAGGCTTTTTATTGTACCAAAGTTCATAAGAGGTTTGTTTCGAATTCTTTCTAAGATAGACCCTATTAATAAGATGGCAGGCTGTACGAATAGATTCTACCCAAAAATACTTAGGTAAGTTCTTAGCATGGAGCATGACACGTGCCATCTCTTGAAGAGTTCGATTCTTTCTCTCAGCTATACCATTTTGTTGAGGGGTCTTAGGAGCACTGAACTCATGTTTGTAACCATTATAGTCACAATATTCTACAATACCAGTGTCTTTGAATTCACCACCTCTATCACTTCGGATTCTATTCACTTGAGTGTCTTTTTCATTCTCAATCCGTAAGAGAATCTTTAAAAAGGTTTGAAAGGTATCGGATTTTTGTTTTAAGAAAGCTACCCAAGTGAATCTGGTGAAGTCATCAACCATAACTAGAATATAACTGTGTCCACAAAGACTAACAGTTTGAGAAGGACCCATTAGGTCCATATGGATGAGTTCTAGGGGATTAGAGGTAAGGATATCTTTAACCCTTTTATGAGGTGCTTTAACAATTTTTCCTTCTTGACAGGGACCACAGACAATGTTATGAATAGGTTTAATTTTTGGTATTCCTCTAACTATCTGCTGAGAAGACAATTTACTCAAATTTTCGTAATTAATGTGACCCATTCTGTTATGCCATATCTCGTTGTCATCCATTCTGGCAACACTACAGATTTCAGAACTAGACATGACAGTATAACAATTGTCAGGGGTCCTGAATCCTGTAATTAAGCAATCTCCCTTTTCATTTAAAATCTTGCAATTGTTCTTTGAAAAGGTAACAGTGTAGTTTGAGTCACAAAATTGTGAAATGCTAAGTAAATTAGCCTTAAGACCTTTAACTAAGAGAACATTTTCAAGAAGAGGAAGTCCTTTTTCTTTAAGGGTTCCTTTGCCTATGATCTGGGATGATATACCATCACCAAAAACAACTTTTCCACCATCAAAATGGGTTTTATTTAAAAGTTTTGTATCATCACCTGTCATATGCTTGGAACATCCAGAATCCAAGTACCATCCAGAAGACGTAAGTTCAGCTTTTAGAGCAGAAACAACAATGTTACACTTCATCTGCGGTGCTAGATCATCTTTTCTAACCCAAATTGCCCTGGTTTTTAGTTTGCGCTTGTTTGCTCTTATTTGATAAAATTTGCGAGCATTAGATTTTTGTTGAAAAACATTTTGCGCATGATTTTGAGTAAATTTGAATTCCTGAGCATTTGATTTAGAAAAGGTTCTGGTAATCCTTCTAGTAAATGTCCTTTTAGGTTTAGTCCTTCTATTCCTATAGTTAGAGTTTTTGTCTGGTGGCCTGGGAAGGACATAATTGTTACGACTCCTCCTAGAATAGTTAAAGTTATGATACATAGGAGTGTTGTAGATAGGTTTAATCAGTCTCCTAGCATAACAATTATCGAAAGAGTGACCATATATATCACAATAGGAGCAATAAAGATTGCTCAGAATAGGGTTTTCCTTAGGAAAGTCTCTAAACAAAGGTTTTGAGAAATTTTGAGGCTGAATTTTATTCCTAGGTAGCACAGATTTGAAAGCAGGTTCACTTTTCCTAATAGGGGGGCAGACATATTTTCCCTTTGGTAAACTTTCAAGCTTAGAGCAACTTGCATCTTCAGTGTTGGTGTTTTGATGGTCAAACTTAGTTTTTAGAGAATGAAAGTCTGGACATGTTTCAATAGGTCTTTTGCCTCCTGACACAAACTTGATAGGTTCAACATGTTTAGTTTGTGTCTTCAAATTGGGGCAAAACCCTATTCCAGTTCTATCATCAGAATTGGTTTTAGATTCAGCAATGAATTCCTCAAAACATTTAGAGTTGTTTTCAAATTTGGTAAATTTTTTGAAAACAGTTGCTGTCTTTTCTTTTGTTTGTTCCAATTCTAATAATGTCCCTTTGTATTTTTTCTCCAGAATTTCATTAGCTTCAGTCAAAGTTTTCAGTTTTTCATCAAACACTTTAACTTCACTGTCATGAGACATGCATTGTGTAGTATACTCTTCAGCATTCAGTTTTACCATTAGGCTTAGATCCTCTAGCTTTTTGGTAAGATCTTTAACAATCTTTTCTAGTCTAGTGCTTTTCTTTAGAGTTTTAGTATATAGAGTGTGAATGTCTGGGAGATCATCATTGTCAGAGTCACTAAGTGAAGTGTGTGAAGTGACCCCTAAGGTTTCATTTCTTGAACTCACGCACCCATTGACATCAGCAGTATCGATTTCCCTTTGACTCACACACCCCGAGGAAGAGGTATTAATGTTCTCAGTAAGTAAAGCATCTAAACTAGTTAAAGTATGATTCAAAGCAACAGAACTAGAATTACTAAACTCATCCTCACTATCAAGCATAGGAATATCATCATTGTATATGATTTTGGCAAAGAAGGCTAAACAAGGATCAAAACCATCAGATGTCTCAAGTTCCTCATTTTCAGAATCACTTGAGTCATCCCAGGTTTTGCAGATATTGGCTCTAGAGTGTTTGTTTTGGGCATTTAAATTAACTCTACAGTCTTGAGCAATGTGTCCTAGTTTACCACATCTATAGCATTCAGTCTTCTTGAGGTCTCTGTGAGGTCTTGTGTTGTCCTTGTTCTGTTTGTCATGAGGTTTCTCATGAGGTTTGTGATTTGAAGGAGTGGTATAATTAGACTTGCCCTGTCTATTTGCAACACTGTTTCTAAATTTAACAATTTTCTTAAATTGTTTTGTCATTAGGGCAATCTGATTATCTAGACTTTCTAAGTCACAGTCCTCATCAGAATCATTACTAGAGGTGTTTAACTCAGGCTTAATCATCTTAGAGGTAAAGCTAAGATTGGAATTGGTATGTTTCCTATTAGTGTGGGTCAATTATTTCTTAAACTCTAATTCCATTTCCACAGTTCTTAATTTGCTACTGAGTAATTCAGGAGTAAGATTTGTATCACACATCTCCTCAATAGCATATCTTTTATTGTCAAATTTCTGTGGTAATGATCTCAGAATTTTAGAGACAATTTCTTGTCTATCATAAGTTATACCATTGGCATGAAGTTTAGTGACAATATCAGTAAGGTTCATATAGAAATCATCGAAAGAATCAGATTCAGACATGATTAAGGTATTATACTGTTGGATTAACATCTGAGTCTTAGCAGCTTTTACCCTAGAGTCTCCTTCGTGGGCAGTAATCAAGGTATCCCATGCTTCCTTGGAAGTGGTACAGGATGAGATTCTCTTGAACTCATGTTCGTTAATAGACATAAATATAGCGTTCTTGCCTTTGTTATTATTTCGAGAAACCTGTTTCTCTTCTTGAGTAAACTCACTCAATATTTTCTTAATCCTTTCATTGCTTCCATCAGTGGCTGGTTTAGTTGGATAAAAGTATCCGTTTTCAATGATATCCCAGACATCATCTCCCAGAGTGCCTTGAATGAAAGCAATCATTCTTACTTTCCAGTAAGAAAAATTGGTTCCATCAAAGACTGGAGGTCTGGTCAAGTTACCATATCTTTCGTTTTTCTCGTCCATAATGATTTTGAGAAAACAGTTTCAGAAACTCAGGATCTTTTTTAAAAAAAGTTCACCAAAAGCTCTGATACCAATTGAAATAGCGTTGCCAAAGCCGTTTATGAAAATAAACTATTTAAGCAACTCCGAAAGTTTGTTGAAGAAACTCTTTACTTAAAATCAAAACGATTTTGAACACAAGATGTGTTAACAAAATTATGTACGAGATATGGACAAGATTTGATAACAAGTTTTAGTAAACAGTTTAAAATGTTTTAAACTCAGCACACTATTAGAAAGGGATGAGAAGATGTAGAAATATTGATACTCAGATTTTTAACGTGGTAAAACCTCAACCTTGAGGAAACATCCACGACTCCCTCTACGGAGTAAAACAAAAACAATCACTAAAACAAATATATGAGTTACAACCTATTTAACTAACATGCACACAAAAACAAATCTATACAAGTTCAGGATTGTACCCTCTGGCGTCCTTAACTTTTCTGCAGATCTTGTTTGTTGATGTAGTTGTCTCAGTTTGTCAACTCTTCTTTGTTTCAGCACTTTACGTCGACTTATTATTCACCAAATCTTATAGCCAACACTTTGAGTGTTTGTAGTGTGAAGATGTTTGTGAACGGTGTTCTAAAACACATGCATGCACACACACACACTTATTAGTTACAGACGATCCTAACAAATCACATATAAAGTCTATATGCAGTGTATTTGTTATTTTTCTTTCTTACAAAACCAAGAACCGTTTCAACCTTTCAAACTAACCCAGATTCCACGGAGATCTTGCTTAAGAAATCGGTCAAGACCTTTCTCAATCACTTTTGAAAATATTATGTGGATTGAGAACCCTCCAAGTGCGAATCCCACTAGGTCAGGTTAGGTTTTGTAAAAACAGAAATAGAAAAACATCTATTGTTGATCTTTGAAGAAGAAAAATGTTTTAACAGAAAACAATCAACAACGAAATTCTCAAGATGAGAAAAAAATGCAACTAAGTGTTCTGTGACATGAAAAACTTCAGATCTATGATTTCTATTGAAAAAGAAACAAGATCTGAGTCTATGTCTAAGTTGGAAATAAGATTTATGAACACAAGGATTTCAGCAACCCAGAAATCACTCAACCAGAACTCTCATAGACCTAAGAAAACACTAAGGATGGTGTTTTTGGTTATGGTGGTTTTTCTGGAGAGGTAAGTAGTTTGGGCTTGAGAAGTGTTTGGACGAAGTTAGGGTTTCTAACTAGGGTTTGGTTTCTCTCTCTAACTTCTCTCTTCTCTCTTCTCTCTCTCTCTCTCTATTCTCTGAGACTTTGCAAAAAGGCAAAAGCTTTCGAAGGCTGAGATGAAGGGTCTTTAAATAGGGAGAGGAGAAGATTCCAGAGCCTCGTTCAAAAACAATGGCTGAGATTGAGTCAAGCTCCATTGACTGCAATCCAAGGGCTCACAACAGGCGGTGGATTAAACAGGCTATGATTGGCTTAAGGTATTACACGGGGATCCACTCAAAAGACATGCAGGCCATCGATAAGGATAGATCCAAGGGCTGTAAGCGTACGATGGTTTGTCTCAGTAAAGAAACACAGTTTGGTCCAATCAGAAGACAGCAGGTGTTGGTCTGTGAACGAAGGTAAACGCGCGTCCCAAAATAATTACAAAGCCAACCCTAAAGTCTCTAGCGCTTTCGGTTTCTACCCAGAGTAACTTTAGGCCAATAAACACAACAATCCATATTTATATAATTACCCCAAGACTTTTTAAATCAATTTTAATTAGATAAAACCTTGTTTAAAATATGTTTTAAATTCCCAAAAAAATTATTAAAAATCAAATTGAGGGATTTAAACACACTCACAACATTAAAACACATAGGGGTGCAATATGATATGCAAGAATCAAATTCTAAGTGTGTGAGTGATGGCTATAGTCTTAGGATCATTACATGATAGATAGAAGAAGAAGCAACCCAATCTCTGAAGCTCTTTGGAATCTAGGATAGACTCTATTTTGTCACAATTTCCAAACTAGATGAGCTCTTATACAGTCTAGACTCAAATGAGTCAAAAGTATAAGGGCTTCATACACACACACATGTGCACAGACCCACCTACACCCCCCACACACACACAACCCTACACACACGCACTCCTACACACACACAAATATACAGAGGAGAGAGAGAGAGAGACAGAGAGAGAGAGAGAGAGAGATGGTGGAAATTGAAAATGGTGGGAAAAAAAGAGGAAAGGTTTTTAGTATACAAAGTTGTCATGGACCTGTCAAGGTCTTCGACCGTGGAAAATCGTTATCATGGACTTGTCTTGGTCAATGACTATGACAAGGCTAGCCGGCTCAATGGTGACAATTTAGCCTTTTAGTGTAGTGAATTTTGCTAATGTAGTTTGCACTATCGCAATTAATAAAATTATGTTTTCATTCCTCATTTTATTATTTTCTTTCTGGTGTAAGATATAGTAAGATATATGCAAACATATCTAATTACATAAACTGCATTGCTCTGCCAAATACAACAGACCACGAATAGAAATACTTTCGCCTTGTGTAAATTTATTCTCATTAGTTTAAGAATAAGAATAAGAAAGTTGATCAAACCCTGGTAATACCTCACGGGTCGCGGACGTGGAAGATCGGCCAAAACATTGTATGACCTTACATGTCACAAACAGTTTGCCAAACCCTTGTACGACCTCATAGGTCGTGAACAAGGGGATCAGCCAAAATACTGTACGACCTCACAGGTCGGGAACAGTTTAACTTATAGAAACTTATTCTCATAGGTTTGCGAATAGGGTGATCGGCCTAAAAACTCTGTACGACCTCTCGGGTTGCAAACATAACGACATCAAGTATCATTTAAAGAATAAAGTTTTATCATTATTGACAAGCATCTAGCAATAAGAGATATGTAAGAAGATGGATAAGCTACATTCAAGTAAAAAGATATTGATGCAACCAAAAAAAAAATCCCTAAATATTGTGCCAAGAATAAAAACAAACCCATAGCTAGGCAAACCAACAATGGGAATGTAAAAATAAAAGGTAATACAAGAAAAATAAACATCAAGAACATCATGCATGATTGGTCGTAAAACCATCAGCCGGTGCATCGCCACATTCTTCACGGGCTAAGACTCTCACCTCCTCATCATCCCCTTTCCATTGATTCACCGTAATAGTGATATCAGGATAGTGGGTCATCACCCTATTCTTTATTTCCATGTATCTATCCAAAAAATAGCCAAGGCACTCCATGGTGAACCCAACCAAGGACTTATAGGCTTCAATGACTGCTACTCCAGTCGAGATAAGTGTGTCTCGAGAAGCCTGCAACTCAGCAGTAAGGTCAGCCTTCTCTTGACCAAACTTTTCCTGCTCAATGGTAAGGGCTTCATTCAGACTCTGAATTTTAGCATCATCAGTATCGAATTTTTCCTTAAGGAAGATATTCCCACTTTCCACCTTGCTCAGATATTTAGTCTTTTCCATCAATTGGTCGTCTCTCTCCTTCAACTCAGCAGATATCTTATCATACCCAACCTTCAATCTCTTATTCTCCTCAGCCAACTCATTATAGGCCACCTGATTCACTAAAGTATTCTCTTGCAGATCAGTGCACACCATAGACGCCTAGAGAACAAACAAAGGAAGGTACTTAAGACACAACTGTCAACACCGAGTTGTAATAAACAGTTTAAGAAAGGATCATACCACTGACAATATGTGCTATGCCAAGTTCCATAAAGAATCTGGGTCAAAACATCTCAGTAACTCAAAATCTTTCAAATGTCTGCGATAACCCATCAAATCAGTAGCATTCTTAGCATGATAGAAGATGGATTCATGGTCGTCCCTCAGATTCTCATAGGTGACCTTGTGTTCTAGGTCAAACTCAAACCCAGGAACTTTACCATAGCTAGAGGAATGATCGAGGCTAGAAGTATGACCAGTCCAAGAAGTACGACCAGGTCCCATCATCAACATCCTTATCTTCATCCTTAAATCTCTTATCCCTGGCTTTAGGATGCATGGGGACATTGCCTTTCACCCTAGCAGCAGCCTCAGTCTCTCTCTAATGAGTAGCTTATTCGATTGTCCAGAAAGCAGGAGCCTGCTCAGCCCAGACTATTTTTTCCCAACACTAACTCTTTTCTTCCTAGCCAAAGCCAGGTCTTTATAATCAATGGGATAAGGAGACATTCCCAGTGTCTCTTTTGCTGGATGCTCTTGTACACTTAAAAAATAGACAAGCAGATGAATCAACACACAAACTTAAAGAATTTGATGACAAAGGGTGGGGCGCCAGTATGTCTTGCCTTCTTCCAAGTTTCCTTCCCCACCTGCAAGCTTCTCACTAGCGTCAATATGGGTTTCTTACACCACACACCATTCCAAGGGAACCTCAAACTCTAATGGGGTAAGACCATCGGGGGGTATGATACCTGAAAACTATAAATTTCTCATCAGAAAATAAATCTTCAAATTTAGAGGTTTCTTCTCACAGTACTTCTCAACAAGGTCAATCAAAGACTTGGCAAGCCTGGGGTCTCATTTTGCTGAAGTGTGTAAATAAAATGGAAATATCAGAATAACAAGACGATAAAAAAAGAGCAATCAAATGCAAGGAAAAGTCTTAACTATGTTGTTGGGTCCAACATGATCTATGCCGCTTATGGGACCTAAACTCCTAATCTCCTTTAAGAAATGCATATTGTCCTTTCCAACTATGATTGCTAGTTTGGACTACAGTAATCATCCTATATCTAGACTTCCGATGCGAAAAATAAAAATACCCGGGGGCTTTAGCATTGTCTTTTAAACCATGAACATATCTAAATATCTCCCCCATCAAATCAAAGCCATTTTGATCTTCCAGACATTATAGCCCATAGTATGCTCCTATAAGTGTTGAGAGGCATCTGGGTAAAAGTCACACCATAAACCCTCAGAATATAATGAATGATAGGATAAAGAGGCAGCATCAGCCCCATTGGGAGAGCCTAAAAGGGGAGTCAAATCTCCTCAGCGTCCCTTATAGAATAACACCTCTCTAAGACACTAAACAGTTTAGTCTAAATGGAAATAAGAAGGGAGAACTTCTCTCTCAATGCATCAAGCTCCTCCTCGATGATAGTACATTGATACCATTGAGTATCAGTCTTAAGGGGATTATAGGTATTAGAGGACCCAGAAGGGACTTCTTCGTCCTCATCCATGGCCTCATCATAGGACCCGTCAATAGGAGAAACAAAAGAATAAGGACCAACACCCTCAGGCCTAATGTCCTCTGCCCTATCAATAGCGGCCTCCTTAAAAAGAGAATAAAGATTAATGGGTCCTATGGACATGGTATTCACACAGTTACCGACAGTAGAAGGGGATACAATAGGGATGGTAGAAAAAGAATCTAAAACATGGGAATGAATGTAAGGACCCCCAGGATAATTAGAAGAATCACAACTGGAGGGAATTCTGGGTGTGTAGCAAGGATGACCAGGCTCTTCCTCCTGTTTAACCTCTTGTTAATGGTATGGGAACCTCCTCTTAGTACTACTGGGGCCTTCCGACTCAAGTTCGCAAATAAAATAGTAAATTCGTTGGACGTGTGGAGAGAAACTAATAAGAGCTTCTATCGCTATTTGCTAAATCTAGGCCAACCAACTCAATGGTCGTCTAAAGCTACAATATCCAAACAAGAGCAAAATACCAACAAACAAATTAAAGAATGGAGAAATCCTAACAAAAATAAGGAAAGACATACCTGATAAAATTAATTAAATTCAATACACCAGACGAAAGACATGGAAGAAACCACAAAAATACTTTTGGTGGCGAACGACCGATCCCTCAAGAATGCCCAGAGTAATGCTTGAATCTCTCTCTCTCTCTCTCTCTCTCTCTCTAGCTATTTGAAAATATAAAAGTAATGATGGATGAGATTTATGGCGTGAATTTATACCTTTGAAAAAGAGAGTGAATGTAATACCCCGTGATTTTAATGACTTTTAAAATGGGTTATATTTTTAATTAATGGATTAATTGGATTTTATTATTAATTAATTCATTTGGGTTTTATCCGAATTGTGGATATTAAATGTATAATTCTGAATATTACTTAAATATATTTAGGTAATATATGAATGAGATGCTATTGATATGGCGGTGTGTTATTAATTCAGTAATTTGAATTTTTAGTCGGACGCGGTATGAGACGTGTCGGGACTAAATTGTGAGATTAAAAAGGAAATTTATGTTCTATCGACCTTATAGTCATTTTGACTGCGTAGTTGCGTCCGGAAGGTTCGAAATAGTCAGAAAAGTCTATTTGGATGTTAATTTTGAGTCTCGGGTCATTTGGAAATGAAAAGACAACCCAAAAGGGCATTTTGGTCATTTTTACAAGGGGGATGAATGGTGATTTCGGGTTTTGTCCTATTATAAGTATGTGGAGATTAAGTGTACGTGGGTTATTCATCTCCTCTACACAAAATAGAGAAGTCATCTTCCTAAAGAGAGTGAAAGGTTGCTTGGGAAGGGAAAAGCTTACATGGAAAGGAGAAGAACTAAGAACCAAGGATCACCACCACCAACCACCACTGGAGTTTGACCGGAGAAGGGAGAACCACCTGAGATATACTACACCAAAGGATCAGACCATCAGTAGAGGCAAGTGTTTGATATTTGCAATTTAAGTTTGTATATTGTCCATGTTAGAGTAGTTGTAAAAAGAGATGATTTTTCATGTTTGGAAGATGAAAAGATGAAGTTTTAAATGGATTTTTGGAAACTGAAAATATATAGGAATCAAACTCATGTTGTAGGTAGATAGTAATCCACGAAATAATCATGAATCTGTTGAAGAAAATCTGGAAACCATTGACATGTTCTTGAAGATATTAGGTTGATAATTTTCTGGAAAAAGAGGAGATAAACATGCTTTTAATTCAATCTCTTGATGATTCTAGGATGTTTTGATCGTAGAAATTATTTATATATGTTGATATAACATGTAGTAAGGATTATAAGTCATTTGGGTTGTTAATATGAAGGTTTGAATGAACAAAAATGATGAAACCCATAGTAGAAGAAATGCAGAAAAACCAGGCTGTTACCTGAGTGATCGATTGATCGACCCCCTGCCTTCGATCGATCGACCTCCCCAGAATTCCTAAAGTTGTTTCTTTTTAAATTTTGATTCTTATCCCAAACCTTTTGTAGATCTTTGGTGATTATTAATTGGATATTATGGGACTTAGAAAAGATCATTAGACCCTTGATAAGATTTGAATTAAAGTGATTGGGATTTAATTGATTAGAATGATGATAATTAAATTGAAAGATATTTCGGTTGCTAGATTCACATGTTGGATTCTAATTGGTATGCATGAGGATTAAGGATAGGTCCAGTAGGGCAGATTTAATATAAGTGAGGGTAGCCTTAGGGTTACAATTTGAACATCAAGGACTGAGTTTAATCTCATTATTGATTTCGCAAGGGCTGAGTGTAGTAAAAGAGCGTAGTGGTATGGCTCCTGGATAGAGATGGGAGTTTAGAACAAATTTGGTTGGAAGAGGGTATGCGGTTATCCCGATCGCGTATTTGAAGTTAACGGACCTCCTCGATCGACAAAGTTAAGTAGTAGTGTATTGGAGGGGTTCCTTGTTTGGATTTCGCTTTGCGAGACGCTCCGCGCATGAAACTTAACAACGTCGAGAATGGAGAGATGTTATAGGATGTGAAGATAATTAAATTATGAAGTAAAGATATGATATTTTATTTCGTAGAATTTAAAAGAGATATAATACTACGTATGGGAATTATCTAAGGGTAATGTGAGTACCTTGTTGATATTATATTATAGGTATGATAATGCCTATTTGATTGATTAATGATTATGTGTATGACATACCTATCTTACTTTCTATCGACGGGAGGTTTGCGCGTGAGGGCAGTCATATCCTGATGAATCCATGGAATCTTTGATTTATCGCTCAAGAACATAGGTCTATGAAAGACTTATCGGGGAGTTGATAAGTCCGCTAACTGTGGGTACGTAGGTATGTGCGTGACCCATGGATACAAGAACTATGTTCGCCTCCAATTTGTATGTTATTGTTTATGGTTCGAGGAATCTTTACCGAACCTTTAGTCTCCTATTCGACGACCAGCGATGATGGGACTTGATAGCAGAGTAATGCATTGCACCGCAGCTGTGACTCGGGGTTCCGTATTATATATGAATATATATATAATGAATTAAATTAATGAATGGATATATTATGGTTAGAACATCTGCTGTGTGATAATTGTAGATAACGGTGAATTGAGAAAGAATGAAATTAAGTTAATGAATGTTTTTTCTTATAGAATTGAAAAGCTTAATTCATATTAAAGAGAAACGATTCATATAAATGAGAAATGTATAAGAAAGATTGTATAACGTACGGTATGGGACATACGGGGTTATGATATGGGAATGGAAATCATAATATGGAAACTAGTGAAGAGGAACCATTAACTAGGAGGTTAATAGGAAACGTTAAGTGTGCACTCTAGTTGAGAGGTGGGATTAGCAAGTGAGTGTGGGATGCTAACATGTACATAATAAATGCTTTATTGCACTTGTTAAATACTTGTTGTTTTATAAATCATTTTCACAATTGGGCTCTGACCCGTTTCCTTGCATATTTTCGTTTCTATTGTATCTTCTATATAAGGTGTCCAGCAGCAGGGACGGCAACCTTAGTTGATTTTGACGAGCTATGGAGCTATGGAGTATTGCTTAGACGCTTATCTTCTTTTGATTCACAGTGATCTTTTAGTTAGGGCATGTCGCCCAAAGGATTCAGTTATCTTCACTAGCGGGGTCAAATACTATTGTATTCGTGTCTTTTAATACATTTAATATTATTGGGATTACTGTAATGGAATAATATTATTTGAGAATGTTTATTCCAATTGCATTTAAATTCTTTTGTGTTAACTGTTCAAGTATCAATGTTGTAGAATAAAATGTGTTGTGTTATTCTTAAACTAGAAATGGATTTTGTTGAATTAAAATTTGGAAAGTTTTTAACACCGGCCTAATTGGGTATTGGGTGAGTTGTAAATGTTTTCGACAGTGATGCTAAGAATGAGCCAGACAGTGATGCTAAGAATGATACAACTGTATATTCTGTTTTAATTTGGTATGGGACTGGCCACCCGGTATTTAATTAGGTGGGGTGTTACAGTGAAATGGCGCAACAAGCTAAACATTAGAAAATCTGCAGAAATAGAATGACGGTGCAGAGCATCTGTCACATGTCATGTCGCCATCATTACAAAGAAGACGTTTCAACTAATCGAAGCGTGTACCTAAATTTTTTATAAACCCTAAAGGAAATCTTATCGACCTAGGACGACCCAAAGTGAGCCGACCACAAACGGCCTGATACGAGCAACATGTACCACCTCATCGAATCACCTTGCATCAAATTGCAGAGTTCGTGCAAGAGGTCTTGGGGGATTTCTATTATACCCATATAATCCCGAAGCTAAATAAAATCCAAACGCCAAGAAGATTAACAATGTGTTCGGCTCCACTCCAAAATGAGGTCGGCTCAATGATAATATTCTTGGCCTACCTACTTGATAGTTATCCCATCCGTATAGATAAATTCGGACACACCATACATTCATATGGGTTCATACAAACTAAGTACCCCTCATCAAACATGTGGAGATAAGGAGAGTGTGATGGTTACAAGTTAGTAATCCACACACCTATCAATGACGTTAGCCCATGATCCTAGTCATATTAGTTTGTTATACTAATAAACATGTGTATTTAGGTGTAACTGCCTGACTTATAAGGGTAATTCGTATGTCCTCTTGATATGCTCCATGAATCATCTATAAATGAGGGATTCATCCACCTAAGAAGGGGACTCTCTTTGGGATCCATGTGATTATCATGTTGTAACCGCAACCCTAATTTTAATCTTGACAATATTGCAATAAAAACTTGGCAACACCTTGGGCGTAGGTTTCCTTAAGGGGACGAACCACGTAAAACCCATTGTGTTCTCTTTGTCTCTCATACCCATTATCTATCTATTATTATTTGTTTTTCTTATTGATTGCTCTATTATTGGTTGTCTCCATTTCTGGACATCAACAATTGATAAGTACGTATAATTATGAATATATTAAATAATATTTTCAATACATTATATATATATATATATATATATATATATATATATATATATACATATATACAGTCCTACTCTTGTGCGGACTAGTTCGGATTTTAAGAGTGCAAACCGGACATGTGTCACCAGGCAGTGAGCCCAGAAAAAGAGAGAATGTGCCTATAATTTAGGCGATAATTTCTAGGTGCACCGTTAGGTGACACATGTCCGGTTCACATTCTTAAAATGTGAACTAGTCCGCATAAGAGCATTATTATATATATACATATATATATACATATATATATATGTATATATATATACATATATATACATATATATATATATATATATATATATGTGTGTGTGTGTGTGTGTGTGTGTGTGTAAAAGTAATTACATGATTTGTGTATAATGCATACATATTTTTAAAGCAAGTTTACCAAACGCTCACAAATTTGAAACGTAAAAAATAGTTTAAAATATATTCTCAAAAACTATTTTCTGAAAACATAACCAAATGGACCCTTAGTTGTTTTGTAAGAGCTCTCTGATCATTGCAAAATTAATGGGCTAGTCACGGTCATGAGCTATGCCCAAAGGGGTCACAGTCCAAAATCGTAACCCACCGGTGATCCATGATAGCGCTAAGTGTCCCACTCTTTTTGTCCCATTGATGGTCACGATGTAGAGCTGTGACCCACCAATGACAATATATAGTGACCGAGGTATTTGGGGGATAAAATTCCCGCCATTTCGGTTACAAAGGTGGTCACGGTCCAAAATTGTGAACCACTTGTGACAATTACCAGTGAACATTGGTCACGATCAAGAACCGTGACCTCCAAACCTATTTGAAAATTGTCACATTTCGATAGTCAAGATTTTGTACTGTGACCAATTCTCAAGCTTTCAATTGATCACCTATGGGGTCACGGTCAAAAACCGTACTAGGTTTAACTCATTAAAGGGTCAGAGAATGGGTCACAAGTTTGGATTGTGACCCCATTTAAGGTATGATAAAATCAAAACCCTTATATTTTATTTTACCCTTCCGCTAAAAATTATAACTTTCTCTCGACTAAACCCAATCTCTAATTGCCTCTCTCTCTTTTCATTTCTTAGGGACTTCTCTATCTACACACAAGTACTCCTTTCATTTACTTACGTGTGTGTTTAGTGCATGTGTTTAGCGCATGTGTGTGTGTGTGTTTTATGTGTGTATTTTCAGCGCGCGTGTGTATGTGTGTGTGCGTGTTGTGTGTGTGTGCGTGCGTGTTCAGTGTGTGTTTGTGTGTTTTGTGTGTTTATGTGTGTGTTCAATCTATGTGTGTGTGTACGCGTAATTCAGTGTGTACTCTTTTTGTTACCCTTTGGGTTGTTGTATTGATACATTAAAAATGAAATTATATATATTGGTTATACTATTAATATTTAAAATACAAAATTATATTAAATTGGTTAATGTTATCCATTTCATTATACTCTTTTTTTCACATAATAAATATTTTTCAATAACTTTAAATTGAGAGAAACAACCAATATATGTAATTTCATACCTTCAATTTTTTAACATGATGATTTTTTTATTATATATTTTAGTCCTTATAATGAACAACAACCAATGTACATAACAAACGTGTGCATCATGCTTATGTGCTATATTGAAATACAACCATGTTTATTATTAGAAATTGTATATGAAACTCTTGATGTAGAATTGTACATAAAACTCATGTTCTATAATTATGTTCTTGCAAATCTATTAAGTAGACGATTTAGAAAGAGTAAGAAATAATCTTGTGTTGGATTGTTAGGCTTATGGTTGTTGGGTTGATAATTGTTGGGTAATTGGTTTAATACAAATGATGAATACTTAAAACGCCCACTTTACTAATTCTTTATGATAAATCTTTAACTAATTATTTTCCTTAATGATGACCACATCATAACGACTAAATGTTTATAATATAGTCATTTGGTTAACTTGTTCTGACAATGTTCGCCCCTTCCTTAAAATTAAATTATAATGAACTTAAATTGGACGTGTTGTGTCTGATTTATTAATCAGAGGAAAAATCATAACTTGTTTACCATTAATTAAAGCCATAATTTGTTATGCCTTCACCCTTAAGACTCATATTTTCCTCCTTATATATATATATTTTCTCAGGAAAAATAAGTCAATGTAGTAAATACAGAAAGCAAGAGTACAAAAGGGTGTCATTTGACTGTACTAAAAGATGTTTCATTAGCTCACACCATATAGAGGGAACTCCGATTTAAAAGTATGGTAATAAGAAAATTGAACAATTCAATTACCTTACAATTCATGGAGTTCATCTCTCACAAGAGTACCTATTCAATCATATTTCGTTGCCAGTGCTAGAATACTGATGAGGGAATAGAGAATATATTTTCCATGCATAATCCCGACAAGGCACTGACGTTAGTGATAGAGATAGAAAAGGCCTAAAAAATATTCATCCTTTGTGGATACAATTCTGTAAAGTGATCATTCACCCATATTGCAACATCTAGCCACACATGAATAATAAAACAAGGTTGCAAATAAGTTGAAGAATAAAGGATTCCGAGTTCATGTCACGGGACGTCCGGTTCGAGAACATGACTGCATAGTCACGGGACATCCATCTCGATAACATGACCAAAGCGTGAAAATAGTTAAACTTAGGCTTGAAAATATATCGTTGAAGGGTGAAAATGAAAAGCATCCCCCAAACAACCTTGTTATAGGCACGAACACCTCGTACGGGATCAGCGTAATACGTATTAACTAATTGCGTAGTCACATGACTCTCTGTTAGAGAACATGATCAAAACTTACAAATAGTTAGACTTAAGTTTAAAAACATGTCGTTGAACCGCAAAAAAGCAAAACAGCCAACAAATAGTCCCAGAAGAGGTATGAACAACTGACATCGGACCAACGTAACACATAGTAACTGACCGAGTAGTCATAGGACTCATGGTTCGAGAACATGACCAAAACTTGTAAATAGTTAGTCTTAGGTTTCATAACATATCGTTGAAGGGCAAAATCGTAAAAACAAATTGGCCCCATAAGAAGCACGAACACCTCACATGGGATAAACGTAACAGGTAGCAACTTATCGCATAGTTACGGGACTGTCGTTTGATAACATGACCAAAACTTGCAAATTGTTAGATTGAGGCCTGGAAATATGTAGTTGAAGGGAAAAAATGCAAAACATACCCCAAACGAGCTTTGCAAGATGTACGAATAACTCGCACGGGACTAACATAATATGTATCAACCAACCGCGTAGTCACGGAACTCCCGGTTTAAGAACATGACCAAAACTTGCAAATAGTTACACTTAGGCTTAAAAATAAGCCACTGAAGGGCGGAAATGCAAAACTGTCTCCAACTAGCCCCCACAAGAGGCACGAACACTTTGCACGTGTTCAACGTAATACGTAGCAACTGACTGTGTAGTCACGGGACTCTCAGTTCGAGGACATGACCAAAACTTGTAAATATTTAGACTTAGGCTTAAAAACATGTTGATGGGAAAAAATGCAAAACAACCCAATTTAGTGTGTTCTCACAATTATGCATTCATATACATTTTCATAAAAAAACAAAAAAATATAGAGGGCCTATACTAGACCTATCAATGGGTCGTGTCGAGTCGTGTTCGTGTCATTTTTTATCGTGTTCAGGTCTTATTGAGTTCGTGTCTAAACGGGTGACTTTTTTATCTTGTGAAAAAATTATATTCAAACCCGACCCATTATGTTATCATGTCTTGTCGTGTTCACTCGTTAATAGCCACTAAGATAATGAATTAGTTTGAATTGTATACAAATTGACATATTATCTCATTTTTGAATCCAAATAGACCCATTAATTCATTGACACTAGTAAATCTCTCATTTAGTAAAATTCATTATGATTAAATTAACATTATGCTACATAAATTATTTATAAGTTCCAAAATTATATCTTATTTACTTAAATTAATGGGTCATAGCGGGTTTTATCGGGTATTAACGGGTGAAGGGGGTCAACCCTAACCCGACCCGTTAACTATCGTGTCTTATCGGGTTGGCACTGATATGACCCGAACCCATTAAGGGTCCACCTATTAACTTATAACTTTGTGTCGGTTCGTGTCGTGTTATCGTGTCATGCCTCATTTTGCCAACTCTAGCATGTACCATAATTTCTAATTTAAAGTGTTCTCGCAATTTTTTAACACATTTGACATAATTTTTTATCAACCAAAATAAACACCATAGATTTGAATTATGGATTAGTCTCCAACCTTATTCATCTTACGAACTAAATGGACTTTATTGTCATTTTTTTACTATGTAGGCATTCTAAAGTTATTTTGGGGGATTTAATTCCATTGTCACTTACAACTTGGGACATTTTTGAAGTTTTGTTTGTAGGTCTCAATGGAGAAAGAACATTTCGAACATATTCACGCAAGCATTCGTTGAATTTTTATTTATGTTGTACATATTCACGTAAACATGCATTCACGTAAACATGCAGTGTTTTTTTAGTCTATGTTATACATATTCACGCAATCATGTATTGTATTATTACATATTCACATAAACAGGCGTTAGTTAACTTGTGTTGTATTATTACTTATTCACGCAAGCATGCATTCATTAACTTTTATTACATATTGGTGAAATATTTATTTCTGGAAATTTAAACAGGTTTTTTGGAAATGCAAATAAATAAATTTAATTTTTTTTTAAGTTTTTCATTTGGTCACGGTTAAAAAATGTGAACATGTATTTTCTTTTAATCAAAATAAAAATGTTGTCACGGTCCAGAACTGTGATCCCAAATTTATTTTAATTTTATAAACAAATTGTCACGGTTTTAAACCGTGACCAATTATTTCTTTTTAGATAAAAAAAATATTTGGGGCCATGATTTTGGACTGTGGTATACTGATCAAGGGTTCTGACCGAGACCCAAGTTCTCCCATCTGGGTCATGAGGTTGGACCGAGACCCGCCATGGTATCATAGTCATGGGTTTGGACCGTAACCTAGGTTCTCTATTGTGGGTCATGGGTACAGATCGTGACCCCCAATTTTATCATGCTTAATGTTTTCACGGGTACAGATCGTGACCCATAGTGGTAGTCACGGGTCAAAACCATGATCATTGGTGAAATATGGTGTAGTGTTTTTCCCTTAAGCCATTCAACTATTTTCATGGTGCTACAACCACGGTATTATTATTTTAATTTCATTTAGAGCACTGATATTAATGTGGATATTGAAACCTCCATTTTTCTTCTTCATATATACATTTTTCTTCTTCAACCTTTCATATTACTTATTCAAATAGGCATTTTAAGTAAATAACCCTATGAACAAACACTTCGGGTGAGGAAAATTTCGACATCTAAAAATTCTAATTGAAATTTTCAATCCCTGCCTTGCCAAATCATATAGGGGTAGACAAATACTTGGGATGAAGAGTCGAATAAGAAATGTGAAGGGTTGAAGAAGAAAAATTCGGGTTTCAATATCCACATTAATACCAGTGGCCTAGTTGAAAATAAAATAAGAGTGCAGTGGCTATAGCACTAGAAATAAGTTTAGTGACCTAAGTGGAAAAAGTTGCAAAGTTCGTTACCTATTTGCTTAAATAACCTATTATTTAATTTAATAAAATTAGAAAAATCTTTTAAAAAAAATACATATTTGAGTTCATGCATTTTTAGGTGTTTTATAACATGTCAAAATAAGATTTATGTGTGTGTGTGTGTGTGTGTACACCTATTTATATATGTTGTGATAAAATTGCTAAAACATATTATTAATATATAGTGTACATTTATGTCACTTTTCATAATGAACCAAAATATTAAATTTTGATTCCGAATAGAGATTTATTGGTTAACCAATCGAAGAGAAATGATTTATGATAATGATAAAAGGTTTATTTCCAATCACTTTTCCGGTATTGATAAAAATACTTAGGAGTTCCAAATGGGGCATAACAGCGGACGTAGGTACAGCGAGGGAGATGTACTGAACCACTATAATTTTGTGTCATTGTTATTTATTTCTAACTTAAGAACTCCTCCTACTTCTTTAAACAGAGATATTTGATGAGGTTGATGTCCTGACCGATTTTGGCACCATCGGTAATTAATTGCAATGCATAACTGGTAATTTTTTATTCATAAAAACGGCATGGGTTAAAAAAGTTGCATCGTTCAAGGGTAGATATTCTCTCACGGAACTCATTGGGGTAAAAGGGGTCAGATGTCTTATTGTTTTGAACTCAAAGGGAACATTGAGTTTGGTGTGTGTGTGAGTGTATAAAGCTTCAAACGGAACATTGAGTTTCATGTGAAAAATTCTAACAATGATTATTCAATGTTTAGTGACAATGATTCTCGTAAAACTTTGAAAGAAACACACTTTCATGTACAATATATGCTCACACGAACTTGCAATTATTCAATATTTGGGAATGGAGGACCAGAGTATAAGTAATTATTTAGGGGATGAAGCCTGTGTACAAAATTAAAAAATAAAAAATAAAAGATAAAAACAAAATATGAATCCTAAGTTTCCATTTTCGAGCACATCCTCACGTACTGCAGTGCCTTATACAAGTACCAGGTGCGTGTCCAAGAGCTTTAAAAAAGTTAGAAGCATCTTGAGGGAGAGATAAAACCGAATGATATGTATATATGATAGAATTTTTGTCTCCGTGCTTGTACATAGTTGTGTTTCTGGTGTAGCTAATCTAATCCTATCCGAAAATAGTATATAAATATGGTACGCGGAAGAACTGATACAGAAAAAAAAATGGTTCGAAACCCAACAAATGATAAGGAAACCAATATACATGTCTGTGCTGCTACGACGTGTTGTCCCAACATAGAAGCATAGTTATGCACATCCTCATTATATAGAGCTTCCCCTTCTGTTGCCTCACCATTCTCTTCCACTTGCCTAATCTCTCTTTCATCCATCCCATTGGCCACCAAGCCTTTTGCTTCGACGCAGTCCTATCCCATATCATTACTCTTTATATATACACACACACGTGTGTGTGAGACGAGTAAATGACTGGCTGGTAGTAGGGTCAGGTTGTACCCTGATTTGGCACAGCCCTCACGTGGGCTTACTCTGTGAGTTGATGTTAACTGGGTAAACTTGCCGGCCACTTATACTTGCCACCCGTATAAACGCAGATTTAAGCTGAAACATGAACCTTATCTTCCATGATTGGAAACCCCACATCCTCATATTTTCTTCTGAGAGAGAGAGAGAGAGAGAGAGAGGTGTACAACTTTTGGGGTAACTCCAAGCCCCCCAGGAATGTGAGCAATAGTTTTGACACAATTGATATCAGTCTATCAGACACGAGCTTGCCACAATTAGTATAATACACCTAATGCACGGAGGCATGGCCATAACTTGAGGATAAGAATACCATTAAAAAAAAATCATCAATAAGGCTAGAAAATGTATGAACATATTTTCATCCTATAATTTATCGGGCTCAACTATCAAAATGTATTTTTATACTACTACAACACCCTTAATGAATAAAAATTAAAAAGATAACTTGCTCGATCTAAACTTCATTACTAATTTTTTAGTACGTTTTTGCTTTGGCATAAGGTAGCCAAATCCCATCGCTCTCTTGGTTCGTGGTTTTTTTGGAGGAACTCCAAAGGGGAGATTAGTGTCTTAGTTTTAATTTTGTTGGAGGGGTAGTGTGTAGCCGATCCATTTCATTGTTGGATATACTTCTCGTATGCGTATTCCATCCCTAATCGGTTTCATTTAATGAAATCCTTTACTTTATCAAAAAAATTAAAAAAAAAAAGAAGATATTTTATGGGGCGAAATGTACTTATAGTACAATCATCACATTTTTTCCAAACATATTTGTTTGTTCAACATAAATCTATGTATGTAGTTTTACAACCGCCAAAATTTAAGAGAAAAGAGTAGATTTATAGTTGGTTAATGCAATAGACTTAATATGTACTTCTTTACGTTTTAGTTTTATAAATATTTTTTCTCGTTTTTTGGACAGGTGGGGAGGGGAAGGGAGGGGGTGGGAGAGGGCATGGAACCCTCATAAGAGTGAGAGCCCGTGTGGTTAGAGTGTTATAACTATACATTAAATGTACTTGAATAAAGATGTAGCTACAAAGTAGACGGGCTTACAGCCACTCAATTCAAAATAAGATGTTTTTAAAATACCAATAATATTTTCAAGTCTCCTCGTAGCAGAAAAATGAAGAATATGGATTATCAACAAACCCCCCAATTAAAAATTGATTGAGAATCACGAGCAATTGATTTTGACGTAACATATTATAATAATGATGTGTACCAAAATGTCCCTTAAAAGTCAAGTGAATAACCAAGCCTCTTGGTCCAGTGGTATAAGGCTGCTACTGAGACACTGTTTGGGGGTGGATTGGGTTTGGTCCCCAGTTCGATCCCTGGCAGTGTCAAAATAATGATTGGCCAGCAGAAGCCACGAACCGCGAGCGGGGATTAGTCGAGGTGAGCGTAAAGCTGGCGCGGACACCCCGTGGTATAAACAAAAAAAAAAAAGTCAAGTGAATTTCACTTATTTTCCTACTCATCTATTAAAAATATTCTTGTGGCATAGGCCCGAACACAAAAAATATCAATTTTGGGAGAGATTTTGAAGAACTTCTTTGAGACTCATAATATGACTTATTATCTTTCCAAAAAAATTTCATAATTTGGGACAAAACAAAAGAAATTATAAAGAAAAAAAATCACTTCCAGGCAGTTGAAATTATAAGGTAATAATTGTTTTATGCATTGTACGGATGTAAATTGTTACAGAACTAGAGATCCTTTCAATCTGTTACTTATTTTGTTTGTTTTTGGAAGCATTGATATTTTTACTGTTAAAGAAATTTTAAGTTTTCAGTTTTTATTTAAAAATAATGTTTAATAAGAGTAAAGCTATTAACACTCTACTTAAGTAATTTATCACTCTGAAAATGATTGTAATGAGTCATATTTTTCTAACTATGTAGGGGAATTTCATTATATAATAGAGACAATATTTTTTTTCTCAAGTTTAACTTTCCTTGGTGAAAAATACTTTAAAAAATTATACAAATACCCTATTAGTTATACAAATTAGTGATATTTATGGTATGTAATTAAAAAATATTTGTAAATCTCAATCGCATCAAATGTGCTTCCACTTGTAAAATATAATGATATAAATGATTAGTGATATAAAAATATTTGCAGAGTTCTTAATATACAAATTAGTGATATAAATGATTGTAATGAATATAAATGTGCTTCCACTTGTAAAAAATATTAAGATATAAATGTGCTTCCACTTATAATGTGTCAGTGTCGCTCTCAATTTTCCGTATATTCATTTTCTCCGCTTTTACATCCGTAAATGTACCATGAAATAACTTAACATAACATTATAAATGGCGGAGATCCATAAGTACAATCACCCCAATATATTAGCCATCTTCTCTTAAGAACTCTGGGTTTGCCCTTGGTAATGACATTGTGTAAGGACTTTTGGTGACACTTTGAGATTTTTATGACATTTGGTAATAACAAATATTTGTTGAAATGCTTTATGAGCAGCCATTCAATAATATAGTACAACGAGCTGAACTAGTAAAACAAATTAAGTTAAAGTTTACATGACCTCAAAAATAACAAACTCGAAAGATACAAGACAGGAACCCGTACTCTGGAATGACCCCCCACCCTCATGGCACGCAGCAACCAGAACCTCACGTGATATCTACGTTCACTTCCCGGGGAACACTAGGGCAAGGAGCACACTTTGACTCAAAAAGCGGATTAGGAATGAAACATATGTCCTCCCAAACTCATCCAAGGTAAGATATTTTCATCAACTATCCCTTTCAACAACTGCAACGATGTTCCATTGCCATTATGTATATTTATTTTCATCAACTATCCCTTTCAACAACTGCAACGATGTCCCATTGCCATGTGACAAAGTGGTAGTGTAGAATGTTTCTAATTTTTCACCCCTCGTTTTTAAGCCAGGTACTGCTCCAAAAGTAACCCCCCCAAAATACCAATATAACCTTGCTAGGTTGAATTCGTGCTCAAGTAGAGCTGCATCTTAACTTTTGTTGCTACAATGCTAGAAACAAAATTTCTCAAGTATGCATGGATAATGCAGTGCAGCTATAAATGCAAATCGCTGTTCTATATATGATAAAAATGTTTATTTTGAATTAGCCACCATTTAATTGTCATTACGATTTTAGTGATAATTTTATATTGTTTAAAATTTTAGGCTTTATTTTGAATGTAAGTAACACTATTTGCATCGTTAAAATTCAAACTGATAGATAAGATATGAAGAATAACAAAATAGTGGCTAAAGTAAAAAAATTATAGTTAAATGGTTTAATAAAATCAAAATGTCTCATAAAAAATATGTTGCGTTTGATGTTTTTCATATATGTTTTTGGTTCAAGTTAATCAACATCGTTTAAATTGAACAGATTTTTTTTTTTTTAGAAGAACATGCTGCTACATTTCATTTCTTTTCCACAATTACAGTAGTAAAGCATATACAATATATATAAGGCCACTGCTCAACACAATATGATTTAGTGGGTAGTTGCAGTTAGTGGGTAGTTGCTATACTTATGTGGATGGTTTGCTAGTGATTAGGCCTATAAATTGAGCGGCCGAGGCCCGAAGCTCGCCCGTTTGGCCCATTATTTTCAGGCGAGCTTTATTTGAGTTTGAGCCGAGCCGAGCCTGAGCCAAAATTCCAAGCCCGAATGAATTTCGGGCCGAGCTTGAGCCGAACTTCGCCAAGCCCGAATTGGGCCCGAAGCCCTAACTTCATATTAATAAATAAATAAATAATTTATATAATATAACATATTTATGTTAATATTGTTTAATTAGGTTTCGTCCTTTTATTTCATTTATTATTTTTTCTAAAAAAAATCATTTGTCATAATACATTAGATTACATGTGATTTTTAATTTTGTGATTTTATTGTTAATCTCATTATGGGTGTTTGATTTAATAATTGATCAAGTCACAATAGGCCTTTGTAAGTGATCAAATTATGCTAAATGTCTGAAATTTAATAGGCATTTGTAGCTTTTCACTCTTATTCCCCTTGTTTTAATTTAATACATTTCATAATTATATATTTTATTTCATGAAATATTAATTAGATTTTAATGTATAATTTGGTCCATGATGGAAATACAAGGGAAAAAAATTAATTCAAACTTTTTTAATAAAAAAATTGAAATCGGGCCCGAAGCCCGTAATATTTATGAGCCGAGTTCGGGCCTAGGTAGGAAAAAATAATTCGGGCCGAGCTCGGGCTTAAGCATGGGTAAGTGAGTTCGGGGCGAGCCTGAGCAGCGTCAAGCCCGGCTTACCCAGCCCGATTTACAGCCCTACTGGTGATGTTGAACGTGGATAACTGCTCACATGAGTGGAGGTGTGGGTGTATGTGCTGTAGGCTTTATGATTAATATGCCCCCGCAAGTTGATGGTGGTCGTGAGTGAAGCATCAACTTGTCTTGAATGAAAGTGTACTTAGCGGTCGAGTAGTGTGAGTAGGAGCGGAGCATAGTTGGCATCGGGCACAATAGCCAAAAGGACTGGTTTTGTCTCTAATTTCTCTGGCGATACTGGGAGTTGGGGGTGGCAATTTTTGACACGACACGATAACCCGACACGAAGTTAGCGGGTTAGGGTTGACGATTTCTTGACACGAACCCGAATATGACACGATCCGCCAACACGAATAATAAACGGGTTGGGTTAGTGTCAAACACGTATAACTCGAAAATGACACGAATAGACCCGCTTAGCTCGTATTTTATGGAGAATATATTAGATAATTTATATATCTTGATAGGAATTCTATAAAATTCATGGAGAATCGGATGATAAATTATTTATGTGTTGGAAGAAGTTGAAATTAATTAAATTTAAGTTATTGTCTGCCTATGACTGGTTAAGAGAGAAGAAAAAAATTATTTTATATTTTACTTAATGGGTTATGCGGGTCAACCCGAACACGACACGATAATAAATAGGTTGGGTTAGTGTTTGCTCATCTGACACGATTAGTTAAATGGGTCGGGTTAGGGTTGACTAATACTTGACACGAACCCGACATGACATGACACGGCCCGAACACGACACGACGCACACGAATTGTCACCCATACTCGGAGTAGTACAAGGAATAATATTGGTGAGATTGATTTGGAAAGAGGTTTGGATAAAAAATAAATGGGTCATCTTCACCCAAGATTGAGATTGACCCAATTCTAGGGAGAACTAGAAATAGAGGGGTAGAAATTTAAGTCAACAATGAGATTCATGGAGGTGAGAATGAGAGGAAGATAAATGAGGTTGAGTTAAGTTTGAATAGGAATGAGGGAGAGGTCACAAAGATACAACCACTGTAATTTCTACAATGTTGTTAGTGCCTGACGTTACGACGATATCGCACGCGTAATGTGGAACCTGGCTTCAATTAGTTCAAGGGATCTCATTTGTATATTTGGCTCCGGCCTTGGTGATCATGAATTCTCTGGAATATCGAAATTTTACTGAATAAAATTTAGGCACATGATGTGGGAATTGCAAGGGGCCATAATTGTTGGATCAATTTTTCAAAGCGTTTTAGGTTTCAATAAACCCTATAAAGAGAGAGATAAAAAAATATAGGAACAAGAGAAGAGAAGAGAGTGAAAAGAAAGAGAAGAAGGCAGCTGTTGAGAAGAAGAAAGCTGAAAAACCTCCAAACAGTTGGTTCGAATTAAAAGTTAATACCGGGGGTATTTGGGTAATCTGGAACCCAAATACTATTGAGTTGGAAACTCTTTCTATTACTAGACAAGCTATTCACCTGATAGTTACCAAAAATAATTACGAAGACTGGATTTTCTCTGCCATCTATGCAAGTCCACAACCACGTTTACGAAGAATCTTATGGGAGAATCTGTATGACATTTCTGAAAACATCAACCTCCCTTGGCTTGTTGCGGGCGATTTCAACGACCACGTGGATGACTCCGAAAAAAGAAGTTTTGGAAAGCAAGCAAAAGATAATAAAAAATCTACCTTCCTGGAAAATATCAATAAATGCAAGCTCACGGACCTGGGATGCTCGGGACCAAAGCTGACATGGACGAATTGCCGCAAGGGTATGGCTAATACCCTCATCAGACTGGACAGGAGGCTTGCGAATGCTGAATGGAATCTTAAATTCCCTGATGCTTGTGTCGAAAACATTCCCCGCACTGCCTCGGATCACTGCCCTATCTTGATCAGATTTGAAGGTATGTCATCTAATCATTTAAGACCTAAACCATTTCGATTTCTGGCTTGCTGGTTTGAAAGAGATGACTTTAATGATCTCATTATAACTAACTGGAAAAATTCTGTTAGCTTAGACACCAATATTAATAACTGCACTGAAAAAACAAAATTTTGGAATAAAAATTGCTTTGGTAATATTTTTAAGAATAAGAAACGCATCCTTAGGAGACTTAGTGGCATACAGAAAGCCCAAGAAAATTGTTATTCTCATAACCTTTCGATCCTCGAAAATAATCTCCGTTATGAGTTTAATACCTTACTTAGTCATGAGGAAAAGTTATGGAGACAAAAATCGAGAATTTCATGGCTTAACGAGGGTGATAGAAATACAAAATTCTTCCACACCTCTACTCTTATTAGACGTAGGACTAACAGTATAAAGAAGCTTCTCATTAATGGGGAGTGGATTGATAATGGTACCACCATATCTAAACATATCAATGAATACTTCGAAAATTTGTTCAAAGCCGAATTTAACTATGATATAAAAAGTCAGATGCGTAACCTTGAAAATGTAAGTCTGTCGGAGGATGACAATCTTTTCCTAACTACCCCACTTTCTTTGGGAGAGGTTAGGAAAGCGGTCTTCAGTATGAAAAGACTTAAAGCCCCTGGCCCTGATGGTATACAACCTCTGTTCTACCAACATTTTTGGAAAACCATTGCTATAAATCTATTCAACTTTTATCGAAAATGCTTCAGGGATTATTCCTTTCCTATGGATATTAATAACAGTTACATAACACTTATTCCGAAAAAAGATAATCCGGAAAACATAACACAATTCAGACCTATTACCCTATGTAATGTCTCTTACAAAATTCTTGCAAAAATTATCGTGGACAGACTTAGACCCATTCTGTGTCGTAACATTAGCCCGTACCAGGCTAGTTTCCTCCCAGGAAGACAAGCCTCGGATAATGTTATTGTCACCCAAGAGATTATTCCCACACTTATGAACCTAAAAGGCAAAAAGGGAGGTTTTATTCTGAAAATTGATCTTGAAAAAGCGTATGATAGAATTGATTGGGACTTCCTTGAGGAGGTCCTAAATTGGTTTAACATTGATAAAAAAATTTCGAAACTTATCATGATCTGTGTGAGGACCACCACCACTTCTATCCTCTGGAATGGATCCCCCCTCCCTAGTTTTAACCCTACGAGGGGTCTCCGCCAGGGAGACCCGTTATCACCCTATCTTTTTGTTATGTGCATGGATTATCTATCCGCTATGATTTCTGAAAAGGTTAAATGCAAGAAGTGGAAAGGTATTAAGGAGTCTGCTGGGGGTCCTCCCATCTCCCACCTTTTCTTTGCTGACGACCTTATCCTTTTCACGGAAATTAATATCACCTCTTGTAAATCTATCGTTGATACTCTTGAGGAATTTTGCCATATATCTGGCCAAAAAATAAATTACATCAAATCTAAAGTTTTTGCTTCCCCCAATATCTCCAAAGGGGAGGCTTCAAACATTAGTCACTTATTTGGCATGAGCATCACTAATGACTTAGGAATTTATCTTGGAAACAGACTTATTCATGGTAAAATGACAAGCTCACACTTTAAAGACATCATAGAAAAAGTCCAGAAAAGACTGACGGGGTGGAAAGCTAATTTACTCTCTCTTGCGGGTAGGAAAACGCTGATACAGGCTGTGACATCCACCATACCCAATTATAACATGCAAAACATCATTCTACCGGTCAAAGTTTGCAATGACATTGATAGACTAAATAGAAACTTTCTCTGGGGTGAGGATAAAGATAAGAAAAAAATCCACCTGATTAATTGGGATAGAGTTTGCACGCCAAAAAGTTATGGAGGACTGGGGCTGAGAAAAAGCCAGATTAATAACCATGCCTCTGTCGCTAAACTTGGTTGGAAAATTATGAATAACAATAATTCCATTTGGGCTAAGGTCTTAAGAAACAAATACAAAATCAATCAAAACCCGAGACTTTGGAAGAAAAAAAATGCCTCCTCACACATTTGGAGAAGTATCTTTAAATGTCGTGAGACCATGTCTAGTAATGTCAAATGGAATGTCGGGAATGGGAAAAAAATTAATATTCTTAAAGATTGGTGGGTTGGGAACAAAGTTATTAATCCCACAGATCAACTGAGAGACCTAAACAACCTTAATGTTGACACTTTGATTGGGGAGAATGGCAAATGGGATGTTACAAAAATTGATAATGCTTTCAACTCGATCACCAAAAATGATATTATGAATATTCCCCTTCCCCGTACTAACTATCATGGGGATAACCCCTCCTGGTCCTTGAATAAAAATGGAAAGTTCACCATAACTTCTTGTTATAATTATCTTGTGGGGAAACACGAAGAACTCCAAACTTGGGAAATTTGGGAAAAATTGTGGAAACTCAATATCCCCACAAAACTCATCACCTTTTTATGGACAATTATCCATGGAAAGCTCCTCACCAATGAACATCGTTTGCATAGAGGACTCACTTCCATTGGAGATTGTCCACGGTGTGGGATATTGGAGGACACCACCCATCTCCTTAAGGAATGCAGGCTGGCTAGGGAGATATGGAGCATTCTCGGTTTCGATCAAGCTATTGACAACAACATCACGGGTAATGTAAATGATTGGATCATCCGGAATATCTGGGGAGATCCCAAAAATGAAAGGTATAAAAGTTTTATTTTTACTTTATGGCACATTTGGAAATCAAGGAACAATCTTATATTTAAGAATATTGATGATTCTCCACAAACAATTGCTCGCTTGACTAGAATTTATGGAAATTTCGTGTTTGAAGCTCAAAATGATAAACGAGCTAAAGTTTGTGGAGAAAACTCTGCGTTTCTAACTATTGATCCGATTTCTACTGCAGGCAAGTACATTATACACACAGACGGAGGTTTTGACCATAGAAGTGGGATGGGCTCATTTGGAGGAATAATCAGGAACGACGATGGTGATTGGATTGTGGGATTCACTCGGAAACTCCAAGGCACAGGAAGCCCCTTACGCGCAGAGCTGGAGGGAATTTTTCATGGCCTAAATTTAGCTCTCAAAAGAAAATGGAAGAGAATCTGTCTGAAGAATGACTGCCTTGAAGCCATCAACGCTATCAAACATGAGAATACCACCAACAACCCATTGGCCAATATCATTGAAGACTGCAAGACACTTGCTAAAGATCTTAAGGTCAACATCGTGCATATCCCAAGAGCAAGCAACTTCATGGCGGACTGTATGGTGAAGGTTGCTAGAGAGGCAGACAGTGTGTACAAGGAGTACGACGTTGCACCAGAAGAACTGATGAAGCTGGTGGACGCTGAGATGGAAGAAGAAGGATTCTCCTTTGTTTAGCTGTTTCTATTCTGTTTTCTGTTCCTGTTTTCACCCAAAAAAAAAAAGTTAATACCCATGTTTACGTTACTAGGTTGCCTGATGATGTTACTTTTGATGAGATGGTTGAAGTATTGTCCAGCTGCCGGATAATAAAGGAGGATCCTTCAGTTTCACTGGCCGTCTAAATTTTTTATGGGTCACCGCTGCGGCCTGGTGAATTTTTTTTTATGTCAGTTACGCCAGCTAAGTTTGAGCAGAAAGGAGATAAGTTTATAGCCAAATAAGTGGACAAGAGAAAGAAAAATGAGAGAGAGAATGGATCCGACATTTGACTCTTGTTTTGTGGGTGTTGAGATCTAGCTGTGTTAAAGGTTTCAACTTGATCATGGGACTGCTGATTTTGAGTTGTGGTTTTAAAAGAGGTTTAATTGTAGAGTGGGTTGGATGAGTTTGGAAAAAAAGAGAAAATTGAAGGGAAGTGTGAGGTTTGAAAGAAAACATGAAGCCACAAGCAAAAGAGAGTGTTTTTTTTTTAATTTTTTTTTTTAGAGAGGGAAAAGAATTTTGAGGTCTGATATTAGAGTGGCACCATTGATGGCCAAATGCTTTGTTGAATCTGCCATGAAGATGGTTGTTGGGTTTTTCACATGAGGCTTAGAGACCTTCTCAGCAGGTGGATTTTAATGATTAAATTGTGGTGGTTTGGGATAAGGTAGTAGCAGTAAAATTTAGATAGAGATTGGACTCAGCATTTGCCATGTATGGCTATGATACCATATCAAATTATTAAATGGTGGTGGTAAAGAGTAAGAAGAACATGTTGATACATTTCATTTTTTTCCACCAAATTGAATAGATTTAATTCAATGTTCTATGAAAAGAAACAAAATTGATACGCACACACTATCGATCTCAGTACCGTTAAATAAAAGCAATCTCAATGTTACGAGGGGAGGAAAACAAATAGTTTATTACGAGGTGTGTCGGCCAAAGCTTCAGGCAAGATTCATAAATGGCAAAACTCTTTTTCAAGTCTAACAGGTAGGCTGGCTTTAATTCAGTTTATTATTCTATCTCTTGGTAATCACTTGTTCTCAACCATTTATCCTACTAAATCCTTTTTCGAGGAATTTCAGAAAGTATGTTCTAATTTTTTGGGGGGTCTCAATGAGGATGTTAAGAAATTTCATTGCGTTTCTTGAACTTCTATTTGTCGTCTAAATGAGGAAGGTGGGTTGGGTATTAGGAATCTTCGTGATGTGTGTGACACCTTTTCTTGCAAAATTTGGCTTCGATTTCTTAAAACGATTCTCTTTGGGCTAATTCTTTTCATTGTAAATATAAAAATTTAGCCCATGGCAATTATCGTGGTACTCCTTCATTTTCTAGTCAGACTTAGAAAGGATGCAATCGTTTCACAGTGTTATAGAAAATCATGGTTTAGAAGCCCCTGATCTTGGTTTATTTTCAAAAGGTTTTTCTTTCAAAGTTGCTTGGGAGGTTGTTAGGGTAAAGAATTGCCAATTATTTTCTTTCTCGATGATTTGGGACTTCAGAATTGCTCTAAAGATTTCCATATTCATGTGGTGTTATCTCCATGATGCTCTTCCTTTTGATGCTAATTTGAAGAAGGTTTACATCCATTTGGCCTCTAAGTGTAAATTTTGCTCTATTGCTCAAGAAGAATCTGCTTCTCATCTTTTTTGGTTCTAATGAAGTTGCTTTATGGGTGTGGTCTCATTTCAAAAATTTAACGGGTCTTCAAATTCTGAATTTTGCAATTCGCTCTCGTCTCATGTATTGGTGGCTTAATTCTCGAGGAGGTTCAATTAGAGCAATTTTATGCAAGATTATCCCATCTATCTTATGTTGGAAGCTAAGGTGTTCAAGGAATAAGTTAAATTTTGAAGGCGTAAGAATGAATCCTAAAATCATCATTGTCGAAATTCATGAGGATTTGATTACTTCATTTAAAGCTAGGCCATATAAAAGGCCTTTCTCTAGATTTCTTTGTTCTTTTATAGATGATTTCTCTATCTCTTGCTCTTCTTTGTATTCTCCGGTGTATGCCCCTCGGGGAATTTGATATTTATATATTTGGGGTCTAATCCTCTTTTGGAAAAAAAAAACAATGTTACAACGAATAAATTCTTTGATTCAGCTAATAAATAAATGAATAATTAGAAATGGGATACATTGACTAATTGTTTGTGCTACTCCTAATGGGGGTTCTTATCTATCTATAACATAAAAGGATCTTAACAATCTACAACTATAATATGTTCCCATCCTCTTGGTACTCCGCTACTGTGATATCTATCCTCACTGTTATAGTTGAGTCGCAATAGGACTTCAGCTTTTACAGTATTAATACAAAAGAATCTACCACGATTCTACGGAATTGGCTTAATTTTCTTTTAGATAAGCCATGTCATGTGTTGGTGGTTGTATTTTGGTGAGATTCTAATACCACGTAATTTTAAAAAATAAAATTAAATAAACTAAATTAATATGGGGGTATACCTATCTGGAGTGAATCAAGGATATTACTAAATTATTTTATTTTATTCCGGATGTAGATGTCAGTACTTTATTTGAAATTAAATCAGAATTAAGAAGATGTTAATTTTAATTTAAATGTAAATTAAACTGGGCTTAACAATTTAAAAGGGTGGGTATTAATCCACGTAGATTAACATAGATTACTATACGGATTGGACTAGATATTAGACTAGTTAGAGTTGGTTTTGGACTAAATATGTCAAGGCCTATATGGGGGTTAACGTCAATTTCGTGGTTAGGCATATTAAAAGAGAGTTTTAGGATGTGGAGGAATTATTTCTACACTTTAGAAACAAAACCCAAGAGAAAGAAGGAGGTTACTTGAAGATGAAGAAAAAGGAAAAATCGGATATTGGAGAAGAAGAAGAAGAATTAAACAATTTGGATTGGGACTTCATCTCTTCATTCAAGGCCAGTTCATTTAGTATAATTCTATAACCGTGGTCGAGTTTTGATATGGTTGCACATTGTAATGTAAACGTATATTAGTAAAGTTGAATTAGCGAGGAATTTATGATTTTGATTTCCATGAAACAATGTCACGATTAGATTCAAAATCTTGAAATATGGAGAGGTAGATCAAATTGTGCAATCCATATGGGAAAAAAAGACAAAATTGGATTAGGATTTAACTTAATTAGTGATGATATAGCTCTATTTTGTGATATAAACGAAATCCCCTTGATTATTAGAAGAATTGGTGGAGGATAGAGAATTGTAACTCAATTGATTAAGGATTAAAAATTTAGGATGTTAATCCAATTATATAATATTCGTCTATATCCAAGTTCTAGTTCATGAAAAATTATACATATATAATGGAATTAGTGTAGGAATATGTATGTGGAATTTTAACATGATTTTTGTGTGAATTAAGAGCCTCAGAGGACGTTAATGGAGGTTTACATTGTGCAGAAAGTTTTTGGTGCAAATCCGTCATTTTCAAACCATTTTTGGTGTGGTATACCTGGGAATATAACTTTGTTGTCACTATAATGGCCTAGTCAAATTGAGTTAAAAACAAGTGGGCGTTAGTTTCATTATTTTTTTAGCTGTGGTGAATATCTTATGAATATTTTGTTAACACCATGAAGTGCTGAAATTTTCTTAAGCAAGTATGTCACTTTGAGGATATTTTCGGTGCATTATACCTCTTAATTTTTCTTTTCGTAAAAATAAAGATCCTATTTAAATGGATTTAAAATGATGCTGCCCCTAGTTTAGTAATTTTCGGAGTTTCAAGGAATATCTCATGAATATTTTCTGAACAGCGCATAGGTTAAATTTCTACCAATTTATTGGGAATCAATCGACTTCTCCATTTTTTTTATTAAGTTTGATTTGTGGTTTGTCTAGTTAGTTAACGAACCTAGTTTATGATAAACCTCTCTCTAGTAACGTAATTCACCACGAAGAGTTTTGTTTTTGAGTAAACATCTTAATTAATAGATGTTAATTAAGTTAAGACTTTGGGCATTAATATTTGAAATTTTATATGCATAGATTAAATTAAGTTGTGTGCAAAATATTTAATATTTAAATTAGTGAAACACTAACTTTATGATATATATTTATTAATCATGTGATGACGATTATTATATTATTATGATTTTTACTGTTTGGTTGTAGCTTAGGTCGGGCGACAATGCCACTTCGATATCCCACTAGAGAAAGTGATGGGTTCTACCCTAGGTCATTTGGTATGTACTTGAGATGTATGGGACAATCATTTATGAATATTTTAATGAAATGGATAATAGGTAATCATGGGATACACTTGGGTATGGGATTAGATGCATGTGATATAAAGGATTGTTTGGTTTGAATAATTTAAAAGACACTAAAAGACACCAGAAAAAGGCGTAATTATATTATATTCCAACTCAGTTATATAGTTATATTAAATAGACTTGTTACCAATGTTGTAATATTACCATTTTCGGACATAAGCCACCAGTGCAGGCTCACTCCTGATCCAGTGGTGATCCTCGTCTCGTCTTTTAAACTTCTAGGATGTTCATGTCGAGCCTGTGTGCTCACTCTTTAATGCCATTTATTAATCTGTCGAGTCTGTATCATCATCATCATCATCATCATCATCATCATCATCATCGTCGTCGTCGTCGTCGTCATCGTCATCATCATCATCATCATCATCATCATCATCATCATCATCATCATCATCATTATTATTATTATTATTATTATTATTATTATTATTATTATTATTATTATTATTATTATTATTATTATTATTATTGTAGGAGGGTAGTGAGACTAGGGTCTATGAATAACTGGAAAGGGTCAGGCGTGACCCACTCCAATGGACACGGCCTGCAAGGTCTTCAAGGTCTTCTGGTGCAACTTCTCAAGAAACTTTCTCCTTCTGGTAACAATGAAACTCAAGCTTTAACTCACTCCCTGCAAGAAGATGAACTTTCACAGCAAAAATAGTAATTTCTCAAGGGAAACACCTGAGAATGATGGCTGTCAGTGGGGAGTAATAGAACAAGACACTCAACACTAAGAGAATGAGCAGGGAGAGAATACTAGGTAGGTCTGGTGTGGTTTTGGCAGAGTAACAGTGCAATTTCAAGTTGTCTTCCTATTGACCTTTCCCAGAGGTCTATTTATACTTGGGCATCAGGGCTAAGTTGGCATTTTTGGGCGCCAAAATTGAGAGGGTTGGTTGGGAACAATGTCTGAAGTGTATCATTTGTCCCTACCTGCAGGCAGCCGTGCCTGTCCCCTCCTGATGGCGCCAACCAAAGTCAAAAAGCACATATGTCTCCTAATGAAGACAAGATATCTGATTTGGTAATTATCTTTTGAAACGATAACTTGGGGTGAAATTTTGCAAATCTTGAGAGAGGGGGCTTTAAGGACCCCTCTCTTCTAAAATCATTATTTTTCTTGAGAGGGACCTCGAGGACCCCCTCTTCTGGAAAAGTCATTTTTTATAAAGAGTTTATTCCTTGTGAGCAGCCAGCTCTTTGGCTTCTCACTTCACTTGTGACCAAGTGTGAAGTATGTGTAGTCTTGAGTGACTGCCCGATCTTCCTACTAGTATTATTTCAATCATATAGTGATAAGTGGTTGATCTTACTCAACATACCTTGTCCCTCAGCTGCTAAGCCAAAACTCCCAGGAGGTCCCAACTGGCGTACTAGAGCCCTGCTTGCTCAACTAGACAACCTGTACAAGAATATAAGTGTTAGTAATTCTGTTCTTTTTCATGATGAGGAGTTGCTTATGGAGACACCCCATCATCTTAACTTGGTTTTCTGGGAGCTGCGGGGGAAAGGACTTTGCTGGTCCCTCCTCCCATGTAAGTTCTTGTTATTGAGACACCCTAGTGGGGGTTCCTTTTCAAACATCATTTCTGCAGTGGCCCTTGCGGGTACTTCTTCAAATGTCATCTCCGCAGTGACCCTTGTGGAGGTACTTCTTGAATTTTATTTCTACAGTAACCCTTGCGGTAGCCCTTCTCAATCTTGGACTTCTGCAGTGGACCTTGTCGGTACTTCAAATGTCATTTCTACAATGACCCTTGCGATGGCACTTCTCGAATGTCATTTATGCAGTGACCCTTGCAATGGTACTTCTCAATCTTGGGCTTCTGCAGTGGCCCTTGCGGGGCTCTTCTCAAATGTCATTTTTGCAGTGACCCTTATGGTGACACTTCTCGGATGTCATTTCTGTAGTGACCCTTGCGGCGGTCCTTCTCAATCCTGGACTTCTGTGATGGCCCTTGCAGGGCACTTCTCAAATGTCATTTCTGTAATGACCCTTGCGGCGGCCCTTTTCAATCTTGGACTTCTACCCTGGTCCTTGCGGGGCACTTCTCGAATGTCATTTCCACAGTGACCCTTGCGGTGGCACTTCTCGAATGTCATTTATGCAGTGACCCTTGTAGTGTCACTTCTCAAATGTCATTTCCGCAGTGACCCTTGTGACAACCCTTCTCAATCTTGGACTTCTGCAGTGGCCCTTATGCGATACTTCTCAAATGTCATTTCCGTAATCACCCTTGTGGTGGCACTTCATGAATGTCATTCTGTAGTGACCCTTACAACGACCCTTCTCAATCCTGGACTTCTGTAGTGGCCCTTACGTGGTACTTCTCAAATGTCATTTCTGCAGTGACCCTTGTGGTGGCACTTCACGAATGTCATTTTTGCAGTGACCCTTGCGTCGACCCTTCTCATTCATGGACTTCTGCAGTGGCCCTTACGCGGTACTTCTCAAATGTCATTTCCTCAGTGACCCTTGTGGTGGCACTTCACGAATGTCATTTCTGAAGTGACCCTTGCGGCGGCCCTTCTCAATCCTGGACTTTAGCAGTGACCCTTGCGGCAGCCCTTCTCAAATATCATTTCTGCAGTGACCCTTGCGGTGGCACAACTCGAATCTCATTTCTGCAGTGACCCTTCTCAATCTGGGACTTCTGCAGTGGCCTTTGCGAGGCACTTCTTCAAATGTCATTTTCGTAGTGACCCTTGCGGTGACACTTCTCGAACGTCATTTATGCAGTGACCCTTGTAATGGAACTTCTCAATCTTGCGCTTCCGCAATGGCCTATGTGGGGTCCTCTCAATATCTCCAAAAAAATTATTTTAATTTTTTTGTAGGTAGACACCCTTCTACATTAGCCCCTCGTGCAAAGTTTTTTGGGTTGGATAGACCAAAAAAACTTTGTATGCCATAAAGTTAATTTTAACAGTTTTTTTTATTGTTAATATTTTTAGAGGGACCCTAGGATCATTAAATGCAGTGTCCCTTCATCTGAAATTTTTTTATTTTTGAGAACCCACGCGTCAGTGTGGGAACTATCATCTCATCATTTGGGGGGGAAAATGTCATAACCTTTTTGCCTTTCTGCACGTTTTCCCACTTTAGTGTAAAAAAAACTTAATGCCTATTTCTTAAACTCTTTCATCTTCTTCAAATCCCTCATAGAGAGTCTTTAAGTTTGTAGTGAGAGAAACTAAGAGAAAAAAAAATTTAAAGCACCATAGCCCCCCCATTTTTTTTTTACATTTTAATCAAATCCACCATTAATGGACTCTACACCTTCAGACGTTTCTTCCCATATCACCGATGGCTTGCTTCCTGTTATGATAAGGTCGATCCCCACTTCCCTTTTTCTATCTTCACCGTCACCATCTAATACCATCGCCATGGCTACCACTCATGGTGGTTCTGTCTTCGAGACATCCGTTAATCTTCTTTCGGCGGTCAGTAGTCTTTTAATTGGTAATGTGTCTAAGTTGAGGGTTTTCGCTGGGAATGATTTCAAGTGTGGAGATAAAGATGGTGGTGATCCCTCGCCATTTGTGACAGGACACGAGGGTTCCTCGCGCGCTGTGAACATTTTTGAGCAAAACTTGTCTCACATCGTTCAAGGCCTCTCAAGCACGGAGTCCACGCTCCAGGGTTCCTCGCACGCTGCTTCCACGCACGAGGGTCTCTCGCAAGTGATCAATTTTTCTAGAGATTCCTAGTACAACGATTTTTCCTCTAAGGGTGTCTCGACATATGCTAACGTTGGGAGTGGATCCTCGCACATTGCCCTAGATATAGAGGGTTCCTCACCGAATCAATCATTTATGGCTAGGGGTGTCTCGGCAGTTGCAAGTATTATTAGGGGTTCCTCGTTATTTGATTTTTCTGCTTCGGGTGTCTCGAAACCTATCAATGGGGGGCCTGCTGCTAGCTGTGATAAGGGGAATTTGTCGCAAATGGTCAATTATTATTGGGGTTCTTCGCACATCGTTTTGACCTCTAAGGGTGTCTCGACCCCCACCTACATTGGTATTGATTCCTCGTGTGAAACAACCGAGGGTCCCTCGCCAAATCCACTGTTGGTGGCTGGTGGTATCTCGACCCAAAGTGTTGTTGACGGTTCCTTGACCGGTTGTGTTTCATTTGGGAAAATGAGCAATTTGCAATTTCTTTCAAGTGGGGGGGTCTCGACCTCTTGTCGGGTCGAGGGTGCCACGACCGCTGATGTCTCGCCAACTATTGGCATTGTGAAGAATGTGCTGCTGAACGAAGGTTCCTCGCTACCCCCTTTACTGGTGAGTTCATCCTGTGTTGGCAATTTGGGGATTAGCGGTTTCGCACCTTTTGGGACTTCAATCATGGGACCCATTTCCAAAGGTTCCTCATTGTTAACTACTGCTGCCACGGATACCCAGGGCTCCTCGCCCATTTTGCGATTTTTTATTTCTACAGGGGTTACCGCTTCCACTTCTTTTTTGGCGGCGAGGGACCCCTAAGGTTCCTCGCAATTTGGTGTTTTTACGGGGGTTGCCACTTCCGCTTCTTTTTTGGCGGCAGGAGACACCCAGGGTCCCTCACTCGGAGTCTCTAGCAGGATGAGTTCTTTTCTTGAGCCAATGTCTCTTGGTATTTTTTCATCTACATCATCCTCTCCTCAGGCATTGAAGGACTATATGCGCATTCGCCAAGGGCGGGATTTTGGTATTTATCGTCGTGCTCCTTTTTTGGTCCAGCTAATAACTTCATGGTTTCTCTTTCCGAATTTGAGGAAAGAATTTCTAACACTGTTCTCGAGCGCCCTCAAGTGGGGTTAAGTGAGTCTGCCGATTCCCCTACTGTTTCTCCAGACTCTATTCTCCAAATCCGAGTCAACCGCGATGACTTTCCCTATTGCAATGTTGAAGTTAAAGTTGTGAGGGGGTTCCACGGAGGAGTGGGATAGCTGGGTTGACTATGTTCTGAGCGTTACTGATTACGTGGATATTCTTAGGGAAGTGGGTCTTTTTACCGCCGTCAGTAGTCTGAAGTCCTACATAGTGTCTAAGAATATTTCTTCGCTCAATATTTTACTGTCTCGGTGGAGTTTGGAGTCTCACACATTCATTACAGGTTGGGGAGAATTTACCATTACCCTAGAGGATGTATGTGAATTGTACGCTCTTCCTTTCTTTAGGCAACAAGTCTTTTCGGATGACTGCGAGGATCCCTTAGAGCAGGAGATGGTGGCATAGCTACAATCGGCTCTCGGGGAGTTCTCAAACTATGTAGCTATAAACATAACTAGTCATTCCAAGAATTCCTTCACCAAATGACAAAGATACTAGTTCAGAGATTTCGAGTAGTTGCAGAAGTGGAGACTTCCCGCACAGCCCCAGGTCCTAGTATCGTCCCAAGCTCCACTCTCCTTCACATCTAGTCGCTTTTTTAGTTATATTTCTGACTCGGTTCCTTCTTCCAGGTAAGCCTGAGGATTCTCCTCGCGAACTTCTTTTTAAATTGGTTGTACGATTATATCGTGGAAGGTCAATACCTATGGCCACCTTGACTTTGGGTTCCCTTTACACCTGGATGGACCAAGCACATATAAATGTAGAGAGGTCTTACGATCGGTATGATGTTGCTAATTACGCAAATGCCGCTCTCTTAATTGCCTTTTTATTTGAGCATTTCCCCTACTTTACTTCAGGGGCTCATGCCTGGTATAGCGATGCTGCGCGACTTCTCCGATGGCACAAGAAAATTCCCAAGAAATCTTTGGGAATATTGATTGATGATATTGAGGAGTTCGAGTTTCGGCCTTGTACCAAGCACCCTAGGGGAACTTTTAGTTGGATTTCTTTCTCTGGCGATGGCGGGACTTTCTATTGCCCTTCAGTAGTGGGGTCTGTTTCCACCTATCCTCATATTAATGTGGTGATGATGCTTTTACCATGCCACCTCCCTTCTTGGACCGAGTTGGGTTCGCGTGTTAAGTTCTATCATTCTGAGAGGGCAAGATGACTGTTTGGCTATGATCAGGGAGTTCACTCCCCTCCTCTTCCTACCTACAGCGATCCTTCTGAGGCGTTTTTAGAGGCGTGCGCTAGATTCACTCTCCAAGGACTGTTCCGTAGAGTCAGCGGTCTAGGGGGCCTCTACGTGCCTCCTTGTGATTATCATCCTTCGTTTACTTCATCCTGGTTCCTACTTTGGCAGCGATAGGTCCGTCTTATCCAAAAATGTGTAGTTTGTCCCCCTCATGAGACTAACCCAGTTAAATATATCAAAGCCCAGTTTTGGTCAGGCGAACGCAGAAAGATCCTTGGTTTCTCAGCACCACTCCTAGGCCACCCTTGGAGAAGGCCATTCCCATTTTATTGAAACCTCTTCTTGACGAGTCACTTCAGCATCTGCTGACTGAGCTTCACCCTGTGAAGTCTAGGAGCTATTCAAAAAGCAGAGGGAAAGTTAGCACCTCTACTATAAACAAAAGTAAGCACCCTTACACGAATGTATCTAATTTCATTCCTGCTACTACCGCTTCTCCCCCGTCTTCTCCTGTGAGGACTCGAGCTGCAAAAAAGAAGGATGAAAATGTTGATAGCATGATTTCCTCCTCCACGGTGGACCAAGGGTTCGATACTTATGATCTCGGGGTGGAGGAGACCTACCAAGTTGTGAAATAGAAAGGTTACGGAGCATTGGGCCTTTCTTCCTAGGAGGTGAGAGTCGCATCTATTCCCATCGCAGAAGGTACAATATTCGAACATTCTTTTCTTAGTGGAACTAATTCTCTTGGAGTTTCACCTCCTGGATCCACCTCCCCTTCATTGGAAGAGGAACTAGTTGATTATGGAAGCACCCCTTCCTATGATGACCATAATTCTTCTTCGGGTGATATGGGCGGCTTGGGTTTCCATAGCGAAGGCACTACTGACGCTTATGCTTTGTTATCAGTCTCGAGAGAGTCTTCCAGTGATGATAAGGAATCCCATTCTCTTGGGGGAGTTAGCTCCTCCACCCTACCTCCCCCTTATGGCCAGACTACACGCCCTACTGCTGTAAGTGTTCCCCTTTATTGGATATTTTATGTATATGATTTTCTTTCTTCCCCCTCATTATTTTATTTGCTAATAAAAGTATTCTGTCATATTTTGCAGGTCAATTGCATGGAGGCAAGTAGTTCTCCTCTTCCCCCACTACGGCTGACGCCTTTTCAGTGGGAGAGGAATTTTATGCTCGTTTCTTCCCGGGGCCTTTTTAGAGAGGTTTGATATCTCCTTATTTTTTTTACCATCTAAATTCAATTTGTTAATCTCCCAATTACATCTTTGGTTGGGTATGCTTCCATTTTCCTACAGCTTTCATCTGTGCACCTTACCAGCACCAGGACCACTTCCGTGACTTCTCCTTCTTCTCAGGTTTACCCTATTTTCCAAACTTTCATTGCGTCCTTTTCCTTTCTACTTCTTCCTTTTCTTTACCCATTTACAATGTGTAGAGGGTTGTGCCTTTCGGCATTGTCATTTCATCTTCTCTTACTTCGGCAGTGGGCACTCCCACAGCTGAGCCCCTAGACACCTCCTCATCTAAGGTATGTATTTTCAAAAGTTTATGTATTTTGAGTAATAGTCACTTTGTATATTTTGTCCTTTTGCATTTTTATGGGTCCCAATGACTTTTGGACTTTCTTCTCAGGGAGGGACTCTTCCCTTACATGACGTTACTATCCCAGGTTTATCCTCTTCGGGGAGGATTTCTATCCTGAGGGTCCACATATTTATGGACAGCAGACCATTGGTCCAGGCAATCTCTCGCGGCCCAATATTTACTGTGGCTTCAACTAGTGAGCTCACGCTTCAGGTTAGGCCTTTTCATTCGAGCATGGAATCTCTTTTTCCTCGAATATGTGATGAATAGCATGTTTTCGTTCTTTGCAAGCTATCAACACAACCCCTACTGCGCCGATCGTCCTTTTTTTCTCTTCCCTTCTGGATGGGGCTCAGGTACTTTCATATTTTCTTAGTTAGACACTTTTTTCTATCCATCCTATACTTATCATAGCCCTCTTTACTTCTGTTGCAGTTATCCATTGGTGTTATTTCGATGGTGGCTCCTGCTATTATCTCTTTAGTGGGCCCTATCCGCGGGTCAGCTTTCCCTGTTATTGTACCTCTTTAGGTAGCTATCTTTACTTCTCTATTGAGGAATTTCCCTCTTTTTTTTAATTGAAGTGACCTTTCATTTATGAGGAAGAGAATTTATTAACTCTTTCTATTTCTCCTCATTTGCAGCCTCACCTATTCGCTGCGACTGCCATCGCTGAGGTTGCTCCTTCGAAAGCACCTGTGGTTGAGGTCTCCTCTTTAGGAACACTGCTTACTGAGATATCCCCTTTAGGAGCATCGGCTAGTGTGGTCACCCCTTTCGGAGCCCCTGCGCCCCTTCATTTGCCTTCTATGGAGAGCATTACTCAGGTATAGTGCATAAGGGTATCCATTTCCCTTCTGTCATTCTAACATCTTTATTATTTAATTTAATTGTGCAAGCGTTCCCATCTTCACCCTTGTTGCATTATTTTTAGGTGAGTGACATTGCTCCCATGACTATAGAGTCTGACGAGGTTGCTCCGATATTCGTGGAGTCTGAGAGTGGGGTGGTTGCGAGAGAGGTACTAAACAAGCATACCTCCTCTTTTCACTATTCCCCTCTTTTCTTCTTGCGTATACTGTGCAAGTGTGCTCATTTCACCTTTATCTTATTATTTTCTGGTGAATGATATTACTCCGATGACTGTGGAGTCTGGCAGTGGGGCGACTACAAGAGAGGTATCAAACTAGCATACTCCTCTTTTTTTTATCATTCCCCTATTTTCTTCTTACATATACTCTCATTTCACCTTTGTCTCATTGTTTCCAAATGAATGACATTACTCCGATGACTGTGGAGTATGGCAGTGGGGCAACTGCGAGAGAGGTATTAAACTAGCATACCCCCTCTTATCACTATTCCATTCGTTTCTTGTTGCGTATATTGTTCAAATGTTCCCCTTTCAACTTTGTCTCATTGTTTTCAGGTGACTGAGATTACTCCGATGACTGTGGAGTCTGGCGGAGGGCTAGCTGCGAGAGAGGTATTAAACTAGCATACCCCCTCTTTTACTATTCCCCTCTTTTCTTCTTGCGTATATTGTGCAAGTGTTCCCATTTCACCTTTGTCTCATTATTTCGAGGTGAATGAGATTACTCCGATGACTGTGGAGTCTGGCGGTGGGGTAACTGCGAGAGAGGAATTAAATTAGAATACCCGCTCTTTTTACTATTCTCCTCTTTTCTTCTTGTGTATACTGTGCAAGTGTTCTCATTTCACCTTTGTCCCATTATTTCCAGGTGCATGAGATTACTTTGATGACTGTGGAGTCTGGCAATGGGGCAACTGCGAGAGAGGTATTAAACTAACATACCCCCTATTTTCACTATTCCCATATTTTCTTCTTTCGTATACCGTGCAAGTGTTCTCATTTTACATTCATCTCATTGTTTCCAGGTGCATGAGATTACTCCGATGACTGTGGAGTCTAGCCGGGGGATGGCTGCCGAGAGAGATCATAGTTCTAAGGCCACTCCCCTGGTCGGTGACACTGATTCTGGTGGAGAGTATTCTTTCCTCCCTTCTGAGGTAGGGTCTCGCCATTCTGACGGAGATGGTGAAGTAAAGGATGCTGCAACCATTGCGGGTAGACTGTGTCGTGAGGAGTTACCAGGACGATTCAGGCACATGAGCGTCAGTTCTTGGATCTCATCTTAGAGCACCACCCCGAGACATTCACTCCTCAGAGAATACTTCATATTGACAGTCTTATGGACTTCAACCTGAAGGCTCTTGCCAGCTATGATCATGAGTTCTTAGCTACCTCCCCTACAAAACTGACCAGCTCTTCTATTTCACTATTCTTGGATGCTCTCCGTGACTTGCAGCGGTTCTATCATTTTTCGTTTGGATTGGCTTGATATGGGAGTTCTCCACTTTCTGAGTGTTCCTTTCCATAAGATAGTGAGATTTCACACTTCCCGACAATCTAGGGTCGAGTAGCGGCAGGCTGAGGCTATGAGAATCCAAAGTCAGATCGCATTACTACTGGTGAAGCTCGCCAGACTTGAGTCTGGTGATGAGGAGGACAAGGCTAAATTTGCCAGGTTGGAGGAAGAATTTCTACGGGAGGCTGGTCCGTCGTATGCCGGCGCCATCGCTCGTGATGATTTATTTTTTGTAATTTCTAGTGGATAGGCTACTTCTTGCTTTATAGTGCTCAAACATCTATGTGTACATCACCGATCGTTCATGAATGAGAGTAATGACACTTTGTTTCTTCTGCACTTTTCTTTTCCATTGTTCTCCATTTATATGGTGGGTGTTTGTTTTATATGACTTGCTCTAATTTCTGCGAGCATTTGGCCTACTGATGGTTACCCCATATACTACGGGGTACTTGCATTAATATGAGAAAGTTATGTGTATATATATATACATTGTACTTTTATTTTTATTTTTTATTTGAAAATGCACCTCTTGTAACTATGAGGTATTTGCATATTATTGTCTTGGATCACCCCTCATGTCTGTGGGGGTATTCCTGCACATTATTATTTATGCTCATAAAGGCTAGGTTGGAGGCGGGGGGGACCCCTGGCTCCTTCCTTCAAGTTTGGTTTCATTATAAAAATATTTGAATTAGCTAGCCCCTAGTCTTTGGGGTCCTTGCCCTATATTCTCTTTAAGAGCTTCACTGTTCTTTGAAACATTAAAGAGGAGGAATTTAACCCTCCTCTACATTTTCTATTAATTTATGTCTGGGGAACTTTGCTCACTATACTTTCTCTTAGGATGGACTTACCTCCCGAGTGTAGTGAGCAAAGTTCTTAATTTTTTTTGTGTACTCTCTTCTAACTTAGTAGGAAGTGTATATATATTTATGTATATATATAGATGAGTAAACAAAGCAAGCATCAACAATGATCAGAAACATTGCTATTTCATTCCTTTAATTTTGTGTGCTGTTTACAATGTGGTATTGCTATAAAAAAATTACAAAAAAACTTTTCAGGTATAGGAGCAATCCTCAAAATCCATTACAGACATGACAAACACAAAAAATTTATTAGTTGTTACTAAGCATAGTACCTCTTCAACCACTTGCAGTTGATGGACTAGAGGCAATCACTCTCTGGTTCTGAGATTTGATAGTAGCCCGACTTCCCTACTCCTCTGACGACAGAGGGGCCTTCCCAGTTGGTTTTGAACTTTGACGCCGACATGTTGCGGAGATGGTGAGTGAATGCTTGTAGGACTAAATCTCACACTTGGAACTCTCTAGGCTTGACCAAGTTCTCATAGGCCATGGACAGTTGCTGGGTGTAGACTTTGAAATTCTTCTTCTCCTTGTCTCTATGCTCGTCTAATGCCTTGAGCTGTACATGACTTGGGTCAGGGATGAGCCCATTGCTGAGAGAAATTCTGGCTGAAGGTACCACTAGCTCCACTGGTAGGACAACTTTGGTCCCGTATACTAGGGAGAATGGAGTGAACCTTATTGACTTTCTCTTCGAAGTAGGATAAGACCATAACACCGTAGGCAACTTCTCATCCCATGCCCCCGGCATATCCTCTAGCATTTTCTTCGAAGTGTTTATCAGAGTTTTATTGGTAGCATATGCTTGGCCATTTCCCTTGGGGTAGGAGTTGGTTGAGCTATTATGCTCAATTTTATATCTGTCTGTGACGAGGGCCATTTCCTTGCATACGAACTGCTTCCCATTATCTATTAAGATCACCTTGGGTATACCAAACCTGCATATGATATACTCCTTTATAAATTGGGTTACCACTTGAGTGGTGACTCTCCTTAAAGGGATGGCTTCCGTCCATTTGGTGTACAATTCTGTAGCCACAATGATAAAAGCCTTGCCGTGAGAGGCCCGGGTGATCTTTCCCACCAGGTCGAACGCCCATGTATGGAAGGGATAAGGAGCTGCCAAGCTTTGCAGGCTGACGAAAGGAGCGTGCACCATGTTTCCATGAACTTGACATGATTTACACTTCTTCACATACTCAATGGAGTCAGCCTCCATGGTCGGCCAGTAGTATCCCAGCGTCATCAGCTGGTCATACAGTTTGGCGCCCCCCATGTGAGAGGGCTCATGAGCTTCTTTCATCACCCTCTTCGCATCCTCTTTGGCTACGCAACTTAGTGCCCTCTCATTGTACCCCTTCCTGTAAACTCTCCTTCGACCAAGTAGAAACGGGCTATCCTTTTTATAAGATAAATTGCATACGCTCTCTCGGCGGGCAGCTCCCCATCTTTCAGGTATGTTATATATGGTTGTCTCCAATCTTCGAAGGCTTCCACAAAGTTAGCCTCCACCGGTTGGTCAAAATTATCTTGGCACTTTAAATAACTTTGTTGTAAACGGGCCTCTTTTGTGCTCATGGTAGGCTAATAGTACCCACCTCGTTGCAGTCGTCTATAGAGAGGAATGTCAGTATCTCTGCAATGCCTTTGGTGCATTTCTATTAACCTTTCCTTAGCTTCTTGTTCACCAACACACCTTGCTAGAAACCCTCCGGGACTCTTGAAGTAGAGAGTTTCTTGCAGCACATGATAGTTGGCTAACTCTAACATCTTCATTATCCCTTCTCTAGTTTCAATCTGCTTCTCCACTAGATGCCTATAATCTTTCGTCTCGTTACTTGGAAATAAAGATTTTACAGTAGTGAGTACCGTTCTCCATCGCACTATGATGGTTGCTTCTGACTCCTCCATGTCTAGCTTCTGCGCTATGGTAGCGAGCGCGTCAGGGTGCCTGTTCATCATTTGCGCCTGCCTCTCCACAGTTACTTCCAAGAATTGCCCCACCATCCTTTGGATGATCTGTCTGTAGGGTGACAAATTGTCATGCTTAAAGGATAACTCCCCATTGACCTGCCTCACCACCAAATTGGAGTCCCCTGGTATACACAACCCCCTGACCCCTCTTCTGAGTGCTTCCAACATCCTTAGAATCAGGGCCTCGTACTCAACTTCATTATTTGAGCATTTGAAATCTAACTTGAAAGAGAGAGTGATCTTCTCTTTCCCATCTGATAGTATGATGCCTGATCCACCTGTTCCTTGATCACTGGAACCATCAAATTCCATAGTCCACTTCTTCACCTCCTCCGCCATGCATGCTTGAAAGCTCTCCCCGGGTAGCTCCTCACTAGGTGGTTCAAAAACTCCACTTAGGAAGTGGGCAAGCAGATCTGCCACTGCTTGGCTCTTAATGTCCTTGGGCACTATACATTTTAGATCATATTCTGATAAGATCAAGAACCACCTTGCTGCTCGTCCCAAGAGTACAGTCCGTGCGAGGAGGTACTTGATGGGGTCGCACTTGGTGACTATGTGAACTATGAAGGCTAGAAGATAGTGTCTCAAATTTCGGGCTACAAAAACCAATGCTAGACGATGTCTCTCGACACTGGTGTACCTAGATTCTATCCCAGAGATCACTCTTGATAGGTAGTAGATCGACTTTTCCACTCCTTCCTTCTCTTGCGCCAAGAGGGCCCTTATCGATCTCTCTATAGAAATGAGGTGCAGCAGCAGCGGTGCTCCGACTTTGGGGGCAATCATCGTTGACGGAGAGGCTAGCATTTCTTTAATCATCTCAAACGCTTTCTCCTGTCTCTCTACCCAAACCCACTTGGCCTTGCCTTTTAGTAGAGGCGTGAACGGATGAGTTACTTCTTCCAGTGCAGGTATAAACCTCCGCAGGTAGGATACCTTTCCCAGGAAGCTTTTAAGTTGCCTCTGACTCTTAGGCGGTGGAATCACCATAATGGCTTTCATCTTCTCTGCATCCACTTTCACCCCTTGTCTATTCACAACAAAACCTGAGAACTTCCCTGTGGTAACCCCAAAGGCACACTTTGAGGGGTTCATCCTCATCTTATACCGGCGGTACCTCTCGAATACTCTCCTGAGATCCTGTATATGCTTACTTTCTTTCTTAGACTTCACCACCAGGTCATCCATATAGAATTCTAGTATATCATGAAATAGGTCATGAAAAATTTCCATCATGGTCCGCTGGTATGTGGCCCCGGCATTCTTCAATTCGAAGGGTATGACTGTGTGGTGAAAGTTCCCTAATCGTGTGCGGAAGGCAGTCTTCTCTGCATCGATATGACACATTTTAATCTGGTTGTAGCCAACGTACCCGTCCATGAAGCTATACATCTCATGTCCCACGGTGGCATCAACTAAGCTATCTATACATGGTAATGGGAATTCATCCTTAGGACATGCCCAGTTCAGGTCACAAGAATCTACACAGATTCTGATTTGGCTCTTGACTTTTTTCGCCACTGGCATTATGTTGGAAAACCATATGGGGTGATGAATAGGCTTGATAAACCCTGCCGCTAACAACTTCTCCATCTCAGCTTTTATCTTCAAGTCAAGATCCGCTTTATATGTACGTGTGTCTTGCCTTATCGAAAAGGCATTGGGAAGGATGTTTAATCTATGGAAGCTCACTTCTTCATCTATTCTTGTCATCTCCGTGTACTTCCAGACAAAAATAATAGTGAAATCCCTAAGTAGCCTAATGAGCTCTTCCTTCTGCTTCAGTTCTAGACACTTGGAGATTAGAATGGGTCTACTCTCGCCCCCTTATAGCCCCAACTTAATTTCCTCTATTTCTTAAAGTTGTTCTATGGGTCCATCTTGCATGTATTTCGGAGCTTCTTTTGGTTCCTCAATATGCTCAATTATATGGGATTCATCAACAATAAAACACTTAGGCACCGGGTCGATGCTCTCATCCTAGAACACCGCCCGCGCAGATCGGTTTAAGCGGTAGATGATCTTTCCATCAGGTAAGACCACCTTCTTGCAGGTTCGAGGGGGCCTAGCCACCTCTTCTGCTTTCCTCTTGCCTTTTGCCTTATGGGGGATCACCCTCCCCTTAGACGATCATGAACGGACTTCTTCTACTACGAACTTCCCTCTCCTGCCTTGATCCCTTCTAGCTTTCTTGCAGAGACCTTTCTTTTTTCATCCAACTCAGTATTGAAGGAAGCATCCACCAGGTGATCCTCCTCAATGGTGAAGGGTCTCTGCGTTGCCTTGATCACTATCTATGTACCTCTAATGTTTACCTTTGCACATTGATGGTAGGTGGAGAGCACTATGCCATGAGTGTGCATCCATACCCTTACAATGAGTAGTTGGTAGCTAGTGTTAGCATTAATAATATGGAACTTGATGAGGGAGGTGAAATTTTCCAACTTGATTCCCACATTCACATATCCAATAGACTGAATTCCGGTATTATCGAATCCAGAAATTATTAGTGGTACCGGAACCACCTTCCCTTGATCAATTCCTGTTTCATATAATGTACTAATGGGCATGATGTTAATAAATGCTCCCACATCCATTAATGCCCTGAGAAATGAGACTCCATTTACCGTGGATGTAACATACAGCGGGCGGTTGTGGAAGTAGGGCACCAACCTATCTGCTTCTGAAAACACTACTTCAGAAGTATACTTCTTAATCAGCCTTCTGATTGGACCCTGCCAATTTAGTGAAGGATCTCCACGCTGCTGCACTACGTCCAAGACTTTCCTCGTGATGGCCACCCTTGTGCCGTACTTCACCCCTATCTGGTCGAAAAACTATTTGAACTAGGGGCTCCTTGCTATAGCCTCACATTCAGAATCTAAGTCTACCTTATACGTCTAGGCACTGCAGACATACTCTGCCTCGGAGCTCCCTCTCTCATCTAGGGCGAGAATGACATCTACCTCACCCTCTGAGAAGGTCACTTCCTCAACCTCCCCACTTCCATCTTTTCGTTTCGGAGTGAAGAACCACTCCTCTTGCTTTCTTTCTAGCTCAAGTCTTCTCAGTGATAAATTTTCCAACTCCTCACATAACTTATCGCCGCTCTCCCACTCCATCAGACCTTTGGTAGCTTCTTCATCATAAGAAACTATCATATTGGCGGTACCAAAGTGATGTGCAGGAAGTGGGTTCTCGTTAACATCCACAGGGGGTATCTGTAAGGTACCATTGGCCACTTGCTCGCCAATGATCCTATGCAAGTAGTAACAATCTTTGGTAGAGTGCTGCACCCGTTGGTGTCCCTTCAAGTGAGGAGGTCCTGCTACCCCTTATTGTACTAAGGTACGGTAACAATCCATTGCCTTAGCTACGCTGCATGGTAGTGGCGGCGGGGCATCTTCCCCAAACTTTATCTTATTGATGGGACCGTCGGTCTTGGCTCCAAAGCCTCCCTTCTTCCCTTTGGGACTCTCATCCACATAGTTAACCGCTTGCCTCCTCGAAACTTGAAACCTCTCAGAAGTCAGTGGAACTTACGTCCTCTAACCTAGGGTCGTTAGTTTGATTATTATAGTTATGTTGCTAGCAGCCCTGGTGAACTCTCTAAAAGTTTTATCTCTAATTTTGTTGATCAAGTGCAATTTGTACTCTTTTAAGAGTCCTTCCACACATATTTGCAGTAACTTGGCCTCCACCACATCCTCGTGGACATCTAAGGCCCTTTTACGAAATCTCTTGATGTAGTGCATCAACTCTTCTCCTGGATTCTGGACCTCTTGTGCTAGGTGCCTAAATATAAATTCGTCCTCCACTATAAAGAACTTCTGGAGGAACTTCTTGTGCATCTCTTCCCAAGTAGGGACACTGTTAGGCGCTAAGTGGGAATACCATGTTTAAGCCCTCCCAGTGAGGGTCTTAGAGAACTACCTCAACCTCTGGTTCTTGTCACCAGTATTCACTCATAAGTACTCGACAAACCTCTTCACGTCCTCTCTAGGGTTCTCCCCCCTGCAGCTGAACTTGATAAATTTTGGTGGGATATACCCCTCAGGGTATGGCTTCTCATTTACTTCCTGTGAATAGGGGTCTTGTAACTCCTCATATAGGTGGTAACCCTCCCTCTGAGAAGAGGAGAGTAGCTTCCTCACTTCCTCCATGGTAACATCCTTAGAGGAGGACTCCTCCAAACACATGCCTTTAACAGGTGGCGAACCTGTTTGTGCCCGAGCCTGCTCTGGCACCACCTTACGGGACGGAATCGTCTCCGTCGTAATCACAACAAGGGTGGCTACCCCTCCAGAAGGGGCAGCAGTAGGTGTCACACAACCTTGACCCATGCTTGATAAGTTCACATTATTTTGCTTCAAGAAGTCAAAAAACATTGCCATAAGATTCATACCTGCCATTGGAGCCACTACCGACGAACTGGCCTGCCCTCCCTGAGGCGCAGGTGCCTTGGCTCCGATCACCACCACTTTTTCCTGGGTAGTCTGGTCACTGTGAGCTCCATTACCAGATGGAGTGTCCTCAAAAGCCAACTTCTTAGAGACATCGAAACCTTCTTTGTCCATTAAAGCAAGAATACCTCTCTAACAGAGTCGCCAAATATAGGAGAGTAGTGATACTGGGGTCTATGAATAACTAGAAAGGGTGAGGCGTGACCCACTCCAATGGACACTGCCTGCAAGGTCTTCAAGGTCTTCTTGTGTAACTTCTCAAGAAACTTTCTCCTTCTGGTAACAATGGAACTCAAGCTACAACTCACTCCCTCTAAGAAGATAAACTTTCACATTAAAAATAGTAATTTTCTCAAGGGAAACACTTGAGAATGATAGCTGTCAGTGGGGAGTGAAAGAACAAGGCACTCAACACTAAGAGAATAAGCAGGGAGAGAATACTAGGTAGGTCTGGTGTGGTTTTGGCAAAGTAACAGTGAAATTTCAAGTTGTCTTCCTATTGACCATTCCCAGAGGTCTATTTATACTTGGGCATCAGGGCTGAGTTGGCATTTTTGGGCGCCAAAATTGAGAGGGTTGGTGGGGAACAATGTCTGAAGTGTATCATTTGTCCCCACTTGCCTGTCCCCTCCTGATGGCGCCAACCAAAGTCTAAAAGCACATATGTCTCCTAATGAAGACAAGATATCTGATTTGGTAATTATCTTTTGAAACGATAACTTGGGGTGAAATTTTGCAAATCTTGAGAGAGGGGGCTTTAAGGACCCCTCTCTTGTAAAATCATTATTTTTCTTGAGAGGGACCTAGAGGACCCCCTCTTCTGGAAAAGTCATTTTTTATAAAGAGTTTATACCTTGTGAGCAACCAGCTTTTTGGCTTCTCACTTCACTTGTGACCAAGTGTGAAGTGTGTGTAGTCTTAAGTGACTACTAGGTCTTCCTACTAGTATTATCTCAATCCTATAGTGCTAAGTGGTTGATCTTTCTCAACATACCTTGTCCCTCAGCCCCCAAGCCAAAACTCCTAGGAGGTCCCAACTGGCCTACTTGAGCCCTTCTTGCTCAACTAGGCAGCCTATATAAGAAAATAAGTGTTAGTAATTCTATTCTTTTTCATGATGAGGGGTTGCTTATGGTAAACACCCCATCATCTTAACTTCGTTTTCTGGGAGATGCTGGGGGAAGGACTTTGCAGGTCCCTCCTCCCATGTAAGTTTCTATTGTTGAGGCACCCTAGTTGGGGGTTCCTTTTCAAGCATCATTTTTGAAGTGGCCCTTGCGGGTACTTCTTCAAATGTCATCTCTGCAGTGACCCTTGTGGCGAAACTTCTCGAATTTCATTTCTGCAATAACCCTTGTGGTGGCCCTTCTCAATCTTAGACTTCTGAAGTGGCCCTTGCGGGCACTTCAAATGTAATTTCTATAGTGACCCTTGCTGCGGAACTTCTCGAATGTCATTTATGCAGTGACACTTGCAATGGTACTTCTCAATCTTGGGCTTCTGCAGTGGCCCTAGCGGGGGACTTCTCAGATATCATTTCCGTAGTGACCCTTACGGTGACACTTCTCGAATGTCATTTATGTAGTGAACCTTGCGGCATCCCTTCTCAATCTTGGACTTCTGCGATGGGCCTTGCGGGGTACTTCTCAAATGTCATTTCTATAGTGACCCTTGCTGCGGCCCTTCTCAATCTTGGACTTCTGTCGTGGTTCTTGCGGGGCACTTCTCGAATGTCATTTCTGCAGTGACCCTTACGGTGGCACTTCTCTAATGTCATTTTCGCAATGACCCTTGCGACAGCCCTTCTTAATCCTGGACTTCTATAGTGGCCCTTATGAGATACTTCTCAAATGTCATTTCCGTAGTGACCCTTGCGGTGGCACTTCACGAATGTCATTTCTGCAGTGACCCTTACGACGACCCTTCTCAATCTTGGACTTCTATTGTGGCTCTTATGCGGTACTTCTCAAATGTCATTTTTGCAGTGACCCTTGCGGTGGCACTTCACGAATATCATTTCTGCTGTGACCCTTACGGCGTCCCTTCTCAATCCTGGACTTCTGTAGTGGCCCTTACGGGGCAGTTCTCAAATATAATTTATGCAGTGACCCTTGTGGTGACACTCCTCGAATGTCATTTCTGCAGTGACCCTTGCAGTAGCGATTCTCAATCCGGGACTTCTGCAGTGGCCTTTGCGAGGCACTTCTTCAAATGTCATTTTTGTAGTGACCCTTACGGTGACACTTCTCGAACGTCATTTATGCAGTGACTCTTGCAATAGCACTTCTCAATTTTACGCTTCCGCAGTGGCCTAGGTGGAGTGGCCTAGGCGGGGTCCTCTCAACATCTCCAAAAAAAAGTATTTTAATTTTTTTGTCGGTAGATACCCTTCGACAATTATTATTATTATTATTGGTTTGGTATTTATTTTGGGACACGGTGGTATGCGATTATTTTGTTATGATTACTGGTTTATTATCAGAGTTTATGTGGTTCACTTCTATTACATTTCAATTATTTAATTTTATTTCCAGTCATGCTTAGAATGATACTATTTTGATTTATATGTGTCAATATTACCCCTTATCAATCTATTATTAAACTTTGTGGGGTGTCAAAATTGGTAGCAGAGCATTTCGGGTTCTAGTGTCATAGGGATGTTGAGTGCGCCTATAGCTTTTATGCATTTTGTTATATGATTACTTCAGAGCTTTACCATTTAGGATTTGTAGTCTATATAACAACAATCGTTTTAGGGGATTCACACCATTGTTCCACATGAACGATTTGAAGAAGACCACTTGTATCGAGAGAGTTTCTTGTTTTGATTTCCTTCGTGAAACGTCCCACGCATGAGGTTGACTTTTGTAGGGAGTTGTGGACTTTTTGGGTGTGATGAATTTATCAAGTGATTAACGTATGGTTCGAGTGGAATATGTTTACCAACCTTTCATAACAACATTAGAAGTATGGTTTTAAAGACCTCATGTGTGCGACCTCGAGGTAGCCAGTATGAGGATGAATTAAACTATCTTTGTCTTTTACCGTCGAGAGAAATTATTACGGAGGCTAAGTAGGATGTTTGCATTATTCATTTCAGTGTTAGCAAAATTTGTTTTGCATTGGCACATACCTTATGAGGAGGCGTTGGAAAGTTCTATTGGATAAACCGTTAGTCACCACTTATGTTTAGATGGTGGAAATTACATTTCTACATATTTAGAACCGTTACAACTATCTAAATGATAGAGATTATTGAGATTGTAAAAACTGAGCCTAGGGTAGTCCCTGAAGAATAGGGTTGGCATAGCATAGAACCGGGTAGGGAAGTGATAACTAACAAACGAAACTTCATGAAGGGGTAAGCAGACTTTGGGGGATTTCTAAGGGTAGACAATATCATATGTTACATCCAATAAAGCCAAGGAAATATGACCAATGTATTCATAATTAATGAGAGTAGGCCCAACGGTACAAGTTTTAGCAGAAATGTCCATAAAGATAAGGTTAGAAGATCCACCGGTAGGACTTACATTTCAAAAGTTCTTGCATTGGAGGGTGTGGACTTATAGGGAATGAGACCACTTAATATGTATTTGCCATAGGGAAACTTATTGTAGTGCGGTTACTGCTGGGGGATAGATTATTATTATATTTATGGTTGGGAATCAACAATAGTACACATCAAGGAGTTTTCATTCTTTTTACTTAATTGTGATCTACTATGGTTAAAGGTTTTATAAATGTTGTTATCAAGTATTATTTACATAGGGATGCCTCAATGGATGGGGATATTCATTACCTCATGATTGTAAAGCCATGATAGTTGGTAGGGTAGGCTTCGTATTCAGTCATATTATTTGATTAGACGACTTGTATTATGATTCATTTTATGTAGATTTGAGTTGTAGTTATTCATATTAAACTTATATATATAATACCACGTGGGTAGGTTTTTATGATTGTCATTAGGGGTGAGAATGTTTCGTATAGTTATGACTTGAATCTTGTGAAGATCTATCATAGACTTTTATTACCTAGATGTGACTTCTAATGATTTGTATTATGTAGATTTGAGTTGTAGATATTTGTATTAAACTTATATATATATATATATATATATATATATATATATATATATATATATATATATATATATATATATATATATATAAGTTAGGGAAGTTTTTGAATTATGTACACATTTTAACGGTGCAGATCGATGCCACCTCCTTACATATTTTTACACATTTTAATGGTTTAGATCACATCCATTTCCTTTTTACAAACCTACCCCTCATTATTTTGGTTTCCCCCTCCTTTTTACTCATCAAAATTACCCTTCAATTTGAAAATAAGGGCATTTGCGGAATTCTTTATCCCCACACTAGAACACGCGCTCATCTATCTCCCTCGTTCTCTTTCTCTAAACCCCAAACCCACCCCCGTCAACCTCATTCTCTCCCTATCACTCCAAACCCACAAACCCCAACCATCGTTGTCCCCCCCCACCGCTGCCCACCCTCCACCGCTGCTTGCCCTCCGTCGCTGCATTCAGGTACTCTCTCTCACCCTCTTAAACACGCATGCACACACACACAACGCTTTTCATGCCTAAGCCTCACACGCACACTCACACTCATTCACACACACACACATTCACACTCATACACACACTCATATCGATTTTAGATTTTTGATTTCACACTCATACATACACTCTTTGATTTCTGATCTCATACACACACTTATACATATTTTGTAAACTTCATTGTTGTAAACTTGATTGTACAGATTTTAGGGCTTTGTAAACTTGATTGGATATTGTAATCTTGATTGGATTTTAGGTATTTTTAAACTTGATTGCGTGTTGTAAACTTGACTCGATTTCAGGGATTTGTAAACTTGATTGGATTTTAGGGCTATGGTTGTACAAATTTTTTAGGCTATGATTTTAGGGATGTTTTGATTTTGAGATTTAATGTTCGTACCCTACATAATATGACTTTTGAGATTTTGGTGCGTGCGCAATTATTTTATTGTTGAAATTCCAATAACGTGGAAGTAATACTGTGTTTTGACACTATGGTTTAAACAAAGGATATTTACTTAGTTTAATGATTTTTTTATGTTAGATCTATAAATTTCAATAACGGTGTTATGAATGTTTTCAACTAGAGATTTGATTATTTGTTTGATTTTGCAGATCTAAATCTGTAAATCTGTATTGGATTCATAGGGTTTAAACAAAGGATATTTACTTAGTTTTGCTTGAGTTTCTAAATCTGTATTGGAATTGACCGATAATGAGGGTAATATATGGATAATGGAAACTATGCATAAAGGTGAGATTCAAGATGTTCACATTGGATTCTGACATATGTTATTTTTTTCTTATTTACCCAAATCTTTATGCACTTGATTAAGGTATGAGATTTGTTAAACATAATACATTTACTTTTGACTTTTGAGATTTTGGTGCATGCGCAATTATTTTTGTGTTGAAATTCCAATAACGTGGAAGTAATACCGTGTTTTGACACTAGGGTTTAAAGAATGGATATTTACTTTGTTTAAAGATTTTTTTGTGTTATATCTATAAATTTCAATAATGGTGTTATGAATGTTTCCAACTAGAGATTTGATTATTTGTTTGATTTTGTAGATCTAAATTGAAGGATTCACATAAACATGAAATTCCAATAACGTGGAAGTATACCATTTTATATACTAGGTATCTCTGACTTAATGTCTTAGTTATGTTTCTTAATAGATAATAGTTATGTGTAGATAATAGAGTTTTGTGGGGGTAATTTTTTGGTTTTTGTTGCCCGAATTTTCCTTCACATCATCAATGTCACGAACTTTTATTTAGCATGGTCATTCAGAAATAAATTGAAGCTTATATGTTTTGTTATTATAATAGAAGTGTATGTTGTGATTTAAGCATCATATAGCCCAGTACGAATGTAGTCCTTTAGTATAAGTTTGGTTTATCCTCATATTTAGGTCATTTCTTTAGGATTCACGATAAGATTCGTATGATTCGATTGTTAGCTATATAGATTGTTAGTTATCTCAACGATATATGACTTCACTTGCCTGACTCAACAGGGAAGAGTTACCCCCCCCCCCCCCCCCACCACCACCACCCCAATTATCATACTATGGAAGAAATATTCAAGTGAGAAGAACCACGTATTGATTTCTTTTGCAAGTATTCTCAGGTATTTGAGAAAACTCCATGTATTGATTTCTAAAAGACAAGTGGAAAAGAAGTATCAAATTGAAAAGCAAGAGAAGCGCCTGTTATACAATTTGAAACATGCTGTAAAAGTTGAAAGGTATCAAATCTTATGTATTTTATATGTTTTGTTTTCTTAAACATCTAGATGTTAGAGTGATAATAGGATTCCAAAACTGAGCAATTTAAACTTTTCTCCCCTCTGCCTTTGAACATGAACTGCAACATCCAAGTGTGTGAGCTTATTAGGACCAAGAGTGGACAGTGGGATGTAGTAAATAATGTGGGAAATTTTAGGGACAAGAACAAGTTTGTTTGACATTATGAAAGAAGCGGTCGTTTTTCGACTCAAAGCTCTACCAAAATGATATGCCATTTAAATCTAAATTATTAGGTTGTATTTTTATTTGGAGTTTGCTCAGAATCCTATGTATACATTCGTTATAAACCCTTCATTACATTCTAATACTAGATTGTACATTTTGGAGGTTGGCTCAAATTGTACATTTTGGGGTTTCTTAACTCAGATTGTACATTTTGGAGGTTGTTCTTGGAAAACTCAGGTATCCTTTTATTTTTTACGTTAGGGAGCTTATATTTTTTACAAATTTAGTTTTCTATTTTTCATTTTATGTTTTTATACTTATTTCATTACAAACTCAGGTGTTAGGTTTCGTGGGTTCGGACATTTCATCGGTTTTCCTCTTTAATTGCAAACTCAGGTATTCTATGATTTTATGTCCACATTGTAATGTTTGGCTCATAATCTTTAGGAATAAAGTTTTGACCTTAATTTGGTTTTTTTGCAGTTAGGAGTTTTCTTAACATTCTCTCACTTTTAGTTTCTTAATATATCGAAAATGTAGTGGTATACAATGCAAAGGTAGTTTCTTATTAGTTTGGCAATAAACTAATAGTGAACCTATCATATCATTATCCCTCTAATTTACGTGTTCAGTATAAGCGTAAGCGTGTGCATATGGATCTAGATATCTCATAAATCAATAGCCATTTTATGGTAATCCTATAGCTACCTACATGTTTGACAAAATGTCCACTTGAATTTCTAGATTTATTTTTCTATGTCCTATATGTGATTTCACCAGTATAATTTGTTGAACTTATAGAATTTGGTTAGTTTCATATTGATGGTTTGTAAGATCTTGATTTATTTTTTGTACTCTCACAAATGTATAACTATAATTAGGATAATTTTTTCTTGGTTTCGTTTAAGAATCAAATGAACACAATATTACTAATAATATTTTTTTACTATTCAATTAAATGCCTATTGGGAAAATATTGCATTTGATCACGAACTTGAAGGTGTTGTAGGGCGCACACATGCACACACTCACACTACATATATGCATACACGCACACACGTGCCCCCTGCCCCATCCCCATCCCCGCCCCCTTCCCCACTCACACACGCACACACGCGCACACAAACATACATACAAACACGCGCACACGCACACACGCACCCCCTTGACCCATCCCCTCCCCCCTTACCCACTCACACACGCGCCCACAAACACACATACAAACACGCGCACACAAACACACGCGCCCCCTGTATATATTAGATAGTTTCAAGATGATGATTCTCCTTCATGGTATCTACGAAACTACCAATTCAAACCACGATCGTCGGGGAATCATTGTGTCTGTTATGTATACATCATATATACATCTTGAAACTATCTAATAGATACATCTTCAGAGAACCATGGTCTTCAGTAAATAATTGGTTCTTTGAAACTATCTAATATATCTATGACGCTCCTTCACGGTCTCCAGGGAATCATTGTAACTGTCATTGTCGAAACAAGATAATTTCAGAGGAGTCTCTAATGCAAGGGATCCATGGTGGATTTCATGTCAATGCTAGAGGCATAGGTTGAGTTATATGCCATTAGGTCATTTGTAGGAGGAGACACTTTGTAAATTCTTGAGTTAATACTTGAACTATTATATTTGGTGTTTGCATACTATATATTTGGTGTTTGTATATTATATAATTCTTTTTTTTCTTTTTTTGTCAAAGAAACTTTAAAATGAGGTAACACAAGCGGTACAATAGCATACCATACACAAGTAGATAAGAACCAATCTCAGCGATCAAAATGAGGTAATGAAGCTTAACTATCATATTTAATTTTTCATGAGCAATTTATTATTGGTTGTGACCATTTTCTTTCAGGTTCATGACGAGACTATTGTCGTCGATACATGTACTGATATGAAGGACATCTGAATCTGATATAACTTCATTGAATGCATTTCTTGAGGGACAACCTCACCTTATGGACTTCTGACATATCGAAAGAAAGAGGTACACTTTTTCTTCACTTAGAACTTTGGGCATACTTAGAGCTTTACTTCTTTCTGAATGTTTCAAGGTATTTTAACAAGCCAACTCTTGTATTAGTGTACAAATGTTCATTTGGATTTTCACAGAGTGTATAGATGTTCATTTGTATAGATCGTTTCTGTATTTAAACAATTTTCACATTGTACATATGTTCATTTATATAGATTGTTTCTGTATTTAAATGATTTTCATAGCGTACATATGTTCGTTTGTATAAATGATTTGGGTCTATATGTTGACAAATTTGCTAAAAGAATGTATAAATAGGTCTGCCTAGATAATTCCTAGGCAGGTATTAGAGAGGGAACTTTTACCTTTTAATAAATAGGCCTCCACACTGCATATATATGCATATGCATATATATGCACTGCCCCGCATCTGCATATATATGCATATGTTGCATATATATTCACTGGTTATATATGCACTGCATATATATGCAGCAGCAGTTGCATATATATGCATCAGTTGCATATATATATGCAGTATATGCATATATATGCATATGCAACTGCATATATATGTAACACTGCCCTGCCCCCTGCCCCGTTCCCTCCCCCCTTCCCCACTCACACACGCACACACGGGCACAGAAACACACACACAAACATGTATTCTACTCAATGCTTATTGAGAGATTCTCCAAGTCTTCAGTTACATGTTTAAGATTTTTGGGGGGCTTCAATTTGGATGGATGAGGTGGATGAATTGCGGGTTCGATTAGATATATTAGAACAAGTGTTTTGTTATTGTTCAATTAGAATGTAAGTCTTCTTCATAGTATCGATAATTTCCATATAAATTTTTTTATAATGTTATATTTGTACTTATATTAATGTTAATGCCCTGTCACTCTGGACATTCTAACTTCATATTAATCCATTTAAGTATTTTTATTCCTTGATATCATGATATTGTTCTGCTGATGGTGTCAAGTAGAAATGGCTACAATTGGGCTCGATACTATGTGGTTATGCTGATCAATCCATTTGAGATAACCATAGTTTACGACTGGGGTAGGGCTGTCAATGGACCGGGTCGGGACCCAGATCCGATCCGAATTAGCGGTTCTGAGAAAATTTTATATACCCGATTATTCGATTACCCGATTACCCGATTAGTTAATGAACCGGGTCTGGATATACATGACTCCGATCCGATAAGGACCCGACCCGAATGTGTATATATATAATATAATAAATATATATATTTATATATATATATATAGTTACAGTTTATATATTACTATATATATATATAGTTTATATATGTAACTATATATATGTATATATAGTTTATATACGTATAGTAATATATATGTAACTATATATATGTATAGTAATATATATGTAACTATATATATGTATACAGTTTATATATATATATATATATATATATATATATATATATATATATATATATATATATATATATATATATATATGTTTTGCTGTTGGTGTAAGTTGCTATATATATATACATACATGTATTCGGGTCGGGTCCTCGGGTCCTTAATGAATCCGGGTCTAGATCCATTTTCTGAGACCCGTCGGGTAATCGGGTAAGACTCGATCCGCTAAAAATATACCCGGATCGGATCTGGATATACCCTTACCCGATCCTGACCCGATCCGTTTACACCCCTAGACTGGGGCATCTTCACCAACGTCAACTCTCAGTACAAAACTCAGCTTCTGATACTTTCGAGTGAATGTGAGAGTATTAGGCTCTATGTCGATTCTCATTCCAGTAGGAGCCACTGAAACTGCCTAATAAGTGGATGTATCGTCTCTGACATTTGTCAGAGTCCTGTTGAAATCCTTCCCTATTAAATCGCCATCTTTTTTGGAAAATATGGAGACACTCATCTAATTTCTGAGTTGCCTGATTTATACTAAGAAAAATATGGAAAATATATGTTTTTTGAGCAGTGAGTACTGTTTTTTTGCCTCTAATTTAAAATATTTTGACCTCTATAATGTTTGTTTATTCTTTTTTGTAGGTTTTATCTTGCGAATCAGACTCACTTTAGGCCTCCTACCGAGTAGCAGGTGAAATCGATACAAGGTGCTAAATTGTTTTTATTTTTGTTTTTGTTTTTAGTATTTTGTTGTGTAATGTTTTTGTGTTTGGTCAGGTGTAGGTTTTTGATACAAGGTATCAATAATAGTCCCACACTGTATAATATTGGGTTTCAAGACATTTCGGGTTCTTTTTTTTCATATAACTCTTGGAAATAATTTGAGGTACGATTCTTCTTTTTTTATTTTCTTTTTTATGAATTTTGCTTCATTACCCTCTATTTGGAGTTTATACTGATGAAACTCAGAATATCAGATCACTCTTCTTTGTTTATAAAGGTTGATGATGTTGGTGCATCCGTACAATAGGTATGAGGTTTAATATGTCCCTCTCCCTGTCTTGATGGTTTTTTTTTCTCTTTTTCATATTTGAATGCGAGTTTTTAATCTAAACAACCTCATTAAACACCCATTGGTGCAGCAGCTGAGTTCAACGAAGATGAATGTGAAGTGATTGCACTTGCTCTGTTTGTAGGTTCACGTGGAAGAATCAAACATGAGAGAATATGAAAAAGTACAATTGTCTTTCCTAGCGATCCAAATTTAGGTCAAAGAAGCTACAAATGCTTAAGAAGGAACTTGAGGCTGCTAATAAGGCCTCATATCATTACTTTGTGGTTTTGCCTAATGGTTGTTTTTGGAATGGTAAATACTAGGGTATAATTATTTTTTTTTTATCTATGTATATGTATTCATTTGTGATTTGAGAATATTAATTGTGCTATTGTCATTTCAATTGAAATATTATTAATAATCATTATAAAAGCAGGAAAGTGTTCATTATAATACTAACCAAGGAAATGGGGACATAAGTAGTAAGGGTGAGTGGCTTCTTGGTCTGTGTGAGTAGTGGGAGCAGCTTGGTGGGGGAGGGCTGGCTTGGAGAAGGCAGGGGTTTCAAGGTTGCGTCCGGGGTTGGAGCAGATGTGGAATAACCTACATAACTGGATTCACAACAACTGATAGTTACACTTATTTGTTTGTTGGTGTTATTTGACTTCAAACTTCCTCAAACTTTTGAGGAAGATGTTCTTTTACTAATATGAAAGTGGATTTTACAGTCCCCCTTACTGTGTCCTCCAAATATATGTAATATATAGAAGTTGTGTCTACAGTCCCTCTTTACAGTCCCCTTTACAGTCCCCCTCACTCTGTTGCCTATTAGAGTTATTTCACTGTGTCTAGAGTTCGTTTCGATTATAATAGACAAATTTCCAGTTGTTCCTCACCATAGATGAGTATAGTGATTAGTAAGTGTTTACTTTAAGTTTGCGGGTTTCAAATATTAACTATTTGATATTCTTAAATTGACTATTATATTGAGTGTTCAAAACAATAACCTTTTCATTTGGTACTCTACCTCTAATATGATCTCTTCCTCGCGTATTTTGACATTAGTTAATTTCTTTATTATTTTTACCTTTTTAAAGGTGGGTTTTGTCACCCAATGGCTTGCACTATTGATTTCAGGTACCTGGATGAAGGATTTGGGAGAAAATGTGTTGGGTCTATTGATGTTAATGATGTACACGAGAATTTAGCGTCCATTGACACAACCCTGTTTTACACAGGTTTGTCTTCCCTATCATATACTCACACACGTGCACACAAACACACACACGCACACACTCGCACTGCATATATGCATACACGCACACACGCGCCCCATGCCCTGTCCCCTCCCCCTTCCCCACCCACACACATTCCCCCTGCCCCGTCCCCTCCCCCCTTCCCCACTCACACACGCACACACGCGCACACAAACACACACACGCACACACAAACACACACACGCACACACGCGCCCCTTCTCGTCCCCTACCCCTACCCCACTCACATATGCGGATGCAAACGCACACACGTGTAACACCCCGCCTAATTAAATACCGGGTGGCCAGTCCCATACCAAATTAAAACAGAATATACAGTTGGCTCATTCTTAGCATCACCGTCGAAAACATTTACAACTCACCCAATACTCAATTAAGCCGGTGTTAAAAACTTTTCAAAATTTAATTTAACAAAATCCATTTCCAGTTTAAGAATAACACAACACATTTTATTCTACAACACTGATAACCAATTAGATAACACAAAAGAATTTAAATGAAATTGGAATAAACATTCCCAAATAATATTAATCCATTATAGAAATCCCAACAATATTAACTGTATTAAAAAGACACGAATACAATAGAATTTGACCTCGATAGAAAAGATAACTGAATCCTTTGGGCGACATGCCCTAAATAAGAATACTGTGAATCAAAAAGATGATAGGCGTTTAAGCAAAACTCCATAAATCCATAGCCTGTCATAATCCGCTAAAGTTGGCGTCCATGTTGCTGGACACCTGATATAGAAGATACAATAGAAAAGAAAATATGCAAGGAAACGGGTCAGAGCCCGAATGTGTAGATTATTTTTAAAACAGCAAGTATTTAACAAGTGCAATAAAGCATTTATTATGTACATGTTAGATCCAACTCTCACTTGCAATTCTCACCTCTCAACTAGAGTGCACACTTAACGTTTCCTATTAACCTCCTAGTTAATGGTTCATCTTTCTAGTCTCCATATTATAATTCCATTCCCATATCATAATCCCCGTATGTCCCATACCATACGTCACATTATTGTTCATTTACATTTCTCATCGTTTCTCATTAGCGTGAATCATTTCTCATTAATATGAATTAAGTTTTTCAATAAACATTCATTAACTTAATTCAATTATCTTTCTCTATTCATCGTTATCTACAATTATCACCGTAGATAGATTTAACCATAATAAATATCCATTCATTCATTTAATCCATTATATATATATATATATATATATATATATATATATATATATATATATATATATATATATATATATATATATATATATATATATATATTCATATATAATACGGAACCCCGAGTCACAGCTGCGGTGCAATGCATTACTCTGCTATCATGTCCCAATATCGATGGTCGCCGAAAAGGGGACAAAAGGTTCGGTGAGGATACCTCGAACCATTAACAACAACACAATCATTGGAGGCGAACATAGTTCTCATACCCATGGGTCACGCACATACCTACGTACCCATAGTCAGCGGACTTATCAACTCCCCGATAAGTCTTTCATAGACCTATGTTCTAGAGCGACAAATTAAATATCCCATGGATTCATCCGGATATGACTGCCCTCACGCGCAAACCTCCCACCGATAGCAAATAAGCTAGGTATGTCATACACATAAATCATCAATCAATCAAATAGGCATTATCATACCTATAATATAATATCAATAAGGTAATATCACCACCCTAAGATAATTCTTATACGTAGCATTATATCTCTTTTAAATTCCACGTATTAAAATATCATATCTTTACTTCATAACTTAATTATCCTTGCATCCTATAACATCTCTCCACTCCCGACGTCGTTAAGGTTCATGCACGGAGTGTCTCGCAAAGCGAAATCCAAACAAGGAACCCCTCCAATACACTACTACTTAACATTGTCGATCGAGGAGGTCCGTCAACTTCAAATACGCGATCGGGATAACCTCATACCCTCTTTCAACCAAATGTGTTCTAAACTCACATCTCTATCCAGGAGCCATACCACTACGCTCTTGAACTACACCCAGTCCTTGCAAAATCAATAATGAGCTTAAACTCAGTCCTTGGTATTCAAATTGTAATCCTAAGGCTACCCAGGTATTACATTCAATCACCACTACTGGACCTATCCTTAATCCTCAAGCAAACCAATTATAATCCAACAAATGAATCTAGCAACCGAAATTTCTTTAATTTAATTATCATCATTCTAATCAATTTAAATCCCAATCAAATTAATTCAAATCTTATCAAGGGTCTACTGATATTTTCTAAGTCCCATAATATCCAATTAATAATCACCAAAGACCCGCAAAAGTTTTGGGATAAGAACCAACATTAAAAAGAAACAACATCATGAATTCTCATATTTTAAATACTCAGAAAAATCAGATCCAAAAATTATTCAAATCATCAATCCGACTTCAGATTTGGATTCTACACGAAAAATTGAGTCAGGTATGTGTTTTGAGTTTTTCTTAAATCTCATCCAAATGCACTCAAAAAGAAGATCTAAACCTTCAAAATTGGGTCTTCTCATTCCACTCGTTTTTGCCTCTTTTCCAGAAAATTGTCATCATATTATCTTCAAGAACACTAAATTATTTTCAGAATTTCTTCCACAAATTGATGAATATTTATTGGATTACTAACTACCTACGACATGAGTTTAATTCATATATATTTCATACTTCCAGAAATCCATTACTACTCCATTTTTATCTTCCAAACATGAATAATATTCTCTTTTCATACTATTCTAACATGGAAAATATAAGAACTTAAGTTGCAAATATCAAACACTTGCCTCTAATGAAGATCTGATCCTTTGGAGTTGAATAACACATGTGGTGATGGTGGTGGTGACCTTTGACCTTTGGTTCTCCTCCTTCCCAAGCAAACTTCTTTTTCTTTCCAAGCAACCTTCCACTCTCTCTAAGAAGATGACTTTTCAATTTTGTGTAGAAGAGATGAAATGAACCTACATACACTAATCTCCAAATTCTTATAAGAAGACAAAACCCGAAATCACTATTCATCCCCCTTGTAAAAATAACCAAAATGCCCTTTTGGGTTGTCTTTTCATTTCCAAATGATCCGAGACCCAATATCAACATCCAAATAGACTTTTCTGACTATCTCAACCCTTCTGGACGCAATGACGCAGTCGAAATGACTATAAGGATGATATAAAAATAAGTTTCCTTTTTAATTTAATAAATTAGTCCCGACACGTCCCATACCGCGTCTAACTAAAAAAATCCAATTTACCGATTTATATCATACCATCATATCAATGACATCACATTCATATATTACCTAAATATCTTTAAGTAATATTCAGAATCATCCATTTTAATATCTACAACTCGGATAAAACCCAAATGAATTAATTAATAATAAAATCCAATTAATCCATTAATTTAAAATATAAAAATGTCGGGGTATTACATACTTCCCCCTTATAACATAATTTCGTCCCGAAATTCAGAAAAATGAACCATACTGATAAGGTCAACTCCGAGTATAAATCTCACATCGCAAGAAATCGAAGTAGTACCGCCCATACAGTACATTAACAAAATCCCTATCGATGTTATACGCCAAGCCTCACCATATAGTTTCAACTGAATCAAATTTAGGCTTTACCTAATCTTCCCTATACCGTCCTCGTGGCAAACTTTAGGAAAAAATGATCCTCTCGTAGTGAACAAATAAATCCTGAAGTCTCAATTACTTACCTTTTCACAATTTTGAAAACTACTACAATCCAATCATCCAGGGCGCCCATACATCCTATCGTACAACTTTCATTATAATAGCAAAGGTTATAAACTCATATCCTAAAGACCTATCTTATTTCGACTCCCAACGGTTATTAGTTTCATGCGTGGGGTGTCTCGCAAGCGAAATCCAAACAAGGAACCACCCCGATACACTACTTCCTAAAGTAGTCGGTCATCGAAACTCCTAAGGTCCTTAGTCAATTATATAAAAATTTGGTTTATCAAAAAAAAACATATCAGGTTTATCGATTTAAAAAAAAATTAGGTTTTAATGATTTTAAATAGAGTCTACTCATCTACTCTTCTCTAGAAGACAAGATGTTGGTTAATAGTAGTACATACGCTCTCGTATACCACGAGTCAATGCATGCCGATAGTCATATCATGCTCGGACATGCCCAAAGTAAGTAATTCCGCGATAAAAATCAAACCCACGTGATAACATGTAATATATAGGTGTCCCACACCCCTTAGTGAGTCTAAGTAAATAACAGTGATATTGTCAAAGTTTAGCAACCCATTTTCCCATATAATATTAATTGCTACAAAAATCAATATACGCCTTATAATTCCTTAGATAGGAAACATACCCTCATTTGCGGGTGGTGGTTATTGAATCCCACTATTATAACTTTGCTCTGATAAGTCAAGAAAAATTTTACCCCAAATTTTCAGTTCTAGTTAACCACACTCCACTATTTGCCCAAGCCTTTGAATATATTGCCTTTGCTAGGTAACACACATAATTTCCGCATTTCAAGAACTTCTACTAATGACTCTCCTCAATTTTTCCATAATAGGGGTGACCTCGACTACGGTCATCATACTCGAACATACTTCATAACCTCATAAGTACGATCTCCGCTATCCATCCAATGGCCCTCATCTGCCATACTTCTTTGTTCGATCACTCCCGAACATAAATAAGATTCACTGAGACATATGGAATTTTACCAAAGAGATCAACAATCCTAAACATAGGGCTCTATATCAAAGAACGCTAAGCTGAAAACACAGTAAGCCGTACAGATCCTAAAGGACACTAGAACCTGATGCTCTGATACCACCTGTAACACCCCGCTTAATTAAATACCGGGTGGCCAGTCCCATACCAAATTAAAACATAATATACAGTTGGCTCATTCTTAGCATCACTGTCGAAAACATTTACAACTCACCCAATACTCAATTAAGCTGGTGTTAAAAACTTTTCAAATTTTAATTTAACAAAATCCATTTCCAGTTTAAGAATAACACAACACATTTTATTCTACAACACTGATAACCAATTAGATAACACAAAAGAATTTAAATGCAATTGGAATAAACATTCCCAAATAATATTAATCTATTACAGAAATCCCAACAATATTAACGTATTAAAAAGACACGAATACAATAGAATTTGACCTCGATAGAAAAGATAACTGAATCCTTTGGGCGACATGCCCTAAATAAGAATACTGTGAATCAAAAAGATGATAGGCGTTGAAGGATAATCTCCCGGTATATGTTTTATGTAGGTGAGAGCATTTCTAACACTTTAATTCTGGAACTTTTCGAACTCAAATAGACATTTTTATGTGGGTTTTTGAATTTCTTTGTCAAACTTCTGAACTTTTATGAATTCCTCCATCAGAGGTTGCAGGGTCAAAGAAGAATCTGGAATGAGATGCCTTGAAATCATGACAACTTTCATCTTATGAGTTCAGGCCATTTGATCGAATTAAAGTTTCATCAGTGGTATTAGAAGAGGATAACTTTGAAATCCTTTGTAAAAGACGGTTGCATTTAACAAGTTTTTTATCATTGAAGTTTTCTATTTAGTTTTTTTTTTCTTAATCCTCCCTAAGAAAAAAAAAATCGTTCGCACACTCATCTCTATTCGCTACCGATCAGGCTTTGGATTTTTGATGTAAATTGTGATGTTAATTAGGATATATTTTGGGGGTTCTTTTTTTATTCTCTTTATTGGCGTAGCATGTTACTTTTCATCATGTGAGTGGTTTTCAAGCTGCTACTCTCCCGACCTCTGTATAGATAAGTCTTCATCTCTCTCTCTCTTGATGGTTGTCGTTCATGTGATACACAATGGAGTATTTAGTTTTGTAGCTCGGAGTATTTAGTTTTCAAAGATTAGCAAGAATTTGTAAAGATTACCCTGGAGTTTGTTTTGTAGCTGTGAGTATTTAGTTTTCATGTATTTCAGAAAAAATGTATTATCTGACATAGGACATCCATTTCCCAAGGAATTGTAGTAGATAAAGTCTGGTATAGGAAGAGAAGATAATATGGGTTTTCTGATATAGGACACTCATTCGGTTCAATTATTTGTGTATTGAATGTTTAGGGGCAAACATGTATACTCAAAGAACTGTGGTCACAAAAGCTCCAAATCTAAGAATAGATCATGTGGTCACAAAAAAATCATTTCAAAATTCAGAACGTCGTCTAACAAAGAAAACATGACTTATGGGTTTGAAAAACGAAGTCGTCTTGAGTAACTGTAACTGCAACTGAAAACCAGCTAAGTAACGAAGTCTTGAGTAACTGAAGTCTTGAGTAACTGAAAACCAGCTGAGTAACTGCAACTAAAAACAAGTTGGTTTTGAAAAACTGAAGTCGTCTTGAGTAACTGCAAAACCAGTTGTAACTGTAACTGCAAAACGTGGAGACCAGTTGTAAATGCAATACTATGGAGACCAGCTGTAAATGCAAAACCATTTTTTATCGAGAACGTTTGTTTTTATCAAAACGTTTTCTTTAGGATTAAATGGAGACCAGCCAGCTGTTACACACTCACAAAAATCGTGTTTTCTTTTATCAAGAACATGTACTGCTGGGGAACATGCCATCAGAAATCTGTACAGAAAGGCATGATACATATAAGGTCCAATCGGTACAGCAAGGGGAACACGCCATCAGAAATCGTCAAACCTACTAGGGTCAAATTAAAAACTGGCCTACGGGTTACTTTATGGCACGCGTATAAGAACAACACATACCTATATAAATAATATAGTATATAGACACCACATATATATTCGTTCATCCATACGAATTATTTAAAAAAAAATATTTAATGTTCCAAATTAATTCTGAAATTCATTTTGTAAAAATGTTTAATCACAATAATAAAATTAAAAATTTTAAACTATTTTAAAAAATCTTTTTGAATGAAAGCAACATACAATCACCGCGTCATAGGCATGTGTATTTAACATTTTTTAAATACTAACAGTTTTTTTTTATATAAAACAACTAAAATGGTAAGATTTTTTTAAATATTAAAACAGTTTTAAATTCTTTAGTTGAAAAAAACTTAAAGGTGTATATTAAAAAAAACTAAATAAAATAATGATTTGGTTAATAAATTTGAGCATTATTTTTATTATTATTTTATTGGTAAAGTTGTCAATAATGATTTTTTGTGTGTAATTATATAAGTTTATATAATATTTGGGATGGTCTATTTGTATAGTTGAGTAGTTTTGGTTTTCTTAAACATGTAGGCCCTCTAAATAGAGGAAATTTGTGCAAATGTGCTAAATCGTGTACACATTTTTGTATTTTATAATAAATTTTATGATTACAAGTCTTAGTCGACGTAGTATTTTGGAAGGGTTCGTCGTGCGTTCAGGCACAGGCATACCCTATTGGACTATTTGTTATTTGTTAAGCATGGTGGTTAGTCATATAAATAAATCAGATTATGACCAATTTTTTTGAAATAACATTTTTGTTTTCTTAACAAACGAAATTTTTCGTCTTTTTATGATTATTAGCGTGCCTTCAGGCACGGGCATACCCTAGTGTGTGTATATATACCCTAGTGTGTGTATATATATATATATATATATATATATATATATATATATATATATATATATATATATATATATATATATACTACGATGTGGGTTGGTTTTTACGATTGTCATTTAGGGTGAGATTTTTTCGTATAGTTAAGCTTTGACTCGTGTGAGGATATATCATATACTTTTATTACGTAGATGCGACTTTGTTTGAGGAAGCTATTTTATCGTTAGATTTAATACCGATGTTCCAAGATTTTATAGACGTGATTGATGATGTAACAAAACTGCACTACTTAGATAAGTAAACCTTTGTATAGATGTGGCATTGGGCACCGAGCCTATTATGTGGGAACCTTAGTGTATGGATCAATTCTAGATGGAGTTACATGAGAAGATTCAACAGTGGTTAATTCAGGGGTTCATACGGAGGCATATATATCCACAGCGAGATCCAGTGTTATTTATGAAGAATAAGGACGACTCTCTCGATTATGTGTGGATGATAAGGAGATGAAGATGTGCATGATATAAAACAAGTAACCGTTATCGTGTATCAATGATCGGTTTAATGAGTTGGGAGTGCATTGTTGTTTACCAACATTTGTTTGCGATCAAGCTATCACTAGTTGTGTATTTAGGATGAGGATTTTCCAAAGAAAACTTTTTTAACGCATTAGAGATTATATGAGTTCCAGGTTGTATTGTTGATTTAATAAACGTGCGAACGGTGTTCATTGATTTGATGGAGCATATATTTTGACCTTTTTTGGATCCGTTCATCATTGTGTTTATTGAATATATCTTTATTATTCCCCATTAAAGGACGAGTATGTCGATAAGTACAACAAATTGTTTATATCAAAGATTGTGTGGCTTCATGGTGTGTCAAATGACATTATGTCTGAGTGATAGAGTACATCCATATCTCGATTCTTGGGGATTCAGGAGGCTATGGGTGTTCAACTTCGTTTGAGTATGACATTTCACCATCAATCAATCAGCCAAACTTAGTAGATGAACCAAAATTTGGAGGATATGATTTCAGAATATGTGGGATCTACCTCTTGTATATTTTGCTCCCAACAAAGTGATAACTGACTATTATTATGGTACCCTATGAGGCATGATATGGACGACCGTGCAACTCTTTGCATTATTTATTAAAGTTAGGGGATCATGAGATATTTGGATCAAATATTATTTAGGACAACTCATAAAAGGTCGCACTCATTTGATCCCAGATTAAAGACAACTGAACAATGACAAAAAAGATCGACAAAGGAAAGACAAAGTTCAGCAAGTGGATGAATTGGGTTAGAATAGTGGCTGAATTTGAATTACAACAAGAGATACCTAAGTGTATTTGGTCATTAGGGATTATATTTTCTTATAGTAATGTGAGGACGCTACAGATAAGGTTTTCTTAGACTTTAGTGTAAGAGTAGAAGAAAATTTGAATTTCAAGGATATAATTCCTTATTTTAGTGGAGAAGAATGTAATACCCCATTATTCAAAGGAAATTAAATTGATTAAATTAAATTAATATGTGGGTGTACTTATCTATAATGACTTGAGGACATCACTAAATTATTTTATTGATCCCGGATATGCATGTTAGTAGTTTATTTTAAATTAAATTAGAATCAAGATGAAAGTAGATTTAATTTAAATGTAAATTAAATTTAGTTTAGCGAATTAAAAGTTGGGTTTTAAGCCCAATAGGCTAGTTCATGGTTTAGACTAGACTTTAGACTAGTTAGAGATGGTTTTGGACTAAATGGGTCAAGCCTTATTGGGTTTACTCCAATTTAGTGGTTAAGAATTTAAAACGAGATTTTAGGGTGAAGAGGAATCTTTTCTACGCTTTAGAAAGATAAACTAGAGAAATAAGAATAAGGCTACTTAGAAATGAAGAAAAGGGGCAATTGGATATTGGAGAAGAAGGAGAAGAATTGAAAATTTTGGATTGGGAATTTATCACTTCATTAAAGGCAAGATTATTTAGTTTAATTGTATAATTGACGTGGTGTTATGATATGGTTTCTTGTTGGGTTGTAAACTTAAATTATTGAAAATTGAATTAGAAGAGAATTTATAATTTTGGAAATTTCTAGACTGGTTAATCATGTTAAAAACCATGTTTATATGACAGTTGATGAAATTCATTCAAGAAATTGGATGAAAATTTAACTTAGTTAGTGATGATATTTATCAATTCTGTGATTGTTGATACCAAAATTAATATGCTGACGTGGATGAATCACAGGAAGACATGTGTCAGTATACATGGCACATTTCTACATTTACTTTAGCAACGAGGAACTTTACTTCCCCGATCAAGTCAGACGCTCCGAGTAACAGGTGTACTCCGAGGAACTTCATTGCTCCGAGGAACTCCACTGCTCCAAGGAACTTCTGAATGACGAGCAACTAAGGCGGTCCGAGTTGCATCTTGACCACAACATTAATTCCCAGATAATCAACAGTTCGACTATTCATTGAATGCTTATCGTACAGACGTATACGCTTAAGGGGCATTAATTGTTTACCCTTTCACATGTACAGCCTAAGGGCTATAAATACATTGTATCATCCTCATTCAAGGGGACCGGAATTTCTTGATAGATCCACATATCGAGAATTCCTAAACATTTGGCAATAACAGAAACAGTGGACGTAGGCCATTCTTATAAGGCTGAACCACTTTAAAATTCTTTGTCTTATTTAAATTTATTTGTGATTAAAAAATTAGAAGCAATCTAATTTTTTACATCATCAGATTGGCGCCGTCTGTGGGAATCGACTGTTGTTATCGTTTTTCACCAAAAACAATTCATCATCAATGGCTGATAATCCTGAATCCAGCAATCGAAACGCTGGAAACCCTCCAAATCCATCTGCACCTTCAACTGTTCCAGATCTGGCTGGAATAATGACAAATCTTGCCCAGGGCCAGACCGCCATGCAAGAAACCATGCGGCAACTCATTCAAACCCTTCATAGCGGAGCACCTGCCCATTCAGGACAGCGAAGTGGTCAGAGGCAAACTCATTTACGTTCTTCACGATCCAGGCGTACTGATTCATATCATCATGAGGAATCTGATGATTTCTCTTATCAACCTGGGCGAACTTCGTCAATAAGGGCCACAGATACTGAACAACGTATCACTCTCTCTCCAGAGAGGACCAGTGACTTGGAAAGATTGAGCAGGGTGTCTCCTTTCAATCGATTAGGCCCTAGGAAGAATAGAAGTCCACCTAAGGCCATGTCGAGGAGTTTTCGACAACCATCAGATCTAAGAGAAGGATCAGCGCAATCACGACCAGCTGCTCATCAAGATAGATCTCAGGAAGCCACATCAGCTCGATCAATTGCTCAAACCAATAGGCCCGAGGAAGGAAATGATGCATGGAAAGGCTCCATTCAGAGACTAGAAGATAGATTGGGAGAAATGGCTAAGGCGAAGAATCCCTTACAACGAACTTTTGTTCAAGGGACATCTTTTGTCCAGGCCATTGTGGATTTTCCCACACCATCAAAGTTCAAAGCACTTGTTGTGACCCCCAAGTATGATGGAAAGACAGATCCTGTTCTTCACATAGAACAATATCAAGCTGTCGCCGACATCTATGCTGTCCCCGACGAGATGAGATGTAGAGCATTCTCGGGAACTCTTACTGGATCTGCCCAGATATGGTACAACAATCTTCCTCGGGGTAAGATTTCAACTTTCTTTCAACTGGTCGAGTTATTCATTGGGAATTTCTGTTTTGGGGCAAAGCCAGTAAAACGAGTAGCGCATTTATTAAGCGTTAGACAAAAAGCTGGTGAGAGTACTAGAGATTACATAACTCGTTTCAATAACGAGAAGCTGGAAGTCATAGATAATGAAGAGAAGACAGCAATCACCGCCTTGATGAGTGGGCTGTTGCCCAATAAGTTGTATTACACTTTGGCTAAAGATCCACCTACAACCATGTCGGAGTTGATGGCAAAAGCAGTCAAAATCATGAATGCCGAGGAGGCTATGGCTGCCAAGAAGAATATGGATAAAGAAACCAAGGTGGAAGTCGACAAAGCTAAGAAGAAAGAGCATAAGGGCATTGGTGGTGACAAACAATCTAAAAATAAGTCGTCATGGGAAGTTTTGAAGAAGTTTGATAATTATACTCCTTTGAAGATGGGTATCAATCACGTCTTAGAAGAGATTAAGAACAACGAGGAGATAAAGTGGCCAAAGAAAATGAAGGCAGACCCTGATAGAAGGAACAGGGAAAAATATTGCGAATTTCATAAAGATCATGGCCATATGACTAAAATTTGCATAGCTCTTCAGAACGAGATAGAAACACTCATCAGACGAGGAAAATTGACAAAGTATGTTGATCGAAGAAATGAAGACCGAACAAGAGAAAGATCTAGATCTCCTCGTCGGGTAGAGGAGAACAGGAGAAGAGATCATGAAGATGATACAGAGGAGGACCCCGATCTTCCCAAAAGGCCAAGGCAACCAGAACGTGAAGTATTTTCAATACGTTTTGGAATATTTGATTGTAATGTTATTACAGGTGGAGACGCAGGAGGAGGAGATCTTACTGCAGAAAGAAAAGCTTACCTCTGTGAGGCTCAAGCTTGTTCATATATTCAACGGATAAATTTGTCTGAGGAGGATCGCCCGAGAAAGGTAAATAAAGAGAAGCTGGTCATTGGTTTTTCAAAAAATGACTTCGCAGGTGTTCTATACCCTCATGATGATCCTTTGGTAATCAAAATGAGGATGAAAGAAGTAATGATTTCAAGAGTTCTGGTAGACAATGGTAGCTCGGCAGACATCATGTTCTACTCGTGCTTTGACAGTTTAAACTTAAAATTATCTCAATGGGAACCTTATCACAGACCTCTCCTTGGTTTTGCTGGCGAGAAAGTTTTTCTACTTGGGACGATCAAGTTGGATATATTCATTGGCACATGGCCTGCTTGTCGAACAGAAAGAATACGCTTCTTTGTGATGGATAAGAATGTTCAGTCAGCTTACAACATAATTATGGGAAGGGTTGGATTAAAGAAGTTTGAAACAGTTCCATCTACAGTACATCAGTGCTTAAAATTCCCAACAAACTTTGGAGTGGGAGTTGTGAAAGGTGATCAAAAAATAGCTCCGGAATGCTATTATTCATCTGCCGAACAAGAGGAATTGGAAGAGTCGAGGAAAAATACTGTTACCTATCAGGTGGATGAAGGTATAGAAATTGAAACACTGGATCCTAGAGATGAATCTCAAATTGTAAAAGGACAGGTGGTGAAAGCTACAGAGAATGTCATTCTGGACGATGAGCACCCTGAACGAACAACTCAAATAGGTTCGTCGTTGGATGCCTCAATAAAACAGGAGTTGATAACTTTCCTGGGAAGTAGAAAGAAAACTTTTGCATGGAGTCATGAAGATATGCCTGGAATAGATCCAAATTTCCTATGTCATGAGCTCAATGTGAATAAAGAGATCAAGCCAGTAGAGCAGAGAAGAAGAGTATTTAGTCCCGAGAAGAATCAAGCCATACAAGAGGAGGTCGAGAAGCTCCAGAAAGCTCGATTCATCGAAGATGTTAAATATCCAGACTGGTTAGCAAATGTGGTGATGGTAAAGAAGAAAAAAAATAAATGGAGGATGTGTGTTGATTTCACCAATATTAACAAAGCATGCCCAAAGGATCACTTCCCATTGCCCCGAATTGATTAACTGGTGGATGCTACCTCGGGACACGAGCTGCTCAGCTTCATGGATGCTTACTCTGGTTACAACCGGATCAAGATGAAACCTGAAGACAGGGAACGTACTTCTTTTATTACCCCTAGGGGAACTTATTGTTATAATGTTATGCCTTTTGGTTTGAAAAATGCAGGTGCGACATACCAGCGGCTGATGAACAAGGTCTTTGCCGAACAAATCAGTTGCAATATGGAAGTCTATGTCGATGATATGCTAACAAAGAGTAAGAAAGCTGCTGATCATCTAGTTGACTTAGGACAAACCTTTGATGAACTGGATAAATACCAAATGAAGCTGAACCCGACGAAGTGAACATTTGGAGTACGAGAAGGAATGTTCCTCGGGTACATCGTCAACCAGCGAGGCATTGAAGCAAATCCAGAAAAGATCAAAGCTTTATTAGGGCTACGATCTCCAACGACGAAGAAAGAAGTGCAAAGTCTTACATGACGAGTAGCAGCGCTCAACAGATTTGTATCTCGAGCAACTGATAGATGCCTCCCATTCTTCAAAACAGTTCGAAAAACTTTCGAGTGGAATGATGAATGTGAGAAGGCCTTTCAAGACTTGAAGAAGTATCTAGGAGCACCTCCTCTATTGTCCAGGCCAGTGATGGGAGAAAAATTGTACTTGTATCTGGCAGTATCAGAGAATGCAGTTAGGTCGGCATAGATCAGAATGGAGAATGGAGTGCAAAAGCCAATTTATTACACAAGTAAGGCCTTCCGAGGAGCAGAGATCAGTATCCAAAGCTGGAAAAATTAGCACTGGCGCTAATTGAGGCAAGTAGGAGAATGAGGCCATATTTCCAGGCCTATACCATAGTCGTATACACCGACATGCCATTGAGACAAGCCCTTCATAAGCCAGAAAAATTAGGGAGATTGATGTACTGGGCAATAGAGCTAGGTGAATATGATATAATTTATGAACCCAGGTCATCACTTAAAGGGCAAGCAATAGCAGATTTCATAGCAGAATTCACCTATCCTGATATCCCCGAGGAGCAAAAGCAGCTCGCCGATCAACCTGTGGATGTTACAGGATCAACAAACACTAGCTCAGACCAACTTAGCTTGGTAAAAAGGCAAGTGGATGTTACAGGATCAACAGACACTGGCTCAGACAAACTTAGTTTGGTAAAAGGGCAAGTGGATGTGACAGTATCATCAAATTCGAGCTCAGACCAACTTAGGTTGGTAAAAGGGCAAGAAAAGATAGTCGACGAAGAACAAGAAAACTCAGGGGATGGTGAAAAGAAGCAATAAATATTTCACCGAGGAACTCTGTCAGATCAGAAGTTAGAAGACGAGTTGCCTATATGGAAGTTGTATGTAGATGGCTCATCTTGTACCACAGGATGTGGGGCAGGGATCGTTTTTAACTGCCCAGACGAAGTCGACATGGAATATGCACTGCAATTTCAATTCAAAGCTTCCAATAATGAGGCTGAGTATGAGGCCATGATTACAGGTCTTAATTTGGAAAAAACTATGGAAGCGCAACAAGTGATGGTCTTCAGTGATTCTTAATTAATTGTGAATCAGATGTTGGGAACATATGCAGCCAAAGGAGAATTAATGATAAAGTATCATGCAAAGGTGATGGAGTTGGTATCAGAATTTGTTGCCATTCAGTTGATCAGAATACCGAGAACGGAGAATGCAAGAGCAGACGCTTTAGCCCGACTAGCATCAGCTACTCGTACCGAGCTGCGAAGAACGATACCAATTGAAGTGTTAGAAAGTCGGAGCATAGATGAAGACATGATTATGAATTTTATCACCCTTGACTTAGGACCATCTTGGATGGATCCCATCAGGGCATATATTGAGGAGGGAGAATTATCGACGGATAAGCTTGCTGCCAAGAAATTGAAGTTTAAAGCTGCTCGGTATGTACTAACTAATGGTGTTTTGTACAGACGAGGAATCATGGCAGGATTGCAAAGATGTTTACATCCATCCGAGGTGAAAGAATTGATTGAAGAGATCCATGAAGGGTCCTGTGGAGCTCATGTAGCAGGTCGTACTCTTTTACAAAGGGTAATGACACAAGGATACTACTGGCCGACGATGAGGGATGATTGTATAGCCTATGCCAAGAAATGTGACAAGTGACAGCGTTTTTCTTCCATCCGACGAACTCCACAAGCATTGTTAACACCTATCAGTTCCCCTTGGCCATTTGCCATGTGGGGAATAGATTTGGTCGGACCACTGCCAACGACCAGGGGAAGTTTAAATACCTCGTCGTCGCATTGGATTATTTTACTAAGTGGGTTGAAGCTGAGCCTCTTATCGATATGACGTACGAGAAGGTATATCAATTTGTTTGGAAAAACATCATTTGTAGGTATGGTCTTCCTCATGCATTCATCACCGACCATGGAACACAATTTGATAATGAGAAATTTGTTGCCTACTACCATCAGTCCAACATTTTGAAGCTCCATTCAGCACCGGGTCATCCTCAAAGTAATGGACAGACTGAAGTGATGAACAGGACATTGCTAAATGGTTTGAAGAAAAGACTAAGTGAGGCTAAAGCAAATTGGATTAACGAGCTACAATCAGTACTGAGGGCTTATCGTACTACTCCCCGAGCAGCAATTGGAGAGTCACCATATATGCTGGCATTTGGAAGTGAAGCTGTAATACCTGCCGAGTTGGGTCTCCCAACACACAGAGTGCTGAATTTCAATTCCCCAATCAGCGACTTAATCAGAAGATTGGATTTGGACATGCTCGAGGAAGTTAGAGAAGAGGCAGCCATTAGGAATGCTGCTTACCAACAACGAACAACTCTGTTCTACAATAAGAGGGTGAAGAAATGCAACCTAAAGGAAGGAGATTACGTGCTAAAGAAGGTCATTCAGAAGCACAATAAGTTGGAGGAAAACTGGCATGTACCATACCGAGTTACAGAAGTTGTTCGATCAGGAACTTACCGAATAACAACTTTAGAAGGAGAAGAGTTCAAGAATGCATGGAATGCTGAACACCTACGCAAGTACTATCAGTGATGTAAAATGTAAAGCAGTTCCATTAGTATGAATAAAATGATGATATTTTGCCAGCCTCTCTCCTTTTATTGAAAGATTTTCGAGGAATACTAGTGCTACACACTACACTGCTCAGTAGTAAAAACGACATTCCTAAAAATGCCAATCTCGGTTGGTTAGGAAACCATACTCCTAAAAATGCCAACTCGTTTTGGTTAGGAGGCAAAAATATCCCTAAAAATGCCAACTCATTTTGGTTAGGGAACGACATTCCTAAAAATGCCAGCTCCGGTTGGTTAGGAAACCATACTCCTTTGGTTAGGAGGCAAAAATATTCTTAAAAATGCCAGCTCCGATTGGTTAGGAAACCATACTCCTTTGGTTAGGAGGCAAAAATATTCCTAAAAATGCCAGCTCCGGTTGGCTAGGAAACCATACTCCTTTGGTTAGGAGGCAAAAATATTCCTAAAAATGTCAGCTCCGGTTGGTTAGGAAATCATACTCCTAAAAATGCCAACTTGGTTTGGTTAGGAGGCAAAAACATTCCTAAAAATACCAACTCCGGTTGGTTAGGAAGAAAAATATATTTTCCAAAAAGTACCAACACTGGAAAAGAAAAAATTCACCAAGTTATATTGGTTGAAAATAAAAAATCTTAACAATTGAGACCAAGTTAAATTTTTACTTGGACGAGAAACAAAACATCATGATTTTTAAACAAATGATTACTACAAAGTTAAGTTAGTCGACAACAAGTTTGAATCAACTACAGTTGGTCGACAAATTACATAATGTTATTATCTTTTTAATAGATATACAGTTAAGTTAGTCGACAACAGGTTTTAATCAACTATAGTAGATTGACAAAATCATATTATCTTTTTAACAGAGATACATACATAAATGAAAAGTATTTTACAACTGCAAGATAATGGAAATCAACATTTGCAAACAAAATTATATGTATTTCATTAAATCCAAAAATGAAGCACAAAAATGAATACATTGATTATGAAATGTATAAACAACTATTACATTAAAAACCCTATTCTATTGGTCTCTTTCCATGTGCTTTTGAAACAGGCTCCTCGCCAGCATGAGGATCTTCCAAGCAAAGGGGAGAATTAATGAAGTTAGGGTCTTGAAGCATTCTGATGTTCATGACAGAAGGTGTATCTAATATATGCTCGGGACGAGATAATTCTGCCTGTGAATGAAGGTTATAGTCACCAAGGTACTTTAAGATCAAGCACCGAGGAATGGCCCGAGCAGGGATCCAACTCATGTCAAGTTTGAAAGGTGGAACTGGTAGATCGAGCAAACCAGGGGCATGGTAATTCCATAAATAATGACCTTGCTCTAGTTTCAATACACCCAGAGCGTTCAACCATCCCTGTTTATGGCCTTCATTGATAGCATTCTCAATACGAGCATCCAAGTGACAGAGGGCTTCGTTGTAGCCTGCCATCCACAATTCACGAGGTTGTTTATGGAATTAGAAAGTTAGTCTATGTAATTGCTCGTGGAGGATTCTGGCAAAAACATCTTTACTCTCCAAAGTAAACTTCTGAGCAGCAAGTTGCTCCTCCAGACTCTGGATTTTCTTGGACATTTCAGACAAGGCTTGATTCTTTGCCATCAGCTGGAATGCTTGGTTTTCCAACGCTGCTTGAGTACGAGCTTCTTCAATAGTAGGATGAAGAACTCTTGGTCGTCCCCGAGCAGGTGGAGTACCTTGTTCTTCGATAGCATTCAAAGCAACTCTTGCTCGTCCCCGAGAACCTCTACATCATCCCCGAACAGCAGGAGAAGGGCCAGCTCTTCTCAAAGTTTCTAATTCTTCTCGCAGTTTGGCATTCTCAACTTCTAGAAAGGAGAATCCCTCGTTGGTTACCGGTACCAAGGCAGTTGAAAAGGAAGCAACATATCTCAACTGATCTAATTTCTTTTGCAAATTATTATTCTCTTGCTCCAGCAGCTCAGCGATTTTCCTGTGCTCTTAAACCTCTATCTTCAACGTTCTCTCTCTCACTTCATAACCAGCAAGTACCTTGTCATAGCCTTTCTCAGCACTGAGTTGTTGGTATTTCTTTTCATACCCTTCGTGCAGAAGAGCTGAAGATTCTTTGTATTGCTGCTGAAGTTCATCAAGAGTACCTTGTAAGTCTTCAATCATTTCGTAATAAGCCACATTATTGGCTACAGCATGATCAAGAAGACATTTCAAGTATTGATAGGCCTCAACTGTCTGTTCTGAAACATCTCGGCCAAGGATATCTACAATTTGGGACTTGTCCAAGTCAGTATGGCCAGCTTTAAAATATTCATTGCATTTTCTCAGCAGAGTTGTGTCATGAGCAGACAACAATTCCATTCTGGCCATAAACTAATAAAGAGGAGAGGGCAAGAGTTAATAAGAGTGCAGACAAAGTGTCAACAACATAGATGAACAAAAAAGGCAAATTTTATTACATCATAAGAAGAAGATTACAAAGTTCAGAGTACATATGACAAAAGAAAATAAAACAAATACCGAACAACTTCACACCTTTTCCTTGTCTCCCAAGACTTTCTTGGGAGGCTGGGACGAGGAGCTCGGTTGCTCGGTGGGAACAAAAAGATGGTCGGCAGGAGCTGGAATTTGTTCAGATGGAACAGGCAGAGATGGAAGCTCCTTGTTGGCGGACTGGATAAGTTGTGGGGGCAAGGATTTGATCACCCACAACCATTGAGGACTCCTCGGAGGCAGCTTCGTCCTCCTCTTCATCTTCAATAGTTAGAGGGGGACCAGGAAGATGTTGTTGAAACAGTTCAGAGGCCTCATCAACCTTTAATTCTTTTAAGGCAGCGACCCAACCATCTCTGAAGTACTTGAGGCTGCCATACTCCACCTGGGTCATCACTGCCGCAACCCCCTTGTTCCATCCTTTGTCCCAGCCAGTGCTGAAGGACTTCTTCACAGCCATTTTTCTTTTCATTTTCTCTGAGGAGAGCTTCTCGGATAGAAGATCCTCGGTGGCCTTCAACTTAACTTCCACCTCCTCCTTCTGACGATTTACCTCTCGCAGAAGGGTTAATTCTTCCTCGGCCGTTTTAAGCTTGTTCTCAAGCTCACCAAAGTTCTTGAGCTTCTCGTCAAGCTTTTTGTTCTCTCCCTCTAAATCCTTCACTTTACTCTCCAACCCCTTGGAGACCTCGACAAGCTGCACCTTCTCTACCTCAACCAAAGCCAATTTCTTCTCCCAATCAGCTTTGTCCTCGTCATACTTTTGACGGAAATCCTTCAAGGATTGGGTCAAACCCATTAATGCATCCTCTACACCGGATGAGGAGCTAGAAGCCTTGATGGCTTCATCTTTCTTTACAATGGTATCAAAGCAGCTCACCAACTGAAAAAGGAAATAACGACAAGTCAGTACAGAGATACATGTATTAAGGGAAAGAAAAAAGTTCAGAATAAGAGAAACTTACTGAAGTAATATGGCGAGTAGATAGAGATATAAGCATATCCCGAGGAAGATTCTCTTTAATTCCTTGGAGCTATGGAATGATCCAAGTCTTCACCGAGCTCATAGCAGAGCTCGGGGGAATAATGGTAGGAACACCAGCACCACCAACTGGGAGCTTGGAGATGGTTTCAGTCAAATTATCCGAGGAGATTTTCTTCAGCCTCCTTGGGGGCACAGCAACAGCTTCAATTAAGGAAGAACTCTTGGTCGGAGATATGGTGATTACTTCCTTGGGAGCATCACTTTTTCTTGAAGCCACTGGGGGCTTCTCGACAGCCTTCTTTGGTGCACCAGAAGGAACAACATCTACTTTCTTTGTCCTCTCTGGGACATCAGGCTTATTTCTTTTTACCTCTCCAGCAGAGGCATCTTTCTCAAAGATAGCAGGAACTATTCTTTTGCCCATTTTCTGGCTCAGGGGAATGTGAGATTCTGGAGAAAAGTCCTCAGGAGCTGGCCCTGGTTCAGTAATGCTGATCACAGGGTGAGCAGTAAAAGAGGATGTGTAGCTCTTATACTGCAACAAATATGAAGCAGACCTAATGTGCTCGTCTGCAACTTTCTGATGCAAGCCCCAGATAAGTTTCAAGTGCTTTATATTAAATTCTGTTTCCTTGGGAGCTTTCCTCTTGCTGTCAACTGCAAATAAATACACATTGAAATATCAGTCACACATTTTATCAAACATAATGAAAACACAATTTCAGATATGAATTAAAATAAAAATAACCTATCTCATTGCCATAGGAAGGGCATCTGGGACCCTGGTATACTTCGTCTCCAACCAAAGGGGCATGTTGCCAATTTTTAATAATAACCCCATGTTCAAAATAATCCCTATTGTCATCAGGGAGGTTGACTACTAAAGCCCTATTCAAAAATCTGGTTTTTAAATAAAAAGTATTATCCAGAACAACCCATCTATAACAAAACATAATCTCAGGAATTCCTATGCGAGTTCCATGAATTTGATTTAACTTATGTACCCCATTAACTATTCTCCATGTGTTGGGGCCTATTTTTGCAGGAACGACATCGAAGTACTGATAGAATTCTAAACACAAAGAATTTGGTGGAAAAGAAAATCCACACTCAGCAATAAAGAGGCTGGGGAACCAATGTCCCTCAGCCAAGCGAAAATAATCTGAAGGCTCAGAAAGCTCCTCCAGAGTTACCCAAGAAGGGATAGAAAAGTCAGAACGAAATTTCTTAAGAGATTCAATAAGATAAACCATGTTGAATAAAAGAAATGAAGAAGAAGGAAGAAGATCTTACCGAAAAAAGGGGATCTGTTGACAACGAACGGAGGAAAAGATGAACGCACAAGAGAGAGAGAGACAATGGAAAACTCGAAAACAGAAATTGGAAAAGGTAGAAGACGATGGGATTGTCTGTGACGCTTAAATACTTTGCCTCGGGAAACAGTAAAGGAAATGATTACAAAAAGAAAATATTACGCTACTGGCGGCTAAAAGGACAAAAAATGCGCGAAGTTCGAAGCGTTTATAAAAATTCAAAAAGGCGGATTCTACGAATTTGGAAGGAAAAATAAATACGAAGGAAACGCTCCTAAAAATCAGGAGGGTCATTTAATATTGCCATATTCCGAGAAAGAATGTTCCATACTCCTCAAATTTCGAACTATGAAATATTGGGGGCTTCTGTTGATACCAAAATTAATATGCTGACGTGGATAAATCACAGGAAGACAAGTGTCAGTCTACATGGCACATTTCTACAATTACTTTAGCAATGAGGAACTTTACTTCCCCGATCAAGTCAGACGCTCCGAGTAACAGGTGTACTCCGAGGAACTTCATTGCTCCGAGGAACTCCACTGCTCCGAGGAACTTCTGAATGACGAGCAACTAAGGCGGTCCGAGCTGCATCTCGACCATAGCATTAATTGCCAAATAATCAACAGTTCGACTATTTATTGAATCCTTATCATACAGACGTATACGCTTAAGGGGCATTAATTGTTTACCCTTTCACATGTACAACCTAAGGGCTATAAATACATTGTATCATCCTCATTCAAGGGGACCGGAATTTCTTGATAGATCCACATATCGAGAATTCCTAAACATTTGGCAATAACAGAAACAGTGGACGTAGGCCATTCTTATAAGGCTGAACCACTTTAAAATTCTTTATCTTATTTAAATTTATCCGTGATTAAAAAATTAGAAGCAATCTAATTTTTTACATCAACAGTGATATTGACGAAAACAACTTTATTATATGAAAAATTGATAGATGGTTAAGAGATCTAACTTAAATGGTGAAGGATTAAAATTTAGGATGTTAATTTAATTGTATAATTTCCCTTTAAATCCAAGTTCTAGTTAATGAAAAATTATATTATACAATGTAATTAATGTAGGAGCATGCATGTGGAATTGTAGTTTGTTGGTTGGTTAAATTGGGAGTTTCAGGGGCTATTAATAGTGGTTTGAATTGTGCAGAAATTCTCTGGAGCAAATCCATCAATTTTAGGACATTTTAGTGCGGTATATCTATGAATATGAGTTTATTTATAGCATAATATCGTAGTTAAATTGAGTTAAAAATGAGTAGGTATAGTTTCGTATTTTTTAGAGTTATGCTGAATATTTTATGAATATTTTCTTAACAGCACATAGTGCTGAAATTTTTGAACAAATTTGTCACTTTTTGGATATTTTCGGTGTAGTACACCTGTTAATTTTTCTTTTTGGAAAAAAAAAGATCCTAGTTAAATTTATTTAAAAAATTGTTTTTGTAATTTTTGCAGTTTTGACGAATATCTCATGAATATTTTCTGAATAGCGAGCAACGATAAGATTTTTACCAATTTTCTTGAAATCGATCCACTTCTCTATTTTTTTCTTAGGTTTGAACCCGGGGTTTTGATAATTGGGTTGAGAAAACTAGTTAAGGATAAACCTCTTGTTAGGTAACGGAATTGACTGGGAGAATTTAATCTTGAGTTTACATCTTAATTGACAGATGTTAATGAAGTTAAGACTTTTGGGATTAAGACTTGAAATCTTAAATGTGTAGATTAAATTAAGTTATGTTCAAAACATCTAATATGTATATTTGTGAAATATGTACTAGATGATATATATTTATTAATTGTGTGATGATGATTGCTATAGTATTATTATTAGTAGTGTGGGGCTGTACCCTAAACTAGGTGGCATTGCTACTTTGATATCCCGCAAAAGGAAGTAATGGGATCTACCATGGGTTGTGCGATGGTGACTACTTTAGTACGTTGTTAGATAGAGGTGAGACATGCCATGGGTTGTGCAGTTGCTCCACTTCGGTATCCTAGGTTATGAGGGGATTTATCCCGGGCCACACGACGGCGCCACTTCGATACTCTGATAATTTGTTATAAAATAATTGATGTGAATATTACTTATATGGATATACATGTAGAGATGTATTCATTAATTTTGGTATACACTTGAAATTTATACAACAATCATTTAAAAAAATTTAATGAGATGGATAATACGTAGTTATGGGGTACAATTGGGTCTGAGATGAGATGCATGTGATATCTAGTATTATTGGGTTGAGATAATTTAAAAGTGACTAAAAGACGAGAGATAAATGTATAATTATATTATAACCCAACTCAGTTATACGATTATATTAAAAGTCTTGTTCTTAACTTTATCATATTAACATTTAATGGATATGAGCCACCAATTTAACCTCACCCCTGATCCAGTCGTGATCTTCTTCTCAGCTGTTGATCTTGAAGAATGTTGGTGTCGAGCCTGTGTTCTCACTCCTTAATTCAATTTAATAATCTTCCAAGTCAGTATTATTATTAGTTACTTTGGTTTGGTATTAATTTTTATACAATTTTGTATGCGATGATATAATTACTATTACTGGTTTAGTATCATAATTTATGTGGTTGACCTCTATTACATGTCAGTTATTTAATTTTATGTGTTTAGTTTTATTTCCAGTCATGCTTAGAATGATAATGTTTTGGTTTTCGTGAGTTGGTCTTATCCCTGATCAATCTATTATTAAATTTTATGGGGTGTCACAATTGATATTAGATCATTCTGGGCTTTAGTGTCCATGGATCTAAAATATGTTTGTAGTTTTATGCATTTTGTATAATGATTACTTCAGAGCTTTACCATTTAGTATTTGTACTTTGTATAACAACAATAATTTTTGGGGCTTCACTCCATTGTTTCAGATGAAAGATTTGAATAAGATCAAGTGCATCGATATGGCTTCTTGTTTGTATTTCCTTTGTGAGACATCCCATGCATGAGGTTGATTTTGGTAGGGAGTTACGAACCTTTGGGTGTGAGAAATTTATCAAGTGATTAGCACACGCTTCGAGGGGAAATACATTTACTAACCTTTTATAACAACATTAAAAGTGTGGTTTTGAAGACTTCTTCTATAAGACCTAAAGGTACTTGGTATGAGGATGAATTCAACTATCATTCTCTTTAAGCACCGAGAGAAATTTATACGGAGGCGAAGAAGGATGTTTGCATTATTCGCCTATTGGCGCATACCTTATGAGGAGGGTTTGATAAATTTTATTGGGTAAACCTTTAGTCACCACTTATGTTCAGAAGGTGGAAATTACCTTTCTGCATATTTAAGAGCATTACAACTATCTGAATGATAAAAATTCTGAGAGTGTGAAAACTACGGCTAGAGTGGGCGCTAAAGAATAGAGTTGGTGTAGCATAGACATGAATATGGAAGACCTTATAAACAAAAGGAACTTTATTAAGGGATTAATAGACCTGGGGGATTTCCAACTCAAAGCATCTGCTACTACATTGTCCTTACCAAGATGATGATGAATGGTACATGCATAGTCTTTAATCAACTCTATCAAACACCTCTATCTCAAATTCAGTTGTTTTTGTGTAAATAAGTATTTCAAGCTTTGATGATCTGTATATATCTCACAAGTTTCTCCATACAAGTAATGTCTCCATAACTTCAAAGCAAAAATAATAGCTGCAAACTCCAAATCATGCGTAGGGTCATTTCGTTCATGTGTCTTTAATTGTTTGGAAGCATATACTATTACCTTCCTATTCTGCATAAGAACACATCCTAACCCCTGAAATGAAGCATCTGTATAAATTACGAAAGACTCATTCCCACACAGAATAGTAAGTATTGGAGCTAAAACCAACCGCTTCTTTAATTCTATAAAACTCCTTTCTCATTCTTCATCCCACACAAACTTCACTTCTTTACGGGTCAACTTTGTCAATGGTAACGCTATTTCTGAAAATCCCTTAATGAATCTGCGATAGTAACCTGCCAATCCTAGGAAACTACTAATTTTTTTCATATTCTTAGGACTCTCCCATTCAACAATTGCTTCGTGCCCTAAAAACATAATTTCATTCAACCAAAAATCAAACTTGCTAAATTTAGCAAATAATTTCTTCTCTTTCAAAATCTGCAATACAAGTCTCAAATGTTTCTCATGTTCCTCCATGTTATGCGAGTAAATCAACACATCATCTATGAATACAATCAGAAATGAATCAATGAAAGGGTGGAATACTCGATTTATCAAGTCCATGAAAACTACTGGAGCATTAGTTAATCCAAATGGCATCACCAAAACCTCATAGTGCCCATATCGAGTCCGAAAAGCTATTTTGGAAATATCACTATCCTTCGCTTTCAGTTAGTGGTAACCCGATCTCAAATCAATCTTTGGAAATATTGTGGCCCCTTGTAATTGATCAAACATGTCATAGATATGAAGTAGAGGGTACTTGTTTCTGATGGTCACCTTATTCCATTGCCGATAATCAATACATAATCTTATTGTCCCATCCTTCTTTTTCACAAATAACACCGGGGATCCCCTTGGAGAAACATTAGGCCGAATGAAACCGATGCTTATCAGATCTTATAATTGCACTTTCAATTCTTTCAACTCTGTTGGTGCCATTCTATATGGAGCAAGGGAAATTGGACCAGTACCTAGAATCAATTCAATGGAAAACTGTACTTCCCTATCGGGTGGCAATAGATCGAGGTGTAAACCGAGCATCCGTGTAATAAGCTAATCGTTGTTATCATCTTCCAACCTTAATACAAAAAAACCTAAACTTATAATTACACTCTTAAGGAGTATAGTGGTGAGTCTGGGTATCGAATCCACGGGGAGTTAGGACGTGTGAACGTGACGACAAAGGTAAGGTAGTTTTAATCCTAAAGTTGATGTTAAAAGAAAAGAAAAAAAAGATTGATTTTTGGATTTTGTCTTTGAATTAACTAAATTCAATTAAATTAACCTACGCATGAAAAATTAACTAACCAAGAAGGAATTAATATGAATGAATAAATGGGTTAAGAATACACTCCCCCAAACCCTAGTGTGTATGCCAGTACAAAATTAGTCATAAATTAAATCATTGATCAGACCCAGTCTTTAGTACTCCAAACCATTACATATATGAGGTTCAAGCCCGCATAATATATAATAAAAGAATAAGTAACGCAATGTTGCAATAGTTCACATGCGTTGCATCTTTAATCACCCCGGTTACCCAGGGCAAACGAGGTCAAAAGGTCTACAATGGTTGTGAAACTATACAACACAATCTAATCACTTATTCAATTTAGAGGACAAATTTTATATCTATGCATACCACATCGGGTTGGGTTCATGCATCCGCACCTTTAAAAACTTAGCTTAATATGATTAAAATAAAAGAAAACCTAAAACTGAAAGTGCAGGAATTCATAACTAAATCTAAAAAATTGAGAACATGACTTGAATTGGGATTGGAAAACTAGAGAGCAACAATTAATTAAACTAACTATGAAAGCAGTAAAAATAATAAATTAAAATGGATTTAAATGGATGAATGATGAATCTTGAATAGATCTTTGAATCTTGAATAGTAGCCAAACTTCAAAACTAGGGTTCTTGGATACAAGAATCCTTTAAAAACTAACTACAAAGAAACCCCAACTACTAGCCTCCTACAACTTGAAGTAAAAAAACCTCCTCTCTTCCTACAAGGGTTTGCCCTTTTATATATCTAAAAAATGACTATTACCATGCCTCTCCATGTTTTACAACTAATAAAAAGGAATTATACAAGAAATTTCAAGAGTTGAAACTCTTCAGCTTCCATAATTAATTTCAACTTTTGACTTTCTGTGTCCAACTTTAAATGGGCATAACGTCTTCACCGTAGCTCGGATTGGGGTGCCGTTTTTTCAAATGTTATTTTAATTTCAAGCTCTTAGACTTTCTATCTTTCCCCACCTACAGAATATTATTGTAAAATGACAAAAATGCCCTTGAACTCCCCATTTCCTGCTTTCTTTCACTGTTTTGCATTATCATTTGCACTAATTTGCATGAAATACCTGTAAAATACATAAGAGATATACAAAATAAGAAATAATTGCCAAAAAGGGTTAGTATAATAAATATAAGATAAATCCAAGCTATTTAAATTGCACGGGATCATAAAAATACCGAAATTAAGGGGATAAATGTGAAGAATTTATGCCTAATCAAATCCCCCTAACTTAGAACTTTACGCGTCCCGAGAAATGTAAGATAAGTGAGTTGACTTTTGAAATTAATTTTATTAAAATAAAATTCCACTTTCGCAAGCAAGCGATTGCATTGATCATATGCAACAAGCCTTTAAACCCCTAGGTTACCCTAGTAGGATGAGTTTTATCTCGTGAGGGTTTGTAGTGAATACACCCATAAAATTCTTTATTGACTCAAATAAATATCAAAATACTTAAAAATTGTACAATTTAAACTTTTCAAAAAATAATCACCATAAATTCATATTCAAATGTCTCAAACTATAGTGTGTGTGTGTGTGCAAAGCCAGAAATTAAACCTCAAATTTCCACCGATTGAGCATTACGTTACTTTCCAAAAATTCGTTTTGATTCAAATTCTTACGGATGCACTCACAAACGAATCACTCGGACTGTGGTTGTTTTCTCTCGGTATGCATGATATAAAGAGTAAATATAATGGACAAAAATTCATGCATACAAAATTAAAAAGAAGGAAATATATGGTGAAAAGATCTCATCATCGGAATACAATTATTAGGCAACGGGAAACATCATCTCTTAATCACACCATTTTAATCTCTTTTATTATCTTTTCATGTCTTAGCTCTCCATGTAGTAATTAATTTCACCATTCAGACTCGGTTAGGACTTTTCGGGTTAAAAAGTGTGAAGGGTAAAAATGGAAATGGACGGAATGTTCGAAATTGGAAAATGTCATTATGACATCCATTAGTGCTTTTTCGAGCATTTGCTCATTTTTCTCTTTCTTTTTCTATTTTTCAATTTTTTCATTTTTTTTTCTTGCCCCTTCTTATGCACTTTTAGGACTTTATTTGATAAATATTCAATTTTCACAATTTCGGGCTATTTGGGTTTTTCGGGTTATCAAACAAAAAGGAAATATTTTATTAGGTTCAAAGTGGGTTGCAAAGGGATAATTTGTTCATAACTTTATTATGGGTAATATTTTTTGGTTAAACAAAAGATGGCTTACTTCATTGTCCAAATTGCTAATCACATTATCATATGCATCTTGATATTAATTAAGTTTAGAGATAAATTTAGCACGAATTTCGAGACAACATTTCACACATTTCCTATAACTGATCAAAACAAAGGATTGAGATCATCAACGACTTATTAAAACTCTGAAAAGGATTTTGAGTTAATCATAAACTCGAATTGACCTAAAAACTCATAAGAAATTGAAAGGCTCGAAATCTCACCGGGTTTGATCAATCTCCACACTTATTTTTTAAGTCGTCAATTTTATTTCAATTTCCATCTTCGGTCAATTTTGGCTTAGTGCATTTTGATTGTTAACAATTCGATACTTTAAATAGAATAAAGGTGATATTTTTGAAAATTTTAAATTCCAATTTTTATTTATTTCGAACAAAAATATTTTTGGCTTTTTTTCTAAAGTTTTTCATTTTTTTCAATTTTTTTAAATTAAAAAAATAAAGTAAAATAAAATAAAAAATATACTTGGAACAAACATGTGATCAAATCAATGAATCTAAATAATAATGGTAAGAATAATGAATCGAAACAGTAATGGGAAGAATATCCCACACCCCCTAACTTAAATACTGCATTGTCCTCAATGCGAATCAAGAACACAACAGAAAGTGAGGAAAAGAAAGATATTACCCAAATATAGTGATCCCCGATAAGTATGAATCCATTGAATCTGCAAAACACGTTATAACCAAGCATATCAAAGAGAATAACTAAAACTCTACCATCGAAACTAGACTATAATAAAATAGAAAAAGTAATAATAAAAAAATGAACTATTTACAACCTAAAATTTGAACGACTAATAAGTCATACACTAGAAGTCGAAAAAATTGAGGGTCCACCCAAAATACAATTTGACTTTGAGGGATTAATGGTGTGCCCTCACTAGAAAGCACGCCGCCCGAAAAATAAGAATTTCGTTGGAAAAATGGAAGGCATATGCAACGCGAAAGAAATGAACCATCACCAATTAAAATTTTTAGGGGGATAATATGGGATTTGAGTGCACAAGGGGATAAGTACCATTGGGATCCAAGAAAAATATAATCAGGTCCCAAAGATTTTTCAAGTAGTATAGGAAGCGGAGCACACAAACAAAAAGAGTCCATCTTGGAAAATATTTCAAGCATAGAGTCCTTGTCTTCAAACTCTTCTCCCCCAAAATTTTCAACTGGATACGGTGGAGTGACACGTCTAAGTGTATGGCTCGTAAGATGAAGAATCTCAAAAAATATTCCCATACAAGAATCGGATCAACATCCTCAAGACATTCATCCAGTTCTTGTGATGGATTTAATGGTTCGATAATAGTGGGTACACATGGAGACAAATGATCTTCAACCTCATTAGATTTTGTAATATTTATAAGAGGTTGATATTCAAAAGAACTTGGATCACTCTCAATGATTTCATCCTCAAAAGTGTTAGGTGAAGCGCAAGTCTCGACATTCTTTAAGTTCTCCAAATAATCATTAAACTCCTTGCAAGTTGCTCTAATTTTCAACTCTGTAGCAGCAAGGTCATCAAATTGCTTTTTGCTAATAATAAAGAGTTCTTCCAAAGTAGACTTCCTTGGTTCTAGCACCTCGGATTCCTCATTTGGTTGAAAACATTCTTCAACTTCAAATATATCGGAACAAAAATCCTCATTGGGTTCAAATAATGCATCTAACTCTTGCTCCCTATAATGATTTTTTCCCGATATTATTTTTGAAGTCTTTTTTCTTCAAGCAATTCATTTTGATAAATTTGGATGGCCTTAGCACTGGGCTTGTATTTATGAGACTCATGTTTAGTGATATTGGTCCAATGTTCATAAGTCTTGAGCGCCTCCTCCTCACTATTATCATAACAATTAAGTCCACCAAAAGAGTTAAAGTAAGACATTTCAAATTGGGTAATTCAAGAACGTGACACCCATATTTCTGAATTTTTTTTTGGATTTTTTTAAGTTCAAATTCGGAATTAACCAACCTAACCTAAAGCCTACCTAATTCCCCGGCAACGGCGCCATTTTGATCGAGGTGTAAACCGAGCGTCCGTATAATGCGCTAATCCTTGTTATCGGCTTCTAATCTTAATACAGAAAAAACTAAACATGTAATTACACTCTTAAATAGTATAGTGGTGAGTCTGGGTATCAAATACACATGGAGTTAGGACGTGTGAACGTGACGACAAAGGTAAGGTAGTTTTAATCCTAAAGTTGATGTTAAAAGAAAAGAAAGAAAAAACAGATGATTGATTTTTGGATTTTATCTATGAATTAACTAAATTCAATTAAATTAACCTACGCATGCAAAATTAACTAACTAAGAAGGAATTAATATGAATGAAGAAATGGGTTAAGAATACACTCCCCCAAACCCTAGTGTGTATGCCAGTACAAAATTAGTCATAAATTAGATCATTGATCAGACCCAGTCTTTAGTACTCCAAAGCATTACATATGTGAGGTTCAAGCCCGCATCATATATAATCAAAGAATGAGTAAAGAAATGTTAATAGTTCATGCGCATTGCATCCTTAAGCACTCCGGTTACCTATGGCAAACTTGGTCTAAAGGTCTACAATGGTTGTGAAACTATACAACACGATCTAATCACTTATTTAATTTAAAGGACAAATTGTATATCTATGCATACCACATCGGGTTGGGTTCATACATCCAAACCCTTAAAAACTTAGCTTAAAATGATAAAAATAAAAGAAAACTTAAAACTGAAAGTGCAAGAATTCATAAATAAATCTAGAAAATTGAGAACATGACTTGAATTGGGATTGGAAAACTAGGGAACAACAATTAATTAAACTAACTATAAAAGCAGTAAAAATAATAAATTAAAGTTACTTGAAATGGATGAATGATGAATCTTTAATAGATATTTGAATCTTGAATAGTAACCAAACTTCAAAACTAGGGTTCTTGGATACAAGAATCCTTTAAACACTAACTACAAAGAAACCCTAACTACTAGCCTCCTACAACTTGAAGTAAAAAAACCTCCTCTCTTCCTACTAGGGTTTGCCCTTATATATATCTAAAAAATGACTCTTCCCATTATTATCCATATTTTATAACTAATAAAAAGGAATTATAAAAGAAATTTCAAGAGTTGAAACTCTTCAGCTTCCAGAATTAATTTCAACTTTTGACTTTCTATCTTCAACTTTAAATGGGCATAACTTCTTCATCGTAGCTCGGATTGGGGTTCCGTTTTTTCCAATGTTCTTGTAATTTAAGGCTCTTCAACTTTCTATCTTTCCCCACATCCGGATTATGGATGTACAATTACAAAAATGACCCTGAACTCCCCATTTCCCGCTTTCTTTCACTGTTTTGCATTCTCTTTAGTACTAATTTTCATGAAATACCTGTGAAATATATAAGAGATATAAAAAATATGAAATAATTGACAAACAGGGTTAATAGCATAAATATAAGACAAATCCAATCTATTTACAATGCACGGGATCATAAAAATACCGAAATTAAGGGGATAAATATGAAGAATTTATGCCTAATCAGCAATCCTGGCAATTCCTCTGGGAAGACATCAGAAAATTCTCTAACCACTGGTATATCTTGAATTTTAACTGTCTCTTTACTAGTATCAACAACATGATCTAAATACCCTGTACAACCTTTACTCAACAATCTCATGCTCTTAATTGTTGATATAGGACAATTAGGAACAACGTTCCTCTCCCCCGTAAGTTGAAATTCGGGTTCACCAGGCAGATGAAATGTAACTTCTTTTTGAAAATAATCAATGGAACTATGATACTATGATAACCAATCCATCCCCAATATAATATTAAAATCCCGAATGGCCAACGGTATCAAATCAATATATAAATCTTGCTCCCCCATTTATAAGACGCAATCTTTATAAACATGCTCCACCAAAATTACACTTTACATTGGGGTAAAAATATATAAGGCACAATTGAGAAATGAACAAGGTCTACCCAAATATGAAACAATATATAATGCCACAAATGAATGCGTAGATCCAGGATCAATGAGTGTATATAAATATTTGTTTGTATTAGAATGTTTACCTGTAACCACTTCTGGTATAGCATAGGCATCTTGCAGTGTCATCGCAAACACTCTTCCTCCTGCCTTCGATCCACTTGCTTGTCCTGTATGTCTTCCCCTAGTTGCATTACCTGGATAGGATCCTTAATGAGGCCCCACACTACCAACTGAAACTGTTCTTGCTAATATAGGATAATTCTTTCTCAGATGACCCTTCTGGTGAGTTAAAACATTATATATGTGACAACCAGAATATAATTATGATAAATTATGTTTAAATCACGATTAGCTTATGTGATATGGATAATATGTTATTAATGTATAAAATGTTAAGTCATTATGTTTAGTCTAATCCTACCTTCATAAATCATGAAATATCGAATTAGTTACAAATATGAAATTTTGAAGTTTTCGGTATGAATGTTCATGTTTAAGACTAGTTTTGACATTTATAACATAACAATTGACTTGAGATGAAAACTATATAGTTGTATACATGTGATTTATGGTTGTAACACAACAAATGGGGTGTTGAACGGAGGTCCGAGAGAGAAGTTATGCTGGAATTACGAAGCAGGAGCAAATTTGTCCATTCGTTAAATGATATTTCGTCTTATTAGGCTAACAAATGGTGGATTTTGATTGGTTAAAGAAGGAGATTGATTTTGTCCGGGTTTAAAGGATTGAAATAAGACCCTCCTTCATCATATTTCAGCCATAAAAGATTTTGTCTTGAGAGGAAGAGAGAATTGGAAAGTTTAGGAAGAAAGTGAGGAGAAAATTTGGGGAAAAATTCGTGAAAATTATGTAAAAGTCCCAAAGGTAATACTAACCCCAAATCTTGTTATTTTTCTTGTATTTATGATTTATATGATAAATACTTTATTTTTTATTTAACTTTCATTCTTGGGTGTATATGTATTGATATATGCAAGTTTAAACAAAGTTGAATGTGTAAACACTTAAATTCCTTCGTTTAGTAACCTTGTTTATTAAAACTTCCATATATTTTTCTATGCTTATTGGAATTGATTAATTACAATTGGATATTAAAAGTAGACTCATATATGCGTGACATATCCGAAAATCATGTGAAAATACCAAGAAATGAATCTTGGTTGATGGTTTGAAGTTAGGGTATGAAATCTGCCCTAAGGGTGAAAGTATGCCCGCCATGTGTTCGATGTTTTGCTTGACATAGAAAACGAACTTTAAAAATTATGAAACTTTAATTTTGTATTGTTTAATATTTTTACTGATGTTGGGTGAAATATCATAGAAATTTATGTTGTAGAAAAAATATGAAAATTTCTGGAAGTTGAATGAACGATGAAAGAGCCTATAGGGCAGATTTGCTATGTGGTAAAGAAATAGGACTATCTTGCTCTAGGAGATTTGAAATTATGTACCGTCTTTTGTATTGGAATCCTAATATGAAAAGGATTGAATTACCAATAATAAATGAATGTATTTTTGGTCTATGATTTGAATATGTCAAATATATTAACATGAATTTAGATCGAACTTCACTTGTGATAAATGATTTGAATAGAATCATATGATACTTATGTATTGAGTTATGTTTGAGATATTCCTTGGATTGTTGATATTCTTATGATGATAATAATATCATAAGAATAATAGGAAAGGAATAAGAACCAGTTGAACATGTGCCGAACAAAGGAAAAGGAAAGCCTATTAAATTACCAAGGTGAGTGTACTTATGATTTGTTTCATATATAAATATGAATATAGCTCTAAGAGCGGATTTTTTTGAATATTTCGGTATTCAGGATTTTTCTGGATATTAAAATATCCAGGATTTGTTTGGGTCTCATTATCCAGGATTGGTTTGAATACTTCGGTATTCAGGATGTGTTTGGATATTAAAATATCAAGGATTTGTATGGGTCTTATGATCCAGGATTGGAATTGGACAAAGATCCAATGATTTGTTGGAACTCATGTTCCAGGATTTTTTATAGCCAATGGGCAGACTTATTATTGCCAATGGGCAAAATTACTATTGCTAATGGGCGACATCTTATTGTCAATGGGCAGAATTACTATTGCCAATGGGCAGACATACTATTGCCGATGGGCAGAATTATCATTGCCATTGGGCAGAATTATTTGGGTCTTATGGTCCAGGATTTGTTATTACCAACGGGAAGGATTGATTGGATTTAATATCCACAGATTTGATATATAACTGTTAATTTATTGTATGGCATGATTGGTTGGATTAATATCCACAGATTCTATATATAACTGTTAATTCATTATATGGCAGGATTGGTTGGATTTAATATCCACTGATTTGATATATATAACTGTTAATTCATTGTATGGCAGGATTGGTTGGATTAATATCCACATATTTGATATAGAACTGTTATTTCATTTCAGGGAAGGAGTAGCTCACTATGCTTAATGCTTATGGTTTATATTTTGACATTTTTATGGTTGTAAGCCGCCAGCTAGGATGTCATATGATCAGTGATTTGAGAGTTGCACCGTTAAAAAGAGCTGGGGATTAGACATGGGGGTTTTGTCATTGTTACACTGAGGTTTTAATATACTCACATATTGTATATATTGAGTTAGCATGGATTGAGTTGATCATAGTTAATCACATTATTGTATGCCTGCTTAATTACTACTCTGATATTGATTTCGATATGGAATAAGAATAATATTATGTTCATTGTGCACATTATGTAGGAAAATATTGATAAATGAATTATATTTTCGATGGGCTCAGGAATATGATCTAATTATTCTAATAAGAAATGATTAGTATGGATATTGGGTTTGGGGTGTGTCAATTAGTGGTATCAGAGCGTCTAGGTTTTTAATTCTGGACGTGTGTGACGGTTAGATGGCAGTTATTGAGTTGATTTGATATTTATCAATTATTTATGTACTAACCAATAATTTAGTATTATAAACTGTTTGTGTTGGTTGTTATAACTCGATTATTATAGATGAAACCTGAGGCACGGGACAAGCTAGTGGTTCCAGGCCATGTGGATGAGTCTTTATGATGAAAGAAGCTCAGGTTAATTCGGATGTGGTGACAGGTACACTTTATATTACTAATAGAAGTGCTTATGTTTTGATTGATCCCGGTCCCACACATTCTTTTGTGTCATATGCATTTGCTATATATCTGAATAGACCATGTACTCGTTTAGATGTGGGGTTGGGTATTTATATGCCTATAGGGGATATGGTTGTAGTTGAATATGTTTTCGTGATTGTGTTTTGACTGTGGGGGTTAGAGATACAGTTATAGATTTACTTCCATTGGATATTTCTGATTTTGATATAATTCTGGGAATGGATTGGTTATCTAAATAAAATGCATCTATAGATTGTTTTCGCAAAGAAGTTTTTTTTTAAAATGCCTGGCTAGTTTGAATTGTGTGTGTGGGGGGGGGGGGGGGGGGGGGGGGAGGATAGTTGTTCCTAGTTGCATTATTTCTTCTATTTAGACGAGGAAATTGTCAAGTAAGGGTTATGAGGATTTTATTGCATATGTTATTGACACTTAGATGGGGGGTTTACAATTAGTCGATGTTCCTATTGTACGGGATTTTCCAGGAGTGTTTCTTAGTGAGTTGCTTGGGTTACCTCCAGAGAGAGAAGTTGAATTTAATATTGAATTAGCACTGGGGACAGACCTTATTCTATGGCACCGTATATAATGTCACCTATTGATTTGAAAGAACTCAAGGTTCAGTTGTAGGATTTACTTGATAGGGGGTTCATACAACCTAGTCTATCTCCACGGCGCACCAATTTTATTTTCTAAAAGGAAGACGGTACTATGCGCTTGTGTATTAATTATAGGCAACTGAATAGAGCTACAATTAAGAACAAGTATCCTTTACCTTGTATAGATGATATGTTTGATCAGTTATATGGTGCTAAAGTGTTTTCAAAGATGGACTTACGATCAGGTTATCATCAGTTGAAGATGAAAAATAGTGATATTTCTAAAACTGATTTTTGCACTTGGTATGGTCATTTCAAATTTCTTGTGATGCCTTTTGGAGTGACTAATGCTCCAGTTGTATTTTTGGATCTTAAGAATCGGGTACTGCATCCTTTTGTTGATTCATTTTTGATAGTTTTTATTAATGATATTCTGATCTATTCACGTGATATGGTTGAACTTGAAAAGCATCTTAGAACTATTTTGAATGTGTTGAAAGATAAGAAGTTGTATGCTAAGTTTAGCAAATGTGAATTCTGGCTATCACAAGTTGCATTTTTAGGCCATGTTATTTCTGGAGATGGTATATGTGTTGATCCTAAAAAGGTGAAAACTATTATGAAATCGGAGAGGCCCAATAATGTGATTGAGGTGTGGAGTTTTTTGGGTTTGGCTGGATATTATAGAAGGTTTATAAAGGGATTTTCTTCGACTGCCTTGCCAATGACTAAATTAACCCGAAAGGATGTGAAGTTTGAATGATATTTTGATTGTGAAAACAGTTTTAAAGAATTGAAAAAGAGGTTGGTAACTGCACCTGTTATTACTATTCCACATGGTGGAGATGGTTTTGTTAATTATACCGATGCTTCACATCAGGGGTTAGATTGGGTTTTTATGCAGTATGGTAAGGTTATTACTTATGATTCTAGGCAATTGCGTACACATGAACGTAATTATCCTACACATGATTTGGAACTTGTTGCTATTGTGTTTGCTTTGAAATTATGGCGTCATTATTTATATGGTGAGGTATGTGAAATAACTACTGACCACCAAAGCCTTAAATATTTATTTACTCAGAAGGAGTTGAATTTGAGGCAGAGGCGGTGGATGGAGTTAATCAAGGATGATGATTTTACAATTCACTAGCATCCAGGGAAGGCAAATGTAGTTGCAGATGCTTTGAGTAGAAAGTCTTCAGGCAGGTTATCTTGTACTCGATGTGCTAGAGTTGCTCACATTATGAACTTGAGATTGATGGAAGTAGAATTGCAGCTAGCAGATGGGGACAGATTATTTGCTCATGTAAGCATGAGGTCATTATTAGCTACTCGTATTCGTGATTTGCAAGGTAAAGATCCTTTTCTTGAGAAAAATGACATGATGTCAGAGATGGTAAGTCTGGTGATTCTTGTATTATTAACGATGGCACTTTATTATATAAATAATGATTATGTGTGCCTAATGTGGATGGATTGGAAGCAAAAATTTTAGATAAGGCTCATAATTCCATTTATACTATGCATACTGGTAGTACTAAAATATATAGAGATTTAAAGGAGCATTATTGGTGGAATAATATGAAGAAAGAAATAGATTATTTTTTTTGCTAGATGCCTTATACGTCAGCAAGTGAAAGTGGATCATCAGAAGCCTACGAGTTTGCTTCAGCCATTGCCAATACCGGAATGGAAATGGGATCATGTAACGATGGATTTCGTAGTTGGGCTTCCTCGATCTCAGAAGGGGTCAGATTCGATTTGGGTAGTGGTAGACAGGTTGACCAAGTCATCTCATTTTCTAGCAGTCAAGACTACATATACAGTTGATAGGTATGCTAGATCATATGTTAATAAGATTATTCAATTGCATGGAGCTACGGTATCTATTGTTTCAGATAGGGACCCTACTTTTACATCCAGATTTTGGGATAACTTGCGGCATGCTATGGGTACAAACATAAAGTTTATTACGACTTTTCATCCTCGGACACATGGGCAGTCTGAAAGGACAATACAGATTTTGGAGGATATGCATAGAGCTTGCGTGCTTGATTAAAAAGGAAATTGGGATGAATATTTGTCTTTGATAGAATTTGCATATAACAATAGTTTTCAATCTACTATTGGTATCGCGCCATATGAAGCGTTGTATGGTAGACGGTGTTGTGCACCCGTATGTTGGGGTGAAGTTGGTGAAAGGAAGATAAAGGGTACAGAATTAAATGAAGTCACGACTGAAAAAGTGAGGATTATTCAAGATAGAATGAGAACAACTCAAAGAAAATAGAAAAGTTAGGCAGTTAAATGATGAAAAGATTTGGAATTCCAGAAAGGGGATTATGTGTTTCTTCGGATATCACCATGTAAAGGAGTTATGAGGTTTGAAAAGAAAGGAAAGTTAACTCCACGTTATATTGGACCATATAAAATTCTTGAAAAAGTCGGGGCGGTTGCCTACAAGTTAGCATTACCACCAGAGTTATACCGACTACATGATGTTTTCCATGTTTCTATGTTAAGAAAGTATGTAGAGGATCCTTCACATATGTTGGTGGAATAACCTATTGAGTTAAAGGAAGACTTGAGTTATGTGGAAGAACCACTTGCTATCGTGGATAGGAAGGAACATATATTGAGATCAAAAGTGATCCCACTTCTAAAAGTTGTGTGGATGAGGCATTCCATGGAAGAGGCTACATGGAACAGAGAGGATACCAAGAAGATGCGTTATCTGTATTTTTTTTATTTAGACAACCAAGGTATGTCAATTTTGGGGACGAAATTTCCTAACAGGGGGAGAATTGTGACAACCAGAATATGATTATGATAAATTATGTTAAAATCACGATTAGCTTATGTGATATGGATAATATGTTATTAATGTATATAATGTTAAGTCATTATTTTTAGTCTAATCTTACCTTCATAAAGCATGAAATATCGAATTAGTTACAAATATGAAATTTTGAAGTTTTCGGTATGAATGTTCATATCTAAGACTAGTTTTAACCTTTATGACATAACAATTGACTTGAGGTGAAAACTAGATAGTTGTATACATTTGATTTATGGTTGTAACATGACATGCGGTGTGTTGAACGGAGGTCCGAGAGAGAAGTTATGGTGGGATTACGAAGCAGGGGCAAATTTGTCCATTCGTTAAATGATATTTCGTCTTATTAGGCTAACAAATGGTGGATTTTGATTGGTTAAAGAAGGAGGTTGGTTTTGGACGACTTTAAAGGCATTAAATAAGACCCTCCTTAAGCATAGTTCAGCCATAAAAGATTTTGGCTTGAGAGGAAGAGAAAATTGGAAAGTTTAGGAAGAAAGTGAGGAGAAAATTTGGGGGAAAATCTGTGGAAATTACGTAAAAGTCCCAAAGGTAATACTAACCCAAAATAATGTTATTTTTCTTGTATTTATGATTTATATGATATAAATACTTGATTTTTTATTTAACTTTCATTCTTGGGTGCATATGTATGGATATATGCAAGTTTAAACAAAGTTGAATGTGTAAACCCTTAAATTGCTTCGTTTAGTAACCTTGTTTATTAAAACTTCCATATCTTTTTCTATGCTTACTGGAATTGATTAATTCTAATTGGAGATTAAAATAGACTCATATATGCGTGACATATCCAAAAATCATGTGAAAATACCAAGAAATGAATCTTGGTTGATGGTAGTTAGGGTATGAAATCAGCCCTAAGGGTGAAAGTATGCCCGCCATGTGTTCGATGTTTTGCTTGACATAGAAAACGAACCTTAAAAATTATGAAACTTTAATTTTTTTATTGTTAAATATGTTTACTGATGTTGGGTGAAATATCATAGAAATTCATGTTGTAGAAAAATTATGAAAATTCCTGGAAGTTGAATGAACGATAAAAGAGCCTATAGGGGTGATTTGCTATGTGGTAAAGAAATGGGCCTATCTTGCTCTAGGAGACTTGAAATTATGTACCGCCTTTTTTATTGGAATCCTCATATGAAAAGGATTGAATTACGAATAAGAAATTAATGTATGTTTGTTATATGATTTTAATATGTCAAGTATATTAACATGAATTTGGATCGAAATTCACTTGTGATAAATGATTTGAATAGAATCATATGATATTTATGAATTGAGTTATGTTTGAGATATTCCTTGGATTGTTGATATTATTATAATGATACTAATATTGTAAGAATGATAGGAAATGAATAAGAACCAGTTGAACAAGTGCCGAACAAAGGAAAATAAAAGCCTATTAAATTACCAAGGTGAGTGTACTTATGATTTCTTTCATATATAAATATGAATATAGCTTTAATAGCGGATTTTTTTGAATACTTTGGTATTCAGGATTTATTTGGATATTAAAATATCCAGGATTTGTTTGGGTGTCATGATCCGGGAATGGTTTGAATACTTCGGTATTCAGGATGTGTTTGGATATTAAAATATCCAGGATTTGTGTAGGTCTTATGATCCAGGATTGAAATTCGACAAAGATCCAATGATTTGTTGGATCTCATGTTCCAGGATTTGTTATAGCCTATGCGCAGACTTATTATTACCACTGGGCAGAATTACTATTGCCAATGGGAAGACTTCTTATTGACAATGGGCAGAATTACTATTGCCAATGGGCAGACTTCTTATTGCCAATGGGCAGAATTACTATTGCCAATGGGCAAACATACTATTACCGATGGGCAGAATTATCATTGCCAACGGGAATAATTATTTGGGCCTTATGGTCCAGGATTTGTTATTGCCAACGGGGTGGATTGATTGGATTTAATATCCACAGATTTGATATATAACTATTAATTCATTGTATGGTAGGATTGGTTAAATTAATATCCACAGATTCTATATATAACTGTTAATTCATTATATGGCAGGATTGGTTAATTTAATATCCACATATTTGATATATATAATTGTTAATTCATTGTATGGCAGGATTGGTTGGATTAATATCCACAGATTTGATATAGAACTGTTATTTCCTTACAGGGAAGGAGTAACTCACTAAGCTTAATTCTTAGGATTTATATTTTGACATTTTCAGGGTTGTAAGCTTCCAGCTAGGATGTCATATGATCAGTGATTTGAGAGTTGCACCGTTAAAAAGAGCTGGGGATTAGACATGGGGGTTTTGTCATTGTCACACTGAGGTTTTAATATACTCACATATTGTATATATTGAGTTAGCATGGATTGAGTTGATCATAGTTAATCACATTATTGCATGCCTGCTTAATTACGACTCTGATATTGATTTCGATATGGAATAAGAATAATATTATGTTCATTGTGAACATTATGTAGGAAAATATTGATAAATGAATTATATTTCCAATGGGCTTAAGAATATGATCTAATTATTCTAATAAGAAATGATTAGTATGGATGTTGGGTTTAGGGTGTGACAATATATTCAGTAACTTTTGGCAATTTCTCTTTATATAACCCGATGTCCCATAAAAGAAATAAACATTTGGATCTCCTTGTGCTGAAACTCCTGAACCTCTCCCTCGACTAGCTTCAACCTTATGAAAACTATTTCCACCTCTACCATATTGGAATTTCTGCCCTTCAAACCTTGAATATTCGGTATCGCTACCCTGTTGATAGTTTGGATCGAATCTACTTCTCTCTACACTTCGTTCTCGTTTTCCTCTTGCTTCATTCACATCATTTTCTACCAGCAAGGCTTTGTTCACCAAGGTTGAATAATTAATAGTTTCTAAAGCCGAAAACCTTGATTTAATAACTAACTCTAGTCTATTTAGAAATCGGCTGCACATATCTTCCTCATTCCGTATAAACCTCGAAGAAAACCGAGATAAGGTTGTAAGCTTATCTTTGTATTCTCTAACAATCATACTTCCCTGATTCCACATGAAATATTCTTTCTCCTTTTGTTTTCGATACATTTGGGGGAAATACTTGTCATAAAAAGCTTTAACAAAAGCATCCCATGCGATCATATTCCCACCTCCTAGAGTAATCAACAAATATTTTGTGGCATCCCACCAATACTTAGCTTCTCCTTTCAACATATACGTTGTCAAGGTCACTCGTTGATTTTAAGGCATTCTCATAACCCCAAAAATAAGTTCAATCTCTTAACCCATACTTCTGCCTCTTCTGGATCAACTACTTTGTCAAATGAGGGTGGATTCATTTTAATAAATTTTCTGGTGTGAAGTACTCCTTTCTTCCCGATGTATCACCTCCTCAGCCCTAGCCAATAATTGTGCCTCTAGTTTCTTGGCCTGTTGTTCTTCCATCTGAGCCATAAATCTAGCTTGTTGCTCTGCCATTAAAGTCATAACACATGCCATTTCTTGCATGTTTGTCAATTGTTCTGGGTCGAGTTCTACATTTCCATGAACAGTTTACTCAACTTCCACCTCCGTTGCCATATTTGAAGCCTCATCCTCTATTACCACATTCACATTCCCTCCTTCCATTCTTTTATATCTGAAATGGATAAAATATATAACAACATACATGTATACATATCTTTCCTAACATAATCGTTAGTATCAAACAAAACACATTTTTAACATTCACTGCCAAATCTAGACTCTTCTAACTCCAGAACCTCTAAAATATAGGCTCTGATACCAAAAGACGACACACCCCAACCCAGTTACTTATAATTAAGTTTGAAAGTCAAAGTGAGTCAAACCATGATTAATTTAACCAAACCATAAACGCGAGTTTTAATTTCAGAGTCATCATTGTAAATCCATATAACTGAAAACCTTTTTACAACATCAGAGTAGTCATGACCATAAAAACTTGGTTGAAGGATAAGTTAACTTAATTACATCATTTACAATTAAACAAATCCATATTTCTCCCATTCCTGGCAAACCTAACCAGACCTCCTAGATTTGGCAGTGACCTCGCATTACTTAAAAAACATAAATATTGGAATTGTGAGCAACACAACTCAGTGAATGCACCACTACTATACTATTGCATAAATTTTAAATGCAATAAATTATATTCCTGTAATAATAGATATATATATTTATTAGGCTCATTTATAAGAATGACCAACTTTTTCGAATCATGATTCACATATCCTATCTAAATAGACAATTCTCCGCCATTCCTAGTTGAGGAGTAACCCCTTGTCATTAATAGATAAATCTCCCCCGTTCCGGGTCGGGGAGTAACCTCCAATTTTGATAAACCGAAATGAATAATTTTATATTCATAACATTATGATCATATTCGTAATAGTATACAAATACATCATTCCAGTGAGTACACTCACCTTGGGTTGTCAACTATGTATTTATGTTTTCATCAGGTGGAGCTGAACTAGTTTGATTAGACCTTACACCTATCAATCCAACTAAATCAGTATTGAATCTCAATCATAAGTATTATCCTAACACACTTATATAAATTTCAATGACTATATAACAATAATATACTTCCACTTAAGCCACATTCCATGAAACATGAGTAAAGACAAAACAATGGTACACATGTTGATAAAGTTATGAACATTCAATCGTAGGAAATACCTCATAAGGGATTTATAACTAAAACCAAGAAAATATGAAAGAATACTTCTCAATGTATATACACATGAAACATGTACTCAAAATACTCTTTGGAAAGAGGAGATAACAATATTCTTTCATGGGGTATCTAGTATGGCCTCAAATTATTATTCTGCATACTTAACCATCCTATATTCATAAATTGGACAACTAGAGGTATACAATCTTATCAATATGAAATCATATCTGAATATACTTTCCATTACAAGTGACGATGTAATTTTTCTAGCTTTCTAGAGCAAGTTATGACCATTTCTTTACAACACAAGAAATCTTCCCTACAAGCTCCTCTATTGTTCCTTCACCTTCCAAGAATTTTCATAATTTTTCTACAGCATAACTTTCCATTATTTTCAACCCATTTTCATTACAAATAGGAATAGTACATAATTAAAGTTTCATAATTTTTTGATTTCATTTGCTACGTCAACATCTTGACCAAACTCAGGGCATACCAAAATGAAATATACAAACAACAATTATGTACCAACCTGAAATCGTCATGAAGGCCTAACCACATGGATATAAATTCTAATTTTCGGATAAGATATGAATATATGAGTCTAATTTCATATCCAATTGGAATTTCTCAATTACCGTAAGCACACAAAAATATATTCAAGTTTGAATGGAAGGGATTTCAATACAAATGAATTTTACGGGTTTGTACATTCAATTGAACTTAAACTTGCATCTAACTGTACATCTATATAAATGGCTGAAATTTTGGTGAAAAAATGATGATTTCTATCATCTAAATCAGTAATATAAGAAAAATAACAAGATTTACAATTAGGATTACATTCGGTATTTTTACGTAATTTCTACGGATATTTCTATGCTTTTTCTCCTCACTTTTTCTTCCTAAACTCCTTAATTCTCTTTCCTTAAGGCAAAACTCTTTCATGGCTACTTTTCGATGAAGGATAAGGTTATTTCAAAGGTATAAGGTCAGCAAAACCACCCTACACCTCCAATCAATCACTTTAAGACACTTATTGGGTATACAGGACAAATTACTACTTAAACGGATGGACATATTTTCGCCTGGTTAGTAATTTTGATATAACTTCTTCCTCGGACCTACGTTTCACACACCGTTTGTAGGGTTACAACCCTAACTCACCTTTCTAAAACTATCCATTTTTGACCTCAAGTCAATTGATATTTTATAAAGGTCAAACATAGTCTTAAACATGAACATTCCTACTGAAAACTTCAAAATTTTATATTTGTAACTAATTCAATATTTCATGCTTTATGAAGGTAGGATTAGACTACACAAGATGACTTAACATTATATATACTAATAACATATTATCCATATCACATAAGCTAATCATGATTTAAACATAATTTATCATAATTATATTCGGGTTGTCACAAGCATGCCCAATGATACAAGTTGTAGAAGAAACGACTGTGGAGATGAGGTTAGAAGAGCCTCGAGTAGGGCTGACAATTCAATAGTTCCTGGAGTGAAGGGTGATCACTTGTGGTGAGTGAGACTACATAATGAGTATTTTCCTTAGGGAAACCTATAATAGTGGGGTTACCACCGAGGGATAGATTGTTAATATATTTGTTGTTAGAAATAATGAATAGTATACATCGAGGAGTAATCATAATTTTTATTAGTAGTGAGCTACTATGGTCATCCATTTTATACCAATTAGTATTAAGCATTATTTAGAAGGGGATACACCCAACGAATGGGGGATTGCCTTATGTCATGATTTTTAAAGGCATGATAGTTGGTAGGGTAGGCTTGGTATACATACTCTTTGTTTATTTAGACATATGGTCTTATGATTCGTATTATGTAGTGTACGCGTAAATATTTTATCTTTGGATTTCTATTTATTTTATTTTCACTCTGGCATATTTGACGTATCCTGATACAAACCGACCCCCCACCGACACGTCGAGCCGAACTCCAACATCTCCAAATTTAAGACTCTACATCTCAAGAAGCTATAAAGTTTTAAGGAGCTAATAATTATTTATAAAGTTAATTAGGATGTTATTTTTTTATTGAAAAATGAGGGTAATATTTTTAAAAAGTTTTAAAATAATTTTTTTATTTTTAACCTTGTTCAAAAGAGATTCGTTTCTCATTTGAACGACTTTATATTCTCGTTAGGAGGGTTTTATCTTATATCGAACAAACATCCAACGAGGGCATACTATTTAAATTCATTTCAAGCTCATTAAAAGTTTGTCCTAACGAGATAGATGTTTCGTTCAAATAAACTTGGTTTTCGTTCTAACAAGATGCTATTCTCGTTCGAACAAGTTTTAATTTTGTTAGAATGATCTCTTGCCTCGAATTTTTTGTCGAGTGTATAAACCTATTTTGACTCTAAATTTCATAAGGCTTGTGCCAAAACATTTCCTGCATATCTTTTGAAAAAAATCAGTTTTTTTGTAACCAAAACACCTTTTGATTCATAGTTTACATCCCCAAATAATTTTGTAAATCATTTAAAAACTCTATAAAGTTTTGTATCTTTGTATACATCTTTGTGGAGAGAGATATCTACTGCTGACCGTGTGAACTTAGAGGGATCACTCCTAAAGAAGAAGTCTGAAGAAATTTGAAGTCTAATTGGTGGATATTGAGTGTGGACCGCCACTTGTGGACGACTTTGTATTAAGACATCTTCTTTAGAGGCTCAACAAAGACACTGTGGGTTATACTTATGAGTGATATCAAATAATCTGTAAGTCGATAGTCTTGTAAAACTCTCTATAGGGCTGAAATATAGGTTTTGCCCGAAAAAGGTATTTTTCCCTATTTGTCGTGTGATTGCATTTTTTATTTATTAGTTTTATCACATAGATGTATGTTTAGGATAAAAAAGATAAAATTTAGTAAATCAATTTTCCACAAGAAAGTTTTAATCGGGTTTTAAATTAAAAGCTACAAAAATAATTTTTTTGTTTTTGATCATCCTTCTCGAGCACGTTTATTTTCGAATTCTCAAATTGGTATCAGAGCATTCATTATTTTACCATTTACATGTATCTTTTATTTGTACATATATATAATATGCTTATATAAACTACCGTATGGGTAGGTTTTTATGATTGCTATTTGTGATGAGAATATTTTATATAGTTATCCTTAGACTTGTGTAAGGACATATAGTACAGTTGTATTACCTAGATGAAACTTCATATGGTGAAGTTAATGTATCTTTAGATTTTATACCGATGGTCCAGGAGTTTACAGTTATGGTTGATGAGTAAACAAGACTACACTAATTAGAGAGCTAAACTTTTATATATATGTGGCATCGGGCACTAGGCAGATTATGCAGGAGCCTTAGCGTATGGCCCCATTAGAAATAAAGGATTTGGGTGAGAAGATTCAATAGTGGTTGAGCTAGGGGTTAATACAAAGGCATATATCTTCGTGGGGAGCTGTAGTGTTGTTTACGAAGACAAACGAAAGTTCTCTTTGATTATGCATGTATTATAGGGGCTATAGAAGTGCAGAATAAGGAATACTTAATTTTTTTCATATATCATTGATCTGTTTGATCAGTAGAGAGGTGCGTTATTCTTTTCCAACATTGAGTTACATTCAAGCTATCACTAATTGCGCATTCCGGACAAGGATGTTCTAATGACAGATTTTCTAACCCATTATGGATTATATGGGTTCCCACTTTTTCCATTTGAATTGACTAATCCACCAAAAAATTTCTTGGATTTGATGAAGCATGTATTTTTTTACCATTTATAAATTAGTTCATCATTTTCTTTATCGAAGATATCTTGATTTACACCCTGCCGAAGGAAGAGTATGCGCAATTCTTTATAGAAAATATTGTGTGGCTTCAGGGTGTGCTAAATCACGTTGTGTCCAATTGAGAGAGTACTTTCATATTTTGGTTCTAGAGGGTGTTTTCAGGAGGCTATGGGTGTATAACTTAGTTTGACTACAACATTTTACCCTCACTCTCTTATCAAAACTCAGTAGGTGAACCAAATTTTGGAAGATGTGCTTCGGGCATGTGTGTTGGATCTGAAAGGCGGGTTGGATCAATATTAACCTTTTTGTACAGTTTTCTTACAGTAATAGTGATCGATGAACTATTGGTATGGTACCTTAAGAGGCACTATATGGGCGACCTCTCCATTCACCAAGTTCTTTATTCAAGTTAGGTGAGCACGAGATATTTGGATTACATATTATTCAAGACACCTCCTAGAAGTTGGCAGTCATCCGGTCATGGATCGAGACAATATAAAAATGAAAAAAGGGCTACGTAGACAAAGGAAAGACAAAGTTTAGAAGGTGGATTTATGATAAGAAAGACTTAGAGGTATTAAATCATTGATCATTATATTTTTTTATAGTAGTGTGAGGACACTACGATGAGGTGTTTTTAGGCTTCCCATTAAGAATATAGGATAATTTGAATTTCGAGAGTGAAAGCCCTTATTTACGGGGAAGAATATGATAACTTGTAATTTTAGACGAAATTAATTTAATTAATTAAATTAAATTAATATTTCGGTCTACTTATTTGTAGTGACTCGAGGACCTCACTAAATTATTTTATTTTATTTTGTCCATGAATATAGGAACTTTATTTCAAATTAAATTTGAATTAAGATGAAGGTAAATTTAATTAAATGTAAATTAAATTGAATTAAATAATATAAAAGTTAGGTTTTAAGAACCATAGCCTAGTATATGGTTTTGTATAGACTTTAGACTAGTCAGGGTTATTTTTGGACAAAATGGGTCAAGGCATATATAGGGGTTAACACCAATTTAGTGATTGGGGATATAAAAAGAGAGTTTAAGGTGAAGAAGAATCATTTCTACACTACAGAAACAAAGCCCTATAGAAAGAAGAATGAGACTAATTGGTGATGACGAAAAAGGGCAATTGGATATTAGAAGAAGAAGAAGAAGAATGAAACAGTTTGGATTGTGACTTCATCTCTTCATCCAATGAAAGTTTATTTAGTATAATTATATAAATGAAGTTGTGTTATGATATGGTGTCTTATTGGATCCTAAACCTAAATTATTCAAAGTTGAATTAGACAAGAATTCATAATTTTGGGAATTATTAAATCGATTAATCATGTTAAACACCATGTTTATATAATAGTTAATGAAATGGAGTCATGAAATTGGGTTAGGATTTAATTTAATTAGTGATAATATTTCTCTATTCTATGATATTAACGAAAGCCCCATAATTATTGGAATATTTTATATATTATAGAGAATTGTAACTCAAATGATTAAGGATTCAAAATTTAAGGTGTTAATCCAATTGTATAATTTCCCTTTAAATATAATTTTCATTTAGTGAAAAATTATATATATATATATATATATATATATATATATATATATATATATATATATATATATATAATGGAATTAGTCTAGGGATATGCATGTGGAATTTTAGTATGTTGGTTGGGTGAATTAGGAGCTTAATGGTTGTTAATGAAGGTTTAGATTGTGCAAAATAATTCTCGAGCAAATTCGTCAATTTCAGGTTGTTTTTGTTAAGGTATACCCGGGAATATGAAATTCTTGCCAACATAAGGCCTTAGTTAATTGAGTTAAGAACGAGTGGGCATTGGATTCATAATTATTATAGTTATGATGAATATCTTATGAATCTATTCTTAACAGCACCCAGTGCTATACTTTTCTTTAACAAATTTGTCGCTTTGAGGCTATTTTCGGTATAGTATACCAATAATTTTTTCGTTTGGGAAAAATAGAAGGTCCTAGTTAAATCGAGTGTTAATATGTGGGTTATTATTTCGTATTTTTTGGAGCTTCGATGAATATCTCTCGAATAGTTTTCTGAAGAATGCATGGGGGAGAAATCTCTACAAGTTTCTTGGAAATCAGTTGACTTTTTTTTAGGTTTAAATCGGTGCTTGGCTAGTTATAAACCTCTTTTTAGTTAACGTAATTGAGTGAGGAGAGTTTTGCTTTTAGTAAACATATTAATTAATAGATACAGATTAAGTTGAGACTTTTAGGATTAAGAATTGAAGTCTTATAGGTGTAGATTAAATTAAGTCATGTGCAAAACATCAAATGTGTATGTTCTTAAAATACGCACTAGCTGACATATATTTATTAGTCATGCGATGACAATTACTATTATATTATGGTTAGTAGTGTTGGTTTGTACCTTGGTCCGGACGATGACACCACTTCGGTTTCCTGCTCGATAAGGCCATTAAGTATACCCTGGGTTGTATGACGATAATCACTTCGGTACCTCAATAATTTGTTATAGAAACTTGATATGAGTACTTACATGGATATACAAGTAGTGATGTATGGTATATACTTGAGATGTATAGAAAAATTATGAATATTTTAATGAGATGGATAATATGTAATCATGGGGTACACTTGGGTATGGGATTAGACGCATGTGACATCTAGGATTGTTGGGTTGGGATAATTTAAAAGACACTAAAAGACAAGAGAAAAATGCTTAATTATATTATATCCTAACTTGGTTATATGGTTGTATTAATTAGGCTTGTTATTAACGTTATCATATTAACATTTTTGGCATATAGTCCGCTAGTGCAGCTCAACCCCTGATCTAGTCGTGATCTTCTTCTCAGTTACCGATCTTCTAGGATGTAAATGTCGATCCTAGATGATCATTCTCTCATTCCATATACTAATATGTCCAGTTGGTATTATTATTATTATTATTATTATTATTATTATTATTATTATTATTATTATTATTATTATTATTTACTTTATTTTGGTATTTATTTTGAGACAGTGTAGTATGCGATGATTCTATTAATATTACTAGTTTAGTATCAGAGTTTATGTGGTTCACATGTATTCCATGTCGGTTATTTAATTTTGTGCTTTTAGTTTTATATCTATTCATGCATAAAATGACATTATTTTTATTCCTGTGATTTTCTATTAGGGCTCATCAATCTAATATTTAATTTTACGAAATTTCATTGAAAGTCTGAGTTACTGTCCGATAAGAAGTAAGGATATTAAAGTAATATTTAATTCACGTGTCCAGGATTATGGTCTAGGATGATTTTACCCTCCTTTAATTTCCCCCAAAATTAGACTAAGTAGGTTATAAGTTGTGTGGAGCCTGATTCTAAAACAAACTAATGACGTGTGTTGTCATGGTGCTTTGTAATGTTTGTGTGTGCCCCACTTTAGCATGGTGGTAATGAAATGATGGGATAATGAAAGTAAACCCTGTGAAGCCAAGGTTAGATGTGTTTCTTCGATTATTCCCTATTCCATTGTGTCACGTTCACACATGACCTAGGCAGCATGAGTGAGGGGTACCATAAATGAGGAAATGTCCCCTCATTCTTTGATTTTATTTCTTAAGGTTTTAAACCCTATATTTCTATTTTATTTTTCATTTTCATATCATTAACTCTCTATCTATCTATATATATATATATATATATATATCTTTATCTCTATCTCTATCTCCCTATTTTCACATTTCAACCATTTGCATTATCTAAAATCTTTTATTTGGGGTTTTGCTCCTTTATCTTTTGTAAAACATTTGTCCTCGTCTCTTTTATATAAAGGTATTGGGAGAGTGTGAATTTTGGGTCTTTTATAACTTCAATGGTTTTCAAACCATGTGTAATATCCCTAATATTGAGAACCTAAAATCCTAATGAGGTCTTAAAAGGGGAGATTATGATGGTTACAATCACAATTGTTGATCTGAAAATTTTAATTTATGGAACAGATGTATAAATGTATGCAAGTAATTTGAGATGAATATATCATATATGTGGTTCGAACAATCTGACCTACATACACGGGGCAAAGGCAAGGGGGAGTAGTTTATTATTCCACGAGTGATGGTAGTTGCATAGATTTCTCTCATATCCTACTTTTTATTTATATATCTGGCTTACAATGAGAATCCTACAATTCCTCCCCCCCCCCCATTAATGAGGGAGTGGTTATTTAAATGTTATATTTATTTGACTCCTAAGAAATTGTTGTTTAACACGTTTCTTATTTTCTTTGTTGGTAGTTTGTCATTATAGGAAACGTAATTTAGTTCAAATCAATGGCCATATGACTTAGTCCTCATTATGATGATCCATTGGAGAGGGGAGGAGTGTTAAGTGGAATATGCATAAAAACCACCCTTCATGTTCTTCGACCCTACTTTCCCTCATCAGTTGCACCCAGGCTCTTTTCATTCGTGATAAAGAAATGAAGAGGCTAATTCATTGCCGAAGGAAGCCCAACTTTATCTTCCCACGGCCTTACTCGCACGTACTTACCACGAAATTCCAAGATTTTTTTGGAACAAAAAGAATTTAACCGTGGAATTTGAATATTATTTTGTCTTTGGTATAAATGCAAAGGACCTATATCATTCCAACTTTCTCACCCTTTAATTTTTCAGAGTATCTGTGAGAGAACCGTTTCCCTTTAAACCTTTTCAATATTTTCATATTTCTGAAAGAGTCATCTTGTGTGTAAGGTCCACCTTTTAATTATCAAACATAACTTTGATTACATTTGTCAAAACTTATTTGTTACACTTCACTCTCTTAATTTTTTTCTGCCAATTTATTCAAGTTTGGCATCTCAAAGCCTAAATTTTGTCTTTAGTTTCACCAAAATTAGTTCTTTTTTTTGTAGCTTTCCAGACAATAATACTTACCAATTAGATTCCATACATATTGGTTCATCATTAATATAATATATAGACTAGCATATAACCCGCACGATATGCGGGTGACATACATAAAAAATTTATAATATATCCATATATACAATTGAATATACAATGAAAATTCATTTTATAATTTTTCTTATAAATGTTTCATTAAAAATAATATTTTATGTAAAACATGGGAAAGAGGCTTCTGATTTTTCTTGATAAGCACTGCAAATTATCATTTTTTTTGCTTCAGGATTCAGGAGACTGCACAAAAAAAATAGTTCAAAAAAAATTATTTTATTATTTTAAAAAAATTGATCAAAATATAACAACTTTTGAGCTGCTTTATAACTGTTGATTCTAATATGGGTCGGTTCACTTTATTTTGACATCAAAATGAATTACTTTAAACTATGTGTTATTAAAATAATTAATTTTGACGTATCTGAACATTGATTAGACTATTAAGAGATTAGACTCTATGTAGCAGGCATAGAATCTAACCCATGATGAGAGTGTCCACGTGTTTTAACTCTGCTTTCCAAACTCTAAGGAGTTAGGAAAATAAATAAATTCTACATAATCATGAGCGGCTTTAAAAACTGTTCATTCTAATGTAAAATACCTTTATTTTGTCAGTTAAATATGAGGATTCCTCATAATAGAGGGTAAATGTTAGCCCTGGCCTTCTGGTAAACTAATCAGCCCCGGCTTCTTCTTCTTCTTCTTGTGCTTGATCTTTTTGGGTCTGGTGTAGGTCTTCTTCTTCCTCTTTTTGGCACCGCCCTTAAGATGACGCACCAAGTGGAGAGTTGACTCCTTGTGTATGTTGTAGTTGTCCAAGGTTTTACTGTCTTCAAGTTGTTTTCCATCTGCCTCGAGGGTTATGGTCTTATTTGTCAGGGTTTTCACGAATATCTACATTTTTGCTTATTCATAACAAAATGAATGTGGCCAATTAAACACACTGGACATAATGATAAACTCACATTTGTAACAGGTCGGCCAGAACCATTCCTAATGATTCCGTTTCTTTGTGAACGGGTGATCTTTTCGGCTCTAATATACAGAGAGAGAGAGAAGATAATATTTCAAAAAGACTGCAAACAAAAGGGAAGACAAATAAATATTTGAAATTGTTGATCTTTAATCTATTTCGTTTTTCTATGAAAAGAGAAAAAGTGGGTAAATTTTTCAAATTCAAGAGAGAATAAGAATCGGGTGAATTGAGGATAAGGGGTGCAGATTAAACGTATAAGACAAATGGGTTGGAGTCTCGGAGATTTAAAGGTGGAGAGTGTCTAAGAACACGGAGAAGAATAGACTGATGTGAGAGAAATGTGTGGAAGAAGAAAATAAGGTGGGCATGCAGAGACTCTGAAAGGTTGTTAGAGAGGAAGACAAAAGAACATAGAATAAAATAAGTTAAATCAGTGGAAGAATTTAGGAAATAGGGAGACATTTCAACACAACGAAAAGAGGTCAATCGTTATTGTAATTTAGAGTGAAAGCCCATTAATTGCATTAATACCCCTAATACTATTACTTTAGAGGCATAATATATATTAGTTCCAGCCATTCAACCATAGGCTTAGGTTGGCTCATTGGTAGTTCGACAGGGTTCTCAAAGAGAGAGACTAACACCAAATATGCTTGGCCAACTTGGTTCAGGTGGTGGCTACTTTTGCTCCGAGTATAATAAATGAAGGGTTTCTCCTCGAGATTCTTCTTCTTCTATAACTTCATGTCCTGATAGGCCAAATAGAGTTATTTAAACTATTCAACATGCTCATCCAACAAATCCTCCTTGTAAGGACATGGTTCCCCTTGTTGTCCAAAGTCCGATTCAAAACGTATTTTGGGTTACGTTAATTTTATTGAATATGTTCAACACAACTAGTATTTACATCTATGCCACCAAGACATCAATGCGACACAAATATCCGGAAGACCAAGTTTCAAGCCACACAATCAAGTCGTATATATAAGAAATAATATTTTTTTAAATATCAAAATTAGTTTTGATATGGTAAAATTTTAAAATATATATTTTGAATTTTTAAGTGATTGTTTTATAAATTTTAGTGCTCAGGATTTTCAGTGGGAGTTCTTTAGTGTATCTTAAAATTTTCCTTAATAAATTTCTAACCTTTAGGGATTCTAAAGGGCCTAAATGATAAGAACACAAAACCAATGAAGTGCAATCCATGGCTTGATCACGAGCTGTCCGCAAAACCGATTGACCAGCAACTGTGGCTTTGACGTGCTGCTACAGCAACCTATATCCGCTGCTATAGCAGGTGTATGTGTTGGCTATAGATGGCCTTGGTTTGTTAGCAGGTGCATGCAAGTGTTTCTTTTTTTGGTATGTTTTGTTTGATTTTTTTTTTCTTCTTATTTTTAGTCAACAAGTTTTCTTATAATTTTCTTAATTGGTTGTTCTAGTTGTTTTATAAACTAGACTATTTTTCAATTTTTATTTTATTAATTATTTAAGGCGTTTCATGAGTCATTTTTAAAACAAATCCTTTTATATTTTCAGAGAACCTTTTAGAGTTCTAATCCTAATAGCTCTCAAGCACAGTGGTTGTTGTTATTTTAATCTTTTAGAAAAAAACCTTTTAAACATTAAATCATATATTTTAATGTTGTTTTTTAAAACAAAAAAATCTCATAATTTTATTTAAAAATCTTTAGAATTTTGACTTTGGTTGTGATCAAATCTTGTGGAGGTTTTCGAGATCGGTGAGCTGATTGACTTGGGCTCCAATTATAGGCACGTTTGGGAAAATGGTGAGTCGGAAATCAAGGTTGTGGGGGAGATTCGAGCACACATATATGCTTCATATATTGGTGAATATTGAGAACCGGGGGCTATGGATATCAGCTCAAAGTTATGCTGGCGCTTAACATAACATATACTGTGGAGGTTTAAAGTTCGGAATGACAATGATTTCTCGATATAGTCAAATCAAGGGTTGTAAGTCATGTTTGTCCTTTTACAATCCCTAAAATGTTTTATAGTAATGAACTTGTGTATGGCATGGGTGCATGTAGTTTTTCTTGAGAAGGTTTCCACGTTAAATGATTATGTCCATATTTGTATGATTGATTTATTTTCTGCCATTATTACTTGCTATCACCTCATACGAAATTTAGACCTAATTAATTATTTGGTAAATTGTAAAATTAATTTAATTAATTTTCACCACATTTACCTTGTGTTAATTGTTTTGAATTTGAATTAATATATTGATCTTAGATAAATAATTAATCAGGATTAAAATAAAAAATAATTAAATTGAGATTAATACATTTTATCGATGCATAGGGCCACCCGTGCACATATCTATTTTTACTTATGCATGAAATCGGGAGATTTTTCTATAGAGATTCAATCTGTGTTCAGACCACCATTATTTGATGGGTCGATTTGCACATATTAAAAAGCCCATATGAAATTTATACCTAACTCCCTTGACGAATAAGTATGGTTATCCATAGAAAAGGGTTGGGCGAATACCCCAACTAATGTAGGAGAAATACTTGTCCCTAAACCTAAATCTATTAAGAGAAAAACTGAAGATGACCATAGATTATGTAACTAAAATTATCGGGGACTTAATGATTATTTTGTGCAGTTACACCAAAGGAGTTTCGCCAAATTATAACGTGTGAAACATATAAGGAGGCGCGTGGGAGATACTCCAATTTACTTACAAGGGTATCGATACATCATATACCTTAAAGCTCCAAAACTGACCACTCAATTTGATATGTTATCGATGAAACAAAATGAGACTTTAGATGAATTTTTTGCAAATTGTTCGATATTTTGAAGCCATATTTTAATTTATGATAGAAAAATTTGGATAATAAGGTAGTGCATGAACATGGCCATAAATATTTTAGCTAACATAGATAGGATGAAAGTTGAAGAACTCAATGGTTAGATCCAAAATTTTGAGTTAGAATATTGTAGATCACCCAAAAAGGAAAATGACATGTCTTTTAAGGCCTAAAAGATAGATGCAACTGATCCCGACAACGAATCCTAAAGTGAGAAAGAAGATTTTACCCAATTTCGTAAAATAATTTAGAAATTTTCTAAAAAATAAGCCTAATTTTTCTATAATTAAAATTTTGAGAAACATAAAACTAATAAGATTCAAAAAGCTTTGGGTAGATGGGATATAAAGGATAAGGATTCATGTAGGTTCTATGAGTTTGATGGGGTAAGGTATAGTTCTTTCAAGTGTGCCACTAAAATAAAATGTATGGGTAAAAAAGAAAGTAAATTATACCCTTAGTGATAGTGAGTCTGAGTTCAATCGGGATGAATCCCCCCGTGAGTATAACTTTACCTCTTTTACCATCGCTTTGGACTTATTTGAAGCTAGTCTCAAATTCTCCCTTATTGAAGATAAGGATAAGAAAGATAGAGAGGATCCCCATGTAAGCACTCTTGTGATGATATCACCTTAGAATATAATGAAGATGAAAAGTATGTGTAAGAGCTTATAATTGCTCATAGCTTAGGCTTTATTTTATTTTTGGTTTATCCCATTAAAAAACGACTCATCGAACTAAACTCTAACATCTTCGAGATCTAAGACAACCCTACAATATATGAAGGTAAAAACATGTATGTTCATATATTTTAGAAATAATAAATGGGATGTTATGTTTTAGAAAAAGATCGAGGCATTTTTGTTAAATGTTTTCTTAATACAAAAATTATTTTTTCTTGGCCTCATTCAAACCAGAAACAACCTCATTCGAAAAGGAGTGACGATCTCTTTAGAATGGGATTCTAAGGCATTTCAAATGAGGTTGATTTTCTTTGGAAGAGGATTGTAGTTTGAAGGACGTTAGATGGGCATTCGAATGAAATCTTCCATGTCATTAGAACGAGGTGTAATCTCGTTCAAATGAAACCTTATTTTCATGCAAATTACTTCCACTTTTGTTCAAATGACTCGTGCCACCTCGAAATTCGTGAAAGCCTTATAAATGCCTATTTTGAGCATTATTTCATAGAACTTTGGATAAAATAATTTCTGCATATATAGTCCAAAGGTTTTCCTTTTTTATTATTAAAAAACACTTTTAGATTAACAAATACAACATGCCCTTATGTGATTTGTGAACTTTGTGAAACCCTAGTTTCAAATTCCATTCATACACTGTGTGGAGATTACTCTACGGTTGACTTGTGAACTGATGGTTCACTGGTGAATAAGAAGAAAGGCTAATTGGTAGATATCGAGAGCACATCGCTACTTATGGGCGGCTCTGAACTGAGTCGAATTCTATTGCAATTTTTAAGACTCGGTGAATCTCCACTTATTTTATCTAATATTTGTAAGTTGATTGTCTGTGAAATCATTCAATAGTGTTTAATTTACGGTTTTGCCCTTTTTAGGGATTTTTCCTCCTCTATTGTGTTAATTTCATGCTTAGTTTGATAATTGGAAATTAAAACACATCTTGTATGCAAACTTAGTTTAATCAAAGAGAAAATTTGGCAAAAATTGGATTTGGGAGTGGGAACCTAAGATACAAATCAATCCATTGAATCAATTACATTCTCAAATTAGTATCAGATTCAGTTACACTAATTTATTGTGTGATATTTTTACAAAGTTTTTTATATCAATTTTTTTTCTAAAAATTCTTAATCTTTAAAAATTTCTATTTCATTGATAATATGTATAATATGATGCCTATTTTGAATGGTTCAAACTATGCCTACAGTAAAGATAGAATGTTGTCCATTTTAAAATCCATAGATAAACGTGTTTGGTTGGTTTGTGAAAGAGGGTGGAGATCACCCACTGTCATAGTTGATAATGTCACTGAAGCACCATATATCTTTGACTCATTTGAGTTTGCATTATATAGGAGCTCATCTAGTTTGGAAATAGTGATAAAATTGTGTCTATCCCTAGATGAACCAAAAAGCCTCAGAAGTTTCATAGCTTCATTGATATTCCTCTACAAGTCCTTGATAGTATATGACATACACCACACACTAGGACTGCATATATATATAGTGTTTCATTCACATAATAACCTTGTGTGAGTTATATCCCCTAATATGATTTTTAAATAATTTTTGGGATTTATTTAATATTTTCTAAGAATTTTAAGTAATTTTTGGAAATTAAAATTGGATCTTAATAAAAAAATTCTTTGATTTGTAAATATATTTTATGCCTTAAATCTCTCTTGGGTACAAACCAAAAGCGACAAAAACATTTTTCGGTGAAACTAGAATTTTTTGGAACTTAAAAACACACGTTTAAGAGTTAATCGTGAGCGTACGCGTGTTGCACACACAATGGTTCGATTTGTGTTTTTATTCCCTCACATACATATGGCTTATTCTGGACCCTTGGATCATCTTAATCTACGATCTGCATGTCTTTGGATATAATCCAAGTGTGATGGTTTTAACCAATCAGAGTTGGTATTCGCATCGCTTCTTGTGCACCCTTCGATTTACATCTGTAAGGACACAAATTTTCAATTGAGTCCTTTGTAGTTTTGGCTCAATTCCGAACAAAAACGTTTGAGTCGTAGGATAGAGTATATTGATCATATTTGTTTTGACTCAAATCCGGACAAAAATGTTTGAGTCGTAGGATAGAGTATGTTGATCATCTTTCAAGCCTATGACGTGTTTGTTGAAGACGTAGCGGCCAAGTGTATAAAGCTTCATCAAAATGCTGAGTTTAAGTGCCTCGTTTCTACGTCATCAATAGTGGTTCCATGCTCCCAAGGTATGAATGTATTACATATATACATAGGAGCTTGGAACATGTTTATTTGGGTGTTAGGTTTTTAAAAAACTATGTTTTGTTTTCAGATGTTTCTCTATTAAAACTTATATGTAAAGTATATAATGTTTTTGGACTTAAAAAGAATTTTTGAACATTTTGTGAGTTCGTTCGAACGAGATTGTCGTTCGAACCACAAGTCGTTCGAACGAGTTTGCCAACGAGTTCCCAGTATAGGCCTTTGAAATGTCGTTCGAACGAACCTTATGTTCGAACGAGATATCAAACGAGATTTCTAACGAGTTCAATCTGGAAATTCGTTAACAGTCTCGTTCAAATGAGATTTCGTTCGAACGAAATGTCGTTCGAAGGAGACGTCAGGCGGGAACAGTTTTTGACAGTTTTCGACAATTTTTACCCATGTTTCCCACTTGTTTCTCCACTAACTTTTTCAGAACTTATAATGTGCGGGAACAACTTTTTCTAGCTTAACTTTTCATATCCTACCAACCTCTAGAGAGTGTTTTGAGACAAAATTTATTTTAGGGAAAAGTTCATTGTTTTAAAATGTCAATTTCCAAGGAAAAATCAATATACACTTTAGTTTTACATCCATAGTTTTGTTTATCCAAGTTCATATATATACATCTTGCTTGGAGTTTGGCACCGGGTTTATCTCTACAGTAGTTTGAAGAGAAGTTTGGGTTTGCTTCTAAATCCCACAAAGAAGAAGACGTTGTAGTGATTTACTCACTTGGAGAAAGGCTCAAGTTCGGGTGACGGTGACCACATAAAGTTCGATCGGTGGATTTCGAGATCGCGGTGGTGCTCCGGGGTTATTCGCTAAGTGAAGGTGTTTACAAGAATGAGCGTCGAGGCTTGAGAGGGATCGAGTCTTGTGATGAAAGTCTTTTGTCTTGTAATTGTAAATTCCATACTTAGTGGATTTGAGGCTAGAGTCGTCCGAGGTTGTTTCCCGTTATGGGTTTTTCCTCGTACATCGCGGCGTAGTGTGATTGATTTATTTTTATCTTGCATAACAACTTAGAACTCATGCTTAGGATAATTCAAGATAAAATTGGTTTTAATTGTCACACTTAATTTATTTTGGTGCATAATTAAATTTGGGTAATTGTTTATTTAATTCAAGTCTATTGTTAAAACTGGTTTGACCTAATTTGGAAATATTAATAAATATGACTTAGGCAAATTTCTAGGACTTGGATTAATTAATATGGTTTAAGTGAAATTTAAATTAGTGTGTGTGTTTAAGTTAATTTCACTTTGGTTTGATTTTAATTTTGGAGTAAATTAAAATTTGGTGTTTTTTAAGTTATGAACCATCACCTCTTTACGCTTCCTCATCTATTTAACAAAAAGGAAATATTATATTTTTAAAGTAAGGTTTTAAAAATTGGGTGTCCCTCGGTCGACTATAAATTGGTATCACAGCCAAAGCGATAAATTATTTCGTTAAGATCTTTTAAAGAATTTTTGGCCAAAAATGGAATTTTCCCCATTTTCAAAATTTCCTATTTTCGATGGTTCTAACTACGCGTATTGGAAAGCGCAAATGAAATCGGCACTAAAATCTATCGATGAGAGGGTTTGGATGTCTGTTGTTAACGGGTGGTCTCCACCAACTTATTTAGTAGAAAATGAACGTGTTCCCAAACCGGCTGATAGATGGACTGAAAATGAGTTTAAACTTTCGAATTTTAATTCCCGTGATTTAAATGCGTTGTTTAGCGCTGTCACACCAGATGAATGTCGACGTATTTTGACGTGTGAGACCGCTAAATAAGCTTAGGATATTTTGCAACTAAATCATGAAGGAACTAGTATCGTTAAAGCTTCGAAACTCCAAAACCTCATCCCTCAATTTGAAACCATCAAAATGAACGATAATGAAACTTTCAATGAATTTTATGCTAGACTTTTCGATATTGTCAATTCATCTTTTAATTTGTGAGAGAAAATACCCGACAACCGAGTTGTAAAGAAAATTTTAAGGTCCCTACCCGATAGATTTATCCCAAAAGTGACCGTTTTAAATTCTTTACCAACTTTAGCCTCTACGAAATTTGAAGAGCTTGTAAGTGATTTACAAACCTATGAACTAGACATGTTTCCCTTTAAAACTGAAAAGAAAATAGAAAATGGCGTTGCTTTAAAAGCCCAAAAAGAGGTCAAAGAAGTAGTAGAGAGCGAGAGTGATAGTGACTCGGAAGACATGTCCTTGTTTGCTCGGAAATTTAGAAAATTTCTTAAATTTAATATAGAAAAATTTAAAAATGATTTTAAGAAATTTGAAACTTCTAAGCATGACAAAGCTGAGAGGATCCCTAAAACTATTAATGAAAATTTAAATAGGGACGAGTCTAATAGGTGTTTTGGTTGTGAGGGTTATGGCCATAGGGCTTCTGAGTGCCCCACTAAACTAAGGAGAGAGGATAAGCGACCCATTTCATATAATGCGACCCTTAGTGATAGTGATAAGGAAGAGGGACCCGAGTCCCCCACTAAGCCCAATTTTGTGGCTTGTATGGCTTGTCATGTGAGCTCCGATAATGAATCTTCCCATGAAGATATTCAAACTCATGACACTTCCTTGGTCAAAGTTTATGAATCCCCTGATTTTTATGGTAGTGAGAGTGAACAAGAGAGAGAGAGAGAGAGTAAAAATGATGAGGTTGATGTGAGTGAGCTTCAAGTTGCTTTTCAAGAATTATTTGATGAATCTATTAAACTAAATTGAGCTAATTTGAAGTTAGAAGCTAGTTTAAGAGAGCGTGTCAAGGTCGTTGATGAGAATGCGTTAATAAAAGACCTTAAGACACGTGAGAGAGCTCTTCTAGAGAAGCTTGAATACATAGAAGGCAAGAGAGATAACATTAGGGGATTAATGGAAACCTTGAAAAAAGAGCTTCTCGCTTTTGAAGAGCGAAATATTTTATTAGAGTCTAATATTTTAGAATTGCAAAATAAATTAAAAGACTCTAGTAATGTCAAATTTGATTTGGAGTGTCGTTCGGAAAAATTAGATAAAAGCTTAGGAACGGTCCAAATTAAAAATGACATGTGTGGTTTAGGCTTCAATACTTATAATGAATCTACTCATTAAGCCAAAACCAATGTTTTAGGAGAATATAGTAGGAAAGCATTTCGAGATCATTCCTTAGGTACCAAATTTCGACGTAATTTTACTTGTACTCATTGTGGTCGAAAAGGGCATCTTAGGAAATTTTGTTTTGATCTTAAACGAATTCCTAGAAAATCCCAACGTAACGTAACCAAGGTTGTTAAAGTTTCTACACCCACTACAAGAATTTGCACCATTAGCAACATACAAATTATGTTGCTAAAGTTATAAATATGTTGCTAACATCTTTTGGCAACATATTTTGCTATGTTGCCAGCTTGTTGCCCATTGCCTGTCTAGGTAACCCTTTGGCAACACAGCAGATATGTGTTGCTGAATGTATACTTTTGGTAACACGCAATTGTGTTGCCCAAAGTATTTTATAATTTGTCAAATTTATAATAAAAAATATTATTTGTGTTGCCAAAAGTCACTCAACAGCAACAAAAATAATTGTGTTGCCAAAAGCTATACATTTTGGCAACATGAGATTTGTGTTGCCAAAAGGCTATACATTTGACAACACAAGTCTTGTGTTGCCAAAAGTCACTCAACAGCAACAATAATAATTGTGTTGCCAAAGGTATAGCTTTTGGCAACACAAGACCTGGGTTGCCAAAAGGTTATACCTTTGGCAACACAGGTCTTGTGTTGCGAAAAGCTATACCTTTGTCAACACAAGAGCTAGGTTGCTAAAAGAATAGCCTTTTGGTAACCCAGGTCTTGTGTTGCCAAAAGTTATACCTTTGGCAAGACAAGAGATGGGTTGCCAAAAGTTATATTTTCGCAACCAAATATTTGTTGCCATATCCAAAGTGATAGATGTAGATAATAACTTTCGGCGACAAAAAATTGTGTTGCCAAAAGTACTAGATTTTTATTTATCACCTATTATTTTTTTCGCAATTGAAAACATTTTTAAAATTACATTTTTTTCATCAAACATACAACCTTATAATCCAAAATAACATTGCAAATTTGTCATACAATCATAAGTAATACAAAATTCCACAATTTTCAACCAAATCTCACAAATATGAATTACAAAATAATATTTCATCACAATCCAAGTATAAAAGTACAAAATAAATGCGTCCCAAATACGAACATAACAAATCCCAACATATCAAAAGATGTTAAAAAAGTCCACGCAAACTAAAACGACGGCGACAATATGGCTCCCCTACACATAAGAAACCCCAGCTCCAAGCCACCACGAACATATTAACTCTAAGCAAAATCCATCATCAACCTGCACAAAATACAAAAATAAATGACTACATGAGTTTTTATAACTTCAAATGCATGTATGTTTGACTTAATCAATTTAAAACACTCTTTAATTTCAGAAAATTTCGGCAGAGTTTCCTTTGTTTATTCATGAAATCCAACCTATTTTTAACATTAAAATAAATCCAACAACAAAAAACACCACTAAACCACCATTAAATCCCTTTCACCGATTTAATATCTAAAAATAGTATCCGAGTAGCTACATAAACTTAAATAAGTATCCGAGTAGCTACGTACCTCGATCCTCCGTATCCATTGACTTTTCCATGTGTCGCAAATCCATTTTTATTCTACACAAAATACAAAATAAATTATAATCTATCCGATTTCAAAAGATAATAATAATTTATAACTATTATAGTTATATATAAATAGTTAGATATAACTGTTATAGAAACAGTTATAATAGTTTTTATATATATAAACTGTTTATATATTTATCTATATAAACAGCTGTTCATATTTTTTTTCATATATATATATATATATATACTGTTATATATAGTGTTATATATAGTATATATATATATATACATACTGATATATATATATAATATACATAACAGTATGTATATATATATACACCTGTTAGTATATATATATATATATATATATATATATATATATATATATATATATATATATACACCTGTTAGTATATATATATATATACATAACAGTATGTATATACCTGTTAGTATATATATATATATATATACATAACCTGTTAGTATATATATATATATATAATATACATAACAGTACTGTTATGTATGTATCTATATAATAAGGAGTAAAAGGTTTTGCACTATTCAATAAGATGATAACTTAATCAGTGGCTAGGATTAAATGGGGGAAAATTGAATCCAATGGTTGTGGTGCTTTCCCCCTCTTTTTTATTCTAACTTTTACTTTTAATTCAAATTTGAGGGCATTATTGGAAAAAAAAACCTTCAATCAGTCACACATACCGTCATACCCACTCACTCAGCCCACCTCACGCACACGATCTTCATCCTATCTCTCTCTCTCTCTCTCTCTTGGCTCCCGCTTCTCCATTTTCTTATTCTTCAAGGTTTGATATCGCAACAAAAGAAAAAACCCATTTGAATTTGTTATATGATTTTATAACAAAGAATCTCAAACCTCAATACTAAGAATTTTTTTTTACATCTCTACTGATATTTAGATTTTGTCTCAGATTATTTTTAGATTTTGACTGTTGTTATTTAGGTCATACAAATTTGTGCATTAATTTTTATACTGTCTTTTACCCAAATTCAGTATGAGCAGAGGCTCGAGTAAGAGCAAGCGTAGATCTAAATATGGAGAAATTCTCTAGATTTTGGAACTGGATTAAAGAGATGACCAACCATTTTTGGGTTTACACATCTCTCCACACTATGACATTGGAGGAGAACAACGGATTTGTTTTGCTTATATATGGCCTGTTTAAGTTTTACACACTCCTACAGGTATATTAATATCAGTCTCTTATATTTGTGTAGATCTGAGATTAATTATTTTTTGTTTGTTTGGGTTGTTCATACTGTTGATGGTTTGGGTTGAATCATAAATATTTTTTGGGTATGTTCACAGGTACAAAGTGTTTTGGTTTTTGGGATTCCATATGTTTGAGTACTTCTTTTGGGTTCACATCCCGTAAATCTGTAGCAAGGTGAGTGTTTTTCTATTCTCTCTATTTATTTATTTGTTTTTCTAGAGATTAGTTGTTTACCTCTGAATTTGATAGTACAGTTTCCCCCAATTTATTTTATTGTTTACCTTTGAACTCTTCATTTTTTTCATGTGTTAAATTAACATCATAGGTGGGTTTGAAGTTCAGTGTGGGGTTTGAAGTTTCTTTGTTTTTTATCATAGTTTTATTTCTTTATTTTTTACTAGCTTTATTTGTCTCTCTGTTTTCTCTTCTAATCTCAAAGCTTGAAATGTATTCTTAGTGTCCATTGTACAATTTCTCCATCTAATCTGTTGATTCACTAATTTGTCTACTCAGTTCCTTCAGCAGAGAATTTATGCAAGGGGATTGATACATATTGCATTTGGTTTGTTATACATATTACATTTAGTTCTGTAGAGAATTGTTCTCTGTCTCTATCTAATATTTACTTTGGTTTGTGAGTTTTGGTATAAAAGTTATGATATTTGATTTCTTCCTTTTTTAGTCAGTTTACACATCACGAGTTTTGATACATATTACATGTTTTGATCGAAAGGTGTATAACTATTTTGATGGAAGTAAGGATTATGTATGTGGAATTATATGATTTAGGATCTAATTTATTGGCTTGAGTGCCAATTTTTGGTTTCTTTGTTGCTCTCAGCTATTGCAGGTGTAAAACTAGCAAAATTTAGGTTGTTTTGATGCTCTCATGTACTGTAGGCGTAAATCTTTGGTGTACGGTGTGTTGATGTTTTGTAGTTGTGTTCGCTATCTTAGGTTGGTCTTCTTTATATGTTCTTTATATGCTCTCAGGTACCTCACCGTCGATCCCCAAACCACTCTCCACCTCATTCGGTGGTTCGCCCGCTGGTCTCTCATCTCTGATCTTCAAGTTCCCCCCAAACGTTGTGCGTCATCTCAGCATCAAGTCCCGGAGGAATTGTAGCAACATTGGTGTTGCCCATATCATAGCAACTGCATGGTCCGCTAATCTAGTGGCCTCTGCCAGCTCCTCAGATCCAGATAAATGACGAGGAATCCACGGTGGTTAATTGCCCCCCTTCCGCTAATAATTTTAACACTGTACAATTTTCTCCTTCCAAGCCAGATTCTTTTTTGATCTCCGATGGCTCCAATTCTATTCATGCTGGTGAAAGATTAGGTCATGGTATAGTTACTAATGCAATTACCACTCATGTCGTTAACACATCTGCTTATTTCTTCAAGAAAACTTACGATCTTATTGATTTCAAGGAGGGACGACATGTGAGTTTTGAGTATGGACGTTATGGGAATCCAACCACAATTGTTGCACATGATAAGATCAGTGAACTTGAGGGAGCTGAATCAACACTGTTAATGGCATATGGCATGTGTGCTAGCACTGTTATGTTGATGGAATTAGTTCGAGCTGGATGACACATTTTTACAACTACGAATTGCTACAGGAAGACTCGGATTTTCATTGAAATTGTACTCCCCAAAATGGGTATCAAGGCCACTGTGATTGATCCTGCTGATATAGATGCTTTGGATGGGTATGTAGGGTACGTTGCTAACTATCAAGGTTACTAACTATCAAGTGTGATTATAGCCACACCTATTTTCATGACTTTTTCATTAGCCAATGTTACTAACTATCAAGTGTGATTATAGCCACACCTCAACAGAAGTTATAGATGCAGGTACGTTACTGAAATCATTTATTGAGATATGTTTTAAACACACTCTGATATTTTTACTGTTTAATCATTTTGTTACTGTTTATAGTTAATTTTGTGTTCTTATAGTTTTCATTTATTAACTCTTAATTATGTTTGACATTTGATGTTTAATTATTACTATTTTAGCTAATTATGTTTGATGAAATGATCTAATTATGTTGGGTATGACTTGAGCTGATGGTTATAGATTGACAATGGTCAATTCTGTTTTGGAAATTGATTTCATTCTATTTGAAGTGAATGTAAAAAGAACATTTAAATTGATATTCCTTTGCACTTGGAAGGTCCATCGGTCCCTGCTCACAATCTCATAACCATCAATCTTAAACCCTAATCTCACAGCCATCTACAGGTTGCATTTTTATAGAGAATGAAGCGGACAATGTTGTTTGTTTGAATGGTATTGAAATATTATAAAATACATACCTAACCTTAGGTATTTAAGATTGTTTTAAATTATTTGTATAAATGTTTCGATTCGCAAAGAAATTTATTTGTGTTCCCCGTATAATTTATATGCATTGGTGTTGTTGATCCGGTTAATTGGGAATTGTATGATAAAATGTTTACATTTATTCGATTTGCAGATCCACCCCTCACTAGGTATACTTTTTTCTTTAAATTTGTTGTGTTTGTGTGTGTTCTCTGTACTTTTTTTGTTATATTTGAGAGTTTTAATTCATAGAAAACTCCTAAAGTTTTTTACTCATGTAATTTTATGTCTGCTCTATTTTGATCTTGGTGGGACACATCGACCACCCATGGAGCTCAGGTTATCAAGGATTTTAGTACAAGTTGGTTTCTGTAGATTTTTGTTTTGTTCAAGTCACGTTTCTTCATCTAGGAGTCACCACAACATGAGAGAAATCGGGTTTTAGGTATACTTTGTTATTTCTCCATTTATACAAGCTCTTCATAAATTGGGTTCCGTTACCATCTCTGTTTTTTCTGAAATCAGGAATACCATAAGTACAACAAGTCTATTACCATCTATATATATATTACCAGCTCTTTAGAAATGAAAATGGCCACTTATACAATCTCTTCAGAAATCAGGTATACTCTTTTCCATCCATCTACGTTTTCTCAAAGGTTCGATAATCTTGGTGTATTTTTATGTTTTAAAAAATGACTCATTCAGAATTTGTTAAGTTTTCTTAGAAAATAGTTGTATAGAGTTTAACTTCTAATTTCATAGAAAAAGGTTGTAAATAGTCTATGGTTTAATTTTTTAGATAAAAGTTGCACATCATTTAAGAAATTGTATTGTGTGTTTATTGTTTGATAGTGTCATTTTCTCGGGCATCTCTATGCTCATACCTGTTTTCACCCAATATCCATTTTTGCATAAGGGAATAGGTTGACTACCTTTATTTTGATTACAGTTGGGAATAAGTAATGGCATTTGAAGTTTTTCAAGCTAATTCATTTTCCACCTGTGGAGAACTACCGGAATCTTTGGCGGCATCACTAATCATACTATCTTCAATCGACTCATTTTCCACAGTTGGGAATAAGTAATGGCATTACAAACTTTGAAAATTTTCGCAATTTATTTCGCCTAATATACAACTTACTGCCTAATATATTTCGCAATTTATTTTTGTTTGATAATATCTATTGTTCTTAGTATGCACTTTTAAATATGATTTCCATTCGCAAAATTAGTTTATGCATATGCAAAACAACAAAAAAATCAGTTATGCACACAGATTCTCAATGTCCAGAATTATGACTTCAAATAATTAGCTGTATGCATATCAACGATGTCGTAGATGCCTAATAGCTGTATGCATATGTGCACAACATCATATTTTATCTTTGTTGAAACTATATGACATTTAGAACTTGTGCTCATGTAATGTATTTGCATAATTTGATGTGTTTTTTCTTTAGTTTATACATGCAGGTAAATGAGATTTTTTCTTAAGGTTTATGAGTGTATTTTGGTCATGATCGAGTGGAGCAAAATTTCAAGCAGGTAAATGAGATTTGGACAGTATGTTTTATTGATCGATTTTGGATTTTTTTTTAATGTATACATAGTACATACAACTGTGATGTACTATGTATTGCAGCTTCTGATTAGGAGGGTAGAAACATGACAGTAGACGTGTTTTCCAACTTTGTTTTGTGTTCACTTGCGTTATACTTCAAGAAAATTTCAAACTATGATGTTAATTTGTAGCTTTGTTTCTCAAAATTCTAAGTTTTTTTTTGTTATAAGACTGACTGATTCCATTATAATTTTATATTGCATCTTCTTAATAGGCTTTGAGTTTGAAATCAGATCTTCAGGTGGTATAGGCATACTCCGTTTGAAATCAGCTTCTTAATAGGTATACCCGGTTTTCTTAGTATTTATCAACTGATATAGGCTTTCAAATGTGATTATTTGGTATTGAGTTTATGAAATAAGTACTTTTGGGTTTTGAAAAAATAAGTTTTCATCTTTTTCAAAACTATACTTTGGGTTTAAAAATAGTAAATCCAAAATTGTTGTGTTACCATTACGTTTTGAATTACTTTTTTCACGATTCATAATTTATTGTAGCTCTTTTCTTTCATTATTGATATTCTTAACTTCCGCTTTAACTTTTAAGTCTCATATGCATGTCTCAGATGCTCGAGGTGGTTCACCTCATTGCAGTGCCTCAAGGTTGAAATTTTCTAATGAGGGAAGAGTCCTTGCGGTTGAGGGGATTGCCATTCTCAGCTGGTAAGGATGAAATTATGAATTTCTTTAATGACTCTATGCTGTCTTAAGACTCGATTCATTTTACTCTTAATTCAGAGGTAAGGCCTAATGACGAAGCATTTGTGGAGTTTGCAAGCGCTGAAGCTTCGAAAGATGCAATGGTGAAGTACGGGAAGACTCTGGGCAGTCGCTATATATCTTTTCCCTTCGTCACGTGAGGAGTTGGATGAAGCAGTTTCGAGGGGCGGATCCACTACATATGTGCCAAAAGTGTAGTGTGGAATAGGAGCATAACTGAAGTGTGATCTCCAAAATGTGGAAACACGAGGCAGACTTTTTTTTTTCTTTTGAGGCAGTAACTGTAGATTTCATAAATTCAGTAGACCCGTATTCCATCTAACCAGCAGAAACATAAACCTAAAAATAAATCAACAAGAAAAAGGGCACTTATTCTCCCAAGTATGTTTCTATCTATTACTCAATCTAATTTGATTTGGAGTAATTTATTTTATTTGTTGCTTATCTTATGAGTTGGTAACATAAATGTGAGTTGTATACAATTCAGAGGGAAGATAGAGAACGGGCTGATAAATTTCTTTATAAGCACTCACTATTGCTCTGGAAAGCCAATCTACTCTGTGACAAGCAATTTAGGCCAACTGATAACTCCCAACTATGTTTCTATCTTGGGAGAACACTATTCATAATGATGGTCTGATGGTATGTATAGAAGAAATCCTCAAGGTATGTTTCCATCTATTCCTCAATTTGATCTCAAAACTACAAAGAATTTTATGTGTCTAGAGAATAAAGATCATTTCACCACTAATTCAAGAAATGAAGATTTTTTTTAAATACACGGTAAACAAAGAAACAATCTTTTAGTTGTTTAATGGATAACTTAGAAACCATGTGTTATACAGTGGTAAAAATATTGTCACGACTCAAACATTAGGTATTTTTATTCATTATTCTTTGTTGTTACATTTTCTAACTTTTGACAGATCTGATGATGTTTGACAGTGACCCTTTAAGTAAGTTAGTGTCAGGTACTTTCTCACTCTTTACCTATTATGCCTTTGAAATTGTAAATATGTTTAGTTTTTCTATTCTCAACTAGAATTTACTCTTAATTTTAACATAATTCAAATCCATCAATAGAGGTACAAGTAGCAAATCATTTACGTATTATTTTGGGATCCCATTATCTGAAATTTCTCAAAATGATAAAGAGGTACTTTAGTAAATCTTTTACATATTAATTTCGAATACATTTTGAAACAATTACTATCTTATACAAATAATAACAGGACAATGCCACATGTAGCGAAAAAACTTGAGAAATTGATGGGATTCAAGAGAAGGAGATGCAAAGTTTTCTCAGATGGCAAATGCTCGAAAAAAGCAGCAGCAGCAGCAGCAGCCAAAGGTGTCTTGCTGATCAAGATCAAAGGATAGTGTTAAAGTTTGGATTTTCCTCAAAAGGTGGCACATCAAAGACATCAGTTAAGCAAATAAGCCAACAGTAATGCTTACCTCGGTTTTTAAAATGCAACGAGTGAACAACCTAACTTTTTATATTCAAAATCACTTCTTTAAAGAGGTCATCCCTTTCATATTCAAATTCAATGTCACTAAAATATTAATAGCCACTATTTGATTGAATACGAATACTATCATAATCCATACAATTCATTAATTCTGATTCTTTTGTTCAGGTAAAAGGAGGGAATGGAGGGAAAGCAGGGAAGAAGAAGCAATAGCAATAAGAAAGAGCAAAATTTGAGAACTCTTTATATTTTGGCACCATAGTTGTATTATAGTTTTCCCACCTTAATTAATAATCCTTTCTCTTCCCCTACCCCTAATGTAGGTGCGATGATGTTTTATGTACCTAAGATGATCTCGCTTACCGTAGGTGTGAGGTGTGGCACATGAGTGTTTCTTCACACCACTTTCGATGTCAAAATAAATGAGGTACACAATATATTATTTAAGAAGGTCTATTCTGAGATGTTTAATAAGAATAATGCAAATTTTCAAGTAGTTTATGCACTCATATAGTTCACTAATCACAATATTCATGGTATTTGTAGGTGATCTTCAATTATACATTCAAGAGGGAGATGCGGATGAATTTCTTCAGTAGATCAAGCTATCTCACCATTGAAGACATGGACATACTGTTGCTATTTATTTTTTTAGTACTTTTCAGATTCTTTTACGAATAATGGTTTGTTATGTACTCATACCCGGGGTTTATAAGTGAATACTGTTAAATCAATGATGTGGTTTATACGAGGTCTGGGATGAATTATTATTATTGTTACTATTACTAGAATACTTTTTTATTTTTTTAAACAAGGTGGATAGTCCTATAAATAAAGGAAGTTCTATCCAAATTTTTTAAATTGTTGACACTATTTGTCTAGGAAAACAAAAATTCAACTTAAATATTGTATATTTATTTTGATCATAATTTTGTTGGAATTTTAATTTAAATGAGTATTGTTGTCATGGATTATAATTATCTTTATTAGTTTAAGCATGGCTTAATATAGTTGATATATTGTGCCTTTAGTAAATTTTGTGTTGTTTATACGAGGTCTCGAAAGGATTATTTGTGGTGTTTGGAAAATTTTCGCCGTGCCTTCAGGCAAGGGCATTCCGCTAGTATATATATACATAACAGTGTTATATATATATATATATATATATATACTGTTATGTATGTATATATATATATACATAATACATAACAGTGTTATGTTCACTGTTATGTATGTATATATATACTCTTATGTATGTACATAACACTGTTATGTATTATGTATATATATATATACATACATAACAGTATATATATACATATATACATAACAGTACTGTTATGTACATTATATATATATATATACTAACAGGTATATATATATAGTATATATACTAACAGGTATACATACTAACACTATATATACTAACACTATATATATATATACTTTTATGTATATATATACTATATATATATATACTAACAGGTATATACTGTTATGTATATATATGTATATATATATATATATATATATATATATATGTATATATACATAACAGTATATATACATAACAGTATGTACTGTTATGTATATGTATATATATATATATGTGTGTATATATATGTGTATATATATGTATATATATATACATAACAGTATAAATATATACTGTTAGTATATATATATATATATATATATACTGTTAGTATATATATATATATATATATATATATATATATATATATATATATATAGTATACACATATATATATATATGTATATATATATACATAACAGTATAAATATATATATATACTAACAGTATATATTTATACTGTTATGTATATATATATACATATATATATATATGTGTATACTATATATATATATATATATATATATATATATATATAGTATACTTAGTTATACACATATATATTAAGTCTAATTTTTTGCAAATTTAGGTCGTACACTCAAACCGAGAGCCCTGTGACTACTCGGTCCGTTCCTACGAGTCACATTGGTCCCGTGCGAGGTGTTCGTGACTCTCACGGGACCGTTTTGTTGCTATTTTACGTTTTCACCCTTCGATGGCATGTTTTTATGATTAAGTCTAATTTTTTGAAAATTTAGGTCGTACACTCAAACCGGGATCCCCGTGACTACGCGGTCGGTTCCTACGAGTCACATTGGTCCCGTGCGAGGTGTTCGTGACTCTCACGGGACCATTTTGTTGTTGTTTTACGTTTTCACCCTTCGATGGCATGTTTTTATGGTTAAGTCTATTTTTTTGCAAAATTAGGTCGTACACTCAAACCGGGAGCACCGTGACTACGCGGTCGGTTCCTACGAGTCATATTGGTCCCGTGCGAGGTGTTTGTGACTCTCACGGGACCGTTTTGTTGCTGTTTTACATTTTCACCCTTCGATGGCAAGTTTTTATGGTTAAGTCTAATTTTTTGCAAATTTACGTCGTACACTAAAACCGGGAGCCCCGTGACTACGCGGTCGGTTCCTACGAGTCACACTAGTCCCAATAGAGGTGTTAGTGACTCTTACGGGACCATTTTGTGGTTGTTTTACAATTTCACCCTCGATGGCATATTTTTATTCTTAAGACTATTTTTTTGCAAATTTACGTCGTACACTCAAACCGGGATCCCCGTGACTACGTGGTCGGTTCCAACGAGTGACATTGGTCCCGTGCAAGGTGTTCGTGACTCTTACGCGACCGTTCTGCGGATGCTTTATGTTTTCACCCTTCGATGGCATGTTTTTATGATTAAGTCTAATTTTTTAAAAATTTAGGTCGTACACTCAAACCGGAAGCCCCGTGACTACGCGGTCGGTTCCTATGAGTCACATTGGTCCCGTCCGAGGTGTTCGTGACTCTCACGGGACCGTTTTGTTGCTGTTTTACGTTTTCACCCTTCGATGGCATGTTTTTATGGTTAAGTCTAATTTTTTGCAAATTTAGGTCGTACACTCAAACCGGGAGCACCGTGACTACGCGGTCGGTTCCTACGAGTCACATTGGTCCCGTGCGAGGTGTTCGTGACTCTCATGGGACCGTTTTGTTGCTGTTTTACGTTTTCACCCTTCGATGGCAAGTTTTTATGGTTAAGTCTATTTTTTTGCAAATTTACGTCGTACACTCAAACCGGAAGCCCCGTGACTACGCGGTCGGTTCCTACGAGTCACATTGGTCCCGTGCGAAGTGTTCGTGACTCTTACCCGACCGTTTTGTGGCTGTTTTACGTTTACACCCTTGATGTCATGTTTTTATGCTTAAGTCTAATTTTTTGCAAATTTACGTCATACACTCAAACCGGGATCCCCGTGACTACGCGGTCGGTTCCTACGAGTCACATTGGTCCCGTGCGAGGTGTTCGTGACTCTTACGCGACCGTTCTGTGTTTGTTTTACATTTTCACCCTTCGATGGCATATTTTTATGCTCAAGTCTAATTTTTTGCAAATTTAAGTCTTACACTCAAACCGGGAGCCGCGGGACTACGCGGTCGATTCCTAGGGGTCACATTGGTCCTGTGCTAGGCGTTGGTGACTCTTACGAGGCCGTTATGTGTTTGTTTTACGCTTTAACCCTTCAATGTCATGTTTTTATTCAAAAGTCTCACTTTTGGCAAATTTACGTCGTACACTCAAACTGGGAGGTCCGTGACTACGCGGTCGGTTCCAACTAGTGACATTGGTCCCGTGCAAGCTGTTCGTGACTCTTACGTGGCCATTCTGTGTTTGTTTTACGTTTTCACCCTTCAATGTCATGTTTTTATGATTAAGTCTAATTTTTTGCAAATTTAGGTCGTACACTCAAACCGGGAGCCCCGTGACTATGCGGTCGGTTCCTACGAGTCACATTGGTCCCGTGCGAGGTGTTCGTGACTCTTACGCGACCGTTATGTGGCTTCTTTACGTTTTTACCCTTCGATGGCATGTTTTTATACTTAAGTCTAATTTTTTGCAAATTTACGTCGTACACTTAAACCGGAAGCCCCGTGACTACGCGGTCAGTTCCTACGAGTCACATTGCACCCGTGCGAGGTGTTCGTGACTCTTACGAGACTGTTTTGTGGCTGTTTTACGTTTTCACCCTTCGATGGCATGTTTTTAGGGTTAAGTCTAATTTTTTGTAAATTTACGTCGTACACTCAAACCGGGAGCCCCGTGACTACGCGGTCGGTTCCTACGAGTGACATTGGTGCCGTGCGAGGTGTTCGTGACTCTTACGGGACCGTTCTGTGTTTGTTATACGTTTTCACCTTTCGATGGCATGTTTTTATGCTTAAGTCTGATTTTTTGCAAATTTACGTCTTACACTCAAACCGGGAGCCCCGTGACTACGCAGTCGGTTCCTACGAGTCACATTGGTCCCGTGCGAGGTGTTCGTGACTCGTACAGTAATGAGAAAATAGAACATAGATCCTTACATAATTTATATAAGATAAATATGGCTTATAAATCACATATCAACACAAATGTTATATGTTATAGCAGCATATGTTATATATATAGTTGTTATAACATAAATGCATATATAACAACATATATGCTGTTATAACTGCATATATGTTGTTATATATATAACAACATATATGTTATGCATATATAACGACATATATGCTGTTATAACAGCATATATGTTGTTATATATATAGCAGATTATAACATATATGATGCATATATGTTATAACAGCATATTATAACAACATATATGCCGTTATAACAGCATATATGTTGTTATATATATAGCCGATTATAACATATATGCTGCATATATGTTATAACAGCATATTATAACATATATGCTGCTATATATATAACAACATAATATGCTGTTATAACATATATGATGCATATATGTTATAACAGCATATTATAACATATATGCTGCTATATATATAACAACATATATGCTGTTATAACACCATATATGTTGTTATATATGCATAACGGTGTTGCTATATATGCATAACAGTATATTATAACATATATGCTGTTATATATATAACAACATATATGTTGTTATAACAGCATATATGTTGTTATATATGCATATATGTTATAACAGCTATATATATAACATATAAATATATATACTTACCAAATTGATTCGAATTTGGAGATCCTCCGGATACGCTCCCTCGTTCTTGATCCTTACGTATTTTTGCAAACATTTGCATCGTGTATTCCTGGAAATCCTCAAATTTTTTATCTTGGGCCTCTATCTTCTGTTGTTGAGCATCTATCTTCTGTTGTTGGATAGCATTTCTCTCCTCGACTAAAGCCAAATTCTCTCTTAGTAGCCTCACCTCTTCATCACGCGCCCTCAATTGTCCTATTGTACTTGAAGCTTTAGAGGGATTCGGGCCTACCCCCCATCCAACAATATGGCCCGATCTTTTTCCAAAAACTTCTATCGACATCTCCTCTTGTGACATGAAGGGTGCGTTTGGTTGCGAGGATCTCTCTTTAAGCTCCACAAACTTCTCCTGCCATATTTAAAATAGTATAAGCTCATGTTATAATTAGTCAACAAATTGTAAAATAACAATATAAAGAAGTTAGCAATATGGGATCTTTCGCAATATAATTAATTAATCAAAGATGTACATACATATTTTTCCTTGCACTTTGGATCCACCCAGTCATTATTTTTCTCACTCCAATGAGATGATTTAAAGAAGTCAGTAATATGTGGTCTCTCACCACCCTTTTCTTCTGCCTATTCATAAATGGAACCAATGAGAATATGATTTTACATTGATAAGTAATTAAATTCATAAATTACATAACGCATCACCTCGATTGACATGGCAGCTACAAATGATCGTGACCCACAAGTACGATTCCAAGGCAAACTAGCACGTGCTAATTGACCTTTTACTGACCTTTCCTAATTAAAAACATAAAAAATACTAAATGGATCTCCAATAATGCAATTTTCATGGAATAGATAAATTACAAACATAATGAAATACGAATTACTTACCTTAAACTTCTCACCACTCCAAACATCATCTATCATGTACTTCCAATCGCTTGGTGTAACCCCTCCATATGAATTCTTTTTAGGGTCGACTCCATCCTTCAATAATTTCGTGTAATGTATGTACATTTTACTCCTCCAGCCACTGTACCTCCGTGCACACTTCCTATGAATAGCATGTCTGACAAACTCATCTTCATCATAGTTAACAATATCGAATTTATCCTGCAAATTTACTTTAATTAGAAATACACACAATAACATTGAAAGAATATCTAACTGAAAGAATCAAATATAACTACCCGAATCCTGGCGATTACTGCATCTCGTGTCCCAGAATCAATTTCCCCCCAACGAGTCACCCCTTGAAGTGGTGCCGCATTTCGAACCTCAATTTCGATTTGTTGTCCTAGAGAAGGAGAATTCACACCCATTGGTGCCCCATCACCTTCCAACACACACACTTCAAGTTTTCCATGTCTTTTTACCGTTTTCTCAACCTTCATTCCACGTGTTAATCCTCGAACTCGCTTTTTGGTTCTACTAGCTGTAGAGAAATAAAGTAATATAAATGTCATTGATTGATGTTAAGTATTACATAAAGTAATATAATAAATGTCAAGTATTACATAATAAACTACTAATAAAATAATCAAAATAACTTACATATCAAGGAAACATCCGAAATATCGGCCTGTATATCTTCAACAACATCATTGATTGATGTTCTTTGTTGGAGACGCATCGAGGAGTGACTCGAGCTTCCTGTTTTAATAAAAAAATAAAGACAATTATACATACAATAAGTAAATTTAAACAATCTAAACAAAAATGACTTACGCATCATGGAAACGTCAGGAACAGTAACTTGTATATCTTCTACGGAATTATCATTTGATGTTCTCGGTTGAAAGTGCACCGAGGAGTGACTCGAACCTCCTGTTTTAATGCGAAAGTAAGATAATAATATATACAAGAAGTAGATTTAAACAATCTAAACAAGATTTCGAAGAAAAATAAATAAGTTTATATATAAATTGTTATATATATAACAGTTTATATATAAACTGCTTATATATAACAGCTTATATATAAACAGTTATATATAAACTGTTATATATATAAACTGTTATATATAACAGCTTATATATAGCAGTTTATATATAAACAGTTATATATAAATTGTTAGATATAACAGTTTATATATAAACTTCTATATATAAGCTGTTATATATAAACTGTTTATATAGCAGTTTATATATATATATATATATATATATATATATTATGTTATATATATAATATATAATATATATATAACTTTATATATATTATGTTACCTGCATTGTTGGTCACTGGCGGTACTCGTGACATATTGATTTGGGGGTTGAGTGTCTCCTCAAATGAGGCTTCTCTCGTCGGGGGGGAGGGAGAACGACGAAATAATCATCGTACGGGCGCCATGTTCGAGACCTGCCAATACAAAATATAGTTTAATTAGTGATGCAAAAAATGTATAGAATCTGTATATGTACTTTAAAGTATATTGAGGTAATGAACATAAACTTAATTTCAATTACACTACCATGCATGCATTACCTTCTCCATTTGAGGATTAGAATACTCATTATTATCATCACTGACATCATCACCACTAGACGAACTAAGATCCTCCTCACCATCGGGAAATCTGTACTCATCATCATCTCGTACATTTACATTAAAATTTTGATTCTTACTGAATCTGATCTCGTTAGGCACCAATGCATTCAGCCGCAATTGATTCTTCTTAATATTATTGAGCCTTTCTTTCTCATATGCTAACATCATATGACCCGTATGTCTAGGTTGAAGCCATATTTTTTCCTTTGGAGGCATATTTTTCGACTAAACACAAAAATTAAATAAAATAAAATGAACATCACACTACATAACGAATTACGCTAGATGGAAACATATAACTTGATTAATAATATTTGATAAAACTAATTTGACACAACGCGTAACGAAATAGGAACAAACATTTAACATTACATATCAGTATCAATATCATAATCATAATTCATTTTCTTCGTTATCTCCATTCTCTAATTTGATAAAACTAATTTCGCACAACACGTAACGAATTACACTAGATAGAAACATAAAAAGTTTGTCCACATACAAAACAAAATAGGAACAAAACATTTAACATTACATATCGGTATCAATATCATATTCATAATCCATTTTCTCCCCATCTTCTTCGTTATCTCCATTCTCTAGCATTGTTTCATCATCAACGACATCATCATCATCATCATCATCAATGTTTTCCTCCATTGGATGCAGAACCCTATCACTAGGGATAACCTCAGGAATTTCATCATTCCTATGAAATTGAGTAGCAGTATCTTCAACGACGATTGGGATAACATTTGTTGTTTCGACTTGTTGGAACACGTCACCAGATCCATGCAATTCTGCTGCCCCGGTATCATCGTCATCCAACTCCGGTACATCCCAGGTTCCTCGATGTTGGACTTTTTGTACGATTTGCCATTGTGCACCTAACTTTGTATCATTGACATAGAAAACTTGTTGAACCTGACTAGGCAAAACAAATGGATCATCTTTATACCACCGACTCTTGACATCAATACTAATAAAATGTGAATGAGTGCGCATTGTCTTCCTACTACCGGTGTTGAACCATTCGCATTGGAACAAAATGACTTTATTCCCGTAAATATATGTCATCTCATAAATTTTGCTCAAGTAACCGTAAAAGTCAAGCTCACGACCCTCGTGTTCCCCTTTGGAGACCAACCCACTATTCTGACTCCTACGATGCATGTCTCGGTCCCTAGTATGGAATCGAACTCCATTGCAAATGCAACCCGAATACATATTCACTATCACGTTAGGTCCATTTGCTAATGACCAGAGCTCATCATTTGATTTGGGGGACCCTTGCGCTCGTAAAAGATTCATCTACATAAACAACATATGAAAGTCGTATTAAATTATTGTTAAAGTGATGCAAAGTAACTTTCTTTATATATCTTACCCGTTCTTTAAACCACTTCAGAAATTTTTGGCGTTGAATTTGAAGTATGTCACGTCCATTTGGAATTTGAAGTAGACTTTTGTGTTACCTAATTAGAGAAATTTAATTTATTAATAAAATGGATAATCAAACAAAAAGATCATGAATATTATAAATTTGAAACACGTACTCTAGATACGGCTCAACCTCAGTAGTGTTATACAACACAAACCACTTAGCCATATTGAGCTCCTTTTCAGACACATCAGGAGCCCTTGAGATACATTCGAAAGGACGAACATTTTGGTTAAAGACAACTAGCCCCAAGCCACGTTCGCCACCATCACAATTGCGTTCTTCTCTGTTAAATACGGTTTCAACATGGCTCAAGTACATTGAGCAAAAAGTCAAACACTCTTTCACGATGTACGTCTCCGCAATGGAACCTTCAGGCCTTGCTCGGTTAGATACAAATTCTTTCAAAGTTCCAAGAAACCTTGAAATTAATAATAGTTAGATGAATATTACACATTTTACATATTTTTCAAGATATTAAACTAAATTAACGTTATAATAGTTGCATTTACCTTTCAATTGGAAACATCCATCAATATTGTACTGGTCCAGCAAGTTTGGCCTCACGTGCCAAATGAACCGCCAAATGGACCATTACATCAAAGAATGCCGGGGGGGAAATCTTCTCCATTTTGCAAAGTATCAGAATTATGCGTTCCTCTAATTTCTCCAAATTTGTCCGCACTAATGTTTTGGAGCACAACTCCTGAAACCATTCACCCAACTCAGCCAGTGTAATACAAATATCTTTAGGAAGGTATCCACGCATCCCAATGGCAAGAATTCGTTGTAACAAGACATGACAATCATGGCTTTTAAGGCCTAATAATTTTCCAGCCTTTGTAGTCACACATCTTGAGATGTTTGCAGCATAGCCATCTGGATACTTAACTGATTTCAAAAAATCATAAAAATACTCCTTCTCCTTTGGGGTTAATGTATATATTGCGGGAGGCTTGACATAAGACCCATCAGGACGCTTTTGTAAGTGCAATTCCGCCCTTATGCCCATATCTTCTAGATCAAGGCGTGCTTTTTCTGTGTCCTTGTTCTTCCCATCCATGTTCAATATTGTTCCAAGTAAATTGTCACATATATTTTTCTCAATGTGCATCACATCAAGGTTGTGACGAAGCTTTAGTGTTTTCCAATACGGGAGCTCGTATAAAATGTTTTTCTTTGTCCAGTTCAATTCTGTTGGGTCACGAGGCCTTTTCTTGTTGCTCGGATGCTTTCCAAACTTGGCATTTGACAAGCAATTCAATTGATTTAGTACTTTTTCCACTGGTAACTCCAAGGATCGAGTTTGATTCTCAGACATACCGTTAAATGACTTACTCCTTCGCAAAGTATGGTCCTCGGGAAGGTAACGTCGATGGCCCAAGTAGCCAATCTTACTTCGCAGGCGTTGAGATAATGCATCATCATTACATGGGGGACAAGCAAGATAACCTTTCGTACTCCACCCAGATAAGTTACCATAGGCAGGAAAGTCGTTTATCGTCCACATTACAGCTGCATGCATCCGAAACGTTTGTTGAGTAGAGGCATCATAAGTGAGTATGCCATTTTCCCACAACTCGTTCAACTCATCAATCAATGGTCGTATGTAAACATCAATTTCTTTACCGGGGGCATTAAGCCCAGGAATAAGTAAAGTCATCATGAAAAATGGATCCTTCATGCAGTTCCAGGGTTCCATGTTATATGGCATCATTATCATAGGCCACATGCTATAAGAGGTGCTCATGTTCCCAAAAGGGTTAAACCCATCGGTGGCGAGGCCTAGCCTCACATTACGGGGATCCTTAGCAAAATCAGGATAACATCGATCAAAGTCCTTCCACTCCTCACTATCAGCTGCATGCCTCAATATCCCATCATCCACGCGCTTAACACTGTGCCATCTCATGCCTGTAGCCGTCTTCCTTGACATAAACAATCTTTGCAACCTAGGTGTCAATGGAAAGTAGTGTAGTACCTTTTGAGGGATCTTCTTACCATTGCCAAAATTGGGCTTGTATCTAGACTCCCCACATATCGGACAATTATCAAGAGATGCATTCTCCTTCCAAAAGAGAGCGCAATCATGTTGGCATGCATGGATTGTCTCATATCCCAAACCCAATTCTCATAGCAGCTTTTTGGCTTCATAAATCGATTTCGAAACCAAATTCCCTGCAGGCAGAAGATCCACTAATACCTCCATCAACATGTCAAATGACTTATTACTCCATTTACCCACAACCTTCAAATGAAACATTGTAATCACAAATTTCAATAGCGTATATGTTTTGCAGCCCGGGTACACCTCACGTTAGTCAGCCTTTAGTATTTTTTTGATATTTTGCACATCATTCGTCTTGGTGTTATCATACGCTTCTTTTGTCCCAAAATCCCCTGAATCACGCCCCGTATAAGTCCCCTTACAATAGTCTTCTACTAATTCGGGGAAATTGTCATCCTCATCTTCATTATCACCAATTTCAACATCCGTGTCATCTTCAGATTCATCGATTTGGTGTTGCAAAATAGATTCCCCATGATGAACCCAGATCTTATAACTTTCCATTATTCCATGTCGTACTAAATGATACATCACAACATGGCCAATGTGCCAATAACGATTACAACAATTATTACACGGGCATTGAATTGTACCATTTTGGCTCACTTTGGCCATTGCTCTGTCAACAAAAGACTTAGCGCCCTCACGATACCGCTCGCCTACTCTATGCCTAAGTGTCATCCAACTCTTGTCCACTATTCCATATTTGTTTATTGAGAGATTACATAAACAACAATAGATGAATTAAATTTTACTTAAAAGTTACCTTTTTTCTTCGTATATTTCATACAAAGGAATATAATTTAAACTCTTATTGACCCCCTACATATTCGCTAATTGAGAGAGTACATAAACAGCAAATGATGAATTAACTTTTACTTAGAAGTTACAATTTATTTCCTTGTACATCTCGTATAAAACAATATAATTGTATCTCCTCTAAAAGGTGAGTGGTCCTATCCCATTCAAGACCGCATATTTCTGTAACACACTTAGCAGCTCATCCACATTGTTTCAATCTGAGGAAATTTCGGCAGCATATCCCCATAGTTCTCCAAGTACACGATATAGATTCGCAAGTATTGGCGTTATTTCAATTGATGTCGATTTATCAATTGAATTAACACTCAACACCACATCAATCTAGTATGTACCCAGAGAACATTAAGAGACGGCAACAGAAGTTCCCCAAAAAGTAACAAGTGCACACGACTAACTACATTATTATACAGAATTTATGCAGTCCCAAACTGTCCAAACGGGACAATTCAAGAGATCTCATTACAGGGGTAATGACTCTCGAACGGGTCTAAGGGCTATTGAATGCGTACGCATAAGAACTAGATGGCTAGTATCTATGCGCACTATGTGTAACTTGAGAGGTTTATTACTATGTATAATTTACCCTACTTTTAATTGATGCTTTAAAAGTTATGTTGCTCACCGCATTAAAACCACCAATAAGATAATAGTATTTATACTTTACTTTTAAATTCTTTGACCACAACTAACCCCTTGCAAAAATACTATTAAAACTATAATTAAAGAGCAATGCACATATCTTCTAAACATTAATTTGAATATTATAAACCGAAAAAAGGGAAATAACATAAATAAATTTGCAGTAGCTATAAAATTGTAGTACAAATTGTAACTTCCAGCCATTTGATTATTTTTCAGCAAACAAAAATAAATTTACAGTAGCTATAAAATAGGAATCACAATAATGTTTATCAATCAAAGTCAAGATAGCCCATTTAAAGCCATCATCGGATTTGTAAACAGATTCATGTCCATAACCAACTCTTCCAGAAGACCCAAATATGTAAAGTGATGAAATAAACAAGGAGATGACCTAAATCAATCATTCTCATCAAAACCAAATCAGCATAAACACTAATTTTTACTATAAAACTAATATAATAAAATATAATATATTTACAAATAAACAAATGAGGTATAGAGTAAGGATTGTCAAATGAATGATGTACCTGAAAAGAAGTGAACAATCGATTTCTGATAAATAAACAAATGAGGTATAGAGTAAGGTTAAAATCTTGGGGATCTTCACTATGAACAGTCGTTTGAACTCACTCCATCACGTCGAAATGGCGATTTTTCTCATTGAACAGTCGTTTGAATGAGGTGGTGGACGAGGTGGTGGACGAGGATGGAGGGATAGCAGGAGAGGGAGAGCAGGACGGAGGAGAGGGAGAGCAGGATGGAGGTGGTGGACGGAGGAGAGGGAGAGCAGGACGGAGGAAAGGTTAGGGTTCGATTTCGATTTCGGTGAGAGTTTTTTTTTTTTGTCTTTTATCTAACTTAACGGCCAACAAAAATTAGTAACAAACAAATAAAATATTTTTGGCATCATAATTTTCTTTGTTGCCAAAAGTATGAGATTTTTCTCAACCCACTCCTATGTTGCCAAAAGTTAAGTCATGTTTGGCAACAAAAAAATATGATGCTAAAAGCTAAAAAATTTCCCTCTTTTATTTTGCTAGCTTCCCGCTTGAAATTTTAACTTTTGGCAACAAGTTTTATTTTATGTTGCCAAAAGTACAATGTAAAATAGTCTTTTGGCAACATAATTCAAATTTTGTTGCCAAAAGGGTATCTTTGGCAACAAAAATATCTTGTGTTGCTAAATATTGTTGCTAATGGTGCAAATTCTTGTAGTGACCCCAACATAGCCATTCTTCATTAATTTGGGTTAGAAAATCCGACTTGGTTGCCTTGCAAAATAGGACGTTTGATTCTCATTTACTTTCACATGCTTCCTCCCTTGCTAAATCTAAAGGATAAATGTGTTAGTATTTGCATACTTTAGCTTTTGAGCTTCATACTATATTCACATGCTAAATGTATGCTCGTTTTAATCATTTTCTAGTCATTACCTTATTTCATATCACATGCTAGAATAATGATTTTTGTTTATCTTTTTTGTATCTTATTCCTTAATTTTGTTCACATTAAATGAAAAATACAAAAATATTTTTGTTTATCATTTGAATTTTTATCTCTTGATAATTTAAGCTTAATGAAAAGTTCAAATGAGTTTTATTTGTCTTTTGAGTATATATTTTTATTTTTGGTTAAAAATTTCAAAAACTCAAAAAGATTTTATTTTGTGTGTATTTTAGTTTGACAAACTTTATGTGGCATATACTTGTGTTTGAATCCCTTCTTTAACTCTCCCATGTGGCTAGAACTTTTGGTTTAGATTGTCAATCCTTCAAATTTCTTTACCATATTTTTATAGAGTAATTGGATTTTGTGTTGATTAAATGGATTCTATTTTTATATGCCTCTATTCACACATGCACGAGCTCTTTTGAAATCTTAATATCACATGTTATATTTGAGCTTTATGAGATGCTCTCCTACCAATCTAGTCATCTACATATTTATGACCTAGGAGGACTAGTGCATGTCAAAATCCGTTGCACGTGAGACTTGTAAAAAATAAAAATGTTAAATAAATGTGCACGGGGAAGGGATCCGAAAGGATTTATTATCCTTTGCGATTGTAAGTCACCGTTTGAAATGGACGTAAAATAAATACATGGTCCAAAGGCCTAAAAACAGAAAAATGGCACTAAAAGAACAATAATTGCCAAGGCCTATGTTTGATTGATATATTCATTCAAAATTAATATAAATGCTTATTGAGGGAGATTGGATGGTATATTAACGATTTGCACAATGTCCGTTTATCCTAGTGGTCTTTATTGTCATGACTCTATTTCGTTTGTAGAATCATCAAAACTCTAGGCTTGTATGCATTGTGTATGTTTGTTCATTGAGTTCAATTTATATTATTACATGAGGTTATATTCAAATGTAATGAAGTTTACAATCAATTGATAACTCCATGAACATGTTTTAAGTGATTGGGTCTAAATTTAATTGTTACTAGTTCACACCCCAACACTTTTGTTTTCACAAGACACATTTTTGCCTTACGAGTGTTAAAGACTCCTATTATATTTTGTGTGTGTCATTTGTGTGTCTATATCTATATATGTGTACTCACGTCTATTAGTTATATCTTATGTATACATATATTTGATATTTTTGTTTAGTCTTTGCCTTGTCCTCTAGTCCATATATGCTCTAATTCATAATTGGTATCTATCTTGTTGCATTATATGTTGATATCACATGCTTAATAATTTATATATCATATTGGTATCATTTAATTGCATCATAGTTGGTCTAAGTTGTTATTTTTTGGATTAGTTGAACTTTTGTTACCCACATGATTTAACGCTCTCATCACTATATGCACAATTACTTTTTTTAGCTTGTTATCTCATTCTATTTATCCCTTGCTCAATTTAGAGGGTGTAAATGCTTTATTTGGGGGAGATAAGTCAATTTTTTATTCTTTAAGCCTTTGTCTATTCCTGAACAAAAAGGGGGAGAATGATAGGGGGATAAATGGTATCTAATCCTATTATTATCACATCTTAGTTTAAGGGAGATTTATCTTAGGGGGAGACGTCTTTCTAAGTTGATCATTATTGATAAAAGGATTCTTGATAAAGGGAGAGAATTAATTTAAGGGGATATTTTGATATTTACTTGCATTAAATATTTTGATATTCCGTATGCGTGTAATGTGTTTGCTTAAGTGTGCAGGAATTATTTTATAAAGCGGTAACTTTCACCGACAAAGATTGTGATCCTTTGGGTTGTTTGAGTCAAGCTTTCTAATTTTATTTTGGGTGGGACCTTTTATTAGTTTAGTAGAGCTTGACGGCCCTTTAGGATTTTTGTTGGTTTTTCGTCCCGGAATAGCCAAAGGGGGAGATTTGTAAGGACGCAAATTTTCAATTGAATCCTTTATAGTTTTGGATCAATTCCGGACAAAAACGTTTGAGTCGTAGGATAGAGTATATTGATCATATTTGTTTTGGCTCAAATCCGGACAAAAACGTTTGAGTCGTAGGATAGAGTATGTTGATCATCTTTCAAGCCTATGACGTGTTTGTTGAAGACGTAACGGCCAAGTGTATAAAGCTTCATCAAAATGCTGAGTTTAAGTGCCTCGTTTCTACGTCATCAATAGTGGTTCCATGCTCCCAAGGTATGAATGCATTACATATATACATAGGAGCTTGTAACATGTTTATTTGGGTTTTCGGTTTTTAAAAAACTATGTTTTGTTTTCAAATGTATCTCTATTAAAACTTATATGTAAAGTATATAATGTTTCTGGACTTAAAAGGAATTTTTGAACATTCTGTGAGTTCGTTCGAACGAGATTTTCGTTCGAACCACAAGTCGTTCGAACGAGTTTGCCAGCGAGTTCCCAGCATAGGCCTTTGAAATGTCATTCGATATGTCGTTCGAACGAACCTTATGTTCGAACGAGATATCAAACGAGATTTCTAAGGAGTTCAATCTGGAACTTCGTTAAAAGTCTCGTTCGAACGAGATTTCGTTCGAACGAGACGTCAGGCGGGAACAATTTTTTGGCAGTTTGTGACAGTTTTTACCCATGTTTCCCACTTGTTTCTCCACTAACTTTTTCAGAACTTATAATGTGAGGGAAAAACTTTTTCCAACTTAACTTTTCATATCCTACCAACCTCTAGAGAGTGTTTTGAGAGAAAAATTGTTTTAGGGAAAAGTTCATTGTTTTAAAGTGTCAATGTTCAAGGAAAAATCAATATACACTTTAGTTTTACACCCATAGTTTTGTTTATCCAAGTTCATATATATACATCTTGCTTGGAGTTTGGCATCGGTTTTATCTCTACAGTAGTTTGAAGAGAAGTTTGGGTTTGCTTCTAAATCCCACAAAGAAGAAGACGGTGATCACATAAAGTCCGATCGGTGGATTTCGAGACCGCGGTGGAGCTCCGGCGTTATTCGCTAAATGGAGGTGTTTACAAGAAGGAACGTCGAGGCTTGAGAGGGATCGAGTCGTGTGATGTAAGTCTTTTGTCTTGTAATTATAAATTCCATACTTAGTGGATTAATTTGAGGCTAGGGCCGTCCGAGATTATTTCTCGTTATGGGTTTTTCCTCGTACATCGTGGCGTAGTGTGATTGATTTATTTTTATCTTTCATAACAACTTAGAACTCATGCTTAGGATAATTCAAGATAAAATTGGTTTTAATTGTCACACTTAATTTATTTTGGTGATAATTAAATTTGGATAATTTTTTATTTAATTCAAGTCTATTGTTAAAACTGGTTTGTCCTAATTTGAAAATATTGATAAATATGACTTAAGAAAATTTCTAGGACTTGGATTAATTAATATAGTTTAAGTGAAATTTAAATTAGTGTGCGTGCTTAAGCTAATTTCACTTTGTTTTATTTTGGAGTAAATTAAAATTTCGTGTTTTTTAAGTTGTGAACCATCACCTCTTTACGCTTCCGCATCAATTTAACAAAAAGTAAATATTATGTTTTTAAAGTAAGATTTTAAAAATCGGGGGCCCCTCGGTCGACTACAACATCGATTTAAATTCCATTAATCTCGGTCCTTGGTTTATGGCATCCTTCCAGATCCTTCGAACACCAGTATAAATAGATGCCTTGGGTGAGGTAATTATAGACTTTTAAGATTTCCTCATCTTAGGGAAAAAAGAGAGAAGAGAGAGAAAGATTACAGAGAGAAATTGAAACCCTAATCTAAACGTTAAAACCTAAACCAAAAATTATTTTCTGATATTTTAAACCTGGGTGTTTAGATCATGTTTTGTGAAGTTATCTTCTCTTGTTCTTGATCATACCTTCAACTTAGTCACATTGGTAGAGTTTTTAGTTTCTCTATATAGAAACTTGAGATCTCATCTCTGTGATACAAATCACATAGATAGATTACTGTTTTGATTTATTATTTCGACAAATGTTACTTGTTGATTATTTTAAGACTGATTTTATGTTTTCAAACCCTAAACCAATAATTTTCATTCTGATTTCATTTTACTCAAACTATCAGACTATGATCTAGTTTTGAGATCTTGATTGGGGATTGTACTTTCTATATAATATTTTTAAAACCACAATGTTAGGATCTTGGATATTTCATAATAAGATTCCCTCTTGATTTGCAATTATTTTGAAAGGTCTAAAAGTCTGATTTAGTTTTGACTAAACTTATTTTAGAATTTCTTGCATATCTAGTGATTCTGTAATTTGTTAAATCATTATGTCTGTATTAAGTGTGAGTGCATTGCATACATATGGTAGAGAGCACATCACCACTACACTTTCACTCTACCACACTTAAAGTGTTGGTTATATGCACTGTTCTAAAAAACCCGCCTAGGCTCCGCCTAGGCACGCCTAGGCTTAAGGCTTGGGAGAAACGCCTCGCCTTACGCTTTTCACGTCTTATTCTTGGTAAAACCCTTAAGGCGCACTTTTTTCTAAAAACAACAATGATTTAGTGAAAGATGTCGCCTTTTAAAGAATTTATTTACAAATCGGACCATTATCTCATCCAAAATAATCAAATAGTATTTTAATTTGCATATATTCAGACATATTTTTATGATATGCGCAATTTTTGTATTTTAATAGCCTTTTATGGTTAAAAAATATTAAAATATATTCAGAAGGCCTAAACGCTTTTTCACGCCTTTTTACCCCTAGGCCCGCCTAGGCTTCTAAGGCTTAAGGCTTGGCCTCCACCCCTCAATCACGCCCCACGTTTTTTAGAACCTTGGTTATATGATATTGAACTTGTTTGAGTCGACGTAAAGCTGGAATCAGGTAAAGATTACAAAGCTCGAGAGAACATCAACAACAAAAACCTTCAGAGAAGTCGTATCTAATCTAGAGGAGTTGATAACGATTCTGAACTTAGTTTATATGTGTTTGTGTGGTTTGATTGTTAAATAGATTGTAATTTGTTATTATGATTTTAGTGAATTTTTGTTTTGTGATGTAAAGGTCACCGTGGATGTTTCCCCAATTGGGTGGGGTTTTACCACATTAAAAATTACTTGTTTTCTTCCTCATTTTCTCATCACCTTCTTCCTAGTTGTGCTAATTTAATAGTTTAAGTTTTATTTTTCAAAACTGGTTAATTATAGATCTGAAATAACTCATTCAAACTATTTTAAAATCTTTTTATAACACATCTTGTGTTAAGTTTTGTTTCGATTAAAAGAGTTTCTTCAACAAACAATTCAGAGCTATTTTAATAGTTTAATCACGTATTAAATGTCTTAAGTGGCATTTTTCAATTGGTATCAGAGCTTGGTTGTTTTAAAATCTTTTAAATCCTATGTTTCTGAAATTGTTTTTTTCAAAATAAAAGTATGGATGAGAAGTTGGAATGACTAGGTAACCTGTACAGGCCCCATCTCTTTGATGGAACCAATCTTCCTTACTGGAAGGTAAGGATGATTTCTTTCATTCAAGGAACTCTGGGAGATGAAGTCTGGGAAATTATAGAAAATGGCAACACTTTTCCTACTAAACCAGCAGCTGAAGGAAGTCTAGTGAGAATCGGGAAGTTACTAAGTGAATTCACTAAAGATGAGAAACAAATTTCACTATTAACAATAAAGGCAAGAATGCCATATTTATGTCTATTAATTAACACGAGTTCAAGAGGATATAATCTTGCACAACTTCTAAGGAAGTGTGGTATACTCTTGTAACTGCACATGAGGGTGATACGAGAGTTAAATATGCTAAAACTCAAATGTTTATCCAACAGTATAACTCTCTTGTCATGCTTGAGACTGAATCCTTTGATGATTTCTATATTGGGTTAACTTCCATTACAACTAAGTTGCATGCAAATGACATAACCTATGATAGGAAAGAGGTTATTTCAAAAATTCTAAGATCACTTCCACAAAAGTTTGATATCAAAAGATATGCTATTGAGGAAATGGATGATCAAAATCTTACCCCAGAGAACTTCTCAGTAGTAGACTAAGAACTGTGGAAATGGAACTTGAATTGAAGAAACAATTGATCCAGACCAATAAAAAATAGGGTAATTATAATCTTATTTTTTCATCTAAGTTGATCAAACCTGACCTTAACCTTGACTCCAATGACGACTATGACTTGGATAACTTGGATAATCAGATTGCTCTTATGTCTAAGCAATTCCAAAAAATTATAAACTTTAGAAATAAAGTTGCTTCTAGACAAGGGAAGCCTAATTTCTCCAACACTTCTAATAATAGGCCTCATGAGAGAAGACATGACAAACCAAAGACTAATGATCACAAGAGACCTCAGAAAGACCTTAAAAATGTTGAATGTTATAGATGTGGTAAATTAGGACACATGGCTAGTGACTGTAGGGTTAACTTAGACAAAAACCCCAAACATAATAGGGCTCAACTATGCAAAACTTAGAATGATTCAAGTGATTCTAAAAATGATGAACCTGAGTCATCCAAATCTTATAACCCTTACATGTCATTCTTTGCTAAGATCATCTATAATGATGATGAGAAACTGGTCATATAATAAATGATGTCGCTTCTACTGATATGTCTACCTTAATGCTTGAGAATGATTGTAGTACTGAAAATCGTGTGTGAGAGTCAAAGTGATCGCTTTATTGATAATGCCAATAGGTGTGTGCGTCCTAAAATTGAATCGATAGGGGACACGACACACAACTCACTTAGTGACTCTGATAATGAGGATCTTCCGGACATTCACACACTTTACACTAAAACACTCAAGAAAAGTGCTAGACTGGAGAATCTTGTCAAATATCTTTCCAAGAAATCAGAGTCCCTAAACCAAATAGTTAAATAAAATGCTGAAGAGTATACGTCTCAAAGTTTAACTCATGATGAGGAAATAAAGGCTTTTGAACAAAAAATGAAAGACTCGATTGAATTCAATAAAGTTTTGGAAAAGAAGTATAAAGGGTCGTTGTGAGAATTAGAACAAACAAAAGAAAAGGCTTCAATAGTCTTCAAATAATTCTTAAAATTTGAAAGCAATTCTAATTGTTTTGAGGACTGTGTTGCTGATAGTAAGACCAATTGTGATGACAGATCTGGAATAGGCTTTTGCACCAACAATTTCAAGAAAACTAAACCTTTTGAAACCATAAAGTTTAGTACTGGTAGGAAAGGGACTATGGAAATTTGTCCAGACATTCAATCTTTGAAAAATGATTTTGATAAAAATCAGCAGCAGTTAAACCTTGATGAGCTAAGTACCTCTAAGCATAATGTTAAAATTAAAGCCAAGAACATTTGTCCTCCCATTAGAAAGAGTGAGACCTCATGTCAAACTGTTCCTTTTGGAAATAATGCCAAAAGTCATAATTTAGGGAAACCTATGTTCAACAACTTTCCTACAGACTTAATTGCTATGAGTAATCTTTATTGCTCATACTGTGATGTGTAATGGCACTCTTTATATGGTTTCTATTCCAAACGGCTGTATCAAACTACCTATACCTCCTTTACCTATTATAACTTTAACTATTCTAGGAGAAGCTTTAACAATTATGTCCTTCCTAAACCACCAGACAGAAACTCTAACTATCAGAACCGAAAGACAAGATCTAATACTAAAAGAAAATTGACAAGAAATAATCCTATAGCATTTTCTCGACCAAATGCTCAAAATGTTTATAACAACAATAAACCTGCACAAAATCTGTATAGACAAAAATTTGAAGCTCTTAAGTTTTATCAAATACGAGCTAATAAGTGCAAATTGAAAAACGGAGAAATTTGGGTAAGAAAGGATGATCTGGTACCCCAGATGACATGTAACATAGTGATCAGTGCTTTCAAAGATGAACACACCACGTCTGGATGGTACTTAGGCTCAGGATGTTCTAAGCATATGACCGGGGATGAATCCAAACTCTCAAACAAAACTAACTTCTCTGAAGGCAAAGTCTTATTTGGAGATGGTGTTTCAGCCCAGATCGTTGGCAAAGGAACACTCCAAGAAGAAGGATTACCTATTCTTGAAGATGTTTTATTAGTAAAAAGTGTTAAGTCTAATCTGCTAGGTATTTCACAATTTTGTGATTCCAATCATACTGTCACCTTTTCGAAGAACAATTGCAAAATTTTAAATAAAAATGGTGAGTGCATAATTACAGGAGTCCATACTCTAGATAACTGTTACACAGTCAATCCAAGTACAAAGGTCTATAGCATATACAGAATGGATGACAATGAATTATGGCATAACAGAATGGGTCACATAAATTATGATAGCCTCAGTAAATTGTCCTCTCAAGAAATTATTAGTGGTATTCCTAAAACAAAACCTATTTCTAACATAGTTTGTGGTCCTTGTCAAGAAGGCAACATAGTTAAAGCATATCATAAAAGGGTTAAAGACATTTTATCCTCTAAACCATTAGAACTCATCCATATGGACCTAATGGGTCCTTCTCATACTATTAGTCTTTGTCGCAATAGTTACATTATAGTTATGGTTGATGATTACACGAGATTCACTTGGGTTGCTTTTTTAATTCAGAAGTCTGAAACCTTTAGAGCATTTTTTAAAATCTTACTTCGTATAGAAAATGAAAAGGACTCTCAAGTAGATAGAATACGGAGTGATAGATGAGGTGAATTCATGGATTCAGGTGTCATTGAATATTGTGACTATAATTGTTACAAACATGAGTTCAGATCTCCCAAGAGACCCCAATAAAATGGGATAGTCGAGCGCAAAAATAGAACAATTCAGGAAATGGCAAGAGTTCTAATACATGCCAAAGATTTACCTAAATACTTTTGGGTTGAATCAGTTCGTACTTCATGTCACATTATCAATAAAATCTAGCTTATGAAGAATTCTAAATATACCTCCTATGAACTTTGGTCTAACAAAAAGACAAATCTTAAATATCTTAGGACATTTGGTAGTACAAGTTATGTCTGTAAAGATAGAGAACATTTATCTAAGTTTGAAACAAGAGAGCCTACCGAATTTACAACTTGCCTACTAAGACCATGATGGAATCCATTATTGTGATTGTAAATGACACTTCTGTAGAAAGTAAAATTACTAGACCAGCTATTGTGGATGAGTTTAAAAGCCTGTTAAATTATGACTTTCCTGAAACAACTGAGACTTTACCAACAAAGATCCCTAAAGTGCCTAACTGGATTTATAAAGACCATCCTATAGATAATGTTGTTGGTAATCATATATAACCTGTTCGTACAAAATCCCAGCTTCGCCACATTTCTCATTTTGCATGTTTTGTGTCTCTTATTGAGCCAAAAAATGTAAATGAAACCTTGAAGGGCCCCTTGTAGATTACTGCAATGCAAGAGAAACTTCTTCAATTTTTCCTTTATGATGTTTGGTATCTTTTACCTAGGCCTGAAAATAAAAGGGTTATTCGCACACGTTGGATTTTTAAAAACAAAACTGATGAGTCTGGGATGATCATTAGAAATAAAGAGAGATTAGTTGCCCAGGGCTACTCTCATATTGAAAGAATAGATTTTGAGGAAACATTTGCTCCTGTTACTCGAATCGAATCTGTTCATTTAGTTTTTACTATAGCATGTAATTTACATTTCACACTTTACCAAATGGATGTAAATTCTTCATTCCTTAACAGAATTTTAACTGAGGAGACCTATGTAGAACAACCCAAAGGGTTTATTGACCCTCATCATTCTAATCATGTTTATCATGTTAAGAAAGCTCTTTATGGGTTAAAACAAGCTCCTAGAGCTTAGTATGAGAGTCTATCCACCTTTTTGTTAGATAACGGATTTAGTAGCGAACGAAATGACCAAACCTTATTTGTCAAAAAATTTCACAATAACATTACTATTGCTCAAGTATATGTTGACGATATAATTTTTGGATCCACCTCCCCTTCAGAAGCCAAGTCTTTCTCAGACATTATGCACAGAGAATTCAAAATGTCGCTTATGGGGGAGCTACAATTTTTCTTAGTTCTTCAAGTTAAACAAAAATCATAAGGTTTATTTGTTTCACAACCTAAATATGCATTAGAGATTGAAAAAAAATTTGTCCTCGATACTGCTAAGGAAGCTAGAACGCCTATGAGTACCTCTGTCAAACTCTCTAAGGATAAAAATGGTAAATCCATTGACTCTACCTTATACCGTAGTATAATAGGAAGTTTACTTTACCTAACTGCCTCGCTCCCTAATATTATGTACTCTGTTTGTGTTTACGCCCGTTATCAGAATAATCCCAAAGAGATCCATTTACTATGTGTAAAGAGAATAATTAAATACATAAAAGGCACTCACAATTTAGGGTTGTGGTACACAATGACACATCGAGCACTATAGTTGGATACACTGACGCTGATTGGGCTGGGTGTTCCGACGATAGTAAAAGTACTTCTGGCGCATGTTACTACATCAGTAACGACTTAGTTTGTGGGAACAGTAAAAAACAGAACTGCATTTCTTTATCCATTGTAGAATCTAAATATATTGCAGCTGGAAGTTGTTGTGACCAATTATTATGGCTGCAACTAATGCTAAAAGATTACGGTATCAAAGAAGAAAAATTACATCTCTATTGCGACAACCAGAGTGCGATCAACATCTCTAAGAACCCAGTTCAACATTCTCGCACTAAACATATTTAAATTCGATATCACTTCATACGAGAATTAGTTGAATCGAAAGAACTAGAGATTAATTGCCTACCCACTGATCTATAATTGGCTGATTTATTTACACAACCCTTGGATTTTAAGTGTTTTGAATCCCTATGCAAATCAATTGGCATGGTTTTGGATGAATAATTCTTTTGCTTAATTTGTATAAATGCCAATTTTTCACATGTTTATAATTAATCTCTCAGTATGTAAGGCATGGATGTTAGTATAATGACAAATAACACCTCTTATATCTATTTTATGAAGGATATTCGTGTGAATTCTCGTTGCTTATTCAAGTTCTGCTTATCTACCTGTTTAAAACTCTCTTATTTGATTCTTGCAGCCCTTTGTCCATTTGAGACAAAATTGGGGAGAAATTTGGAGTCCACTTGGGCACTCTTGTACATTCTCATCTAATGAACTTAATCTTATATATCTTATTGCATATTTCAAGTACCTATTTATTGCATCAGATTTTGATAGGGTAATGGTTTGTACATAGTTGAGTTATGTAATTTTTCCATTTCTACGAGAATGGGTAGATAGGTTTTTTTATAGGAATGGGATTTTCTTATTTCTTTTTTACATTCCTACGAGTCCTTATTGACTCAAAGGCGATTTTATCTTATATTTCCAAAGGGGGAGATTGAAGCACCCTATATCTTTGACTCATTTAAGTCTGCATTATATAGGAGCTCATCTAGTTTAGAAATAGTGACAAAATTGTGTCTATCCCTAGATGAACCAAAAAGCCTCAGAACCTTCATAGCTTCATTGATATTCCTCTACAAGTTCTTCATGGTATATTATATACACCACACACTAGGACTACATACATATAGTGTTTTATTCACATAATGACCCTGTGTGAGTTAAATCCCCTAATATGATTTTTAAATAATTTTTGGGATTTAATTAATACTTTCTAAGAATTTTAAATAATTCTTGGAAATTAAAATTGGAACTTAATAAAGTTTTTGGGTTGATTTGTAAATATATTTTTATGCCTTAAATATCTCTTGGGTAGAAACCAAAAGCGGCAGAAACATTTATGGGTGAAACTAGAATTTTTCGGAACTTAAAAACATGAGTTTAAGAGTTAATCGTGAGCCTACACGTGTTGCATACACAACGGTTCGATTTGTGTTTTTATTCCCTCACATACATATTACTTATTCTGGACCCTTGGGTCATCTTAATCATTGCTCTGCATGTGTTTGGATCTAATCTAAGTGCGGTGGTTTTAACCAATCAGAGTTGGTCTTTTCACCGCTTCTTGTGCACCCTTAGATTTGCATCGATTTAAATTCCATTAATCTCCGCCCTTAGTTTGTGGCATCGTACCAAATCCTTCGAACACCAGTATAAATAGATGCCTTGGGTGAGGCCATTAGAGACTTTTGAGATTTCCTCGTCTGAGAGAAAAAAGAGATAAGAGAGAGAAAGATTAGAGAGAAGTTAAAACCCTAATCTAAACTTCGTCAAACCCTAAACCAGAAATTATTTTCTAATATTTTAAACCTGAGTGTTTAGATCATTTTTTGAGAAGTTATCCTCTATTGTTCTTGATCATCCTTCCAACTTAGCCACGTTGGTAGAGTTTTCAGTTTCTCTATATAGAAACTTGAGATCTCGCCTCTGTGGTACAAATCACATAGATAGATTACTGTTTTGATTTCTTATTCCCCGAAATCTTACTTTTTGGTTATTTGAAAACTGATTTTATGTTTTCAAACCCTAAACCAACATTTTTCATTCTGATTTCATTTTACACAAACTATCGGACTAAGATCTAGTTTTGAAATCTTGATTGGGGATTACACTTTCTATATAATATTTTTAAAACCAGAAAGTGTTAGGATATTGGATATTTGACAACAAGATTCTCTCTTGATCTGCGGTTATTTTGAATGGTTTAAAAATCTCACTACAAAAAAAATACCTTTTTATGACATTTTTAAAAAATGACTTTAAGACATTTAAAAGTGAAGTGTCAATAAAATTATACTACTATTACTCATATGACATGTTTTTTTTATAAAGTGTCATTATCTATTTATTAGTGTTAGTTTAAGTGACACTTTAAATATAAGAGTCATATTTAATTATATCTATTATGACTTTTTTTAGTAAACTTATCGAATAAGTGTACTCTATATGACGTTTTTTCTCACAAAAAGTTTTGAACGTGCGCGTAATGAAAAATAGGAGGTTCTTTCCCTCCTTCTCAAATCGTAAATTTTTTTCTCGAAAGTGATAGCCCTCCCAAAAATGTAGCCAAAATCCTAATCTAAAATCCAAAATCACCTTTCATTCCCATTGTCTTCTGATTTTAGTCGTCACCAGGTACTCTCTCTCTCGTTTAAAGTTTCGATTTATAGAGTCTGATTTCGCATTTCTGATGTAATATTTAGGGTTTCTAATGCAAAATCTGAATTCCTTCGGCTAGGAGGTGAATTCAAAAGCTATTTAATTTTATTTTTTGTTGTGCTGATTTTGATGGATAACACTAGGAAATCTAATTGCATTTCGTGCCGATGTAGATATGATTATCTGATTATATTGAATACCTGATGGAGGTTCTACTCTCTGTGTGTGTGTGTGTGTGTGTGTGTGTGTGTGTGTGTGTGTGTGTGTGTGTGTGAGTGAGTGTGTGTGCATGTGTATGTGTGTGTGTGTGTGTGTGTGTGTGTGTGTGTGTGTGTGTGTGTGTGTGCATGTTTGTATGTATGTATATAAGGTTTTCAAACCTAAGAGTATGATTATATATCTTGGAGAGATTGATATAATTGGATTGGAGTTGGAAAAGCTTGCCCTATGATAAATTAAGGTCTTAATTGGAGGTATAATGAACTGAATTGTGTAAAGAGGAAGGGGATCTCTGAAATAGAAAAAGTTAGTAATTTCTTTTTTTCTGATTTATAGAGAGTCAGGGCATCATGTTAGGGATATAATTTAGTAAATTTTCTTGTTATTTGTAGTGTAAGATGTAAATATGAATATGAATATAAATATGGGTGAATAGAGAGTAGTTTCTTTTATTTCAATGTGCTTTTAATTTGAATGGGTTTTGAAATTCCTATATTAGTAATGTTGACTGGATTTCTAATTTTGTTTGGGAACATAGGTAGAGCCTACGGTTATAGTGAATTTGCACAAGCAGATCAATTCTAGCTCCATATTATTTAGTTATAAGGAAAAGGGGTGGAGTTGGGGTGATTTGGTTAAATCTTTTTGCTTTTGACTATATGTTTTACTCCTTTTATGTAGGAACATGTTAGTAATCATATTAATTTAGTAGACGATGGTCAAAAACAATGATTTTTTGTTTAATCATTGTAGGATGTTTGGAAATAAGCACTCATTGGATTGAATTTATTATATGAGATTTCTTTCTCAGGAACATTTAGGCATCCAATAATTACGCTAACGAGGTTAAGTTATAATGTGTTGATTTCGTCATCCAATAATTAAACACTAGCTTCCATTGGTTTAGTACATTAAATGTACATACATAAAAGTTAGAATAGTTATATTCAGTTTGTTGCAATAAAAGTCATGAATTATTGCCAAGATGATTTATATTGAGTTGGTGGAGTATCATATGGATTGACTTTTGGGTGGTGTTTGCAAGTTATTTTAAAATTTTCATTTGAAACTATTTTTTTCATGAAATAATTGAAACTGTATTGAGTTGGTCTTCTAATTGTTCTTTTTGTGTTTTGTAGTTCATAGTTGCAGACACTACTCTTGAGAACACCAGGTCTGTTTTTGCATGCTTGATTGGTTTGGTATATCAAGACTTTTTTTCAATTTGGGTGGATGTGAAGATAAATGGTTTAAGTTGCCACTTCCAAGACTTCAAATGTGATTTTGCAATTTCACTACTTATACCATGTTGAATTCATAAGAGGGAACTTAAGAGGGAAAGTTAGACATGTTGAATTCTACACTACACTCATTGGTTTCGAGGTTTCCATACAGTTGGACCTGATATTTGCAAAGGTCAGGGTATTTGGGCAAACCTTTTTTCTTCCCAAATATATTTTAGTTTTCCACATCTTATTGAGATTATGCCTTCAAAATTTGTTGTTGATTCTGGCACTTTGCTTTGTTGGCGATGATGAGAGAAATGGAAGGTTTGGTAACCAATCATAGCTTCAAAGTTCTTTTGCATTGAGGGTATTTAGTGGGCACATAGTTAAGATTTTTTTGTGTTTTCCGACTCACACTTGATAGTGGAGAAGATAACGTCTCAATTTTTAGGTTTTAGAAATTACGGTTATGGCTTGTCATTTGGGGAAGAAAGGGAAGGTTGAAGAATATGAGGGCATTATTGTCCAAGTTTTTTAGGGGACTAAGTCGAAATATTAATTATTGAGTTTTTTTTAATGAAAAAGTACTGATGTTAGATTCTAGGGGTTATGTCTGATTTTGGACAATGGGGTGGGGTTAAGTCTAAATATGGTATTATTGCAGGGTCTATGTCAAAAAAGCCTAATATTTTAAAGATTTTTCGTATGGGTAATGGTGTTTTTGATGATTTTTTGAAATTCTAACGGTATTTTTTTGAAAAAATAACTTTAACATTTTAGAATTAATAGTTGTAAAATAATAAATTTTTCTTTCAAATTTTGTTTAATGTTAACTATTGTATTTGAAGTATGTTAAAATTGAATCATTAAATAGTAAAAACTAGCTCAAAGAAGATTTACAAAGGCAAATAAGTCATATATAGGATCAAAGCAAGGTAATAATGTAACTGAGATGATTTTTTTGGGCCTTCACATATGGGTCATATATGAACGTTTTCATTAGATAGGTCCCATTCTTTGTTTCACCATGAATTAAGTCTCACAATAAAACCATTGAGAGTTTAACAAAATACGCCAATATTATTTTGTACCTATAAAAAATTGGTTTGTTTTGAGACGTTGGACATATTCCATCTTCTTGCAGCATTCATTTTCCCTCTTGTCTCACCCCGGGGAAAGGTGCAATATCACGGACAGAGGACGATTTTAAATAGAGCAATTTTAACTCGCGCGATCTGAGTGCCAGCTCTGGAGCCATCACGCTTGATGAGTTCCATCACATTATGACGTGCACCACATATAAAGAATCTTAGAATACCCTTCAGCTCATTCACGAGAGAACCAATGATGTAAAAGATTCTAAGATGCAAAATCTCACCACTCAATTTGAAAAAAATCACTTTGATCGAGTGTGAATGTTTTAATAAGTTTTATGCACATTTGTCTGATATAGTAAACTCGAGTTTCAATTTAGGAGATAAAGATGAAGAGATAAGATGCTACGAGTGTGATGGCAAGGGACATAAGAAAAATGAATGTCCCGTCAGGCTTAAGAGACAGGGGAAGAAAGTTGCACATAAGGCCACTCTTAGCAATATTTACATTGAGTTGAGGGATTCTGGGGGTGAATAACCACATGAACGGAATTTTTGTTCATTAATGGCAAGTCAAGTTACCACTTTTAGTTTGTCATACGACGATGTGGACAAATCTAAATATGAAAGCCTCGATGATGTTTCGAACCATTCTAGAAAACGTGAGAGTAAGGAAGAGAATTTGAGTGAGAGAGAAGGTGGTATCCAAAATGATTTGTCTCTTAGGGTGTTAGATTTAGAGAAGGAGGTGAAAGTTTTGCAAGAATTTGAGTCGTCAGTAAGTCAACTCATGAAGGTGAAAAACATTATGTGAGAAGTTGATTGTTTTATGTAGGAAGAAGCCCGATTTGACCAACACCATGGATAGTCTTACGCGAGATCTTCAATCTTCATTAAAGACTCGTGAGAAACCTGAAGCCCGTGTATTCTAACTCAAGAGCATTCTCGAACGTTCCTAGGAGTTTAAGGTCACTTTAAAGGACAAATCTAGAAAGCTTGGAAAGATGTTCCTAGGTCCCACACTAGGTAACGTTGAGACACAAGGAATAGGTTATGACAGTTCATCAACTTTCAAAGCCACAACCGAGACGGTTCCTGAGTTTGTGATTGATCCTTATGGTCCTTATCATAACCCGACAAGGTGATTTAACCTACTAAGGAGATCTTGTCACGTTTTGAGCAAGATGGACCCAAGACCATTATGTTTGTTCCCATTAAAAATAAAGAGGCCACCTTAAGGAGTTTTGTTCTAAGCTTGGGAGACTGTCTCATATGTTTATTTCCTAGTATACTTCCACACATGTTCCCGTAGACACTCCCTCATGTGTTACTCCACATTCTCCCACACATTCCCCCGCACATTATCATATATATTTTGAGAGTTTACGAGAGTATGTAGAGACTTTAGTCAAGACTTCACAATGTTTGAGGAAGAATTTCATAGCATGGCTTCTCCTTTTAAGAACTCGGATCTAATGATTGAGGTTGAGACATGTTTCTAGAATTGGATATTTATCATGTTCACATCTTATAATACTATTACTATATTGTATTCTCATTGTATTTATCTATTTTTCTTTTTGATATATTTATAAAAAAATCCAAAAAGAGTTTGATTTTTAGAATAATCTAGAAAAATAAAAAAAGATTTTCAATTTTTAAGAAAAATTTGAAAAAGTGAAAAAGATTTTATTTTGATGAAATTTTTGAAAGAGATGAAATGAGTTTTGTTTTTCATTTTTTACCTTATATGGATGAACATTTAAGATTTTCGGATCACCTTGTCATTCCATCCATTCACGTGACTTTATCGTAGTTCTTTGAGACATAACTTTGTTTCGTTAGTGTGCGTAATAATCTGTAGTTTCATTACGTCGATCATTTATGAATACTTTCTACTGTTAAACTCCTTGTCACCTATATTGCACACGTCCGGGAACTTGTTTGAACATTGTACCTACTTTCCTTATGTCGAATATGATATTCTCATCTCAATTTTGCTTAATAGAAAACCAAATGTAAAAAGAGATAAGTTATTCATGTATGAACCATTGCCCGAATTTCATTTATTTTTCGAAAATATTATTATATGTTAAGAAAAGGAAAGGGGCTACGAAAGATCAAAATGTTCTTTGCGTTAAAAGACTTTATTTTCATAAAAGGCCTAAAAAGATTAAAGGCACATAAAAACAGAGGGGCTTGGCCAATTTTGTTGAGATTCATTGATTATTCACTACATATGAGCACTATGAATTTTTAAACATTATTAATAGTAAATTAATAATTTATGAGAGATTTTGACGGAGTTAAATCGAAGATCACTGGATTTTCATAACGAACTATTTTGAAAAACATTAAATAGTTTGGCGTTATTGGCGAGAGAACCATTTATGTTCATGACATGTTGATTAATCTGAGTCGATTTCACATGAGTTCACAATCTTTATGTGACACCCCGACTAATTAAATATCGGGTAGCTACTCCTTTATTAAATCAATACGAAATGCCAAGTTGGTTCAGTTAATAGCATCACTGTCGAAAACATTTTAATGATTACTAACGACCTAGTATTTAAAAAAGTAAGTTGTCAAATTTTAAATTAAATCTGATTAACATACAGTAAAAGAATAATGAAAGAATAATAACCATTCACCATAACGAAGCAATAGAATAACCAACAAAATAATAAGTGTGGAGGAAAACTCCTCACAACAATCCCACAACTGAAATAAATAAAACAATGTAACCTGAATTAATTACATGCCAAAAGTCTGAAATCTGAAATATAAAATATTTCTAATAGAAATGGGCGACATGCCCTACAACTGATGAAAGCTGAATATAGAGTCAAGATAGATGAAGCATCTACTAGTAAAGTCCTGTAACTTCCACAAACAGTTACAGCTCGTCACCTGAATGGAAATACTATGCATGGTGTCCTTGTGGCTGGGCACCTAAAAGGTTTTTACAAAAAATAGATTTGAAAGCAAACGGGTCAGAGCCCGAAAGTGGAGATTATTTTAAAAATAGAAAGTGCTTTAATAACAATTAAAACAATAAATGCAAAATACATGTTAGGACGTGCTCTCACATGAAATACTCACCTCTCGTCTAAATGTGCACTCCTAACGTTCCTGTACCCATTCATGTGATTCTCATATCTAACTAGTTCAAAAGAGTTTCTAACATTTCTACTCGGTTCAAGTTTTTATTTCCAACCTTAACAATTTAATAGGGAGAGTTCTACTTTAATTCTCGAATTCCCAATTATTAACAAAACCATATTTATAGATATAGATGTCCCCTTTTTATCTTTTCGTAACGTTACAATAACTACCCACAATGAAACATAACAAATTCCTTTTCATTTAACCGTATAATTATTCACATCATAAATATACAATACAAGCACCCCGAGGCTAAGCTGCAGTGCACACATACTCTGCTATCCATCCCGGTACATCACGTACATAAGGATTACAAATTCCGAATCTCTCAGGAATTGTTGGAATAAGCACCACACACAAAAATGGAGGCGAACATAATTCAACTTATCCATGGTCACGTACATACCTACGCTCTATAGTCAGCTGACTTATTAACTCACAAATAAGTCGTTCTCTTGAACTATGTCCTCGAGGTACCAATCTAAATCCGGACAACACAAAGATTAGATGGACCTAAACGAACGTAAACCTCCCGTGATAGCAAGTATGGTAGGTATGTCATACGCATAAAATCATATACTAAGCATTCACACATCTTAGATATCTCAATATTAATAAAGGTATACCCTACATCCTTATACCATTATTCCAATTTTATATATTTTAAGTCTTCCGAATATATAAAATTTAAATTGTCGACACGTCTCACGTCATAGTTTCTTATACTTAAAACCCATTTCAAAGGGATTTTTAAGTATTCTATTATTCCCACGTATAACGTCATTATTTATAAGGTCCCTACTTCTTCCCCGAAACCTCATTTCATCAATTTATTTAAATTTACTCTTTTAACCCAAATATTATCTCACCTATCGAATTTCATTAGAATAGAATAATTCCTCAACTGAATTCTAATTAAGGTCCAAACTTTATAATCATACCTACTGGTCTTCCTCAAGTTTAGTAATATTCATGAAGTCTCCAATGATAATTTTCTAAGGGTTAACATCATTAGAATTTAAATAGGGAAAACTTTACTCATTCTGGGAAGGTCGATCGATCGATGGTGGTCGATCGATCGACTGATGAATGTCGATCGATCGACTGAGGAATGTCGATCGATCGAACGGACCAGGTATGGCTACAGACTACTTCGTTTTGCAGTTTACAAATCATCTCAAAACACCATTTTTATGCATGAAACTCTAATCTAACGTTATAGTATCATCATACAACCATCCTACAACATTGTTAACGTTCTCAAACCAATAATTCATCAACTAAGGGCTTTATTTGGGATCAAAACTTCATCAAGAACCCTAGTTTTCTACTTCCTTCAAGAACAATAAAAATATCTTCTTTAATCCGTTTTTAGATCATCAAGGGTTATCATTTGCATTCATAATTCGTCCAGAATATGTCTACATGCAATTCCTAACATAGTTCAATCCTCAAATTCATGGGTCTAAGCAATCTTCCAAGATAAATTTGATAATTTCTCTAAACATGGAAAAGCATAGCATTGAATTAATTGTAATTAAACCACTTGCCTCTAATCTTTCTCTGAATTTGAGGTTGAATCTTGAAGGTTGAATTGTCCTCTCTCTCTCTCTACAGAATTCTTCTTTTTCTCTCTCTCTCTACATGTTCTTCTCAAGATGATAATGGAGGTGGGGTTGGTTTTTGCCAAGTTTAAGGTTTCTAAACTTCTCCCGTAGCCCACTACCTAGATTGGGGTTGGAAATGGCTTAGTGGGTTAAGACTAAGTCAGATTTTTAACTCTAATTTTCGTGGGTTTTAATTACCCAATATTCGAAATTACCAAACTACCCTTTTACGTTGCCGGTATGGCCTAAAAATGCCCCGGGACCCAAACTAAACCCCCGGCTAGTGTTTTCTGACTATTTAGACCCTTCCGGATGCGTTGGCACACTCAAAACGACCATACGATTAATAGAAATAAAATTCACTTTTAATAATTAAAATAATTATATTTCTCACGCGACTGTCGCACGCGTCCCAACAAAATTTCCAAATTGCCGTATTTTAATCTCACGACAAATTTCATAATTCAATATTCATATAAAGCCATGTATACTCATTAAAATCAAATACCAACTCGCATCTCGCTAGTATTTTTATCCGGATTAATTTCTAATTAATACACATTTAATTCAATTAATCCCAAAAATAAATATCACGAAAATACCGGGTATTACATACTTCCCCCCTAATAACTGAATTTTGTCCCGAAATTCGGAACTAGAAAGTACCTGGTAAGAACAACTCCGGATAACGTTCGCGCATCTCATCCTCGCGCTCCCATGTGGACTCCTCGACATTATGATGTCGCCACTGAACACGCACTAACGGGACTATCTTTGACCGCAGTTTCCTCTCACTTCGGTCCAAAATAGCAATCAGCCCCTCCTCGTAGGAGCTATCAGGATGGAGATCGATGTCCTCCAAAGAAATATGAGAATGAGCCAAATCGTCTCTAAGATATTTCCTTAGCGAGGAAATATGAAATACATCGTGGATCCGATGCAAATGCTCCGGTAACCCAAGTCTATACGCAACCGGTCCAATCCGCTCAATAATAGGAAATGGTCCCACATATCTCGGTGCCAACTTCGCTTTCTTCCCGAAATCCATAATCCCCTTCATAGGAGATACTCTGAGCAAAACCTGGTCCCCCACTTGGAACTCCCTGAAGCACCTCTTCGCATCGGCATAGCTCTTCTGTCGATCCTGAGCAACCCGAATGCGACTCCGTATCAATTCTATCCTTGCCGAAGTATCCTGAATCACTTCCGGCCCAAGTAGTTTGTTGTCCCCTACCTCCAACCAACATGTTGGGGAACGACAAGGTCTACCGTACAACGCCTCAAATGGAGCCATGCCAATGGTGAACTGGTAGGAGTTGTTGTAAGCAAACTCCACCAGTGGAAGATATTGCTCCCATCCACCCCCAAAATCAACGATGCACATACGCAACATATCCTCCAACATCTGATTTGTTCGCTCGATTTTCCCATCGGTCTTCGGGTGATACGCCGTACTCAACCGTAATTCCGTTCCCATGGCCTCCTGAAAACTCTCCCAAAACTGTGAAACAAATATCTTGTCTCTGTCAGACACGATATTTAGGGGCACACCGTGAAGTCTCACTATTTCTGCAAGAAAGAGCTGGGCATACTGTCCTATAGTGTAGTCTGTCCTTACGGGTAGAAAATGAGAGACTTTAGTAAACCTGTCCAAAATTACCCAAATGGAGTCGTGACCTCTCTGTGACGTAGGTAACCCCGTGATGAAGTCCATGGATATGCTCTCCCACATCCACATCGGGACCTCTAATAGCTGTAGAAGTCCTGCCGGTCTCTGATGATCCACTTTTACCAGCTGACAAGTGGTACATTTAGAAACAAATACGGCAATATCTCTCTTCATCCCGCTCCACCAATACTGACGTCTCATGTCTTGGTACATTTTGTCCCCACCGGGATGTACCACGAACCGTGAGCCGTACGACTCTGTCATCACCTCGTGTCGCAATTCCTCCCCTTCTGGATCTACCAGTCTCCTATTAAAGCGTAATCCCCCATATGAACTAACGGTATAGGACTCGGCTCGCTCTGCTAATAACCGAACTATCTGCTCCTGACAGAACGAGTCATTTGCTTGTGCCTTTACCACCCTCGTGACAATTTATGGTGTAACAGTCATCACCGATATGAATGATCGGGCTACTGCATCCTGGTGTCCCAAATCCTTCCACTTAGCCTTCCACACCTCAGCCACCTCATCTACTGGCCTACGGCTTAACGCGTCTGCTACCACGTTAGCCTTGCCCGGGTGATATTGGATATCGAACTGATATTCCTTTACAAACTCAAGCCACCTTCGCTGCCGCATATTCAGCTCCTTCTGCGTGAATAGGTACTGTAGGGACTTGTGGTCTGTGAACAATCGAAACTTCTCCCCCAAAAGATAATATCTCCAAATACGAAGGGCAAATACCACTGCCGCTAGCTCCAAGTCATGGGTGGGGTAATTCTTCTCGTGAGGCTTAATCTTACGGAAAGCATAAGCTATGGCCTGACTCTCCTGCTGGAATACACCACCAAGTCCTTGTAAGGACGCATCGGTGTAAACAAGATACTCAACTCCCGGTCTTGGCAATGCTAACATAGGTGCTGAGGTCAACTTGTCCTTCAAATCATCAAATGCCAACTGACAGGCATCACTCCAGATGAATGGCACAGCCTTACGAGTCAGATGTGTCATGGGACCCGCTATCTTGGAGAAACCCCGAATAAACCTCCTATAGTATCCTGCTAAGCCCAAGAAACTACGGATCTCAGTCGGTGTCGTGGGCAGTCCCCACTCCCTCACTGCGGATACCTTCCCCGAATCAACAGATATCCCCCGATCGGAAATAATGTGCCCCAAAAACTGAACCTCCTTCAGCCAAAACCCACACTTCTCATACTTTGCATATAGCTCGTTCTGACGTAGCGTCTGCAAAACCTGTCTCAAATGATCGGCGTGCTCCTCTTCTGTCTGGGAGTAAATCAGAATGTCATCTATGAAGACAATGACGAACTGATCTAGGAATTGTCTGAACACCCTATTCATCAAATCCATAAACACGGCTGGAGCATTGGTCAAACCAAAAGGCATAACTCGAAACTCGTAGGAACCATATCTGGTTAAGAAAGAAGTCTTCGAGACATCCTCTTCCCCGATACGCAACTGATGGTATCCCAATCTCAAATCAATCTTTGAGAAGAAAGAAGCTCCTCTCAACTGGTCGAATAAGTCATTGATTCGGGGCAACGTATACTTATTCCGTATTGTGACCTTATTCAACTCCCGGTAATCCACACACAACCTCAACGATCCATCCCTCTTCTTCATGAACAATACAGGGGTACCCCACGGCGAAGTACTCCTCCGTATAAACCCCTGACCCAACAATTGCTCAATCTGATCCCGTAACTCTCTTATCTCAGCTGGAGCCATACGGTAAGGTATGCGGGCAATAGGCCGAGTGCCCGGCGTCAAATCGATCACAAAATCTATCTCTCTACTCGGAGGTAATCCAGGTATATCCTGAAATACATTGGCAAACTCTCGAACAACCGGAATCGAATCAAGTGGTATCACCACTTCCCTAGAGGTCTCCTCCTCTATATAGTACAAATGAGTGGACGATCCTCCCTCAGGGTGAGGCATCGCCACTAAAAACATCTCCTACCCGGGAATGGCAAAGATAATACTCCTACTAAAACAGTTAATCATGGCTCGGTACGCAACAAGCCAATCCATACCAATAATGGCATCATACTCGATCATATCTAATACTAACATATCCGCGGGTAAAGTAAACCTCCCAATCTCTATACCCACACCTCTACACATAAGCGAAATCACAGAACCCTTACTCAACGGTGAGTCTACACAAGTAGTGGTACTCTCGGCGGTGTCTAACAACCCAATGGTGCGTGAAAATCTCATAGCAATAAAACAGTGTGTAGCCCCCGTGTCAAATAAGATACGCCCCATAGTCCCCTGAATAGAGAACATACCCTCAATGGCTGGTGGAATCTGTGGGGATTTGGCCTACTGGAGCTGATATACTCTCCCATACTGCAGCTGTCCCTGCTGAACTGGGACCGCTGGAATGGGTGGTAACGCTGCCATCTGTGGTGGTGCTGGGAGGGCGGCGGGAAACATAGGCCTCTGCGGCTCCTGTCGAGCACCCTGCTGCTGCTGCTGTGGGGCTCTGCCCTTATCAGGACAATCCTGACGTTTGTGGCCAATCTTGCCACAAATGAAAAACTTCCCCGGGAAGTTCCCCCCTCGCTGCCCTTGCTGACCACGGCCCTGGTGACCGTTACCATTTCTTCCCTGGCCTTGCTGGCCCTGCTGAAACTGCTGTTGACCATTTTGCCCCTGCTGGCCGTTCAGACCCTGATGGCCCTGCCTAAAACCTCCCTGTCCGTTCCTGTAATTCCCCGATCTGAACCTCTTATGATCCCCTTGCTGAGAACCCTGGTCACCCTGCCTCTGACCCTGAACAGATTGTGCCCCACTGGCACCATTTCATGCAGTCCTGCCCTGATGATTGGACTCTCCTGATCTCTTGCTCTCAGCCATGTGAAAGAGGTGATCCTGGCAGTGTAACAGTGCAGCGTTAACCACGTCAGAATAAGTGGCCAACGAGAGGTTCCCTAACAAATGCTGACGAATCCTCCATGTCAATCCATCGGTGAACTTCTGGATCTTTTTCTCTTTTGTCGGTATCTCATCTGGGACAATATTCAGTAGATTGGTAAATTCGGCCTCATACTCGGCCACAGTCTTTCCCTCCTGTCTAAGATTCATTAGCTTCCTCCTCATTTCCGTGTGAACTGCTGACGGAAAGTACTTGCGGTCAAACCGCACCAAAAACTCCTGTATCGTGAGAGTGTCTCTCTCCTCCACGGTGGTAATAGACTCCCACCACTGCAGTGCAGATCCAACTAGCTTAAAAGTAGCTAGCACCTGCTTCTGAACTTCGGTGCACTCATACATCCTCAAGTGCCGCTGAATGTCTTTCCTCCACTGACTTAAAACCACAACATTGGAGCTACCTGCGAACTCCGGTGCGTGTGCTTTCTGAAAAGCATCACGTACGCGCTCCCAAGCAGACGGGAATGCATGTGTTTGAACTGGCGCGGCTACTGGCGCCTGAGGTGGTGCCTGCTGAACCACGGCTAGTGCGGCATTTACCGCTTGGGCTACTATGGCTGCAACCTCGGCGGCATTCATCGTGCCTTGAACTGGTGCGGGCTGTGGTTCTGGCTCGGCATCCCTGGGAACCCGTTGTGCTCGACGTGGAGGCATTTGAAACAAGAATGAAGTCTATAAGTTCGCAGTTATAAACTTAAAATAGCTGAAGAGCGAAGCATACATAAAAGAATACAACAGTCCTAAAATATAGGGCTCTACATCAAAGAAAGCTCAGCGGAAACATAATAAGCCGTACAGATCCTAAAGGACACTAGAACCTGATGCTCTGATACCACCTGTGACACCCCGACTAATTAAATATCGGGTAGCTCTCCTTTATTAAATCAATATAAAATGCCAAGTTGGTTCAGTTAATAGCATCACTGTCGAAAACATTTTAATGATTACTAACCACCTAGTATTTAAAAAAGTAAGTTGTCAAATTTTAAATTAAATCTGATTAACATACAGTAAAAGAATAATGAAAGAATAATAACCATTCACCATAACGAAGCAATAGAATAACCAACAAAATAATAAGTGTGGAGGAAAACTCCTCACAACAATCCCACAACTGAAATAAATAAAACAATGTAACCTGAATTAATTACATGCCAAAAGTCTGAAATCTGAAATATAAAATGTTTCTAATATAAATGGGCGACATGCCCTACAACTGATGAAAGCTGAATATAGAGTCAAGATAGATGAAGCGTCTACTAGCAAAGTCCTGTAACTTCCACAAACAGCTACATCTCGTCACCTGAATGGAAATACTATGCATGGTGTCCTTGTGGCTAGGGACCTAAAAGGTTTTTACAAAAAAAAGATTTGAAAGCAAACGGGTCAGAGCCCGAAAGTGGAGATTATTTTAAAAACAACAAGTGCTTTAATAACATTTAAAACAATAAATGCAAAATACATGTTAGGACGTGCTCTCACATGAAATACTCACCTCTCGTCTAAATGTGCACTCCTAACATTCCTGTACCCATCCATGTGATTCTCATATCTAACTAGTTCAAAAGAGTTTCTAACATTTCTACTCGGTTCATGTTTTTATTTCCAACCTTAACAATTTAATAGGGAGAGTTCTACTTTAATTATCGAATTCCCAATTATTAACAAAACCATATTTATAGATATAGATGTCCCCTTTTTATCTTTTCGTAACGTTACAATAACTACCCACAATGAAACATAACAAATTCCTTTTCATTTAACCGTATAATTATTCACATCATAAATATACAATACAAGCACCCTGAGGCTAAGCTGCGGTGCACACATACTCTGCTATCCATCCCGGTACATCACGTACATAAGGATTACAAATTCCGAATCTCTCAGGAATTGTTGGAATAAGCACCACACACAAAAATGGAGGCGAACATAATTAAACATATCCATGGTCACGTACATACCTACGCTCCATAGTCAGCTGACTTATTAACTCACAAATAAGTCGTTCTCTTGAACTATGTCCTCGAGGTACCAATCTAAATCCGGGCAACACAAATATTAGATGGCCCTAAACGAACGTAAACCTCCCGTGATAGCAAGTATGGTAGGTATGTCATACACATAAAATCATATACTAAGCATTCACACATCTTAGATATCTCAACATTAATAAAGGTATACCCTACATCCTTATACCATTATTCCAATTTTATATATTTTAAGTCTTCCGAATATATAAAATTTAAACTGTCGACACGTCTCACGTCATAGTTTCTTATACTTAAAACCTATCTCAAAGAGATTTTTAAGTATTCTATTATTCCCACCTATAACGTCATTATTTATAAGGTCCCTACTTCTTCCCCGAAACCTCATTTCATCAATTTATTTAAATTTACTCTTTTAACCCAAATATTATCGCACTCATCGAATTTCATTAGAATAGAATAATTCCTCAACTGGATTCTAATTAAGGTCCAAACTTTATAATCATACCTACTGGTCTTCCTCAAGTTTAGTAATATTCATGAAGTCTCCAATGATAATTTTCTAAGGGTTAACATCATTAGAATTTAAATAGGGAAAACTTTACTCATTCTGGGAAGGTCGATCGATCGACCTTTACCTTCGATCGATCGATCGACTGATGAATGTCGATCGATCGAACGCACCAGGTATGGCTATGGACTGCTTCGTTTTGCAGTTTACAAATCATCTCAAAACACCATTTTTATGCTTGAAACTCTAATCTAACGTTATAGTATCATCATACAACCATCCTACAACATTGTTAACGTTCTCAAACCAATAATTCATCAACTAAGGGCTTTATTTGGGATCAAAACTTCATCAAGAACCCTAGTTTTCTACTTCCTTCAAGAACAATACAAATCTCTTGTTTAATCCATTTTTAGATCATCAAGGGTTATCATTTGCATTCATAATTCGTCCTGAATATGTCTACATGCAATTCCTAACATAGTTCATAGTTTTAAATCCTCAAATTCATGGGTCTAAGCAATCTTCCAAGATAAATTTGATAATTTCTCTAAACATGGAAAAGCATAGCATTGAATTAATTGTAATTAAACCACTTGCCTATAATCTTTCTATGAATTTGAGGTTGAATCTTGAAGGTTGAATTGTCCTCTCTCTCTCTCTACAGAATTCTTCTCTTTCTCTCTCTCTCTACAAGTTCTTCTCAAGATGATAATGGAGGTGGGGTTGGTTTTTGCCAAGTTTAAGGTTTCTAAACTTCTCCCATAGCCCACTACCTAGATTGGGGTTGGAAATGGCTTAGTGGGTTAAGACTAAGTCAGATTTTTAACTCTAATTTTCGTGGGTTTTAATTACCCAATATCCGAAATTACCAAACTACCCTTTTACGTTGCCGGTATGGCCTAAAAATGCCCCGGGACCCAAACTAAACCCCCGGCTAGTGTTTTCTGACTATTTCGACCCTTCCGGATGCGTTGGCACACTCAAAACGACCATACGATTAATATAAATAAAATTCACTTTTAATAATTAAAATAATTATATTCCTGACGCGACTGTCGCACGCATCCCAACAAAATTTCCAAATTGCCGTATTTCAATCTCACGACAAATTTCATAATTCAATATTCATATAAAGCCATGTATACTCATTAAAATCAAATACCAACTCGCATCTCGCATCTCGCTAGTATTTTTATCCGGATTAATTTCCAATTAATACACATTTAATTCAATTAATCCCAAAAATAAATATCACGAAAATACGGGGTATTACACTTTACACCTAAAGTAAACTTTGAGTTCTTTCTTTAAAAGTTTCTCATGACTTTATGCAAACTTGTTATGAATGTTTATATTGATTTGCCTATGGAAAATATTCACACAATTACATTTCGCATTCACGATTTGCACATTTTATACTTCATATTTGAAAAAAAAATTGAAAAAAATCAAAAAAATAGTTTATGGAGAAAATTTTCCTTTCGATATTATCATTACTTGTGCGTTATTTACATATCTTTGCGATGATATGTTGCTTCTTAATGTGATGCTTTATATTTCATGATTAGTTTTTACTCCTTTGTCTGTTATGGATAAAAAGGGGGAACATATTAAGGGGGAGTTTTATATTCTCTTTAAAACTCGTATGCGTCATGGTATCTCTTTGTTTCATGTGTGTAGGTTTCTTCCACGTTGATGATGAACTCATAGACTACACAAGATCAAGACAAAGTTGCCCAAGGGAAGATCAAGTTCATCTTGAAGACAAAGTTTCATTTATGTCATTCTGTATCTTGATCTTGGGAGGCCGCTAGGAATTGTTATCTTAGATGGGTTATGATTGTAATTTGGGTTTCAATTTTGTTTGTACCGAAATAGACAAAGGGGGAAATTTGTAAGAGAGAATATTAATAATTTATGATAGCTCAGTATTTATTTTATTCTTGATGTATCATATTACAAACCGAATCATCGAACCCAACTTCGATATCTCTAAGATCGAAGACACACCAACAAGATATCAAGGTACAAACATGGATGTTCATAAATTTTATAAATCATATGTGGGATGTTGTGTTTTAGAAAAAATCAAGGCATTTTTGTAAAAAGATTTTTTTATAAAAAAATATTTTTCTTGGCCTTGTTCAAATGAGGAACAACCTCATTTAAATGAGAATGATGATACCATTATAACAGGATTTTGACGCCTTTCAAACGAGGTTGGTTTTCTTTGGTAGAAGATTGTAGTTTGAAGGACGTTAGATGAGAATTCAAATGAAATCTTCCATGTCATTAGAATGAGTTGGAATCTAATTTGAACGAAACCTTTTTTTCATTCAAACAACTTCCACTTTTGTCCAAATGACTTGGGCCGACTCAAAATTCGTGAAAACCTTATAAATACTTGTTTTGAGAAAAAAAATCGTAAGACTTTTCCTAAAACGATTTCTACATTTATAATCCAATGTTTTTCCTTTTTAAATTCTAAAACTCACTTTTAGACTCACAAATACATCATCCCCTTATGTGATTTATGTAATTTATGAAACCCTAGTTTCAAATTCCAATCATACACCTTGAGGAGATTACTCTATGGATGACTTGTTGTTAACAAAAATGTATTTTATCCCTAATTAAATTGGTTTAATTAATATACATTTTAGTTTAACTTAATATATTGATTTTGATGATTCCAAACATTTTTTAAGTTATTCTATATATATTCATTATTGTATAATCTCGCCTCGACTCTACTCAACGAAATATTTGAGTACAGGTATTCACGTATGTTGCACTTTTGCACTTGACACATTAGACACACATGCATATATCTTGATATATAACTTCTATGGTGTGACTAATTAATTATGAGCCAAAGCATTTTCAAAAAGAAATGTTTTTTGTTTGAAAATATTTTTTATAAAATTGGTGTATTTTTGTTTAAAATAAATTTCCTATTCTAAAATAATTTTCGGAATTATTTTTTAAACTGAAAAGAACCTTCGAAACAATATATATTTTTGGCCGGTGAAGTTAAAGCCTTGGGCATATTATGCTGTACCAAATGTAGAAGATTTTGAGGCACTTGAACTTGATGCCACGTGGGCTGGAATGGAGAGATGTTTAGAGATGGGATTATGTAGATTGCCTATAGAGATGTCATACCTTAACAGTTGCTATACCATATTTTTAGTCCTTTATTTTGGCCGAAAAATAAGAGAAAGACAGCGATGGCTTGTCCTTACTTGTTTCGTCACTTTTGAAGTGACTTGACTTGTGTGTCCTATAAAAACTTTTGAACTGTCTCTCACGGTATTGGCCCCTACCTGACTTCAAGTCCCATATACCTACTTGTACAATATATATATATATATATATATATATATATATATATATATATATATATATATATATATATATATATATATATATATATATATTTCTACATATATAACGTGAGATTTTAGCATGCCCTGAAAATTTCTACCTTATCACTGCTTTTGATTTGGTCGATTAGACCTTATTTTTTATTGCTGATTGGCATGTGAATGTTTATATTTATACATACACATAACCCCCTGCGTGTTGTCCTAGGCGGACTTTGCAATATTGGGTTCTTTGGCTTCCAAAGCCTTTGCAATTTTTTATATACGTATTTATGTGTGAAAAGTTGGTATGATGTGACAATACACTGCCGAAAGTTCTTATTGGTTTGAACTATTTTTTTTGCTGTCAGACATCTCTTTTGACCATATGACGAGGGGCCATGCCCTGTCATTTGTGTTTAATGTATCTAGCCACACAAACCTTTGCTAGACTTGAGGCTATGCCATCTTTGTCAGATTGAATTAATTGTCTTTGGAAATTGTTTCTTTGATACATATATATCCGTGCGAAATTTTATATATATATATATCTTTCAGTTCGAATTTTAAATTGTTCAGAAATATTTTTAATCTGTTCGAGATCTTTTATATTTATTTTTTTGTCCGAAATATATTTTGCGAAAACATCTGTCCGAATTAATTTTTTTTTGGCCAGAAGATTTGACCCTTGTACCTGATGTGTCCGTTCCATGCCTTGGCATGTATGTTGAATCTCTTTTGGCCACCCACTCAATGTATATATCCTTTAATGTACTTTAATGTATATATCCTTTACATATCAGATATTTCTATTTGCATGTGGGCTAATATTTTTTTGCAGATTCAAATATACTCAAATGAGGATACTGAGAAGATAAAAAATGAACATCTGCGTATCGGACTTGAAGATCATTTTGAAACAACACCATCCCAGAAAATCAGGAGCATTTAATGCTCAAATATGCTGTGTCTAACATCTAGTTATCTGAAGACACATTTAAAGCATTCAAGAGCTACATTGAAGAAGCAAAACAAGAATGAAAATATAAGACAGACTTGAAATATTATTGAGAGCATTTATTTTACTACTCAGCTACACATTCAAAAGAGCAATTAATTTTATCATCTGCTCAATCATTGAAGAAGAAAACTTGTGCCTACTTCAACATCATTTATTGAAGTCTGATTCAAGAAGGAGAAACTCAGATTACAAATTGTATTTTAAGGAGTTTCAGTATTTTACCTTATACTACAAAAATTCAGATTTGTTGTGAAGCTTTGTTGAAGCTTCGGTTTGTACCGATGATTGGTTCCTACCCGCAAGTGGGCCACGGGGTTTGAAGCTCGGAGTTAGCTTGCAAACAGTTGTACGCGGTGGTTTGATCCTACCCGCAAGTGGATCAGGTTTAGTGAAGCGCAAAGGAGACAGGGGCTCTAGGCGCCTGGACGTAGGCAGGGATTTGGCCGAACCACGTTAAATTTCGATGTCATTTATTTTCCGCACTTATATTTATTTATTTGCGTATGCTTGCTTGAGTTAATATTTTCAGCACACTATCTTGCAAATAAATTAATTCCGAAATTTGACTAAATAAATTTTAAGGCTAAAATAATTATTTTTGAGTTAAATAATTAATTTCAGAATATCACTTTAAATTAAATACGAAAATTAATTTAATATTTCTAGGGTGTTAAAATCTGCATCTCTAATTGTTTAAATTAGTTAGTTGCATTTAGTTGATATTATTGGATTTATTCTTTATAGATTTATTAATCTGATAATTGTTTAAGTGATTTAAATTTACTATTTTTGTAAAATATAAATTTGACTTAAAAGGTTGTATAAACTCAATTCACCCCCCCCCCCCCTCTTGAGTATAATCTGGGCAACAATTGGTATCAGAGCTAGTGCTCTTCTTATTTTTAGATTTAACAATCTTAGAGTTAAAGATCCATGGAAAACTTTTTTGTGTCATCTCTTGGTGAGGGTCAATCAATAAATAGACCTCCTTTATTTTCAGGAAATAATTATAGCTATTGGAAAAATAGAATGAAAAATTTTATTCAATCAAATGATTATGCTGTTTGGAGAGTTATTATAAATGGTCCTAATATCCCCATGAAAGTTGTTAACAATGAAAATGTTCCTAAAGAAGAAAATGAATGGAATGAAGATGATATTAGAAAAATTCAAATAAATGCTAAAGCTATGAATATTCTGCATTGGGCACTTGATGTAAATGAGTATAATAGAATTTGTTGTTGTGAATCTGCTAAAGAAATTTGGGATAGACTAGAAGTTACATATGAAGGAACTAGTCAAGTTAACGAAGATAAAATTAGTATGCTTGTTCATAATTATGAGTTATTTAAGATGATGTCTGATGAATCTATTTCTGATATGTTCACTAGGTTCACTAATATTATTAATGGTCTTAAATCTCTTGGTAAATCTTATACTGACTCTGAATTAGTAACTAAGATTCTCAGGTCACTACCATCTGCTTATATGACAAAGAAGCTGGCTATCAAAGAAGCAATTAGAGAAAGTCCTATCTCTCTTGATGAGTTATTGGGTTCCTTAATTACTCATGAAATGGAACTTAAGGAATTTGTTGAAGATGAGAAACCAAAAGCAAACAAAATTATTGCTCTCAAATCTTCAAGCAAAAATATAGAAAGTGAAGATGACGACGACGACGATGATGACGATGACGATGATGATGATGATATTTCCCTATTGGCTAAAAATTTCAAAAAATATCTCAATTCTAAAAAGAAAGCCAAGGAAAGGAGAAAGAAACATTTTTCAAAAGAGTTCAATGATGATCATCAATCCAAATCTGAAACAAGATGCTATCATTGTGATGAAGTTGGACACATTAAGCCTAATTGTCCAAAATTTAAGAAAGGGAAGAAGGCATTGAAAGCTACAACATGGAGTGACTCCGACACAAGCTGTTCCGATGAAGATTCAAATGAAAATGAATTTTCTCATCTATGTTACATGGCTATGGAAAATGGGGTACATTCTGACTCTAACTCTAGTGATAGTGATAGTGATAATGATGAAGTTGATGATTATGAAGTTTTACAAAACATTTTTGATGAATTATGTGAAAGTTTTGAAGAACTTAAAAATAAATATATTAAACTTAAGAAGTCTCATTCATTAGTTTCAACTAAATATGATTATATGTCAAATGATTTTGATGAGTTGAAATTAGAAAATGAATCTTTGAAAAATGAAATTAAATCTTTGAAAAAAGAAAAATCTCTTATTGTCACTTCTCCTCTTGAAATTGAAAATATTTAGTTAAAAAGGGAGATTGAATATTTAAAGAAATCATTAAATAATTTTACAAAAGGAAATGAGTATTTTCATAAAATTGTTGAGACACAAAGAATTCGATTTAATAATAATGGTATTGGATATGATGAAGGAAATGAGAAAAAGACTAATTCCAATTTATTGAAATTTGATGCTTCATCTAGGCTACCTAATTATTTATGCTCTTATTGTGGTAGACACACACATTTTTCAGATTTATGTCCACATAAATTTAGAAAAAGAAAATTGGCATGGATTCCTAAAGGAACCAAGATGTATACTAACCCCTATGGACCTCACACATTTTGGGTACCAAAAGAGAAAATTTTCAAAGTTGTGTAGGTTGCATTTTGAGATGGAATGTGGATTTTCAAGGCATATGATTTGATCAGATTAAATATTTCAAGTATCATTGCCTAATGTTGGAAATGCCACACTTGGAAGAAGTTGCTTATATATATCTTTGGTATTGGTAAGGTGGTAAGGAGCTCCTTTCTCGAAATTATTTTCATATGTTTATTAATGATTTATTTCATAATTAATATTTTTCCATGCATAGAATATTTGTCATAACACATGTGCGTGTTGATTGATTTCACATGTAAATTTGTATATTTATTATGATTCTTTGTTTTATCTCACGCATTTGATTTTGATGATTACTTTATAAGAAAATTCATAACAATTTTTATATATTTTTTTTCTGTGAATAATAATATTAGATTATTTCATGATTTTATTAAATATTAATCTGAAACGAAAATGTTTCTTTTTATTTGCTAGTCATATGAGCTACATGTTAATATTGCGACATTTTCTCATTAATTTTAATTATATGGTCATATTAATCTCTATGAGTTAGTCTTATTGCATACTACATGATTAATGTCATTGTTCGAATATTTATTCACGATGTTTTTTTTGAATTGAGAAACCACATGATCAACAATTGGTATCATTTGTGAGATTTTTTTCAAAAATGATTTTATGAAGCAATTTTTTTTTTAAATATTTTATCTCATGAAATAGATGCACCATATTTGTTATATGCATATTTGCCTTCATTGGTATCCCTTAGGGGGAGATAAAAGTTTATTGAAATTTGTTTGATTACTTGTTCGAAAAATTCTTGATCATAACTTTGATATATTATTATGGATTTTGCAATTCAGTTGATTATTCTGAGGATTTTTGCTCGTATCTTGAAAATGGCAAAGCTTGAGCAAAATGCTATTTTTTTTGCTATTTCTAACTCGTGTTATGTGCTTAATCCAAATTATTTGAACACATCGAGTTATGAAATGTTTCATGTTGTGCGCTTTAAAGTTTATTCTATCATGAGGATTTTCACATCAATTGATATTGCGCCTACTGAAAATTTATACATTGCACTATTTGAGAACATTGAGTTATGATTTCTATTTTTACAAAAAAATTGTTTTGAGAAATCATTGTGTGCAACACACGGTTTGTGTGTGACTACAACAATTGGTATCATTTATCATTTTTGTGACTTATGCATTATTTTATGATATTATTGTCTATCTACACATTTAAATACATGCTATGAAAAATTTATGATGACGTGTGTGCGTATCGAAAATTTTCATGTCACTTATATGTCCCTTGAGATTTATGGTTGAATCCCATGCACGAATTATTTTTGATAGGGGGAGCTTCGTATTTTATCCGTGACATTGAATTTATATGAAAAATCTTTTTGATAATGTCAAAGGGGGGAGAAATATTTATGATTCACTATTTGTGCTTAATTTATTCATCTTATGAATATATGTGAATCATTGTTTGTCATCATAAAAAAGGGGGAGATTGTTAACAAAAATGTATTTTATCCCTAATTAAATTGGTTTAATTAATATACATTTTAGTTTAACTTAATATATTGATTTTGATGTTTCCAAACATTTTTTAAGCTATTCTATATATATTCATTATTGTATAATCTCGCCTCGACTCTACTCAACGACATATTCGAGTAAAGGTATTCACGTATGTTGTACTTTTGCACTTGACACATTAGACACACATGCATATATCTTGATATATAACTTCTATGGTGTGACTAATTAATTATGAGCCAAAGCATTTTCAAAAAGAAATGTTTTTTGTTTGAAAATATTTTTTATAAAATTGGTGTATTTTTGTTTAAAATAAATTTCCTATTCTAAAATAATTTTCGAAATTATTTTTTAATCTGAAAAGAACCTTCGAAACAATATATATTTTTGGCCGGTGAAGTTAAAGCCTTGGGCATATTATGCTGTAACAAATGTAGAAGATTTTGAGGCACTTGAACTTGATGCCACGTGGGCTGGAATGGAGAGATGTTTAGAGATGGGATTGTGTAGATTGCCTATAGAGATGTCATACCTTAACAGTTGCTATACCATATTTTTAGTCCTTTATTTTGGCCGAAAAATAAGAGAAAGACAGCGGTGGCTTGTCCTTACTTGTTTCGTCACTTTTGAAGTGACTTGACTTGTGTGTCCTATAAAAACTTTTGAACTGTCTCTCACAGTGTTGGCCCCTACCTGACTTGAAGTCCCATGTACCTACTTGTACAATATATATATATATATATATATATATATATATATATATATATATATATATATATATTTCTACATATATAACGTGAGATTTTAACATGCCCTGAAAATTTCTACCTTATCACTCCTTTTGATTTGGTCGATTAGACCTTATTTTTTATTGCTGATTGGCGTGTGAATGTTTATATTTATACATACACATAACCCCCTGCGTGTTGCCCTAGGCGGCCTTTGCAATATTGGGTTCTTTGGCTTCCAAAGCCTTTGCAATTTTTTATATACGTATTTATGTGTGAAAAGTTGGTATGATGTGACAATACACTGCCGAAAGTCCTTATTGGTTTGAACTATTTTTTTTGCTGTCAGACATCTCTTTTGACCATATGACGAGGGGCCATGCCCTGTCATTTGTGTTTAATGTTTCTAGCCACACAAACCTTTGCTAGACTTGAGACTATGCCATCTTTGTCAGATTGAATTAATTGTCTTTGGAAATTGTTTCTTTGATACATATATGTCCCTGCGAAATTTTATATATATATCTCTTTCAGTTCGAATTTTAAATTGTTCAGAAATATTTTTAATGTGTTCGAGATCTTTTATATTTATTTTTCTGTCCGAAATATATTTTGCGAAAACATCTGTCCGAATTAATTTTTTTTTGGTCAGAAGATTTGACCCTTGTACCTGATGTGTCCGTTCCATGCCTTGGCATGTATGTTGAATCTCTTTTGGCCACCCACTCAATCTGCCTTTCAAAGGCTATGACATCATAGGGCTGCAGAAAAATGTACTTTAATGTACATATCCTTTACATATCAAATATTTCTATTTGCATGTGGGCTAATATTTTTTTGCAGATTCAAATATACTCAAATGAGGATACTGAGAAGATAAAAAATGAACATCTGCGTATCAGACTTGAAGATCATTTTGAAGCAACACCATCCCAGAAAATCAGGAGCATTTAATGCTCAAATATGCTGTGTCTAACAGCTAGTTATCTGAAGACACATTTAAAGCATTCAAGAGCTGCATTGAAAAAGCAGAACAAGAATGAAAATATGAGACAGACTTGAAATATTATTGAGAGCATTTATTTTACTACGCAGCTACACATTCAAAAGAGCAATTAATTTTATCATCTGCTCAATCATTGAAGAAGAAGACTTGTGCCTACTTCAACATCATTTATTGAAGTCTGATTCAAGAAGGAGAAACTCATATTACAAATTGTATTTTAAGGAGTTTCAGTATTTTACCTTATACTACAAAAATTCAGATTTGTTGTGAAGCTTTGTTGAAGATTCGGTTTGTACCGGTGATTGGTTCCTACCCGCAAGTGGGCCACGGGGTTTGAAGCTCGGAGTTAGCTTGCAAACAGTTGTACGCGGTGGTTTGATCCTACCCGCAAGTGGATCAGGTTTAGTGAAGCGCAAAGGAGACAGGGGCTCTAGGCGCCTGGACGTAGGCCGGGATTTGGCCAAACCACGTTAAATTTCGGTGTCATTTATTTTCCGCACTTATATTTATTTATTTGCGTATGCTTGCTTGAGTTAATATTTTCAGCACACTATCTTGCAAATAAATTAATTCCGAAATTTGACTAAATAAATTTTAAGGCTAAAATAATTATTTTTGAGTTAAATAATTAATTTCAGAATAGCACTTTAAATTAAATACGAAAATTAATTTAATATTTCTAGGGTGTTAAAATCTGCATCTCTAGTTGTTTAAATTAGTTAGTTGCATTTAGTTGATATTATTGGATTTATTCTTTATAGATTTATTAATCTGATATTTGTTTAAATGATTTAAATTTACTATTTTTCTAAAATATAAATTTGACTTAAAGTTTGTATAAACTCAATTCACCCCCCCCCCCCCCCCCCTCTTGAGTATAATCTGGGCAACAATTGGTATCAGAGCTAGTGCTCTTCTTATTTTTAGATTTAACAATCTTAGAGTTAAAGATCCATGGCAAACTTTTTTGTGTCATCTCTTGGTGAGGGTCAATCAATAAATAGACCTCCTTTATTTTCAGGAAATAATTATAGCTATTGGAAAAATAGAATGAAAAATTTTATTCAATCAAATGATTATGCTGTTTGGAGAGTTATTATAAATGGTCCTAATATCCCCATGAAAGTTGTTAACAATGAAAATGTTCCTAAAGAAGAAAATGAATGGAATGAAGATGATATTAGAAAAATTCAAATAAATGCTAAAGCTATGAATATTCTGCATTGTGCACTTGATGTAAATGAGTATAATAGAATTTGTTGTTGTGAATCTGCTAAAGAAATTTGGGATAGACTAGAAGTTACATATGAAGGAACTAGTCAAGTTAAAGAAGATAAAATTAGTATGCTTGTTCATAATTATGAGTTATTTAAGATGATGTCTGATGAATCTATTTCTGATATGTTCACTAGGTTCACTAATATTATTAATGGTCTTAAATCTCTTGGTAAATCTTATACTGACTCTGAATTAGTAAGTAAGATTCTCAGGTCACTACCATCTGCTTATATGACAAAGAAGCTGGCTATCAAAGAAGCAATTAGAGAAAGTCCTATCTCTCTTGATGAGTTATTGGGTTCCTTAATTACTCATGAAATGCAACTTAAGGAATTTGTTGAAGATGAGAAACCAAAAGCAAACAAAATTATTGCTCTCAAATCTTCAAGCAAAAATATAGAAAGTGAATATGACGATGATGGTGATGATATTTTTCTATTGGCTAAAAATTTCAAAAAATATCTCAATTCTAAAAAGAAAGCCAAGGAAAGGAGAAAGAAACATTTTTCAAAAGAGTTCAATGATGATCATCAATCCAAATCTGAACCAAGATACTATCATTGTGATGAAGTTAGACACATTAAGCCTAATTGTCCAAAATTTAAGAAAGGGAAGAAGGCATTGAAAGCTACAACATGGAGTGACTCCGACACAAGCTCTTCCGATGAAGATTCAAATGAAAATGAAGTTGCTCATCTATGTTACATGTCTATGGAAAATGGGGTACATTCTGAATCTAACTCTAGTGATAGTGATAATGATGAAGTTGATGATTATGAAGTTTTACAAAACGTTTTTGATGAATTATGTGAAAGTTTTGAAGAACTTAAAAATAAATATATTAAACTTAAGAAGTCTCATTCATTAGTTTCAACTAAATATGATTATATGTCAAATGATTTTGATGAGTTGAAATTAGAAAATGAATCTTTGAAAAATGAAATTAAATCTTTGAAAAAGGAAAAATCTGTTATTCTTACTTCTCCTCTTGAAATTGAAAATATTGAGTTAAAAAGGGAGATTGAATATTTAAAGAAATCATTAGATAATTTTACAAAAGGAAATGAGTATTTTCATAAAATTGTCGAGACACAAAGGATTCGATTTAATAATAATGGTATTGGATATTATGAAGGAAATGAGAAAAAGACTTATTCCAATTTATTGAAATTTGATGCTTCATCTAGTCTACCTAATTATTTATGCTCTTATTGTGGTAGACACACACATTTTTCAGATTTATGTCCATATAAATTTAGAAAAACAAAATTGGCATGGATTCCTAAAGGAACCAAGATGTATACTAACCCCTATGGACCTCACACATTTTGGGTACCAAAAGAGAAAATTTTCAAAGTTGTGTAAGTTGCATTTTGAGATGGAATGTGGATTTTCAAGGCATATGATTTGATCAGATTAAATATTTCAAGTATCATTGCCTAATGTTGGAAATGCCACACTTGGAAGAAGTTGCTTGTATATATCTTTGGTATTGGTAAGGTGGTAAGGAGCACCTTTCTTGAAATTATTTTCATATGTTTATTAATGATTTATTTCATAATTGATATTTTTCCATGCATAGAATATTTGTCATAACACATGTGCGTGTTGATTGATTTCACATGTAAATTTGTATATTTATTATGATTCTTTGTTATATCTCACGCATTTGATTTTGATGATTACTTTATAAGAAAATTCATAACAATTTTTATATATTTTTTTTCTGTGAATAATAATATTAGATTATTTCATGATTTTATTAAATATTAATCTGAAACGAAAATGTTTCTTTTTATTTGCTAGTCGTATGAGCTACATGTTAATATTGCGACATTTTCTCATTAATTTTAATGATATGGTCATATTAATCTCTATGAGTTAGTCTTATTGCATACTACATGATTAATGTCATTGTTCGAATATTTATTCACGATGTTTTTTTTGAATTGAGAAACCACATGATCAACAATTGGTATCATTTGTGAGATTTTTTTCAAAAATGATTTTATGAAGCAAATTTTTTTTTTAAATATTTTATCTCATGAAATAGATGCACCATATTTGTTATATGCATATTTGCCTTCATTGGTATCCCTTAGGGGGAGATAAAAGTTTATTGAAATTTGTTTGATTACTTGTTCGAAAAATTCTTGATCATAACTTTGATATATTATTATGGATTTTTCAATTCAGTTGATTATTCCGAGAATTTTTGCTCGTATCTTGAAAACGGCAAAGCTTGAGCAAAATGCTATTTTTTTTGCTATTTCTAACTCATGTTATGTGCTTAATCCAAATTATTTGGAAACATCGAGTTATGAAATGTTTCATGTTGTGCACTTTAAAGTTTATTCTATCATGAGGATTTTCACATCAATTGATATTGCGCCTACTGAAAATTTATACATTGCGCTATTTGAGAACATTGAGTTATGATTTCTATTTTTACAAAAAAATTGTTTTGAGAAATCATTGTGTGCAACACACGGTTTGTGTGTGACTACAAAAATTGGTATCATTTATCATTTTTGTGACTTATGCATTATTTGATGATATTATTGTCTATCTACACATTCAAAAACATTTTATGAAAAATTTATGATGACTTGCGTGCGTATCGAAAATTTTCATGTCACTTATATGTCCCTTGAGATTTATGGTTGAATCCCATGCACGAATTATTTTTGATAGGGGGAGCTTCGCATTTTATCCGTGACATTGAATTTATATGAAAAATCTTTTTGATAATGTCAAAGGGGGAGAAATATTTATGATTCACTATTTGTGCTTAATTTATTCATCTTATGAATATATGTGAATCATTGTTTGTCATCATCAAAAAGGGGGAGATTGTTAACAAAAATGTATTTTATCCCTAATTAAATTGGTTTAATTAATATACATTTTAGTTTAACTTAATATATTGATTTTGATGATTCCAAACATTTTTTAAGTTATTCTATATATATTCATTATTGTATAATCTCGCCTCAACTCTACTCAACGACATATTCGAGTAAAGGTATTCACGTATGTTGCACTTTTTCACTTGACACATTAGAGACACATGCATATATCTTGATATATAACTTCTATGGTGTGACTAATTAATTATGAGCCAAAGCATTTTCAAAAAGAAATGTTTTTTGTTTGAAAATATTTTTTATAAAACTGGTGTATTTTTGTTTAAAATAAATTTCCTATTCTAAAATAATTTTCGGAATTATTTTTTAAACTGAAAAGAACCTCGAAACAATATATATTTTTGGCCGGTGAAGTTAAAGCCTTGGGCATATTATGCTGTACCAAATGTAGAAGATTTTGAGGCACTTGAACTTGATGCCAGGTGCGCTGGAATGGAGAGATTTTTAGAGATGGGATTGTGTAGATTGCCTATAGAGATGTCATACCTTAACAGTTGCTATACCGTATTTTTAGTCCTTTATTTTGGCCGAAAAATAAGAGAAAGACAGCGGTGGCTTGTCCTTACTTGTTTCGTCACTTTTGAAGTGACTTGAGTTGTGTGTCCTATAAAAACTTTTGAAATGTCTCTCACAGTGTTGGCCCCTACCTGACTTGAAGTCCCATGTACCTACTTGTACAATATATATATATATATATATATATATATATATATATATATATATATATATATATATATATATATTTCTACATATATAACGTGAGATTTTATAATGCCCTGAAAATTTCTACCTTATCACTGCTTTTGATTTGGTCGATTAGACCTTATTTTTTATTGCTGATTGGCGTGTGAATGTTTATATTTATACATACACATAACCCCCTGCGTGTTGTCTCAGGCGGCCTTTGCAATATTGGGTTCTTTGGCTTCCAAAGCCTTTGCAATTTTTTATATACGTATTTATGTGTGAAAAGTTGGTATGATGTGACAATACACTGCCGAAATTCCTTATTGGTTTGAACTATTTTTTTTGCTGTCAGACATCTCTTTTGACCATATGACGAGGGGCCATGCCCTGTCATTTGTGTTTAATGTTTCTAGCCACACAAACCTTTGCTAGACTTGAGGCCATGTCATCTTTGTCAGATTGAATTAATTGTCTTTGGAAATTGTTTCTTTGATACCTATATATCCGTACGAAATTTTATATATATATATATATATATCTTTCAGTTCGAATTTTAAATTGTTCAGAAATATTTTTAATCTGTTCGAGATCTTTTATATTTATTTTTCTGTCCGAAATATATTTTGCGAAAACATCTGTCCGAATTAATTTTTTTTTTTGTCAGAAGATTTGACCCTTGTACCTGATGTGTCTGTTCCATGCCTTGGCATGTATGTTGAATCTTTTTTGGCCACCCACTCAATCTGCCTTTCAAAGGCTATGACATCATAGGGCTGCAGAAAAATGTACTTTAATGTATATATCTTTTACATATCAGATATTTCTATTTGCATGTGGGCTAATATTTTTTTGCAGATTCAAATATACTCAAATGAGGATACTGAGAAGATAAAAAATGAACATCTGTGTATCAGACTTGAAGATCATTTTGAAGCAACACCATCCCAGAAAATCAGGAGCATTTAATGCTCAAATATGTTGTGTCTAACAGCTAGTTATCTGACGACACATTTAAAGCATTCAATAGCTGCATTGAAGAAGCAGAACAAGAATGAAAATATGAGACAGACTTGAAATATTATTGAGAGCATTTATTTTACTACTCAGCTACACATTCAAAAGAGCAATTAATTTTATCATCTGCTCAATCATTGAAGAAGAAGACTTGTGCCTACTTTAACATCATTTATTGAAGTCTGATTCAAGAAGGAGAAACTCAGATTACAAATTGTATTTTAATGAGTTTCAGTATTTTACCTTATACTACAAAAATTCAGATTTTTTGTGAAGCTTTGTGTAACAACCCGCGTAATTTTTGGGGTATTTTTCAAAATAAAGAGGAAAAAATAAATTTTGAGATAAAATAATTTTTAATGCTCAAGTATGTTGGATTTTATTTTTAAAGATGAGAATTTCAAACTGTTTCGAAATCGGAATTAAAATGGAGATTTAATTGCATTTTTATTATTTAGAAGAGTCCTCAAAACATAAAACTCTCTAAGAGTCCTCGGAACATAAAACTCTCTGGTAAAAATAATATTTTCAGAAACCGACCGTCCGATCAAGCTGAATTTTTGTCAGAAGTCCTGTCTCGCCGTTCGCTACAACATACTAAAATTTTAAGTGATTCCAACGGTCCGATCGTCCGAAATTAATTTTTTAGTGTTTGTATCTAATTAGAACTCTTTTCTTAATCAAACTCTTAACCCTTTATATATCAAATAATTCATGGCTTGGCTTTTCAAATCACATTTTCTCAAACTTTTCAACCCGAAGACCTCTCCAAAATTACTCCCTTTCATCTACAAACCATAGCCCCAAACTTATTCAAGATTTCAACCTTGTATTAGAAGGCTTATTTTGTGTTTTCTCGAGTTTGGGCTAGAACGAGATTTGATTATTTTCGCGAGAAGAACGGGATCGTGTGATTGATTTTGAGGCGGAAATTATGTGATGATTCATGTTGGTTCTTTGTGGTGGTTTAAGGTATGGGGTTTTACACAATATGCTCCTAAATCTCACGAGTGTTTATTCCATTGAATTCTTGTTAATTGAACTCATATTTTGAATTGTTAAATTCATTGAAATCTGAAAAAATAATTGTTGGAATTATTTTGATTCGTGTGGTATTATTCATGTTGTCGTTGAGCACGTTGTCATGAGATTTTAATATGGCACAGGGGTTGGGCACCCGCCAAAATTCCTGCTTCCACGGTTATGTCTTGATAAAACATATGCGGATGGGGTGAGGTTTGGTGACCCGGTTATTGTGTTGTTGAGAAATTTATTGATAAATGCTATTGAGATTTGCATTTGATTTGAGAATTCGTATTCGTATTTTTGCGCTTTATTCATCGCTAACATATTATTGTTGAGCATCTTTCCTGTCGTATTGTGTACTTCCCCATCTTTTTCTTAGTTGGCAGGTGAGCACGGATTTGAGTGCTATGGACCAATTGGGATGATTTTAGCGTGGATTATTTTGGGAAGATTTTCAATATGAGTTGAGTGTGACACCCCGACTAATTAAATACCGGGTAGCTACTCCTTTCTTAATTTAATTCAAAATGTCAAGTTGGCTCAGTTAATAGCATCACTGTCGAAAAGATTTTTATTATTACTAACCACCTAGTATTTAAAAAGTAAGTGCCAAATTTTATTTAAAGTCTGATTAACATGCAACAAGTGTAATAAAGAATAATAACACCATTCACCATAATGAAGTAAATAGAATAACCATCACATAATTTAAATAAAGTCTAGAGGAAAAACTCCTCACTACAATCCCACAACTGAAATAAGTACCGAATACTAAAACAATACATGCCAAAGTCTGAAAACTATAACGGAAAGATGTCTCTAATAGAAATGGGCAACATGCCCTACAACTGATAGATAATGAATCTGGAATCCAAGTGGTAGAAGCGTCTACAAGCAAATCCCTGTAGCTTCCACAAACAGCTACAGCTCGTCACCAGAATGAGTATCCTATGCATGGTGTCCTTGTGGCTGGGCACCTAAAATGGTTTTACAAGGAAAATAGATTTGAAAGCAAACGGGTCAGAGCCCGAATGTGGAGATATTTTAAAAACCTACAAGTGCTTTAAAATCATTTAAAACATTAAATGCAAAGTACATGTTAGGACGTGCACTCACATGATATTCTCACCTCTCGTCTAACTGTGCACTCCTAACGTAAGTACCCATCTAAAACGACACAAACCACTAGCTAAGTGACGTCATATCTAGCTAGACTATCATAGGTCCTACCCTTGTTACTCGGTTCTATTAACATTATAACGCTCGTAATTAAATAGGGGTTTAACGTAAACTCAGATGCTCAATATGCAATATATTTCACTATCAGCTAATCCGTTATGTTTCTCGAAACAATACCGTAATTATTTTCACAACATTAACATGAAGGTTCCCATTAATTAAGTGTATATTATTCACAACATAAATATACAATACAAGCACCCCGAGAACTAAGCTGCGGTGCACACATACTCTGCTATCCATCCCGGTACATCACGTACATAAGGATTACATATTCCGATTCTCTCAGGAATAGTTCACAAATAACAACATCACAATTAATGGAGGCGAACACAGTCACATCACATGGGTCACGCACATACCTACGCTCCCACGATCAGCGGACTTATTAATATCCCAATAATTCTTTCTATGACCTATGTTCATCAAGGTAACCAGTCTAAATCCGGGCAACACAAGGATTAGAGGGCCCTAAGCGAACGCAAACCTCCCGTGATAGCAAGTATGGTAGGTATGTCATACACGCAATTTATATACCAATACTAAGTAAACACACGTCTTAGTAATCTCGTAGTTTAATTGTAGTACTATTCTCATTCTCGTACCAATCTATAATTTACACACTTTATACGATTCCGGTTTATAATCATACGCGCCATAATCTGTTCTCACGTCGTAGTAGACACTCACGTCTCAACCCACTTATCCCTTTAATTTAAATCGCTCGTAAATAATTTAATCCTCAAAATAATCCAAATGTCCCAAACCTATCAATACATCATCAAAGGAATGTTATCTCGAACCTCGAGCAAGTTTACGGGACTCCAAAAATCAAAACAGGCCTAAACTGCCAGCTCGTTAGAAGTCTCGTTCGAACGAGGCTGTTCGAACAAGATTAAACTATCAGCTCGTTAGAAGTCTCGTTCGAACGAGACTGTTCGAACGAGATCCAGTTCGTTCGAACGAACTGTACCTTCTAACGAGATCTCGTTCGAACGAAGTATCGAACGAAATCCCTTTTCGTTAGAAGCGACTGGTCAACTCGTTAGAAGCTCGTTCGAACGAGGCTCGTTCGAACGACCTGGGGAGGCTCTTCTAACGAACGACCAGTTCGAGCCCAGATTTCTTAGTTACGTTTTTTCATCAATTTTTACTCCTCAAATCTCCTCTAAACTTCTTCCCAACAATGTTTAAAGGTCTCTAATCACTCCTAAACATAACAAGGTTATAAACTAACATATTTTACTGAGTTAATTCATCCCAATCATCATTAAATCATCAAGTCTCATCATTTTCCCCCAATTATTCAAGAACACAAACCCTAAAATTTGTAATCATCAAATAGTCCATTCTAGATCCATTTTTGTTACATCCCACGTGTACTAATGCCAGAATAATCATCTCTATATGGTTCTACATGCAATTTGTCCTCAATATTCAAGTTCTAAATCCAATTAACATGGGTTTTCATTCATCTTCCAAGAACAACTGGAATTCTACAATTTTCTAACATGGGGAGAACATGCTCTGAATTTAAATGTAATTAAAACACTTGCCTTGATTGTCTCTGAATTTGGTGTTGATTTTTGTAGAGAATTCTGCAGAATTCCTTCTCTTTCTCTCCCTCTCCAAGCTTTCTTCTCCAAAGGTGGCTATGGTGGCTAGGGTTTTCTTTGGGAAAGTTGGAAACCTAATTTGATAACTCCCGTAGCATATTGGGTCATTAAGGGTTGGTTAGTGGGTTTAGTGGGTCTATTCCCAATCAGATTTACTTCTCTAATTTTCGTCATTTTTAATTCCTAAAAATACGAAATTACCAAAATACCCTTTATAATGCCGGTATGGCCTAAAAATACCCCGGGACCCAAACTACACCCCCGGCTAGTGTTTTCTGACTATCTCGACCCTTCCGGACGCGTTGACGCACTCAAAACAACCATACGGTTTAAAGAATTTAAATTCACTTTTATAATCAAAATATTACACCATGACGCGGCGGTCACACGCGTCTCAACAAAATTTCCAAAATGTCGTATATCAATCTCACGACAAATTTTTCATAATTCGATATTCATATAAAAACATGTATGCACATAATCAAATACCAACTCGCATCTCGCTAGTATTTTTAACCCGGATTAATTTCCAATTAATACGCATTTAATTAATTAATCCCAAAAATAAATATAGCCAAAAGTACGGGGTATTACATACTTCCCCCCTAATAACTAAATTTCGTCCCGAAATTCGAAACTAGAAAGTACCTGCTAAAAACAACTCTGGATAACGTTCGCGCATCTCATCCTCGCGCTCCCATATGGACTCCTCGACATTGTGATGTCGCCACTGAACACGCACTAACGGAACTATCTTTGACCGCAGCTTCCTCTCACTTCGGTCCAAACTAGCAATCGGCCCCTCCTCGTAGGAGCTATCCGGCTGGAGATCGATGTCCTCCACAGCAATGTGAGAATGAGCCAAATTATCTCTAAGGTATTTCCTCAGTGAGGAAATATGGAACACATCGTGAATCCGATGTAAATGCTCCGGTAGTCCAAGTCTATACGCAACCGGTCCGATTCGCTCAATAATAGGGAACGGCCCCACATACCTCGGTGCCAATTTCCCCTTCTTCCCGAAATGCATAATCCCCTTCATAGGAGATACTCTGAGCAAAACCTGGTCCCCCACTTGGAATTCCCTGAAAAATCTCTTCGCATCAGCATAACTCTTCTGCCTGTCTTGAGCTACCCGAATGCGACTCCGAATCAACTCAATCCTTGCCGAAGTATCCTGAATCACTTCCGGCCCAAGTAGTTTGTTGTCCCCCACCTCTAACCAACATGCTGGGGAACGACAAGGCCTACCGTACAATGCTTAAAACGGAGCCATGCCAATAGTGAACTGATAAGAGTTGTTGTAAGAAAACTCTACCAGTGGAAGGTACTGCTCCCATCCACCCCCAAAGTCAACAATGCACATGCGTAGCATGTCTTCCAACATCTGATTTGTACGCTCGGTCTGCCCATCGGTCTGCGGATGATAAGCCGTACTCAACCGCAATTCCGTGCCCATGGCCTCCTGGAAACTCTCCCAAAACCTCAAAACAAATATCTTGTCTCTGTCAGACACGATATTTAGGGGCACACCGTGAAGTCTCACAACTTCTGAAATGAAGAGCTGGGCATACTGTCCCATAGTGTAGTCAGTCCTTACGGGTAAGAAGTGAGCGACCTTGGAAAACCTGTCCACAATTACCCAAACGGAGTCGTGACCCCTCTGCGACGTAGGCAACCCCGTGATAAAGTCCATGGATATGCTCTCCCACATCCACACTGGGACCTCCAACGGCTGTAGCAGTCCTGCCGATCTCTGATGATCCACTTTTACAAGCTGACAAGTGGCGCATTTCGAAACAAATTCAGCGATATCTCTCTTCATACCGCTCCACCAATACTGTCGTCTCATGTCTTGGTACATTTTGTCCCCTCCGGGATGTACCGCGAACCGTGAGCCGTGCGACTCTGCCATCACATCATGTCGTAATTCCTCCCCTTCTGGAACTACCAATCTCCCATTGAAGCGTAATCCCCCGTCTGAGCTAACGGTATAGGACTCGGCTCCCTCTGCTAGTAATCGAACTATCTGTTCCTGACAGAACGAGTCATTAGCCTGTGCCCGTACAACCTTCGTGACAATCTGCGGTGTAACAGTCATCACAGACATGAAAGATCGGGCCACTGCATCCTGGTGTCCAAATTCCTTCCACTTTGCCTTCCACACCTCTGCCACCTCATCTGCTGGCCTACGGCTCAACGCGTCTGCTACCATGTTAGCCTTACCTGGGTGATACTGGATATCGAACTGGTAGTCTTTCACAAATTCAAGCCATCTACGCTGCCATATATTCAACTCTTTCTACGTGAACAGGTATTGTAGGGACTTATGATCCGTGAACAGTCGGAACTTCTCCCCCAAAAGATAGTGCCTCCAAATCCGTAGTGCAAATACCATTACCGCCAACTCCAAATCATGCGTGGGGTAATTCTTCTCATGAGGCTTAAGCTTACGGGAAGCATAAGCTATGGCCTGTCTCTCCTGCTGTAATACACCTCCAAGCCCTTGCAAAGACGCATCGGTGTAAACCAAATACTCAACTCCCGGTCTCGGCAACGCTAACACAGGTGCTGAGGTCAATTTGTCCTTCAATTCATCGAATGCCAGCTGACAGGCATCACTCCAGATGTATGGCACACCCTTACGAGTCAGATGTGTCAAAGGACCTGCTATCTCTGAGAAACCCCGAATGAACCTCCTGTAGTATCCTACTAGACCCAAGAAACTACGAATCTCAGTCGGTGTCGTGGGCTGTCCCCACTCCCTCACCGCTGATACTTTCCCCGAATCAACAGATATTCCCCGGTCGGAAATGATATGTCCCAAAAACTGGACCTCCTTCAACCAAAACCCGCATTTCTCATATTTTACATACAACTCATTCTGACGAAGTGTCTGCAAAACCTGCCTCAAATTCTCGGCGTGCTCCTCCTCTGTTTGGGAGTAAACCAGTATATCATCAATGAAGAAAATGACAAACTGATCTAGGAAATCCCTGAACACTCTGTTCATCAAGTCCATAAACAGTGCTGGAGCGTTGGTCAAACCAAAAGGCATAACCCGAAACTCGTAAGAACCATATCTCGACAAGAACGCAGTCTTCGAGACATCCTCCTCCCTGATACGCAACTGATGGTATCCCGATCTCAAATCAATCTTCGAAAATAAAGAAGCTCCTCTCAACTGGTCGAATAAGTCATCGATTCGAGGTAACGGATACTTATTCCGTATTGTGACCTTATTCAACTATCGGTAGTCCACACACAATCTCAGTGAACCGTCCCTCTTCTTCACAAACAAAATTGGAGCGCCCCAAGGTGAGGTACTCCTGCGAATAAAGCCCTGACCTAACAGTTGCTCTATCTGATCTCGTAGCTCTCGCATCTCTGCCGGAGCCATACGATACGGTGCGCGTGCTATTGGCCTCGTATCTGGCAATAGGTCTATAACAAAGTCTATCTCTCGACTGGGGTGTAGGCCTGGTATCTCCTGAAACACATCCGAATACTCCCTGACTACTGGGATATAATCTAAAGGAATCACTACCTCCTTAGAGGTATCCTCCTCAATGTAATACAGATGAGTGGTCGATCCTCCCTCTGGGAGAGGCATCGCCACTACAAACATCTCTTGCCCCAGAATGGCAAAAACAATGCTCCCGCTGAAGCAATCAATCATAGCCCTATAAGCTACGAGCCAATCCATACCGATAATCACATCATGAACATGCATATCTAATACCAACATGTCCGCAGGTAATACCAAACCACCAATCTCTACCCTCACTCCCCGGCACATAAAGAAAATAAGTGACCCTCTCCCCAATGGTGAGTCGACACACGTCACTGTGCTCTCTGCCGTAGCTAACAATCCTAAAGCTTTAGCGAAGTGTGTAGCTATAAAACAATGTGTAGCCCCCGTATCAAATAATACCCGACCCATAGTGCCATGGATAGGAAACGTACCCTCAATCGCAGGCGGTGCCTGAGGAACTGCAGCCTGGTGAACGTTATAGACACGTCCATACTGTAGCTGCCCCTGCTGAACTGGGACTGCTGGAATGGGTGGCAATGCTGCCATCTGTGGCGGTGCGGGGAGAGCGGCGGGAAACATAGGCCTCTGTGGCTCCTAGCGAGCACCCTGTTGCTGCTGCTGTGGGGCCCTGCCCCTATCAGGACAATCCTGTCGCTTATGGCCAGTCTTGCCACAAACAAAGCACTTCCCTGGGAAGTTCCCTCCTCTCTGCCCCTGCGGTCCCCGGCCCTGGTGGCCGTTACTGTTCCTCCCTTGGCCCTGCTGGCCCTGGTGAAACTGCTGCCCATTCTGCCCCTGTTGGCCCTGATGGCCGTTTGGACCCTGATGGCCCTGACGAAAACCTCCATGTTCCTTCCTGTAGTTCCCTGATCGGAACCTCTTCTAATCCCCCTGCTGCGAACCCTGCTCACCCTGTCTCTGCCCCTGGACAGATTGTGCCCCACTGGCACCATGTCCTCCTGTCCAGCCCTGATGGCTAGACTCTCCCGACCTCTTGCCCTCAGCCATATGAAAGCGGTAGTCCTGGCAGTGTAACAAAGCAGCATTAACCACATCAGAATACGTGGCCAACGAAAGGTTCCCTAACAGATGCTGACGGATCCTCCATGTCAATCCGTCCGTGAACTTCTCAATCTTCTTCTTCTCTGTTGGTATCTCATCTGGAACGATATTTAACAGATTTGTGAACTCGGCCTCATATTCGGCCACGGTCTTACCCTCTTGCCTCAGACTCATCAATTTCCTCCTCATTTTCGTGTGAACGGCCGACGGAAAGTACTTGCGGTCAAACCGCACCCAGAAGTCCTGAATAGTGAGAGTATCCCTCTCCTCCACGGTGGTAATAGACTCCCACCACTGTAGTGCAGATCCAACTAGCTTGAAAGTAGCTAGCACCTGCTTCTGAACGTCCGTGCACTCATACATTCTCAAGTGCCTCTGCATATCCTTCCTCCACTGGCTCGAGACTACCACATCTGAGCTACCTGCAAACTCTAGCGAATGCGCTTTTTGAAAAGCGTCATGTACACGTTCCCAAGCAGACGGGAATGCATTTTCCTGTACTGGCGCGGCAACCGGCGCCTGAGGTGGTGCCTGCTGAACAACGACAATTGCGGCATTTACCGCTTGGGCTACTATAGCTGCAACCTCAGCGGCGTTCATCATGCCCTGAACTGGAGCAGGCTGGGGTTCGGGCGTTGCATCCCTGGGAACTCGTCGTGCACGTCGTGGAGGCATCTGAAATAAGAACAAAGTTTATAAGTTCGCTGCTTATAAACTTAAAATAGCTGAAGAACGAAGCATACACAAAAAGAGTACAACAGTCCTAAAATATAGGGCTCTATATAAAAGAAACTTAGCGGAAACATAATAGCCGTACAGATCCTAAAGGACACTAAAACCTGATGCTCTAATACCACCTGTGACACCCCGACTAATTAAATACTGGGTAGCTACTCCTTTATTAAATTAATTCAAAATGCCAAGTTGGCTCAGTTAATAGCATCACTGTCGAAAACATTTTTATTATTACTAACCACCTAGTATTTAAAAAGTAAGTGCCAAATTTTATTTAAAGTCTGATTAACATGCAACAAGTGTAATAAAGAATAATAACACCATTCACCATAATGAAGTAAATAGAATAACCATCACATAATTTAAATAAAGTCTAGAGGAAAAACTCCTCACTACAATCCCACAACTGAAATAAGTACCGAATATTAAAACAATACATGCCAAAGTCTGAAAACTGTAATGGAAAGATGTCTCTAATAGAAATGGGCAACATGCCCTACAACTGATAGATAATGAATCTGGAATCCAAGTGATAGAAGCGTCTACAAGCAAATCCCTGTAGCTTCCACAAACAGCTACTGCTCGTCACCAGAATGAGTATCCTATGCATGGTGTCCTTGTGGCTGGGCACCTAAAATGGTTTTACAAGGAAAATAGATTTGAAAGACAACGGGTCAGAGCCCGAATGTGGAGATATTTTAAAAACCTGCAAGTGCTTTAAAATCATTTAAAACATTAAATGCAAAGTACATGTTAGGACGTGAACTCACATGATATTCTCACCTCTCGTCTAACTGTGCACTCCTAACGTAAGTACCCATCTAAAACGACACAAACCACTAGCTAAGTGACGCCATATCTAGCTAGACTGTCATAGGTCCTACCCTTATTACTCAGTTCTATTAACATTATAACGCTTGTAATTAAATAGGGGTTTAACGTAAACTCAGATGCTCAATATGCAATATATTTCACTATCAGCTAATCCGTTATGTTTCTCGAAACAATACCGTAATTATTTTCACAACATTAACATGAAGGTTCCCATTAATTAAGTGTATATTATTCACAACATAAATATACAATACAAGCACCCCGAGAACTAAGCTGCGGTGTACACATACTCTGCTATCCATCCCGGTACATCACGTACATAAGGATTACATATTCCGATTCTCTCAGGAATAGTTCACAAATAACAACATCACAATTAATGGAGGCGAACACAGTCACATCACATGGGTCACGCACATACCTACGCTCCCACGATTAGCGGACTTATTAATATCCCAATAAGTCTTTCTATGACCTATGTTCATCAAGGTAACCAGTCTAAATCCGGGCAACACAAGGATTAGAGGGCCCTAAGCGAACGCAAACCTCCCGTGATAGCAAGTATGGTAGGTATGTCATACACGCAATTTATATACCAATACTAAGTAAACACACGTCTTAGTAATCTCGTAGTTTAATTGTAGTACTATTCTCATTCTCGTACCAATCTATAATTTACACACTTTATACGATTCCGGTTTATAATCATACGCGCCATAATCTGTTCTCACGTCGTAGTAGACACTCACGTCTCAACCCACTTATCCCTTTAATTTAAATCGCTCGTAAATAATTTAATCCTCAAAATAATCCAAATGTCCCAAACCTATCAATACATCATCAAAGGAATGTTATCTCTAACCTCGAGCAAGTTTACGGGACTCCAAAAATCAAAACAGGCCAAAAAGGCCAAAACTGCCAGCTCGTTAGAAGTCTCGTTCGAACGAGGCTATTCGAACGAGATTAAACTGTCAGCTCCTTAGAAGTCTCGTTCGAACGAGACTGTTCGAACGAGATCCAGTTCGTTCGAACGAACTGTACCTTCTAACGAGATCTCATTCGAACGAAGTATCGAACGAAATCCCTTTTCGTTAGAAGCGACTAGTCAACTCGTTAGAAGCTCGTTCGAACGAGGCTCGTTCGAACGACCCGGGGAGGCTCTTCTAACGAACGACCAGTTCGAGCCGACTTTAAATAAAGTCTGGAGGAAAAACTCCTCACTACAATCCCACAACTGAAATAAGTACCGAATACTAAAACAATACATGCCAAAGTCTGAAAACTGTAATGGAAAGATGTCTCTAATAGAAATGGGCAACATGCCCTACAACTGATAGATAATGAATCTGGAATCCAAGTTATAGAAGCGTCTACAAGCAAATCTTTGTAGCTTCCACAAACAGCTACAGCTCGTCACCAGAATGAGTATCCTATGCATGGTGTCCTTGTGGCTGGGCACCTAAAATGGTTTTACAGGGAAAATAGATTTGAAAGCAAACGGGTCAGAGCCCGAATGTGGAGATATTTTAAAAACCTGCAAGTGCTTTAAAATCATTTAAAACATTAAATGCAAAGTACATGTTAGGACGTGCACTCACATGATATTCTCACCTCTCGTCTAACTGTGCACTCCTAACGTAAGTATCCATCTACAACGACACAAACCACTAGCTAAGTGACATCATATCTAGCTAGACTGTCATAGGTCCTACCCTTATTACTCGGTTCTATTAACATTATAACGCTCGTAATTAAATAGGGGTTTAACGTAAACTCAGATGCTCAATATGCAATATATTTCACTATCAGCTAATCCGTTATGTTTCTCGAAATAATACCGTAATTATTTTCACAACATTAACATAAAGGTTCCCATTAATTAAGTGTATATTATTCACAACATAAATATACAATACAAGCACCCCGAGAACTAAGCTGTGGTGCACACATACTCTGCTATCCATCCCGGTACATCACGTAAATAAGGATTACATATTCCGAATCTCTCAGGAATAGTTCACAAATAACAACATCACAATTAATAGAGGCGAACACAGTCACATCACATGGGTCACGCACATACCTACGCTCCCACGATCAGCGGACTTATTAATATCCCAATAAGTCTTTCTATGACCTATGTTCATCAAGGTAACCAGTCTAAATCCGGGCAACACAAGGATTAGAGGGCCCTAAGCGAACGCAAACCTCCCGTGATAGCAAGTATGGTAGGTATGTCATACACGCAATTTATATACCAATACTAAGTAAACACACGTCTTAGTAATCTCGTAGTTTAATTGTAGTACTATTCTCATTCTCGTACCAATCTAGAATTTACACACTTTATACGATTTTGGTTTATAATCATACGCGCCATAATCTGTTCTCACATCGTAGTAGACACTCACGTCTCAACCCACTTATCCCTTTAATTTAAATCGCTCGTAAATAATTTAATCCTCAAAATAATCCAAATGTCCCAAACCTATCAATACATCATCAAAGGAATGTTATCTCGAACCTCGAGCAAGTTTACGGGACTCCAAAAATCAAAACAGGCCTAAACTGCCAGCTCGTTAGAAGTCTCGTTCGAACGAGGCTGTTCGAACGAGATTAAACTATCAGCTCGTTAGAAGTCTCGTTCGAACCAGACTGTTCGAACGAGATCCAGTTCGTTCGAACGAACTGTACCTTCTAACGAGATCTCGTTCGAACGAAGTATCGAACGAAATCCCTTTTCGTTAGAAGCGACTGGTCAACTCGTTAGAAGCTCGTTCGAACGAGGCTCGTTCGAACGACCTGGGGAGGCTCTTCTAACGAACGACCAGTTCGAGCCCAGATTTCTTAGTTACGTTTTTTCATCAATTTTTACTCCTCAAATCTCCTCTAAACTTCTTCCCAACAATGTTTAAAGGTCTCTAATCACTCCTAAACATAACAAGGTTATAAACTAACGTATTTTACTGAGTTAATTCATCCCAATCATCATTAAATCATCAAGTCTCATCATTTTCCCCCAATTATTCAAGAACACAAACCCTAAAATTTGTAATCATCAAATAGTCCATTCTAGATCCGTTTTTGTTACATCCCACGTGTACTAATGCCAGAATAATCATCTCTATATGGCTCTACATGCAATTTTTCCTCAATATTCAAGTTCTAAATCCAATTAACATGGGTTTTCATTCATCTTCCAAGAATAATTGGAATTCTACAATTTTCTAACATGGGGAGAACATTCTCTGAATTTAAATGTAATTAAAACACTTGCCTTGATTGTCTCTGAATTTGGTGTTGATTTTTGTAGAGATTTCTGCAGAATTCCTTCTCTTTCTCTCCCTCTCCAAGCTTTCTTCTCCAAAGGTGGCTAGGGTTTTCTTTAAGAAAGTTGGAAACCTAATTTGATAACTCCCGTAGCATATTGGGTCATTAAGGGTTGGTTAGTGGGTTTAGTGGGTCTATTCCCAATCAGATTTACTTCTCTAATTTTCGTCATTTTTATTTCCTAAAAATACGAAATTACCAAAATACCCTTTATAATGCCGGTATGGCCTAAAAATATTCCGGGACCCAAACTACACCCCCGACTAGTGTTTTCTGACTATCTCGACCCTTCTGGACGCGTTGGCTCACTCAAAATGACCATACGGTTTAAAAAATTTAAATTCACTTTTATAATCAAAATATTACACCGTGACGCGGCGGTCACACGCGTCTCAACAAAATTTCCAAAATGTCGTATATCAATCTCACGACAAATTTTTCATAATTCGATATTCATATAAAAACATGTATGCACATAATCAAATACCAACTCGCATCTCGTTAGTATTTTTAACCAGGATTAATTTCCAATTAATACGCATTTAATTAATTAATCCCAAAAATAAATATAGCCAAAAGTACGGGGTATTACATTGAGAAGACTTGTATTTATTTTGATGTATAGAGCATTGGAGATTTATTTTATTTCGAGTTAGATGTTGTATTTATTCGAGAGAATTGTTGTATTTATTTGAAGAGATTTGAGATTAGTTGATTCTCTTATATTTTGTATTGTGGAATTTTTAGATGCTCTATACCTTGTGATTTATGGAATTGATTTAGTTATTCGACAGTGGCGCTCCGTTCGCTCTCCCCGGACGGGCGGGGTGTTACATGTAACAACCCGCGTAATTTTTGGGGTATTTTTCAAAATAAAGAGGAAAAAATAAATTTTGAGATAAAATTATTTTTATTGCTCAAATATGTTGGATTTTATTTTTAAAGATGAGAATTTCAAACGGTTTCGAAATCGGAATTAAAATGGAGATTTAATTGCATTTTTATTATTTAGAAGAGTCCTCAAAACATAAAACTCTCTAAGAGTCCTCGGAACATAAAACTCTCTAGTAAAAATAATATTTTTAGAAATCCGACCGTCCGATCAAGCTGAATTTTTGTCAGAAGTCCTGTCTCGCCGTTCGCTACAACATACTAAAATTTTAAGTGATTCCAACTGTCCGATCGTCCGAAATTAAATTTTTAGTGTTTGTATCTAATTAGAACTCTTTTCTTAATCAAACTCTTAACCCTTTATATATCAAATAATTCGTGGCTTGGCTTTTCAAATCACTTTTTCTCAAACTGTTCAACCAGAAGACCTCTCCAAAATTACTTCCTTTCATCTACAAACCATAGCCCCAAACATATTCAAGATTTCAACCTTGTATTAGAAGGCTTATTTTGTGTTTTCTCGAGTTTGGGCTAGAACGAGATTTGATTATTTTCGCGAGAAGAACGGGATGGTGTGATTAGATTTTGAGGCAGAAATTATGTGATGATTCATGTTGGTTCTTTGTGGTGGTTTAAGGTTTGGGGTTTTACACAATATGCTCCTAAATCTCGCGAGTGTTTATTCCATTGAATTCTTCTTAATTGAACTCATATTTTGAATTGTTAAATTCATTGAAATCTGAAAAAATAATTGTTGGAATTATTTTGATTCGTGTGGTATTATTCATGTTGTCGTTGAGCACGTTGTCATGAGATTTTAATATGGCAAAGAGGTTGGGCACCCGCCAAAATTCCTGCTTCCACGGCTATGTCTTGATAAAACATATGCGGATGGGGTGAGGCTTGGTGACCCGGTTATTGTGTTGTTGAGAAATTTATTGATAAATGCTATTGAGATTCGCATTTGATTTGAGAATTCGTATTTTTGCGCTTTATTCATCGCTAACATATTATTGTTGAGCATCTTTCCTGTCGTATTGTATACTTCCCCATCTTTTTCTTAGTTGGCAGGTGAGCACGGATTTGAGTGCTATGGACCAATTGGGATGATTTTAGCGTGGATTATTTTGGGAAGATTTTTAATATGAGTTGAGAAGACTTGTATTTATTTTGATGTATAGAGCATTGGAGATTTATTTTATTTCGAGTTAGATGTTGTATTTATTCGAGAGAATTGTTGTATTTATTTGAAGAGATTTGAGATTAGTTGATTCTCTTATATTTTGTATTGTGGAATTTTTAGATGCTCTATACCTTGTGATTTATGGAATTGATTTAGTTATTCGACAGTGGCGCTCCGTTCGCTCTCCCCGGACGGGCGGGGTGTTACATGTAACAACCCGCGTAATTTTTGGGGTATTTTTCAAAATAAAGAGGAAAAAATAAATTTTGAGATAAAATTATTTTTATTGCTCATATATGTTGGATTTTATTTATAAAGATGAGAATTTCAAACGGTTTCGAAATCGAAATTAAAATGGAGATTTAATTGCATTTTTATTATTTAGAAGAGTCCTCAAAACATAAAACTCTCTAAGAGTCCTCGGAACATAAAACTCTCTAGTAAAAATAATATTTTTAGAAATCCGACCGTCCGATCAAGCTGAATTTTTGTCAAAAGTCCTGTCTCGCCGTTCGCTACAACGTACTAAAATTTTAAGTGATTCTAATGGTCCGATCTTCCGAAATTAAATTGTTAGTGTTTGTATCTAATTAGAACTCTTTTCTTAATCAAACTCTTAACCCTTTATATATCAAATAATTCGTGGCTTGGCTTTTCAAATCACTTTTTCTCAAACTTTTCAACCAGAAGACCTCTCCAAAATTACTTCCTTTCATCTACAAACCATAGCCCCAAACTTATTCAAGATTTCAACCTTGTATTAGAAGGCTTATTTTGTGTTTTCTCGAGTTTGGGCTAGAACGAGACTTGATTATTTTCGAGAGAAAAACGGGATGGTGTGATTAGATTTTGAGGCGGAAATTATGTGATGATTCTTGTTGGTTCTTTGTGGTGGTTTAAGGTATGGGGTTTTACACAATATGCTCCTAAATCTCGCGAGTGTTTATTCCATTGAATTCTTCTTAATTGAACTCATATTTTGAATTGTTAAATTCATTGAAATATGAAAAAATAATTGTTGGAATTATTTTGATTCGTGTGGTATTATTCATGTTGTCGTTGAGCACGTTGTCATGAGATTTTAATATGGCACGGAGGTTGGGCACCCGCCAAAATTCCTGCTTCCACGGCTATGTCTTGATAAAACATATGCGGATGGGGTGAGGCTTGGTGACCCGGTTATTGTGTTGTTGAGAAATTTATTGATAAATGCTATTGAGATTCGCATTTGATTTGAGAATTCGTATTGTTGCGCTTTATTCATCGCTAACATATTATTGTTGGGCATCTTTCCTGTCGTATTGTGTACTTCCCCATCTTTTTCTTAGTTGGCAGGTGAGCACGGATTTGAGTGCTATGGACCAATTGGGATGATTTTAGCGTGGATTATTTTGGGAAGATTTTTAATATGAGTTGAGAAGACTTGTATTTATTTTGATGTATAGAGCATTGGAGATTTATTTTATTTCGAGTTAGATGTTGTATTTATTCGAGAGAATTGTTGTATTTATTTGAAGAGATTTGAGATTAGTTGATTCTCTTATATTTTGTATTGTGGAATTTTTAGATGCTCTATACCTTGTGATTTATGGAATTGATTTAGTTATTCGATAGTGGCGCTCCGCTCGCTCCCCCCGGGCGGGCGGGGTGTTACACTTTGTTGAAGCTTCGGTTTGTTCCGGTGATTGGTTCCTACCCGCAAGTGGGCCACGAGGTTTGAAGCTCGGAGTTAGCTTGCAAACAGTTGTACGTGGTGGTTTGATCCTACCCGCAAGTGGATCAGGTTTAGTGAAGCGCAAAGGAGACAGGGGCTCTAGGCGCGTGGACATAGGCCGGGATTTGGCCGAACCACGTTAAATTTCGGTGTCATTTATTTTCCGCACTTATATTTATTTATTTGCGTATGCTTGCTTGAGTTAATATTTTTAGCACACTATCTTGCAAATAAATTAATTCCGAAATTTGACTAAATAAATTTTAAGGCTAAAATAATTATTTTTGAGTTAAATAATTAATTTCAGAATATCACTTTAAATTAAATACGAAATTTGATTTAATATTTATAGGGTGTTAAAATCTGCATCTCTGGTTGTTTAAATTAGTTAGTTGCATTTAGTTGATATTATTGGATTTATTCTTTATAGATTTATTAATCTGATATTTGTTTAAGTGATTTAAATTTACTCTTTTTCTAAAATATAAATTTGACTTAAAAGTTTGTATAAACTCAATTCACCCCCCCTCTTGAGTATAATCTGGGCAACAATTGGTATCAGAGCTAGTGCTCTTCTTATTTTTAGATTTAACAATCTTAGAGTTAAAGATCTATGGCAATTTAACTAGTTCAAAAGAGTTTCTAACATTTCTACTCGGTTCATGTTTTTATTTCCAACCTTAACACCTTAATAGGGAGAGTTCTACTTTAATTCTCGAATTCCCAATTATTAACAAAACCATATTTATAGATATAGATGTCCCCTTTTTATCTTTTCGTAACGTTACAATAACTACTCACAATGAAACATAACAAATTCCTTTTCATTTAACCGTATAATTATTCACATCATAAATATACAATACAAGCACCCCGAGGCTAAGCTGCGGTGCACACATACTCTGCTATCCATCCCGGTACATCACGTACATAAGGATTACAAATTTCGAATCTCTCAGGAATTGTTGGAATAAGCACCACACACAAAAATGGAGGCGAACATAATTCAACATATCCATGGTCACGTACATACCTACGCTCCATAGTCAGCTGACTTATTAGCTCACAAATAAGTCATTCTCTTGAACTATGCCCTCGAGGTACCAATCTAAATCCGGGCAACACAAAGATTAGATGGCCCTAAACGAACGTAAACCTCCCGTGATAGCAAGTATGGTAGGTATGTCATACACATAAAATCATATACTAAGTATTCACACATCTTAGATATCTCAATATTAATAAAGGTATACCCTACATCCTTATACCATTATTCGAATTTTATATATTTTAAGTCTTTCAAATATATAAAATTTAAACTGTCGACACGTCTCACGTCATAGTTTGTTATACTTAAAACCTATCTCAAAGGGATTTTTAAGTATTCTATTATTCCCACCTATAACGTCATTATTTATAAGGTCCCTACTTCTGCCCCGAAACCTCATTTCATCAATTTATTTAAATTTACTCTTTTAACCCAAATATTATCTCACTCACCGAATTTCATTAGAATAGAATAATTCCTCAACTGGATTCTAATTAAGGTCCAAACTTTATAATCATACCTACTGGTCTTCCTCAAGTTTAGTAATATTCATGAAGTCTCCAATGATAATTTTCTAAGGGTTAACATCATTAGAATTTAAATAGGGAAAACTTTACTCATTCTGTGAAGGTCGATCGATCGACCTTTACCTTCGATCGATCGATGGTGGTCGATCGATCGACTGATGAATGTCGATCGATCGAACGCACCTGGTATGGCTACGGACTGCTTCGTTCTGCAGTTTACATATCATCTCAAAACACCATTTTTATGCATGAAACTCTAATCTAACGTTATAGTATCATCATACAACCATCCTACAACATTGTTAACGTTCTCAAACCAATAATTCATCAACTAAGGGCTTTATTTGGGATCAAAACTTCATCAAGAACCCTAGTTTTCTACTTCCTTCGAGAACAATAAAAATCTCTTCTTTAATCCATTTTTAGATCATCAAGGGTTATCATTTGCATTCATAATTCGTCCTGAATATGTCTACATGCAATTACTAACATAGTTCATAGTTTTACATCCTCAAATTCATGGGTCTAACCAATCTTCCAAGATAAATTTGATAATTTCTCTAAACATGGAAAAGCATAGCATTGAATTAATTGTAATTAAACCACTTGCCTCTAATTTTTCTCTGAATTTGAGGTTGAATCTTGAAGGTTGAATTGTCCTCTCTCTCTCTCTGCAGAATTCTTCTCTTTCTCTCTCTCTACAAGTTCTTCTCAAGATGATAATGGAGGTGGGGTTGGTTTTTGCCAAGTTTAAGGTTTCTAAACTTCTCCCGTAGCCCACTACCTAGATTGGGTTGGAAATGGCTTAGTGGGTTAAGACTAAGTCAGATTTTTAACTCTAATTTTCGTGGATTTTAATTACCCAATATCCGAAATTACCAAACTACCCTTTTACATTGCCGGTATGGCCTAAAAATGCCCCGGGACCCAAACTAAACCCCCGGCTAGTGTTTTCTGACTATTTCGACCCTTCCGGATGCGTTGGCGCACTCAAAACGACCATATGGTTAATAGAAATAAAATTCACTTTTAATAATTAAAATAATTATATTCCTAACGCGACTGTCGCACGCGTCCCAACAAAATTTTCAAATTGCCGTAATTCAATCTCACGACAAATTTCATAATTCAATATTCATATAAAGCCATGTATACTCATTAAAATCAAATACCAACTCGCATCTCGCTAGTATTTTTATCCGGATTAATTTCCAATTAATACACATTTAATTCAATTAATCCCAAAAATAAATATCACGAAAATACGGGGTATTACACTTTACACCTAAAGTAGAATTTGAGTTCTTTCTTTAAAAGTTTCTCATGACTTTATGCAAACTTGTTATGAATGTTTATATTGATTTGCCTATGGAAAATATTCACACAATTACATTTCGCATTCACGATTTGCACATTTTATACTTCATATTTGAAAAAAAAAAATTGAAAAAAATCAAAAAAATAGTTTATGGAGAAAATTTTCCTTTCGATATTATCATTACTTGTGCGTTATTTACATATCTTTGCGATGATATGTTGCTTCTTAATGTGATGCTTTATATTTCATGATTAGTTTTTACTCCTTTGTCTGTTATGGATAAAAAGGGGGGAACATATTAAGGGGGAGTTTTATATTCTCTTTAAAACTCGTATGCGTCATGGTATCTCTTTGTTTCATGCGTGTAGGTTTCTTCCACGTTGATGATGAACTCATAGACTACACAAGATCAAGACAAAGTTGCCCAAGGGAAGATCAAGTTCATCTTGAAAACAAAGTTTCATTTATGCCATTCTGTATCTTGATCTTGGGAGGCCGCTAGGGATTGTTATCTTAGATGGGTTATGATTGTAATTTGGGTTTCAATTTTATTTGTACCGAAATAGACAAAGGGGGAAATTTGTAAGAGAGAATATTAATAATTTATCATAGCTCAGTATTTATTTTATTCTTGGTGTATCCTATTACAAACCGAATCATCGAACCCAACTTCGATATCTCCAAGATCGAAGACACACCAACAAGATATCAAGGTACAAACATGGATGTTCATAAATTTTATAAATCATATGTGGGATGTTATGTTTTAGAAAAAATCAAGGCATTTTTGTAAAAAGATTTTTTTATAAAAAAATAATTTTCTTGGCCTTGTTGAAATGAGGAACAACCTCATTTAAATGAGAATGATGATACCATTATAACAGGATTTTGACGCCTTTCAAACGAGGTTGGTTTTCTTTGGTAGAAGATTGTAGTTTGAAGGACGTTAGATGGGAATTCAAATGAAATTTTCCATGTCATTAGAATGAGTTGGAATCTAATTTGAACGAAACCTTTTTTTCATTCAAACAACTTCCACTTTTGTCGAAATGACTTGGGCCGACTCAAAATTCGTGAAAACCTTATAAATACTTGTTTTGAGAAAAAAATCGTAAGACTTTTCCTAAAACGATTTCTACATTTATAATCCAATGTTTTTCCTTTTTAAATTCTAAAACTCACTTTTAGACTCACAAATACATCATCCCCTTATGTGATTTATGTAATTTATGAAACCCTAGTTTCAAATTCCAATCATACACCTTGAGGAGATTACTCTATGGATGACTTGTGAACCAAGGGTTCAGTGCTAAAGAAGAAAAAAGGCTAATCAGTGGATCTTGAGAGCAAACCACTACTTGTGGACGGCTCTAGATCGAGTCGTATTCTATTGAAGTTTTTAAGACTTAGTGCATCTCATTTATTTTGTCTAAGTTTTGTAACTCGATTGTCTGTCAAATCATTTGATGGTGTTGAATATATGGTTTTGCCCTTTTAAGGGATTTTTCCTCATCTCTTGGGTTGATTGCATGCCTAGTTTGATAATTGAAAATTGGAACACATCTTGTATGCAAACCTAATTTAATCAAAGATAAAATTTGGTTAAAATTTAATTTTTGTGGGAACCTTAGATACAAATCAATCCATTGAATCACTTGTATTCTAAGTATGACATAGAAGAGGCTTGCACTTATAAGGTGGATCTCTAATTGTATAAGGTGATCTTGAAGCTAGGATCCAAGCTTAATATATATAGGGAGGAAATTTGTGTCCTTAGGGATAAAGACACACCTTTGGTCACTTTCCAGGACCATGATGCTACTGTTATTGAGAATCTAAAAGTAGGGGATAAAGAGAGAAATGTCTTGGACGAGAAGGTCTCTAGCTTAAAGTGAGCATTACTTGAGATATCCCAGTCTCAAAAGTTATTTGAAGAAAAAAAAGCAAGGTTAAATAAAGACCTAGAGGTGTCTTTTTAACTTATGGTTAACCTTGAGGATAAATTTGAAAAACTTTAGAGTATTGTGTTGGTACCCAATCTATCCTCAAATGACAAGATCAGTCTTGGTCATTATAAGACTTTAGATTCTACCCTGAAAGTCGATATCAACATTGCCAAATGTCCTAAGTTGACACCAACGCTTCCCCCACCAAAATATGTCCGAAAGACAATTAATTTAATTACCACTCAACCATATTTTTTCACCTGCTGTAAAGTGGAGGGTCGCCTTAAAGAGTGTTGTGGTCGGCTAGGGGAGGACTTAGATATAAAATTCGCATTTTAGGACTATTAAAAATTTACACGAACACAATGAATACCTAGTTAAGACTTCCCAACAAATCATAGGTGAGTTAGATAAGACTTCCCCTCCCTAAGTGGGTTGTGTTACAAGAATGGATACGCATGGGAGAAGGAAGAACAAGGATGAGATAGTTCGTCCCGATCTCAATGCCTCTCTAGGTTAGGATTTTATACTTTACATCAATTGCCTTATATATTTTATGCTTTATTTTTTCTCCTTTTTATATTGTTTGGTTTGTTTTTTTATTTATATACGACAAATACATAATGATTTTTATTCTTTTAAGTCATTTAAAGAAAAAAAAAAATTCTTTGAAATAATTTATGAAAATACAAAAAGATTTTATTTTTTTTAAGTTTTTGTGGATAGCTAATGGTTATTTGGGAAGACATCATGCTATCTTATAACTTATTATTGATTAGAATCTTAGGAGAGTAGATCGTTTTACTCATGTTTCTCTTACAATTTTTTAGGATTTCACCAAGAGCAACTTATGTTGCATATGTAGTATTCATTTCCACATTGCACATATATAAACGAATTGAACTAGGATGCATCCTCGATTTTCATCTGAAAATTTTATATTGCATGTGTTTGCATTCAATCGGGTCATACATTACATTCTAGTTTTTTTAAATTCCCATAATGTGGTGAAATCTCCATTGAAAAAAAATACTTACACACACACACACACACACACACACACACACACAGACACACACACATATATATATATATATATATATATATATATATATATATATATATATATTCTCATAAGATTAATGATAAAAAAATGAAATATCTAAGCTAAAACATACTCTCATAGAATAAGAAGAAAAATATTTAAAAAGATCACTTTTGAGGGAGATATAAATTGAATACCAATGGGTGTCCAATTATTCCGTATAACATATTGTTTTTACCACCTTATTGACTTGATTAAATTTCCCATGTCAGCTTTAGGTCTTAATTGTTACGAACCCTTTATAAAATTAACTTTTTAAAAATATTGTTGACTTTTCTGTGTGCTCAACTATAGGCTGAATCTTGGGTTCTTATATAACACGGGTGGGATAATGTACTGCTCTAAGTTTCGATATCATTACTTTTTCCACTAGATAGCTTGTGTGGGGTCAGTGATTTTTTATATTATTCTCACATTAGTGAACCGCTCTATTATGTCATTTTTTTATAATCTAAAATTTGAATCTTTATATATATATATATATATATATATGTGTGTGTGTGTGTGTGTGTGTGTGTGTGTGTGTGCATTCATAATTCATAATTCATTGTACATTTTTCTCATATTCCCATTATAGAACTTTTAAAGATCCTATGATCATATTATTTCTCTTGTTATGTTAGTTGAGGTTAGGAATATATACTTAAGTTTAGCACTTGTATATATCCTCCGTCTTTGTGCATTAATTAGATAATGTACGGTGCTCATCTTTTTTTCTTCCTTCCACTTTTCCCATTGTCTATTCATGACAAAAAATGGGGAGAAGTGATTAGATTAGGGGGTCAAATTATTTAAACAGTGAGATAGAATCAAGGGGGAGAGATTATTTTATTGAGAGGGGACAATATTTTACTATGCATGCATTATATTTTTAACTACACGTCTTGCTTATTTTATACCTATCTTGTATCCTTTTTACATCATGTGGTATGTGTTACATATGTTGAAGGGAATAGTTTATCAAGTCTTCCAATCACGTATTGGGTAGCAATTAATGTAGATGATGATTTCTTTACTTTTATGTCGTGTCTTTTTTTAATACCGGAATTGACAAAAGGGGAAATTGGTAAGAATATAGTTCTCCTTGGTGTCTAAATTTTAAATTCAATACATTTTTTTAGGTTTATGTCAATTCAATTGCAGATCATCTACACAGATAGATTATACGTCTACAACACAATGACATCAACTTGGCATAAATATACATTACAACAAAGTTTCAATCCACACAATTAGATATTACATGAGGCAAAAAATTATTTTTTGACAAAAAAAAATTAATTTTTTTATGAATTTTTAAATATTTAAAAATGTTTTTAAGAGAGTTTTCCCTAGTTCTAGTGCATTGAATTATCCATGATAGTCCTTCAGTGGCACTTCAAAAATCCCCTCATAAATTTTTCACGTTCACTAGTTCTAAGAATCCTAAATGAGAAAAACACAAAACAACTACAGTGCAAAAGAAACTTACTCGTGACCATGATTGGAGGAACCAAAAATCAAAAAATTTAAGTTCCACTATAGTATCTTATATCTATCGCTATTGCGAGTGCATCGGTTGTCAATAGTAGGGGCTGGTTTAGTAGCGAATGCATGAACGTAGAGCTGGTAATTTTGACACGATATGATGTTTATAATAATAACTCAAAATGATACAAATATGACACAATTCACTTGTACAATTTTCACCTTTTTTGGCCTCTCATCTAATTCTTTTATTGACTGCATTTTTTGTTTTTTCATTTTGCATCGAAGAAGAAGAAAGATATACCTTGTGTCTCAGAGGTTGATTTTGTCGACCTAAAGATTATTTGGTCCATCAAATTGAGGATTGGTGAAGATCATCCTCGATCTGCCTCTATATTGCTCATCTATCATAGTTCAATCACCTAGTTTTTTTGCTCACCCAACAAAGGACATTCCTAAAGCCCCCATTAATCTAGAAGACCGAACTTCATTATCTTCCACTGTTAATTCTGAACCCCCTCAATAAATAAAAGGGAATTTCTCTTCATGGGAACCACTTCATCTTTTGAATTCTTAGACCTTTTCCGCATGGCGACCAACATCTCTTCTTCGAAAATGGTTAAGTGGAAGATTCCCAACCTTCTCACTGGGTCCAAGTCCCCCTCCTATTGAGGAAAAGTCTGATGCTGGGGTACCCAAGCATTCCATTGTGGCAAAAAACTCTCCAATGAAAAATCATGAGCCTCAGCTCAAGAGGCTGAAGAGGGGTCATACCCCAAATTTAGAGTTAGCTGGGAAAATTCAGGCCAAAAAAGGATAGAGTAGTTCCTAATTAGTTTATATCAACTCGAATACAACTTTTTATCTTCCTTGAGCAAGGTTGATCGACCGTGCCAACCATAATTTGGCTTTGGTGAGTGTCATTTCATATTTCCCTGTTGTCATGTATTACAATTGTTTGTTACTAATTTTTGTTAATGTTGAATTTTTTTGTTCTTACTTGACTACGACCAACTATACAGGAGAGGCGGTAAGCTAAATGAGTCCTCTATAGATGTGGAGGAAACTTTAAAAGGCCTTTGTGAATCCCTAAAGGTTGTAAAAAAGCTCATGAGGATGATAAGAAGTATATAGAAGATAACATTAAGGAGATGGAGGATGGGAAGACCCATAAGTTAATAAAGCTACGGGAGATGCTATGAAGAAAGTCGACCAGGCTGAGATGGCTGAGAAGGCGGCTAAAAAGGTTGTAAAGGAAGTCAAGGGAGAGGTGGTAATGTTTAAAGCCAAGGCTAAAAAGGACAAGGAGGGTGCCTACACTTGAGGGTTGGATAATGTAATATTCATTGATTCCATTCAAGTGGAGTATCCAAAGAAGTCCTCATTCAAAGAAGGCTAGGATGCACCCTAACTGAGGTCGGCATTATTGTTGTCTCTAACCTCTTCCTCCAACACAATCAAATCACTCCTCTATAAATTAAATTAAGGAGAAAATTAATTATGATGAAGAGTGGATGGCTGAGTCCTTTATGCCTCAGGAATAGATGGTGGTGGTTTCTCGACCAGAGGATAAGGTGACCCAAGACAAGGAGAAGGTGTAATATATAGGGCTTCTTATATCTTTGCTTTATGAACTTTTGATGTAGTTGCTCCATTATCTATTCGTAATACTCCAAAAGTTTCAATAAAATTTCTCCTTTTTTAGTTATGATGTTGTACTATTTAGTGCATCCTTTTTCTTTCCTTAGTTATGTAATATCATATTCAATTCAGATTAACTTCAAATACAGATCGCTGTTTAAAGTGAACTTTTTTGAAGGAGTAGCCAACTATTTGGAGGTGGTCATAAAGAGACAAAATAAGAAGAGATAGAGAAGGTTCTTGACCTGGATGTCTTCGAGCAGGCTAAGGATTCAAATGCGACGGTTATTAAATAAGGCATTTTGACCAACCTTCCACTATGAGTGGATTCTATAACTTCAAAATGATCATAAGGATGAAATTCTATATTTATATGTTGACTATGAGAAAAAAAAAATCTTCTTCGGAGTGATAGTGGATTTGATAAGAAGTTACAAGAGTCATCTTTGGCATATTCCAAGAAAGAATTTTTGCTACAGTCAAACATGAGGAGTGCTCGTGATGTAGCAGTCTTGTAGAAGAATAAAATAATTTATTATGGTACGAATTGGAGGTTTTTAATAAGGTAAACATAACTGATCAAAGTTAAGGAGCCTTATTCTTAGAGTAGGAAAATTCCTGGTTAATAGAGGAGTAAGAGAAGTAGAAGAAATCAAATAAAGGTGGTTAGTGTTATCAACAGGTGGTTTTGCCTCGTCCGTCAGTGAAAGATAAGAGAAATAAAAATACATTTTCCAGCTAAGAAAACCTCATAAAGAATCAGTTGGATTCTATCAAAAGGTTAAATGAGAAAATTGATAACCTGAATTATCATTTTTGCAAACGGCCTCGCATAAGATGGATGAATGATTATGATGAGGCATTGTCACACTTGAGCACTGAACTTGAGCAAGCCCATAGAGAATGTTACAAGTGGGGTTGGTTAAATTCTCTCACCATGATGAAGTTATCAAATAAATATAAACTTTGGTATTGGCAATGATCCTCAATGTTTAGATCAACATGTTGCCCCTTTCAAAATGGACACTTCTTGGATACTTACGAATTCAATCCCTATTAGTTTGATTAGGAAGTATGTTAAGGATTATGGTATTCATGGATATGATGTCCTTAGTCGACCTTTTCACTTATTGGATAAAGCTAGTTCCAGCAGCCAATCGAGTTTGGGGACTTGAGCACAATAGTTATTCCTTCTATGTTGGACATTCCTCCTATTGGGGTAGAGAAGGCTTTGGGAAAGCACATGTTGACTGAGTAGTTTGTGTTTTTTACTATTGAATGTTGCTATGTAATGAGGTTATGATATTAGGAATAAAATGCTTTGATTTCTTGATTGTGTGATTACGTTCTAGTGGTAGTTTAGTCTTATGATTGTGTTGTTGGTAGTAAGCTGACTAATCGTACTTATTGGTTACCAGTTTGGACAAACCCATGTTGTCCTACCTTAGGCTCTACTAACATGCCTTCGCTAGTGGTCACTCAATTGGATCTTGTCGTTTGACCAAGTGCTTGTGTTAGTTACCATTGTTGATCAAATGTTTTAGGAATGTTCCTTATTCGGTCTAGTAAGGCTTGTTATTCTTGACACTAGGGAGTCATAAAGGAAGTTTTATACTTGGGACTTCCTGTTCCTGACCTTAAAGGGTCATACACGAAGTTTTATGTTTAAAAATTCTCCTGCGTGGCTTTTCCAAATACGAAGTCATACTCAAAGTTTTAATTTGAATTTTTGGAATTTAGTTTTTCTTGTTATTTGAGATTTCCTAGCACATTTACCACTTTCAGAAAATAAAATATAAAAAGGAAGAATTTTTTAAAAAACTTTATTGAGAATTGAAAAATGAGTTATAGGAAATAATAAATGATAATATTTCCTCAGATGCTTGGCATTCTCCGATTTTCTAAATTTTTCTCCTTACGGGGTTTCAAGACAATAGGTGCCAAGTCAGATGACTGTAGAAATGCGATATGGACCGTGCCAATTTATTCCTTTTCCTAAGAAACTTCTTCAATACTTAGTCTGTTTTTTTTAGATTGCTCGGTTTACCCTCCCATTATGAAACCATGCAGTTCGTTGTTGGTATGTTTCCATGCACAATTTGGCATGTTCTCTAACTTCCTCAACCAAATCCATATCCAACCATCTCATGAAATCACTCTTAGAGGAGTCAAAATTGAGTATTCTCTGAATAAGAAAACAAATTTCTATAGGGATTATGACTTTAGCCCCTAATGCTAACATATAGGGAAATTTACTAATGGGGGTTCTCAGCATGGTCTGACAAGCCCAGAGCAAACTTTTTATCTCATTGATCCATCTTCCCTCGACATTATCCAACATCTTCTTCATTCCACCGAAAAAATTTATTCATTACCATTGTCTGCTCATTGCATTGTATATGTCTGGGAGCGGAATAAAACTTTTGGATTTTTGATTTGATACAGTGATCTTTGAACTCCGGGTTATCAAATTTCATTCCATGGTCAGTGGTGAAGGAATATGGCATACCATACTAGAAAATGGTGTTCTTTCATATATATAATGGAAGACCTTCTCATAAGGAATATCCACCAGAGGTTTTGCTTCCACCCACTTGGTGAAGTAATCTATCACGATGACCGAATATTTAAATCTTCCTCTTGTCTTCGGTAGGGGCTAACTAAGGCAATTCCCTACCTGGAAAAGGGACATGTGGATGTGATTGGCGTGAGAGTAGCTCCAGGTGTCCTGTAAATGATATCATGTCTTTAGAATTTATCTCAACGCCTTGCTTAAGTTGCACAATCTTATTTCATGGTGGGTCAATAATAACTTGTGTAACCACTCACGTGGCCAATATTTTTCCTACTGAATGGGCTCCACGGGATTGTTCATGTATTTCTCTAATTAGATTTTGTACCTCGAATGGATGAATGCAAGTGAGCAATGAAATATCAAATATATTTTATACAGAATTCCTCCTTCCATAACATATTTGGCTGGCTTATATCTTAGTTTCCTAGCCTCCTTTGGATCGATCGACATGATGCATTTCTTAATGTACTCCTTTATTGGATCTATCCATGATGGTCCTAAATATATTGTAATCATATCGATGCTCTCTTCACCATTACTCCGATTTATGAGGATTTTTAATGGAATGGTTCTTTTTAATTCAGTCCTGGTCACAAGATAGTCGAGCAAGTGCATCTTCTCGGGCGTAATTAATCCTAGGAATTTTAATTATTTCAAACATTGGAAATTTGGATATCCTATCTATGGCTTTGTCCAAGTACTTTGTCATAAATTATCCATTAATTATGTGGACACCCAATACTTGGTTTATAATCAGTTGGGAGTCGTTGTGTGCCTTTATCTACTCGAAACCTAGAGGGAATGACAATTCTAACTCGGTGATTAGTGCTTCGTGCTTTACTTCATTATTGGAGGTTTTGAACTGTAACCTCATAGCATATGCAGAGTTTATGCCACTCAATATGTTGATTATCATTCCAGCCTTGCTGCAAGAGGCACATGATGGTCCATCTACGTATATCTTCCTAGCGGGTGGTTCTTTTTTAAAATCCCCTTCAAATAGAATCCCATAATTGAATATCTTTTAACTTTGCTCAAGGAAGTGGGAGGATGGTTCTCGCTTTGGCAATGTCTTTGGTATATCTTCCTTCTGGTTGGCTATATCTATCATAGAGCTATCTTCTATAAAAGTCTGCTCAGTTGGTTAAAATTTTAAGCTCTCTTATGAAGAAGTCTACTCGATTGGGTTTATTACTAAGATCTCTTCCGTAGAAGTGTGCTCGATGTGTTTTTTTCATAAGTGAACTCAACTACGAAGTTAACCAGTATTTGGCCCTTGATTTTTATTCTGGGTTTATACTATATATCTCTCTGAGTTCCATAGCCCAATCCATCAACATTAACTTTTTATGTTTATGAATGGCTTGTCATACGGGAAGATCTTTGTAGACCGCGATAGTGTGTGCCTAGAAGTATAGTTTCATTCCTCCAGATGATTTAATTAGTGTTAGAGCTAATTTCTCCGACCTAGTAACAAATTTTGGCTCCTCGATAAGCTTTGCTTGCGTAGTAAACTAGTTTATAAATGTCGTTTCCTAGTCAGATAAGTTCCCAGCTAACTGTTGACTTAAACACAACCAAGTACAAGTAAAGCTTTTTACCTATGATTGGTCTCAAGATCAAGGGTGGAGACTCCATGTATTTTTTTTTAACTCTAAGAAGTCATTTTTCATTCTTCATTCCATTTGAAAGTTTTTTTAACACTTTGAAGATGGCCAGGAACCTATATATAGCCTACGAGACAAGTGCCACCCTACTAATCAACTTTTGCACATCCTTCTTGTTCGTAAGAGACTGGATGTTGATCAATTCTTGAATTTTTCCTCGATTAGCCTCAATGCATTTTTGATTTACTATGAATTCGAGTAAAATTTCATCATGTATGTCGAACACACATTTGGTCAGGTTGAGCTTCATCTGGTGTTTCTCTAATTGGTCAAATATCTATCGCATGTCTTTGAAATGATCGGTTGATTTCTTATTCTCAATAAACTTGTCATGCGTATTTACCTCCATATTTTTAATGATTTATCCTTAAAAAACTTTGTTCACTAGCATTTGGTATGTTGGTCTGACATTTTTAACTCAAAGGCATAACACAATAGCAGTATGTACCCCGACTAGTGACTCCTTGTCATCCGACTTCATTTTAATTTTGTTATGCCCTAAGTATGCATCCACGAAGCTGAGTATTTTTTAGCCGATAGTAACATCAACCAATTAACCAATCCATGACAATGGATGATGGTTTTTCGAGCAAGTCTTGCTCAAATCTGTGAAATTAACACACATATGCCATTTATTATTCCTTTTTTCACCATAACCACATTGACCAACCAATCAGGGTATTTGAAGTTTTAATTGAATTTTGCCTTTTGTAATTTTTCCACTTCTTCGTGGATAGCCATGCTCTTCTTGGGGCTAAAAAATCATCATTTTTGCTTTATCAGCTCTACATCCTTGAGATTGTTGAGTTCATAGAATATGAACTTTAGGTCAATCCCTGACATAAACTCGTGGCTCTAAGTGAGAACGTTATTTCATTATTCGAGGAAATCCACTAGTTATTTCCTTACAGTTGGGTCTAGGGATGTGATAGTTTGCGTGTTCATCATCTAGGACTATGGTCTTTAATGCTTCCACAACCTGCCCCTTTACTAATTTTGCTTCCTCATGAGGGTCTATGGTTTCTATATGATTGGTGGTGGTGAGTTTCTTTAGTTCTTCTTAGTCGATTGAAGTGTAATAGAACTCTCTATCTTCAACTCGGATTCCTTTAACGATGTCGATCCCATAGTGTGTAGGGAATTTGAGGCCTTGGTGTACAATGGAGGGAACAACTTCAAACTTTTTCAAGCCGACCCTGTCAAGGATAATGTTACATACCGAGCTAATGGTTTTATCAAGGATGAAGACGCAAAACATATTTAGTTCCGTGGGTGGGCTAATTACCAATTATGACATATAAGTTGACAATTCCTAGGGGATACATCCTTTCACTGGAGAAACGAATAACGGTCCTGTAATAGGGCTTAAGTTTTCTATCTCGCAACCTTAATTTATTGAAGCAGTCGTAGAACATCATGTCGATTAAGGTTCCATTATTGACCATTACTCTGGATACTCTTCCCTCGTGCACCAACATCGTGATGACTATAGGATCATATCGTGGGGGTAAATTACTCCTGATATGTTGTCTTTGGAGAACCATTTTATTAGTGTATTTTTATTGACTTTCCTTAGGCGGTTATCAACATCGCTGATCAAATAGATCTATCGAATATAGGATCATGCTTTAGCTTCATTGAGATCAACCATTCTCTTAGCTATTTCATCAATACCCCTAGCGTTACAACCTGCAATAGAATGACATCGAAAATATATCATGTTCACCTTGCACAAAGTCTCTTTGGGTCTTTTTGACTAATTTGGGTCGTTCTCGACGTCACCATCCATAACCCCTTTGCTTGTCGTCTGCTATTCGTCATTGGGATTTCGATCTTCTTCGCCCATTTCACTCCTTTGAAGGATTTAATTTTCCCTCTCTATTAACAAATGTGGACAATTTTTTTATTTGGGTCTCTGTCTTTAGGGATATGTAGTTATCCGTACTATGCCCATGGTCTTTTTGTAGTTTGTAATACATGGATTTATCCCTTTGGCTTGGGAGAGATTTCAACTTATCCAGCCATTTTAGGTCCATGCTTCCCCGTATCTCCTCCAAAATATGATGTATGCTAATATTGAGAGGGTTATATTGACAGTATCTCTTAGGTTTATCCACTCTCTTATCCTTTGACTCTTTCTTCTCAGAGCCCTTGCTTTTCTTAGCTTTGGGGTTATGACATTATTTAGCAGCCCTGACTTCCTCAACATTCATAATCTTGTCTCCCTTGGCCAATAATTCAATCATGGTCTTCGAAGGGTCTTTATCCAGAACGTAGTACAGTTTCTCAACGAGCAAGCCACTCATTAGCACAGTGATCGCCGTCTTCTCTTCATAATCAATTAGCTTCAATTTCTTGCTATTAAACCGAGTGATATACTCATAGGTGGTTTCTCAACCCTTTGATGAACACTTAGTAGATGAGCTACCCTCTTGACAGGTTCGGCTCCAAAGCAGAAGTCACCGATGAACAAATCGACCAATTATTAGAAATTAGAGATTTTCCCCCTTGGTAAGTTATTATACTAGATTCTAACCAATCCTGTAATAGTGCTAGAGAATGCTAAATAGCTCATCTCATCAATGACCGAATATATATTAGTGATATATTGATAATGTTCTATATGGGGTACGGGGTTGATTTTGACGTCATATTTGAGGGTCACCACAAGTGGTTTGAACTTGAAAGGTTTAGGGTAGTTCACAATCGCGGGAATAAAGGGTGATTCCTTCATGAAATTCCTATGCAAGGTATTCTTGCATTAATCTATTTACCCCAAGAAGTCTTCTAATCTATGAATTGAACCCTTATAGGGATAGTCTTCCGGTTCGAATTTAACTGAAACAGTCTTAGCCGTTGGGCCATGAGATGGTGTTGATATCTCTTCATTAGAAGTCTAATCGACATGAACTAATCCTCTCACGTTATTTTCTACCTGACAGATCCTTCTTGGTAATCTCTAAATCCTGAGGGCTCTTTGTGATTATAGACCCTCACATCTCAAGGACCTAGACGATCAAATCTTGAGCCTCGACTCCGCCTTTGGATCACACTCATCCTTTCCCAATAGAATGAATGACCATCACAATAGTCCGTGGATCTTAGAGATGAGGTACCACCAGGATGATAGGTTTGGTTGTTAGTTGGTCTCAAGTGTCTAGATTTTATTCTCTTGTGCATCCCTACTGGATAGTGTCCTAACCATATAAGGATTAGGGGTAGCATTTATCCTCTTACGATAGGACTCGCTACAAGCCTAATAAATTGGGCCCACTGAACATAACAACAGATGTCACACTGCGATTTTCCCACATAGTAATGTTATTTTAGGTTACAACAAATATTGTAAAGGAGAAAGTGTACCTTTAACTTGCCTACACCTCTGTCGACTTCCAGATAATAGAGATTTAAAAATCCTATAACTCGTCATTAATTGGAGGGAAATTCCTTTTGAAAAGATAGGGAGAATGAGAAATCAGATAAGGAGAGAATTAAATTTTCAAATAAAACTTATGATGAATATCTAATGGGTGAATTAGGGAGTTTTATACTCAACTAGACTACTATTAGTTTCTGTTTTTGCATGATGTGGGTGTTTGGGCAAAATATGGCAACATTACCAAGGGTTAAAAATCATATAATGAAGATTCTACAATGCATGCCCAATTTATTGGCTAAGGAGAGTATTCCTTGGATCCAACAAAGGGCCAAGAAGTGTATTAGGTTGCCACCAATGCCACTATTAATTGTCAAGTAGGCTAAGAAATAATGACAAGGAAGTAACACGTGAACAACATACCGACAACTTGGGATTTCTTTCTTTTTTTTTACCCATGTAAGTTTTTAAGCCACTTTTGCTTTGCTTTAATCTAAATTCTTTTTGGCCTCTGGTTTTTAAAATTATGTAATGAAAATTTTAATTAAAGTGGATTTTTCTATTTACTTTGAGTTAAAGAAATAGGGTAGTCTATTGGAGAGTCAAATCAATTAGGTTGACATTTGAGGTTGATTATCATTAAATGTGGAAGAGCTTAGTTATAAATGTAACTTCCTATAATGTAATTCAGATATTTGTCTCACCACTTCCACCCTGTAATTTCGCATTGTTAATAAGAGAGATAGGGAGAGCATGCATCCCGAGGTAATCTTCATTTTGCTATCTAATTTGTGTGTAACTTTCCCCACGCTCTACCTTACATTAGATTTGATATACATGTGTGTTATTTTTAATTGCGTGAGATTTTAGACCACCAATTTACGAATAGATCTCATTTTAAAGGTTATTTGCACTTTATTATCCTCAAGTTTAGTTGCTTTTTCACTTCAAACCCCATTGTATCAAAAGTGGCACATAAAACTCCAAATTTTCTATATTGCTTCAATGTAAACCCTACTATTAAATTGACTAACAAAATGGTCAAACATGCGGGTAAATGCACCAAAATATTTTTTCTTGGAAAAATTCAGGGTTTAAAGTGGCATTCTTCATTGGGGTTTGAAGTGCAAAAGTGACTAAATTTCAAGGTAGTAAAGTGCTTGCAACACTTTTTATCAACTATATTAATTATTTAAATTTAATATAAAAAATAATCCTTTTTAACTCTTACTTTTTGTACTTTTAATTACTAGATTTTTATAACATATGCAGTACATGTTTAGTTATTTATTTTATAGGTAAAGATATACATTTGCAGATTAAAACCTTAATTCAATATTAATTCCAGAAAATTTACAGTTAACATGTGTTAAGTAATATACTTAAACCAAATCCAAAAGACCGTGAATGAAAATTAAAATCAATCTCACTGGCATATCCAAAAAAGCCTTCAAAAATTTAGTATCATCATATATAATGTTGAAAAGATTAAAACAGAAAGTCAAAAAGTCGGACCATCTCCATCAATTTTGATTGTAATATTAAGTTTTTTACTAGTTAAAAAAAATGCACTTGTTTTTTAGTTACATTAATAAAGGTCAACACTTGAAGCATTTTCTCTTTATACATAGGCGAGCTAAATCCCAAACAAATAAAAAGATATAAATAAAACAATATATTATATTAGAGTTAGGTGAGATGATGCTTTTGACTTGAATGTTTGGAGATGGGAACAGTATTGTTGAGAAAAAGGGGAAGCGCGAATCAAATTTGACCTTATTCTTCCACAAACGATACTTAATTGTGCGCTAAAATATTACTTGTGAGCATTGAAATTTAAATTTAATTATTATAGATAGAGGTTATTTTTAACAATAAGTAATTATGATGAGAATATTTAGAATAAGAATATCAATGATTTGAAAGCTTATAATTGGTTCTCTTTAAATAATTTCATATGAAACCAATATTATCTATTAATAACAAATATAAAAATAAATTTAAAAAATTAATATAGTTGATGAAATAAAATGGTTATTGGCACTTACCTTCCCTAATGTTTAGTCACTTTTTCACTTCAAACCTCAATGTATCTAGACTCTCACTTAAAACCCCAAAATTTGGAGGGAAAGAACATTATGACAGAGTTACCCTCATTTTTACTATTTTTGTTAGTGAGTTTAACAACGGGGTTAAAATTGCAATAATAAGAAAACTTGGGGGTTTTATATGCCAATTTTGATACATTGGGGTTTCAAGTACAAAATCTACTAAACTTTAAGGTAGTGAAGTGCTAATAGCCCATTTATAAATCACGTCGTAATTGATCTTAGGTGTTTTAATTGTCTGGATATGGTTGATTTGTGATCGAATTGGTAATGAAATATATTGAACATGTTTATAGAGATCTTAATTTCAAAATGACAATTTTCTTGATAATTTTCAATTTGGGTGAATTTCTAAATTGAAAAAAATGGGCCAAAACTTGTAACTAGTCGAATTCATCCCCCTTCTCCTCCCCCACCCCCATCTAAATAAAAAGGCTTTACACAGTAGTTTTTTGTGCATTTTCAAGAATTATAGTCAATCATATATAAATTAAACATCATATATCCATTTGACAAAACTACCTATATTCTAGACGTAGGAGAGATCCTATTTTATTAATTGGGTATAATACAATTTGGGATGGGTTTCACACTCTTTTTTCACATGAGGATGCTTATTAATTATACAATTTATCAAGGAAGACTTTTCTTGTGAACTATCCCCATATTTCTAATCACCTTAAGTAGCATATATATATATCCTTATTAAACCTTTAATACGGTAGTATATAGAGGATAATGAGATATTAACGTTAAAGATCAATAAACCATCCACGTGGAGGACATAATTGAATGATTACAATCAGTTAACCACTCGAAATGGCGCTTTATTTCACCCCAAATTCCTCTCCTTTTATACACAGGTGAAACACAAAATGTTTAGTCCTTTTATCTTCTCAACTTGATATTGGTAATTTTTTACACCCTTTTATCTTCTCACATTTCATATCCTTTTAGGTCTTCCCTTTCATAGCGTATTAAAAATTATCTCTATAGTGTGGAAGGATAAAATAGACAGAAGAGAGAGTGACAGATCACAGTGGTCCGTCGATGTTTTAATTTTTTTTTTCAAATTAACTAGGTTTTCTAATACTAATACTAATTTTGTTGATGTATAAATTTCAGACATGCAAGAGAAAAAAAACTAAAAGATAAAGCCACTGTGTGGTAATCGAAGGGGATAATGAGTTTGTTTTCTTTAACTCCCTCGCTTTGATTTTGTTTGATTAAATATATGATAATAAAGTCTGTAATAGCTTACCTGTATTTTTTGTTTGTAGTGATTTTAGAACCAAATATAATGTTGTATAATGATGGGTTTCTTCCAAAGAGTTTGACCTTTCAAAAAAGATGTTGACAATGGAAAAATAGGTTTATAACGAGTTCACTAAGAGTTCCTAATGGATTCTATTTAATCATGTTTTTATTATCTCTCACGCTTTTTATTTTCTTCCAATAAATATGTAAAAGTTGGTTTAAAGTTTTAGCCTCAATTATTTTATTTCATGAAAGTTGATATAGTCCGGGAAATTTGATCATTTTTATGAGAAGCCCATGAACATAGTATAAAAAATTAAGTTATTTAAAATGAAATTATGACATTTTGAACAAAAAAATTCTATTATATTGAAAGAAACTTATGTATTTCCATTATCAACTTGTCATTTTGGCAATTTTTATATATAAAATATTCTAGCGTGTTTATGTTTTTCATATCTCTCTCTCCCTCTTTTTTCCTTAACTCTGATCGTCGCTCTTTGTGCCTTTCATTTGATTCTTCCCCCAACCATTTATTCTTTCTATCCTATCTCATTTTGTAAGGGTTTTGATGATTGTGTAGTGCACTTAAATATTAGTAGGTAATTAAGTTGAGCTTTATTACTTATATATGGGTGAGTGGAGAAAGGAAAATGTATACCCTATGACAAAGTAATTATTTGGAGAAATATAGCAATGAATTCGTCGTATACTTTGTCGATAAAGGGTAAGAGTATAACATTCACACATGGAAGAAAGCTTTTGTTGAGACGGTATCCATTCCATGGATCTACATATACCCTACTCTATTAAAATAGACATTGTATTCCTTTTATTAGAGATTATTTGAAATATCTAATCAAATTTGGAGACCCATTAGATAATATTATTCTTTCCACTTGTTCATATCAAATGAATTTTCTACAAATTTCTATACAATTTTTAATACTTTTATCAACAGTTAATAATTTCGTTCTCTGAGTAATGCATGTATTAATGTTTGTAAACTGCACTTATATTTTTCAAATTTTACTATATTAATTACATAGTTTATCTTTCTGGTAGGAATACGTATGGAACAAAGTTGGGAATTTTTTATATATACTGAAGACAATAACGTCCATAATAAAGATTTTTTCTATGGATCGCAGACCATAATATATTCCAACAAAATATTATCAAATAGCCCACGCTTGGGTGGTGTTAGGCCAGACACCATCTAACATCAAATGAGAAGCACATTTACACATGACCACGACACACATGTTTTTTCACCTAACACGAATACATTCCATTTAAAACACAACACAACTAATGATTTTTACACCAACCTAAATATGATAATACACGGAACTTCAAGTAAAAACATGAGTAACATGCCACAATAACACAAACATGAAATGCCACAATTTCATTCCAAAAATCCCCACATGGAACACAACGGAAACAAAACATATTCTATCAATTTCGGATCTATTGTGAATCGTATTATTTTGTTGTGCCATAGTTGCCGCCAACAATTTTGGGTCCTTTTTTTAACTCATTCGCATTAAAATATTAGGCGTAATATATTCACATAGTGTATAAATTATTATATATTTATATTTATTAAGACCATTTCCAAAAAGTTTTACTTATTTATTATTCTATCAAATATTCACGTATCGCTCTAGTAGAAAGCTAGTTTTCAATTATATGGTATGCATGCCTTCTTATTAAATTTAATGGCATGGTTATCACGACCCAGTTGGGTCCGATATAACACAAAATACATTAGAATCTTATCAACACTGAGATAGAGGCTTTAAGCTACCTAATACAATGCTAGTAGTTCAAAGAAATCATTAGGACACCTTTTACTAGAAAATGATTATTTTTTAATATAAACTCTACATTAAGTTTCTTTATGAATTGGCATAAAATACCTAGAAGCTTCTAAGAGAAATCTCAGTTCATATGCTAAAATAGAGGTTGGTATACTGTACCAATATGTATATAATTATAGCGTCCAAATGTTAATTTTTTGTTTTATAAAAATCACATAGGTTAAAAAAGATAACATCGTTGAAGAGTTGACATTCTCACACGGACCATCGCTTGGGCTCATAATTGGGTAATAATTTAATATAAGAGGTGATAGTTGTTATTATTTTGAACTCAAACGAAACAATGAGTTATGCGTGAGAGCAAAGATTCAAATGGTATCGTTATTTGTCAAACTAGTTGTAAGGTCGCGCGATGCGGGAGCAAGATGCAATGTGCGGAACATAGGAAAAAAATATCTCTCAAATTTTCCATAAAAACTCCCAATAAGAATGATGCAGAAGATTGAAAACTGAAGAGAATAAAAGAATTTTTATAGAGAGAGTCTAAGAGATGAACCGATCTAGAAATTTTTTGGCCAATAACATCGTAAGTCGAAAGGATGAATTGGAATCCGAAATTATTGGTTAATAATGCCCGGTTTCTATAAACAACTGAATGTGTGAGTGCAAATTAATAACAATTAAAATATCCCAGAAAGAAATTAAATAATGAATGTAAATATGTCAATCACACAACACACAAATATATGTGTTTTAGAAAATTACCTATGTCCACGGAGAGGACAATGCATTTCTATTAGTTTCTCTCAAGGTTTTTAAATTTACATCACCGTTAGCCCTGGGGTGTAGGATGTATTTATAGTTGTGTAATAACGTAGTGGTTGAATTAGTTAAGGAACTCCCTTGTCTTGAGATAAGCTCGTGTGATGATTTCCAAAATATCTCATCCGAGATTTTGGTTAACCAATGTGAGTTGATTGTAACTGTTAACACGTTTGTAATTATCTTGATGGAAATAATCCTTATTATTAATCAGATGGGTTGGTTGTGCTTCAAGAACTGTTGGGCTTGGTCGGCCAACCTTGGATTGGGCCTAATTTATATTTAGGCCCCCACAATTGCCCCTAAAAATCCTGACCAAAGGCCGTTGGTCCAGACAATTTTACTAATGTCATGGGCCCAATGATCCATTATCATGAATTTAAATCAGCGGGTCACACTTGTAATTAAGTTCAAAGGTCCTCTCTTCCAACCAAAGAGTGAAGCGCCAAAAAAAACCTTAGTTCCTTCACCTTATGATTATGCACGATCTTTCAAAGTGGGTTTTCTTCCACACTTGACACCAAATCATCATCTATGTTCTTAGTCTTCTGCTACCAAAAAACTTTAGATCTTCTTCATTTTTATTCTTCATCTTTCGTTGTAAGTATTTATCATGTCCATCCTCATCTATTATTTTTGTAGATTTCCTCTTTTCCATTATGTTGTCTTTAATAGTAGTGATTAGTCCTTCTGAAAATGTCGAACACTACTCAAGGAAAAAAGTGTAGACGAGTTTAGAAAAACTTATTACATTCCTTCTTTGGTCACAATCGAATGTTCCCCCATGCCCAAAGATTTGGGGGCCATCAACGTGGGATAGTGGATTCACATCCTCACTATAGTCCAAGGGGATTGACCTTTCCCCCAAATCCTCTATTTTTAGAATATTTTGGGGTGGTCCCAAATCATTGTGTCCTAAATCCTTAGTGTGGAGACAATAATTGTGCAACACAAATAAATATGAGAGAAGTAATGACCAAGAAAGAATAAAGAAAATAAAATGCCAATCACACAACAACGGATGTACGTGGTTCGGCAAAGATGTGCCTACGTCCACGGTGGTGCAGTCCGTATTATTTCTCAATATTCTGGAGAATGAGTACAGAGAATACAACTTGTCCTTTTCCCCCGACCTAGGGTTTAATTTATATATGTGTATGTTAGTTAGTGGAGATGATGGGTTCCTCCTTATTAGCCATCTTCCCTATAACATCCCTCCATGGGATCGTGCTCCCCTATAGCTTCCCTTCATGGGGTCGTGGGGAAATCGGATCAATACAAAAGATGAGGGGCTTGGACTTTGGGCCGCTAGGGCTGGGCTACTCGTCCAGGCCTATAATACTAATTTCCGGGTACCCACAATTGCCCCTAAATTTGTTGTGCCATGAATGTGGGCCCAACAGATTTAAATGATTAGCCATAATAGCTGTGTTGCAATTCCTCGGGAGCTGTAGAGTCAATTTCTGGCGGCAGACGCTTCACTTACTGTGCGATATGATTAGATTTTGAAGGTTTGTTGGAATAAGGCTCATTTCTTTTCGTCGTTTCAGCTTTTCCAGCACTCTTCTATCTTCTGAGAACTCTTGCGCTTCGTACCTTCTACTTTCGATCTTCATTCTCGTTGCTTCTTCGTCATTTGACCTGATCTTCTGTCTTGTAAGTCTCTCATGCCCTTTGCATTTTCTCTTTGGTTTGTAGCTTTTCTTGTATTTTCCAATGGCGAAGATTGGAAATAGGTCAATCTTGGAATTTAGAAAATTCTACAACATTCCTGAGTGGGTGGAGATTGAGTGTTGTGCCTCGCCTCCTAGGAACGTTAGGGATATAGAGGATGCCCACTAGATTCATGCTTTGTTTCTTTCCCAGGGGGGACTTACTTTTCCCCCTAATGATCTGTTTTTGCATTTTTTAGCTATTTTAGTATTGTACCTGCACAATGTTAACCCAATGTATGGAAAATAGTGAACGGCGTGCATAGGATAAATCAATTGTATGGCACAAGGTTAGGGCTTGCCGAGGTCTTCTTTTGTTACTCCTTCTCTCGAACTAGTTCAGGTGTCCTGTACCTCAAAGCTAGGAGCCCTGATAGGGTATTGGTAGTAAATCTACCTGATTCGCATAAGGACTATTGGCAGGTAGGTTTTCTTATTAGGAATTGGCAGTTCTCTCCCCAATCTGAAGGGTCAAGGTCTGAAACATTCACTCTTCCCTTTTATGGGGAAGAATATATAGGTAGATATTTGTACTGTTGCTTCAATCTCTGCTGACTTATGACTTTTATAACTCCTTTCTGCGTTTTCTTTTACAGCGAGGTCAAGGAACGTGGAGCTTGCTCTTAGCGAGGTCCGAATTTCTGAGTTGGTTAAAGCTTGGAACATCAGAGAGCCTTTGGGTGACAGGGAACATCCCAGATCTGCCGCTTTCTTGTTAGAGTATAAGAACGTAGGCTCCAGCTTCATAGCACGACCTGTGGACAGTGTTCCAGAGTTTTCTTCCCTCGAAGAGACTACTGCCGAGCTAATCCAGTTGGACGAAGAGGAGAGGAGCTCTGAAAGTAAGCCTGTCAGTAATCTTGGTGGAGGGAGCTCTGTTGGTAGTAGTTCTTCTAATTCTGAGGAGAATTCTGAAGCTCAAGGATCGTCTAGAACTTCCAACGGTTCTGGTGAAGAGATGCCTCCTAGGAAGAATTTGATCAGAGATGATGACGATGATGATGACGTGCTCCTTGCACAGAGGTCCAAGAAATTGAAGTCTGCACCTGGGGTCATAGCTACCGGTTCTCGACCTTCTTCTCAGGAGCAAGAGAAGAAGAGGAGAGAGGAGGAGCAGGCGAGAGAGAGGGAGAGGAAAAAGGAGGAGGAGAGGAGGAAGGTGGAGGAGAAGAAGAAAGTGGAGGAGAGGAGGAAGATGGAATCGAGGGCCAAAACAGGTCAAGCCCTGGTCCCAGTATATGCCTTGCCTGAGGGGGCTTCGGTGGCCACTTCTCCTCAGCTAGCCCCTGCGTTGCTCAAGAGAGCAGTCCTACCTTCGGATCGCCAGAGGGCGTTGGGGTCCGATCAACTGGCTTTGCAAGCTAGCCAGAGGCTTGCCTTGGTAAAGTTCTCTTCTAATTCTCAATTTCTTTTAACAAGTCTTGATGGTTTCTTCTTCTTGATTTCTTCTTTATTCTTTGCAGTTTATGACCGACTTCTTTGTGCTCTATCGCTCTCGCGAAGAGCTTGTGAGGAGGAATGGTGAGCTGGAACAGCAAAAATCTGCTCTGGAAGCCAGGGGCTCTCAGCTGGAGGCCGACCTGAAGGCTGCTGATGCAGCTCGAGTTTCATCTGACCTGGCCCTTGTCAATTCTGCTCGCGAGAGAAATGATGCGGTCAGGGAGCTGGGCGAGCTGAGGAAGGCTTATGATCTGGTGTGCACAAGCAAGCTGGACCTTGCAGAGAAGAACATGGTTCTGGCCGAGCAACTGGAGGCGGAGAAAGCCCAGGCAGCCACCCTTAAGGAGGACTCGTACAACTCTGGCTGGGCTGCTGCGTATGAGGACGCTGAAGTTTATATAGGCTATATCAGCCTTCTGAACTTCAAGAAAGGGTGGAATAAGGCTCTCGTGGCTGCTGGGGTGGAAGTTGCATCCCCACTCTTTGACGGCCAGTCGTGGATGAGGACCCTGCCTCAACTGCTGAAGGCACTGATCCTGTCTCTCAGGCGACTCCTGCTGGCGCTCCTTTGGTTGAGAGGACAGAGGACACCCCTGCAGAGGGTAATGCCCCTACTGATGCTGATAAGGACAAGGGACCATCCACCTCTGGACCACCCGAGGGTGCTAATTGATAGGGCTGCTTTGTAATTTTTTCTTTTTCAATCTGATGTAACCTCGTTCCTTATTAATGAAAAGACTTCATTTTTGTTTATGCTGATCTCTTTCTCTTCTCTCTCTTTTACTTGTAGTTGTTTGATGTTGATGACTATATTCCTGCTACCTCCCAACTGGGTAGGACTCTTGGTCCTAATACAAGCCTTGCTGTTCGCCAGGACTTTGTTAGGCTTTGTAAGTCACTTAGGTCTAGGAATCAGAAATATAAGGAGCAATCCGAGCTGGTGGCTAAGCTGAAGGATAGGCTCCAGGAAATGAAAGAAATCGGTGCCTCAGTACAAGAAGTAGTTAGTGCACTGAGAGCAAAGTTACTGGAGGCCACCAAGATTAACCAAGTTGGGGAGTTCCTGCAGCAGGAGAATGAAGACCTGAGGCGGGAGGTCTCGAAGCTTAAGGAGCATTCGTCGAGCACCGTTCCAATAGTCCTGCAAGGCTCTTCTTCGTCGCGAGCTGCTCGGCCTCCCCTCCCGCGTGCTGGCAGGAGTGCCAGGGGTAGGAACAGGGAAGCCGTCGAACAGCGGGAGATTGGGGAGCTGCGCGACGATGTTCGAAGAGCTTATGTAATTGCTGCTGGGCTCCAGAGGGACGTTTCCCGACTGCGGCATCTATTCAAGAAGGGCCCTCGCCAAGTGTGGTCTGATGGCTAAGATGAGGGATGGCTGGATGCTCCCACGAGACTATCAGAGTTCGAAGAACTTTCTTTCATCAGAGGGTGGTTGAGTGCCCTGAGAGAGCTGCAGGTCCCGAGGAACTCGGTGTTATGGTTTCGACACGAGATGTCTTCCTCCACTCAGATGCCCAATCCATTCAAGAGGGATTATCGATGGATCCCAATTGATGCTATTCCCCGGCAACTATTGGAGTTGGACGCAAATGAGGTCGTGGAAGAGCTAGCCCCCGCTCCTGATGATGGAAGGAGAGCTAAAGTTGATGATTATCTTGCTCGGAGGCTTCCACCTCCTTGAGATTTTGTTATTCTTTTTCTTTTTGATAATGTAAATGCTTTGGGCGAGCTTCGCCGACTAAACATGTATTATCATTGTTTGTAAATATAAAGGATTAAGGAAAAGTTCGCGTTTTGGGCAATTTTGCCGACTAAACGTGTTCATCCAATCTTTTTATATTTTCGCTGCTTCATAATCCTTTTTATTTTGTCATGCGAGTGTCCCCCCAATCCAGTATAATGCAAGAATACCATTGTGCCCTCACTTTACCTTTTAGGTTGTGTCGTCACACTCCCTTAGGCCTAAGTAGGGCAATTGGTGAAGACACACCTGGTATTGGATGTCTTCATCTGATCAGGATTTTGTTTAACCAAAGTAGGTTTGATGCCTAAGAATACTCTGTAGGTCTTCATATATTGCCAGGGGCAATGCTAAGAGGTCTGTCGTGCTTCATCACGATGACCTGAGGAGGGGTGTTCCCCTGCTATGTCGACCATTATGCCTGTGATTTGGAAGGGATGTGTAATAAAATATAACTGTTACTAATTAGGGAGTGATCAACTGAGAGATTTTCATTAGTGAAATGGGAAATGAACTGTCCTTTCACATAACGAATACAATAAAAGATTTAATAATAGAATTCCTAAAAATAGAATTTCTTGAGATTAGCTGTGTTCCATGCTCGTGGTATCTCCCTACCCTCCATCGTTTCCAAATGATAGGCACCTTGCAGGTCGTCTCTAATTATCTTATAAGGTCCTTCCCAGTTTGGGCCCAGCTTACCGTCTGATGGCTTCACTGTGTTGCCCAAGACCTTTCTTAGAACATAGTCCCTATTGATACCAAAATTAGTATGCTGATATAGACGAATCACAATAAGACACGTGTCGATCTACGTGGCACAATAGCAACGAGGAAGTCTATTTTCCCGACCAAGTCAGACTCACTCCGAGCAACAACTATAATCTGAGGAACTCCAGCTCTCCGAGGACCTCCAACACTCCGAGGAATTCCAGCTCTCCGAGGAACTCATGAACGACGAGCAACTAAGGCGGTTCGAGCTGCATCTCGACCACAGCATTGATTGCCAGATAATCAACAGTTCAACTATTCATTGAATGCTTATCATCTTGACGCACACGCTTGAAGAGCATTAAATGAATTACCCTTTCATATGTATATCATTTAATGTATCACCCTTTCAGATTATAGTCTCAAGGCTATAAATATATTGTATGACCCTCATTCAAGAGGGACCGGAATTTCTTGATAGTATTTGTAATCGAGAATTCCCAAATATTCAGCAATAACATAACAGTGGACGTAGGCCATTCATATAAGGCTGAACCACTTTAAAATATTTTGTCTCATTTATTTATCTGTGATTGAATAATTAGAGTAATCTAATTTTTTACATCAACAGATTGGCGCCGTCTGTGGGAAACGACTGTTGTTTTCGTTTTTCACCAAAAATCATTCATCATCAATGGAAGATAATCCGAAATCTAGCAATCGAAACGCTGGAAATGGTGGAAATCCTCCAAATCCCTCAGCACCTCCAGATCTGGCTGGGATTATGACGAATCTGGCTCAAGGACAAACCGCCATGCAAGAAATAATGCGGCAACTCATACAGACCCTTCATGGCGGTGCACCTGCACATTCGGGACAGCGAAGTGGTCAGAGGCAAACTTATTTACTTTCTTCACGATCCAGGCGTACAGATGCGTATCGTAATGAGGAGTCTGATGATTTATCTTATCAACCTGGGCAAACTTCATCAATACGGGCTACTGATACTGAGAAATGTATCACTCTCTCTCCAAAGAGACCAAGTGCCTTGGAAAGACTGAGTAGGGTATCTCCTTTCAGTCGATTAGGCCCTAGGAGGAATAGGAGTCCACCTAAGACCATGTCGAGGAGTTTTCGACAACCATCAGATCTAAGAGAAGGATCAACACAATCACGACCAGTTGCTCATTAAGATAGATCTCAGGAGGCCACATCAGAGCAATCAATTGCTCGAACTAACAAGCCCGAGGAAGGAAATGATGCGTGGAAAGGTTCCAATCAACGGTTGGAGGATATATTGGGAGAAATGGCTAAGGCGAAGAATCCCCTACAAATAACTTTTGTTCAAGGGACACCTTTTGTCCAGGCCATTGTGGGTTTTCCTACTCCATCAAAGTTTAAAGCACCTGTGGTGACCCCCAAATATGATGGAAAGACAGATCATGTTCTTCACATAAAGCAATATCAAGTTGTTGCCGACATCTATGCTGTCCCCGACGAGATGAGATGTAGATCATTATCAGGAACTCTTACTGGATCTGCCCAAATATGGTACAACAATCTTCCTCGGGGTAAGATTTCAACTTTCTTTCGGTTGGCCGAGTTGTTCATCGGCAATTTCTGTTTTGGAGCAAAGCCAGTAAAAAGGGTAGCACACTTGTTAAGTGTTAGACAAAAATCTGGTGAGAGTACTAGAGATTACATAACTCGTTTCAATAACGAAAAGCTGGAAGTCATAGATTATGAAGAAAAGACAGCAATCACCGCCTTGATGAGTGGGTTGTTTCCTAACAAGTTGTAATACACTTTGGCTAAAGATCCACCTATAACTATGTCAGAGTTGATGGCAAAAGCGGCCAAAATCATGAATGCCGAGGAGGCTATGGCTACGAAGAAGAATATGGATAAAGAAACCAAGGTGGAAGATGACAAATACAAGAAGAAAGAGCATAAGGGCAATGGCGGTGACAAGCATTCCAAGAATAATAAATCGTCATGGGAAGTCCTGAAGAAATTCGATAATTATACTCCTTTGAAAATGGGTATTAATCATGTCTTGGAAGAAATCAAGAATAACGAGGAAGTAAAGTGGCCAAAGAAACTGAGGTCAGACCCTGACATGAGGAATAGGGAGAAATATTGTGAGTTCCATAAGGATCACGGCCATATGACCAAAAATTGCATAGCTCTTCAGAACGAGATTGAAACACTCATCCGAAGAGGGAAGCTAGCAAAGTATGTTGATCGGGGAGGCGAAAGAAGAAATAATGACCGAACTAGAGAAAGGTCTAGATCTCATCGTCGAGCAGAGGAGAAAAAGAATATAAACCATGAAGATGATCCAGATGATGACCCCGATCTTCCCAAGAAACCAAGGCAGCCAGAACGAGAGGTATTTTCAATACGCTTTGGGTCATTTGATTGTAATGTCATTAAAGGAGGAGATGCGGGAGGAGGAGACCTTACTGCAGAAAGAAAAGCTTACTTCGGTGAGGCTCAGGCTTGCTCATACATTCAACGGATAAATTTGGCAGAAGAGGATCACCCGAGGAAGGTAAACAAAGAGAAGCTGGTCATCAATTTTTCAAAAAACGACCTTGCAGGTGTTCTTTACCCTCACGACGACCCTTTGGTGATCAAAATGAGGATGAAAGAGGTAGTGATTTCAAGGGTACTGTTAGATAATGGTAGTTCGGCAGACATCATGTTCTACTCATGCTTTGACAGTTTAAATTTAAAGTTATCTCAATTGGAGCCTTATCACAGACCTCCCCTGGGTTTTGCTGGCGAGAAGGTTTTTCCACTTGGGAAGATCAAGTTGGATATATTCATTGGAACTTGGCCTGCTTGCCGAACAGAAAGAATACGCTTCTTTGTGATGGATAAAAATGTGCAATCAGCTTACAACGTCATAATGGGAAGAGTTGGTTTGAAGAAGTTCGAAGCAGTTCCATCTACAGTACATCAGTGTTTAAAATTCCCTACAAATTTTGGAGTAGGAGTTGTGAAAGGTGATCAGAAAGTAGCTCGGGAATGCTATTATTCGTCTGTCAAGCAAGAGGAGCTTGAAGAGTCAAGGAAAAAGACTACTACCTACCAGGTGGATGAAGGTACAGAAATTGAAACACTGGATCCCAGAGACGAATCCCAACTTGTAAAAGGACAGGTGGTGGAATCTAAAGAAAATGTTATTCTGGACGACGAGCACCCTGAACGAATAACCCAGATAGGTTCGACGTTGGATGCTTCAATAAAACAGGAGTTGATAACTTTCTTGAGAAACATAAAGAAAACTTTTGCATGGAGTCATGAAGACATGCCATGAATAGATCCAAAGTTCTTATGCCATGAACTCAATGCGAATAAGGAGATCAAGCCTGTAAAGCAGAGAAGAAGAGTGTTTAGTCCCGAGAAGAATAAAGCCATACAAGAGGAGGTCGAGAATCTCCAGAAAGCCCAATTCATTGAAGATGTGAAATATCCAGACTGGTTAGCAAATGTGGTGATGGTAAAGAAGAAAAACAATAAATGGAGAATGTGTGTTGATTTCACCGATCTCAACAAGGCATGCCCAAAGGATCACTTTCCATTGCCCAGAATTGATCAACTGGTGGATGCTACCTCGGGACACGAGCTGCTCAGCTTTATGGATGCCTACTCTGGCTACAATCAGATCAAAATGAAACCTGAAGACAGGGAAAGTACTTCTTTTATTACCCCTAGGGGAACTTATTGTTATAATGTTATGCCTTTTGGTTTAAAAAATGTAGGAGCGACATACCAGCGGCTGATGAATAAGGTTTTTGCCAAATAAATCAGTTGCAATATGGAGGTCTATGTCGACGATATGCTAACAAAGAGCAAGAAAGCTGCTAATCATCTAGTTGACTTAGGTCAGACCTTTGATCAACTGGATAAATACCAAATGAAGCTCAACCCGACGAAGTTCACCTTTGGAGTACGAGAAGGAATGTTCCTCAGGTACATCGTCAACCAGCGAGGCATTGAGGCGAATCCAGAAAAGATCAAAGCTCTTTTAGGGTTACGATCTCCAACGACAAAGAAAGAGGTGCAGAGTCTTACAGGACGAGTTGCAGCGCTCAACAGATTTGTATCCCGAGCAACTGATAGATGCCTCCCATTCTTCAAAACACTTCGGAAAACTTTCGAGTGGAATGATAAAGGTGAAAAAGCCTTTCAAGACTTGAAGAAATATCTGGTAGCACCTCCACTGTTATCTAGGCCAGTAATGGGAGAAAAGTTATACTTATACCTGGCAGTATCAGAGAATGCAGTCAGCTCGGCATTGATCAGAATGGAGAATGGAGTCCAGAAGCCAATTTATTACACAAGTAAGGCTTTCCGAGGTGCAGAGATCAGGTTCCCAAAGCTGGAAAAATCGGCATTGGCATTAATTGAGGCAAGTAGAAGAATGAGGCCATATTTCCAGGCCCATACCATCGTCGTGTATACCGACATGCCATTGAGACAAGCCCTTCATAAGCCAAAAAATCAGGGAGACTGATGTATTGGGCAATAGAGCTCAGTGAATATAATATTGTGTATGAACCCAGATCATCACTAAAAGGGCAGGCTGTAGCAGACTTTATAGCAGAATTTACATATCCTGATACCCCCGAGGAACAAAAGTTGCTCGCTGATCAACCTGTGGATATTACAGGATCAACAGACATAATCTCAGACCAACTCCGATTGGTAAAAGGGCTTGTGGATGTAGAAGGATCATCAAATTCGAGCTCAGACCAACTCCGGTTGGTAAAAGGGTGAGAAGAGATGATCGACGAGGAGCAAGAAATATCAGGAGAGGATAAAAAAAAACAACAAATATTTCACCGAGGAACTCTGTCAGATAAGAAATTTGAAGACGAGTTACCTACATGGAGATTATATGTAGATGGGTCATCTTGCACAACGGGTTGTGGAGCAGGGATTGTTTTAAACACCCCAGACGAGATTGACGTGGAATATGCCTTGCGATTCCAATTTAAAGCTTCCAATAATGAGGCTGAGTATGAAGCCTTGATAGCAGGTCTTAATTTAGCAAAGATTATGGAAGCGCAACAAGTAATGGTATTCAGTGATTCTCAATTAATTGTGAATCAGATGATGGGAACATATGTAGTTATAGGAGAATTAATGGCCAAGTATCATGCAAAAGCGATGGAGTTATTGGCCGAATTTGATGCCATTCAGTTGATCAGAATACCAAGAATGGAGAATGCACAAGCAGACGCATTGGCCCGACTAGCATCAGCTACTCGTACCGAGCTGCGAAGAACGATACCAATTGAGGTGTTAGAAAGTCGAAGCATAGATGAAGACCCGACGATGAATATTATTACTCTTGATTTAGGACCATCTTGGATGGATCCCATAAGGGCATATGTTGAGAAAGGAGAATTACCAGAGGATAAGATCGCTGCCAAGAAATTGAAGTTTAAAGCTGCTCGGTATGTACTAACTAATGGTGTTTTGTATAGACGAGGAATTATGGAAGGTTTGCAAAGATATGTACATCCCTCCGAGGTGAAAGAATTGGTTGAAGAGATCCATGAAGGGTCATGTGGAGCCCATGTAGCAGGTCGAACACTTTTGCAAAGGATGATGACGCAGGGATACTACTGGCCAACGATGAGGGCTGATTGTATAGCCTATGCTAAGATATGTGATAAATGCCAACGTTTTTCATCCATCCGACGAACTCCACAAGCATTGTTGACACCCATAACTTCCCCTTGGCCATTTACCATGTGGGGAATGGATTTGGTAGGACCACTGCCAACGACCCGAGGAAGATTCAAGTACCTCGTCGTCGCAGTGGATTATTTTACTAAGTGGGTAGAAGCTGAGCCTCTGATTGATATGACATACGAGAAGGTGTACCAATTCGTTTGGAAGAACATCATCTGCCGATATGGTCTCCCTCATGCCTTCATCACAGACCATGGAACATAATTTGATAACGAGGAGTTTGTCGCCTATTGTCATCAGTCAAATATTTTGAAGGTTCATTCAGCACCAGGCCATCCTCAAAGCAATGGGCAGACTGAAGTGACGAACAGAACATTACTAAATGGTTTGAAGAAGAGGCTAAGTGAGGCTAAAGCTAATTGGATTAATGAGCTACAGTCAATATTGTGGGCTTACCGAACAACTCCCCGAGCAGCAACTAGAGAATCACCATATATGCTGGCATTTGGAAGTGACGCTGTAATACCTGCCGAGTTGGGTCTTCCAACACACAGAGTGCTGAATTTCAATTCCCCAGTCAGCGACTTGATGAGGAGATTAGATTTGGACATGCTCGAGGAATTTAGAGAAGAGGCAGCCATTAGGAATGCTGCTTACCAACAACGAACAGCTCTATTCTACAACAAGAGGGTGAAGAAATGCGACTTAAAAGAAGGAGATTACGTGCTAAAGAAGGTCGTTCAGAAGCACAATAAGTTGGAAGCAAACTGGCATGGACCTTACCGAGTTACAGAAGTTGTTCGACCAGGAACTTACCGAATAGAAACTCTAGAAGGAGAGGAATTTAAGAATGCATGGAATGATGAACACCTACGCAAGTATTATCAGTAATGTAAAATGTAAAGCAGTTCCATCAATATGAATAAAACGATGATATTTCACAATCTTCTCTCCTTTTATTGAAAGTTTTTCGGGGAATACTAGTGTTTAACACTACGCTGCTCGGCAGTAAAAAGAAGACGATAGTTCGAACCCAGACCAACTTCGGCTGGTAAAAGGGCGAGAACACCCCATACTCTTTTGGTTAGGAGGCGTACATTAGCTCAGACCAACTCCGGTTGGTAAAAGAGCGAGAACACGATAGTTCGAACCCAAACCAACTTCGGTTGGTAAAAGGGCGAGAACACCCCATACTCCTTTGGTTAGGAGGCGTACATTAGCTCAGACCAACTCCGGTTGGTAAAAGAGTTAGTGGACATGATAGTTCGAACTCAGACCAACTCCGGTTGGTAAAAGAGCGAGAACACGATAGTTCGAACTCTGACCAACTCTGGTTGGTAAAAGAGCGAGAACACGAGATGATCGACGAAAGGCCAATCTCGGTTGGTTAGGAAACAAGATATGCTCTCAAATGCCAACTTATGTTGGTCGGGAAGTAAGATTATCACAGAAAATACAAAATTTCCTCGAAGAATAAATATTCCAAACTGAATCAAGTGGTTGGTCGGAGATAAAAATCCACTAACTGTAGTTGGTCGACGAGGAGAAAATATTTTAAACAGTACCAAGTATAGCCGGTCGGGGATAAAAACCCATTAACTATAATTGGTCGACGAGCACAATTTAACAACCTTGGTTGGTTGGAAAAATTTTAAACATCTTTATACTCATTACTTTATTATTAAGTGATCGAGCAACATTACTAATACTTGTAACTTTTTTACTAAGTTGGTCGATGAACAGCACAATATTGTTATGCAAGCACAAATATAAAGTGTTTGACAAATACAAGAGCAATACAAACTTGCAAACAAAAATGAAATTATTTCATTAAAGTCAAAATGAATTACACAAGTTTATTACATTGATATTAAAGTGTGTACTAATTATTACATCAGAATTTCCTATTCTATTGGCTTTTTTCCTTCAGCTTTCGATATAGGCTCCTCGCCAGCAGGAGGATCTTCTAGGCAAAGGGGAGAATTAATGAAGTTAATATCTCGAAGCATTCTGACGTTCATTATTGAAGGTGTGTCCAGTAGATGCTCGGGACGAGATACCTCGATCTAAGAATGAAGATTGTAGTCACCAAGGTATTTTGCAATTAAGCTCTGAGGAATTGCACGAGCTGGGATCCATTCCATGTCCAATTTATAAGGTGGCACAGGCAAGTCTAGTACCCCAGGATCATAATAGTCACACAGGTAGTGTCCCTGTTCGAGCTTCAGCACGCCCAAGGCATTCAACCAACCTTGCTTGTAGCCCTCATTATTTGCATTCTGGATACGATCATCTAAATGGAATAATGCTTCATTATAGCCTGCCATCCAGAACTCACGAGGTTGTTTGTGGAATTAGAAAGTTATTCTCTCTAACTGCTCGTGAAGGTTTCTGGCAAAAACATCCTTATTATTCAGAGCAGACTTTGTCGAAGCAAGTTGATCCTCCAGTGTTTGGATTTTCTTGGACATTTCAGACAAAGACCGATCTTTTGCATTCAATTAGAACGCTTGAGTTTCCAATGTTGATTGAGTACGAGCTTCTTCAACAGTACGACGATGAGTTCTTGATCGACCCCGAGTAGTTGGAGTACTTTGTTCCTCGACAACATCCTGAGCAACTCTTCCTCGTCCACGAGAACCTCTTCGTCGTCCCCGAGTAGCAGTAGAAATACCCGACCTTCTCAAGGCATCCAACTCTTGCCTTAATTTGGCATTCTCAACCTCTAAAAATGAAAATCCCTCGTCAGTCACTGGGATTACAGCTGTTGAAGAAGAAGCTGCAGACTTATACTGTGCTAGCTCTTTCTGCAAATTGTTATTCTCCTGCTCTAGCAGCTCGGCAATCTGTCTACATGCTTCAACTTCACCCTTAGGGTTCTCTCCCTGACATCGTACCCAGCAAGGATCTTTTTGTGGCCTGTCTCGGAAGAAAGCTGTTGATACCTCTTTTCATACCCCTCGTGAAAAAGGGCAGTTGATTACTTGTACTGAGTCTAAAGATCTTTTAAGTATATTGAAGATCCTCGATCATTTTATAGTAAGACACGTTATTGGACACAGCTCGATCAAGTAAGCCCTTCAGGTACTGATAAGCTTCGACTGCTTGCTCTGAAGCATCGTGACCAAGGATGTCGGCAACTTCTGATGCACTCAGTTCTGTGTGACCAGCCTTATAATATTCATGACATTGCTGCATCATCTTTGTGTCATTAGCAGACAGCAGATCCATTCTCGTTAGAAACTAACAGAGAAAGAAAAAGTAATTATCAAAAAGAAGATCAAGGCAGAGTACAGATAGAGAATAGACAATCATATGAAAGAAAAGAACTCAAATTTTATTAGATCATAAGGCAAAGTTACAAAGATCTGGGTTACACTTAAAAAAGAAGAAAAATAGAAAGATAATACCGAACAACTTCACACCTTTTCCTTATCTCCCAAGACTTTCTCGGGAGGCTGGGATAAGGAGCTCGGTTGCTCGGTTGGAACAATAAGTTGGTCGGCTGGAGTTAGAATTTGTTCAGGAGGAGCAGGCAGAGATGAAAGCTCCTCGTCAGCAGGCTGGGTAAGGATGGGATCACCCACCACCATTGAAGATTCTTCGGAGGCAGCTTCGTCCTCTTCTTCATCTTCAATAACTGGGGCAAGACCAGGGAGATGTTGCTGAAATAGTTCTGAGTCCTCATTAACTTTCAATTCTTATAGGGCAGCAACCCAACCATCTCGGAAGTATTTCAAACTCCCATAATTGACCTGGGTCATCATTGCCGCTACCCCCCTATCCCATCCTTTATCCCAACCGGTGCGGAAAGATTTTTCACAGCCACTTTTCTTTTCAGTTTCTCCGAGGAGAGCTTCTCGGATAGAAGATCCTCGGAGGCTTTCAACTTGGCCTCCACCTCCTCCTTCTAGTGATTTACTTCTCGCAGAAGGGTTAGCTCTTCCTCAGCCAATTTCAACTTATTTTCAAGCTTCCCAAAGTTTGTGAGCTTCTCGGCATATTTCTTATTCTCTCTCTCCAAGTCTTTTACTTTGTTTTCCAACTGCACCCTCTCTGCCTCAGATGCATCCAACTTCTTCTCCCATTCACCCCTATCCTCGTCATTTTTTTTACGGGAATCCTTCAAAGACTGGTCCAAACCCAGAAAAGCATCATCCACTCCAGAAGAGGAGCTAGAAGCCTTGAGTGCTTCATCTTTCTTCACTATGGTGTTAAAGCAACTCACTAGCTGGAAAAAGAAGAAGATAATGATAAATCAGCACAGAGACATATGTATTGATGGAAAGAAAGAAAAATTCAGGATAAGAGAAACTTACTCAAGCAATGTGACGAGTAGCTAGGGATGTCAGCATATCCCTAGACATGTTCTCCTCAATTCCTTGGACTTCGGGAATAGTCCAAGTCTTTACCGAGATCATTGCAGAACTCGGGGGAATAATGGTTGGAACACCAGCTCCACTAGCTTGGAGCTGGGGAATGGTTTTAGAAAAACTGACCGAGGAGGATTTCTTCAATCTCCTCAGTGGAACTTCAACAGTTTCAACCAAAGAGGAACTTTTGGTTGGGGAGATAGTGATCACTCCTGCTGGTACATCCTTCTTGTTAGAAGCCACTGGGGGCTTCTCGGCAGCCTTCTGAGGAGCAACAGAAGGGGCAGCATCTACTTTCTTTGTCCCCTTTGGGAAGTCATTCTTGTTTCTTTTTCCATCTCCAGCAGAGGAAGTCTCCTCGAAGATAGCAGGAACTCTTCTTTTGCCCATTTTCTGACTCAAAGGAATATGAGAGTCTGGTGAAGAATCCTCAGAAGCTGGCAATGGTTCACTAATGCTGACCACATGACGAGCAGTAAAGGATGATGTATAGCTCCTATACTGCAATAAGTATGAAGCAGACCTGACGCACTCGTCTGCAACTTTCTGATGCAAACTCCAGATATGTTTCAAATGCTTGATATTAACCTCTGTTTCTTTTGGAGTCTTTCTTTTGCTATCAACTGCAAACAAATACATACTGAAATGTCAATCACGCATTTATTCAGACATAATGAAATCATAATTTCATAAATAAAATAAAATGAAAATAACTTATCCCATTGCCATATGGAGGGCATTTGGGACCTTCATATACTTCATCTCCAGTCAAAGGGGCATGTTGCCAATTTTTGATAACTACCCCATGTTCAAAATAATCCCTATTTGCATCAGGGAGATTGACTACTAAAGCCCTATTCAAAAATCTAGTTTTTAGATAATAAACATTGTCTAGAATAGCCCATCTATAACAGTACATAATCTCAGGAACTCCTATACGAGTTCCATGAGTTTGATTTAACCTATGCACCCCATTAACTATTCTCCATGTGTTGGGGGCTATTTTTGCAGGAACGAGATCGAAATAATGACAGAACTCTAAACACAAGGGGTTTGGTGGAAAAGAAAATCCACATTCAGCAATAAAAAGGCTGGGGAACCAATGTCCCTCAGCCAAACGAAAATAATTTGAAGGCTCAGAAAGATCCTCCAAAGTTACCCAAGATGGAATAGAGAAATCAAAACGGAATTTCTCAAGAGATTCAATAATATAAACCATGGTGAATAAAATAAATGAAGAAGAAGGAAGAAGATCTTACAGGAAAAAGGGAGATCTGTTGACAACGAACGAAAACAAGGATGAACGCACAAGAGAAAGAAAGACTATGGAAAATTCGAAAGCAGAAATTGGAAAAGGTAGAAGACGGTGATATTGTCTATGAAGTTTAAATACTTTTGCCTTGGGAAACGGCGAAAGAAATGATTACAAAAAGGAAACTATTACGCTACCGGCGGCTAAAAGGACAAAAGTACACGAAGATCGAAGCGCTTATAAAAATGCAAAAAAGCGGATTCTGCGAATTTGGAAGGAAATTCAAATACGGAGAAATGTTCCTAAAAACCAGGAAGATCATTTAATATTTCCATATACCGAGAAAGAATGTTCCATACTCCTCAAAGTTTGAAATATGAAACATTGGGTGCTTCTGTTGATACCAAAATTAGTATGCTGATATAGACGAATCACAAGAAGACACGTGTCGATCTACGTGGCACAATAGCAACGAGGAAGTCTATTTCCCAGACCAAGTCAGACTCACTCCGAGCAACAACTATAATCCGAGGAACTCCAGCTCTCCGAGGAACTCCAACGCTCCGAGGAATTCCAGCTCTCCGAGGAACTCTTGAACGATGAGCAACTAAGGCCGTTCGAGCTGCATCTCGACCACAGCATTGATTGCCAGATAATCAACAGTTCAACTATTCATTGAATGCTTATCATCTTGACGCACACGCTTGAAGAGCATTAAATGAATTACCCTTTCATATGTATATCATTTAATGTATCACCCTTTCAGATTATAGTCTCAAGGCTATAAATATATTGTATGACCCTCATTCAAGAGGGACCGAAATTTCTTGATAGTATTTGTAATCGAGAATTCCCAAACATTCAGCAATAACATAACAGTGGACGTAGGCCATTCATATAAGGCTGAACCACTTTAAAATATTTTGTCTCATTTATTTATCTGTAATTGAATAATTAGAGTAATCTATTTCTTTACATCAATAGTCCCCAACTTTGAATCTCCTCGGGTTGACCCTTTTGCTGTAGTGCTTCGCGAGCTGTTGCTGATAGCTCGCTAGTTTCACTAGGGCAAGTTCCCTATGCTCTTCGGCCAGGTCGAGTTCAGCGAGCAAAGCCTCATCGTTTTGGCCTTGTTCCACAAGGTCGGATCTCATTGTTGGCAATCCCGCTTCTAGTGGGATGATTGCCTTCATACCATATGTTAGTGAGAATGGCGTTTCTCCTGTTGCTCGCCTAGGAGTCATTCTGTATGCCCATAGGATATGTGGTAGCTCGGTTGCCCATACGCCTTTGGCTTGCTCTAACCGCTTCTTCAATCCAACGATCAATGTTTTGTTGGGAGCTTCAGCTTGTCCGTTGCTTTGAGGGTAGGCCACCGAGCTGAAGTGGTTCTTGATCCCGTGTTCGTTGCAGAAGTCCTGAAAAGGGCCACTTTCGAACTGTGTTCCATTGTTAGTGATGATGGTTCTGGGGATTCCGAATCGAGTGATTATATTCCTCCATACGAACCTTATCTTGTCAGCATCTCGGATGTTCTCCAGTGGTTAAAGTAGACAGTTGCAACCAACAGGTATTTGCGATTGCCGACGGTGGTGGGCAGTGGTCCCACGATGTCCATTCCCCATTGGGCGAAAGTCCAGGGGCTGGTCAGGGATTTTAATTCGCTGGCGGGCTGGTGGACTATAGGAGCGTGAAGTTGGCATTTCAGGCATTTGCGGACATATACTGCGGATTCCTTTTGCATGTATGGCCACCAATAGGCTTCCTTCATTGCTCGGAAGGCTAGAGACCTTCCTCCGACATGACTTCCACAGATTCCTTCGTGAAGCTCGTGAAGCACTGCCTTAACATCGCCTGGGTGGACGTATCTAAGGTAGGGACCGGAGAAAGATCTTTTATATAAGTCGCCTCCTGTGGATAAGTGAAAGCAAGCAGCTTTGACCCTTATCCGGTGGGCAGTTCTCTTGTCCTCTGGAAGCATTCCGTCCTTTAAATAGTCCTTCAAGGGATCCATCCAGCTGAGGGCTGATTCCAATTGGAGTATTGGTTCCGCGTTTGGTAGTTCGAAGTTGGGGTAAATGCTTGGGAAACTGAGGAAATTGATAGGGATAACCCTTTTAAGGCTAGAATCAACTGCCGAACTCAGGGCTGCTAATGCATCAGCGTGGTTGTTTTGCCCCCTGGGAAACTGCTGGATGTTGATCTCTTCAAAGCTCGTCATTAAGTTTTTCACCAAGGAGAGGTAGGCTACCATTCTTTCATCCTTTGCGTTATAGTCTCCACTTATCTAGTTGGAAACTAGTTGTGAATCGTCGAATACCTGCAAATGCTTTGCTCCTAGAGTTTGCGCTTTTTGGAGACCTGCTATTAGGGCTTCGTATTCTGCTTCGTTGTTGGAGGCTGCAAATCCCAGCCTGATTCCTTGCTCAAGGAATGTGTTTTCTGGAGTGATAAGAACAATTCCTACCCCTGCCCCCTTTGAGTTGGAGGCTCCATCAATGAATAGTTTCCAGCTTTCCACTGTAGCTTGGTTGTTTTGCTCTGTTAGCTTAGGCTGGTCGGAGGGTTCTTCGCCTGTGAATTCAGCTATGCAATCAGCGAGGATTTGACCCTTGATAGCTGTCCTTGGTTGAAATTGGATGTAAAATCGGCCGAGCTCGACTGACCATTTAGACAGTCTGCCTGACAAATCCGCCTTCCTTAGGACAGCCTTGAGGGGGTGTGATGTAAGGACGATGATCGTATGAGCTTCGAAGTAATGCTTCAGATTTCTCAAGGCTATTATTAGGGCGAATGCGAGCTTTTCCAATGGTAGGTAGCGCTGCTCAGCATCTAATAAAGTTTTGCTCGCGTAATAAACGGGATGTTGGATTCCTGTAACTTTGCACATTAACGCCGAGCTGACAGTATGTCTGGATACAGAGAGGTAGAGGTACAAATAGTCCATTTTCTGTGGTACGACAAGCAGTGGTGGAGTGCTTAGGTAGGACTTGAGCTCGTCCAATGCTCGCGAGCAATCTGGGCTCCACTCTACTGTTTTGCTGCCCTTTAAGAGTTGGAAGAAAGGCTTGCATCTCTCGGAGGATTTAGAAATGAAACGATTTAGAGCAGCGAGCATTCCAGTGAGCTTCTGTACATCCCTGATTGTGCGAGGAGGTTGCACTCTGTTGATTGCATTAATCTGGTCCGGATTAGCCTCTATGCCTCGCTTGCTGACCAAATACCCAAGAAACTTCCCTGACTGGACACCGAAGGAACACTTGCTCGCATTAAGTTTCATTCGGTACTTCCTGAGGATTTCGAAGGAACTTGACAGGTCCAAGAGGTGATTCTCCTTCTCCTTGCTCTTGATGAGCATGTCGTCGATGTAGACCTCCATTGTGTCTCCCATTTGATTCTTGAACATTTTAGTAACTAGCCGCTGATAGGTTACCCCTGAATTTTTGAGCCCAAAAGGCATGACCTTATAACAATATAAACCAACCGTCGTGATAAACGCCGTTTTGTCCTGATCTGGGGCATACAAGGGAATTTGGTGATACCCTGAGTATGCGTCCAGGAAACTCATTCGTTCGTGTGCTACGGTGGCGTCTACTAGCTGGTCTATTTTTAGAAGAGGGAAGATATCCTTGGGGAAGGCTTTGTTGAGGTCAGTGAAATCTATGCAAACTCTCCACTTTTCGTTGCTTTTCGGAACTACCACTAGGTTGGATAACCATTTGGGGAATTGCACTTCCCGTATGGATCCTGCATCCAGCAGTTTTTCGACTTCTTTTTCTATTGCTCTGGCCTTCTCGGGAGCAGTTCGTCGTGCCTTCTATGTTATCGGCTTGAATATGGGATCGACGTGAAACTGGTGGCAGACCATATTGGGATCGATTCCTGACAGCTCATAAGGTTCCCAAACGAAAACATCTATGTTACTTCTGAGTAAGGTTGACAACTCCTTTTGCTCTTGGTCGGTGAGTGACGCTCCAATCAGGAAGACTCTGCTATTATCGCCTTCCTTAGTCGCCACTTCTACCAGGTCCTCGACGACACGCTCGGAGGGGAGGAGCCTGGTCTCTTCTACTCCAGGCCTTCCATATTTTAATTGCTATTTGGAAGGAATTGCACCTTCCTCCACTTTCTCACTGGGTTGATCAGCTTTTTTCTCTGGCTTTGGTCGGATGGCCGCTATGAAGCACTTCCTTGCCATCGCCTGGTCACCGTGTATCTCCATTACTCCTCATTCGGTAACATATTTGAGCTTCTGATGGTAGGTCGAGGAGACTTCCTTCATCGCATGAAGCCATCCCCTGCCGAGGATGGTCTGATACGGTGAATCAATGTCGACCGCCAAAAACTCGATCATCTTGGAAACATTTCCAGCGCGCACTGGCAGTACTATTTTGCCCAGGGGCATGGTCATTTTTCCAGCAAAGCCGACCAGAGGGACAGTATCTCCCTTTAGGTCGGCGACGCTCAACTTCAATTTCCTGAACAGGTCGATGTACATTACTTCGGATGAGCTTCCTTGATCGACGAGCAGCCTGTCGATGTCAAAGTTGGCTATCCTGAGTGTAATGACCAAGGCATCATGATGTGGGGTCCTTACTCCCACTAGGTCATCATCCGTGAAAACAATATGCTTGTTGTAGTTGATGTCCTCTGCTCGCCGACGTTTTCCTGACTGTGATTTTGCTGGATCAATCTGAAAAGCTTGCATTACCACTGTCAGTTTCTTTACCTCCATTCAAGCTGAGTTCCCTTGTATTTGCTTGACGTCAGATACTCCGTGGATTACTGCGAATTCATGTCCGGCATCATCCTCCATCACGTTGTCGGGTTTCGCCTCTCTGTGGGTAGCCACTTTCTCTACCTTCTTTTCCATAAAGTCATTCAAATATCCAAACTGGGCCAACTCCTCGAGGTGGGACTTAAAAGCCTTGCAGTGCTCGGTCCTATGCCCTCCCTCTTTGTGGAAAGCGCATATTAATGCATTGTTTCTTTTCGAGGGGTCTCCTCCCATTTTTCGGGGCCATTTGATGAACGACTCATCCTTGTTCTTCGTGAGAATTTTGTAAATTGGCTCTTTGAAGACGGTGTTGACCGCCTGGAACGATTTTGTTACGTCAGGGTTCCCTTCGTTTTTGGAGCCATTCTTGCCCCCACTCTTTCCTCCTTTCTTCTGGTTCTCAACTTTCTCACTTCCCTTGGTAGTGAGCTTGGCTCGATCGTTTTCTCCTACATTAAGGCGGGTGACATCTTCCACCTTTGTGTATTTCTCAATCCGGGCCATCAGGTCGTCAATGGTCGTAGCTTCCTTCTTCGTCAAGGACTGGTAAAGGAGGGAAGATCTAGGTAGCCCAATTTTGAAGGATGCCACTGCCACCTCTTTCGCGCATTCCTCGATCTCGTTGAATAACTCCCAGTACCTCTTCGCATAGTCTCGGAGTGTTTCTTGAGGTGTTTTCTTCATTGTTAATAGAGCATCCATCCTTTTGGGATGGGAGCTGCTGGTGATGAACCGGGCCGTAAAGAGCTCGGCCAGGGATTTAAAATTTCTGATGGATCGGTGAGGGAGTTTTTTGAACCATTTCTGGGCCACGTCATGGAGGCTCGAGTGGAAAATACGGCACATCAGTGCATCCCGGTGATTCCAGAGGGTCATGGCCTGTCGGTACTGCCTGACATGATCGATGGGATCAGTCTTCCCGTCGTAAATCTTGAACCTTGGAATGGCAAATTTCTTGGGAGCCTCTTCCTCTTCAATTTCCCTCGTGAAGGGTGACTTCATCTGGGTCTTGAGGGCTCTCCTGGCGAGTTCTCTAGTCGACCTGGTGCAGCGGTGAGCTGGATGTTGGTCCATTTCTCTACGGACCAGGTTCTGTATGTTTTCGTCGCTGCGAGCAGGGCTCTGGTAGCGGCGAGCTCTTCTTAGCTGTTCGCGAAGGTCGTCGTCTGAGTCGCCACCTCGACCCCTTGATATTCCCACCTAGGGCTCCTTCCTCGGCTGCGAGATTTTCTCGCCTGAGGGCTAGGAGTGCGATAGGGGTGTCTCCTGGTATCAGGACGTAGTTCCTTCTCCAGTCTTTCCAGTCTTCTTTTCAAGTGAGCATTCTCAGCCTCGTATCTGCGAGAAGACTCCCTCTGCTCGTGGAGCCTTGCCTCGCATGCGTCAATTAATCTAGATATCTGCGTGGACCTTGCTGGTCCTTGACCATCTTCTGAGGCTGGCCTTTCCAAGCGAGCCCCGCGATCTGAACGTCAGACTTCAGACCTAATCCTACGAGGAGCAGGTGGTTCTTGAATATCTCCTGCTTGAGGAGCGTTGCTGCTGTGACCAGACATCTTAGATTCTTTTCTTGGCGTGGGCTCTTCTCAGAGAAAGATGAACGTTTCCCACAGACGGCGCCAATTGTGGAGACAATTATTGTGCAACACAAATAAATATGAGAGAAGTAATAACCAAGAAAGAACAAAGAAAATAAAACGCCAATCACACAACAACGGATGTACGTGGTTCAGCAAAGATGTGCCTACGTCCACGGTGGTGCAGTCAGTATTATTTCTCAATATTCTGGAGAATGAGTACAGAGAATACAACTTGTCCTTTGCCCCGGACCTAGGGTTTAATTTATATATGTGTATGTTAGTTAGTGGAGATGATGGGTTCCTCCTTATTAGCCATCTTACCTATAACTTCCCTCCATGGGATCGTGCTCCCCTATAACTTCCCTATATGGTGTCGTGGGGAAATCGGATCAATACAAAAGATGAGGGGCCTGGACTTTGGGCCTCTAGGGCTGGGATACTCGTCCAGGCCTATAATACTAATTTCCGGGTACCCACACTTAGCATAAAGTCAATGCGGTAAATCAAATAAATGAGATTTATGGGACCTACCTGGGCATCCCTGAGATCAGGTATTATTACTCCTGGTCTCGTATTAAAGATGGTCTTCTTTACCTGAAGGAGAGGAAGGACAATAGAGTGTTGGACATAAACTTACGCAATTCCTCTTTCATTGAGTATATTTATTTGTCGATCTTTTTCACTGATGCTAATAGTGCTATTTTTTTTTATCTTTCAACAGGTTGCAAAAAGAATAAGGAACATTCCCTCCAAGACATCAACATTGCTGATCTGCTGAAGGCTTGGAGGGTAAAAGAGTACATTCCTAACGGTGAACACCCCAGACCATCCCCTTTTCTACTCAAGTATTTAAACACTACCCGTAACTTTACTGCTTGCCCGGTACATGATATCCCTAATCTCCTACTCCCCGATGAGGAAACTTCCTCATCCTTTGATTCACTCGATGTTGGTTCCATCTAGCCATGGCCAGAGGATTAAGTGGATCCCATAAAGAAGAGGGTCCTCTTAATCAAAGATGATGATGATGATGATGATGTTTGCCTTTCTACAGGGCCAAATCCCGAAAGAAGGCTGAGGGCGAGTCCTCCAAGGCAAGTGACCAGAATTTGGTCACCAAGGAGAAGACAAATGAGGAAAATAAAAATTCCCTCATGGGTCCTCCTTAAAAGAAAAATTAAATCCCTCCCACTTTCTCCAATATCCCTCAAGCCCAATCTTTGGCCCATAATCCATCCTTGGCCCCAGTCTTGCTAAGGGGGGCAGTGATCGCGAGTGACCGGGGATGTTGGGACCAGACCATCTTTCCCTCCCTGCTTCTCAAACTATGTCATTGGTGAGAATCTTACTTTTATTATATATGCTTCTGGTCTGCTAGATTATGACTTATGAATTTTTTTAATTCTATCCTTTTTCCATGTCTTGTAATTTATGGCAGAGTTTACTAGCCTCTTGGACAATTATGCTAAGGCCCTAGAGGCATATGAGAGAGATACGAAGTCCACCATTGAGGCAATGGCCTTGGTGAAGACTGAGAGTAGACTATTGAAGGTGGATAATACTCGCTTGAAAATAAAAAATTCTAGGTTGGATGTTGATGTGGCCCAAATTCCTATCGCCAAGGATGCTAGTTTTAAGTAACGTTGGGATGAGGCATATGCTGATGCTAAGATCCAGATAGCCTATGCTCGTAAGGCTAGCTTAAAGAAGGGATGAGAATAGGCCTTAGAAAAAGTGGGACTCCCTGTCGGGTTCAAGATGTTTGGTGAGCACCATCCAGGTTCTCCCCCCCCCCCCCCCCCCCAAGGTTGACGAAGGGACTTCCACTAGAAACCCTATCGACCAGTCCAAGGAGGTGGTGACCAAGGATAAGGGGGATGAAGTAGAAGAGAAGGTGCAGAAATGATTCCCGTAATCACTAGGTTTTTTCTTCTTTTCTATACTTTGTACTCTTTTCACTTTCCCTTGGTGTTGGACTGTAATGCCTTTGCTTACTCCTTTATTAATAAGAATAGTATTTTATTTACTTTGAGTGTGCTAATTTTAGCATTTTTAATAAATGATTTCCTACTTTGTGGCTGATATTGTAGCCTATTATCAAGAAAATTCCCGTTTCAAGAAACTTAAATAATGTGCTCAGGAAGGATGACAGCACACAAGCTCACTGAGTCTTATTTACTACCTGCAAGGCTTTAAAGAAAAGTACTGAGCCTATAAGGACTAGTCCGCCATGGCTGCCAAGCTGAAGGACGAACTCAATGACTTGGAGGATGCGGACTCTTCCATGTGAGAAAAAAATAAATGACTTGAAGTCCCAACTGGTTGAAACCAAGGATGTGGGAAAGATTGGTGTTTTAGTCCTATTAGAGAACAATGATTTGAAGAGGAAACTTTTTGAAGTCGAGGAAAAGGTTCCAAGAAGCAACAACATGATAGTGGGGATAAAATACGATGTATAGAAGCTTTGGTACTCGTTTAGGATGGGTTCCCGAGTAGCCTGGGTGGCTAGTTATAATAAAGGATGGCTAGATGCCCCTATGAGACTACAAGAAGCTCAAGACGTGGACTATACGCGTGGCTGGTTGAATGCGCATAAGGTTTTTAAAGAACCTAAGGATTTTCATATCTATTATATGTATTACATTGAATGTCCAGCGTACCGATGACCTCGTTTTGGACGAGAAAAGGCGTGTGTCCCCTTGGACGCCATTCCTCTTCAACTTGTTGGGAGCTACATGGAAAGTTATAACAGTGATGATGAATACATGCCTGATCCTAATGATAGTCGGAGGAGAGGAAACAGATCAAACAATTTTTGGCGCATTGACCTTAAATCAATGTGACTTTGTAATTATTTTTTAATTGTTACTTTTTGTAATCGAACATTCCCAAATAATCAAGTTAATACCAATATTCTTTCATTTTCCATTCCATTATGACTTACATGTTTTATGTTTGTCTTTCTTACCTTTTAGGTCCTATTGTCATAGTCCCTTAGGCCTAGAAGAGACACTGGCACAAATGTACCCGGTTTATGCACTATTCACCCACTTAGGATTTTATTCGACCAAAAAAGGTTGGTGTACTGCCTAGGGATCCCCTGTAAGTATTTTAGCTTACCTAGGCAAGTTGTGAGATTGCTTGTGGTGACTTTAACAAGGACTTGAGGACTTTAATTTTAATTTTAATAAGCCAAATTGCTATTGTAATTAAGTTAAAGCCTGATCGACACTTTCAAAGATTAATGCCAATTATGATCTCATTACTTTGGAAATAATGTAAATCAATTTTATAATTAAGAGATTGAGAAAAATAAGGAAATACCGGGCCTTTATTCATAACCGAAATAATTAAGTGTGAGAAACATAAGTTTTGAAATGAAAATTTACAAAAACGAAGTGATAAAAAGTAAAACTAAAAGCAAAACTTATTGAGGTTGGACACATTCCATGATCTTGGTCCCTCTCTTCCCTCCATTATTTCTAAGTGATAGGATCCTTATATATAATCTCTTATTACTTTCAATAGTCCTTTCCAGTTGGGCCGCAGCTTGTCGTTCGACGACCTTACTGTGCTATAGAGAACTTTCCTAAGGACATAGTCACCTACTTGGAATTTCCTCGTATTGACCCCCTTATTGTAATACTTTTCCAATTGATTCTAGTATAAATCCATCTTGATTATTGCTTACTCCCTTCGTTCGTCATCTAGGTCAAGTTCAGCACAAAGGGCATCATTATTCAGTCCTTGGTCGACTACCTTTATTGACATGGTCTGGAGGCCAACTTCAAGTGATATGATAGCTTTCATTTCATATGTGAGTGCAAAGGGCGTTTCCCAGGATGGTCTCCTGGGCATATTACGATATGACCATATAACATGAGGAAACTCATCCACCCATGCACCTTTTACCTTTCCAGCCTCTTATTAAGGCTATCGAGCAATGTTTTGTTAGAGGCTTCTATTTGGTCGTTGCTTTAGGGGTACATTCATTCCATGCTAATCAGAGAAATTTTGGAAATGAACACTTTAAAATTGTCTGGCATTATCATTTGTGATGGACCTTGGTACCCCAAATCGTGTTAGGATGTTTTTTTAGATGAACATTATCATATCCACATCTCTAATATTGGTCATTTGTTCTGCCTCAACCCACTTAGTGAAAAAGTTTATGCTGACTAATAAGTATTTACGGTTCCCTAGTGTAGCAGGTAATTCCCCTATGATGTCGAACCCCAACTGTGTAAATGGCCATGGGTTGGTCAATTATCTCATATCATTGGTTAGTTGATGAACCAGTGAGAAGAATTTCTAGAACTTTTCACACTTTCGAATAAAATGCTTGCATATTTCTGCATATACAACCACCAATAACCCTCCTTGATTTCTTGGAATGCCATGGACCTTCCTCCTGCGTGACTTGCACATATTATGTCATGATATTCGTAAAGAAATTTCTCGATCACCTTTGGGTGCAAGTATTGGAGGTAGGGGCCTATAAAGGATCTCCAACAAAGTTTACCCCCGTGTTCCAAGTATAAATGGGCATCTTTCACTTTGACCTGATGGGCTAATTTCTTATCGATCGGTAATGATTTGTTTTGCAATTATGCTATGATCTGATCTATCCAGCTCAAGCCCTTATTGATGAAGAAGACATACTCGGTGCTTAGTGTTTTGTCGATGCTGGGCCTGGCGAGGAATTCCACTTCAATTTTTCTTCTAAGATTTGAGTCAACTACTGAGTTTAGGGTTGCTAAGGCGTTGGCATGATTGTTGGGCTCCTGGGTGAACTATTGAATGTGGACTTCCTAAAATTTTATAACCATCTCATGCACGACTTTGAGGTAGACTGCCATCCTGTAATCCTTGGCATTGAAATCCCCACTGTACTGATTGGACAGTAGTTTAGAGTTATAATAAATGTTGATTCGTCTTCCCCTCGCAAGTGGGTCTTAAATAGACTTGCTATAAGCGTCTCACTTTTGTCCTCATTATTAGAGGTTTCAAATGCCAATCTGATCCCTTGCTCGCTTATCGCATTCTATGGAGTTATGAGGATAATTTCCATTCCTGCCCCCTTAAAATTAGAGGCACCGTCAATATACAATGTCCAAATTTTGTCCTAGACCCTCTTGTTCATCCCTGGTTGATCGACGAACTATTGCTCGGTGGGTTCATTTCTAGATAATTCTGTAATAAAAATGGCCAGCACCCTTGATTGATATCCTTGGTTGAAAGTGAATGTCAAACCTCCAAAGCTCAACTGATAATTTAAAAATTCATCCAAAAAGGTTAGCTTTGCGAAGGACACCTTTAAGTGGGAATAAAGTAATTACATTAATGGAGTGGCCCCAAAATAATGCTTTAACTTTCATAAAGCGATGATCGATGCATAAACCAATTTCTCCAAAGGCAAGTATTGCTACTTGGCATCCAGGAGCATTTTATTGGCATAGTAAATAGGAAACTACTTCGCTTGCCTCTCGTAAACCAAGGTTGAACTGATTTCAATACTTGATACTGGGAGGTAAAGGTATAGGGGATCCCCCTTATCAGGGATTTCGAGCAACGGAGGTTTTCTTAAGTAGGGATTGATTTCCTCAAGGGCCTTTGAGAACTCATTATTTTAGGTGAGATTTTTCTCCTTCTTGATTAACTGGAAGAACGGTCGGTAGCATTCAAATGACTTTAAAGTAAAGAGATTGAGCACTACGAGCATCGTAGTGAGCTTTTGGACCTCGCGCAACATTTTAAGCCGTTAGACCATGTTGATAACCTTTTTCTGATTTAGATTTGCCTCAATTACCTTCTTGCTGACCAGGTAACCCAAAAAATTCCTGACTAGACCCCTAATGAACAGTTGCTGGCATTGAGTTTCGTTCAGTAGTGTTTAAGGATTTCAAAGGTGTGGGCTAGGTCTTCGACATAGTCGCTCTTATTTATTCTTTTGACGAGCATGTCATCAATATACACCTCCATGGTCTCTCTCATTTGGTGTTGGAACATATTTATGGCCAACCTCTGCTATGTAACTCCTGCGTTCTTAAGGCCAAATGGCATGACGTTGTAACAATACAGACCTAATGACATTATGAACGAAGTCTTGTCATGGTTGGGGCCGAATAGAGGAATCTTGTGGTAACCTTAATAAGCGTATAATAAACTCATCCACTCACGAGATGTTATGGCATGGACCAACTGGTCTATTTTTAGTAGGACAAACTATCCTTAGGACAAGCCCTATTGAGGTCAGTGAAGTCTATACAGACTCTTCATCTTTCGTTTCTCTTGCGGACCATGACTGGGTTCGAGAACCACTTCGAGAATTGAACTTCTTTGATGGACTTTGACCTTAGAAGTTTCTGTACTTTTTTTTCTACTACCTTTTCCTTTTCCGGGGTAGTTTGCTGAGACTTTTGTATGAATGACTTGAATGTCGGATCCACGTGGAGATGGTCATAAACAACTATAGGATCAATTCCTGGAATATCGTATCGTTCCCATGAAAATACGTCCAAGCTTTGTTTCAGGAAGGTAATTAGTTCCTAATTTTCAAGTTCGATCAATGTTGTCCCAATCAAAAACTTCATCCTGATCAGCTTTCATCAAAGACAACCTCCATCAGGTTTTCAACAAACCTGTCAATGGGGTGGACCCTCGCTTCCTCTACCCTTGGTCTATCGTGTCGTGGTTGCAATTTTGATGAAGTAGCTCCATCTTGGTTGTCTGAAAAATAACATATTTCTCTTTTTTCTTTTCCTTTATTGGTCAAGTGGCAGCGATGTAGCATTTTTGAGCAATAGCTTGATTGCCTCTGATCTCCATTATGCCCAGATCTATGATACACTTCAGCTTCTGATGGTAAATGTAAGGAACATATCTTATGGCATGAATCAACCCTCTTCTTAGAATGGGGTGGTAAGGAGAATCAATAACAACCCTTTCCCTTCCCTCACTAGCATGATTACTTTTCCCAAGGGCACAGTTATCTTTTTCGTAGAGCTGACTAGAGGGACGATCACCTCCTTAAGATATGAAATCTGGAGCTTGATCTTTTAAAAGGGCTCTAGGTAGATCACCTCAAAATATCTACCTTGGTCCACTATAACTTGTCCACATCCCAGTTTATAATTTTGAGAGTGATTACCAGCACAGCGTGGTGCAGGATTCTTACCCCAACCAAATCCTCATATATGAAAATGATATGCTTGTTATAGTGGACGTCCTCTAGACGCTGGCGCTTGCTAGCCTGTATTTTGTAGGGATCTATCTGAAAGTCCTTCAGCATGGCTTTGAACTTCTTGATCTTTATCCGAACAACGTTCCCTTGAATTTTCTTGAGGTCGAATGCCCTATGTATGACCATGAACTCATGTAAGAACTCATCGTTCGATACATTTTTTTTTATTTTTGATCACTATTAACGACGACTTGGTAAGACTTCTTCTCAATGTATTCACTCAAATGCCTGACCTAGGCCAACTCCTCTAGATGAGCTTTGAGTTCCTTATAGTTCTCAATTTTATAGTTGTTTTTATTGTGGAACGCGCATCGGAGAGTGTTTTTCCTCTTGGTCGGATACCCTCCCATCTTCATTAGCCACTTGAGTAACTTTTGATATTTGATCCTTTCCACAATATTATCTATTAGATCCATTAAAACTATGTTGACGGCTTGAAAATCTTTAAAGGAATATGTTCTGCCCCCTTTCTTAGCACCATTCTGCTTCCTGTTCCCTTTCTTGAGGTTATTCTCCTTATCCCCCCCCCCCCGTTATTTAACTTGGCGTGACCAGTCCTATCCTGACTCATGTGGACCACATCCTCCACCTTGGCATATTTCTCAGTACGTGACATGATATCGTCAATAGTATCAATTTCCTTCTTAGAAAGGAATTGGTACAACATTATCCGGGGGTAAACCTATCTTAAGGATGCCATGGAAACTTTCTCTGAGAAATCTTTTACCTTATTGAATACTTCCTAATAGCGTTTGGCCTATTCACATAAAGACTATTGTGGCTTCTTTTTCATCATGAACAAAGAATCCATTCTCCTAGGATGAGAGCAGCAGGTGATGAAGCGAACAGTGAAGGATTAGACAAGCACCTTAAATCTCTTGATGGACCTATGAGGCAATATCTTAAACCACTTATGGGAAACATATCCCAGGCTGGAAGGGAAAATAAGAAACATTAGTTTGTCGTTATGACTCGACAAAGTCACGGTATGCATGTACTTTTGAATATGGTTGATGGTATTAGTCTTTCCATCGTATACTTTAAACTCGGGGGTTATAAACTTCTTTGGGGGTTCTTCCTCCTCGATGGTTTTTGAGAAAGGAAACTTCATTTGGTTGATAAGAGCTCTCCTCGCTAGCTCTTTAGTCGACCTGGACCCTCGGTTAGTGGGGTGTTGGTCCATTTCCCTTTTAATTAAAATCCTTATGTCATCTTTGTGGCGCTATTTGTCTATATGGGGATTTCTTTGATGACTTCCATTCCCTAAACATTATTGGTCATGATTGGTCCTTCTTCCTTGATTGTGAGTCTTACTCACATGAGGGATAGGAGTCCGAGCACGGCGTTTATGATTGTGGTGGAATTTTCTTTCCATTTCTCCTTGTCGCTATTGGAGGTGAGAATTCTCTTCAATCTATAGGCGAGATGCCTCCTCTAACTGTTGAAACATTTCTTCATAGGCGTCGACTAGGCATGAGATCTGGGTAAATCTAGGTTGTTCGTGGCTTTCCTCTAAAGGCTAGTTTTCTGGTCGAAACCATGGGTTCTTATCTTGACGAATCTTAGATCTGACTCTTAGTAGAGCCAAATTATCTCTCACATCTCTAAGTTATGGTGCACTATTTGGTTGGTGATACATTGTAACTACTCTTTGAAGAGATTGCTTCCGTGGAAGGAAAATTGATTCTCACAAATGATGCCAATTGTGAGTGAAAATTAATCACAATTAAAAGATACCGAAAAGAAATTAAAGAATGACTGTAAATATTTCAATTACACAACACATATATATACATGATTCGAAAAATTTTCTACGTTCACAAAGAGGTCAATATATTTCTACTAGTTTCTCTCAAGGTTTTTGAATTTACATCACCTTTAGCCCTTGGGTGTGGGCTCTCATAGTTGTTCAATAAGTTAAGGAACTCCCTTGGTTTGAGATAAGCTCGTGTTGTGATTCCTTGCATATCTCATCCGAGATTTTGGGTAACCAGTTGTGTGCTGATTGTAACTACTGACACGTTTGTAACTCTCCACGTGATGAATGAGCTCAAATTATGCCCATTTCCCTGATTATGTCGGGTGGGACCGTTAAATGATTGAGCTCAAACTAGTACGCGTATATATTCGAGCGACCTTATTAAAACTATATTTTTGAGCGACCATATCAATATAACATCCTTCTAATGACCTTATCAAAATGATATTTCAAGAATGACCACGACAAAATAATAATTTTAATCAAATCTTAGTAGTTTTCTCATTTGTGGTTGCTCGGAGCAACCTGTCGCGTAACCTCATCCATGGTCGCTTAGAGCAACCTTCCACGCAACCTTATCCATGGTTTCTCGGAGCAAGATTTCACGTAACCTAAGTCATAGGTGCTCTAGGAAAACTTAGTCATGGTTTCTTGGAGAAACCTTCCACGCAACTTCAGTCATGGTTTCTTGAGGCAACCTCACGCGAAACCTCAGCCATAGTCTCTCGGAGTAACCTTTCGTTCAACCTTGTATTCTATTTATTCTGAAAAATGATTTCTTTACATGTGATATTAATTACATGAAAATTCAAATTTGATATTTATTCACCTCAAAGTGACTCAGCTTGCTTACTGACTGAAATATTCTATTTTATGATTTAATAAACTCCAAAGTTTTTGAGCTTGCTCAGGTTTGATAAGATACCAGGGAAATGAGATCGATACCTCACCAAATTATATGTCTACACTTTATCACTTTACTCTATAAAATGAGATTTAAAAAGTATGACTTAATACTATATCATATCAAACTGGCATCATGAAACATCATAGAATAATATATTTTACGAGCCACAATTTTGGGTTTATTTTATTCTATTAACATAAAATAAAATAAACGGGGAAAGATATACCCCCACGTGATTATATATGATATTATAATATGTCTCACAAGTTACAAATGGTTTTATGCCAGAATCGGAGATGATTTTTTATCCTTCCAAATATTGAATGCACATGATCAAATCAAGCTTGATCAATTACAACAAGCCTCAAAGATGCCAAAGACAGATGCTCAAAAGATATTTTAGATTTGGGATATCACCTAGTCAAATGTATTTAATTGTTTCCATATGTAATTGGAATAGATGTATAAGTTTTTCTTTATCTTGAGATAAAATATAAAATAAAGAAAAGGGGGGAAAGTACTATATAATGTACCATTTGTAGTTAGACATGAACCGAGGTGACAAATATATGCTCAGATTCGGTCCAAGGATAACCATCATTGATAAACCTTATCCAAAAAAAGTAATAAAGTTCTTCAGTGTAGCCATCAATCGGTCCAAATGTGGCAACAACCATATGTCATTACTACCATCAAAAGAACAGTGGTAAATAATTGCCTCAAAATTTAGAGAATTGATAAAAAAAATTGATAAACCTTACCAATATCATGTTAAGTCGCCCAAAGTGGTGCATTATAGCTCTGACAATATATTACTGGCATCATGGTAAGTCACCCAAAGTGCTTCATTATATCTCTGAAAAAACCTCACCGGCATTGTGGTAAGTCGCCTAAATTAGTGCATCATAGTCATGAGAAACTTTAACCTAAATGGTGACAAAAGTTCCCGATTTTCGGGCACACTTAAAGACCTAGTTTAGTAGGCACGCTTCACCCTCTTTTATGGGATATGAAAGTCCTACTTTACTAGGCATACCTGACCTTAATTTATGGGAGATTAAAGTCCTAGTTTACTAGTCACTCTTGACCCTCGTTTATGGGAGATTAAAGTCCTAGTTTATTAGCTTAACCCTCATTTATGGGAGATTAAAGTCGTAGTTTACTAGGCACACTTGACCTTAGTTTATGGGAAATTAAAGTCCTAGTTTACTACTCATGACCCTGATTTAGTGGGAGATTAAAGTCCTAGTTTACTAGGCATGGCACTGATTTATGGGAAATTAAAGTCCCGGATTACTAGGCATGATCCTAATTTATGGGAGATTAAAGTCCTACTTTACTAGGCATGACCCTGATTTATAGAACATTAAAGTCCTGGTTTATTAGGCACACTAAATGACACCGATTTATGGAAATTAAAGTCCTAGCCCATTAGGCATGCTTAAAAACCGTTATTTATGGGGAGATTAAAGTCTTAGTTTACTAGACACGTTTAAAGACCCCAATTTTCGGGCACACTTAAAGTCCCAATTTACTTAAAGGGCCTTTATGATTGCTTGAATAAGTAAATTGGTCACACTTGCAATATATGATGGTTCAAAACGCCAGTTCACTTGAACATAAATAGTTGCTCAACCGAGTACTCTCGGTAAGTTTTGATCTTATGATCGCAAAAGATCCACTACACTTAGATAAGCATCAAGAGGTTGCTCCGGCCAATTACTTGGAAAGTTTATTTATCAAACATTTAAACCTATAATAAACACGGTGGAGACATGTTCATTCAAGAGGAATGGGGACACCCACAAAATACTCCTCCAAAATGAAAAACAGATCCAACCAAGATAGCCCTCAAAACTATATGCAAATGTTATATGCACATATACTCATGGTATAGATCGAACGTGATCGCATGATAGCTTAGATAAGTTGAAACATACTGAATGATATTACACATAGTTGATATGTCTCAGCCAAATAATCACCAAACCAAGTATGCCTACGAAGGGAAAATGTTGGATGGGCTTATATAAATTAGTCCGGCAGACTTAATAAAATGAGGCTAAATGACTTATCAAGATTTGCTGATATTTGGGCATTACAATAAATACAATATTAATGTGTGTTACTAATATACCGTGTATACCCCGAGTTTGATTAATTAAACTAAACAATACTTTAGCAAATGATTTCAATTAATTATTTTTAGATACCACCACGGATACTATGAAATGTGGCACCATAAATATTTGACACTTGGTTCCATAGAAAAGATGATAAGTGGCAAGCCCACTTGGGATATTTTTGTTATAAAAAGAGGGTTCCCCCTCATTTAGTAGGATGATGGTTTGGGGGAAAGTTTTAGGAGAGAGATTTTTACTCTTCTTCTGTAACACCCCACCTAATTAGATACCGGGTGATCAGGCCTTTATTAAATGAAAATAAAATTTACAAATGGTTCATTCTTAGCATCACTGTCGAAAACAAAATCAATTACTAATCACCTATTAATTAATTAAGCGAGTGCCAAATTTTATCTTACATTAAACAGACAAGTAATAATATGTGGAAAACTTAATTACAACATTCACATAATACTAGAGTCCAAACCAACTCAAGTGAATAAATAAATAAAGTCTTGTCAAATAAACCATCGGCTAAAAATCCCAAAACCAGAATAATAAATCCAACTAATAAGAATATCTGAATGAAAAAATATTGAATAAATAAAGTCTCAAATGGGGCAACACACCCAAATTGAAATATTGAAATACTGCTGAAGATCCTACACTATAAATGAAGGAATTATGTGTGTAATCAAAACCCTACAAGCCTCCATAGCGCTGCAGCTATACGTCACTGTAAAGAATCATCAAGTCTGGCATCCCTGTTGCTTAACCCCTAAAAGGTTTTGAAAAGATTTTATAGAAAGGGTTAGAACCCAAAACATTTTGAAAATATTTAGCAAGTATTTATCTAAATTTAAAATCAGTTATTGATTACACATGTTAGGTTCACGTACACTCGCTTGAGTTTCCTCACCTCTCAACAATTGTGCATGCCTAACGTTTCTACTTAGCCCACCTAGTTATTATACCTAAGATAACTAGACTTAAGTAATTCTGAATATGAACACGTCTCTGTTCCCATACCGCCCATACAGTACTTCAACCGTTAGTTAACGTTTCTCTTCGTTATAATAGTTGAAATTAACATTTCACTTATTATCTCATTAATCAAATAGATTAAGTCTCACTACTTAATTCATTCTTCACATATGCACTATCTAATTGTCTACTGTCACACATAAGTAGAATATTCACATCGATATATATATATATATATATATATATATATATATATATATATATATATATATATAGAGAGAGAGAGAGAGAGAGAGGGGTTCTCATGCATACCCCAGTTTGCATACCGCTGGCGCGGACCATTTTTTATAAAATAGTAAAAAAAATATTTTTAAGCTAATTTTTTTTATGTTTTTTAAACATTTCAGTAGGACCATAAAAAAAATCAGCTCAAAATGAAATTTTTTGCTATTTTAAAAAAATCGGTCAAACTTTGTCAGTTTTTAACAACTTAAAAATTGACAAAGTTTGACCGATTTTTTTAAAATAGCAAAACAATTCATTTTGAGCTGATTTTTTTTTTCATGATCCTATTGAAATGTTTAAAAACCATAAAAAAAATCAGCCCAAAATTATTTTTTTTACTATTTTAAAAAAATGGTCCGCACGGAGGGTATGCAAACTGGGTATGCATGAGATCCTTTCTGTATATATATATATATATATATATATATATATATATATATATATATATATATATATATATATATATATATATATATATATATATATCATTACGGCATCTCTCAAAAGGACTATCGTGAAACACGGGCATACTCTGTTATCAGTCCAAGTACCCCTCGTACTAAATAAGTACAAATGGTTCGCTACATGTCCTCAAACACACAATCAAATAACAAGAAATGGAGGCGAACATAGTTCTAAGCCTTTGAGTTACGCACATACCTAACATACCCAAACGACATGCTCGACACACTAATACAGGATACATAGTGAGCTGCCCTAAGTTCTACACTTTGGGGCACAAATCGAGGCCTCCCTGGAAACGACAAGGTGGGATCGCCCACTGCGTGGTAACCTCCGTGGTAATAGGCAACGTAGATATGTTAACATATATCATCAATCATATAATAGGTACACACACAACCTATAAATATTATGTAGGTATTCACACAACCAAATTTTCATCAATTGTACGTAATATATATCACTCGAATACTCACCGTACATTCAATTTACGATTATTCTCGTTATCATATTTAATGGAGTATTATTCTCTACTCTAAGGGCCTTAGTTATCCCTTGTTCTATTTCAGTAGCTAAGTCTTCGTTACCCTACTGGTATATGCCATAAGCTCGCTCATGCTTTCCCGTAATCACATTCTTATTCTCGCGAATTAATTACAATTTAATACTAAATCATTGTAGTCTTAACTCTATCCCTAAAACTACCACATTCCTTTATCAAGATCCTACTGTAATTTTATAAATCTCTTGTAACGATTTAAAGAGGCCCTAACGGTCACCCAAACATTTATATGAAGTTTTGAGGCTTAATTAACTAAAATAATCAAATCTAAGAGGGTTGAATTGATTCTCCCAAATGCCGAATTAATTTGCCTTGTCGAATCGATTCGATTTGCACCAGGTTGTCTTCTTCGTTGGATTTTCATGCGTTTTTCACCATTTTCACTTATTTGTTTCTTCATAAAATTCGAAACCAACTTTTCCAAACCTTTTCTACATGCATTAGGATGATTTTTAACGTCTTAAACATATTAAATCCTCACAAAATTTAGTCAAGAACGAATCAAACTCAATAATCGTTAAAACCCCTAGTTTTGTGTTCTTTCCACATATTCATTCAAAAACTCAGATTTGATCCGTGGTGATACTCAGATATCTTATTATTTTTAATCCTCTACAGATATTTAATCATTCCATGAAATTCCTACCCATAACATGCATAAAAATCATTATTTTCTTCTAAGAACATTCATTTAATCAATATGATTGAAACCCTAGTCACGTGGGTATTATAACTTCATACTGAATTGCAATAAACCACTTGACTTTGATCAAGTAGGGTTTGATTTCTTGGTTAGGGTGATGCATTGATGATCTTCTCTTCCAATCCTCACTTGAATCTTGATTGTGGTGCAAGAACACACTCCAACCTCTCAAGAACTCTTTAAAGCCTCCAAGATATGACACCCCGCCTAATTAAATATCAGGTGATCAATACTTTATTAAATTAAATCAAAGTATTTTGTTGGTTCATTCTTTACATCACTGTTAAAAAACATATACTTTATTAATCACCTAAAAATTAATTAAGCTATTATCAAAACATTATTTTTTTTCCCATTAAGTTGTAACAATTTAAACCATCAGTTACTTCCATTAATTTAAATCACTAAATCATTTAGTATACACAAGAATTAAAATAATACGGAATAGTAAATCAACAACTTAAATAAATAAGACTGTAATAACACTCTAGTTCAAACTCCCAAAACTAATAAACCATAATAGTCAATCCGACTGAAATAAAATACTAAAGCGAAATGAATACAATCTCTCTTATATAAGTAAGAACTAATAGTGTGGCTACACATGCCCCCAAATGAAATGACTAAAGAGGAACTGATGAAATGATAGTGGAGGCATCTAATTCACAAGGACCTGCAACTCCTACACTAGTTGTAGCACATCAAACGGTCCGACGGTCTAAACCTGGCGTCCTTGTGGCAGGACACCTAAAACAATTGCACAACAGAAAGTAGATTTGTAAGAGACGGGTCAAAGACATAGTGTAAAAGATTTTGAAACAGTCTAGCAAGTATTTAAAAAAATTGTAAAGTAAATATTATATGCATGTTAGCTTTTCGAGCTCTCACATGAGATCCTCGCCTCTCAACTATTGTGCAAGCCTAACGTACCTATAAACCGTTCTAATTATTTTTATCACACCTAACCATATCGTAGTCGTAAACCTTCTAAACCCTCGCCTATGGTAATATACCATATTTCCATATAATATATATGTTACTTAAAATGATTATTCATCTACTAACCCGAGTAAGAGTTTTCACAATAAGGTTAAGTGTACATGTACTTGATTTAATTCGAATTTCATTATCATTCTCATCTACACATTCACACTATGGATTAAATCACAAGTATTTATATCATCATCACATCATTATAGATAAATACTAATACGGCACCCCGAGACTCAACTGCGGTGTGTGCATACTCTACTATTAAGTCCCAATACTTCTCGTACAGAATAAGGACAATCGGTCCGGAATAACTCTCGAACCATATGAATACAAATCACAGATATTAAAGGCAAATATAGTTCCAAGACTATGGGCTATAGACATAACTACGCACCCATATGACCGCCAACTTATTAACTCATCGATAAGTATTTCCTAGGGTCTATGTTTTGAGGTACCATATTTAAAATCCCCCCAATGGGTTCATCAGGATAAGATTATCCCTTTCCAAAAACCTCCCGCGATAGCAAGAAGCGTAGGTATGTCATACACATAATAAATCATACTATACGTATCACACAACCTATTAAAATTAGTAGATATTTACACAAGCCGAATATATATTTCATGCGTAGTATTCTTCTCGTTACAATATATTTATAAAATTGTGGATAATCTCTCTCTTGTAATTTCAAGGATAACTTACCTCTCTAAATACCTTAAAGTATTATGCTCAAATAAATTCCAAAAATTCTGCACTATACTGAAATTCATCGAATATTATTTTATCTCACTCGAATTAACTACGTTGCACAAATTTTGAATATAAAAGAAATTTCCCAGAATTCTGACACGTCGCTCGAACAAGGTTATATCTCAATTGAAAGAGTTACGTAGGTCGTTTGAATGACTTCTTCGCACGACAACCATCTCGTTCGAACAAGACTTCACGCAACCTGGGTTGTTTCATCTTCAACTCTAACACTTGCGTTTTTCCACCATTTTTTTATCCCAAAAACATTATAGATCAATCCCAAACACAATTTAATGAATTCTAATTGATATCCTAACACGTATATATAATTTCTAACAACCTAGAATCATTAAATCATGCATAATTCTTGATAAATTCCGAAATCCCCAAATTAATTAAATAAACCCTAGTTCTTGTAATTTTAATTCAAGAACATCATAAATCCAGATTTGTTCATCATAAATAATCATCAATTTGTGACCGCTAATCAACATACATGAAGGGCTCTACATAATTCAAATTCAAATTCTAATTAAACATCTTAAATCTCCAATTTTCATCAATATTATGAATAATACAATGGTATTATACACGTTTACTAACATGAACATGATTATTGCTAAAGTCTTGCAAGGATTAAACACTTACCTTGAGAAAGAAGGTCTGATCCATTGGTGTAATTAATATGGTTGCTATCCCCGCTCGCCGATCTACGTAGTGGTGGTCTCGGTGGTGCAAATGGTGCACTAGTGGTGGTTCTAGCCATAGAAACCTCTCCTCCTCATTCCTCCTTTGGCCTCTCTCTGTGTAACAACTGACTACCCTAATTCTTCCCACATACAAGTTATATTACTCCTTTAATTTTCATAGGTAATTAATGCCTAAAAATAGAAATTATCAAAACACCCTCCTGGGATGCCGATTAGGCCTAAAACTGCCCCGGTTCCCAAACAAAACTCCCGGGTAGAATTTTCTAACTATCTCGACCCTTTCGGACACATTGGCCCACTCGAAATGACCATACAATGGCTTAAAATATATTTACTTTTTATTCCATTAAATTAATCCCAACACGACTAACACGCGTGTCCCGACTTAATTATCATAACTGTAGTATTTCTCACTCACGGAAATTTCATAAATTCACAATCATATATTACTTTAATTTCTCAGTAACATTCAATATAATTCTCGTCAACAAATACTAACCCTTATCTCTCTAGTTAATATTTATATTTAAATTCGAATTAATTACCAATTAATTTCCCATGATTAATTTAATTAATCTTATATTTAAAAATAATTAAAAATATGACGTGTTACATACTCCCCCCTTATAACCGAATTTCTTCCCGAAATTCGGAAAATAAAGGTATACCTAGTAAAAATAACTTTGGACATTTCTCGCGCATCTCATCCTCGCGCTCCCAAGTAGACTCCTTAACATTATGGTGCTCCCACCGAACACGCAAAAGTGGAACTACCTTCGACCTCAATCTCCTCTCACTATGGTCTAAGCTAGCCACCACTCTCTCCTCGTAAGAACTATCAGTTTGTAAGACAATCTCCTCTAACTTAATGTGAGTGTGAGCTAGCTCATCTCAGAGATACCATCTCAGTGAAGAAATGTGGAACACATCATCAATACGGTGCAAGTTCTCCAGAAACCCAAGACGCTATTGATATAATCCTCTTAATGATATGAAATGGCCCCACGTAGCTCGGTGCCAATTTCCCTTTATTCCAGAACCTCATAATTCCATTCATAGTAAATTCTCGTAGTAACACCTAATCCCCCACATTAAACTCCCGTAAGAATCGCTTAGCATCGGCGTAGCTTTTTTGTCTGTCCTGGGCTACCCGTATGCGAGCCCGAATCATCTCGATCATGGCTGATGTATTATGAATTACTTTTGTCCCGAGTACCTTGTTGTCCCCCACCTCTAGCCATACAGCGCCTCAAATGAAACCATGCTAATAGTGAACAGATAGGAGTTATTGTAGGCAAACTCCACCAGTGGAAGATACTTCTCCCAACCTCCCCGGGAATCAAGAACAGACATACACAACATATCTTCCAGTATCTGATTAATCCTCTCAGTCTACTTATCTGTCTGTGGGTGATAGGTCGTACTCAATCGCAACTCGGTGCCCATGGCCTCCTAGAAGCTCTCCTAAAAATGAGACAAAAAATCTTGTGCCTGTCAGACACAATATCTAGGGGAACCTCGTGTAATCTCACTATCTCGGCAATAAAAATCTAAGCATACTAAGTTGTAGTATAATCCGTCCGGACTAGTAGAAACTGGGCTACCTTAGTCGACCAATCTTCTATCACCCATGTGGAATCTTGACCACTTTGAGAAGTAGGTAACACTATGATGAAATTCATGGAAATGCTCTCCCATTTCCACATAGGAATCTCTAGTGGCTGAAGAAGCCTGGATGGCTTCTGGTGGTCCACCTTTACTAGATGACAGGTGGCTCACTTCGAGACGAACTCAACAATGTCCCTCTTCATCCCACTCCACAAATACTGTGGCCTCATATCTTAGTACATCTTATCCCCGTCGAGATGTACCGAAAATCGAGATCCATGCGACTCGGTCATCACCGCATATCGCAGATCCTCTCCCTTTGGAATAACCAGACGTCCATTGAAACGCAAGCCCACCTCAGAACTCATTGAATAAGAGTCTGCTCCCTCGTCTAGAAGCTGTCGAATCCTCTCCTAACAAAACGGATCCGCTACCCGGGCCTGTACAACCCTCACCACAATCTGAGGTGTAACGATCATAACTAACATGAATGATTGGGAACATATATCCTGATGCCCCATCTCCTTCCATTTTTCTTTCCACACCTCAGCTACCTCACCTACTAGCCTACGGCTCAACGCATCAGCTACTGCATTAGCCTTTCTCAGGAGGTACTGGATCTCAAACTGACAGTCTTTCAAAAATTCAAGCCACCTACGGTGACACATATTTATCTCCCTCTGAGTGAATAAATATTACAGTGGCCTGTGATCTGTGAATAGGCAGAATTTCTCCCCCAACAAATAATGTCTCCAAATCCGAAGGGCAAACACGACTGCTGCTAGCTCCAAGTCATGGGTGGGGTAATTCCTCTCATGAGGCTTAAGCTTGCGGGCGACAAAAGTTATAGCATGATCCTCCTATTGAAGTACTCCCCCAAGTCCATGTAGGGACGCATCAGTGTAAACCAGGTACTCCACTCCTGGCCTAGGTAGAGTGAGAACTGGCGCTAAAGTCAACTTATCCTTCATCTCGTCAAATGCCAACTGACATGCATCATCCCAAACAAACGGTACACCCTTACCGGTCAAATTAGTCATCGGGCCCGAAATATTCGAAAATCCTCGAATGAACAGTCTGTAATACATGGCTAACCCTAAGAAGCTACACACCTCTCTCGATGTCGTGGGTTGTCCCCACTCCCACACCGCTGACACCTTGCTCGGTTCCACTGATATCTCCAAATTAAAAATTATATGCCCCCAAAACTGAACCTCCTTCAGCCAAAATCCACATTTCTCATACTTAGCATACGACTGATGCTCATGTAGTGTCTGTAGAATCCGATGTAAATGCTCGGCATGCTCCTCCTCAGTCTGGAAAAAAAATTAGGATGTCATCTATGAAAATAATGACAAATTGATCTAAGAACTCTCCGAACACCCTATTCATTAAGTTCATGAACACAACCGGTGCATTGGTTAGCCCAAATGGCATAAGCTGAAACTCGTAGGACCTATATCTCGCTAGAAAAAAAATCTTCAACACATCATGCTCCCTGATATGTAGTTGATGGTACCCGGCCTCAATTATATCTTCGAGAAGTAGTCAACTCCTTTCAACTAGTCAAATAACTCATCGATTAGGGGCAACAAATATTTATTCCGTATCGTGACTTTATTCAAGTCTCTGCAGTAAACACACACTCGTAACGACACATCTCTGTTATTTATAAATAACACGAGAGCACCCCAAGGCGAGGTACTCCTATGGATGAATACCTGTCCCAAGAGCTTCTCAATCTTATCCCGTAACTCCCTCATCTTCTTCGGATCCATACGGTAAGGCGCACGGGCTATCGACCAAGTGCCTGATCTCAAATATATCACAAAATCTATCTCTCTACTCGGCGGTAGTCTCGTTATATCCTAAAATACATCTTCGTACTCAAGAACAATAGGAATCGAATAAAGGGGAATCGCAACTCCCATAGAGGTCTCCTCCTTTATCTAAAATAAGTGAGTGGATGATCCTCCTTCGGGAAGAGGCATCGCCACTATAAACAACTCCTGACCAAGGATGGCAAAAATAATACTCCTACTAATGCAATCAATCATGGCCCTATACGCGACTAGCCAATCCATCCCAATAATAGCGTCGTACTTGGACATGTCTAAAACAAGCAGATTGACTGGCAAACTAAAATTTGCAATCACTATACACACACCCCAATATCTAAAGAAAATCATCAACCCATTACCCAACAGCGAGTCTACACAAGTCACTATACTGTCGGCCGTGTCTAACAACCCTGTGGCCCGTGAAAATCTAGTGGCTATGAAAGAGTGTGAGGTCCCCATGTCAAACAAAATACGCCCCATAGACCCATGGATAGATAACATACCCTCAACCGCAGGTGGATCCTATGGAGTCGCTACCTAGTAGATGTTGTAAATATGCCATACTGTAGTTGTCCCTGCTGAATCGGGCCTGCTGGAATAGCGATCAAAGTCGGAACTGGTGCTGGAGCTGGGAGGGCAACGGGAAACATCGGTTATTGGGCTCCTATCGAGCACCCTGCTGCTGCTGCGGGGCCCTTCCCATATCAGGACACTCATGGCACTTGTGGCCAATCTTGCCACAAGTAAAGCACTTACCCATAAAGTTTCCTCTTCTCTGCCCCTGCTGGAACTGCTGTTGGCCCGGGTGGCCATGCTGTCCCTACTGGCCCTGATGGCCATGCCTGAAACCTCCATGTCTATGACGAAAGCCCCTTGATCTGAACCTCTTAGCATAATCCCCCTAATGGGGACCCTTCTCACTCTACCTTTGCTGACTCAGAGCTGCTAGTGCCCCGCTGGCACTACCCCCACCTGTCCTACCCTACTATCTGGACTCACCTCCTAGCTTGTTCCCCTTAACATGGAAATAGTTATCCTGGAAGTGTAGTAATGCAGCATTGAGTACATCGATAATTCAGCATTGAGTAGAATATATATATATATACGGCGTCTCTCAAAAGGACCGTCGTGCATACTCTGCTAGAAGTCCAAGTACCTCTCTTACTAAATATGGACAAATGGTTCGATACATTTCCTCGAACCCACAATCAAATAACAAGCAATGGAGTCGAACATAGTTACAAGCCTTTGGGCTACGCACATATCCAACGTACCTAAATGACATGCCAGACACACTAATACACGACACATAGTGAGCCGCCTTAAGTTCAACGTTATGGGTCATAAAACCCGACCTCCCTGGAATCGTCAAGGTGGGATCGCCCACTACGCGGGAACCTCCGTGATAGCAGGCAACATAGGTATCTTAACATATATCATCAATCATATAATAGGTACATACACAACCTATATATATTCAGTAGGTATTCACATAACCTAATTTTCGTTAATTGTACGTAGTATATATCACTCGAATACTCACCGTACATTCAATTTACGATTGTTCTCGCCATCGTATTTAATGGAGTATTATTCTCTACTCTAAGGGCCCTAGTTACCCCTTGTTCTATTTCAGTAACTAAGTTTTCCTTACCCTACTCGTTCATGACATAAGCTCGCTCATGCTTTCCCGTAATCACATTCTCATTATCGTGAAATAATTACAATTTAAGCCCGAAACATTCTAGTCTTAACTCTCTCCCTAAGACGACCACATTCCCTTATTAAGGTTCTACCGTTATCCCCATAAATCTCTCGTAACGATTTAAAGAGGCCCCAACGGTGACCCAAACATTTACATGAAGTTTAGAGGGTTAATTAAGAAAAATAGTCAAATCTGATAGGGCCGAATCGATTTGCCTTGATACCGAATCGATTCGCCTTGCTGAATCGATTCGGTCTTTGGCCCAATCGATTGGATTTGCACCAGGTCTTCTTCTTTGTTGGTTTTTCATGCATTTTTCACCATTTTCATATATGTGTCTTATTTATTTCTTCACCAAATTCGAAACAAATTTTTCCGAACCTTTTCTACATGCATTAGGATGATTTCTAATGTTGTAAACACATTAAATCCTCACAAAATTTAGTCAAGAACGAATCAAACTCAATAATCATTAAAACCCCTACTTTTGTGTTCTTCCCACATATTCATTCAAAAACTCATATTTGATATGTAGTGATACTCACATATATTATGATTTCTAATCCTCTACAGCTATTGAATCATTCTACATGAAATTCCTACCCATAACATGTATAAAAATCATTCTTTTCTTCCAAGAGCATTCATTTAATCAATATAATTGAACCCGTAGTCACATGGGTATTATAACCTCATATTGAATTGTAATAAACCACTTTCCTTTTATCAGTAGGGTATGATTTCGTGGTAGGGATGATGGATTGATGATCTTATCTTCCAATCCCCACTCCAAGCTTGATTATGGTGTAAGAACACACTCCAACCTCTCAAGAACTCTTCAAAACCTCCAAGAATTCTCTCATTTTGTTCTCCAATGGACTCCCGTCGTATTTTGAATTTCTAACCCTATCCCCTATTATCTAACATCTGATAAAGGAGTTATAAATTCGTAGGTCTCTTAACCCTCATTTCCTAAATGACTAAAATGCCCCTATACGGTGCCAATTTAGCCTAAAAATGCCCTGGTGCCCAATTGTCACCCTCGGGAATACTATTTTAACTATTTCAACCCTTTCGGAGTCATCCGTAACCTCTAAATCATCATCCAAGTCACTCTACATAATTATTTCAACTCGACCGTAAATTAGTCTACATGCGACTCGCGGTTGAGATAAAATCCAATTACGCCAATATCACTCACTATTACACATAATAATTTCCATAAGTTATTTACTATTCATTTACTAGATAAAATTCATAATATTAGTCAATATCTCACTCTCGATTAATATTTAAAAGAACCTTATTACTCAATTTGATTAAATTACTTCTCTCGCATAATTTAAAATAAAACTAATCCCCCCCCTACAAATTCCCTAGAGTTTCATCATAAGTTTCTTAATGATAAAGAGGATGTTCGGGTTATATCAGGAGTTTTATATGATATATTCAAGTTTAGAGGCAGTTAGCTTGATTCGGCACCCCTTGCACTATAAAATCACCAAAATTAAATTTTCTAACGTATTATACGGACCCATGAACTATGCAGACTTTGATTCCGCAAAGAGACAGACACGTAGGCACAACAATGTTTCTCAAGTCAAAATATGCTAGATGCGGTGCTTCCCCAATGCTAGACTACTCTCTTACAACAATAATCCTTGTTATTAATAACATGGGTCGGGTGTGCCTCAAGCGCTGTTGGGCTTAGTCGACCAGCCTTGAATTAGGCCTAATTTGTATTTAGGTCCCCACATAATGCTATAGCGTTTCCAAAGTTTTTAATTAAAAATGGACTTAAAAAAGTATTTATAAAAATAGTTAATTTTTTTAAAGTTTATTTTATTAAATAATTTTTATCGTTGTGAAAAATAGTAAAATAATTTGTAATGTAAAATTGTTAAGCTGTTACTTACTTTTTAAAAGAGGGTAACAATTTCTATTTTACTTTATTTTATTTACCTTTTCAAATAATTTAAGAACTTCTAAATATTTTTTAGAACCTTTTTTTTTATTTTGGTATAATTTTTATAAATACGTTTTTAAGTGTATTTCTAATTAAAAATTTGTACTTTTATCAAAATATAAATGAGAAGGATAAAGAATTAATAAAAAGACCGAATGAAATTAAAAAAAAGAGAAAGGGGGTGGAGATATAAGGTTCCACATGAACATGATTTTAATACCTCAAACAATTAATTTTGTTCGTCAGATTTTATTATCTCACATTGTCTCCATATGAGTTCCATATATAAGAGGTTTTTGCTCATGCTTTATCAAAATTTGGTTAGGGGATATAGAGATTTATTTGCCCTTTTTTATTATATTCAATTAATTTCGTTCTCATAATGCGTTCCACTTTGAGAGCAGCCCACCTAAATCTCGTTCTCGTTGTTCCTATTACTAGAAAAGTTCTTGGATATGTAGGCTTTGGCAAGAGTGTTAAATCAAACTTCCTATTTTTTGTCCTTGCTCCTTACTCTTATCAGACATGAATACTACTCTGTAGATGTAATTTCGTACATATAATCAAAAGCACTGTGTTTTCGTAAAACTCAAATCACCAAAAAAGTATGAGCATTGAGCAAAATACCAAAAGAAAAGAAATTTTTTTGACAAAAAAAATGCATTTCAATATGACGAAATAGTTCGGGTAGTGTACGGAAAATTCCAACACCAAAAACTATTGCCAAGTCAAAAAAGTATTTAAAAAAAGAGTAATGACACTCTTATTGGATCTAAGTATCGATTTAGTACCAAATGCGTTTTATTTAATTGTACATTGGTGGAACCTACAGTACTTTCTGACGAGACCCACACCATAGCACAAACAAATAAAACAGTATCGGTACTTAATCGGTATTAACATTCGGTGTGTCTAACATTTTCCTTAAAAAAAGCCAAAATCAAATTATGTGAAAGATATATTCAAATCATAATTAAATATCCCTTCTCGTCGTTTATATACCACTCATAATGAATTACTTTGAAGGAAATACATATTTTACAAAAATTGTTTACGCTGTGCACAGAAAAACTATTTATATCCTTTGGAATTCTATCTCGAATATTTGTGAGACAGCTGATACTATTGACAAGAAGGTACTCCCATTTTTTTGTAATAGACCAAACTGTTACTAGTCTCTTGTCCACTTACGCCATACAGAATCAACAGCTTATACTCCACTCCACAACTTAGGATTTGCAATTTTAAGCATATTTTTAAGCCACTTCTTATACGTTTTAGATTTGTAAGCACAACTATAATTTCACTATTTCTTTTATTTTATTGAAAGACAACTTTGAAACACTTCCTTATATATTTATATGTAAAAATATTTATTGTTTTCATTTTTTAAATATCAATATCCTTCGTTTTTATTTGGGTCCTTTGTGTGAGGTAAAAAAAAATTACACGAAATGAAATCTTACTTTTTTAATCGAATACGACCCAATTAAAAAAATTAAGGACATATAAAACGTAATATTTATTTTTTTATTTAACTCGAACAACTCAAGTAAAAGATTTAGTGCAGTGTCGTTTTTATTTGAGTTGTGCTCATTTTTAGTAAAAAATAGAAATTTCGTGTAAAGTGTCGTGACTCTTTTTAATTGGATCGTGTTCATGTTTGGTGAAAAAAATAAGATTTTGTGCCGTGTCTTTTTTATTTGAATCATTTGTGTTAGGTAAAAATAAATAAATTTACACAAAAAGGAATCTTATTTTTGTTCACTAAACACGAACACGCCCCAATTAAAAAGAGACGCGACATGTAACACAAAATCTTTATTTTTCACTAAACACGAACACGGCCTAATGTGTTTAAACTACAATTCATAAGTTGTGTGCGGGAAAAAAAATTACACGAAGAGAAATCTTATTTTTTTTTTATCAAACACGGCCCAATTAAAAAAGTCACGATACGTAACACGTAATCTTTATTTTTTTATTTAGCACAAACAACTCAAGTAAAAGATTTAGTGCAGTATCGCTTTTATTTGAGTTGTACTCGTTTTAAGTAAAAAATAGAGATTTCATGTAAAGTGTCATGACTCTTTTTAATTGGATCGTTTTAATAAAATACAGTTTTAATAAAATATGTTTTTTTTCTTGATAAAAAACCGTTTGATAAACAAAAATTAGATCATGTTCATGTTAGATTAAAAAATAAGATTTAATATATTGTTACATTTATTTGGGTCGTGTTAGGTAAATAAATGAGAATCCATGTTTTATCGTGTTGTATTTTAATTAGACTGTATTCGTGTTAGATAAAATAAAATATTAACATTTTTTTTTTTGTTTTAAAATTCAAGAACCATTAATTCAATTTTTCTATTTATGGTGCCTTTTTAACATAATCTAATTATTAAAGTTTTTTTTAGTTTATTTTATATTTTTAATTTGAGTCATGCTCGTGTTAGGTGAAAAAATAATATTTTATGGCATGCCGCGTTTTAACTAGGTCGTGTTCGTATCTTTTTTTTTTTTAAGTTTGAGGCATGTCGTATTGTTTCGTGTCACTATTATTTGTGTTGCATTTGTATTAGCCAAATAAAAATTAGATTTCATGTCGGACAGCATTTTTAGTTGATCGTTTTCTTGTTCGGTAAAAAAAAAAGATTTTGCGTCATATTGTTTTTATTTGGGTGGTGCTCGTTGTAGGTGGAGAATATTTTTTGTCACGTGTCGTGTCTCTTTTCAATTGAGTCGTGTTCTTGTTTGTTTAAAAAAAATGATTTCAGGATAAGAAAGAAATTTTTGCTTTTTTTTAATTGTTCATTTTTTTAAATTATATAATATTTTTTACAGTCCTTATTTTTTTTATAGTTCATTTTTTAAAATTATGTATATAATTTTTGGGGTAAAAAAAAGTTTATATTTTTTTGTGAGTGAGAAAAATAGGAAGAATTAATCATAAAGATATAAGAGTCATTAACTTTTATTTGAAAAAAAATAAAATATTTAAAGATTTTTTGAAGTGTTAATAGGTATACCTTTTTATTTTGTTAACATCTAATATATAGATTAGATTTCAACATATTGAACGTATTACAGACATCTGACAGAGCCAAGCTGTCCCCAAATCCCAAACAAAACACGTGTTATGCCACAAAGCAAACAAACCGAGCACCACTTAACAAAAACCATCGGCTGAAAAACGCAGCCTACACACCCATTTCGTCAACAATAATAGAGAGAGAAGAAAAATATAAAGGGCCACAAGATGTACCAAAAAATCTACGCAACCAAAAAAATGAAACCAACCAAAATCCAGTCGACCTAAGATCACACAACAACAAATCGAACAACTGAGGTGGAATGGAACTTTCCCAGCTGGGTGGTAGAAGAGATTTTCAAGCCTTAGTGAGTTGTCTTAACGCCAGTTCGACATCAAAATTTTTGATGTCTTGAATTCTGGGTGGTAGAAGAAATTTGATGTCTTTTAAACATCAAATTATTTGATGTCTTGGATTTTGATTGGTTAATAGTATTGGTGGAAATGGATCTGCGCGAACGGCATTGACCAATCAAAATTCAAGACTTCAAATAGTTTGATGTGTGAAAAACATCAAACTTTTTTTCTTATAAATGATGTCAGTCCCGCACAGTATTAACTGATCAGAATCCAAGATATCAAAATCAGAGACATCAAACTTTTTTCCACCTCCAATGCCCTTGCCCTCTTTTGCTTTCGACGCCACTATTTTCGTACCCATGGCCACCGCCTCTTTAATTTCCACTGTTGCATTTTTCTTCTAATTTTTTTCTCTCCTATTATTATGGCTTGATTTGGAGTTTGGGGATTTTGATGTTTAGGTAAAAATGAAATTTATGGATGCTCTAATTTTCTCTCTCCGATGATTATGGTTTGACTTGAAGTTTGGGAAATTTTTTGTTTAGGTAAAAATGAAATTTATGGTCACATAGAAGATGGTTGGATTTTAATGATTTTGGGGAGGGAAAAGTGATAAGTTTTAGAAATAGATTGTATTTTTCAATGGGCTAACAAATGAGCCACAAATATCAAAGACCCTTAATGCTCCCAAGCGTGGATAATCTATTTGATCAACATGAATAAATGGGTATAGTGAATTTTATAATATTTATATAGATGGAACAATGAGTTACTTGTGAAAAATATGGAGTTCACCAATTTGTCATGTGCTAAGAAATTTTAATTGATTAATAAATATACCATTTTATTGAATGTGTTGAGAATATTCGAATCCAACAATGATTGGGCATTGTTTAGCGAGAATGATTCTCCAAAATAAAATTGAAATCACTACAAGAAAACTTGGTTTTAGCGACGTTTTTTTTTTTGCAACGCTTATAAAAATGTCGGTATATAGTGTATATGCCGACGTTTATTTAACAACGTGGGATATTTATCGACGTTTTATTGAAGTGTCGAAATATTAATGACGTTTTATTAAAAACGTCGGAAAATGGCAACATTTATTACAAAACGTGGGTTATTTCCCATTGTTTTGGGAAAAAAACGTCGGGTCCTGAATTAATTTAGCTCTGCATTTCCTGCTCCCTCTAATTTTTCGTTTCCCTCCAAAAAAAAATACTATGGTGTTCCCATACGGCTCTCAGTTTTTTTTCTCACATACGGCTCTCAATTGCCCTAAGCCAAAATCGAGACACACCTGTTGAGCCCTAAGCCAAAATCGAGACACTCCTGTTGAGACGCAAGGCTGCTTTTGCATCTTGGATTCGAGGTTTGAGGTAAATCCACATTTTTCTGAACACCAATCCACGTTTTTTTCTGAACACCAATCCACGTTTTTTTCTCTGAACGTTTTTTTCTCTTAACCACGTTTTTTTCTGAATGTTTCTCCAAGACCTTGATCGAAAGACAAGATTTTTTTCATTCTTTGATTTTTCTCTTCCTTTTGTTTTTCTTATTGTGGTTATTTAATAGACATCTATATTTTATATTCCATAGTGGAATTATAATCCAATATTAATCAAGAACCATCATTATTTAGAGAGTAAATGATGATGGTATTGTGAATTAGTAAGAAGTTATGCATTCTTGATTAATGGTATTGTGAATTAGTAAGAAGTGATTCCTTTTGTCTATTTTGGAATGAGAATAGAAATGGGAATCGTTAACCTTCTTGATTCTTGACGTGATGATTGAATTTTGGTAATTATTAGGTTTCAAACTGTTTTTTAATACCTGTTTCTTAAATATATTTTTTATCTTTTGGTAATATGTATTGATTAATGTGTTTATAATCAAACACTTGTGGTTAGTAGTCAGGGGCATATCCTAAATAAGCCCTCAAACATTTTTTAATACACATTTAGTCCAAGTCTTTTTATTTGTTTCAAAAAGTCCCTTAACATGCCGCTAGCGCGGACTTTAAAAATAAAAGAATATTGCTTAAACGGGTGTTTGAGAGACTTTTTGGAATAATTAAAAAGGCTTGGACTAAATGCGTGTTAAAAAATATTTGAGGGACTTTTTGGTATTTTATCCTAGTATTTTTTTTTTGATAATATTCCCCCTTTTTGAGGTACCATGAGGTGTCCGGGCCAGCATTACGCGCACCTCGACCAATCCCCACTCGCGGATCAGTGGCCAAACGCTGACTCCCAGGTTGTTTGTAGCTGCCGAGACTCGAACTAGGGAGTAAACCCAATCGACCTTGGAGCTTTAGTACTAGTGTGCTACCACTAGTAGTTAATGTGCTTTGAATTGTTCTCTACTTGAATTCCATATAGGATGTTTGGTTTTTCAGAAAATATAAAAAATTTGAAATTGAATGTAGATTTATTCTTATACGTGTCATTAAAACTAACCTCTTTAACATTGGTTTAAGGGTTAGTTTGTTAACCATTTATGATTCAAGAATGTAAGAAATTTTGATTCAAGAAAATAAATTATTTTTTAATCAATTAATAATACAATCACATTTCCACAATCAAAGATATGTGTATGGTCTTTTGAATTTGATAGAATAAAATTATGTTTCTTATATTGTCGTATTCTTTGTTGAAGCAAACGTGACTTGGATATCAATAGGCGTATCAAACCGGTTATCTCGAGCTCTTTCTAATATCAGCCTTTAGAGACCTCTTGTTCAGGTATCATTATCACTTCTACGACTATATCCAATGAAATAGTAATGAATACATAATATCAAACGCATGTTTAAAATGTGCATTGGCTAAGAATACATTAATGTAAGTTGGAAGGCGAATAAATGATATAGAAACCACTCGGAAGCTAGAAAAATGTGTAAGATTTTTTATTTGTAATGGAAAATAAGGTTTTAGGCCATTAGGGTGTGTTTGATCAGAGGGGTTGAATTAATTTCAAATGTTGGATTATGCTTATTGTTGAGACAAAGTGATGTTTCGGTAGATAATCTTGTCGTCGTAAGTCGTGTCCAATTTTGTAAATTTCATCTCAATAGTAGTTTTTATATATTTTTGTTGCATTTGACAAGTTGTGTAATCTTTTCTTTTTTTCATTCTATTATGTTGTTTTAATTTTTTTTTAAAAGAATATTAAGTCGACCATTTTTTTTTCCTCTCTATTTTTTATATTTGACAACCTTAGACCATGATATTTGTTAAGAAACAAAAGTCATATTGCATGTTACTTTTTGTTACCTTTGTGTTGAACTTGCCAATTGACAAAATTTTGTTATGTTTACTTATTCATTTCATTAGGTTAATCAATTCATGCTGATGGATAAGAGTTGGATTAATATAACACATAGAGGTCATCCTTTGTATGAGAAAGGAGTAGAAGAATTCGTTAAGTTTGCCTCTGGTAATAGACCGAATGCTGAAAGAATATTGTGTCCATGTAAGAAATGCCGCAATATGCTATATGTGAAGAAAGATGATGTTGTAGAACATATATTGCTAAATCGGTTTTTAGATAGCTACACATGTTGGACTTATCACGGGGAATCTGCGTCATCTTCAGTTCTTTCTTCTGACTCAGTTATTGGTGATGAAATGCGAGAGATGATACATGATGCTTTTGGAATTCCTCCTACAAGTCCACTTAACTTTATGGGTGGTGGTGATGCGCATCAACATATGGATGGCCCTGATGAAGTAACCAATAAATTCTTCAATTTGATAAAAGAATCTGAAAGAGAGTTGTACCCAGATTGTAAGAAGTATACAACTCTCTCGTTTCTTGTTCGATTATTGCATTTAAAGTGCCTTGGTGGGTGGAGTGACAAGACATTCACAATGTTGCTTGAATTATTAAAAGATGCATTTCCTGATGGTGAAACATTGCCAAAGTCTTTCTATGAAGCGAGGACGTTGATTACAAACTTAGGGCTAGAGTACAAGAAGATACATGCATGTCCTAACGATTGCATGATCTATTGGAATGAGACAGAACGAGAGAACGAATGCCGAAAGCGTCATACCCCAAGGTACAAACAAGTAAATGGTCAATCAGATGCTGATGCCATTATAAATCGAAAAATTCCTGCAAAGGTGGTACAATACTTCCCTTTGATACCAAGACTTGAAAGGCTCTTTATGTCATCAAAGACAGCATCACAGATGAGATGGCATGCCAATGAGCGTGTTGATGATGAAAATGTAAGGCATCCAGTTGATCCACTTGCTTGGAAAACATTTGATGATATTCATCCAGATTTTGCACTTGAACCGCGGAATGTTAGGCTTGGATTATCCAGTGATGGGTTCAACCCATTCAGGAGCATGAGTATTGTCTATAGCACGTGGCCCATAATTGTAATAATATATAACTTGCCTCCATGGTTGTGTATGAAACAACCATATATGATATTATTAATAATTATTGATGGTCCTCGCAGCCCTGGAAATGACATTGATGTTTATTTGCGCCTTTTAATTGATGAATTAAAGGAATTATGGGTTGGGGTAAACACTTATGATGCAACCAGTAATCAGATGTTTAAAATGCGTGCATCTTTCTTATGGACAATTAGTGATTTTCCAGCTTATGCAAATTTGTCGGGGTGGAGCACAAAAGGTAGATTGGCGTGTCCATGTTGTCATAAGTACACTCGATCCCATTGGTTGTTTAATGGAGGTAAGCATTGCTACTTGGGTCATCGTCGATGGTTGCCTAAAGCGCATAAATTTAGAACAAATAAAAACTCCTTTGATGGCACAGTTGAGTTGGATGCAAAGCCCACCCGATTATCTGGAGCGGAAGCATATGATGAGGTAAAAAATTTCAATAATAATTTTGGGAAGGATCCAGAGGTAGGAGGTAAGAAGAAAAGGGTTGATAAGACAGGTAAAACCTTAACACATAATTGGAAGAAAAAAAAGTATATTTTTTGAGTTAGATTATTGGAAGGATAATTTGTTATGCCATAATCTTGATATAATGCATATTGAGAAAAATGTGTGTGATAATGTGCTTTGGACATTATTAAATGTTGATGGAAAGGGGAAGGATAACTTAAAATCCCGTCATGACTTGGAAGATATGGGTATTCGTAAGCCGTTGCATCCTCAGAAACGGGCAGACAACAAATATTATTTGCCACCTGCATGTTTCACCTTGGACACTAAGGGTAAAGACATAGTTTGTAAAATGTTGAAGGAGGTGAAAGTCCCAGATGGTTATGCTTCGAACATATCGCGTTGTGTTAACCTTAAACAACGTACGTTATCGGGACTTAAGAGTCATCACAACCATATCTTAATGCAAGAACTACTTCCCATTTCCTTAAGAAATGTGTTGCCTAAAAATGTGCTTGAACCATTAGTTGAGCTAAGTAACTTCTTTAGGAATATGTACTCGAAAGTGATGAATGTGACCAATTTAGATCGTGTTCAATCTCGCATTGAGCTCACGCTATGCCGACTTGAGAGGATCTTTCCACCTTCATTTTTTGATGTCATGGAACATTTGGTTATTCATTTAGCATAAGAAGCGAAGATTGGAGGACCACCACAATACCGATCGATGTATCCTATTGAGAGGTGCGGTATTAGTCGATATATATATATATATATATATATATATATATATATATATATATATATATATATATATATATATATATATATAGGGAGAGGTTCACAAGTGAACCTAAAAGATGAACTTTTTAATGAACCTTAACAAAAAATACTTAATAATCAATTAATTTTAATTCCTATTTTGTAATAGGTCCGCGCTAGCGGCAACGGACACGTGTGTCGATCGATCCCCAACCACCCCACCCGTCCCCGCACCCCTCACCCCCACCCCCACCCCACCCCCTGGTAGCCCTGCTGTCATAAGGGCTGCCATGGTGGTGGTGGTGGTGGTTGGGGGTGGGGGGGTGAGGGGGTTGGGGATCGATCGACACGTGTGTTCGTTGCCGCTGACGCGAACCAATTACAATATAAAAATTAAAATTAATGAGTTGTTAGGTGTTATTTTGTTAAGGTTCATTAAAAAGTTCATCTTTTAGGTTCACTTGTGAACCTCTCCCTATATATATATATATATATTTAAAAAAAAAATCATGGTAGTTTTTTCTTACTAATTGAAATTTCCCTCACCATAGATACTTGTTCACATTGAAGAATTATGTGAAGACCCGCAGTCATCCAGAGGGTTCAATTGCACAAGGATATTGGGTAGAAGAATGTTTGACATTTTGCTCAAGGTACCTAAGTGATGATGTTGAGACGAAGTCTAATCGCCCAACGAGGAATGATGATGGTAGTTCTTTTGATCACTTTTGTGGTCGTAAATTAGGAAAAGCGGAGGGATTTGTGCTTGATGACATTACATATGTACAAGCACATCGATATGTGCTTGTCAACACAGATGCAATTGCTCTATTTCGAGAGTAAGTATCTTCTTGAATAAAATTCCTTCATTTTTTAGCCATGCAAAGAATAATGTAATGATTCCTTTTAATGCAGTACTCATCGAGCGTCAATTAGGAGTGATTCTCGTCTCAGACCCCATGATGTGGACTGCATTCATAACGAAACATTTCATTTGTGGTTTAAGGATCATGTAAGTAAAATCTACATTGAAAACAATGTTTTACATTGAAATGTATTATTAAATAACTATTGCTTGTAATGACATTTTTTTGTAATAAAATAGGTGAGGACATTAGTCAAGGCAAATAACACAGATGTATCACAAGAAATTCAAATTTTATCTATGGGTCCCCTGAAAAAGGCAAAAAGATTCACCGGGTATATTATTAATGGCGTTAGGTATCACACTAAGGCTCGCGAGAGGAGAAGAGCCACGCAAAATAGTGGAGTCATGTTAAACGCAACGACTGAAAGTTACGCAAGTGCAAGAGACATAAATCCCATATCCGGAGATGTCAATTTTTATGGAGTTTTGACAGATATCATTGAGCTGCATTATTCAAAAGACTATAAGTTCGTGTTGTTCAAGTGTGACTGGGTTGACAATGGTAGAGGTCTCATTGAGCAAGATGACTTTGGATTCACACTTGTAAACTTCAACCATTTGTTGTATCCTAGGCATCAAAAAGCTGATGAACCATTCATACTATCATCTCAGGCAAAGCAAGTATTTTATGTACAAGACCTAGTGGAGAAAGATTGGCATAATGTTGTTAAAACAAAACCCCGAGACTTTTTTGATGTGTTTGGACAACAGTTAACAAGCGAGAGCACTGTGAATGATGAAACAGAGGCATGGAGTGATCAATGTTTAGATTATACAGCATTGACACATGATGATGATGATGTTAGTTGGGTTAGACAAGGTGTGGATGGAGCATTAGTTGATGAGGAAACCACGGAGCATACGGAAGAAGATGAATATAAATATTGATTAGCTAGGCATTTGAATATGCATTAATAACTTGTGTGGATTTGTATTTATTATTCCATTTTCTTATTTTTTTTACAGAATTGAATAGTATTAATATTGGTTTCTAATAATTCCTTTCATTACTGTTATTGTAATGTATCAATATTTGATCAGGTGTATGATGTTAGAATCTGTTTTAGATTACTATATGTTTATGATGTTCGAATATGGTGTATGCTAGGCTAGTATATGTTCAACTAGGCTAGTGTATGTTTCTAACTATCTCATGCACACATCTCTCCCATAATTATGAAGATTTATGATATGAAATGGGACTTTGATAATTAGTTTTGGATATGATATAAAACTTTACATTATAGCAATGTGATATGAAACAATATTACATTACATTGAAACACTATGATATGAAACTTTATCTTTTTATGTTATGTTAATTTCTAAATGATATGGGTTATCTATATTTGTTAGTCATGTGGTGATCTTATTACATTCAGAACGAATGAGATGTTTTGAGTAAAAAACTCTGTCATCTTTTTTTTTACCTTTCATGTTATGATTTTTTACCTTTCTTGGCTAACTTGGGTGCTAAAGGTATTACTGAAGATTTTCATGGTCGCATCTCTTCTCCTTCAAATACTGTTATAGGGTTTCTTAAGAGGGATAAAGCTAGCATTAATAATATTAGGCTTGGTCTTAAATTTTAATGGGGCTGATTATAATATCCAAAGTTTCCTATTTCATTTTACCACTTTGATAATTTAATTTTTTTTCATGTTGTTTCATTTAGTACTATGACGATCAATAGATCTCAAACTCAACACATTAGAGGAGCTATGCCAACCCCTGAGCAGCAACAGGAGCATGTAGGAGCCAACCCTGCCATGCCTGAACCTCCATCGAATTGGCCACCTATTACACCATTGATCCCTCCATTATCGGGCAACAATGAACAACAAGAAGAGGAAGTTACACGTATGGTTTTTAGTTGACTTTTTTATATTTTTAATTGATGAAAAGTATTATTCTTGACATTTAAGTAATTCATTGATGATTTTTTAGGTCAATACCTACTTAACACTTAGATCCGAGCTCCGACCAAGAGGAGGAGCTAAAGGAGCAGAGGCGAGTTCGAGGCCCCACTTTAATGCATAGCGGGTGGGGTAAAGATGGTGGAATTTTAGAAATTGAGGTGAATGAGCTTGTCCAACCCATTGAAGAACCCGCGTCTAGACTTGCTTCAAATTTAGGGGTTCTAGCACGCAATGGTCAACTAGCGCCATTGGCCTACTTTGATTGGAGACAAGTACCCAAAGAGGATAAGAACATGATTTGGCTTCATATCAAGGTATAATGTCAATAAAATGAAAATAGGGTATATATTTTCCAGTTTATTTATCTAACTTGTTGATGTAATGTAGGAGAATACGAATGCCACAGAAGAGATGAGAAAATTTATGATGCAATCCGTTGGAAGAAAATGGAAGGAATGGAAGGCCACAGCAAAGCTCCAAGGTTATACTAAGTATAGAACTAATGAGGAACGCTTGGCAAATTGTCCGCAAGGAGTCGAGGAAATTCAGTGGAAAACACTCGTCTATAACTGGGAGTCCGCTCGAGCACATGTATATACTAGTTGTTGAGTCTAGTCATGAATTACATGTACACACTATGTTTATATTGCATATAAAGAACAAAATGAAATGAATTAATTTATTAAAAGGATTAATATTAGGATTTACTCAAAATTTGTTCTATGAATAACTGTATTTCCATTGTATTAGGCCAAAAGTGCGAAGAACAAAGCCATCCATGCATTATTGCAAACGCCGCACACATCTGGTTGAAAAACTCATGCTCAAGTTAGACATGCGGTATAAATTTTGTACTGACTAGTTCATTGTTATTATTGTATTATTATGTTTTGACAGTTAATATGTTGTACTTGTAGATGACTAAAGCGATGGGATTCAAACCAACTCGTAGGATGGTGTATAAGGAGACACATGTAACCAAAGGGAAGGGACCAGTTAATGAAGCAGCTGCTCTAGCGATTCTATGTATCTTTTCTGCTGTGATTTTTTTAGATGACTATACAGAGCCCCTTCGTTAATGGTAAACAGACTTCAAAAAGACTTTGGTTTGTGTACTAATTATTAACACCATATATACGTGGTTTGGATGGATTAGCCTATATTCATGGGGCAAAAGGAGTGGGTAGCATTCATTTTGTATTTATAAATCAATACATGCATTAAAAAAATGTAAAGTCATCCAACATTGAACCAACCACCCCCTACTCACACTATGACAATCACAGCATACCACTTGATCCCATTGATGTAGGCAACACAACCGGACCCGAGACTTGCATGATCAAGCTCTCACAAAAACACCTTAATTATAAAAGATATTGAGATTTGAACGAGCTGAATATTGAGATTTGAGATCGAGATTAACAAACAAGCAGAGCTTTAGATGTTCACAAAAACACCTTAATTTGCAGCCCTATTTACTAACAAGTGAGTTTTTGTAGTCTGTCATGTTCGAGTTCATATTCTAAATAAGATTCGCGGTATACAAAGTTTAGAAATCATAATTAGGGCATCCTTCCAACTGTAATAAATGCCATGTACACATGAATGATTAAAATATGTTAATTTCACAAGAGTGCACTTCAATAATTAGCACAATTGAAATTCAGTTCTGATCACAAAAGCAAATGAACGAAAGTGTATTAGCACAATTGGGCCCTGCCTTGGAATGAGCAGACTGGCTCGTTGGGAACGTGGAAATTCTGTAGGTTTGAACCCTCCTAAAGACATCGAGCGTATCTAACGGGCAACCAAGGTTCAATCTGAATGCTTGTTATAGGAAGTCTGTGTTTAGTTTCTCTGTTATACTCTGTTCGTTATCATCGCGACTATGTACTAATCAAATTATATTGGCCATCCATACGGAGGGACAACAACACCTATATCTGTCATTGCCACACCTCCCAGACTTTTAATATCAATCTTTAAACTCCGCTATCAATACCCGATCATCCTTGGGAGGATGTGTCCGTAGAATTCGCAGTGGGCCTACTGCATTCCTCCCGAGGCTTTGACTGTATATATGTGGTTGTTGATTATCTCTATAATATGGCACATATTTCATCCCCTATACCCACACCTTCGATGCCATGCATATGGTCACCCTATACTTGAGAGAGATTGTGTGCCTACGCAGGGTTCTTAGCGTCGGCGACCTCTTACAGTTTAGTAAATAATAATCCCAAGTCATCTCCAATGGTTGGTTCTTTTAATCCTATGTGTCGATGTCTTTTTAGAAAATTTCTATGTGTTGTGTCACTTCTTTCAGATTAATAGAAAAGTTCAAAGTAGTATCTTTTGTATCTTGACCCCCCATGTCATATCGGTATGGAAATACAATTCTCCATTCGAGAAGTTTTTTTATTTTTACATTTTTGTTATAATTTTTTTGATACCATTGGATATGGCTAAGATAACATCATTGTTATAGTTCGCATTTAACAACGGCGTCAATTGTTCAACAAGTGTCATGAATCCAGTGATTTCAAAATGTAATAGATAGAGTATCTTGGTGAGCTCCGATTCCCTAACATCTCGGTCTCCATTTCAGAACACTTGACGATTTCTGATTGAATCTCTCTGCGGTTTTCAAAATTGGCTTCGATTTCTTCATTCACCCATGGGATATTGATTAGCTAGGGTAAACTCCTGGGATATTGATTTTGTGGCAGAGGCTTTGAATTCTGCAATCGTTGTGTCTGATTCTCAGAAGTAAATGAGGCATGAACAAGACAAGATGTAAAGGGGAGGAGAAGGGAATAAGGAAGAATAGAGAATAGAGAAGAGGAAAAACTTAGAGAGGAGACATCAAGATTCAATATTCAATTCATTCAAAGTCAAAATTCATGCACCGTAGTATATAAGTAAAAGCAGAGAATAAAATATGAAAAATGGTTGAATGATTTTTCTATATTGACGTACACGAATTTATATACAAAAAAAGGCAACTAACCTTCCTAATTAATAGGAAGTAAAATACGATTCCTAAGATATCTATTCCATCCCACAGGTCTGACTTATTCCAGCCCACAAATCTCTCTACTAATTAAATATAACACATGGTCAAATATGGTACATAATTACAGATATTCTCGAAATCTTTCAACACTCCCCCCAAGCTAGTATGAAGATATCACTCATGGAAAGCTTGCTAACTAAGTTCTCGTACTGTGCCTTGGGAAGTCCTTTGGTGAGTATGTCTGCTGCTTGGCTCGCTGTAGGTATGTAAGACATGCATATCACGCCACTGTCTATCTTTTCCTTGATGAAATGTTTGTCTACTTCTACATGCTTTGTTCTGTCGTGTAGAACTGGATTGTGAGCTATAGAAATTGCAGCCTTGTTGTCACAATTGACTTTAGTAGGTGTTGGTATAGGAACCTTCAACTCTTCTAGGAGTCTTTTGATCCATAACACTTCACAAAATCCATGTGCCACGGAGCGGAATTTAGCTTCTGCACTACTTCTTTCCACAACACTTTATTTTTTGCTTCTCCAAGTAACCCAGATTTCCCCTACAAAGGTGCAATAACTCGAGGTGGATCTTATATCACTTACACTGCCTGCCCAATCTGCATTTGTGTAGGCCTCTACCTAAAGATGGCCTCTATTTTTTTAACAAAAGTCTTTTCCTCGGAGTCCCTTTGAGGTATCTCAAAATTCTGAACACGGCTTCAAAGTGAGTAGGCCCAGGTGAATGCATGAACTGGCGTACAACACTTACTGCAAAAGCTATGTCAGGTCTAGTGTGTGCCAAATAGATTAATCTCCCAACCAATCTTTGATAACTTTCTCGATCCACCACTTCATTAGCTGTCGCTGCTTTCAATTTTACATTAGGCTCGGTTGGAGTATCTGTTGCCTTACAGCCAGTCATTCCTAGACACAAATGCTCTATGAGTGCTGGACAATTTTTCGTATGACAAGTATCTTGCACTTCAATAATTAGCACAATTGAAATTCAGTTCTGATATCATATTTATCTTGAAGAAATATCAGTGTTATCACTCATATCATATTTATCTCATATTTATCTCAAGTGCACTTCAATAATTTTTTCCTATTCCCTAAAATTACATCAGCCGAAAAATTCCTATCAATGGTCCCAGCTCCAACTGTGGTGATCCACGGAGCTAGGTTAGTAACTGACATTCCATTAGGTCCATCATTTCCAGCGGATGATGACACAAACACCCCTCTATAAACTTCACCATAAGAACCAATTGCAATAGGATCTAAATAATAAGGTGATGAAATACCATCCCCTCCACCAACTGAAATAGATATGACATCCACACCATCAGAAACAGCAGCATCAAATGCAGCAAGAATATCAGAGTCATAACACCCAGAATCCTTCCAGCAAACCTTGTACACATCCAATCTAGCTTTGGGAGCAACACCTTTAGCAATCCCAGAAGCAAAACCTTCCATACTAGCCTTGAAAGAATACCTCCCAGCAGCAGTTGAGGCTGTGTGGGTCCCATGACCATCAACATCTCTGGGTGACCGAAACTCAACGGTCTTATTAATTCCCACACCAAGTCCACCCGGTCCAGCAGCTTCATGGCCTTTGGAGAAAAATCTAGCTCCCACTATTTTTCTATTACAATTTCTTGAACTGAATTTGATACCAGTCTCGCAAATGCCTTTCTAGAGGGTGGGTACAGGGCCCAGATTTAAATCATAAAAACTACGTCGTTCGGGCCAAATTCCTGTATCGAGAACTCCGATTATAACATCAGACCCATAATCAGATTCGGACCAGAGACCCTTTTGGTTTATTAGATCCAAAAAATTGCGGTGAGCGAGTTGTGTGAAGTTGTCTCCGGCGGTCTTCAAATGCGGCGAGGATAAAAATGAGATAAACACCTCCCAGCCTTTTAATGTCAATCTTTGAAAACCTATGCCAATATGTTAGAGCCTTAATATGTTGTTGAGCTTTTGGTAATGGTAAATGTCATGGGGAAATTTGATGCTAGGTGTAAATGGGATAAACAACCTAAATGCAGAATCATATTCTCGTTGCTTGTTTTCATTGGTTGGTTGATATAATATGTTGGTTGGTCAATAGAATATGTTGGTGGGACCAATATCATGTAACAGATGATCGGTTTATTGAAAATGCTGTATGGTTGAATGTTGATAAAATGAGGAAATATATATGTGGATAACAATTTTGGTTTATTGAAAATGCTGTATGGTTGTAGTGGATAGACTTGTCATATACCAACTTAGTGATTAGTTTTACCTTGTCATTTGGCTAGACTGAGCAAAAAGGTGACTGAGATTAGGATAACTCCATTATAAAAAGCTTTGATGCCAAATATTATTGGGTTGGGAAATCACCATTAAATATTAGTATTTTGCGCGAGAACTTCTTCATTGACAGCTTCCGTTGATAATTTGAACTTGAGGATTTTATGTAGGCTGACAACTGGATTGACTTGCTTGACTGCAGTTTGATTTGGGTCTATTATGCATTTTCCCGAGAAAAGGCTAGTTTCAGACGGTTCTGGCTCTTCATAAACCACAGGAGCCGCATCACTTTCGCTGAAAACAAAGCATGTCCCAATTATTTCTTCATATTCTCCAATCAGCTTCTATTTGTTATCAATATTCAATACTGGGTTCAGAGTGTCTAGACTAGATAGAACATATGGTGCATTGGGTGGAATATCAACTTTCTCCGAGATATCATCTACATCCGCGAAGGGAAGTTGTAACCTTCTTGGTCGTGGTTAAAGCTAACGCCCGCGAAGGGAAGTTGCAGCACTTGAAGGGCATAGGGAGGGGTTATACGCTGCTGTACATTCAAGAAATCTTGAGGAGAATACAAAATAAAATTAAAAATGATTCATTAAACAATCAGAAACATATTAGTTTAACATTCAAAGGGAAATTTGGACCAAGAACCTAAATGTTGTAACTGTAGGTTGTCCCAAACTATACACCCTGTTAAGAAATATTTATGACATAAGTATGATGAAACATTAGCAGTAAAATAGGAAAAAAATAATAGCACTTTTATGAAATCAATTTATATCAAAAAGGTCCATCTTATTCTTATTGTGTTTGTTCCTTTTGAAAATCAATTGATCCAGCCTATGCGGCTCATTTCAATTTACACGAAAAGAATAAACTTATGAAATTAGAATCTTATACCAACTCCAACACCATGAACAGTAGAACCATATGTGATTCATATATAATTTTAGCAATACCAACTCCCACATAAAATAGTTAAAGCTCTGAAAATTCATGTTGAAACGAAAAAAATACATTTCAATCTCAAATATAACATAATAAGAGAAAACATACTACACTGAAAATATGAAGACGACTCCCCTTGGATGCAACAATTTTAAGGGAAAACAATCCCGAGGAAGCATATATTGCAAAAAATTCTTGAACCTATTGAAAATGTGTTTGCACACTTCATGGTAATTAACATTAATGCAAGAAAACTTCCCCTGTGGTCAAGGTAGAATCTGAAATAAATGAATTTGTTATGCATATAGAAACTGAAATCTGAAATCAATGAATCTGAAATCTCAATGTGTACATACCTAGAGCAAACATGCTAGGGAGTAGCCTCTGCACAAAGTCATAAACCAAATAATCAAATTAGAAGAAAGAAACATACACATCCCATTTAGAAGAAACATACCCCTCCAAAATTAAACCTAGCAGAAAACCACTAAAGGGCCTCTTCATTTATCTTTTTTAGAACAAAAATTAAAAGAAAAAAACAATTACCTCAAGATTAAATAACCTAATAACAATAACATCACACAAAAAAGAAATGAGAAGATGAAAAGCCAAGAAATGAGAAGAGATACATATGTGCGCCTTGATGGAAAGTTAAATCATGCATATAGGGATTCTTACATATGTATGATCTAATTTGAAGTTTGTATAAGAATTGGGGTTGATTTTTGTAGCAAGAGATGGATGATCTAGAATTGCAACATCCAGAAACAGCGGAGACCGGTGTTGCACGGGATGATATATTTGGGCAAGTTATGGGACCCGAAAGACATGGGTGTGTGCGCACATTTGGACTCGGTGTCTCTCCGAGTATGATATTTGGACCATCATATAAGCAATGCCAATCTGAGTTGAGAGATATTGAGACATGACATCAACAAGAGCTAGAGAGGATGCGACGTGAGATGGAGGTTGAACACGAGAGGATGCGACGTGAGATAGAGGCAGAAAATGAGAAGAAACAAGCTGAAATGAAAGAGAAAATGGAAGCTCAAATGCAAGAACATATATTTGCTATGGAATCTCGGATGAATGAAAGTGTGGAAGCTCATATACAGGATTTTATGGAGTCTCGCATGTGTTCTATGGGTGATTTATCCAATCTACGCGAGATGTTTCTTTAGGCGCTAAACAGGTCAACTTTTATCAATCTTTGGATGTATGAATACAATTTCTTAATTTTATGCATTACATCTAATATTTTGTATATTCTAATTGATAGGTTCCTGTCAACGCTAATGTTGATCCTGTAGCATCACCACAGTTGCAACCTTTAACAGCCGAGGTTCAATCACAACGTCGATCGCAATCCTCAATGAAGGCACCACCACAAATCATATCGCGAACTCAACTTCGTAACTATTGTGGGGTTAGTATTTTTGCCTCTAAAATTCTTCATGGCACATTTCAAATAAAGAACATTAATATTTTCATCGTTTGATGCATATAAGATCCATTATATATGTATGATAGTTATACTCGTTCCAATGGCAATTCATTGAAATTGGTGGAAGGGATTGATTTATTTGTAGTTTAATTTGATGGTAGTTCTTGTTGTTGAGTTAATTTTAAATGTTAAAACAAGTTGGGTTTCATGAATAAACAAAGGAAACTCTGGCGATTTTTTTTAAAAATAATAAGCGTGAAAAACATGTTTTGCTACTATATAACTATTTACTTTATCAACATCCACACGTTATTATGACTTCACTTATTCGAATGCATGAAAAAAATAGAGTGTATTATAGTACTTAACAACGAAAAAAAGTAATTTACAAAAAAATACGTCTATTTTTATAAATCTTATAATAATGCATTGATCATAATTTGTCATAAAAAATGTTAAAACTTTAGGGATCTCTTTTGAAAATTAATCTTTTAACTTGGACATAAAAAATGTTACCAACCTAGATTGTGTGGCTTACATTTTTTATTTGGGTCGGGTTGCAAACTTCATAAGCTATATGGAAATATTATTTACTAACATATTACATTTTTGTGGTTCTTTTATATTTGAAAATATATTTTAAAGTTACATATATCACTATTTTTTAGTTTGATCGTAGAAGAAGGTGATTTGAAAACATTGAAGCTAATTACTATCCCTCTTCCAACTATATTTTTGATCAAATTTTAGGAGCGGATGAAGAAGGCAAAAAATACCAACTAATTGAAAAGTTTGAATTTGGAAGTAAGTCCCTAACCACCTTTCATTTTTCTTTTATGCATCACTTTTACCTTGACTTATTTAATTTTTCATACTTTTTTTTTTCTTTTTACAGGTGGTTTTGTCATTCCCATGGACGCGGAGACATCGTATTGACTGTTTTGAACATCACTCTAGCATTTTTTTTATGATAATATATGTTTCATATTTTGTTTGGAATATTTGGGTACAAATTTTTGGCTTATTAGTAGACAAATTTGGGATGTTTGATGATATGTTTTCTTCATTTTGTTTTGGGATGATTAGATATTATTGTATATAGGTTTTTTTGGTTGATTGAGAATCTTTTTGAGGGCGTCATTATAATATTAATGATGTGTACTTCGATATTATATGACACTTACAAAAAAAGGTTGGAATATAGTATGAGAAAAATTAGTTAACATTCTAATGTTTTCAAATGAATGATTGAATTGGGTTAATATTTTAATTTAATGTTCCCGACGCTTTTTGGGAAACGTTGAGACAAAACCGACGTTTTTTTAAAAAAAAAGGTCGCATTTATACCACAAGTTCGGACAATTTCCGACGGTTGATAAACGTCGTAGGAAGCGTCGGAATATCTTTACCCGACGTTTTTATTAAACGACGCTTATTTCCCCACTGTAGATACGCCGACGTTTTATAAAAACGTTGCTCAAGCGTCGGAATTTTCATTCCCGACGTTTTTAGAGCTTATACCGACCTTTACAAAACCTCGGGAAATCCAATTTTTCTTGTAGTGAATAAACACATTTGCATGCACAATATCTGCTCGTGCTTACCACAATGAGCTTGCAGTTATTGAATCTTTTCTCCCTTGTTTGTCCGTTGTGTTTCTGCTATAGCCAATCCTATCCAAAAATAGTATACATCACATATGGTAGGCGAACAAACTGATACAAAAACAAAAAGGTCCGAAACCCAATAAATGATAAGGAAACCAATATGCACGTCTGTGCTGCTACGCATAGTTATGCATATCCTCATCATATAGAGCCCCCCCTTCTGTTGCCTCGCCATTCTCTTCCACTTGTCTAATCTCTCTTTCATCCTTCCCAAGAGTCCCTCTTATCACCAAGCCATTTTCTTTGACCCAGGCAGACCTATTCTCTCTCTCTCTCTCTCTATATATATATATATATCTGTGTGTGTGTGTGTTCATGACGAGTGAAGAACTGGTTGGTAGTAGGGCCAGGTTGTACCCTGATTGTGCACCACTCTCACGTGGGCTCTCTCTGAGTTGATGTGAAGTGGGTAAACTTGCCGGCCACTTATACAAGTCGAAGCAGTTTTGGTCTGAAGATGAACCTTATCTTCGATGACTGCAAACCCCACATCCTCATCTTCTCTCCAACAACCTTATTCACTTCATATGTGTTACAGAGAGAGGGAGAAAGATGTGCAGAAATTTTGGGAAAACCCCAAGCCTCCACGGAATATTAGCGACAGATTTCGAACAATTGATAGAATATTTTTAACTCATTTATGTTTTGACCTTATCAGATTTATGATCAACTTTAAGTCATAATTTATACTGGACTCACATCATTAAAATTTAGGTTCAAGCTACATAAGCGTTTTTCGTTAATAAGTTAACGGCTTCGTATATTCATATGTTCAAACTAAATAAGGAATGAACGAAAAATTTGATGTCAAAGTACACATTAGGACATGAATTACCTTAGTGTAGTTGGTGTAGAACCTCTTTTCCACATAAGACGTGTAAAAAATGGGTGTAGTTGATACACTTACTAGTTGGCACAAAGGAATAGATTCACTTAGTGTATCTCAATCATTTGAAGGGAAAAAGACCTACAATATGCATATTTTGAATTTTGGGTCAAAAGTATTGAGTCTTTGGTCTTTGGTCTTTCTTGAGCCAATAATATCTTTTTACTAAAAACTTCTCTGACTCGAAGGACGACGATGAAGGGCATAAAAAAGAATTTTTCGGAATTTAAAAGGAGGAGGGAATAAAAGCCATTCCCTTCTTCTTCGACTCAGAGAGATTATCACCATTTTTTGGTTTGTAAGGCAAGGACATTGCAATGCTTTTTGCGCTTGTCGATACTGTTTCATCCATGGAAGCAATAACACATTGTCCATTGTCGTAAGCGCCGTAGCGGGAGTGAATTTTATCTTAAGGACGGTCGTCTGTAAGTTTTACAATCACAAACTATAAGTCCTTACCTCTTTATATTGTTGTGAATGCATGAAATCATAATTAATAATTTTAAGGAGCAAAAGGATTAAAAGAGAAAAATAAATTGTCACACCACTCAATATTTACGTGGTTAGGTAACTGACTATGTCCACGGAGGGTTTCTCAGTTTTTTTATTAATTCTTTAGAGGTTCAGAATTACATGCCCCATTATCCTGGGACAAGAGTTTATTTATAGTAATAAAAACTAGTTGAGTTGTATGAAAACTCTCCCAATTCTTCATTGACTATATGGTGATTCATATCTCATTCGGGAATGTAGGCAACCAAAACGAGTATTCAATTATTCACGTGGTATACTCTTGTATTTGTCCCTACGACATTGAATTTGATTGGGGCAGCATGCTGGGCCTATTTGGATTACTGAAAATTGGTCCTCCATGGTTTCTCACCCACAATTGCCCCTAAAATTTATTGCAAATGATGGGCCGAAGAATTTTATATGCTTTTATTGGCCCAGGTTGAGCCCAAAACCTGAGATCTGCGCTCGAATATGTCCATAATTATTATAAAATGTCAGTGGTACGCTGGTCCATGTAGAAAAATGAACCGCCAAAATCGATCTTGAGCGTGGTTCCTTATGATTGAACTATTATAACTCGATCCTCACTTGTTTCAAACTCTGTACCTCCATTTTTCTTCATTCTCTTTCTCAAAAAGACTCTCCAAAGCTCTTGTTTTCTCAGTTCATTCTGTAAGTCCTCTTTGTCTTCTCTTGCTTTTTCCATCTTTATAGTTCTTTCTTCTTACATTCGTTGTGTATTCTTCTTTTAGTCTTTTCTTCTTTAGAAAATAGTTTATACCGTCAATGAGAAGAAGTTGGAGGAGTTTAGAATAACTTATTCATTTTGGGATTACGCTCGAATATTCCCCCATGCCTAGAAATTGTATATCTATTAATGGTGATCATTGGATCCACACTCTTTCAGTAGCTCAGGGGGGGACAACATTTCCACCAAGCCAACTCTTTCTAGAATTTTATGAGTTTTTTTATATTGTTCTCATCCAATGTACTCCAAATACATGATGGATTATAAATAGAGTTCACAGAATAAATCAACTGTATGGGACCAACTTAGGGATCCCTGAAATTAGGTTTTGTTATTCTTCGTCCTATACCATGGATGGTATTTTATATCTAAAGGAGAGGGGCTGGTAGGGTATTAGTAGTTAAACTTCCTAATTCCAATAAGGGATGTTGGGATAAAAGTTTTATTGTCCAAAACTGGAAACATCCTCCTCTCCCAGAGGGCAAACAGTACCAGGAGTTTATGTGCCCGGAATGGCGAACTGATATAGGTTAATACTTTACCTTCATGATTTTTGAATTTTCTCTTGATTGTGAGGTTGCTAATAATATTTTTTCTTTTTTCTAAGAAGCTCGATTGAATAAGAAATTTCCATTTGCTTCCCACATTAACAGGTAAGAGATGGTGAAGGTCCAGAATTTAAGGGAACCCTTAGTTGAAGGTGGTGACCATCCCCGTTCGACACCATTTCTCCTCGAGTACAAGAATTATATGGGCAGTTTTACAGCTCGTCTAGTAGATACCATTCCTGATCTTTTACTTCCTTCACCTAGTGAGGAAGCTTCTACATCCTCCTCATTCGAATCCTTAAACATTAAATCCATTTCGATCGAGGAAGAGGACTCAATGTCCCCCAAGAAAAGAATACTTTGATTGATGATGATGATGATGATGATGATGATGATGATGATGTTAATCCCTCCTCCCTCAAGACCAATTCCTTGAAGAGGACTAAGAAAAAGGGCCCTTCGGCCACTAAATCAGAATTATCAATTCGGGAGAAAAGAAAGAAGGATAAGGCCTCTTCCTTTATGCCTATACAACCCTAAAAAAGGGTGATGCCCCCACTTATGTGAGGACTTTACAGGTGATCTTAGTTGCCAAAAACCCTTCGGTGGCCTATGGTCTACTGAAGGAGGCAGTGCTCACCACTAATTGCAAGCATATCAACTAATTATCTTATGAGCAACTTTCATCCCACGCCGCTCAGGCATTATCCCTGGTAAGCCAAAAATTCTTTTTGTTCTACTCTAAAGTTGTTGGATTCCTCTTTTGTGTTCTTAACATGTTTCTTGTTTACCTATTTGAAGTTTATGGCCTATTTTATCTTTATCCTGGACAACCACATAGATCGGTCCAAAATAAATGATGATCTGATGGTGGACTTGGAAAAGTCAAAGAGTATGCCATCTTCTCTAGTGTGAGATAGCGCTTCTTGGTGTCCAAAAGAGTTTTACTAATGTAGTAAATGGGGGACTGTTGTCGTTTCTTTCAAAATAAGGTTCAATTGACTGCGTGGATTGAAATTACCAAGTAGAGGTGATACGACGCAAATATTGCGTATTTCACCCGTTAACCTACGCCTTATTAGCCCCCTTGGGTATCTTAATCCCTATACTTATGCTCGTTAACCAGACAACCTTGGATTTCTATGTTAACATGTTTTGCAGGGGTTAATTGAGCTTTTGTAGGTATTTGGATGCTTAGTATGAAGTTTGGACGCTTTTCGGAAATGTTTCGTCGACTTTTGCAGCTTCGGGGGCATTTTAGTAATTTCAGCATTCGGGTTTGAATCCCAAGCTCTTCACGGAAGTTGAAGCCCTCTGATTTCTCTTCGCGTGGCCACCGACGGTGCATGATTCTGAGTTGTATCGAAAGAGTTATGGCATTTTTAGGATGGTTTTTACTTCAAATTCACACTCAAGGTCACATTCAAGGGCATTTTAGTCATTTCATATTTTGGTTTTTTAGCCTAACGTCTTCTTGGATGTTGTAGTCCTTTGAGTTATCTTCGCGTAGCCTCTGACCGTGCCTCATTTCGAGCTATAACGAAGAAATGGCGGCATTTTCCGTAAAACAGGACAAAGCTGCAGAATTCAGACCTGTAGGTTGCGAATCGATTCGGCCCAAAACCGAATCGATTCGGAATGCTGCAGAATTGCAGATTCGAACTTCACCTGTTTCCGAATCGATTCGGACCATTTCCGAATTGATTCGGGCCTCCAGATTTTTGGTTTTCTTCCCTTTTATTACAAGTTTGCCATGGGATATTTTGTTTATAACACTTTCTCTTCATTTTGAAGAAAAATATCTTCATTTTTTAGCTTAGTTTTAGGGTTTGGGTTTGGAGAGGTTTTCTTCATTTCTCTTTGGGATGATAACCATTTGGGGTTTGTAAGTTGAACTTTTCATTTTCTTTACCATTAATATAGTTGTTCTAGTTTATTTCCATTGTTGTTGTTTAATTTCATGCTTAGAGAATTAGTTTATTATGTTTATTTATTGCTTTCTTAGTTTAATTAGTTTAATTTAGTTAATTTAATGCTTTGTCCGTAGATAAATAGGTTCGGGATTGCGTTTCCGTCATTTTCGGGTTTGGACCTCGAAAATTAGGTTTTGTGTAAAATTGTGTTTAATTGAAACCGCGTGTATTAAAGTTGGATTGTTATGCGTTTAACTTTATTTTTCACGCAACTTTAGTGTTTATAGGGAGTATCCGAATTTAATCCGCGTGCGACCATTTTCAGTTAAATGTTTAATCTCGCAACTTTGGATTAAATTCCTTATTGCGTGATGTTTATGCTTAATTGAAAATGATCGATTAAATGTTTTCGAACCGAAATTCTAATTAGTAGTTGTTTAGCCCATGAATGTGTGTATGCGATCCCGATCCTCGCTTTCCTTTTATTTAGAGTTAACTTCTCTTTTCTTTTGTCACCATAACCACCCTATCACCTTTTCTTTTATTTATTTTACACCACTTTTATTCCTGAAGTAATTAAAACAATTAAAGTCTAAAATTTAATCACTCCCTGTGGATTTCTTACGACACCCGACTTACCGCTGTACTTGCTTGTCAAGTGTAGTAGTAGCTTAGGTTTTCTTTTGCGTGTCGAGCGAGAGCCGAAATCAACGATAGTGTCCCTACACGAACACTCGGTTTTCCTAGCACCAAAATGGCGCCGTTGCCGGGGAGTGTGTTTTAGATTGTAGTTGTTTTACTATTTCGTAGTATTTTTCCTTTTGTATTTGTATTCTTTGTTTTAACCTTTTTTGCATGATTTGCATACTTTGAGCGCTAAGAAACTTTGATTCGCAGTTGCTCACTTTATTTCTTGGATTCTCCATCTTTCAACAACGAGGTAATCATGTCCTACTATTATAGTTATAGCGGTTATTCTAATGATTCATACTTTGGGGATAGTTTTCAAGTTTTCCATTTTCAAGATTTTCTTGAAAATGAAAGGCTTGAAAACATTTATCGGAATGAAAATCGTTATTGGGAGCTTGAGTTGGATTCATTATTCGAATCCAATGACGATTCTTATTTCATTACTTTCGAAGACGAATTTCAACCAAATGAGGAATCCGAGGATCTAGAGCCGAGGAAGCCTACTTTGGAAGAGACTTTTCTTCTTTACTCCCAAGTTTTGGAAAGCTTAACTGGTGCTGGAATGAGACTTGGGGCACTTTGCGATGAGATGAATTCTTTTGCACAAAACAACGAGGAGGTGGAAATTTGTGTTTCACCTCACTTTTTCAAAGAATTTCTCATCGAATGTGCATCTTTCTCCTCCGAAATTCAATCTCCTTCCGACGATGAGTCGATTGAGATTGAATTTGTTTCATCACCATATTCGTTTTCCGTGATCGAACCATTAGAATTACCGGTTGATTCCTATGCGTCGGTAGAAACTTTTAAAACTTCTACACTTTTTGTCGACGAGGACTCTTTACCGGACTTGTTTTCGATGGATCCTATCCCCGTGTGTGCACTATCTCCCATTCCACTTGAAAAACCTTTGGGAGATGAATCTATTTTTCTTGGATCTCTAGTGTACCTTTCCCCCTTATTATCCAAATCCCCCATCGTCCGCCCAAAATTTCAAATTGGCGATGGTTCACTTTTTTCACCACCCACATGCCTTCCGTTGTTCAAACGGAATTCCTATTTTCCGGGAGGCATGTTCGCTTTGGAGGGTCCACCGTTGATCTTTCAAAGTCAAATACCTTTTTGGGTGAACCCTCAACTATTTAGACTTCTAGTGTATAGTTAGTGTGAAGTCTAAATAGTATGTTGTAAATAGTTAGCTTTTTAATTTTCTTTCTTTCCTATTTTTCTTTCCTTTTAATTTAGTCTAGTGTAATTAGTTAACTTTTTGTTATTTGTTTTTTCTATGCTCGGTACTAACTTGTTTTGTAGATTCCTTTGGACTCGCTCTTATGGAGATCGCTCCAATTTTGGGTAATATCGTTCTTTTCCTCTCTTTGTGGTGTGTTCTTAATGCACATTGAGGACAATGCAACATTTAAGTTAGGGGGTGTAGGATATTCTATCCATTTCATGTGTAGTCCATTGATTTGCTCACATTTAGTTACTAAGTATGCCTTTTTATAAAATTTGAAAAATTTGAAAAATATTTTCTTTCTTTTTTCTCCTTTGTTGGGCATTTTGCCTTGTTTCCAGTGATAAATTTCAATAATTGCCCGATCCAATAGACAACCCAATGATGCATGTTCTCGATTTTAGAAGTTATTAGACTTTAGTCCTCAAATCATTGATTTTGTGAATAACTTCATGAATTAAACTTTATCCCATGAGCATATGCACTTTCCTTGTCATATTGATTTGGTTTAAGATTTTTATAACTCGGTAATCTTTTGTTGCATTGTATATACTTACACCGAGTAAGCTTTGTACCTTTCGTCGTTTGTGAGTGTTATACACTATTCTTTCCTCATTGAAAACGTTGATTCGTCGGTAATCTCTCTATTCTTTCATTTGACCGTTCATTAAGTGAGTTCATGCTTGAAATGTGTTACTTGATCATGATTTTCATATATTGTTTTGACTCGATAATTGCGTAAACTTTTGGAAATGATCATAGGCCATCTTTGATATATCACCCATATTAGCCTTGACCTCACCCTTATATGTTTACCCTCGTTAACCCCTTTGAGCCTAAATATAGCCTTTCGTTTCATAACCCCCTTCCCATAACCAACTCTACATTTGAGTTTTATACCATACATACACCTTCCATACCTTTGTTTGGAATGTTACTTGGGATTGAATGTTGTTATTGTCATGTCGGTTGCAATTTAGGCATATGAGAGTTTGATAAGCAAAGAAAAGAAAGTAGTGAAAAAAGTGAAGAAAAAGAGAAAGCAAAAAGCAAAAGAAAACAAAAGAAGAAAATGAGAAAAAGAAGAAAAAGAAAACAAAAGAAAAAAAATGAGAAAATGAATAAAAGAAAAGAAAGAGAAAGTTGTATATGTTGTGTATATAGTTCAATAAGCTTTGATTACTCTCCCCGATGATATATCTAATGCCGTTTTGGAACTTGTTTTTCCAATTTTGTTATTGCACGCATTCTCCCATTATCCTGAGTTTTCATTCCGAACACTTTGAATCCGTACATACATTCCTTCGTTTCGCACCCTATCCATACCTACATCATAACCCTATTAAAGTCCTATGTGATCTTAGGTTGATGTAATTCAAAAGTCATAATAGTTTTGATAATCTGTGAAAATGCATTTCGCCTCTTTTAGTGTGCGGTATCCTTTCATTGAGATTACAGTTTTTTATTTTATATATATCGTTCTTCTTTTGTGACATGTGTGCGGCCTAGTTTCCATTTACATTTACTCTTTATGCCCGCATGTCCCGTGTATTACCTCCCGTTTTGAGTGATTTCATTTGTTGAGTGTAATGCCCGTGAGGATCGAATATATGCTTGCTTTATGTTTATCCGAATTATTTAAGTTTTTGCCAAATCATACTTTGCATTTGCTCTCCCCCTCCCACTTTTAAAGTTTCAATTCTATGAGGTGCATTCAACCTATTAATAACAACGGACTTTAGCTTGAATTCATTCAATATGCTAATAACATGTTTGAAATCTTTTTCGTTGTTGTTGAGTTTGTCGCATGTTTGGTTGGGAATATTTTGAAGAAACCATATGATGTTTGTGGGTTTCATCCCTGAAAACCCTCACGAGACGACACTCGTCCACTAGGGTAACCTAGGGGTTTAACGACTTATTGCATACGCTAAATGCAATCGAATCGCCCGCGAAAGTGGCCTTATGCTTTTATACCATACTTTTGTACTTCTCCTGCTTTTGATTTACTTGTTGTTCTTATTGTTTCCTATTTCATTGCTAGGGACTAGCAATGTGTAAGTTAGGGGGTGTGATACGACGCAAATATTGCGTATTTCACCCGTTAACCTACGCCTTATTAGCCCCCTTGGGTATCTTAATCCCTATACTTATGCTCATTAACCAGACAACCTTGGATTTCTATGTTAACATGTTTTGCAGGGGTTAATTGAGCTTTTGTAGGTATTTGGATGCTTAGTATGAAGTTTGGACGCTTTTCGGAAATGTTTCGTCGACTTTTGCAGCTTCGGGGGCATTTTAGTAATTTCAGCATTCGGGTTTGAATCCCGAGCTCTTCACGGAAGTTGAAACCCTCTGATTTCTCTTCGCATGGCCGCCGACGGTGCATGATTCTGAGTTGTATCGAAAGAGTTATGGCATTTTTAGGATGGTTTTTACTTCAAATTCACACTCAAGGTCACATTCAAGGGCATTTTAGTCATTTCATATTTTGGTTTTTTAGCCTAACGTCTTCTTGGATGTTGTAGTCCTTTGAGTTATCTTCGCGTAGCCTCCGACCGTGCCTCATTTCGAGCTATAACGAAGAAATGGCGGCATTTTCCGTAAAACAGGACAAAGCTGCAGAATTCAGACCTGTAGGTTGCGAATCGATTCGGCCCAAAACTGAATCGATTCGGAATGCTGCAGAATTGCAGATTCGAACTTCCCCTGTTTCCGAATCGATTCGGACCATTTCCGAATCGATTCGGGCCTCCAGATTTTTGGTTTTCTTCCCTTTTATTACAAGTTTGCCATGGGATATTTTGTTTATAACACTTTCTCTTCATTTTGAAGAAAAATATCTTCATTTTTTAGCTTAGTTTTAGGGTTTGGGTTTGGAGAGGTTTTCTTCATTTCTCTTTGGGATGATAACCATTTGGGGTTTGTAAGTTGAACTTTTCATTTCCTTTACCATTAATATAGTTGTTCTAGTTTATTTCCATTGTTGTTGTTTAATTTCATGCTTAGATAATTAGTTTATTATGTTTATTTATTGCTTTCTTAGTTTAATTAGTTTAATTTAGTTAATTTAATGCTTTGTCCGTAGATAAATAGGTTCGGGATTGCGTTTCCGTCATTTCGGGTTTGGACCTCGAAAATTAGGTTTTGTGTAAAATTGTGTTTAATTGAAACCGCGTGTATTAAAGTTGGATTGTTATGCGTTTAACTTTATTTGTCACGCAACTTTAGTGTTTATAGGGATTATCCGAATTTAATCCGCGTGCGACCATTTTCAGTTAAATGTTTAATCTCGCAACTTTGGATTAAATTCCTTATTGCGTGATGTTTATGCTTAATTGAAAATGATCGATTAAATGTTTTCGAACCGAAATTCTAATTAGTAGTTGTTTAGCCCATGAATGTGTGTATGCGATCCCGATCCTCGCTTTCCTTTTATTTAGAGTTAACTTCTCTTTTCTTTTGTCACCCTAACCACCCTATCACCTTTTCTTTTATTTATTTTACACCACTTTTATTCCTGAAGTAATTAAAACAATTAAAGTCTAAAATTTAATCACTCCCTGTGGATTTCTTACGACACCCGACTTACCGCTGTACTTGCTTGTCAAGTGTAGTAGTAGCTTAGGTTTTCTTTTGCGTGTCGAGCGAGAGCCGAAATCAACGATAGTGTCCCTACACGAACACTCGGTTTTCCTAGCACCAAGAGGTAGAGAGGGTCTCTTGGGTCTAGAATGGCTAACATAGGAGATTTTCTTAGGTAAGATTTGATTTCTTTAAGGTATTTTGAGCATTCGTCGTTCCAGGTGAGGACTTTCTCCTTCAGCAACTGAAAAAATGGTATATAATGCTCGAATGACTTAAAGATAAAACGGTTCAAAGATACCGGCATACCAGTTAGCTTTCAAATTTCTCACAATCTCTTCGGCGACTAACCTTTATTGATTGCAACTATCTCTGGTCAGGGTTTACTCCAATCCGTATTTTATTGACCATGTGGCTAAGGAAAATTTTGGCCTGGACCTTAAAGGAGCATTTTCTCGCAATGAGTCTCATTCGATAGTGCCCGAGGATTCCAAAAGTTTTTACTTATTCATTAAGATGATTATCTTTGTGCCCACTCTTAATGAGCATATCATTAATGTATATCTCCATTATCTATCCCTTTAGTTCTTTGAACATCTTAGTAATTAATCTCTGATATATGGATCCATTATTTTTAGGCCAAAAGGCATGACCTTATAACATTTCAAGCTTAGGGAGTGATAAATAAGGTCTTATCTTTATCAGGACCAAATAGTGGGATCTATTGGTACCTTTATTAGGCATCTAGGAAGCTCATTCGTTCGTGAGCTTCTGTAGATTGACCACCTAATCAATCTTCAACAGAGTGAATCTATCTTTGGGATAAGATTTATTGAGGTCAGTGAATCGCACACATACTTTTCAGTAGCCTTTGCTCTTTCGGACCACCACCGGGTTTAAGAGATATTTTGGAAATTGAATTTCTATAATAGACCTTGCCTCCAAAAGTTTTCCTATCTCCTTTTCCACTGCCTTGGCCTTTTCATGGGCAGTGTGATGAGCCTTCTGTGTGATATATAGAAATGTTGGGTCAATGTGAAGTTTATGACAAGTGAATCTAGGATCAATCCCCAGCATGTCATATGGTTCCCATGAGAAAACATCTAGGTTTTGCTTCAGAAAAGTGATTAATTCCTTCCTTTTTTCGTTGGACAGAGCGGCTCTGAATAGAAATTTCATCTCTGTTCAGTTCTCATAAAAAACTACTTCCTCTAGTTTTTCCATAATTATATCTGCGGGATTAACTCTTGTCTCTTATACCCCTGGTCTTCCATACTTCAGTTTCTATTTGGATGGAGTGGCTCCGTCCTGAGATGTTTCGGGGATGACTTCTTTTTTTTTCTTCTTTTCTTGCTTAAGCCTGATGGAAATAATATAGCACTTTTCGATCAGTGTCATGATTGCCTCTAATCTCCATTATTCCCTTCTCTATGCTACATTTGAGTTTTTTAAAAAGAAGTTGAGGGTGCTGCCCTCATAGTGTGCAACCAACCTCTCCCGAAGATGGCGTGGTAGGGTGAGTCAATTTTCATCACCAGAAACTTAATAAATTTAGAAATGTTCCATGCCTTTACACGTAGAACAAACTTTCCCAACGACAAGATCATCTTTTCAGCGAAGTCGACAAGTGGAACGGCCGCTTTCAGTCTGAGCTTGTGAAATATCTCCAGATACATCACTTCTAAAGAACTACCTTGATCCACTAGTAACTTATTCACATCCCAGTTTGTAATTCTTAGAATTATTACTAGGGCATCATGGTTTGGGGTCCTTATCTCGATCCAATCGTCTTTCGTGAAGACTCCATATCTTCTGGTCACATGCATTTGCCAGCTTAGCGTTTGGTGGGCTCAATCTGTACAACCTTCGTTACAGCCATAACCTTTTTGAGTTCCATCTGAACTGCATTTCCCTAGATTTTTTTGGGGTCAAGTTCCCTATGAATAATGGCAAAATCGTGCCCAACTTCATCACCATGCACATTATTTGGTTTTGGGTCACCATTAATGGAAACCTAATAAACTCTCTTCTCAATATACTCATTCAAATGCCCCGCCTGGGCTAAATCCTCCAGATAGGATTTTAGGGCCTTATAATTCTCTGTCTTGTGGCCATTATCCTTGTGGTAAGCTCTCTTGAGTGAGTTGCTCCTCTTGATAGGATCACCTTCCATCTTCTTCGGTCACTTGAGGAATTGCTAGTCCTTAATCTTACTCGAGATTTTATAAATTGGTTCCTTTAAAACTGCATTAACAACCTATAATGCCTTGGATGAGTTTGCCTTGCTCCCATTCTTGAATCCTCCGTTATTCTTTTCGTTACCCTTATTTGAGGTATTTTCTTTGTCATTTCCTTTGGTCGCCTTTGTGAGACCAATTTCCCCTAGGCTGGTGTTGACCATGCTTTCCACCTTAGCGTTCTTCTCAATAAGAAATATTTGATCGTCAATGGTTTATGCTTCCTTGTTATTGAGAGGATGATATAACATGGATGTAGGGGAAATCTAATCTTGAATTATGCTATATCCACCTGCACAAGAAATCTTCCACCTCATTGAAGGTTTCCTAACAACCGTTGGCATATTCGCATAATGTCCTATTAGGCTTGTTCCTTAGGGTGATGAGAGAATCAATCCTCTTCGTATGAGAGCTTTTGGTTATAAAGATATCTATGAATGCTTTTGTCAGGAACTAATTCTCTTAATCGTCTCTTAACCGACCCATGGGGAAGCTTTTCTAACTACTTCTCGGTGACATGCACTAGGCTGGATGGGAATATTCAACAGATAAGAGCATCGCTATGATTCCATAAAATCATCTCTCACCTATACTGACAAACATAATCTATGGGGTTAGTCTTCCCATCATAAATATTGAACCTTGGGGCTATGGACTTCTTTATAGGCTCCTCATCCTCAATTGCCCTTATAAAGGGGGAGTACATATGTGTAATGAGGGACCTTCTTACCATCTAACTCCATGATTTGATGGGGGTTGATCCATCTATCTTCAAACCAAACTTTTTATATCCTTCTTATGATGTTCTTCATCCCAGTTTGTTCTCATCAGATGTCTTTCGTTCTCTGAATTATCTTACTCACAGCTAATAATATTTCCTCGATTGTGATTTTTACTCGCCTGAGGACTAAGGGTCTGACCACATCACTTACAGTTTCCCTCATTGAGTTCTTTCTCCATGTTTTCTAATCATCGCTGGAGTTGTATATTCTCTTCCATATAGATGTGAGTTGTTTGTTCTCTCTACTTGATTCGTTCCTCATAAGGTTTGACCATCGATGTGATCCGCGTTGATCTAGACTGCTCATTGCTCTGTTAAGAAAGCTGCTTTTCTGGGCAAAATCTAGGATTTTTATGCCGATGAACCTCACATCTGACGCCGAGTGGGGACATGTCAGCTCGTATGTTTCTAGCAAGGGGTTCACTATGTGGGTGATGAGACATTTTGTTTCACTCGTTGGTTCCAAGTTTCTTTTTAAAAAAGAGAATTGTTCCCAGAGACGGCGCCAATTGTGTGTGCAAGAAACCAAAATCAATAATTCTAAAGAGAAAAAGGATTAAAAGGCCAAAGAAATGGTCAAAACACACAATATTTACATGGTTCGAAAACTTCCTATGTCCATGGAGGGTTTCTCACTATTTTTATTAATACTTCAGAGGTTCATAATTACATGCCTCATTTCCCCAAGGTGCGCTCTGTATTTAAAGTAATAAAAAGTAGTTGAGTTGTAGGAAAACTCTCCTAGCTCTTCAGTGGATCGCTGGTGATCCCTATTTATCTCCTACGATAATGTAGGTAACCAAAGCGACTCTTTAATTATCCACATGATATACTCTTGTATTTGTCTATACAACGTTGAATTTGACTGTTACAACATGCTGCGCCTATTTAGACTATCGAAAATTGGGCATTCATAGTTTTTCACCCATAATTAATTTTTGTATTTTATTATCTTCATTATTTTAATAAAGCTCTATTTCTTGAATAAAAATCATAAGATGGAATTCATATTTTAATTACTCTATTAATCTCCTATTACCATAAACATTTTTACTGAATAATATTAAAATACAAACTTGTAGTGTAATTCAAAAAAATATTTTTCATAATTTTTTTGAATATAAATTTAATGTATATATTAAATTTTATAGTCTACATCATATATGTGTTCTTGTTACTATTTTACTATCATAACAGTACTTAATAGTAATTCTATAAAAAAAATTGAATAGAAAAAATGGCAACTTTATCCTTGAAAATAATGTAACCTATCCTATAAACACAAACTTTCCTATCACGATTAGGGCTCATTCAACCCATGATGAGAAACCTAAAAATTCAACGAATTTGATTTCAGGAGATAATAACAAAAAAATGTATTTTTATCACAACTCTGAATCTTTCAAGGTTTGTACATGAGGATGCACTCGTGGTTAATGAAATGAAAACAAATAAGATAATTTTGTCAGTCGTAGAATCATGGAACCATTCTGATTTTTAATGTAAAAACTACATCCTTAATGGATTGGACAACACATATAATGTTTGCAGTCCAATTAAAATATCAAAATTTCTCTACGAGTCTTTGGACAAGAAATATAAAAGGGAAGACACCGAAATAAATGTCGACTCACTTCTTGATTTTAAAATGTTAGATTCAAAGACTGTCTTTACCCAAATCCAAGAGTGTCAATTGCTTTTTTATGAAATAACTGCAAAAAATATTGTTTGAAGTTAAACATTCCAAGTGATAATGGTCATTCAAAAATTACCACCCTATTGGAAAGATTTTAAAAATTATTTAAATTACAAACATAAAGAAATGGGGCTCGAGGACTTAATTGTTAGGTTAAGGATAGAGGAATATATAACCATATGTGTGAAAAGAAATTTGAAAACAATCCTATAGAAATCAAAGCCATTGTGATAAAGGATGGTCACAAATCCCATAAAAAGAGGAAGTACAATGGGGAAGGCTCAAGTCAAGGGGGTGTTAAATCTAAAATGTTCAATGGGAAGTTATTCAATTGCAACAAGCTAGGGCATCGTCTCAATGATCCTCGCCAGAAATAAGAGAAATTTAAGAAAATGGATGCCCAAGAAAACATGACCAAAGTCGAGAAACTATCCGATGATGTTTTTGACATAAATCTCTCGACAGTTCTCTCTGAAATAAATATAATTGGAAATAAAAAGGAAAGTTGGGTGGACACTATCTCTACACATCCCATTTGCTCGATCAAGAATATATTTACTACCGACCAATAAATTGAACATGGAGAATAACTATTCATGGGAAACTGATTCACATCCAAGGTGGAAGGACAAGGACAGGTCATGTTAAAGATGACTTTGGTAAAAGAACTCTCTCTCAATAAAATTCTACATGTGTCGGACGTTCGAAAGAATCTTGTCACTGTTTCGTACTAAGCAAGAAATGGTTTAAGTTTATTTCTATTCCTATAAGTTTGTACATACAAAAGATGGCATGTATGTGGGAAAATGTTATTTACAAGATGGGGTGTTCAAAATTAACGCCATGACTGTTGTAATGAATATTAATATTAATATTAATACTAATAATAAAATATCATCTTTTGTGTATATGTTGAATATATGAATATGTGGCATGGTAGGTTAGGGAATGTTAACTATAAGACGTTAAGTAAATTAATTCAATTAGAATTCATTGAAGAATTTAAATTAACTGGAACACCTTTTCATTCATTTGAAAGAAATACCGAACATTTAGAATTAATTAATACCGATATGTGGGACTTAAAATTCGTGCAAACTAAATGCGGTAAAAATTACTTTATAACTTGTGTGGGTGATTGCACTAGATATTGGTTTGTTTATCTATTAGGGAGAAAATATGTGACCATTGACATGTTTTAACATTATAAGCATGAGGTTGAGAATTAACTTAGCAGAAAGATTAAGAATATAAGAAGTGATAGAGGTGGTGAATATGAATCATTATTCAAGGAATTTTATGTCGAAAATGATATTATACACAAAACTATCGCTCCGTATTCACCTCAATCAAATGGAATTAATGAACGCATAAATCGAACCTTAAAATAAATGATAAATGTTATGTTTATAAGTTTTGTGCTCAGTGCTTTCTGTTATATACTAAACATATTAATTCAGAAGAAAACAAATAAAATCCCTTATTAAATGTGGAAAGGACAGAAACCTTCATATAAATATTTAAAAGTTCAGGGTATATTAACAAAGTAATTGTTCCGGATGCCAAATGAGTTAAGATAGGTCCTAAAATGATTTATTTTATTTTCATTGATTATGTATTTAATAGTAGTGCGTATATATTTCTTTTGCATAAATATAATATAATTGGCATTCATGTTAATATAATTATTGAATATATGAATGAATCATTTTTAGGACATTTTTCTAAACCAAAATGGACAGGAAAATAGTTGTCGTAAAAGAATGTATGATAATATGGATGGTGGTCCTTAAATGCAGGGAGCCATGAGTCTGCCAAAAAAGACATTGAACGAGAACCGCGACATATTAAAAGGGGCAAAACCTGTAACTCATTTTGTCTTATATGTTAACAAGTGAATCTCAAAGTGTTAAAGAGGCATTACCAACTCCAGAAGCTTCATATTGGAAAGAATAAATCAATAGTGAAATTGAATCCATTATGAAAAATCATACATAGGAATTTGTAGATCTTTTATCCAGAATCAAAATTTTAGGATGCAAATGGATATTTAAAAGGAAAATGAAGGAAGATGGTTCAGTTGAAAAATATAAAGAATGACTTTTGGAAAGGGATACAAGAACAAAAAAGGAATTGATTATTTTGACACCTATTCACATGTAAGAAGAATTACATCCATACGTATACTAATTGCAATAACTGCAATACACAATTTGAAAATTAATCAAATAAATCTCAAAATATCATTATTAAATGGTGAGTTAGATGAAGAAATATATAGAGAAGTACCAGAATGTTTTATTGCTCCAGGTAAGGAAAATAAAGTATGCAGGGTTGAAAAAAGCACTAAAGCAGTGGCATGAAAAATTTGACAATGTCATGAAGTCAGATAATTTCAAAATAATTGAATGAGACAAAGGTATTTATGCTAAAATCACTCAAAAGGGATATGTCATTGTATGCTTATATGTAGACAATATGTTAATCGTAGGTAATAATAATGATGCCATTAATTATACTAAAAGTACTCTAAATAATAGATTTGAGATGAAAGAAATAGGCATGTCGAATGTTATTCTAGGAATCAATATTACTAGAACTTTTGATGGACTCATTTTTATCTAAATCTCACTATGTTGAGAAAAATCTTTAAAAAATATCATAAATATAACACAAGTCCAGTGAAAACACCTATAGATCCAACTATTCATCTCATCCCAAATTTAAGTAAAGGCATATCACAAGTAGAGTACTCTCGTATAATAGGAAGCACAATAGGAAGATTGATGTATTTATCAAACTGCACTCAACCTGATTTATCATACTCAGTTAGTAAGTTACGTCGATATACAAGTAATCTTGGTGAAGATCATTAGAGGGACTTGATAAGGGTAATTAAATATTTAATATACTCCTAAAAATATGGATTACATTATGTAAGAAATCTGGATGTTCTTAAAGGATGCAACTATGCAAATTAAAAATCTGACTCAAATGACTCCAAATACAGAAGCAGATACATTTTTACTCTTGGAAGTACAATTGTCTTATAGAAATCCTCAAAGAAAACATACATTGCATGATCCACTATGGAATCAAAATTTTTTGCTTTAAATAATGTCACAGAAGAAGTGGAATGGTTTAGAAAGTTCTTAGATATATTTCTATTTGGCCTAAACTAGTGCCATAAATCGTAATACATTGCGATAGTTAATCAGCGATTGGAAGAACGAAAAGAAGCTACTATAATGGTAAGTCATGACATATACATCGTCGACGAGATACCGTTAAATAATTTCCCTCAAATGGAATCATTTCCATTGACTATGTAAAGTCAGAGGAAATTATTGTTGATTCATTAACCAAAGGTATACCAAGATGACTGGAGATGCCTAAGAATTAGTTTCAATGGGACAACGTAATTATGTTTGATCTGGTTAGAACATAGAAGAAAATAAATTATTCCTTCAATAACTCGAATGAGTCAGTGCATTATCTGTCGCCCGTAAGAGGAGAAATTTTGTTTTAAATGATTTCTATATCTTGAACATATGGGTAAAGTGGGTATTAACAGGGTACACTTTATAAAAATAACCTATGTGAGTAAAATGAGGTCACTTCTATGAGAATAACCAACGTCTACATCGATATATTCTCTAATACACTCATAAAATAGGAGGTGTCCAAGGCAAAAATGGACACAACAAGAGGACCAAGAACGTTCGAAAAAGTGTTGTGTGAATTATTTTGTCTCGATTTAGATTATAAGGTCGATCAATTAAAGAAATAGTGTTCATTGACTGCCTAGTAAACCTGATAGTCTCTCACTAGAAAAGATTCAAAGTCAAAATCTATCTTTACTGATGCAATACTCTTTTTGACGATACTATCTCTGATTTTTTCTTCCTATTCAATTTGATTCTTTACTCAAATTTCAATCTTGTGGGGAATTGTTGGATTAAATGGGTTTGTAACCCATTTATGCTTTGACCAAATCAAATTTTCACAAACTTTAAGCCATAATTAATATGGAACCCTCATTATAAAAATATTAGATCAGCTACCTACGTGTTCCTCTTGACTTCGTGAATAATTGGAACATTCATTTGTTAAAAAAAATCAGGAATAGATGAGAAATTTGACCTCAAAATACCCTTTTAACTCATGAACTAGATTGGTGTGGTTAGTGTAGAACTCGTGTTCTAAATATAAAAAGTTTAAGAAATGGGTACAAATGATATCCCCAATAGATGGCACAAAGGAGTGGATGCCCTTTGGGTATTCCAAACCTTTGAAGGTGAGAGGAACTACATTATGCATGGTTCGAGCTTTGAAACAAAATCTCACACTACAAGAAAGTATAGATATGCCGACATTTTATAACCGACATTTTTTTATAAATGTTGGGAATCCATATTTATTCAAAAAATAAGTGACATTCTATTAAAAAAATGACGGGAAAATAGGGACGTTTAATTTAAATGTCGCAAAATACCGACAACTTTAATTATAAATGTCCGTTGTTTGGTGTCATTTTGCTACTTTTTTTGGGGCATTTTGAAAATATATTATTTCCCTCTGGTTTTTTTACCCTAAACAACCACGCTTTTTATCTTCCATTTTTGTACCTCTAAAACCGATTTCGTGTATAACTCGGTTTCGTGTACTCTTCCACTTCCACAATTTCAAATGTGAGCTTATGATTGCGTTAACTTCGAAATTTATTTATTTGTTGGAGTATTAAAAACATAAGAAGTTTTTTACAGAACTATAGGGAAGGGGTAACAAAACAAAACAATGATATTTGAATTTGGGTTATTAGACTTAAATGAAAAATCAAGTAGTTGAAACCTTATTTGTAATTAAGTCGAAATTCAAAGAAATCAAGTCAATCATATTTGAAATATCCCTACATGAAAATTAAAGGCCAATTAACCTAAAATGCCTAGTCATACCGAGCTTTAACGCATCAGTTGATATGCTAAATATGTTCGCTATTTATTTTGAGTTAATTTTACACTTTTCATCCATTGTCTTTCCATTTAACAATGGAATATACTCTATTACCGCATGTGGTGAAATCTATATCTATCAAGTAATTTGCTGAACCAATTGTAAAAGAGCTTGGTATTGTGTTTCTTTTCTTGTTTGATTTATTCTTTACTTTTGAATTATACGACACTTGGGCAATTGTTTTTGGTGGAATGAATTACACTCCCATAACTTTGTTAATGTACCAATTTGTTTTCTAAAATGTGACATCTTTCTAAAAGAAAAGTACTCTGACATTTTCTCCTACAAGATCACACCTAATGTTGCTCACACTTATATTGTGGTTCTTGACAGGAGAGGAAGAAATTACGTATTTAAGTTTCCTTTTGGGTAGCATGTATATTTGCTATACCAATTGAGTATTTAAGGTATTAAGTCTTTACTCTTCTTTACGTTCCCTATTATGCTCTCACAAAATGATAGCTTTGCAATAAATGTTGAGAAAAGTGCTTTATCTTGGAAGAAATTGAATTTGAACATGATACGTCAATTTGGTATGCGAGTTCTTTATAGGTGTAGATATAAAAGATGTGATGTATGATGGGTTCATAGATTTCTTTTAGTTAGGTGTAAATATGCACGATTGTTGGGTTCTTGTCTTTGAATTTGATAGTGATTGTGTTATTTATGTTTAATTTAAATATGGGTACTGTGTCCATAGGTAGTGTAATTAATTATTACAAATTAAAATGACCATATTTTTTTTGGTGTTTTTCTATAATCTAAAGCAGAGGGGTTCCTTTGAATTGAGAATCTAGTAATTGTATTGAATGATGTTGTTTGTCTTCGTGTCTTTAATTTGATTGTGTTTTAACAGATTTTGTTTGGACTTTGCACGTACAATTTATGTAGTCTTTTATTTATTTTGAGCGTGTGAATAACATGGTGCGTTGTAGGTTTCATGATAAAATGCATGTAGTTAATCACTTAGGTTATCTAGACCATAATTTTTGTATACTCTCAACTCTATTTGTATGCTAGTTTGCTACAATCCTGTGTGGATCGAGATAAAGGGTTGAGTTTTATTTGGATAATAAGCATTATACACCTTCAACCAAGGAAAATTCTCTATATCTATAAATAAAAGTTTAGTTTAAATTCATTAATATAGATGTGATTTGAAATGACAAAAAAGTGTTAAAATTAACTTTTCCTTTAAATCACATTAAATTTTTCACCATCGTTCCACAATAATATAATTCTTTTCTGGCTTTGAAAAACTCCTAAAATGTGTAAAGTAATAAGTCAATTATTGTCATATATGTATATTGACATGAAAAAAAAGTGATTAAGATGATAATAATAGAGTAGCTATCACTCAATTAATTGGAAAGTAAATTTAAACTTATTATAATTTTAATTCTTAGCATATCAGCTTATATTTGATTGAGAGGCATATCTGTGCATAGTAGGCTGGAAATTTTAAAACTGGACACATCCAGTAGAATCTCAATTAGTATTCGAACCTCGTTGCATCATAAATTGCTATAGGTTCACCTACTGACCCTCCATTAATATATTTACTTTTCAATTACTACAACTTCATAATAAATTGGACACGTCTAGCAGAATCTCAAACTCATTGTATGTTCAACATTTGTAGAAAACCACATCAATATGTTGAGATAGAGCATTACATCTTGTTTTGATTTTGTTTTGAAATGTGATAGCCATGAAAGTAAAACTAACAACTTCAATATGTTAAGTAAACTAATTATGCAGTATGCTGCAACAACTGAGTAACTCATGTAAGTACCTGAAAAATTTCTTTGCTGTGTGTACAGGTATAGTATAATTTATGTGTACAGGTATAGTGTAATGAAACCCAAAATAAATATATAAAGCAACTCAAATAGGACCCAAAATACTATTGTTGTGAACCGAGACATTATAGTATCATAGAAAGAATATAAAAAAGAATCATATGTATCTCGATATATTTTCTTATCCCAGCCATATTTTCCCTTTCCAAATCAGCAAACACCTCGTATTCAATTTACAAATATTCAATTGATGATCTCTAGTAAGAATTTAGTATTCAAATATTAGTATTCAAAGAATCTTCAGCCTAATATCTGCATTGACAAGAAATTGTTCATTTTCAGCAACACGGACGATCATCTAAATAGACTATCACAACAAGTCAAACCGGTATGACTTCAAATATCTAAATTGACTATTACCGCAAGTGAAGAAGGTATGGAAAAAAATTACTATTTCACTTGCTGTAATAGTCAATGTAAATCTAGTCGCACTAAATATATTCACTCATTTTCTGTTTCACTTGAAGTTGTAGATATTTGACAGTGACAATGGATAGCCTAACACAGATGATCAGTCACTGCACAGTTGAATTAATGAAGTCGTAGTCGTAGCAATCTTTAATAAAACCCTTGTTTGATAAGGGAACAGTAAAAGAACCCCCTCTCATATTATATATATGTGTGTATGGTATATCTATTTGATTCCGATGTGTGGATTTGGTCAAGTGGTTTCAGTTTGTATGTGTGTGTGTGCGTGCATGTTACTGAATTTGTGTTTTATCTTTTAGGTATGTTGTACATTCTATTGGAGAAGTTGTTAGTATAAATTATATGAAAATCTTGATTGTGGTTTATATATTAAGATATATATAGGGAGAGATTCTCTAGTGAACCTAAAAATTGAAATTTTTAATGAATCTTAACAAAAACACCTAACAACCAGTTAATTTTAATTTTTATGTTGTAATTGGTTCGTGCCAGCGGCAACGAACACGCGTGTCGAAAGACCCCCATCCAAAACCACCACCATCACCATGGCAACCCTTATGGCAGCGGGGCTACCATGGGGTGGGGTGGAGGCAGGGGGTGGGTATGTTGACTATCGATCGACACGCATGTTCGTTGCCGTTGGTGTGGACCAATTACAACATAAGAATTAGAATTAATGGATTGTTAGGTGTTTTTTTTGTTAAGGTTCATTAAAAACTTTGGTTTTTAGGTTCACTAGAGAACCTCTCCCTATATATATATATATATATATAATGTTTTTAATATTTTTTTTGTTAATATTAATTTGTATTACTAGAAAATTTTCTTTACAAAAATAAATATTCTGATTTCACAGGAAGATTTGCCTAATATAAAATAATCACTAATTCTCTATTGAATATACACATTGAAAATAACATTGTTTTTGTTATTTGGCATACATTAGGTTGAAGTTATACAAATCTATGGATAAAAGTTGGTTTAATAAAAATAAATGTCATTCCTCATATTTGAAAGGAGCAGATGACTTTGTGAGGTTAGCGTCTGCTAATCGACCAAAGGCTGCGAAAATATTATGTCCGTGTAAAAAATGCAAAAATATGAGATTTGTTAATAAAGATAATGTGGCAGAACATATAATAGTAGACAAATTTATACAGAGCTACACATGTTTGATTTTTCATGGGGAGTCTTCATCGTCATCTATTCCAGATTCCGAACCGATCGTTTGCGATGAGATGTGAGAAATGATACAAGATGCCTTTAGAATTCCTCCTTCCATCCCACTCGATGGTATAAATGACAGCAAGGGGCATCAACACATGGAGGGTCCCGATGAAGTAACAAAAAAGTTCTTTAATTTAGTAAAAGAAGTTGAACAAGAGTTGTACCCGGGGTGTAAGAAGTACTCTACACTCTATTTTTTTGTTCGATTATTGCATATAAATTACCTAGGTGGATGGAGCAATGAGACATTCGCGATGTTACTTGAGCTGTTAAATGACGCATTCCTGGAGGGAGTAACTTTGCCGAAGTCATTCTATGAGGCAAGAAGGTTAATTGTGAACTTAGGGGTAGAATACAAGAAGATACATATATGCCCTAATGATTGCATGTTGTATTGAAATGGGAATGAAAAGGAGAGTGAATGTAAAACATGTCATGCCCCTAGGTATAAACCTTTAAAGGGCCACCCCGATGATGATACCAGGATATAATGAAAAATTCCTCTAAGGGTGGTAAGGTAATTCCCTTTAATACCAAGACTTCAAAGGTTATTCATGTCATCGAACACAGCTTCACTGATGACATGGAATGCAGAGGAGCGTACTGATGATGGAAAATCAAGGCATCCTACTTATTATCCTTCTTGGAAGACATTTAATCAGATAGATCCAAATTTTGGAAATAATTCACGAAATGTTAGACTAGGTTTATCTAGTTATGGTTTCAATCCATTTCGGAGCATGGGTATTACTTATAGCACGTGGCCTGTTATTTTGTTCTCATATAATGTGTCCCCATTGCAGTGTATGAAACAACCATATATGATATTGACATTGCCTATAGACAATCCTCGTGGACCCGAAATGACATTGATGTTTATTTGCTTCCTTTGATTGATTAGTTAAAGAAATTATGGGTTGGGGTGAAAACCTATGATGCGTCTTGTAATTAGATGTTCCAAATGCGTGCATTGTTGCTTTGGATAATAAGTGATTTCCAGCATTTGCGAATTTTTCTGGATGGAGCAGTAAAGGTAAACTTTCTTGTCCTTATTGTCATAAGTACACTCATTGTCGTTGGCTATATAACGGTGGTAAACATTGCTATTTGGATCATCATTGATGGTTGCCTACTGAGCATAAATTCCCAGTAGATAAAATTTCTTTTTATGGAACAGTTGAACTGGATCCAAAGCCCGTTCGACAATCTGGGGCAGAACTGTACGAGGAAGTAAATGTTGTTCAATAACAAGTTTGGGAAGGAGATAGAATCATTTTGTCGAAAGAGGAAAAAAATAATGATGATGATGGAAATGGAAATGGAAACACAACTAATTGGAAGAAGAAGAGTATATTCTTTGAGTTACCTTATTCGAAGGACAACCTAAATACGTCATAATCTTGATATTATGCACATTGAGAAGAATGTGTGGGATAATGTGCTATGGACATTACTCAATGTTAATGGAAAAGGGAAGGACAATCTAAATGCACATTTTGATCTAGAAGATATAGAAATTCGAAAGGCATTGCATCCATATAAAAGGGCTATTAATAAATACTATTTCCCACCTGGTTGTTTTACATTAGACATTGAGGACAAAAATATAGTATGCAAAGTGTTGAAACAGGTAAAAGTATGAGATGGTTATGCTTCAAACATATCACGTCGTGTTAACCTTAAACAACGAACTATATCAGGACTGAAAATCCACAATAACCACATCTTAATGTAGGAACTGCTTCCAATTGCGCTTAGAAATGTGCTACCAATTATGTAATTTTTCAGGCATATGTGCTCAAAAGTGATGAATGTAATAGATTTTGATCGCAAACAATCTCATATTCATCTCACATTATGTCATCTTGAGATAATATTTCCACCTTCCTTTTTTGATATCATAGAGCATTTGATTGTTCATTTAGCGAAGGAGTCAAAGATTAGTGGACCGCCACAATATCGATGGATGTTTCCTACTGAAATGTAAGATGTTGTTTGAATTAATTATTAAATTATTTATTTACCCTACTAAGTGCATTATACTAACAAAAATATGAATATATTCACTCTTAGATATCTATTCACATTAAAAGATTATGTGAAAATGCGAAGTCATCCCGAGGGATCAATTACCCAAGAATATTGGGTAGAAGAGTGTTTGACATTTTGTTCAAGGTATTTGCATGATGTTGAAACAAAAGATACTCGACCACAAAGTAATTATGATGGTGGATACAATTCTATCAATCAAACGAGTGGTTGTACTTTAAGGAAACTAGAGAGATTTGTGCTCGATAACAAAACATACTCACAAGCTCACCGATATGTACTTGTCAACACCGATGCAATAACCCCTTTTTGTGAGTAAGTATTTTACTAGAAATAAGTTATCAAATTGTTTACTTTGTATAAAAATAATGCATCTATGTCTTTTAATTCTAGTATTCATCGCTCGTCAATCAAAATGAGTAATCCTCGTTTTAGACTACATGATGTAGACCGTGTCGATAATGAAAAATTTCATTTATGGTTTAGAGAACATGTACGTAATAAGAATTTTATAGCATAATTCAAGACATTTGATTAGACTAAATATGATGTTATGTTTTTTATTCTTAAAAACAGGTAGGGAAGTTACTTGAGGATGGTAATGTGGAGATATCATAAGAAATTCCAACATTAGCTATGGGTCCCCAAAATAAAACAAAGATATTCACCGGCTATATCATTGATGGTGTTAGGTATCACACAAAGTCACGCGAAAGTAAAAGAACAACTTAAAATAGTGGAATTATTTTAAAGGCAACTACAAAAAGTTATGCAAGTGCGAGAGATAGGAATCATGTATTGGGAGATGTCAATTTTTACGGAGTTTTCACCGATATAACTGAGTTGTTTTGTTCTAAAGACTATAAGTTCATGTTATTCAAGTGTGATTGGGTTGACAACACTAGGGGAATTATTAAGTGAGATGGATTTGGATTCGCACTTGTGAATTTCAACCATTTGTTATATTCTAGGCAGTAAGTATCAGATGAACCTTTCATCCTAGCATCTCAAGCAAAAGAAGTATTTTATGTGCAAGATCTGGTGGAGGATGACTGACATGTTGTTGTTACTACAAAGCCTAGGGACTTTTTTTGATATGTGTGACCAACAACATGCGTACGATGACCAAACGACATTATGGAGTGATCAACATTTAGATAACACGACATTCACACGCGATCAAGATGTTAATTGGTTTAGGGAAGATGTTATAGGAATTGAAGTGGATACTACATTAACCAAGGATGATACTAAACAAAAGAGGAAAAAATGACAAGATACGTGAAGATTTTAGAAATATTACTTCCATGACATTTCTTTTCATTAATGTAATATTATTTGGTTAGGCCTTTATTAATTTATAGCCTTTTGACATTTTTAATATAAAAGTTTATTTTCACATATAAGAGACATTATTGCTCAGTTTATTGCATTATTTTTATTAATGAGGTAGTTTGTTCATACTTCTATAATTTAGATGCATCTTCATTCTGAAGACAAAAATCTGAATGTGAAAATTCTGTTAGTTATTTTTTTTATCAGGATAGATGTTTTGGAGTTATAAATTTTTTATTTTTGTCTCTTCAGTCAGAATGATAAGAATTAGAATCAAGTTTGGTATTTTAATATTGCCCCGTGAAGCCATTTGGAGGTAATACGACTAGTTGCCTTTTAAAGTAAACAAACAACAATTAACAAATTTAAACTGCGAGTGATTAAGATTTGGTATGTCAGAAACAGGTTCAATTTGTATAAGAGTACCTGTTGCCAATCCGAGAATGAAGTTGGATAATCATGTCTTCTTCTGGTTCTGTCAAAGCTCCCCTATTGTGCTTCTTCTACTTCTATGAAAGCTCCCCTCTTGGCTCTAATTTATGTGCAAGTTTTGGAATAAGCCTCCAGCATTGTATGCATTTGGTAAGGATGAAACTCATGAGTTGATGGTCTTCTTCAATAATCCATGGACCTCTTTTCAATCCATTTTTCTGGCAATAAGGTTTTCTTCCCATCCTATACCCTTAGGTTCAACACTAAAACACAAATGCAACTCTAATGGATATGATTTAAAGACATAAATTAGGAGTCGGATGAGGAAATGTAGGGGCTGCTGACCAAAAAGGTGCTTATAAATTAGAGCCAAGATTCTGCCAACTGATATTCAGGTTATATAAGTATATTTTCTGAACGGCTAATGATTGAGAGTGAAAAGTATCAATGTTCACAACTAGTAGAATAATTGTTCAATTTTTATTCAGTTCATTTGTGCATCGATGCGCAATATTAAATGGATAAAAAGTCTGTAAGGGCTTCTTATTTTTATCGTTCCGACTGATAGGGCGTGGATAGAGAGGTCTTACAGAACACCCAATAAAACAATACAAGTAATAAAACATTACAGATAATTCACTATAACATTTCACATTTTCGTTTACCCATTACTGCTACTGCTACCCTTATAGACAGCTGTAGCGCTCTTTTAATTTTTTGTGCACAAAAAGAAATAATAATGATTAGATTGTAACTGTAATTTCATCAGATAACCAAAAAATATGAAATGAAATCTAGTGAGTCTCTGTTTATGCGAATTTTATACTGCAGATAAATTTAACTGTTGAAACTTTAAAATGGCCTAAAGTACTAAACAATCAATAACAAGTCTCCAGATTCAAGTTAAATAAATCCGACTTAGTATAAAAGGGAGAAATAATGTAAATGTATGTAATACAAGATATATCGAGAATACCTGAGCATTGCTGCAGCTGAAATTTACTGCCCTAAATACAGTCGTAAAATTGATTGATTCTTGAGGTTACCAAATTATCTTGGAAAAATGATTGAAATTTAGAGTTTATAGGTGTGGTGGTGCGGACTAGGAGAGATGATTATGTTTTCCACCCGGGAATTGATAGAGAGAAACGCTATTCTCATATATGATATCTCATAGGTGAATGAGTATCTTAAGAATATTATAAGACATTTATTATTATAATTTTTAGTGACTAGTGTTTAGGAAGAGCCCAATGATTTGCATTTGTTTACGAGGTGAAATATAATGATGAGTTATATACAATTATAATGTTTATAGACAACCATGATGTCTAGTGGATGTCAGACCCAACGACGCACAAGAGCTATGCATGAACCTACTTATGGGCGAGATGAGGTGCGCATGAACAATTGCATCTTATTCATCTCTAGTTCACGCATGTGCTTATTTAACTGTTCCTCGCTAAATATCATTTGTCCTAATTTGATGTTTATACAATTTTATTGTTAATAGACTACCGTGGTTGCTGATGGACATCCAACCCAACGTCATACATGAGCTATGCCTAAACCTACTTATGGGCGAGATGAGGTGCTCTTGAACAATTACATTTTATTCATGTCTAGTTCATACATGTGCTTATTTAACTCTTACTCTTACATGTTATTTTTAGAGGGGAGTTATTTCACTATATTGTGCCAATTTGTATGATCTCATTGGTCATTTTAACTAATAATACAATTGGATTTACTTAAAGACCCACCACATTGTGTAGCCATATTTATTTGATTACAGATATATACGACTATTGAATTTATCGATACACATATACATAGTTTGCAAATTGAATTCATGAAATTCAAAAGATAGTATACATTGTTTGCAAATTGAATTCATGAAATTCAAAAGATAGTTTGTTGGAATTATGATTGAGTAGGCTCATTAGGTTGGGTCATATAAAATATCCATATTGTATTATGTAGGACGATTTATCAAGCAAGAGTTATGAACCATTAACACTTGACCACATGTTTATCTCTTAATAGATAGGTATTGTGCACCAAAACAGATACTATTAAAGTATCCTCTCTAATTTTTGTATATATGAATTTGAGTTCTATATAATAACATTGTTTATAGATTACCAGGATGGTTAGTGGATGTCAGAGCCAACGCCGCACAGGAGCTATGCCTGAACCTACTTATGGGCGAGATGATGTGCGCATGAACATTTGCATATTATTCATCTCTAGTTCATACATGTGCTTATTTGACTGTTCCTCTCTAATTTTTATTTGCCCTAATTTGAGGTTTATATAATTATGTTGTTTATAGACTACCGTGACGGCTGATGGACATCCAAACCAACGTTGTACAGGAACTATGCCTGAACCTACTTATGGACGAGATGAGGTACGCTTGATTAATTGCATGTTGTGGTTGAAAAATATATAGTCCTATTTATTAATTTCTTATCTTTCGGTTTGTTAGTTTCCAATATGTAAGTTATTTTGAATCGTTAAATATATTCGAAAATGAGAATATAAAAGTGGACACAGTTTAGGAACACATTTGGAGACAAAAGTTACCCGTGTCACTTGTACTTTTATTGCAACCAATGTAATAACCTTTGTTCTGATTTTGTTTATAATGTTCTGCAAGCACAACTTTTACCATATAGTGCGTGCACTCTGATTTTCATATGTACAAAAGCAAAGTCAACCAAACAATTGCATGCTAATTTTTCTTTAAAATTTTTATGTGCGAATTAGTGTTTTGTTGTTTATAGACTACCATGACAGCTAATTTGCATCCTCTTTTAAATGTTCCACCTAATACTTCTAGTACTGAATCAAACCATCCATTATCCCATAGTATCCAACAAGAATAATATCAAAGTGCAGGTACACAAGTTAGATTCCCTTAACAAGTTTTTAAGATATATTTTTTATAGTTGTTGCTTTCAAATTATGATGAGCATGTCTTAAAAATATGTTATATTGTTAATCATGTCTTACTACATATACACACATTATCTTCTATTCTTTGCCCATCATGATCTCGATTGGATCTTCTACTCAATGATAAAACTCAATGCTTAGGTGGGGAAGGGTCAAGACTACTTCAAGGGCCTACATGGATGCATGGTGGATGGGGAGAAGATGGAGGGGTTTTGGAGGTAAGAGCCAACAATTACAACCAACCCATAGGGAAATGCAAAGCAGCTAGGCTTACTTCAAATTTAGGAGTTTTGGCACGTAACAGATTAATGGCACTATTGACTTGTGATGATTGACATTGTAGCCCAATCATTATATGGATAATATTTGGAAACACATTAAGGTATGTTTTTATGTGAACATAAGTACTTCTATCGTAATGATTATATGTGAAATTTGATATTAAAGGCTTGTTCTCTCACATGTCATTAACTAGGAAAATACTATTGCAACCGATGATATGAGATGTAATTTAATGATGTCAGCCGAAAGGAAATGGAAGGATTGGAAGGCGACTGCAAAACTCCAGGGTTATGATTCATACAAAACTATAAAGGAGTGATTGGCACATTGCCCCGATAGGGTTGAGGAGAATCAGTGGAAAACGCTCGTCCACTATTTGGACTCTGCTAAGGCTAAGGTATGGATTTTGATTTGGATTTTCTTGATTAATGATTTATGATTATTTGGGAACGAAAGCCATGAATAATAACATTTTTTTAATAAAAAGGGGATTATCCCCCTGAATTTATTGATAAAACAGGAAATAAAAGGAACTTTGGATGTTATTCAAACAGAACTCGACGAAACAGTCCATTCTAAATCATTGTAATACACTTAAGCGTAGTACAACCCTATTATATCCTTAGCAAAAAGAGATCAGTTAAAGGCTACACATAATTTTTAGATCAGTTAAACCAGAGCAGGCTGCACATAATTTTTTTTCTCTAAATCCATAGACACCAACATACTATAGCTGGGGCTATTCTATTGGAAATAGGATCTGGGTTTTACCCATGTAACCACGATTTGATGACTTAATTTCTGTAGCCTCTCCCATTAGATCACTGTATCCCATAGTTTTTGGACATGAAATCCTAAACTACTGAAGCTAAATCTCCAGATTCAAACACTTTGATCTAAGCTCTCCTCATTAGGCTTATCCTAAACTAGTGAGGATATTTGTTTGGATGTTTTAGCCTGCAATAAGCTACATGCATATACTTTTCTTCTACATTGATGTCCCTGATCCCCATAGAAGGAACTCCAAAAAATCTTTGCCATCAGAGAATTAATCCTGTAGAAGATAGATTTAGGAGGAGACACAGTAGACATCAAATACATTTGCATTGAAGAAAGAACTGACTTAATCAGGACTAATTTTCCTCCCGTGCTAAGGCATTTAGCCTTACATCCATGAATATTCCTTCTTATTTTCTCCACCACGCCTTCAAAATAGATCATTTTTTTCCTCCCACTATACAAAGGACATCCAATGTAGGTGATGGGATCTTTCTTTAATTTCATTCCAGTGAAGACTTTGATCTCTTTTAAAGATTGGGAAAATATCTTATTAGATGTCACCATAAAACTCTTGGATTTATTGACCTGTTACCCTGATGATGATACGCAAATACTGCGTACTTTATCCTCCGAGTGGACGTATTTTATCCCCCTCGGGTATCTTATTCCCTATATTTATTCTCGTTAACCAGACAACCTTGAATTTCTATGTTAACATGGTTTGCAGGGGTTAATTGAGCTGTTATAGGTATTTGGATGCTAAGTGTGAAGTTCGAACGCATTCTGCTCGGTTTTGTACATAACCGCACGTTCAAGGGTAGTTTAGTCTTTCATAACTTGGGAACCTGGGCCAACATCTATACAAAAATTATATCCCTCCTCGCTAGCTTCGCGTGACCATGAACGGTGGACGAATCTGATTCATAACGAAGAAGTTACGACGATTTCAGCGAAAGGAAAAATAATGAAAGCAAAAGAGGGGGAGAAGAGGAAGAAAAGAATGCAATGTGCTGATTGGTTCTTCCTTTCTTGATCGATCAATTGATCAAAAGGATCGATCGATCGATCCTTTTGATTTTTTCTACGATTTCAATGATCGATTGATCGACCAAATGGGTCGATCGATCGATCCCTTATTTTCTGCAGATATTTTGCCTTGTTTTCTTTCTTCTTTTCTTTTATTCCAACTTACTATAAATACCATTTTTTTGTAATATCAGACATTAGGTAATATACACGATTTTAGATAGTTTTAGGGTAGAATAGCTTAGGGTTTGGGGGATTTTAAGAGTTCTTCTTTGATTCTTCTTGGTTTGACACCCAATTGGGTTGTAAGTTGCACTATTCATCTTCCTCTCCATTAATATAGTTGTTATCCATTAATTCTTGCTTTGATAATTAGGTTTCCATGCTTTGTTAATTAGTTTACATGGTTTGATTACTTGCTTTCTAGTGTAGTTTTATCGTGTTGATTTACCGTTTTCCATTTACCGCGTTTTTAACATGCTTTCTAGCTAATTTAAATTAGGTTGTGTTTGAATGGAACTCACTTGTGTCAACGCATTGCTTGGCTTGGTTATAGTGTTTACGGGTTTATTTCGGGTGCGTTGTTCGAGTTATTATGCCTATGAGATTTGACGGGTCATATCATGTATGTCCCATGCTTACGACCTTTCGCGCGTAATTTCTGGGGTATTTGTTGACGCCAAAATCTTATTAGGCTTTTATGAGGATTTAGGGGCGTGATAACCCTTGATTTAATTAACTGTCGAAACGAGACACATTTGTAATAACTCGTCGACCCATGTAACCATTTTATACAAATTAACTCGAGTGAGGGATATTTGACGCAACCTATAGTTTTACTAGCTTTCATAATCTAGTTTCAATACCCTTGCCTAAATTAATCTTTCCCTTTTATGCATCTTTTCCTTTTTAGTTTGTAATCATCTTTTACACTTTTATTTTGGAAAATTAAATCAATTAAATTCTAGCATCTCGTTCCTGTGGATTTTCTATACCCGACTTACCGCTAGACTTTCCCCGCAAGTGTAGTCGTAATTTAGGTTTTTGTATATTCGCGGCAAGACAAAAAATAATGACTATGCAACTTACACGCGCACACTTCTCGCGCTCTATCAAAATGGCGCCGTTGCCGGGGACTAGTTTGTTTTAGACTTTAGTTGATTTAGTATTTCATAGTATTTTCTTTCTATTTGTATTATTTACTAACCTTTTTGTAGGACTTCCACATTGGGCACTTAGCAACGCTCGAATTTTTTCCGCGCGCACTTACTTTGTGGAATCTGCCATTTCGAGCCATTTTTGGTGTAAGCATGTCTTATTCCAATTTTTTCAGTAATCATTGTTATAATTCTCAAAATTCTCGCAAGCCTATGACTTTCGGTGAATACTTAGAATACCAAAGTATAACAAATTCAAATATGACTTTGGGTTAGTATAACGAAAGTCAAAATTTAGGTTATTGGAATGTTGATGATGATGACAATGATTTTGGGCCTTTACCTCCTTAAAATACGAATTTTGAAACGAATTCGAATAGTTTTCAAAATTCCTATAATAATGAGTTTTCGTTTAAGTCCGATGGTAATTTTCAAAGTTCCCATTTTCATGCATCCTCACCTCGTCCCATGACATTCGGTGAGGGTTTGCGTATGTATGAGAATGAGAAACTTGGAAATTGTTATCGGGAAGAAAATCGTTTGTGGGAACATCAATTGGATTTATTATTTGAGTCCGACGATGATTTTGCTTCCGAGACTTTTGAAGTCGAGGAATTTTTTGAACCAAATGAGGTACTTGTGCCTACTTTGGAACAAGCCATTCTAGACTTTGCCCATTGAGTAATAGATATTGAAAGTGAGGATGAAAATGATGTAATATCTATTTGCAATGAAATGCTTTCTTCTTTGGCCCCCAAAGAAGAACGTTTCATTGAAAATGATATTATTTCCTTTGAAACTCAATCTTCATGCGATGATGATTCATCTCATGAGTTTGAATTTCTTTCATCCCCATTTTCATGCTTTATTATCACACCGTCTCAAGTACCCGATGATTCGATTTCAAACTTTAATGTTTTAAACCTTTTCGTCGATGCTGAGTACCTGCTCGGGTCGCCTTCCATGATCGCATTCGTGCCTTTGTGTGCGCCGCCTCTCATTCCAATTTCAAAATCCTTGGGAGGATATTCGACTTTTCTCGGTCCCCACATGTTTTTGTCACCCATTCAATCCAAACCCCCCATCATCCCTCCAAAACTTTTAATTGGCGATGGTTCATTTCTTATGCCTTACACATGCCTTCCATTGTTAAAACAGAATTCATATTTTTCAGAGGGAATACTTGTATGTGAGGGTACACCGGTTATCCTCCAAAGTGAAATCGTTTTCACGGTGGACCCTCAGCTATTTAGACTTCAAGTGTATAGTTAGTGTGAAGCCTAAATAGTAGGTTGTATATAGTTAGTTTTTTATTCTTGCTTTCATTTTATTTTAGTCTAGTGTAATCAGTTAACTTTTTATTATTTATTTTTTCTATGCTCAGTACTAACTTATTTTGTAGATTCTTTGAACTTGTTCTTACGGAGATCGCTCCATTTTGGGTAATATCGCTATTTTCCTTCTTAAACTTGGTTCTTAATTAACATTGAGAACAACGTCAGGTTTTAAGTTAGGGGGTGTGGGATATTCTATCTATTCATTGGCAGTGTCCATGTTTTTGCTCACATGTTAGTTACTTAGTATGCTTTTCTTAGAAAAATTAAAAATTTCAAAAAGATTTTCTTTCTTTTTTCTCCTTTTTGGGGCATTTTTCCTTTGTTTTCGATGTTAAATTTCAATAATTGTCCGATCCAATAGACAACCCAATGATGCTTGTTCTCGATTTTAGAAGTTATTAGACTTTAGTCTTGATTATTGATATTATGAATAACTTCATGAATTAAACTTTAATCCCATGAGCACATGCACTTTTATTGCTATATTTATTTGGTTTAAGATTTATATAACTCGATAATATTTTGTTGCATTGTATATACTTACACCGAGTAAGCTTTGTACCTTTTGTCATTTGTGAGTGTATACACTATTCTTTTCTCATTGAAAACGTTGAATTCGTTGGTAATCTCTATATTCTTTCATTTGAGCATTCATTAATTGAGTTCATATTTGAAATATGTTACTTGATCATGATTTTCATATATTGTTTTGATTCGAGAATAGCATAAACTTTTGGAAATGATCATAGGCCATCTTTGTTATATCACCCATATTAGCCTTGACCTCACCCTTATATGTTTACCCTCGTTAACCCTTTTGAGCCTAAATATAGCCTTTCGTTTCATAACCCAAATTCCATTGCCAACTCCAAATTGGAGTTATATACCATACATATCACCATACACACCTTTGTTTGGAATGTTACTTGGGATTGAATGATGTTGTTGGGGTGTCGGTTGCAATTTAGGCATATGAGAGTGTGACAAGTAAAGAAAAAAAAAAAGAAAGAACTGAAAAAAGTGAAAAAAAAGGAGAAAGAAAAAAGAAAAAGAAAACAAAAGAGAAAAATGAGAAAAAGAAGAAAAGAAAAAGAAAGAGAAAGTTGTATATTGTGTATATAGTTTAATAAGCTTTGATTACTCTCCCCGATGACATATCTAATGCCGTTTCGGATCTTGTTTTCCAATTTTTATATTGCCCGCATTTTCCCATTATCCAGAGTTTTCATTCTGAACACTTTGAATCCGTACATACATTCCTTCATTTCGTACCCTATCCTAGCCTACATTACAACCCTATTCAAGTCTTATGTGATCTTAGGTGGATGTAATTTAAAAGTCATAATAGTTTTGATAATCTGTGAAAATACATTTCGCCTCTTTTAATGTGAGGTATCATTCATTGAGATTATAATTTTTCATTTTATATATAACGTTCTTTATTTGTGACATGTGTGCGGACTAGTTTCCATTTACATTTACTCTTTAGCCTGCATGTTTTTGTGTTACCTCCCTGTTTCGAGTGAATTCACTTGATGAGCGTAATACCCGTGAGGATTGAATGTATGCTTGCTTTAACGCTTATTCGGTTTATATAAGTTTTTCGCCAAATCATACTTTGCATGCGCTCACTCCCCTCACACATTTTAAGGTTTCAATTCTATGAGGTGCATTCTATAATGTTAATGATTTGGACTTTTGTTTGAATTCGTTCAATTTTCTAATAATTCGTATGAAATCTTGTTCGCTATTATTGGGCTTGTCGCATATTGGTTTTGGCATATTTTGAGGAAACCATTTGATGTTTGTGGGTATCATCCCTGAAAACCCTCACGAGACGACACTCGCCCACCAGGGTGACCTAGGGGTTTAACAGCTTATTAAATATGCTAAATGCAATCGAATCTCCCGTGAAAGTGGCATTTTGCTTTTATACCATACTTTTGTACTATCTCCTGCTTTTGGTTTGATTGTAGTTCTTGTTGCATCGTATTTTATTGCTAAGGACTAGCAATGTCTAAGTTAGGGGGTGTGATGTTATGCAAATATTGCGTATTTCATCCTCCGAACGAACGCATTTTAGCCCCCTCGGGAATCTTATTCCCTATATTTATGCTCGTTAACCAGACAACCTCGGGTTTCTACCTTCACATGTTTTGTAGGGGTTAACTGATCTTTTATTGGTATTTGGATGCTAAGTGTGAAGTTCAGACGTATTCTGCTCGATTTTTGTACACAACTGCGCGTTCAAGGGAAGTTTAGTCTTTTCACAGCTTGGTCACCTGGCCCAGCATCTACACGGAAGTTATATCCCTCCTCGCTAGCTTCGTGTGGTCGTGAACAGTGCGCGAATCCGATTCGTAACGAAGAAGTTGCGGCTATTTCAAAGGAAGGAAATATAATGAAACAAAAAAGGAGGAGAAGAGGAAGAAAAGAATGCAATGTGCTGCTTGGTTCTGCCTTTCTTGATCGATAGATAAATCAAAATGATCGATCGATCGATCTTTCAGATTTTTGCCACGATTTCAATGATCGATCGATCGACCAAAGGGGTCGATCGATCGATCCCCTATTTTCTGCAGATATTTTGCCTTATTTTATTTTTTCTTTTCTTTTATTCCAACTTACTATAAATACCATTTTTTATTGTAATATCCGACATTAGGTAATATACACGATTTTATATAGTTTTAGGGTAGAATAGCTTAGGGTTTGAGGGATATGAAGAGTTCTTCTTTGATTCTTCTTGGTTTGACACCCAATTGGGTTATAAGTTTCACTATTCATCTTCCTCTCCATTAATATAGTTATTTTCCATTAATTCTTGCTTTGATAATTAGGTTTACATGCTTTGTTAATTAGTTTAAATGCTTTGATTACTTGCTTTCTAGTGTAGTTTTATCGCGTTTATTTACCGCTTTCCATTTACCCTGTTTTTAACATGCTTTTTAGATAATTTAAATTAGGTTGTGTTTAAATGGAACTCACTCGGGTTAACGCATTGATTGGCTTGGTGATAGTGTTTACGGGTTTATTTGGGGTGCATTGTCCTAGTTATTATGCCTAGGAGATTTGACGGGGTGTATCATGTATGTCCCGTGCTTCGACCTTTCGTGAACAATTTTTGGGGTATTTATTGACGCCGAAATTGTATTAGGCTTTTATGAGGATTTAGGGGCGTGAAAACTCTTGATTTAATTGACCGTTGAAATGAGACGCATTTGTAATAACTCGTCGACCCATGTAACCATTTTATACAAATTAACTCGGGTGAGGGATGTTCGACGCAACGTATAGTTTTACTCGCTTTCATAATCTAGTTTCAATATCCTTGTCTAGATTAATCTTTCCCTTTTATGCATCTTTTCCTTTTTAGTTTTTAATAATCTTGTGGATTTTTGATACCCGACTTACATCTAGGCTTGCCCCGCAAGTGTAGTCGTAATTTAGATTTTTTTATAGTCGTGGCGAGATAGAAAACAAAGACTGTGCAACTTACAAGGGCACACTTCTCGCGCTCTATCACCTGACGCCCTCTCATATGACCTTAGGACTTCCATAACCTTCTTGACTTATCTTTTTGCACCTAAGATGCAAATAATTACATTAACGAAAAACATGAATATAAAGAAAGAAAAATGGGTTTAGATTGAGTGAAGTTTCAGAGATTGAAAGCTCTTTCATTCCAAAAAATGTAGAGGTTATCGCGATACTTGTGCTCGAAAACTGGCATGACATAAACACACACAAAAAAAGTCAATTAAAATGCCTTGTGGTGATCATAACTATAAAACAAAGTAAACAATGCTGCTCATTTGCAAATATGATCACATTTATAATATACTTACTGATAGAGTGCCTAACTTGGATGCTTGGGTTTTTCCAATTAGAAACTCCATCAACTACAACTATAGCAGAGTGAGTAAGTTGGAAGAGTAGAGTGACAAAAGGGCAAAGGTACATAAACATTAAGGAGACTTCCATGAACAAATTTGTTTAGTTTTTGTGAAGGAAAAAAATTAATAAGAGAGAGAAAGGTAAGATAGAGGATTTAGAGCTATGTGACTTTTATCTATGGGAAGAAAAAGTGAGTTAAAAAGTGTCAGCATTGTTTGGATTTTCATGGGAGTAGTTTGAATGAGTGACAAAGATATGTATGTGAATGTGCCTCTCATATTGGAGATTGTGTATTTATTACCAGTTTTTTATAGTAAAACAGGTTGGTGACTTTGTCGAAGTTATTATAGTGGAACATAAGAGGTTTGGGAAATCTTTATTCAAGAAATGTGCCCACTTCTTGGATTCATCAATACAAACCTGATTTATTTTGCATTGTTGAAACAAGGTTAATTATGACTTTTCCTTTTAGAAGATGTTTCAATCTTGTGGCCTCAAATGATTAAGAGTCTAGTCGTAGAGGAAGATCAGAGTCGGATAGATCATTAGGTTTTCTAGTGAAATCCTCAATTAAAACACTGAAAAAGAACTACATCCCTAATAGATGAAATCAAATAACATAATAAGTCTAAATCATTCTAACCATCTACAAAAAAAAAAAAAAAAAAAAATTATAAGAACCATATGTGAATAGGCTCCACATAGTTGCTATGAACAGAGCATAGATAACCAACTTCTATTTACATTAAATCCAAGAACACAAAATAAAATGAGTACATAATGAATAAAAACTATAAATTACAATTTATATGATAGACTAAAGTTATAAATTTAGATAATAAAAATATTGAAAAGTCAGTTGTAAAAAGCAACAAAGGTTTTGGGTGCAATTAATTGTCGATAACGACTAAACACAACAATAGAAGGAACAATAGCAACAAATAAAAACCACTAACTTCAAACAATCGAGGTTGTCATAAATGCCCACAAACGACCTCTTGCAGCCATTCCTTTCATAGAAAAATTAAATGACAAAGTAATGGGCAACCATAGTATGATAATCATAACTGTACATTATTTATAACTTATATTTAATTGACACACCAAATGATCATTAGATAAATGTGGTTTAAAAATCTTTCTTAAAAAATCTTAATAAATGATAAAAATATTATACCAATGCCATTACTAATTCTTACAACAAGATACTCAATATTGTAGAAATATACCTCATATATTGCAAGCATCTGCACAATTAATTTTATGTAAAGAATGTAAGGTAACATGTGTGGTGGTTAAACCCAACAATACACCACCAAAGTCACATAAATAGTAACAAACATGTTAGGAAATCCTTATTAAAAAAATGTGCTCACTTCTTGGATTCATCAATAGACACCTGATTTAGCTTGCATTGTTGAAACAAGGTTAATTATGACTTGTCCTTTTAGAAGATGTTTCAATCCTGTGGCCTCAAATTATTATCTATGAATAATAGGTCAAATATGGTTCCTTCTATTTTAGTATTCTATGTTGATAGAATACTTATGATTTAAGATTATTCACTAATCTTCTCGACAAATCTCTCTGGAAGCTAATATTGATGGAATGATCTCTGATTATACTTTTGTATATGCCTTAACTGGTTATTTAAACTTTCTCGGATAAATTGGATAGATATTTGTGTAATCAAGAATGGATGATAATAAGTCTTTTTTGAAGTTGGTTCTGGAATGATATTTTAACTACTGGATGTCCAATTTATATTTTGATAGAGAAGATAAAACACATGAAATGTGTTCTAAAATAGTGGAATGCTGACACTTTTGGGAGTATTTATGAGGAGCTAATTAAAGCCAAGTGTACTTTGGATGATATTCAAAGAGAACTTGATGAAACAGTCCATTCTAAATCACTAAAATATGCTCAAGCGTGGTAAAAACCTATTATAGCCTTAGCAAAAAGAGATCAGTTAAAGGATGTTGATGATGCTGAATCCTAGCACCACCAGATAAGTGAAGATGAGCTCAAACTATAGTAACCATGGCAACCATAGAGATGTAAGTGTATAAGTATATAAAAGGAGATGAGTATAAGAGGAGTAAGACAATGATGTATAGTGGTTCAGCCAATTAGACCTACATCCACTTTGAGTGTGTGATCCACTAAGTATGGGAACTAATGGCCTTGGATACAATACACAGAAGCTCACTTTCTCTCTCTACTGTGTGTACAAGCAGAGTTTTTACTAGGGTTACAATTATCCATCCGTCGATCCCCTTGTCGGGTTGTAGGTGACAAGCATATATAGGTCTTGGGGGGTATAGTGTACCCCCCAAGTATGCATGGTGCATGTGAGTGATGATCTAGCCAATCTCCTGTTGACACCTGTAGATGCCAAATGATGACATAATATTCCTTCACGTGAGGGTGTGATTTTGTTATAATGGTCTTCCACGTGCCATGCGAGCCTCACGCGCCCTGTTCCACGCGTCTCCCAAACCACGCGCTGTGATGATGTCACCCTCGGCCTATAGTATGAGGTCGAGGGCAAAGTTCCTTTTGATGGTGGATCAGGCCCAATTTAGGCCTCGTACTGTCATATCCTCGTAGGGTCATCTGGAGCCTGATAAGGGGTCGGCCCCCTGAGAGGTCGTCTGGAGCCTGATGAGGGGTAAGCCACCTGAGAGGTCGTCTGGAGCCTAATGAGGGGTCGTCCCCCTGAGAGGTCGTCTGGAGCCTGATGAAGGGTCGTCCCCCTGAGGGGTCGTCTGGGAAATGATGAGGGGGTCGGCCCCCTAAGGGGTCGTCTGGGACATGATAAAGGGTCGGCCATCTGAGGGGTCGTTTGGGACATAGTGAAGGGTCGGTCCCCGGAGGGGTCGTTTGGTTGGAGGGTGCCCTTGTCCTGGTCGAGGGTATATATGGGTATATTAATCACCCCGCCAGCCCTTAGCCATAGATGATACTGAGATGGTTAAGGGTGTTGCTTTTGAGACAAGTGTATGGTATGTTGGATGAGTGACACCTAGGCAGATACTCACTATCGTTCCAGCCTCCAAGGTGTGGCGGCTGCACACGACCTAGGACTTCGCGTCCTAATGATGCCCCCCTCGTGGGCTGTGCCCAGCCTTGGTTAATGGGCCCACTCATTACTAAGGTATTTAAGTGATTTTTGAAACCTTTCATTCTCTTCTTCTTCGTCGTGCCCAAGCTCTCTCTTTCTAGTCTCCAGCCTTCTTGCCATTTCTGCATGTTTTGAACCTTCAAGCTTAGCAGCTCCGCCCTTTCTCTTCAGGTAATCTTTCTACCCCAGCATCCTCTTTACTTTCATTTCTTTTTTACTTTTTTGTTTTAGGCTTGTAGGGCTTGATTTGGGTCATTTTACAACTTTTCCGGCGACTGGCTTTTGAGTGTTCTTGAGTGAAAACCATCGATACCTTTCGTTTTAATCCAAAAATCTAACCTAGTCAACTGCAAGCTTGTTTGCAGTTAAGTTCCCCAAGTTCTTCCAAGTGTAGGGTCTCCCCCTTGATGCTTAGGAGGCTTTACAGCTTAGCTGAAGAATTCCCTTCCCTGAGAGAGAAATTATTTGTTGAGATCAGACGAATAGAGGAAGAGGAGGAGAGGAGACGAGGGGCCGACCCTAATTGGGTACGACCCATCTTTCCCATTACTCTCACCACAATAAGACCATTTGAGCCCTATGAGTCTTGTGGGTCTTCCGATCATCCAGCCGAGAGTTATTCAAGTGAGATAGATGAGAGAGCGTCGTCGCCAACTGACGTTGGACCTTCTGGTAGAACAGAGACATTTGACATAAGCTCGGGCCGATAGGCTGAGGGTATGGTCCCTTTCGAGGCTGTCCCTGTGACAACCCTATCTCCACATGCCTTCCAGATGGCTTTTCCCCAAGGGCCTCTGACAGGTGATGAGGCCGAGGTCGAGGATGAGGGGACTGAGGATGATGAGGACTCAGATGACCCAGTTGACACATCTCACACCTCGTCTTATATTTCCTCGATCAGGGATCGTGACCTTCTTTTGTGGAGGCACGCATATGGTGTTCTTCCCACCATTTCTATGAGGGTTCCCTCTGAGGACGAGAGGGTCTTTGGTGGTGAAGAGGGGGACATAGCGGTATACGAACAAATGTTCAAGGTAGGTGTCAGACTTCCTTTACATCCTACTGTCGTAGATATTCTGTCAGCTCTCGGCGTTGCCCCCTCTCAGCTTCCTCCCAACTCCTGGAGGACGATTCTTGGCTATATTTCCCTGTGGAAGAATGTTTTCACTGACGAGCCCTAGGCCGACGTATTCTTGGCCTGTTATAATATCACCTCCTCGTCCAAATAGCCTGGGTATTATCACCTGGGGGCGAGGAGGTCTGACAAAAAACTTCTCCACGTGGCACAAACCTCTAACCACGATTGGAAGAAGAGATTATTCTTTGTCTCTGGAGAGTGGGAATTCTCCGTCGAGGCACAACCTGTAGCCGATGGTCCGAGGGTCCCCAGAAGATGGTCTAACCCTTCAATGAAGGCCAGGTCAGACCCCGGACTTAGCCTGGGTGAGAAAGATATAGTTGAGTATCTGAGAGGATGATGGAGTGGAGGTGAACTTCCAAAGTTTGAAGATCTGATAACACCTCGGTTCCTCAAAGAAGCTGGTCTGAGGGTCGGCCCCCTAACGGAACTATGTGAGTTATACTTAATGTTTCCTATTCTTTACTTTTTTCAAGTGTTTCCTCTTTATCTCTGCACTTTTTTTATGTGTCATCCAGTTGGTATATCAGACCATCTCTGAAAATGACTGCCCCCAGTTTGTTGTCAGGCTTAGCCAAGAAAAAGGGCAAGGATTCCCAGCAAGCTCCGAGGAAGACACAGACCATAGGGCCGACGCCTGCCGAGCCAACCGACGACAGACAGAAGAGGAAAGAGCCCAAGGTCCCGTAGACCCTCGGCCAGGATCACGGACGAGGGCGAGGGTTGAAGCGTCTGAGGGAACCGCCTCTTTTTCAAGAAGGGGGCCTTCTGGTCCCAGAACTTGGCACTTCTGAGGGCCGAGCCATCATCACTCATCGCAAACCTAAGGGCAGCCAAGGCGTCCATGTTTTCTGCCCTCTCGGCTGCTGATTATGAATTTTTGTCAAAGATGCCTCCAGCAAAATTATATGACTACGGTCTGCACTCCCTGGCTCAAGTATTGGTCTTGATTCCTTTAATTGTATTCTTTCACCAAGTGTTTCCTCGGCCTCTTGACATGTGTTTATTTTTTCTGTGCAGTCTGTATGCGCCTTTACCTCGGCCACCAAGTGGATGGCTGTGAATCAGGAGAAGTTTCATGAGGCCGAGAGGGAAATTCAACATGAGGCTAATTTACAGTCGGAGCTCAAAACTGCTAAGGCTGAGCTGGAGAGCGCTAGGACCGAGCATGCGAGAATCCTGGACGAGCTGACTAGGCAACATGACATAGACATGGCGGCCATGGACTTGCTTCTTAAGGAAAAGGATGAAGCCATGACCCATCGGGAGGCCCAGTTTAAGATTGAGCTATCTGAGGCCGTGAAGAGAGCAGAGGTAGACGTTGTGGAGGCCTATAAACTCTCAGATGAGTTCCAAGGCTTCGTCCTTGAGTACTTGGAGAGAGGGATTAGGATGGCCTATCGGTGGGTCGTCCTCAAGTTCGGCGATGTCATCTCTTCAGTCTGTCCCTCTTTGGAGGCAGTTCAACTAGACGACATCTTGATTGCCGAGGTTCTAACCCAGGTGGAATCCCAAGTGCAAGTCGAGCGTGTCGGCACGTCTGAAGACCATCCAGTTGTGGTCATTGAGTAAGCCCCTCTTGTAGATGTTGAGGCCCTGCCCTCTGATGCTGCTCTATAGGGTGGCTGTCTGTAGCCCATACCCTCTTGATGTAAAAAACTTTTTGTACTCTACTTGTAGAACACTTTGTAATATTTCATTTATATTATCATCCCTCTTGTTGTCTCCCATATTTGCCTCTTGTATGGTTTGTGTTGTGAATCTTTATGTTAATGTCACTAACCTCTCCCTCGTCTTTCTTGAGGGTGAACGAGGGGTCGTCCCCTGCGTTGGCCCTCATTATAGCCGAGGGTTTTTAACCAATTTAATGGTTTAAATGGAGTTTTCCCTCGTCTTTCTTAAGGACAATGGTGGGGTCGTCCCCTCCATTGACCCTCATTATAGGCCGAGGGCTATTATTACCAATTTAATGTTTTTTAACAAAGTATTCCCTCGTCTTTCTTGAGGACAGTGGTGGAGTCATCTCCTCCACTGGCCCTCATTATAGGCCGAGGGCTATTATTACCAGTTTAATGGTTTTTAACAAAGTATTCCCTCGTCTTTCTTGAGGACAGTGGTGGTGGCGTCCCCTCCACTGGCCCTCATTACAGGCCGAGGTCTATAATTACCAATTTAATGGTTTTTAACAAAGTATTCCCTCGTCTTTCTTGAGGACAGTGGTGGGTCGTCCCCTCCACTGGCCCTCATTATAGGCCGAGGGCTATTATTACCAATTTAATGGTTTTTAAAAAAGTATTACCTCGTCTTTCTTGAGGACAGTGGTGGGGTCATCCCCTCCATTGACCCTCATTATAGGCCGAGGGATATTATTACCAATTTAATGGTTTTTAACAAAGTATTCCCTCGTCTTTCTTAAGGACAGTGGTGGGGTCGTCCCCTCCATTGATCCTCATTATAGGCCGAGGGATATTATTACCAATTTAATGGTTTTTAACAAAGTATTCCCTCGTCTTTCTTGAGGACAGTGGTGGGGTCGTCCCCTCCACTGTCACTCATTATAGGCCGAGGGTTATAATTACTAATTTAATGATTTTTAACAAAGTATTCCCTTGTCTTTCTTGAGGACAGTGGTGGGGTCGTCCCCTCCACTGGCCCTCATTATAGGCCGAGGGCTATAATTACTAACTTAGTGGTTTTTAAAAAAGTATTCCCTCGTCTTTCTTGAGGACAGTGGTGGGGTCATCCCCTCCATTGGCCCTCATTATAGGCCAAGGGCTATTATTACCAATTTAATGGTTTTTAACAAAGTATTCCCTCATCTTTCTTAAGGATAGTGGTGGTGTCGTCCCATCCATTGACCCTCATTATAGGTCGAGGGATATTATTACCAATTTAATGGTTTTTAACAAAGTATTCCCTCGTCTTTCTTGAGGACAGTGGTGGGTTCGTCCCCTCCACTGGCCCTCATTATAGGCCGAGGGCTATAATTACTAATTTAATGGTTTTTAACAAAGTATTCCCTCGTCTTTCTTGAGGACAGTGGTGGGGTCGTCCCCTTCATTAACCCTCATTATAGGCCGATGGATATTATTACCAATTTAATGGTTTTTAACAAAGTATTCCCTCGTCTTTCTTGAGGACAGTGGTAGGGTCGTCCCCTCCACTAGCCCTTATTATAGGCCAAGGGCTATAATTACCAATTTAATGGTTTTTAACAAAGTATTCCCTCGTCTTTCTTAAGGACCATGGTGGGGTCTTCCCCTCCAATGGCCCTCATTATAGCCGAGGGTTATTCTCCGAAGATGTTTTCATGCGCACTAGAACTGACAAACACAATATGATAGGAAACACTGATATTTCTCATTAATTTTCCATGTGTTATGTCGAAGCAACACCTATTACAATTATTGTACATCAAGACCTTACAACACTACTGATAGTATTTTTTCAAATGATATGCATTCCAGGGGTTGGAGAAGGGTTCTCCTTCTAGGTTTTCTAGCCTATGAGTTCCTGGGACGACTTCATCGATGACCCTATACGAGCCGTGCCAATTAGGATGGAGCTTGTTGGGCTTCTACCAAGTCTTTTTGAGGACTAAGTCCCCCACTGTAATTTGTCTCTGTTTCACCCTCTGATTGTAAAACCTTGCAGTCCTCTGCTGGTAGGCAGCTTGCCTTATCTCGGCATCTTCCCTCCTTTCCTCAATCAGGTCTAAGTCGAGTCTCCTCTCTTCTGTGTTTCTCTAAGGGTCATACATTTGGACCCTATGAGTAGGAAACCCAATCTCGGTGGGGATAATGGCTTTTGATCCATAAGCTAGCATGAATGGGGTCTCTCCGGTAGAGGTCCTCACTGTTGTCCTGTAAGCCCACAACACGACATATAACTCCTATACCCATTTTCCTTTTGCCTCCTCAAGACTCTTCTTGATTCAATCTAGGATTGTCCTATTTGTAACCTCTGTCTGCCCATTGGCCTGAGGTCGGCCCGGGGTAGAGAAGAATTATATGATACTCACCCTTTCACAGTACTTCTGTAGAGAGGTAATTTTGAAATGAGTCCCGTTATCCGAGATGAGGGTGTTGGGGAGACCATATCTGCATATAACATTTTTCCATATGAACTGGAAGATCTTCTGCTCTATAACCGTGACAATCGGTTCGGCCTCCACCCATTTTGAGAAATAGTCAATCGCTACGATGAGGTACCGATAGTTATTGACTGCTCTCGGTAAGGGTCCTACTAGGTCGATCCCCCAAACTGCAAATGGCCATGGGGATGTAATGGAGGTAAGAGGCTGATGAGGTTGGTGAGGGATGGTGGCAAATCTTTGGAATTTATCCCACTTTTTTACATATGCTGCGGCATCTTTCCCCAAGGTCGGCCACCAGTACCCTTGGGTGATCACCCTCTTCGCTAAGGATCTACCCCCAACGTGGCTCGAGCACGATCCTTCATGCACAGCTTGCAAAATGGAAGGTACTTTTGAGGGACGCACACACCTAAGTAGGGGGAGAAAAAACCCCTTTTTGTACAAAGTGTCTTCGATGACGGTGAATTTTGCAGCCCTGTATCTCAGATTCTTCCTTTCTTCCCTTGCGTCTGGCATCTCTTCCTCTTTGATGTATCTGATTAGAGGGTCCATCCACGAAGCCTCCTGAGAAACATTCAGGCAAGTGCAAAGTGTCCCCTCATCATCCTCAATAGTCGGCCGAAGCAAAAATTTCCACTGGGACCATCCTCCTGATGTCTGTACTGGTCGCCAAGGCCAACCTAGCAAGGGCGTCAGCTCTACCATTATCGAGACTGGGTATCCTCTTTAACCTTACTTCTCTGAAGCTCTTCAGTAATGACCACAACTTCTCAAGGTACCTAGCCATCCTCTCATCCTTGGCCTCGTAGGATCCTAGTATCTGATTCACTACTAGCCTCGAATCGCTATGAACCAAAATCCGGCCGACACTAAGAGATTTGGCCAAGGAGAGGCCTGCTATTAAGGCCTCATATTCAGCCTCCTTATTGGAGGCCTTAAAGTTGAACCTCAGGGAGTACTCAATGTCTGTGCCATCGGGTGCTGATACTATTAATCCAGCTCCACTCCCGCTTTCGCAAGAGGACCTATCGACGAAGAGACTCCACACAGTATGTTCTTCCGAGAAACTTCCCTCGGTGAGTGACCCCTGTCTAAAGAGATATCTTCCCTCTTCATTTTTAGCTACCTTCCTTCTAGCGGTGCTTGTCTCAGCCTTATCTGCAGGCGTTTCTGTGATCCCACCTTGTCGGTTATCTATCTTCCCAAGGCTCTCACCCTCGGCTTCATCATCTTCCAAAGTAAAATCGGCCATGAAGTCTGCCAATGCTTTCCACTTAATGGCCGTCCTAGGCTGATACACAATATCAAACTCCCCTAGCTCTATAGCCCAGGCCATTAGCCTCCCTAATTTTTCAGGCTTGTGCAAGACCTGCCTAAGAGGAGAGTCAGTGAGGATGACCATTGTATGGGACTGGAAGTATGGCTTCATCTTTCTCGATGCATGGATCAAGGCATAGGCTAACTTATCCATCCTTGGATATCTTCACTCTCCCCCCTGGAGTGCCTTGTTGTTAAAATACACAGGCTTTTGTACCCCGTCTTCATCTCTCACAATGGCTACACTGATTGCTGACTCAAAGACAACAAGGTACACAAAAATTTGTTCACCATGCACGGGCCGTGACAACAGCAAGGGAGACCCCAGGTATGATTTTAATTCCTTGAAAGCCTCATCACAGTCTTCACTACATTCGAAGGCTTTCCTGAGGATCTTTATGAATGGTAGACACCTGTCTATGGCCCTAGATACGAACCTGTTCAAGGCAGCAACTCTCCCCGTGAGTCTCTGAACGTCTTTAATGGACTTCGGGGTCTTCATCTCAACAAGGGCTTTTATCTTTTCGGTATTGGCCTCGATGACTCTTTGGTTGATAATGAACCCCAAGAACTTCCCTGCTCCGACCCCGAAGACACACTTGGCCGGGTTGAGCTTCATCTGGTATTTATCCATCATGTTAAATGTCCTCTCCAGGTCTTCCACATGATCATCTGCCTTCAAACTCTTAGTCATCATGTCATCTACATAAATCTCCATAGACTTCCCAATTTGGTCTTCAAACATTTTATTTACAAGGCGCTGATACGTTGCCCCCGCATTTTTTAGGCCAAAGGTCATGACCCTATAACAGTAAGTCCCCTTGTCAGTAATGAAGGTTGTCTTCTCCGAATCTTCAGGTTTCATGAAGATCTGGTTGTACCCTGAATAGGCATCCATAAAGCTCATGAGCTCATGTCCTGCGGTAGCGTCTACCATCTCGTCGATACGTGGGAGAGGGAAGCTGTCTTTGGGACAGTGCTTGTTGAGGTCGGTGAAGTCCACACACATTCTCCACTTCCCGTTGGCCTTTAGGACAATGACTGCATTGGACAACCATTCAGGGTAGATGACCTCTCTGATAAATTCAGTGTCTTCTAATTTTTTGACCTCATCCCTTCTAACCTCGTACTTTTCTCTAGAGTAAATTCTCCTCTTCTGCTTTATCGGCTTTGCTCCCTCTACCACATTAAGCTTGTGGCACATGATTTCAGGGTCGATCCCCGTCATATCTTCATGACTCCACGCAAAAACGCTTTGTCTTCTCCTCAACAGTTTAACGAGGTCTTCCTTGATATCGGGCTTCAGGGACTTGCCGATTTGGACAATTTTTTTCGGGTCATCCTCAATGAGGATGATGGATTCTACCTCTTTCGCAGCCTCTCCTTTCTTTAGCTTTGTCTCATCCCTGGGGTCTAGGGTATCAATATTGTAGGTGGTTGTAGCCCTCTTGTGTGCCTCCCTTTCTTCAGCGGAGTTGTAGTAACATTCACGCGCTGTCGTCTGGTCTCCTTGAACTTCCCCCACCCCGTAGGGGGTAGGAAATTTAATCATCTAATGGACCGTGGATGGCACATCTTCAAACCCCTTGAGGTCCACACGCCCCAGTATGATGTTGTAGGCTAAAAACACATGTTCATCCATCACAAAGAAATAGACCTTCTTGGTAAGCCATCTCGGCCACTCGTCTCCCATCCTGACATCGGCCTCATACACTCCAAGGGGATGAACCTTTTCCCCACTGAACCCAATCAATGGATGATGGTATGGGATGAGTCTAGCGCGGCTGAGACCTAAGGCTTTGAAGCACGACCAAAACATTACATCTGCAGAACTTCCCCCGTCGACTAATATCCTTGGCACCTCACACCCGTGCACCCTAGTTGTGATGACGAGTGGGTCATCGTGTGGGGCTAAGAGGCCTTTAAAGTCCATTCTTGAGAACCCCACTATTAGTGTCCATATGGACCTTCTTCCTCTTTTCTGACTTGACCTCTAGAGAGGTTGAGTGTACCATCTTCGTCACTACCTTTGCCTCAGCCACATGGGCCTTCCTGTCAGCAACCTCAGACCCTACTCATTCTAGACCCCTGGAGATCATTCCCACTCCAAGCGAGATTGTATTAAGCCTCTTGACAGGGCCTTAGTCGTCTCTCGGCGGGAGGTCAGGGTCGTCCTCATCATCAGAAGGGTCGTCCCCTCTTTTTTGAGGACCTTCTTTACATGCATCACCTCGCTTTTTCCTGGGGTCGTCCCCTCTTGAAGGCACCTCTGTCGACGTACTTTCTGAGCTTACCTTCTTTCAGCATCTTCTCAATCTCATCTTTCATAGCGAAACATTTGTCTGTTATATGTCCATGATCATGGTGAAATTCTCACCATTATTTTTTATTCCTCTTATTGGGGGCTAGCCTCAACTTCTCTGGCCACTTCAGAGACCGGTCACTCTTTATCTCATTGAGAATATGTTCATAGCTGACCGTTAGAGGGGTGTAGCCACTGAACTTGTCATCCGTAGACCTCTTGTTCCCCTCTTTGTTCTTCTTAGGGTACTTTCCCCCACTAGTGCCTCCTTTTTCATCTTCATATTTCGCAGCCATCGCCTCTTCGGCGTTCATCACCTTTCCCGTTGTTGATAGAAATTCAGCCAACGTCCTCAGAGGGTCTTAAGCAAGCTTCCATAACAGCTTCCCCTTTTGGAGTCCTCCAAGCAGGGCTGTCATAGCTATGCTCTCCTCATAGTCTTCCACCTCTAACTTTTCTTTGTTGAATCTGGCTATGTAGTCTCTTAGACTCTCATTCTTCCCCTGCTTGACATAGGGCAGGTGTGTGGTCTTCTTCTGTGTCCTCATCCCGAAGTAGAAATTGTGGATGAACCGGTATGCCAACTGCTTAAAGTTTTCAATGGTGTTTTTTGGGAGAGACGTGTACCAGACATATGCAGCCCCAGTCAGTGTACCAGAGAAGGCACGACACCTCATCTCATCCGAGATAGAGTATATGTCTGCTGCTAATTGATATATCTCAACATGGTGGACAGGGTTGGTGCTCCCGTCATATCTTGGTGTGACCACAGGTGGCTTGAACTTTGATGGCGTAGGGAAGTTGACTATCTTCGCCACAAAGGGTGAGCCTATGGTGTATCCCCTCTGAAGAGGGTCCCGACTTTTCAGTATATCACCAATCTTATCCTTCAATCGCTAGATCGAGTCATTCTAGGGCCTCGTAGGGTCGGCTTGGCCGATGTTATCCCCTGCCGCCTCTTTGAGGACGGAGGGTCCTGCCGCGGCTGGCCTGTGTCGGTTGTTTACTTCCCCTGGCCGTCGTCCTATCCAAGGGGCTGGCCCCCGTTGGGTCGGCCATCTGCTGCCTCCCTTCAGGACCTCGCAGCACTCCTTGATCTGGACAACTTTTCCCACATGTCATTTACTGGGCCTAGCCTCTCAAAGGCCGACCCCCTGCTCAAGCGATCAAAAGCAGAGCCTCTCGGGCGATTGTCAGGGTCTTACCTTCCGCACTTCCCTCTACTCTCCTGGAGGGGTCGTACAGTATTGTTGGAGACCTCATATGGCTCCCAGGATTCTATGGGGGCCTCCTCTCCCTCCAGATCATCATACCTGTCTTCAGGGCAAGGGTTTCCTTGCCTCCCTAGGCGTAGACGCCGAGGGTCAGCAACATTCCTATGCCGTTGAGGGGGTGGTAGGTCTTTGCGTGGTGCCTGGGGTGGTCCCCTGGCCTCATGCGGTCCTGGAGCTGCTGCCGGAGTAATCGTCTCAGGTGAGACCCCTGGCGGTCTTAGTATGTCCTGGATTAGAACTGTGAACTGCTCCTGCATGATACGCTGGCTTGCTTCCAGAGACTTCAAGGCTGCCGCCACATCAGCCATCTCAGACTGAGGTGGTGGCTAACTGGAGCTGGGTCCTACTCCATTATCCGGTGGAGGGAGTGGTGGTGGTGGTGGTGGCATCTCAGGTGCCATGTGTTTGAGCTATGAACATCTGAACTGGAAAAAAGACTGGTGAGATTGAGAACCTTAGTGGGTTTCTTTCAATGGTGAAACATCTCCTCTTGGGGGGAGAGTTGGTTCACCACCAGAGTGCCTAGTGAGGTCAAGCTGTACAAAGGAAGAGATGCCTTCTCGTTTCCACAGACGGCGCCAAACTGATGATGCTGAATCCTAGCACCACCAAATAAGTGAAGATGAGCTCAAACTATAGTAACCATGGCAGCCATAGAGATGTAAGTGTATAAGTATATAGAAGGAGATGATTATAAGAGGAGTAAGATAATGATGTATAGTGGTTCAGCCAATTAGGCCTACATCCACTTTGAGTGTGTGATCCACTAAGTATGGGCACTAATGACATTGGATACAATGCACATAAGCTCACTTTCTCTCTCTACTGTGTGTACAAACATAGTTTTTACTAGGGTTATAATTATCCATCCGTCGATCCCCTTGTAGGGTTGTAGGTGACAAGCATATATAGGTCTTGGGGGGTGTAGTGTACCCCCCAAGTATGCATGGTGCATGTGAATGATGATCTAGCCAATCTCCTGTTGACACCTGTAGATGCCAAATGATGACATAATATTCCTTCACGTGAGGGTGTGATTTGGTTATAACGATCTTCCACGTGCCATGCGAGCCTCACGCGCCCTGTTCCACGCGTCTCCCAAACCAGGCGCTGTGATGATGTCACCCTCGGCCTATAGTATGAGGCTGAGGGCAAGGTTCCTTCTGATGGTGGATCAGGCCCAATTTAGTCCTCGTACTGTCGTATATTCGTAGGGACGTCTGGAGCCTAATGAGGGGTCGACCCCCTGAGAGGTCATCTGGAGCCTGATGAGGGGTCGTCCCCCTGAGGGGTCGTCTGGGACATGATGAGGGGTCATCCCCCTGAGGGGTCGTCTGGGACATGATGAGGGGGTCGTCCCCCTGAGGGGTCGTCTGGGATATGATGAAGGGTCGACCCCCTGAGGGGTCATCTGGGACATGATGAAGAGTCGTCCCCCGGAGGGGTCGTCTAGTTGGAGTGTGCTCTCGGCCTGGTCGAGGGTATATATGGGTATATCGGATGCACTCAATTAAAAGTAGTCGCACATCAATATTTTTCTCTTTTTTCAAGACATTTTCCATTTAATTATGGATCTTAAGATCATATATAAGCCTTATGCAGATGAGATGTTTTGGTCAGAGACAACTTCTGGGGATTTTACTTCTTTATCTTCTTGGTATTTTATAAAGGATCCTCATATTTCATCTTAGGTAACATCTTTTGTGTGGTATATATGTCTGCCTATCAGTCTGGAAGTGTTGGAGCTGATAACTCTTTAGAAACTATTTGGCGAGCTGGGAGCGAGAGTCTAAAGTCAATATTAACAGGAGCCCCACAAAGAAAACTGGGTAGATTATCTTTGGTGGAGATCCTTGCTCACCAGATTCGTAGCCGCATGAAAATTAGACTCCCTAGTCTCCTCTCAGGGTATAATAACTTTTCCAGTTAATGTTTGAGGAAAAAATCTTAGTACCTACATATTTTTTGTTGGTGTGGGATGGGGAATGGTATTACGAGACGTATCTGTCTAATAATGTCTTAATTTAAATTCGGTCTTGATTGAAAGGAAAATTTGTTGCCTAATTTGAAGTTCCTTGAACACACTGATGCATTACATGCTTTTCTTGCTCATTCGTATATGGTTATACCACGTGATGAATTATAATATTTATTTCACCGTTGTTATTACCTGACTCCGATCAGTACAATTGGTCCCTTCTTTTACCATATTTATGTTGAAATATTTGGGATGTGACTATTGACTATAAATGGAATTGGCTGATTTTTTCTTCTCAAAACCGGTAAATTTTATAGGTTTTCTTTGGGAATTTTATTCGGGGACTTTAAAAAAATAGTTGTTGGCATCATGTAGTTTCTTGGAGTAGTGGGAGAGTATCTCCAATAGTTGATATTCAGTATGTTGCACGGACATGGGGACATGGAAATCATCATCGTCTTTATTGTAGTCATCTTATGCATCAATTAGAATACAATCCTCTGTTTTCTTTGTGTCCCCAAGAAATGGTTGCTGCTGTTTGCTATCCATTTGAGCAACAAACTTCCTAATAATTGGTCGATGTGCCGAAATTGGAGGATTCTTATTACAGATAGCATGTATTTCTGGTAATCCAACTCTCTTGTTAGGAAAGGGTATGGCGATGAAACTCTAATTACATTTCGGTTAAGATTACTCAACACCATCCGATTTTACCCTATTGTGCCGATAAACTTTCCCCCTCCTGCCCTTATCCCTCCTTGATTATTAGCAACCCTTATCACTCTAGGAGAGTTCTCATCTGATCCTTCCATTTGAGTATTTGAAAAATAATAACTCAAGAATGTTCAATAATAAGTGAGAATAGTGGCTCTGTCCCTACCTTGTTTATCCTATTGTACTTTTGATCCCGAAATGAATATGTCTAATTAACTCGTAATGATTGTTGTTTTAGAAAATATGTCTGTTGTTTAAGAAAATATATAGAATAGTGGTAGAAATTTGGTTATAAATTAGTCAAGTCATATTACATTTTTTTATTTATTTGTTATATTACATCTTCTTAGCGTTAATGAATTACGACCCTTTTAATAGGCTAGGAGTGATCAAAACAAGAAGAGCAGATCACTATTGACTACTCCCCACACATGTGGTAGAAAAAGTTGTGCTCAAGTCAGAGAAGAGGTAATTTTTCTTTATTCGAATGTTTTTATAATATTTATTCTCAAGTGGTGTCCAAGACAGGGGAAAATCACTTTTGATACTTTTTAATTAATTAATTATATTATTTGACTAAATATTTGCATTGTTATTCATAGATGTCTGAAGAGAAAATTGGAGTTGAACCTACTTGAAAGGAGGTATACAAAGTGACGCATATGAGCAAAAATAAGAATACATCTAGCGATAAAGCAGGCCAACTTATTGTACATAAAATAATTTGTTTTTTAATATATTACCTATGTTTTTTATATTATTAGTATACGAGTTAACTTGTTGAGTTTCTAGGTTGAGATGGAGACTCTAGAATCAAAACATCCTGATTAAAATAATTTGGCTCAAGATGATATTTATGGCCAAGTCATGGGACTCAAGAGGCATGGAAGTGTGAGGACTCTTGGACTAGGTGTTACCCCAAGTATGGTATTTGTCTTGATGTATGCACAATCGTAGGCTGAGAGGAGAGATATCGAGACACAACTTTCATGCGAAATTGAGAGGCTGAGAAATGAGTTAGACACTCAGGTGAAGTCTCAAGTTAAAATGAGAAAAAAATTTAGGTTGAGATGGAGAATAAGATGATAGAACAAATGTCTGCTATGCGGGTTGAGATGGAGGCTAAGTTGAAAGAATAACTGGTTATTATGGCATCTTTGATGCAAGTTCCAAGAGATGTATCTTCAAGCACTGAATAGGTTATAATTATTAGAAAATTGATATATTTGGAAATAATGTAAATATATATATATATATATATATATATATATATATATATATATATAATAATAATAATAATAATAATAATAATAATAATAATAATAACATTAGTCATTTTTATTAGATTTTGGCTGAATCGAGCGCTGATCGAGTGGACTCAGCTCAACAAAATTTACAAGTGCAAAAATAGTCGCAGTGGAAATCAAGGGGTGAGAAGCAACCATGAGTTATTACACAGTCTTATTTGTTGAACTATCGCGAGGTTGGTGATAATTTCGCTAAGGATACATTTATAGACTTTTTTGTTAAGTACCATGAGGTATCCGGTCCAGCTTTACGCGCACCTCGACTAATCCCCACTCGCAGTTCGTGGCCTCCACGGGCAGAGCATTATTTTAATAGCTGTCGAACTGGGGATCAAACACAGCCAACCCCAAGGTTGTCCCAGAGGCAATCTTATACCACTGGGCCAAGAGGCTTGGTTGGATATCTTTATAGAAAATATGTGAGTATTCCAAAGATTTAATTTGAAGTTTTATGTGCTAAATTGGGACCAAAATTTTATACTGAATAAATAAATGTGAACTTTATATCGGAATTACATGCAACCATTAACTACTGGTGGGGTTCCATGTGATGCATGGGAGTGTATAGCGCATTATTTACGGTTGAACGTATATTTGTGAAACTATGAACAATTATTACATATTTGTGATATTAATCATGTACCTACACATGATAACTTAATTATTATGATCGAGCTGATAGACATTGACATAAGGTTTTTTTAGAAAAATAATTGATTGAATATTCAAAAAAACATATCCACAATACATATTTTGAAATCCATGCAAAAACTCAAAATGGCGTTCATTATAATAACAATGATTAGGATAAAGCATAAAGCAATATATAAAACTCAGCAAATAAAGAACTTAAATTAAGTCCTGAATACAATATCTGAAACCACTCGTTATGTTCAAATTTACTTATGACACCAATCATGGCAAGTTATTAACTCAAATATAATTTCACATGTGATTTTTTATGATCGCATGCACTATTATTTGAACTCATTGTAGACTCATCTAGCTAAGAGGACAAAAAAGACACACTAAATGATGAAATGGGTATGTTCTTAATAAGTTATAACTCCCTAAAAATTGAAAGTTCATATAGTTTTTTTTGTAGGTCCTAATCATCTCATGCCGCATCCATGCGTCTCATTTAATGAAGAATATTATATTTTGCATGGTTAAATGAAGAAATTCTACTTTGTTAATTTTTTTTTCTTAGAATGACTTTAAAGTTTGAGGATATTTTGAAAAGTTTATATGTATTTTTAGGGGTACGATACACTTTAGTTTGGAATTGTAAATATTATAGATGTTTATGTTATCTCTTAATGACATGCTTTTATGTATTATTTTCTCTTTCATTTACGTGTTTGTTTTATTGTGACATATTAATTGGATTGGCTTATTACAAGATTGTTATATTATGATTTGGTTGGTAATTTTTTCCTCACATATATGTACAAAACAGAAAAAATAATATACATATGTTACCAAATTTGATCCTTAAGTGTGTTACGAAGTTTTGGCATGGCATGCTATAATCAAATGTAAAATCCCACATTTCTCTAAAGTGCCATAAAATAGTGTTTTAGCGACACTTACCATAAATGTCGGTTATTTTTTTGCATTGGCGGGGATTTGACGACATTTATTAAATGTCACAACATATGTCGGGAAAACCTAAGACGTCATTTATAAAATATGTCATAAATTTCCCGACATTGAAATTTTCAACATTTGTTATAAATGTTGTACAAAATGTCGAGAAAGGTATCCCCGACACTTTCTCCCCTTATACCGACATTTATAAAATGTCTCCAAAATTACATTATCTTGTAGTGATATGCGCGTTCTACCGGATGGCTAGCCCGTGTCTGGGCCTTGGGTCTTTTTTATTTTAAATATAAATAAAATCCTTTCCCTCCTTCTTCTTCTTCAAGTTAGAGATATTATCACCATTTTTGGGCTCATGGAAAAAGCACATTTCAGTACTTCTTGCGCTTGCCGAGACCGTTTCATTCTGGGAGGCAAACACTCAATATTAATTATCGTAAGTACCATAGCGAGAGCGATTTCTGTTTTAAAGAGAGAGTGTCCAACACTAAACTCAGTAATCCTCATCATCAAAGGTCATCTGTGATTTTTTCAATCAAAAACTATATGTTCTTTCCTATTAATATTGCGTTATGTATTTTATTATCTGCATTATTTTAGTAAAACTATATTTCTGGAATAACATATATATGATCATAGCCTTATATACACTATTCATGACTTTATTTTCCCCTCGAACATAAACTTGGGGTCACCGACCGTAAGGAGTATTCTCTATTTCCCAAGACTTGTTCTGGATGGAGGGAATAGTTTGAGGTGAGCGTAAGCTCGATTCGGATGGATAACCTTTCTTAACCCTCCAAAAAATGTAAGTAATGTGAAGTAATAGTGAATCATTATTGGTTATTACTAAGACTAACAGGTCACTTCTTTCATATTTGTCTTGTACTTATTGATGCACAATGTATACATGTCTCATAATAATATAGAGCAGAGTATATTTTCTCCACAATTAACATCTTACATGAGTTAGCACCATAATCAGAATCCTTAAGAGAGTATGTAAAGTTATGCAAAAGGAATATTTATTTTTAGGGTTAATAAAATATGTGTCCCTTAAGTTTGGTGGTGGGTCCCTAATGTTTTAATTTTCCCAATTGAGCCCTCCAATTATCATATTGTTTTAATTTTGTCCAAATTTTAACATAAAATTAACTCCTCTAATGAACTTGGCGCATGTCACTCACGTTAGGAACCTAATTAAGACTGAACCGACTTTAGGAGACAATTTTACATAAATCACTAACTAATGTAATTTTAATGACATTTTTTCATATTTTAATTTTATTACAATTAAAATAGAGATTTTTTCAAATTTCAAATTCATATTTATAATTAATTAACATCTCTCGGACTATATTGGTATTAAATAATAACAATAATAATATTGAAGTCAATCTAACACACCTTCATGTCTTAAATAACAACAACAACAACAACAACAACAATAATAATAATAATAATAATAATAATAATAATAATAATAATAATAATAATAATAATAATAATAATAATAATAATAATAATACACTACAACAATTCTTACATTTAGCTGCGAATTTCAGAGCTACAAAAGAAAATTCGTAGCAAAAACTGATTATTTTCCACGAAAATAATTTAGTGGAGAAAAATATTACATTTAGCTACGAAATTCATATTTCGTTGACAATAAGTGCCAATATGTTGGCGCTAATATTCCTGCGAAAAAGAAAATTATTTAGGAACGAAATATAAACTATTGGCAACGAAATTTTTTATAGAAAAATACTTTTATGTTTTGCACCAAAATAATTCTAGTGGTCTAAAGTCTTAAAACATTAGGTAACGAATTAGTTTGTAGTAAAATATTCTAATTATTAACAGCACTTTCCCTATCACCCAATCTCAAAATTTCCACTCGTCCCTCCAAACCCGTTCATCCCTCCAAACCCAAATACACCACGAAACCCTTTTCCTCTTCTCTCAAAATCTGATTGCCAAATACACCACGAAAATCTTGTAAGAAACATAAATGAAGAAAAGAGGCAATGGTTAAGTTGTGTGTATACGAGATATCTGGTATTCATGTGGTTAGCGCCAGCGGCGACACTAGGGGTATGTTACGAACTAAGCCATATAATTTTTTTTGTTTCTATAATCATTATGGGTCAGTAGTTCTTGTTGTTTAACAAACATGGTGGTATAATCTCTGAGCTGAGTCAATTTCGGATTTAAATCCTAACATTTGTGAGTGTGGGTTTCATTTTCAAGAACACAGTGTGTCCCTGGTTTGATTCCTTATTTTAATTGGTTCTCATATTATGAGATGAATCCATGTAGATCAATTGGCATGAAGTGCGTTGGATGCTACTCTGGTCCATCGATTTGTTGTCTTTCGGAGGAAGCTCTGATCAGCGGTGAGTCATTTTCAATCCCCGTGATGGGTTAGTTTCAATGGTGGTTCGGTTGGAATCATTTATGATGATCTTGTTTTGGGTTTTAACCATCAATGAACATAAATTTTGGGCATGAATCATGACGATGTAAATAGAAGATCCTTGATTTTATTTGAACAGGTGCTTACACATTGTAATACCCCGTATTTTTATGCTTTATAAATTTGGGGATTTATAAAATTTAATGTGAATTTTTAATTTAATATAAATCAGGAAATTAATTATTTTTAATTACTAACGTGACGAGAGTTAGTAATTATTGGAAACTTGTTGAATATTACTAATGAGAAAAGTAATATATATAAAATTTATTCTATTAAATGTCACAAGTGAATAAAATGACAATTTTGGAAATTTAAGTCGGGATGCGCCTGTGTCGTGTCGGGACTAAATTTTGATTAATAAAAGTGAATAAATTATAAGTCATCCGTATGGTCATTTTGAGTGTGTCAAAGTTTTCGGAAGGGTCAAGATAGTCAAAATAATGTACCCGGAGTTTTAGTTTGGGTCTCGGGGCATTTTTTGGCTTAATTAACACCCCGGGAGGGCGTTTTAGGCATTTTGTATTTTTGGCCTTGAAAACCTACGAATTTGCTAGGTTATATCAGATGTTTAGGGTTGTCTTCTAGGGTTAGCACAACCAAAAACAAAAGACGGCCATTGGAGAAGGAAGGGAAGAGCTTACCAAGGAGTTCTAGGCCAAGAACCCCTCCATTTGCACCGCCGTCACCGTGAAAAGTTAGATCGCGCAACAAGGATCACCACCACACTGATTTCATCCACAAATCAGAAACCAAAAATTCCCAGGCAAGTATTTATCTTGCTTAATTTAGTTAATGCCTCATTCTTATTATTTCAGGGTTGATTAGGATGAGTTATTATGAAAGAAAACCCATGTTGGAGGTTAGAAATTGCATGTTGTAAAGATATAAACCCCATTCTGGAAACTCCCTTCACATGTAGAGGTTGAACCATGAATTTACATTGGATTAGAAGTAGAAATTCCAGAAAAAAATGAGAAAAATTAAGTTAAAGAAGTTTTTAGGGTTCATAAGAATTATATGCTTTTTTCCCCTTTTAATCCATGAAACTTGATGAAAATTCGCATGCCTTACGTAGAATATTGTTCATTTGGGTTTATAATGATTGTGGTATAAATTTCTAGGAGTTAGAAATTTGGATTTGGATGATTTTGGATGATAATACCCGTAACTGGTATTTTGCAGTTTTCGCCATACCTGCTTGATCGATCGATCGAACCAAGAGCTTCGATCGATCGACCCCTTTATATCAATCGATCGACCCCTTCTGGGAAAAACTAGATTTTTCCTTGCGTTGACCTAATCTGATTAAATGCGTAATAAATCAAGACTAATGTTATTAGAACATAATGAAACATAAAAAGGACCAGTAGGGTCAAAGTAAACCCCGTTTAGTGGAACTTTAATGAAATGGTAAAAGGAGGGGTAAACGGGAAATATTCATACCTAAGAAATTTAATGTGTGTAGATTTAATAATCGAAATGCCTAGGAGTTGGATTAGAAGGTAAGAGAGAGGGCCTACTGAATTTGTACTTAGCTAAGGAAAATACTTAGAGAGATGAGAAGTGAGTTGGAATAAATTAAATTTCGAACATAAGAATGAATAAGTTCGTTATAAGAAATAATCGAATAAAAATGTACTAAGAAAGGAATAATATAATGTTGGGTCGTAGGCGTACTTAACTTGTGAATGTGAATAGTTATATATCTATATGACTTTATGATTGATCATATATTTTATATGTGTGTAAAAATCATGCCCGTGCTACTTGCTATCCCTGAGGTTACCGCGCAGGGGCAGTCTTATCTCGATGGGACCTTTATGGGGGATATTGACTCGTACCCTAGAAGATAGGAATCCTTGGTACAGGCTATCGGATCGATAATCAGACGGTCCTAAGAGACGTGAGGGTATGTGCTATCCTATTAGGACTTGGAACTATGCTTCGCCTCATTTTGTATGTCTTTTGTGTTAATACAGTTCGAGAGTGATTCTGAACTAGTATTTCCCTTAGTACGAGTGATACGGAGACTGGATAGCAGAGTATGCCCGCACCATAGATTTTATGTGGGGCGCTGTTATATATATATACATACATATATATATATATATATATATATATATATATATATATATATATATATATTTAAAATCTGGAAATTGAGAATTACCTGCTGTGATTATGGTATGTAATAAAAGAATAATTATTTCAATTTGGGAATAAGTTTTTGAAAAGTATGATATATTACTGAGGAACTTTATTGTCATATAAGTCTTATGTAAGAAATGTACAGTTAAATAAGATTAACCTCCTAACATTTGAAATCGTCAACATGAAATCTTACGAGTAACTTAAGATAAAAGAAGTTAAACTGGTGGGGAGATTAGGGCGATAGTTGTGCACACTAGAAGAGAGGTGAGACATTCTCAAGAGAGTGTCGATACTAATATGTTGTTGCATTAGCCAGTAAACATTTTAAATACTTGATAAACTAAAATTTTAAACTGTTTTACCATCGGGCTCTGACCCGTTTAGTGTTATATCTCATCTCTTGTAAATATATGTATATATTACAGGTGCTCAGACGCAGGGGTGTCTTGCATAGGATCCTTTGGAAGGAACGCGCTGTAGCTTAGGTGGGAGTCGCAGGCCTCTTGCTTAGACGATCTCATTTCTTGATACCACTTCTAGCATTATTTTATCCAGTTGGGCATGTGCCGCCCTTTTCCATTATTCAGTTGTTCTATTGGTTAGTGTGATTCGTTTATTTACAGTATTTACACTTTGGAATTTATTATTATCAGGATGTTTTTCCTTAAAGTTTTAAATGTTGGAATCAATCGGTTGGCTGTTTAATTGTTTGGATTATATGTTCCAGAATAGTTATTGTGTGATTCTTTAACTGTGAAATACGTAAAGTTTTAAATGTTGGTTTTTAAAATAAAATTTGGAAAGAAATGTCTAAAATGATTTTGACACTTAACTTAATTATTTAGGGTGTTTAATTGGAAAAATTATTTTTACGACAGTGATGCTAAGAATGAACCAACCGTTCACCTTGATTATAATTTAATAAAAATCTGATCACTCGGTGTTTAGTTAGGCGGGGTGTCACAGGTGGTATCAGAGGATCAGGTTCTAGTGTCTTTAGGATCTGTACGGCTTATTTCGCTTTCAGCTTAGGGTTTTTGCTATAGAGCCCTAATATAAGATTATTGTATTCTTACTTTTATGATTACGTCTTCAACTATTTAAGGTTTGATGATAACTTTAGACTAATAAATTTCTTCACGTTTCAGATGCCTCCGAGACGTGCACCAAAGGATAGGCGTGTAATACCCCGTACTTTTGACTATATTTATTTTTAGGATTAATTAATTAAATTGCGTATTAATTGGAAATTAATCCGGGTTATAAATACTAATGAGATGCGAATTGGTATTTGATTATGTGCATATATGATTATATATGAACTTGGTATTATAAAATTTGTCGTGGGATTTATATACGGCATTTTAGAAATTTTGTTGAGACGCGTGGAACCGCCGCGTCACGGTATAATATTTTGATGATAAAAGTGAATTTAAAATCTATAATCCGTATGGTCGTTTTGAGTGCGCCAATGCATCCGGAAGGGTCGAGATAGTCAGAAATCACTAGCCAGGGGTATAGTTTGGGTTCCGGGGTATTTTTAGGCCATACCGGTAACTTAAAGGGTATTTTGGTAATTTTACATTTTTAGGAATTAAAAGTGACGAAAATTAGAGATGTAAATCTGATGTGAATTAAACCCATTAAGCCCATTAACCAACCCATATTAACCTAGAAGGCTACGTAGGTTGTCATTTAGGTTTTCTAAGTTTCCCCAAATCAAACCCTAGCCACCTTAAGCAACCATTGGAGAGGAAGCTTGGAGAGAAGAAATTCTGCAGAGATTCTTCACCAAAATCAACACCAAATCCGGAATCAAGCCAAGGCAAGTTACTTTATTCCATTTAATTTCAGAGAATGTTCCCTCCATGTTAGAAAATTCGGATTTATGGTTTGTTCTTGATAAGATAATGAAAACCCATGTAGTTTGAAGTTTAGAACTTAAAAATTGTGAAGAGAATTGCATGTAGTATGATAGGTAGATGATTTCCCTTATATTAATTGTGATTTGAAGGAATTAAAACGAAATAAATTCTGGGATTTGTTGATGAGATAAACCTAGGGTTCATGTTCTAGAGAAATTGGGAAAAGTGTAGAGATTTGTAAATTTAGTTGATGTTATGATGATTCAATCCTTGAAAACATGTTAGGAGATGATTTGAATATGTTTAGGATGAATTAGAGACCCTAAAACGTTGTTGGGATAAACTTTGGAAGAGATTAGAAGTGATAAAAATGGGTAAAAACGAGATGGGGAAAAATCTGGGCCGAATCTGGTAGCTCGTTAGAAGCAGCCCCCAGGTCGTTCGAACGAACTCGTTCGAACGAGATTCTAACGAGTTGACCAGTCATTACTAACGAGAAGGGATCTCATTCGATATCTCGTTCGAACGAGATATCATTAGAAGGAACAGTTCGTTCGAACGAACTGGGATCTCGTTTGAACAGCCTCGTTCGAACGAGACTTCTAACGAGATGACAGAAGGATCTCGTTCGAACAGCCTCGTTCGAACGAGACTTCTAACGAGTTGACAGTTTGGTCCTTTTTGGACTGTTTTGACTTTTGGAGTCCCGGAAACTGGTTCAAGGGTAGAGTTAGCATTCCTTTGATGATATACTAATAGAATTGGGACTTTTGGGCATTTATGAGAAGTAAATTATATACGAGAATTGTATTACATGGACGGTTTGGGTTGAGACGTGAGTGGTTACTTCGATGTGAGAAATTATAACGCGTATAATTATAAATCGGATTAGTATAAATTGTTATAATTATAGTTAGTACGAGAATGCGATATGTACTTCGATTAAAATACGGTATTACTAAGACGTGTGTTTACTTAGTATTGGTATATGATTGTGTGTATGACATACCTACCATACTTGCTATCACGGGAGGTTGCGTTCTCTTAGGACCCTCTAATCCTTGTGTGCCTACGGGGGGGATATAGACTGGTACCTCGATGAACATAGGTCATAGAAAGACTTATTGTGATATTAATAAGTCCGCTGACCGTGGGAGCGTAGGTATGTGCGTGACCCACGTGATGGTGACTGTGTTCGCCTCGACTATTTGTGATTTGTGTTATCTGAACTATTCCTGAGAGATTCGGAATATGTGATCCTTATGTACGTGATGTACCGGGATGGATAGCAGAGTATGTGTGCACCGCAGCTTAGTTCTCGGGGTGCTTATATTGTATATTTACGATGTGATAATATACATATAAATTAATGGGAATCCTCATGTTAATGTTGTATATATATTACGGTGTTGTTTCGAGAAATATAACGAGTTAACTGATAGTTATATATATTGCATATTGAGTATCTGAGTTTACGTTAAATCCCTATATAATTACGAGTGTTATATATTAATGGAACCAAGTAATATGCGTAGGACCGTTTGGCAGCCTAGCTAGTTATGTTGTCACTTAGCTAGTAGTATGGGTCGTTATAGATGGGTACTTACGTTAGGAGTGCACAGTTAGACGAGAGGTGAGAATACCATGCGAGTGTACGTCCTAACATGTACTTTGCATTTAATGTTTTAAATGTTTTTAAAGCACTTGCAGGTTTTTAAGATATAACTCCACATTCGGGCTCTGACCCGTTTGCTTTTCAAATCTCTTTTTCTTTGTAAAACCATTTTAGGTGCCCAGCCACAAGGACACCAAGCATAGGATACTCATTCAGGTGACGAGCTGTAGCTGCTTGTGGAAGCTACAGGGATTTGCATGTAGACGCTTCTATCTTTTGGATTCCAGAGTCACCATCTATCAGTTGTAGGGCATGTTGCGTATTTCTTTAGATACATCTTTTACATTTCAGTTTTCAGACTTTAGCATGTATTGTTTCAGTTTATTTATTTCAGTGGTGGGATTGTAGTGAGTAGTTTTTCCTCCAGACTTTATTTACTGTTATGTGATGGTTATTCATTTTACTTCAGTATGGGGAATGGTGTTGTTTATTTCTTCATTACATTTGTTGCATGTTAATCAGACTTAAATTAAAATTTGGCAACTTGCTTTTTAAATACTAGGTGGTTAGTAATATTAAAATGTTTTCGACAGTGATGCTATTAACTGAGCCAACTTGGCATTTTGAATTAATTTAATAAAGGAGTAGCTACCCGGTATTTAATTAGTCGGGGTGCCACAGGTGGTATCAGAGCATCAGGTTCTAGTGTCCTTTAGGATCTGTACGGCTATTATGTTTTCGCTACGTTTTTTTTATATAGAGCCCTATATTTTAGGACTGTTGTACTCTTTTTGTGTATGCTTCGTTCTTCAGCTATTTTAAGTTTATAAACTGCGAACTTATAAACTTTTTTCTTATTTCAGATGCCTCCACGACGTGCACGACGAGTTCCCAGGAATGCAACGCCCGAACCCCAACCCGCTCCAGTTCAGGGCATGATGAACGCCGCTGAGGTTGCTGCTATAGTAGCCCAAGCGGTAAATGCCGCGATTGTCGTGATTCAGCAGGCACTGCCTCAGGCGCCGGTTGCCACGCCAGCGCAGGTTAATGCATTCCCGTCTGCATGGGAGCGTGTACGAGACGCTTTTCAGAAAGCGCATCCACCAGAGTTTGCAGGTAGCTCAGACGTGGTAGTCTCGAGCCAATGGAGGAAGGACATACAGAGGCATTTGAGGATGCATGAGTGCACAGATGTTCAGAAACAGGTGCTAGCTACTTTCAAGCTAGTGGGATCTACACTACAGTGGTGGGAGTCTATTACCACAGCAGAGGAGAGGGATACTCTCACGATTCAGGAGTTCTGGGTGCGGTTCGACCGCAAGTACTTTTCGTCCGCAGTTCATACAGAGATGAGGAGGAAGCTGATGAGTCTGAGGTAGGAAGGCAAGACAGTGGCCGAGTATGAAGCCGAGTTCACTAACCTATTGAATATCGTTCCAGATGAGATTCCAACAGAGAAGAAGAAGATAGAGAAGTTCACCGATGGGTTGAATTGGAGGATCCGTCAGCATCTACTAGGGAACCTATCGTTGGCCACGTATTCTGATGTGGTTAACGCTGCATTGTTACACTTCCAGGACCACCGTTTTCATATGGCCGAGGGCAAGCGGTCGGGGGAGTCTAACCATCAGGGCAGGACTGGAGGACATGGTGCCAGCGGGGCACAATCTGGCCAGGGGCAGAGACAGAATGAGCAGGGTACCCAACAGGGGGATAATAAGAGGTTCCGGTCAGGGAACTACAGGCAGGGACAGGGAGGTTTCCGTCAGGGCCATCAGGGTCCAAACGGCCACCAGGGCCAACAGGGGCGGAATGGGCAGCAGTTTCATCAGGGCTAGCAGGGCCAAGGGAGGAGTGGTAACGGCCACCAGGGCCGGGGACAGCAGGGGCAGAGGGGAGGGAACTTCCCGGGGAAGTGCTTTGTTTGTGGCAAGACTGGCCATAAGAAGCAGGATTGTCCTGATAGGGGCAGAGCCCCACAGTAGCAGCAACAGGGTGCTCGCCAGGAGCCACAGAGACCTATGTTTCCCGCCGCTCTTCCCGCAACCGCCGTAGATGGCAGTATTGCCACCCATTCCAGCGGTCCCAGCTCAGCAGGGGCAGCTATAGTATGGACGTGTCTACAACGTTCACCAGGCTGCAGTTTCACAGGCACCGCCCGCGATCGAGGGTACGTTTCCTATCCATGGCACTATGGGTCGGGTGTTATTTGATACGGGTGCTACACATTGTTTCATAGCTACACACTTCGCAAAAGCTTTAGGATTGTTAGCTACGGCAGAGAGCACAGTGACGTGTGTCGACTCACCATTGGGGAGTGGGTCACTTATTTTCTTTATATGCCGGGGAGTGGGGGTAGAGATTGGTGGTTTGGTATTGCCTGCAGACATGTTAGTGTTAGACATGCATGTTCATGATGTGATCATCGGTATGGATTGGCTCGTGGCATATATGGCCATGATTGATTGCTTCAGCGGGAGCATTGTTTTTTCCATTCCGGGGCAAGAGATGTTTGTAGTGGCGATGCCTCGCCCAGAGGGAGGATCGACCGCTCATCTGTATTACATTGAGGAGGATACCTCTAAGGAGGTAGTGATTCCTTTAGATTCTATCCCAGTTGTCAGGGAGTATTCGGATGTGTTTCAGGAGATACCAGGCTTACCACCCAGTCGAGAGATAGACTTCGTTATAGATTTGCTACCGGGTACGAGACCTATAGCACGTGCACCGTACCGTATGGCTCCAGCTGAGATGAGAGAGTTACGGGATCAGATAGAGAAGTTGTTAGGTCAGGGCTTTATTCGCAGGAGTACCTCACCTTGGGGCGCTCCAGTTTTGTTTGTGAAGAAGAGGGACGGTTCACTGAGATTGTGTGTGGACTACCGAGAGTTGAATAAGGTCACGATACGGAATAAGTATCCGTTGCCTCGAATCGATGACTTATTCGACCAGTTGAGAGGAGCTTATTTCTTCTCAAAGATTGACTTGAGATCGGGATACCATCAGTTGCGTATCAGGGAGGAGGATGTCTCGAAGACTGCGTTTTTATCGAGATATGGTTCTTACGAGTTTCGGGTTATGCCTTTCGGTTTGACCAATGCTCCAGCAGTGTTTATGGACTTGATGAACAGAGTGTTCAGGGATTTCCTAGATCAGTTTGTCATTGTCTTTATTGATGACATTCTGGTTTACTCCCAGACAGAGGAGGAGCACGCCGAGCATTTGAGGCAGGTTTTGCAGACACTCCGTCAGAACGAGTTGTATGCAAAATATGAGAAGTGCGGGTTTTGGCTAAAGGAAGTCCAGTTTTTGGGGCATATCATTTTCGACCAGGGAATATCTGTTGATCCGGGGAAGGTGTCAGCGGTGAGGGAGTGGGGGCAGCCCACGACACCGACTGAGATTCGTAGTTTCTTGGGTTTAGCAGGATACTACAGGAGGTTTATTCGGGGTTTCTCGGAGATAGCAGGTCCTTTGACACATCTTACTCGTAAGGGTGTGCCATATATCTGGAGTGATGTCTGTCAGTTGGCATTCGATGAGTTAAAGGACAAATTGACCTCAGCATCTGTGTTAGTATTGCCGAGATCGGGAGTTGAGTATTTGGTTTACACCGATGCGTCGTTGCAAGGACTGGGAGGTGTATTGCAGCAGGAGAGACAGGCCATAGCTTATGCTTCCCGTAAGCTTAAGCCTCATGAGAAGAATTACCCCACGCATGATTTGGAGTTGGCAGCAGTGGTATTTGCCTTACGGATTTGGAGGCACTATCTTTTGGGGGAGAAGTTTCAGCTGTTCACGGACCACAAGTCACTACAGTATCTGTTCACGCAGAAGGAATTGAATATGAGACAGCGTAGGTGGCTTGAATTTGTGAAGGACTACCAGTTCAACATCCAGTACCACCTGGCTAAGGCTAACGTGGTAGCAGACGCGTTGAGCCGCAGGCCAGCAGATGAGGTGGCAGAGGTGTGGAAAGCTAAGTGGAAGGAATTGGGACACCAGGATGCAGTGGCCCGATCTTTCATGTCTGTGATGACCGTTACACCGCAGATTGTCACGAAGGTAGTACGGGCACAGGCTAATGACTCGTTCTGTCAAGAGCAGATAGTTCGATTACTAGCAGAGGGAGCCGAATCCTATACCGTTAGCTCAGATGGGGGATTACGCTTCAATGGGAGATTGGTAGTTCCGAAAGGGGAAGAATTGCGCCACGAGGTGATGGGAGAGTCGCACAGCTCACGGTTCGCGGTACATCCCGGAGGGGACAAAATGTACCAAGACATGAGACGACAGTATTGGTGGAGCGGTATGAAGAGAGATATCGCTGAGTTTGACTCGAAATGCGCCACTTGTCAGCTTGTAAAAGTGGATCATCAGAGACTAGCAGGATTACTACAGCCATTGGAGGTTCCGATGTGGATATGGGAGAGCATATCCATGGATTTTGTCACGGGGTTGCCTGCGTCGTAGAGGGGTCACGACTCCGTTTGGGTAATTGTGGACAGGTTGTCCAAGGTCGCTCACTTCTTATCCGTAAGGACTGAATACACTACGGGACAGTATGCCCAGCTCTTCATTTCACAGATTGTGAGACTTCACGGTGTGCCCCTAAATATCGTGTCTGACAGAGACAAGATATTTGTTTCGAGGTTTTGGGAGAGTTTCCAGGAGGCCATGGGCACGGAATTGCGGTTGAGTACGGCTTATCATCCACAGACCGATGGGCAGACAGAGCGCACCAATCAGATGTTGGAGGACATGCTACGCATGTGCATTATTGACTTCGGGGGTGGATGGGAGCAGTACCTTCCACTGGTGGAGTTTGCTTACAACAACTCCTATCAGTTTACTATTAGCATGGCTCCGTTTGAGGCATTGTACGGTAGGCCTTGTCGTTCCCCAGCATGTTGGTTAGAAGTGGGAGACCACAAACTTCTTGGGCCGGAAGTGATTCAGGATACTTCGGCAAGGATTGAGTTGATTCGGAGTCGCATTCGGGTAGCTCAAGACATGCAGAAGAGTTATGCTGATGCGAAGAGGTTTTTCAGGGAGTTCCAAGTGGGGGACCAGGTTTTGCTCAGGGTATCTCCGATGAAGGGGATTATGCGATTCGGGAAGAAGGGGAAATTAGCACCGAGGTATGTGGGGCCGTTTCCTATTATTGAGTGGATCGGACCGGTTGCGTATAGACTTGGACTACCAGAGCACTTGCATCGGATTCACGACGTGTTCCATATTTCCTCGCTGAGGAAATACCTTAGAGATAATTTGGCTCATTCTCACATTGCTGTGGAGGACATCGATCTCCAGCCGGATAGCTCCTACGAGGAGGGGCCAATTGCTATTTTGGACCGAAGCGAGAGGAAACTGCGGTCAAAGATAGTCCCGTTAGTGCGTGTTCAGTGCCGACATCACAATGTCGAGGAGTCCACATGGGAGCGCGAGGATGAGATGCGCGAACGTTATCCAAAGCTATTTTTAGCAGGTACTTTCTAATTTCGAATTTCGGGACGAAATTCAGTTATTAGGGGGAAGTATGTAATACCCCGGACTTTTGACTATATTTATTTTTAGGATTAATTAATTAAATTGCTTATTAATTGGAAATTAATCCGGGTTATAAATACTAATGAGATGCGAATTGGTATTTGATTATGTGCATATATGATTATATATGAACTTGGTATTATAAAATTTGTCGTGGGATTTATATACGGCATTTTAGAAATTTTGTTGAGACGCGTGGGACCGCCGCGTCACGGTATAATATTTTGATGATAAAAGTGAATTTAAAATATATAATCCGTATGGTCGTTTTGAGTGCGCCAACGCGTTCGGAAGGGTCGAGATAGTCAGAAATCACTAGCCGGGGGTATAGTTTGGGTTCCGGGGTATTTTTAGGCCATACCGGTAACTTAAAGGGTATTTTGGTAATTTTACATTTTTAGGAATTAAAAGTGACGAAAATTAGAGATGTAAATCTGATGTGAATTAAACCCATTAAGCCCATTAACCAACCCATATTAACCTAGAAGGCTACGTAGGTTGTCATTTAGGTTTTCTAAGTTTCCCCAAATCAAACCCTAGCCACCTTAAGCCACCATTGGAGAGGAAGCTTGGAGAGAAGAAATTCTGCAGAGATTCTTCACCAAAATCAACACCAAATCCGGAATCAAACCAAGGAAAGTGACTTTATTCCATTTAATTTCAGAGAATGTTCCCTCCATGTTAGAAAATTCGGATTTATGGTTTGTTCTTGATAAGATAATGAAAACCCATGTAGTTTGAAGTTTAGAACTTAAAAATTATGAAGAGAATTGCATGTAGTATGATAGGTAGATGATTTCCCTTATATTAATTGTGATTTGAAGGAATTAAAACGAAATAAATTCTGGGATTTGATGATGAGATAAACCTAGGGTTCATGTTCTAGAGAAATTGGGAAAAGTGTAGAGATTTGTAAATTTAGTTGATGTTATGATGATTCAATCCTTGAAAACATGTTAGGAGATGATTTGAATATGTTTAGGATGAATTAGAGACCCTAAAACGTTGTTGGGATAAACTTTGGAAGAGATTAGAAGTGATAAAAATGGGTAAAAACGAGATGGGGAAAAATCTGGGCCGAATCTGGTAGCTCGTTAGAAGCAGCCCCCAGGTCGTTCGAACGAACTCGTTCGAACGAGCTTCTAACGAGTTGACCAGTCGTTACTAACGAGAAGGGATCTCGTTCGATATCTCGTTCGAACGAGATATCGTTAGAAGGAACAGTTCGTTCGAACGAACTGGGATCTCGTTCGAACAGCCTCGTTCGAACGAGACTTCTAACGAGATGACAAAAGGATCTCATTCGAACAGCCTCGTTCGAACGAGACTTATAACGAGTTGACAATTTGGTCCTTTTTGGACTGTTTTGACTTTTGGAGTCCCGGAAACTGGTTCAAGGGTAGAGTTAGCATTCCTTTGATGATATACTGATAGAATTGGGACTTTTGGGCATTTATGAGAAGTAAATTATATACGAGAATTGTATTACATGGACGGTTTGGGTTAAGACGTGAGTGGTTACTCCGATGTGAGAAATTATAACGCGTATAATTATAAATCGGATTAGTATAAATTGTTATAATTATAGTTAGTACGAGAATGCGATATGTACTACGATTAAAATACGGTATTACTAAGACGTGTGTTTACTTAGTATTGGTATATGATTGTGTGTATGACATACCTACCATACTTGCTATTACGGGAGGTTGCGTTCGCTTAGGACCCTCTAATCCTTGTGTGCCTACGGGGGGGATATAGACTGGTACCTCGATGAACATAGGTCATAGAAAGACTTATTGTGATATTAATAAGTCCGCTGACCGTGGGAGCGTAGGTATGTGCATGACCCACGTGATGGTGACTGTGTTCGCCTCCACTATTTGTGATTTGTGTTATCTGAACTATTCCTGAGAGATTCGGAATATGTGATCCTTATGTACGTGATGTACCGGGATGGATAGCAGAGTATGTGTGCACCGCAGCTTAGTTCTCGGGGTGCTTATATTGTATATTTACGATGTGATAATATACATTTAAATTAATGGGAATCCTCATGTTAATGTTGTATATATATTACGGTGTTGTTTCGAGAAATATAACAAGTTAACTGATAGTTATATATATTGCATATTGAGTATCTGAGTTTACGTTAAATCCCTATATAATTACGAGCGTTATATGTTAATGGAACCAAGTAATATGGGTAGGACCGTTTGGCAGTCTAGCTAGTTATGTTATCACTTAGCTAGTAGTATGGGTCGTTATAGATGGGTACTTACGTTAGGAGTGCACAGTTAGACGAGAGGTGAGAATATCATGCGAGTGTACGTCCTAACATGTACTTTGCATTTAATGTTTTAAATGTTTTTAAAGCACTTGCAGGTTTTTAAAATATAACTCCACATTCGGGCTCTGACCCGTTTGCTTTTCAAATCTCTTTTTCTTTGTAAAACCATTTTAGGTGCCCAGCCACAAGGACACCAAGCATAGGATACTCATTCAGGTGACGAGCTGTAGCTGCTTGTGGAAGCTACATGGATTTGCATGTAGACGCTTCTATCTTTTGGATTCCAGAGTCACCATCTATCAGTTGTAGGGCATGTTGCGTATTTCTTTAGATACATCTTTTACATTTCAGTTTTCAGACTTTAGCATGTATTGTTTCAGTTTATTTATTTCAGTGGTGGGATTGTAGTGAGGAGTTTTTCCTCCAGACTTTATTTACTGTTATGTGATGGTTATTCATTTTACTTCAGTATGGGGAATGGTGTTGTTTATTTCTTCATTACATTTGTTGCATGTTAATCAGACTTAAATTAAAATTTGGCAACTTGCTTTTTAAATACTAGGTGGTTAGTAATATTAAAATGTTTTCGACAGTGATGCTATTAACTGAGCCAACTTGGCATTTTGAATTAATTTAATAAAGGAGTAGCTACCCGGTATTTAATTAGTCGGGGTGCCACAAGGCGTGCCCAAGCCGAGCAGCTAGTAGCTCCGGCTCAGGGAATGATGAGCGCAAATGAGGTAGCTGCCATTGTTGCTCAGGCAGTGAATGTCGCGATAGCGGTAGTATAGCAGGCTCCACCCCAAGTTCAGACAGTGGTGCCAGTACCGGAAAAGCTTCCATCATCATGGGATCGAGTTAGGGATGCCTTTCAAAAGGCACATCCCCCTGAGTTCTCAGGTAGTTCAGATATCATCATTGTCAGCCAGTAGAAGTAAGACATATAGAGGAATCTGCGTATGTATGAGTGCATAGACATGAATAAACAGTTGTTGGCTTCCTTTAAGCTAGTGGGGGCCGCTTTGCAGTGGTGGGAGTCCACCACCACCTTGGAGAAGAGGGATGTTATCCCGATTCAGTCATTCTGGGAGCAGTTTGACCATAAATATTTTCCATCCGCCGTGAAAACTGAGATGAGGCAGAAATTACTAAACTTGAAGCAGGAGAATTCTACTGTTGCTGAGTATGGAGAGGCGTTCACAATACTTCTCACTATAGTGCCAGATGAGGCACCCACTGAGAGTAAGAAGATACTATTATTTGTGGACAGGTTATCTTGGAGGATCCGTCGGCACCTTATAGGGAATCTGTCTCTGAGTACCTACACAGACGTACTCAATACTGCCTTACTACACTGTCAGGATCACCGATTCCATCTACAAGGAAGCAAGCGAGCATGAGAGTCTAGCCAGCAGGGCAGGACAGGGGGTAGTGGTGCTAGCGGAGCACCGACATCTCAGGGGTAGACTCGCCATCATGAGCAGAGTTCCCATTAGGGGGACCCTCTTAAGAGGTTCCAATCAGGTGATTGCAAGCAAGGATTCGGGGGATTTAGGCAGGGTCAGTAGGGCCAGCCTAACTAGTAGGGCCAACATCGTTAGCCACAGGGGAAGCAGCAGGGCCATCAGGGCCAACAGTGATTTTAGCAGGACCAGCAGGGCCAATGGCGAGGTGGTAACGGACATCAGGGCCGTAATCAGCAGGGACAAAGGGGAGGAAATTTTAAGGGCCGATGCTTCGGGTGTGGTAAAAATGGCCACAAGCGCAAGGATTTTCCAGAGGGTGATAGGGCCCCACAGCAACAGGGTGCCCGTAATGAACCACAAAGGCCACTTTTTCCAGCCTCCTTCCCCGCACCAGCTCAGGTACCAGCCCTAGCATCCATTCCAGCCGCTCCAATGCAGCAGGGACAGTTATAGTACCGACGTGTCAATAACGTCCACCAGGCAGCAGCTCCACAGGCACCACCCGCGATTGAGGGTATGTTTTCTATCCATGGTACTTTGGGTTGGGTTTTATTTGATACTGGAGCGACACACTGTTTTATAGCTACCCATTTTGCCAAGGCTTTAGGGTTATTATCCACAACAGAGATCACTATAACGTGTGTAGACTCACCACTGGGAAATGGATCGTTAATTTTCTTTATATGCCGGGGTGTTGGAGTAGAGATTGGTAGTTTGGTATTACCAGAAGACATGTTAGTCTTAGATATGCATGAGCACGATGTTATTATCGGTATGGATTGGCTCGCGGCTTACAGATCCATGATAGATTGTTTCGGTGGCAGTATTATCTTTGCCATTTCTGGGCAAGAGATGTTTCTAGTGGCGATGCCTCGCCCAAAGGGAGGCTCGATCGCTCATTTATATTACATAGAGGAGGATACCTCTAAGGAGGTCGTGATTCCCTTAGACTCAATCCCAGTTGTTCGTGATTATTCTGATGTATTTCAGGAGATACCAGGCCTACCTCCCAGTCGAGAGATAGATTTTGTCATAGATTTATTACCAGATACTCGACCGATAGCACGTGCCCCATACCGTATGGCTCTGAAAGAGATGCGAGAGTTACGAGATCAGATAGAGCAACTATTAGGCCAGGGTTTCATTCGTAGGAGTACCTCACCTTGGGGAGCTCCACTGTTGTTTGTGAAAAAGAGAGATGGGTCACTGAGGATATATGTGGACTACCGGGAACTGAATAAGGTCATGATACGAAATAAGTATCCGTTACCTCGAATCAATGATCTATTCAACCAGCTGAGGGGAGCAACATTCTTTTCAAAGATAGATTTGAGGTCAGGGTACCATCAGCTACGTATTAGGGAGCAGGATGTTTCAAAGACTGCTTTCTTAACGAGATATGGGTCCTATGAGTTCAGAGTGATGCCATTTGGACTTAAGAATGCTCCAGCCGTATTCATGGACTTGATGAATCGAGTGTTCCGAGAGTTCTTGGATCAGTTTGTCATCGTCTTCATAGATGACATCTTAATATATTCACACACCGAGGAAGAGCATGCCGAGCACTTGAGGCAAGTTCTTCAGACTCTATAAGAGCATCAGTTGTATGCTATGTACGAGAAGTGCGGGTTCTGGTTATGGGAAGTGCATTTCTTGGGGCGTGTTGTTTCTGAATAGGGGATAGCAGTTGACGTGAGTAAAGTTTCAGTGGTGAGGGAGTGGGGATAGGCCACGACACTGACGGATGTACGTAGTTTCTTGGGATTAGCCGGATACTACAGGAGATTCATTCGGGGGTTCTCCAAAATAGTGGGTCCAATGACGAACCTGACTCGCAAGGGGGTACCATATATTTGGGATGATGCTTATTAATTGGCTTTCGAAGAGCTGAAAGACAAGCTTACTTCAGCACCGATCCTTGCTTTACCTAAGCCAACGTGGAGTATCTGGTTTACACCAATGCCTCTTTATGGGGACTCGGGGGAGTACTTCAGCAGGAGGAGAAGGCTATATCTTTTGCCTCCCACAAGATTAAGCCGCACGAGAAGAATTACCCCACACATGACCTAGAGTTAGCAGCGGTCGTTTTTGAATTGAGGATATGGAGATACTATTTATTGGGGGAGTAATTTAGCTTATTCACAGACCACAAGTCACTGAAGTACCTGTTCACTCAGCATGAGCTGAATATGCGCCAATGTAGGTGGTTAGAGTTTGTGAAGGACCATCAGTTCGATATATAGTACCATCCAGGGAAAGCTAACGTACTTACCGATGTGTTGAGCCGTGGACTGGTGGATGACGTAGTGGACGTCTGGAAAGCAAAGTGGAAGAAGTTGGGTCGCCAGGACACAATAGCCCGTTCCTTCATATCTGTCATGATAGTGACACCCGAGATTGTTACGAGGGTAATACAGGCATAGACCACATACCCATTTTTCTAGGAGCAGATTGTACGACTCTTAGCTGAGGGTGCTGAGTCCTATTCTGTTATTTCTGATGGGGGCTTGAGGTTTAATGGGAGATTGGTTATTCCAGAAGGAGCAGACTTACGTCATGCAATGATGACCCAGTCTCACGGGTCCCGATTTGCGGTGCATCCTGGGGGAGATAAGATGTACCAGGATATGAGGCAGAAATACTAGTGGAGTGGGATGAAAAAGGACATGGCTGATTTTCTATCCAAGTATTCTACCTGCCAGCTGGTAAAGGTGGACCACCAGAAACCATCAGGGTTGCTTCAGCCATTGTAAATACTCGCGTGGAAGTGGGAGAGTATTTCTATGGATTTTATTACTGGGTTGCCTATATCACAGCGAGGCCACAACTCCATCTGGGTGATTGTGGACCGTTTGACCAAGGTGGCTCATTTTCTGCCTATATGGACAGACTATACCACGGGTCAGTATGCTCAGTTGTTCATTGTTGAGATTGTCAAATTACATGGGGTGCCCTTGAATATTGTGTCAGATAGAAACAATATTTTCGTATCGCATTTCTGGGAGAGCTTTCAGGAGGCCATGGGTACAAAGTTGAGGTTGAGTTCATCTTATCACCCATAGACAGATGGGCAAACAGAGCGTACTAATTAGATGTTGGAGGATATGCTACGCATGTGTGTCCTTAATTTCGGAGGAAGTTGGGAGCCTCACCTTCCACTGGTAGAGTTCGCTTATAACAACTCTTATCAGTTCACGATTGGCATGGCCCCATTCGAGGCTTTGTATGGAAGGCATTGTCATTCCCCAACATGTTAGCTTGAGGCGGGGGATAACAAGTTTCTCGGACCAGAGGTGATTCAAAAAACCTCCGCGAGGATTGAGATTATCGGGAGTCACATTTGGGTAGCCCAGTACAGGCAGAAAAGATACGCCGATGCAAAATGGTTCTTTCGAGAATTTAACGTGGGGGATCAAGTATTACTACATGTATCTCCTATGAAAGGAGTGATGAGATTTGGGAAGAAAGGGAAATTGGCCCCGAGGTACGTGGGACCATTTCCCATCATCGAGAGGATTGGGCCGGTAGCATACAGATTGGGGCTTCCAGAGCATTTACATCTCATCCACAATGTATTCCACATCTCGTCGTTGAGACGATACCTTTGGGATGACATGGCCCATACCCATATCGCAATTGAGGAGATTGACTTACAACCCGATAGCTCTTACGAGGAAAGACCAGTGGCTATCCTAGACCATAGCGAAAGGAGATTGAGGTCGAAGGTAGTTCCACTTGTACGGTTCTAGTGGGAGCATCATAATGTGGAGGAATCCACCTGGAAGCGCGAGGCAGATATGCGCGAGAAATACCCAGATTTATTCTTACCAGGTATGCCTTATTTTTCGAATTTCGGGACGAAATTCTATTATTAGGGGGGAAGTATGTAATACCCCGTATTTTTATGCTTTATAAATTTTTGGGATTTATTAAATTTAATGTGAATTATTAATTTAATATAAATCCAAAAATTAATTATTTTTAATTACTAACGTGACGAGAGTTAGTAATTATTGGAAACTTGTTGAATATTACTAATAAGCAAAGTAATATATATAAAATTGATTCTATTAAATGTCACGTGTGAATAAAATGACAATTTTGGAAATTTAAGTCGGGATGCGCCCGTGCCGTGACTGGACTAAATTTTGATTAATAAAAGTGAATAAATTATAAGTAATCCATATGGTCATTTCGAGTGCACCAAAGTGTCCGCGAGGGTCAAGATAGTCAAAATAATGTACCCGAGAGTTTAGTTTGGGTCTCAGAGCGTTTTTAGGCTTAATTAACACCCCGGGAGGGCATTTTAGGCATTTTGTATTTTTGGCCTTGGAAACCTACGAATTTTCTAGGTTATATCAGATCTTTAGGGTTGTCTTCTAGGGTTAACATAACCAAAAACAAAAGACGGCCATTGGAGAAGGAAGGGAAGAGCTTACCAAGGAGTTCGAGGTCAAGCACCCTTCCGTTTGCACCGCCGTCACCGCCAAAAGTTAGATCGCGCAACGAGGATCACCACCACACTGATTTCATACACAAATCAGAAAAAAAATTCCCAGGCAAGTATTTATCTTGCTTAATTTAGTTAATACCTCATTCATATTAGTTTGGGGTTGATTAGGATGAGTTATTATGAAAGAAAACCCATGTTGGAGGTTAGAAATCACATGTTGTAGAGATATAAACCCCATTCTGGAAACTCCCTTCACATGTAGAGGTTGAACCATGAATTTACATTGGATTAGAAGTAGAAATTTTGGAAAAATAATGAGAAGAATTAAGTTAAAGAAGTTTTTAGGGTTCATAAGAATTATATGAATTTTGCCCCTTTTAATCCATGAAACTTGATGAAAATTCGCATGCGTTAAGTAGAATATTGTTCATTTGGGTTTATAATGATTGTGGTATAAATTTCTGGGAGTTTGGGAGTTAGAAATTTGGATTTGGATGATTTTCGATGAGAATCCCCGTAACTGGTATTCTGTAGTTTTCACCATACCTGCTTGATCGATCGATCGAGCCAAGAGCTTCGATCGATCGACGGTTCGATCGATTGACCCCTTTTTATCAATCGATCGACCCCTCCTGAAAAAACTAGATTTTTCCTTGCGTTGACCTAATCCGATTAAATGCGTAATAAATCAAGACTAATGTTATTAGAACATAATGAAACATAAAAAGGACCAGTAAGGTCAAAGTAAACCCCGTTTAGTGGAACTTTAATGAAATGGTAAAAGGAGGGGTAAACGGGAAATATTCATACCTAAGAAATTTAATGTGTGTAGATTTAATAATCGAAATGCGTAGAAGTTGGATTAGAAGGTAAGAGAGAGGGACTACTGAATTTTTACTTAGCTAAGGAAAATACTTAGAGAGATGAGAAGTGAGCTGGTATAAATTAAATTTCAAACATAAGAATGAATAACTTCGTTATAAGAAATAATCGAATAAAAATGTACTAGGAATGGAATAATATAATGTTGGGCCGTAGGCGTACATAACTTGTGAATGTGAATAGTTATATATCTATATGACTTTATGATTGATCATATATTTTATATGTGTGTAAAAATCATGTCCGTGCTACTTGCTATCCCTGAGGTTACCGCGCAGGGACAGTCTTATCTCGATGGGACCTTTATGGGGGATATTGACTCGTACCCTAGAAGATAGGAATCCTTGGTACAGGCTATCGGATCGATAATCAGACGGTCCTAAGAGATTTCAGGGTATGTGCTATCCTCTTAGGACTTGGAACTATGCTTCGCCTCATTTTGTATGTGTTTTGTTAAATACAGTTCGAGAGTGATTCTAAACTAGTATTTCCCTTAGTACGAGTGATACGGAGACTGGATAGCAGAGTATGCCCGCACCATAAATTTTATGTGGGGCGCGGTTAGAATATATATATATATATATATATATATTTAAAATCTGTAAATTGAGAATTACCTGCTGTGATTATGGTATGTAATAAAAGAATAATTATTTCAATTTGGGAATAAGTGTTTGAAAAGTATGATATATTATTGAGGAACTTTATTGTCATATAAGGCATATATAAGAAATGTACGGTTAAATAAGATTAACCTCCTTAACATTTTAAATCTTCAACATGAAATCCTACGAGTAACTTAAGACAAAAGAAGTTAAACTGTTGGGGAGATTAGGGCGATAGTTGTGCACACTAGAAGAGAGGTGAGACGTTCTCAAGAGAGTGTCGATACTAATATGTTGTTGCATTAGCCAGTAAACATTTTAAATACTTGCTAAACTAAAATTTTAAATAGTTTTACCATCGGGCTCTGACCCGTTTACTGTTATCTCTCCTCTCTTGTATATATATGTATATATTATAGGTGCCCAACCACAGGGACGTCTTGCATAGGATCCTTTGGAAGGAACGCATTACAGCTTAGGTGGGAGTTGTAGGCCTCTTGATTAGACGATCTCATTTCTTGATTCCACTTCTAGCATTATTTTATCCAGTTGGGCATGTGTCGCCCTTTTCCATTATTCAGTTGTTCTATTGGATATTGTGATTCGTTTATTTATAGTGTTTACACTTTGGAATTTATTATTATCAGGATGTTTTTCCTTTATGTTTTAAATGTTGGAATCAATCATTTGGATGTTTAATTGTTTGGATTATATGTTCCAGAGTAGTTGTTGTGTGATTCTTTAATTATGAAATACGTAAAGTTTTAAATGTTGGTTTTTAAAATAAAGTTTGGAAATAAATGTCTAAAATGATTTTGACACTTAGCTTAATTATTTAGGGTGTTTAATTGGAAAAGTTATTTTTACGACAGTGATGCTAAGAATGAACCAACCTTTCACCTTGATTATAATTTAATAAAGGACTGATCACCCGGTGTTTAATTAGGCGGGGTGTCACAACACATGAAATTTTTACCTATAGGGAGATTTGGTTTGTGAGTAATTGGACAGATCGCCAGTTCGGTTGTCAACGATAAGCAATTTCTCTCTCTCTCTCTCCAACTATGCACAAACCCTATTTTTCCAATTTTAAAGAAAAAATAATATCACGATATGAAGAGGTGATATGTATGTTTATTATTGTTATGTTATGAGATGACCACTTCTTGAAAAAAGGTGTTTCTTCCCCCAATTTTTAGGATTTGTTTGTCTCCTTAATTATTAGGGGTTTATCAGATGAAATGCAGTAGACTAGGTGAAATGTTTTAGTGGTGTGGGTTATCGACTTAATTTGATGTTTGTCGATTGTTTAGGTAGTGGTTTATTTTGAATAAATGATTGTTGATTGATTTGATAGTTTTTCATGGTTTTCCTAATCTATATTGTCTAATTCCAACAGTGGTGAAAGTAATGTTTTGTGGTTTGATGGAAGGTAGTGGTTGTTGTCGGCTCTGAGTTCACGATAATTGTTCTATTGGCAGACTGATCAAAAGTCAAGGTATAACTTATTTCCATCTATCTACTCTTTTCAAACTATTGTTTCCATTAATAAATAATTTTCCAGAAGATCACCCAAGTGTTATACTCAATTTTTGTCTCCAGGAGTACTTTAATTTTGCTATTATTTTCTTTTCAGGCTCTCATTATATTACATGCTATTCATTTTAACAATTAACATCACTTTTCTTTCATACACCAACAATCAATTTTTTTTTATTTACGCACTGTATTTGTCTTGTCAAATTGCCTGTGTGAAACTCTATTCTATGTGCATTGTGAAAGGATTTATTTGTGTAAAGTTGGCATACTATTTACATAAAAATTTAATTTAATTTAATCACTTATATAAAAATTTAATATAATCACTTATATAAAAATTTAATTTTATAATTATCTACTTTTATAATTGGCATACTATTTACAATGAAAATTAAGTGTAAAGTTGTTCTGACGTAAAACATATCCTATAAAGTTTCTTCATAACCGTTGGAAAGGAATAAGATAAGAAAACAGTAGTGTTAGTCTCATATACAGTAACAAAGTCTGTCTTGCTTAAATACGTTATTTCTCTGTTATCTAAACTAATCTTGTCGAAACATAATTGAAGCCACATTATTTTTCTTATGGATCTATATTGTACTCGATAGCCTTATATGCAAGGTTCTAAAAGGCGTGAGGCGTGGTCAAGGCGTGGAGGCCAAGCCTCAAGCCTTAGGAGCCTAGGCGTAAAAAGGCGTTTACCCTTATTTAATATTTTTTAATTATACTAAGGCTCGTAAAATAATAAAATAATACATATCTTGACATTTATAAATATATTCGTAACTTTGGTAACCTTTTTTTCCAAATGTATAATATATTTCAATATAATATATTTCAAATATAATATCATATCATATAATATAATCAAATATAATATAACATAAGTTAGTAAACAATATATTTCAAATATAATAGAAGAAGAAAAAAACTTAAGTAGAACTAAAAAAAAAGTAAGCAGAAACATCATCCCTCTCTGACAGAATAAGAAAGAAAAAACATAAGTAGAACGAAAGAAATTATAACAGTATAAGAAAAAAAACATTAGCAGAAACATCATGAAGTAGAATAAAAAAAATTATACGCAGAACATCGTGAAGTACAATTCAAATTTGGTTAGGGGTTTTGTTGTCTTTTTGAAGGCTTTTTTTATAAAAAATAAAACTTAAAAAAAAACTAAAAAAAACTTTAAATAAAAGCCGCGCGCCTTTTCACGCCTTTCTGCGCATAGGCGCGCGTGGACCGTTGACCGCATCTTACACGCGCGTTGGCATGCCTTTTGTCACTCTTATGCCTTATGCGGGGCATTTCTAAAATGCCTCACGCCTAGGCGCGTCTTTTAGAACACTGCTTATATGTTGATTATGAAATTACTCTTATAATGTGTTAATTATAACATGTGGTTTGATTTTTTATGTGAACTAGATGGATAAGAGTTGGATGCAAGAAACAAATAGATTTTGTGAAAAGTATGTCTTGGGGTGTTAGATCATTCATTCGATTTGCGAAGGATCATATGGGACCCCATAGTTACATCGATCTCAGAAATATTGATGAAGTAGAGCATCATATGTTCTTAAAAGGCTTTTGTACCACCTACACGCAATGGACATATCACGGGGAATCTTCTAATGATATAATTCATGATGATGTCGATGGTTAACATTATAACCCTTCTTTTGCTCTAGTATTTAGAGGTAATGGAAACTATTGTCTTCAGTTTTATTATACCGAATTGTTTTTATTTCATGCATATGTTAATGGAATTTACTATTATTAATTTCTTCAGTTTTATTATGCCAGATTCTTTTTATATCATGCACTATATATCATATATATATATATATATCATTTAATATATACTATATTCCCGAATTTTTTTAAATTACATTAATGTGTGATTTGATGTTCTTTTTCATTATGGCACCAGGAAGACATCTTCAATCAAATAGCATGAATGAGGCTCCCACGGCACCCATAGCTACCATGGCACCCCTAACTCCCATAGCTCCCACGGTACCCGCGGCTCACATAGCTCCGAAGGCACCCACTGCTCCCATAGTTCCCATAGCTCCTATGGATGTAGATACTGCAAATATCTCACCATCAACACAACAGACCAGTCCCGGAACCTCTACGAGCCAAAAATGTCCTATGTTTCTTGGAAACCACTGAGCGAATAATTATTTCTTAGATTAACTAACTTCATTGATCCAGAATACGCCATGGTTAAAGCTAATGAAAGGTCTGATTCATTAGATATCTGATTTGTTAAAATTTTGAAATAAGAATCAAGTTTAGTAATCGGGTAGTACGTGTGCTCACGTATGTGTGCTGGAATATGAGCGGATAAAGGATTTTTATTATGTGGTACGTGTGCTGAAACATATTATTTCATATGTTTAGTAATCAGACCTGATTTTTATTACGTGGTACATGTGCTGAAACGTATGATTCTTATTTCAAAAAGAATAAAGTTTAGTAATCAGGTCTGATTCGTTAAATATTCACAAGTGAAAAGGATGCGTGTCTTATTATGTGGTGCGCAACAGCTCTCTCCAACGCAGCTTAGTAATGTGTTTGCTTAGTTACGCAGCAACTCTCTCCAACGCATTCACTCTGTTAGCTTCTATACAAGTACCAATCTAAGAAATAAGTTGCAAAATATATTTATGTTCCATGTAAAATGAGATTCATATTACATGAACGACCTTCCGAAAGGAGAAATAACAAGGATATTTATAGTCCAAGTTTTGTTCCCCCCCACTCTCTACTATAGTAATTGACTATTGATTTTGGTTTATGAATCCTTTGTACAAAGTTAAGGAAGAGAACTCGGGGCAGTCACTATCAGGTGAGATGGCTCTGCCTTCGCCTCTAGCACAACCGATGGAGGGACTTAACGAAACTGGTCCTCCGCCATTCCTAAAAAAGATCTTTGTAATGGTGGATGATCAAAGGACATACCATGTTGTTTCTTAGAGCAGAGGCGGTCACAACTTTACTGTTTGGGATCCCCATGATTTCTCCACTAACCTGCTTCCAAGATATTTCAAGCACAACAACTTCTCTAGCTTTTTCCGACAACTCGATACCTATGTGAGCTCCTTTTTCTTACTCAAATATTGCAATACTAATTACGTATCCGTTTCTTTGCTTTCTCGACTGCTACTAATAATTAAATCCCACCATATCTTAATGACTACAAGATTGTCACAAAGCACAAAATATAATATTTTTTGTGGGAATCATTAACAAACACAAGAGAATTGGGGGATTCCCCCCCCCCCCCCCCCCCCAAAAAAAAAAAAAAAAATCAGAAATTTCAAACGATTACTGTATCATATGGCGTTGTGATTGCAACCAATTGGAATAAATAAAGTTGAATCAGTTAAATTAATGGATCTTATGAACAATTTCTTTGCAGAACTTAATTGGGAACACCAGGTGATATAAATATAAATATATCCAAACAGGTACCAATCGTTTATAGGCAATAAGTTACAAAAAATTTAAAATTATGTCCTCAAATGTAATCAAATACTATCGTTGCAAAGTTGAATCGGGGAGTTTGATCTACCTACTTACAACAATCTATCGTTGCAAAGTTTCCAATGGTTTAGTTAGATTTGCAGTGACTTGTTAAGATGGTAACCTTAAATAAATAATTTGTTTGATGGGCTTCTTTTTTCTTTATTAAGGGAGGAATGTTGTGTTGGATGAATTTGGGACACCCAAAGTGGTCAATGATGGGGTTACAACTTATACAAATCAACCAGATTCAACTCGCATAACAAGAAGCCTAGAATTGAATTCTCAAAGGACAATGATGATCATTTCACTGTCCCTAATTTTACTATCCCTGATCTTGGTTGAGCTTCGGAAATGAAAGACGAGATCTATGGTATGAGTGTAGTTGAACTATACATCCATAAATGCATACATGTGTATGTGTATATATTATATATGTGCATATACGCATGCATGTAATGAGCTAAAAAATGCACAGCGGAAGGGTCTGTTACTTCCTTTTAAGGCAGGGGTACTAGTTTTCGGTTTCACTTTTGGGGTGTATCAATTATACTAAATATTCGACTAGTCTGATATAGAAAACAAATATCTTAAATGACAGCAGACACTAACGCTTGAATTTAAGGGGTGAGAGAAAGGGACAACTTTTTTGGAATTTGGACCCCCAGAAAAAAAAAGATTGAATGGCTTAACAAAGGTCATGTTTAATAATCTCCCAACACTTCACATAGAAAATTCCTCCAAAACCATTAGTACATGGGCTACTGTCTCTATTCAAATTGAATACTACATTGAGTATTTCATCCTCTTTAGGAACTCTACTGAGTTGGTCATTGATATCATCAGTTCAAATCAGTGGGATGACATCCAAAATATCCCCTTGACCTGAAGTATCGACATCCTTCCATCTACCTTTAAAGTGGGTTAGAAAGGTTTCTTCAATGTCTTCTTGACTAGTCTTCCCAGTATAATCCTCATCTTTAATCTTATGAAAAGCTGTAGTAGCTACCTTGGCTTTAAAAACTGAGTGAAAAAACGTAGAATTTCCATCTCCGTCTTTAAGACATTTCACATTAGATTTCTGCTTCCAATAGGTCTCCTCTACTTCTACACCTCCAACCTTTTTTTTTGCTGAAGGATCAAGCTTAAACTCATACTCCTTAATAAGAAATTCATCCTCAAGGTATATAACATTTTGGAAGATGTTTTTAAGAGTAAATTTGTTCCACTTCTTCAACACTTCTTTAATGTTTTTCAATTTAAGAGAGAAATTTATCATAAGGGAATCGTTGTAAGTTACTGACCATAAGGAGGAATTCACTCGACTGACTAGTTTCGTGCCAAGAGAGGTACCTACCGAAGAAAAGAGAATTAATATGTTCACAGATGGACTGAATTGGAAGATTCGCAGTACTTATTGGGAAATCATACATTACATACTTACACATATGTTCTTAATGTTGTGATGCTTCACTGCCAGGATAATCACTTACATGATAAGGGTGGCAAGCGGGGGATTAAGTGAATACAATAGGGCAAGACTGGTGGGGGCAATTCTAGCGAGACACTGCCAGGACAAAGTCAGCAGCGCTAGGGTGAGCAGGGTTACCAACCAGGGGACTATGCTAAATGTTTACGATCCGGAGGATTTCTTTTTAGGCAAGGGGGTAATAGGCAGGGCCAGTAGGGCCAATAGGGTCATCAGCATGGACAAGGGAGAAGTGGTAATGGCTAGCAGGGCTGGGACATTAGGGATAAAATGTGGGAAAGTTTACTGGAAGATGTTTCGTGTATGGAAAGACTAGCCAGAAGAGATAGGATTGTCTTGATAAGGGAAAATTTCCATAGTAGGGAGCTCGTCAAGAGCCACAGAGACCAGTATTTCCACCAGCCTCTCTCCCAGCATCAACTCAGGTGCCAGCATTACCTTTTGTTCTAGTAGCTCCAACACAGCAGGGACCGTATGGGTGTGTATATTTCGCCCATCAGGCTGAGCCACCGCCCATAATTGAGGGTATTGTTTTCTATCTATGGGGTTATAGGGAGCATTTTGTTTGAACGGGGGCCTCACATTCATTTGTAGCCACTATATTTACATATCCCACAGGGTTACTAGTCTTGGTCGACAGCCCTGTTACTATGTAGACTCATTGATGGGTAGTGGCACGCCTATTTTCTTTATATGTCGTAAATCACTACACCAAAATGGGAGATTTGTGAGTGTTGTTAGCAGTGACAAATGACCTTTATAACTGCTATTTACTGTCATAATTTGAGGGTGACAAAAGAAAAATTATAACTCTTAACAGTAGTCACAAATTTTTATAACCCCCTATGGGGGTTATGACTGGTGACCAAATTTGTAACTATTGTTTGTAACTACGGTCAGCGATTACGAATATAATATTTATAACTGATGTCAAGAGTTACGAATCTTATATTTTTAACTATTATTAGCAGTTATGAATCTTATATTTGTAACTGATATTAACGGTTACAAAACTGACAGTAGTGACAGATTTGTGACCGCTATTAGAGGTTTCAAAAGTTAAATGTGGTAAATGTGGTAAGAGTTGTTACAAATATCTTATATTTTCACAAAATAATGAAATGATGAGAGTAGAATAAATTTCAGGATAAAAAGTCTAAAAAAATTCGATAAAACTTTATATTTCTGACATTCCAATTATCTTGTACACACCAGACTTGTTTAAACCTAAATTTAACATCAAATAAATCCATCTTGGGCATCAAATACAAAATGAACATAGAATAAGCTCTCTCGAATGCGCTTCAGCTCATCAACTTCCATTTTTAAACCCCTTTCAATAAGCTCTCTCAAATGCGCTTCTTGTTCTACATGAACATCACCAATGGAGAGATTCATTCAATTAAGTTCCTCTTTAGTAACTCTAGGTGTAGAGAGATTCTCCCAAGGGCCTCCGAATATCATGACGCTGCATTTCAAGTTCTTCCTCCAATAAAATGGGATGATGTGGCACTAGTCGAGGTATAGTACTACGAATAAGTGGTCCTTAAGAACAAAACTCGAGTTTAAGGGGGGTGTTGTTGTCATGTAAGTGGTATAGTATTGCGAATAAGTGGCCCTCTGAATACCTTGTGTTTGATGTAGTACATATGGACAACATTAGAAAAGAGAATGGAGTCGGGTTGTTGTCGTGTAACTTAGGTAAATATATGAAAAGTTGGTGAGACCTTATTAAATATCTCATTGTCATCAAAAAGACTGGATCATATGCATGTAAGTGAGCTCTTAAAACAGATGACATCAATCCAACAATGTTGAACCTCCTCCTTTTAGACCACTTTAACAAACAGAGAAAGATATAAACATTAATTGGAGAATAGAATACAACAAAGTGCATTACCCTCTCAAAAGAGTACATTGTGAAGTGGGAGGCATGAATGAAGTCTTATCGTTACAACACAAAACTATTACTATAAGGGTATCTCAACAAGGTATACATCACAAGATTTTTAGGGTCTAATGGCTCCTCTAAAGGTAGCTTTCGGTGTATGAATAACAACAATTTATAATTAACAACACAACTGTAATAGAAATAAATTTTATTGACCACATACAACATCAGAAAAATTCCATTTGGTTGATTGCAATGGTTGTGATAGTCTACTCAATGTTATCACTAGCTTGGACTTTCTTTGTCTTGGGCATTCATCTTCTCTTACCCCCATCTCAAGTTTTGTAGGTAGTAACAACAATAACTCTTTAATATTGTTACCAAACAGGTATTTTCGACCAGTGACAATCTCGATCTTCCTTAGGTTAGCTTCACGAAGGGTTTCAAATGTCTTGACCCCCATAGAATGTAGTGCTTTCAAATAGAAACATTTTGGGTTTAAGGGTGAGAAAATCACTACCTATATGATCAGATATTGAGATATAAAATGCCTTCGGGAAGTAATTGAGAATTTTATAAACAAACGTTCACAGTCACCATTCCAATGCCAAGTAATTGTTTCAGCAAGTATGGAATATCAACCCAAAGTTTTTTATGAAATGATTTGGCTAAAAGGGTTGAGCTCAGAGTTCCTTTGTAATTCTTTCTATACGGAAAATACTCTTTCATGCACATTGTAATTCTACACCCATTTGAGCATATATAGTTCATGTCCTATAGCATTTCAGTCCATTATTTAGTAACAGTGTGAGCACAATAGAAATAACTAGTATTTAGGGGTGCAGTGAAAATATTACTTTAAATGCAAATCCATGTTGAACCATATGCAATTTTATGAAAGACTGCATATGTGTCACTCAAATGTCCCCAAAAGGGGGTCTTTGTACTATAATGTGTACTTCACGGTCACCATGGACCGGGGGGGGGGGGGGGGGGGAGGGGAGAGAATCAAAAGTAATTAATGGGATTTTCTTTCAAAACCTACATAGTTCAACATTTTTTAGGTTCACCTACGTATTTTGTATAAAATCATTAGAAAACATACCTGATTCATGGATAACGCATGCACCAAAGGATCTCCAGTCAAACGGTCATTTGCTAAAACAAATATCTTCTTTCTCTAGTTTGGATATGCTTTTTTCATTTTCCTTTATCTCCAAGGATGTGAAAGCGAAGCCGACCGTCTTTATTAGTATTTCTGTCATTTAAGAGCTTATTCTCATTTCTCCTGAGTTGTATCCCTTCATTTTTCAGCAAACAAAGAATCAACCTATATTTTTTTCAATTCATGGATTGCTGCTAGGATATGAATGCATACATGATATTTTATCTGCTTTGCAAATAACATGGAGTGCATCTTCTATATTGTAGTTTTAAGGGGCCTGCATACTTCATTGTGTCGAATTTCAGATAATATTTTGTCATCAATTTTCCAAGCTCTGGAAATAAAAAAGCAATAAGGTTTTAAGATATTTTTGTCAAGATTGAATATTACAAGATATTTTTATATGGGTTCAAAAAAATACCGAGGGGCTTCAAGAGGAAACCATCTTCATCTGTCTAGATCATTTGATAGCATGATAACTCATTGACTTTCTCAACTCAAATATCTGGAAGAAAATCAAGTTTATAAAGTAATGAAAAAATATATAAAAATGTCAATTCTCAACTACTTTTGTTGTACTCAACAAAGTACCTTGTATATAATTATCTATTTGTTTACCAAGAATACCTTTCTTCACTACATATTTCTCAAGCCGAATGGCATCAAAATCGTTGGATGTGGTTCCAACATTATCCAATCCAAAATGGATTGGATTTAAATAAATAAAAAGTGAAAAAAAGACAGTGTGATTCGACCAGTTCACATCCATGAAGTAGATTTTCGTACAAATGAACCTAAGATCATGCAAAAGCAATATCAAAAATCAACATATAACTAAATATTTACAATGAAGTACAAGATCTTTCACCTATGCCAAAATTTGACTCTAAAAACTGATTTTAAAATGGTTATATATATGTATGTGGTATATATAAATTAATCAGTTCATAAGCGAGGCTTGAGGGCATGTGCACGCATTTGTGTTGAGGTGAGTGCGCGGGTGTGCATAACAAGAGAGAGAGAGAGGATTAAATATTGTTTCTTTTCTTCTACCCTCATTCTCATGGTGTTTTTTTTACAAGCAAAATATGACATTTATTTAATATATGAGAGAAAATCCCTATCTAAGTGGAAATACAGATGAAGAAATTGAACTAGAAAAGCATCAAATATTTCTAGAATTAGGAATTTTTGATGAATCTAACAAAAACGTAACCTTAATAGATCTAGGAAGTGCATCTCTACTATTGAAAATGGATTGACATTTTTTAGATTTCCCATGATTAGAAAAAAGAATTGAGACTTTGTTAGATTCTCTCGAACAGCAGCTTAGGAAGCAATTGAATTGGCATATAAGATCTTGGATATCTTTAAAATCGAATTTCAATCTCCATTGTATGTTGTTAGAAACTGACTAGAGAGCATCCAAAAATGGTTTTGAATCCATTTCTAGAATGACATTTTAGAAATTATTCTTAGTACAGTACCTAACTCCAACTTTAATAGCAATGAACCGGGCATGCATAGGAATTGAGCTAATAATAAAGTTTGAATAAGACAATATAAGTTTTCCTCGAGCATATCCCTTAAAATAGCCCCTGAGCGTTTCAAAATCTTATTATCACTACTAGCTGCAACTTTAATTTTTAAACTCCCAGTACTTGGATACTTCCAATGATCGTTGATGCTAAAAAAAATCAGAGATTTGGTCCAAAGAAAATAACTTCATAGCCTCAGGACTAATCCTCTCTACTCCTTCTTTATAATTGATAAACTGTGAAAGATCTGAAATAGTAGAAATAACTCTATGGATGATATTTTTAGTTTATTTGAATGTACTCAAAAACATATTTATTCCTACTATTCCAAATTTCCCAAATGATGCATACTGGAATCACCTTGTGCAACCAATATGATAATTTTGAACTAGAAGAATGAAGCCACCAATAAGTCTTTAGATCAATGTTCTACCAACATGCTCACTCTTTTGAGGAGGAGAGAATAGTGACTGTGAGAAAAATATGGTTTGTGAACTTACTTTCTTCCTAGATCTCCAAGTGTGTCAACTTGAGAATGGAATATTTATATATAAATCTAAGTATGTTATAAATATAGTGAAGACGTTTGGTTTGGACTCCGCTAATCACTATTTCACACCCATGAGTTTCTCGACAAATCTTACCAAAGACACTTTAGGAAAGGACATAGGGAAAACACTTTATAGGAGTGTGATAGGTAGTCTCCTCTACTTGAACACTAGTTATACCCATATCTCCTTTATTGTTGGAGTTTGTTCACATTACGAAGCATCCCCAAAAGAGTCACACTTTCTTGCACTAAAGCATATCATTAAATACGTGATCATCCCTAATACTTATGGTATTTGGTATTTCTTTGGTACTGATGATCGGTTTTCGGCTTATTCGGATACTGATTGTACTAGGGATATTGATGGTTGTAAAAGCACATCAGTTGGATGAATTTACTTTGGCAGTGCTCTTGTCACATGGTTGAGCAAGAAGCAAAACTTCATTTTTTATCCACGACGGAGGCCGAGTACATAACCACAGGGAGTTATTACATACAAATCTTATGAATGAATAAAATGTTGGAGGATTATGAAATTACTCAAGGCACGATGACTAATCCTTGTGATATTACGAGTGTGTGGTGACAATAAATCTCAACACAACTCATTACAATTAATAAAGAACGCGAATTAAAACAGTTGCAATCACACGCGACACAAGATTTATGTGGTTCGGAAAATTGCCTATGTACACGGTGGTTCTCTCTGCTTATATTTCCCTTTTTCTCCAGGGAAGTTTGTACAAAATTACACACCCTTTGCCTTGAGCTGAGGGTTCAATCTATATATGTGATTCTCGAAGAGTGGGGGTGTTAGGCACCTCCACATTATCCCAAAATCCTGAGAATATCTCTTGAGAGATTTTAGGGGTTGAATGGGTCACTACTGAATTAGTTATCATCGAGACCTTAGGATTTGGGACGGACTTTTCCTATCTTTGATGGGGCTTCGTCAGGATACTCACCTGGGCTAGGACAAATAATCAAGATACCCACAATTGCCCCTAAAATTTTTGGGTCACAATTTCTGCTCAATAATTTTAAATAATAACAATGATGGAAATTTTGTGAATTGCATAATGCTTCGGGAATCGAAACGTCCTTCTTCAGTAGATTTAGGTGAAAGATTTTCTTCCTTCTCTGTGCGTCATGATTGAGAGGGTTTAATCTTGTTTTGACGAAGACACTTTTGGTGTCGTTTCACAAACTCTTGAATTCTCAAGATATTCTTTGCTTCTTACTGCATTTTCTCATCTATAGGTCTCCTCTTTCGTATTTGAGGTCTTCCTTATCTTCCCATTTTCTTTGCTTGTGGGTTTGCATGATCTCAAGTTGATTCTCACTTCGTAAGTTCTCCAAACTTCTTCTCCTTTCTTTTTTGTTGGAATTTCTTCATCATCGCTGCTAGGGTTTGTAAGTACATTATTTTATAAATCCGTTATCAATTTAATATGTCGTATACCGCTACACCATCGAAGAGCATTCGAAAACATTCAAGCATAAAAGACGGATCCGAATATCAAGTTCTTCAACATTCAAGACTCCGCGAGGTTAATTTGAGTATCGTTGAGTTTTAATTCCTTAACATTCAAGACTCCGTGAGGTTAATTTTTTTCTTGGACACCTTTTCATAGAAAAATCATAACTAATTCAAAAAAAAATTAGAAAAATACGAAACCGGCGGCCATGCGTTCGTATTGAAATTATCCACAAGCAATGTCATTCAAATGACAATGCCTTTTCGTTCAAACGACTTAGCTATCTTATAAGAAGTTGTCATTCAAACGGCAATGCCTTTTCATTCGAACGACTTAGCTATCTCGTTCGAGCGACGCGTCGCCTTAAGTTTTTTATATATCGGAGTCTCCAACTCCGTTTTTCATTAGAAGACCTGCATATTTTCAATAAACAAAATTGCTACTGCAAAAATGATTTTTGTCTTCTTCTTTTAGGTTTTAAACCTTTTTTTTTCAATTCACAAAACATCCCAATCTTTAGTGAATTATTTTAGAACCCTAGATTCAAATTTATTCAACTTTATTCTTTGTGGGGAGAACTCTACAACCGGAGAGCTGCATGCTATTGTGGAGGGAGTCTCTGTAAAGATTGGACTGCGTGTCCATGTGGATTCTCCGTGTGTGGATTCATTGTTCAAGATAGAACTGCGTGTTCTTGAGGAGTAGCTGCAATTGTTTCGTTACTGACGACAACGACCGACACCTGTGGGTATTCATGATCCACCCTATTTCATTGTAATCCGTGTAAGTTTTTATTTACAAATTATAATGAAATAAAGAGGTTTTGCCCTTTGGGGATTTTTCCTGAATTTGGTGATCCTAATATTTGATCATGTGATTATTTGATTTGCATGTTTAATTCAATCACTTAGATGCATGATTTAGGGTTTAACTAAAATTGGATTTATTTGAGAATTCGCATTATTCTGCTGTAGCGATTCTACAAATTGGTATCAGAGCCTGTTGCACTAAGTTATTGTGTTATGATCTTGATTTTGCACAAAAACGGCTTTTGGTGGTGTTGATGATTTTTAATGTCAACTTTTTGAAAAGATTAATTGGAAAATTCACACGAACTCTTATTTTAAATCTTCTGTTGAGAACGACTCTGAGAGGTGTCCTTGTTTTGAGGGTGTTGGTCACACATTAGATGAGTGTACCACAAATTTAAAGAAGAAATTAAATAAACCGGTTTCTCATGTTTCTACCCTTAGTGATAGTGATTCGGAAGAAGAAGTCTTCTATGCTTCTAGGCGAGAGCTTCCCATCCATGTGATTAGTGATGAGAGTGAGGGTGAAAAGAGTGAGGATAAAGAAGAAGAATTGAGTGAGTTGAAAGTTCCCTACAACAATTTGTATTTTGAATATTTAAAGATAAAAAAGGAAAACTTGAAACTTAAAGCTGAATTGAAGAAACGTGCTTTAGATAATGATAAAACTGATGCATTGATTAAGGATCTTAGGGCACGTGAGGAGATGCTTAAAAAGAAATTAGGATATGTTTAGGGTGAGAGAGATAGTCTTTTAGGTTGATGGAAGGTATGAAAAAGAAACTTGTAGAGTTTGAAGACTCTAGGCATTTTCTTAAATCTAGGATAGGTGAAATTGAAAGATTCAAGTAAAGTGAAATTTGATTTGGAGTCTAGGTCTAAAAAACATGATAAGATTTTAGGCACCGTCGAGATAAAAAAGGATAGGGGTGGGATTGGTCTTGAAAAATATGTTGCACCCATTCCCACACGTGTGAGAGAGCCTCCTAGGATTGTCATGAAAGAGGCACCTAAGTTTGTTAGGAAAGATCCCCCTAGGAACATCATGAGAGAACCTCCTAGGCAAATTCATAGAGAGAAACCAAGAAATTTAAGGATGGGTCTACCTTTAGGTAACACACACCACCTGATTTACACTCGCACACATTACGGTAGGAAAGGTCATCTTAGGCGCTTTTTTACAAGCTTTTAAATGGACCTAGGAAGGTTAATAAAAGAATAAATTCAATTCTCCAAAACCCCACGTGTCGTTACAATTCTATTTGGGTTAGAAAATAGGATTTAGAGACATATGGTCTTTTTGTCCACAACTCTCGTTTATTTTCATGTGATTCACCCCATGTGAAATCTTTTGGTTGATTGTGTTGGATTTTTGTCATACACTAGCTATGCATCATGTTATATTCCTTCTAGTGTTATGACTCACTTTGATGTAGCGCACATTGGTTTATTTGTTGCATTTGTGTGTTTCGCTACTGTTTTAGCACTGTTTTGGATCTGTTTGCCCCTTAGATGTACTGTTTTCACGAAAAAAATTTCATTGGGCAAAACTGTTTGATTTTCTAGGCATTCTGGGAAGTTTTGGTTTTCTCGTTTCAAGCGAGATCTATAGGTCGTTTGAGCGATAGCTCTGTCTCGCGCGAAGTTGCATCTCGCGACATGCCCTTGTCGTTCGAGCGACAGAGCTAAGTCATTTGAGCGACCTGACTGGAAATTTTATTTTTGCTTCCCTTCTGATTTCAGTACCCGGTGTTCATATGCTTAGGTTTTTGGTACTTATGGGTTGCTTCAGGTCAGTTTATACGAAGATATTCTTGCTATATATGCTTAGTTGCTAACACTGCATTTATTGGTTTATCACACCTGATTTTATTCTTGAATCATTTGTGTGATTAATATTTTCTATCATAGGATATTGCTCATATCGATATTATATGCCTATTGCTGGATGTATCATTTTGTAGTTATTTTTATTTTCGAAAACTTTTGAAAAATGCAAAAAATATTTTCTTTTTTTTGAGTGACCATTCATATTTTGTTTTGGCCAAATTTGAAAATCCAAAAAGATTTTTGTATTTTTTTGTAATACCCCGTACTTTTATTGATATTTATTTATGGGATTAATTAAATTAAATGTGAATTAATTGAGAATTAATTCGGATAAAATACTAACGATATGTGAGTTGGAATTTGATTATAATGTGTATATATGTCAATATATGAATATTGAAAATATTGGAATTGTCGCGAGACTGAAATACGACAATTTGGGAAAATTATTTGGGACGCGCGTGTCAGTCGCATCAAGAATGAAAAAATTTAAATTAAAAAAAAGTGAATTTTATTTTTATCAAATGTATGGTCATTTTGAGTGCGCCAACGTGTCCGGAATGGTCGAAATAGTCAGAAAACACTAGCCGGGGGTTTAGTTTGGGTCCCGGGGTATTTTTGGGCCATATCGGCAACTTAAAAGGGTATTTTAGTAATTTTGAAATTTGGGGAATTTTTACCAACGAATTTTGGGAATTAAAAATAGGATATTTAGTAACCCACTACACCATTACCAGCACTTAACTAATTAGAGGGCTACGTGAGTTATAGGAGGAAGTTAGGAGAGGTTCCCAAAAGAGAAAACCATAACCACCATCTTCAACCTTCAAGCTTGGGAGAAATTGTAGAGAAAGAGAGAGCAACCTTCAACATTCAACATCAAATTCAGAGAACAATCCGAGGCAAGTGGTTTAATTACGTTAATTTCAAGCGAATGTTTCTTCCATGCTTAAAATTGATAGAATTGCTTTATATTGGGTATTTGATGAAAACCCTTGAAATTTGAGATAGGAATTCATGATAAGTCATAGGGATTGCATGTAGAAAGATATTGGGTGATTGTACTATGAGAAACACAACTTTTTATGATGTAAAAATGGATTTTTAAGGATAAAATTGAAGACATAAAATTCTGGGTTCATACCCATAGGGTTTGGGGTAAAATTGGGGATTGATGATAATTTTGTGTGATTTAGGAAGATTGGAGCCCCAATAATATGTTAAAATACGATCTATGAAAGTTTAGTGACGTTTAGAAACCTTAAAATACCGTTGGGATGATTTTTAGATGAGTTTAGAGGTGAAGAAAATTAGGAAAAACGAAGTAGGAAAATCTGGGCTCGAAACTGCCATCTCGTTAGAAGACCTGCCCAGGTCGTTCGAACGAGCTTCTAACGAGGTGACCGTTTTCCTTCTAACGAGTTGGTAGTTCGTTTGATGCGTTTCGTTCGAACGAACTCTTGTTCGATGCCTTTTCGTTCGAACGAACTCTAGTTCGATGCCCTTTCGTTCGAACGAACTCTCGTTCGAACGAGACTTCTAACGAGTTGACAGAATGGCCTTTTTGGCCTGATTTGATTTCTAGTGTCCCGTAACCTTGTTTAATTGATGAGATAGCTTTCCCTTGTTAACTAATTGGCATAGTTGGGAGATTTGGGATATATTGAGGAATAACATATAGAAGAGTGACTTGAACCAAATGATATTTGTGGATTAGGACACGAGTGACTAATCACGATGCGAGGATAATTGATGACTTAAATACATATAAACCGGGGACATGTGATTTGTGTAACACTAAAAGTTGGTATAAGGGCTAGATGTATACCACTAATGAAAATATGGTAATTACTAAGATGTGTGTATGCTTAGTATATATGATTTCATGTGTATGACATACCTACCATACTTGCTATCACGGGAGGTTTGCGTTCGTTTAGGGCCGTCTAATCTTTGTGTGCCTACGGGGGGGACTTAGATTGGTACCTCGAGGACATAGGTCAGAGAAGGACTTATTGTGAAGTTAATGAGTCTGCTGATCATGGGAGCGTAGGTATGTGCGTGACCCTTGTGATGTGAACTATGTTCGCCTCCATTATTTGTGATTTTCTATTATCTGAGAACGATTCCTGAGAGATTTGGAATGCGTGATCCTTATGTATGTGACGTAACGGGATGGGATAGCAGAGTATGTGTGCACCGCAACTTAGTCTCGGGGTGCTAGTATTGTATATTTATGACGTGAATAATATACGGTTAAATGAAAAGATCTTTCATGTTTAAATTGTGAAGTGTAATTATTGTAATAATCGCTGAAGATAAAAAGGGATAACCTGTAGTGAATTGTATTGCTAATAATTGAGAATCCGAGTATTATAGTGAAACTCTCTATTTTAATTATGATGTTGGATTTAAGTGAGAATCTAGTAGAAAGGTTAGAATTCATTTTGGTCTAGATAGATATGAGGATCACTTAAATGGGTACAGTACGTTAGGAGTGCACAATTAGTCGAGAGGTGAGTATTTCATGCGAGAGCACGTCCTAACATGTATTTTGCATTCATTGTTTTAATGTTATTAAATCACTTGCTATTTTTAAAATATTCTCCACATTCGGGCTCTGACCTGTTTTCTTTCAAATCTATTTTTGTAAAAACCTTTTTAGGTGCCCAGACACAAGGACACCATGTATAGGAATTCTATTCAGGTGACGAGCTGTAGCTGTGGTGGAAGTTACATGGCCTTGACAGTAGACGCCTCCTTTTCTAGTCTTGACTCCATGTTCAGTTTTATCATTTGTAGGGCATGTCGCCCATTTCCTTTAGAGACATTTTATATTTCGGTTATTCAGACTTTGGTTTGTAATTAATTCAGGATGCAGACTGTTTTACTTATTTCACTATTGGGATTGTTGTGAGGAGTATTTCCTCCAGACTCATTATTATTTTTTGGTTACTCTATTGGGATTTTATTGTGATTGGTTATGTCATTCTCTTATATCTCACTTATTGCATGTTAATCAGATGTAACTTAAAATTTGACAACTCACTTTTTAAATACTAGGTGGTTAGTAACTATAAAAATGTTTTCGACAGTGATGCTATTAACTGAACCAACATGACATTTTGTATTAATTTAATAAAGGAGTAGCTACCCGGTATTTAATTAGACGGGGTGTCACACGTGGTATCAGAGCATCAGGTTCTAATGTCCTTAGGATCTGTACGGCTTATTATGTTTCCGCTGAGCTTTCTTTAATGTAGAGCCCTATATTTTAGGATTGTTGTATTCTTTTGTGTATGCTTTGCTCTTCAGCTATTTTGAGTTTATAACTGCGAACTTATAAAATTTACTCTTATTTCAGATGTCTCCACGATGTGCGCAACGGGTTCCTAGGAATACACAGCCAGAGTCACAGCCTGCACTAGTACAGGGCACCATGAATGCCGCCGAGGTTGCAGCTATTGTAGCCCAAGCGGTAAATGCCGCCCTAACCGTTGTACAACAGGCACCACCCCAGGCGCCGGTAGCCGCGCCAGTTTAGGCACATGCATTCCTGTCTTCTTGGGAACGCGTTCGTGATGCTTTTCAGAAAGCACACCCTCCGAAGTTTGCTGGTAGCTCTGATGTTGTGGTATCCAGCGAGAGGAAAGATATTTAGAGGCACTTGAGGATGTATGAGTGCACCGATGTTCAGAAGCAGATACTAGCTACTTTCAAGCTAGTGGGAGCTTCATTGCAGTGGTGGGAGTCCATTACCACTGCAGAGGAGAGGGATACTCTCAGTATACATGAGTTTTGGGCGCGGTACGACCGCAAATATTTTCCGTCAGCTGTTCGCATGGAGATGAGGAGGAAACTGATGAACCTCATGCTGGAGGGAAAGACTGTGGCCGAGTATGAGGCCGAATTCACCAATCTACTAAACATTATTCCGGATGAAATACCGACTGGGGAGAAAAAGATTCAGAAGTTCACAGATGGATTGACTTAGAGGATCCACATCATTTGTTGGGGAATCTGTCGTTGGCTACTTATTCTGATGTGGTTAACGCTGCACTACTACACTGACAGGATCACTGCTTTCACATGTCTGAGAGCAAGAGATCAGGAGAGTCCAGCCATCAGGGCAGGATTGGGGGAAATGGTGCCAGCGGGGCACAATCTGCTCAGGGACAGCATAGGCAGGGTGACCAGGGTTCCCAGCAGGGGGATCCTAAGAGATTCAGATCGGGGTATTTCAGAAGCGGACAGGGAGGTTTCAGGCAGGGTCATCAGGGTCCGAACGGCCATCAGGGCCAGCAGGGTCAAAATGGCCAGCAACAGCAGTTTCATCAGGGCGAGCATGGCCAGGGGAGGAATGGTAATGGCCACCAGGGCCGAGGGCAGCAGGGACAGCGAGGGGGACACTTCCCGGGGAGGTGTTATGTTTGTGGCAAGACTGGCCATAAATGCCAGGTTTGTCCTGATAAGGGCAGGGCCCCATAGCAGCAGCAGCAGGGTGCTCGACAGAAGCCACAGAGGGCTATGTTTCCCGCCTCCCTCCCAACACCACCACAGATGGCAGCATTACCACCCATTCCAGCGGTTCCAGTTCAACAGGGATAGCTTCAGTATGGGAGAGTGTATCAGCTCCAGCATGCCGCAGCCCCATAGGATCCACCGTCCATTGGGGGTATGTTCTCTATTGAGGGGACTATTGGGGCGTATTTTATTTGACACGGGGGCCACACATTATTTCATTTCTATGAGATTTTCACGCACCATTGGGTTGTTAGACACTGCCGAGAGCACGGTTACTTGTGTAGATTCACCGTTGAGTAGGGGTTCCGTGATTTCCCTTATATGTAGAGGTGTGGGCATAGAGATCGGGAGGTTTACTTTACCCGGGGATATGTTAGTGTTAGGTATGACCGAGTATCATGCCATTATTGGTATGGATTGGCTAGTTGTGTACCGAGCCATGATTGACTGTTTTAGTAGGAGTATTATCTTTGCCATTCCCGGGCAGGAGATGTTTTTAGTAGAGATGCCTCGCTCTGAGGGAGGATCGTCCACTCACTCGTATTATATAGAGGAGGAGACCTCTAAGGAAGTGGTGATACCACTTGATTCGATTCCGATTGTTCAAGAGTTTGCCGATGTATTTCAGGATATATCTGGACTACCTCTAAGTAGATAGATAGATTTTGTGATCGATTTGACGCCGGGCACTCGGCCTATTGCCCACGCACCTTACCGTATGGCTCCAGCCGAGATGAGAGAGCTACGGGATCAGATTGAGAAGTTGTTGGGTTAGGGGTTTATCCAGAGGAGTACTTCGCCGTGGGGTGCTCCTGTGTTGTTCGTAATGAAGAAGGATGGATCGTTGAGGTTGTGTGTGGATAACTGAGAGTTGAATAAGGTCACGATACGGAATAAGTATCCGCTTCCATGAATCGATGACTTATTCGACCAGCTGAGAGGAGCTTCCTTCTTCTCAAAGATTGATTTACGATCAGGATACCATCAGTTGCCTATCAGGGAAGAGGACGTCTCAAATACTGCTTTCTTAACGAGATATGGTTCCTACGAGTTTCGAGTTATGCCTTTTGACTTGACCAATGATCTAGCCATGTTTATGGACTTGACGAATAGGGTGTTCAAAGAGTTCCTAGACCAGTTCATCATTGTCTTCATCGATGACATTCTGGTTTACTCCCAGACAGAGGAGGAGCACGCCGAGCATTTGAGGCAGGTTTTACAGACGCTACGTTAGAACGAGTTGTATGCAAAGTATGAGAAGTGTGGGTTTTGGCTGAAGGAGGTTCAGTTTTTGGGGCATATCATCTCAGACCGAGGGATATCTGTTGATCCGGGGAAGGTATTCGCGGTAAGGGAGTGGGGACAGCCCACGACACCGACTGAGATCCGTAGTTTCTTAGGCCTAGCAGGATACTACAGGAGGTTTATTAGGGGATTCTCAAAGATAGCGGGTCCTTTGACACATCTGACTCGTAAGGGTGTGCCATTCATTTGGAGCGATGGCTGTCAGTTGGAATTCGATGAGTTGAAGGATAATTTAACCTCAGCGCCTGTGTTAGCATTGCTGAGACCGGGAGTTGAGTATCTAGTCTACACCGATGCGTCCTTACAAGGACTTGGAGGTGTATTGCAGCAGGAGAGTCAGGCCATAGCTTATGCTTCCCGTAACCTTAAGCCTCACGAGAGGAATTACACCACCCATAACTTAGAGTTAGTGGAAGATGTATTTGCACTTTGGATTTGGAGACATTATCTCCTGGCGGAGAAGTTCCGATTATTCACGGACCACAAGTCCCTACAGTACCTATTCATGCAGAAGGAGTGAATATGCGACAACGGAGGTGGCTTGAGTTTGTGAAGGATTATTAGTTTGATATCCAATATCACCTGGGGAAGGCTAACGTGGGAGCAGACGCGTTGAGCCGTAGGCCAGTAGATGAGGTGGCCGAGGTGTGGAAGGCTAAGTGGAAGGAGTTGGGACACCAGGATGCAGTGGCCCGATCGTTCATGTCTGTGATGACAGTTACACCGCAGATTGTCATGAAGGTGGTAAAGGCTCAGGCAAACGACTCGTTCTATCAGGAGCAGATAGTTCGATTGATAGCAGAGGGAGCAGACTCCTATACCATTAGTTCAGATGGGGGATTATGCTTCAATGGGAGACTAGTCGTTCTGGAAGGGGAAGACTTGCGACACGAGGTGATGGCAGAGTCGCACGGCTCACGATTCGCGGTACACCCCGGTGGGGATAAAATGTACCAAGACATGAGACACCAGTATTGGTGGAGTGGGATGAAGAGAGATATTGCCGTGTTTGTTTCTAAATGCGCCACTTATCAGCTGGTAAAAGTGGATCACCAGAGACCGGCATAACTTCTACAGCTATTAGTGGTCCTGATGTGGATATGGGAGAGCATCTCCATGGACTTTATCATGAGGTTACCTACGTCACAGAGGGGTCACGATTATATTTGGGTAATTGTGGATAGGTTAACCAAAGTCGCTCATTTTCTACTCGTAAGGACAGACTACACTACGGGACAGTATGCCCAAATTTTTATTGCAGAAATTGTGAGACTTCACGGTGTGCCCCTCAATATAGTGTCTGACCGAGACAAGATATTTGTTTCACGGTTTTGGGAGAGTTTTAAGGAGGCCATTGGCACCGAATTGCGGTTGAGTACGGCTTATCACCCGCAGACCGATGGGCAAACCGAGTGTAAAAATCAGATGTTCTAGGACATGTTACGTATGTGCATTATTGACTTTGGGGGTGGATGGGAGCAGTACCTTCCACTGGTGGAGTTTGCTTATAATAACTCCTACCAGTTCACTATTTGCATGGCCCCATTTGAGGCGTTGTACGGTATACCTTGTCGTTCCCCAGCATGTTGGTTAGAGGTGGGGGATAACAAACTACTTGGGCCGAAAGTGATCCAGGATACTTCGGCAAGGATATAATTGATACGGAGTCGTATTCGGGTAGCTCAGGATCGACAAAAGAGTTATGCTGATGCGAAGAGGTTCTTCAGAGAATTCAAAGTGGGAGACCAGGTTTTACTCAGAGTATCTCCTATGAAGGGGATAATGCGTTTTGGGAATAAGGGGAAACTGGCACCGAGATATGTGGGGCCATTTCCTATCATCGAGCGGATTGGGTCCGTTGCATATAGACTTGGGTTACCGGAGCATTTGCACAGGATTCATGATGTGTTTCATATTTCCTCGCTAAGGAAATATCTTATGGATGATTTGGCTCATACTCACATTGCTTTGGAGGACATCGATCTCCAGCCTGATAGCTCCTACGAGGAGGGGTCGATTGCTATTTTGGACCGAAGCGAGCGGAAACTGCGGTAAAAGATAGTACCATTGGTACGTGTTCAGTGGTGGCATCATAATGCCGAAGAGTCCACATGGGAGTCCGAGGATGAGATGCGCGAACGTTATCCCGAGTTGTTTTTACCAGGTACTTTCTAGTTCCGAATTTCGGGACGAAATTCTGTTATTAGGGGGAAGTATGTAATACCCCGTACTTTTATTGATATTTATTTATGGGATTAATTAAATTAAATGTGAATTAATTGAGAATTAATCCGGATAAAATACTAACGAGATGTGAGTTGGTATTTGATTATAATGTGTATATATGGCAATATATGAATATTGAAAGTATTGGAATTGTCGCGAGACTGAAATACGGCAATTTGGAAAATTTAGTTGGGACGCGCGTGTCAGTCGCGTCAAGAATGTAAAATTTTAAATTAAAAAAAAAGTGAATTTTATTTTTATCAACCGAATGGTCATTTTGATTTCGCCAACGTGTCCGGAAGGGTCGAAATAGTCCGAAAACAATAGCCGGTGGTTTAGTTTGGGTCCCGGGGCATTTTTGGGCCATACTGGCAACTTAAAAGTGTATTTTAGTAATTTCGAAATTTGGGGAATTCTGACGAACGAACTTTGGTAATTAAAAATAGGATATTTAGTAACCCACTACATCATTAGCAGCACTTAACTAATTAGAGAGCTATGGGAGTTATAGGAGGAAGTTATGAGAGGTTCCCAAAAGAGAAAACCATAACCACCATCTTCTACCTTCAACCTTGGGAGAAATTGTAGAGAAAGAGAGAGCAACCTTCAACATTCAACATCAAATTCAGAGAACAATCCGAGGCAAGTGGTTTAATTACATTAATTTCAAGCGAATGTTTCTTCCATGCTTAGAATTGATAAAATTGCTTTATATTGGGTATTTGATGAAAACCCTTGAAATTTGAGATAGGAATTCATGATAAGTCATAGGGATTGCATGTAGAAGATATTGGGTGATTGTACTATGAGAAACACAACTTTTTATGATGTAAAAACGTATTTTTGAAGATAAAATTGAAGACATAAAATTCTGGGTTCATACCCATAGGGTTTTAGGTAAAATTGGGGATTGATGATAATTTTGTGTGATTTAGGAAGATTAGAGCCCCAATAATACGTTAAAATACAATCTATGAAAGTTTTGTGACGTTTAGAAACCTTAAAATAGTGTTGGGATGATTTTTAGATGAGTTTAGAGGTGAAGAAAATTGGGACAAACGAAGTAGGAAAATCTGGGCTCGAAACTGCCATCTTGTTAGAAGACCTGCCCAGGTCATTCGAACGAGCTTCTAACGAGGTGACAGTTTGCCTTCTAACGAGTGGGTAGTTTGTTTGATGCCTTTCGTTCAAACGAACTCTCGTTCGAACGAGACTTCTAACAAGTTGACAGAATGGCCTTTTTGGCCTGATTTGATTTCTAGTGTCCCGTAACCTTGTTTAATTGATGAGATAACTTTCCCTTGTTAACTAATTGGCATAGTTGGGAGATTTGGGATATATTGAGGAATTACATATAAAAGAGTGACTTGAACCAAATGATATTTGTGGATTAGGACACGAGTGACTAATCACGATGCGAGGATAATTGATGACTTAAATACATATAAACCGGGGACATGTGATTTGTGTAACACTAAAAGTTGGTATAAGGGCTAGATGTATACCACTAATGAAAATATGGTAATTACTAAGATGTCTGTATGCTTAGTATATATGATTTCATGTGTATGACATACCTACCATACTTGCTATCACGGGAGGTTTGCGTTCGTTTAGGGCCGTCTAATCTTTGTGTGCCTACGGGGGGGGACTTAGATTGGTACCTCGAGGACATAGGTCAGAGAAGGACTTATTGTGAAGTTAATGAGTCTGCTGATCATGGGAGCGTAGGTATGTGCGTTACCCATGTGATGTGAACTATGTTCGCCTCCATTGTTTGTGATTTGCTATTATCTGAGAACGATTCTTGAGAGATTCGGAATGCGTGATCCTCATGTAAGTGACGTATCGGGATGGGATAGCAGAGTATGTGTGCACCGCAGCTTAGTCTCGGGGTGCTAGTATTGTATATTTATGACGTGAATAATATACGGTTAAATGAAAAGAACTTTCATGTTTAAATTGTGAAGTGTAATTATTGTAATAATCGCTGAAGATAAAAAGGGATAACCTGTAATGAATTGTATTGATAATAATTGAGAATCCGAGTATTATAGTGAAACTCTCTATTTTAATTATGATGTTTGATTTAAGTGTGAATCGAGTAGAAAGGTTAGAATTCATTTTGGTCTAGATAGATATGAGGATCACTTAAATGGGTACGGTACGTTAGGAGTGCACAATTAGTCGAGAGGTGAGTATTTCATGCGAGAGCACGTCCTAACATGTATTTTTCATTCATTGTTTTAATGTTATTAAATCACTTGCTATTTTTAAAATATTCTCCACATTCGGTCTCTGACCTGTTTGCTTTCAAATCTATTTTTGTAAAAACCTTTTTAGGTGCCCAGACACAAGGACACCATGCATAGGAATTCTATTCAGGTGACGAGCTGTAGCTGTTGTGGAAGTTACAGGGCCTTGACAGTAGATGCCTCCTTTTATAGTCTTGACTCCATGTTCAGTTTTATCATTTGTAGGGCATGTCTCCCGTTTCCTTTAGAGGCATTTTATATTTCGGTTATTCAGACTTTGGTTTGTAATTAATTCAGGATGCACACTGTTTTACTTATTTCACTATTGGGATTGTTGTGAGGAGTATTTCCTCCAGACTCATTATTATTTTTTGTTTACTCTATTGGGATTTTATTGTGATTGGTTATGTCATTCTCTTATATCTCACTTATTGCATGTTAATCAGATGTAACTTAAAATTTGACAACTCACTTTTTAAATACTAGGTGGTTAGTAACTATAAAAATGTTTTCGACAGTGATGCTATTAACTGAACCAACTTGACATTTTGTATTAATTTAATAAAGGATTAGCTACCCGGTATTTAATTAGACAGGGTGTCACACGTGGTATCAGAGCATCAGGTTCTAGTGTCCTTAGGATCTGTACGGCTTATTATTTTTCCGCTGAGCTTTCTTTGATGTAGAGCCCTATATTTTAGGACTGTTGTATTCTTTTGTGTATGATTCGCTCTTCAGTTATTTTGAGTTTATAACTGCGAACTTATAAACTCTACTTTTATTTCAGATGTCTCCACAATGTGCGCAACGGGTTCCTAGGAATACACAGCCAGAGTCACAACCTGCACCAGTATAGGGCACCATGAATGCCGCCAAGGTTGCAGCTATTGTAGCCCAAGTGGTAAATGCCGCCCTAACCGTTGTACAATAGGCAGCACCCCAAGCGCCTGCAGCCGTGCCAGTTTAGGCACATGCATTCCCGTCTGCTTGGGAACGCGTTCGTGATGCTTTTCAGAAAGCACACGCTCCGAAGTTTGCGGGTAGCTCCGATGTTGTGGTATCCATCCAGTGGAGGAAAGATATTCAGAGGCACTTGAGGATGTATGAGTGCACCAATGTTCAGAAGAAGATACTAGCTACTTTCAAGCTAGTGGGAGCTTCATTGCAGTGGTGGGAGTCCATTACCACCGCAGAGGAGAGGGATACTATCAGTATACAGGAGTTTTGGGCGCGGTACGGCCGCAAATATTTTCCGTCAGCTGTTCACATGGAGATGAGGAGGAAACTGATGAACCTAAAGCAGGAGGGAAAGACTATGGCCGAGTATGACGCCGTATTCACCAATCTACTGAACATTGTTCCGGATGAAATACCGACTGAGGAGAAAAATATTCAGAAGTTCACAGATGGATTGACCTAGAGGATCCGTCATCATTTTGTGGGGAATCTGTCGTTGGCTACTTATTCTGATGTGGTTAACGCTACACTACTACACTACCAGGATCATTGCTTTCACATGTTTGAGAGCAAGAGATCAGGAGAGTCCAGCCATCAGGGCAGGACTGGGGGAAATGGTGCCAGCGGGGCACAATCTGCTCAGGGAGAACATAGGCAGGGTGACCAGGGTTCCCAGCGGGGGGATCCTAAGAGATTCAGATCGGGGAATTTCAGAAGCGGACCGGGAGGTTTCAGGCAGGGTCATCAGGGTCCGAACGGCCATCAGGGCCAGCAGGGTCAAAATGGCCAGCAGCAGTAGTTTCATCAGGGCCAGCATGGCCAGGGGAGGAATGGTAACAGCCACCAGGGCCGAGGGCAGCAGGGACAGCGAGGAGGACACTTCCCGGGGAGGTGTTATGTTTGTGGAGAGACTGGCCATAAATGCCAGGTTTGTCCTGATAAGGGCAGGGCCCCATAGCAGCAGCAGCAGGGTGCTCGACAGGAGCCACAGAGGCCTATGTTTCCCGCCGCCCTCCCAGCACCACCACAGATGGCAGCATTACCACCCATTCCAGAGGTTCCAGTTCAGCAGGGATAGCTTCAGTATGGGAGAGTGTATCTACTCCAGCATGCCACAGCCCCATAGGATCCACCAGCCATTGAGGGTATGTTCTCTATTGAGGGGACTATTGGGGCGTATTTTATTTAACATGGGGGACACACATTATTTCATTTCTATGAGATTTGCACGCACAATTGGGTTGTTAGACACCGCCGAGAGCACGGTTACTTGTGTAGATTCACCGTTGAGTAGGGGTTCCGTGATTTCCCTTACATATAGAGGTGTGGGCATAGAGATCGGGAGGTTTACTTTACCCGCGGATATGTTAGTGTTAGGTATGAACGAGTATGATGCCATTATTGGTATGGATTGGCTAGTTGCGTACCGAGCCATGATTGACTGTTTTAGTAGGAGTATTATCTTTGCCATTCCCGGGCAGGAGATGTTTTTAGTAGAGATGCCTCGCTCTGAGGGAGGATCGTCCACTCACTCGTATTATATAGAGGAGGAGACCTCTAAGGAAGTGGTGATACCACTTGATTCGATTTCGGTTGTTCTAAAGTTTGCCGATGTATTTCAGGATATACCTAGACTACCTCTAAGTAGAGAGATAGATTTTGTGATCGATTTAACGCAGGGCACTCGGCCTATTGCCCACGTACCTTACCGTATGGCTCCAGCCGAGATGAGAGAGCTACGGGATCAGATTCAGCAGTTGTTGGGTTAGGGGTTTATCCGGAGGAGTACTTCGCCGTGGGGTGCTCCTGTGTTGTTCGTAATGAAGAGGGATGGATCGTTGAGGTTGTGTATGGATTACCGAGAGTTTAATAAGGTCACGATACAGAATAAGTATTCGTTTCCACGAATTGATGACTTATTCGACCAGCTGAGAGGAGCTTCCTTCTTCTCAAAGATTGATTTGCGATCAGGATACCATCAGTTGCGTATGAGGGAAGAGGACATCTCAATGACTGCTTTCTTAACGAGATATGGTTCGTACGAGTTTTGAGTTATGCCTTTTGGCTTGACCAATGCTCCAGCCGTGTTTATGGACTTGACGAATAGGGTGTTCAGAGAGTTCCTAGACCAGTTCATCATTGTCTTCATCGATGATATTCTGGTTTACTCCCAGACAGAGGAGGAGCATGCCGAGCATTTGAGGCAGGTTTTACAGACGCTACGTTAGAACGAGATGTATGCAAAGTATGAGAAGTGTGGGTTTTGGCTGAACGAGGTTCAGTTTTTGGGGCATATCATCTCAGACCGGGGGATATCTGTTGATCCGGGGAAGGTATCCGCGGTGAGGGAGTGGGGACAGCCCACGACACCGACTGAGATCCGTAGTTTCTTAGGCCTAGCAGGATACTACAGGAGGTTTATTAGGGGTTTCTCAAAGATAGCGGGTCCTTTGACACATCTGACTCGTAAGGGTTTGACATTCATTTGGAGCGATGCCTGTCAGTTGGAATTCGATGAGTTGAAGGATAAGTTAACCTCAACACCTGTGTTAGCATTTTCGAGATCGGGAGTTGAGCATCTAGTCTACACCAATGCGTCCTTACAAGGACTTGGCGGTGTATTGCAGCAGGAGAGTCAGGCCATAGCTTATGCTTCCCGTAAGCTTAAGCCTCACGAGAGGAATTACCCCACCCATGACTTAGAGTTAGTGGTAGATGTATTTGCACTTCGGATTTGGAGACATTATCTCCTGGGGGAGAAGTTCCGATTATTCACGGACCATAAGTCCCTACAATACCTATTCACGCAGAAGGAGTGAATATGCGGCAACGGAGGTGGCTTGAGTTTGTGAAGGATTATTAGTTTGATATCCAATATCACCTAGGGAAGGCTAACGTGGGAGCAGACGCGTTGAGCCGTAGGCCAGTAGATGAGGTGGCCGAGGTGTGGAAGGCTAAGTGGAAGGAGTTGGGACACCAGGATGCAGTGGCCCGATCGTTCATGTCTGTGATGACAATTACACCGCAGATTGTCATGAAGGTGGTAAAGGCTCAGGCAAACGACTCGTTCTATCAGGAGCAGATAGTTCAATTGCTAGCAGAGGGAGCAGAGTCCTATACCGTTAGTTCAGATGGGGGATTACGCTTCAATGGGAGACTAGTCGTTTCGGAAGGGGAAGACTTGCGACACGAGGTGATGGCAGAGTCGTACGGCTCACGGTTCGCGGTACACCCCGGTGGGGATAAAATGTACCAAGACATGAGACACCAGTATTGGTGGAGTGGGATGAAGAGAGATATTGCCGTGTTTATTTCTAAATGCGCCACTTATCAGCTGGTAAAAGTGGATCATCATAGACCAGCATAACTTCTACAGCTATTAGTGGTCCTGATGTGGATATGGGAGAGCATCTCCAGGGACTTTATCACAAGGTTACCTACGTCACAGAGGGGTCACGACTCTATTTGGGTAATTGTGGATAGGTTGACCAAAGTCGCTCATTTTCTACCCGTAAGGACAGACTACACTACGGGACAGTATGCCCAAATTTTTATTGCAGAAATAGTGAGACTTCACGGTGTGCCCCTAAATATCGTGTCTGACCGAGACAAGATATTTGTTTCACGGTTTTGGGTGAGTTTTCAGGAGGCCATGGGCACGGAATTGTGATTGAGTACGGATTATCACCCGCAGACCGATGGGCAAACCGAGCGTACAAATCAGATGTTGGAGGACATGTTACGTATGTGCATCATTGACTTTGGGGGTGGATGGGAGAAGTACCTTCCACTGGTGGAGTTTGCTTATAATAACTCCTACTAGTTCACTATTGGCATGGCTCCATTTGAGGCATTGTACGGTATACCTTGTCGTTCCCCAGCATGTTGGTTAGAGGTGGGGGATAACAAACTACTTGGGCCGAAAGTGATCCAGGATACTTTGGCAAGGATAGAATTGATACGGAGTCGTATTCGGGTAGCTCAGGATCGGCAGAAGAGCTATGCTGATGCGAAGAGGTTCTTCAGAGAATTCAAAGTAGGGGACCAGGTTTTACTCAGAGTATCTCCTATGAAGGGGATAATGCATTTTGGGAACAAGGGGAAGCTGGCACCGAGATATGTGGGGCCATTTCCTATCATCGAGCGGATTGGGTCCGTTGCATATAGACTTGGGTTACCAGAGCATTTGCACAGGATTCATGATGTGTTTCATATTTCCTCGCTAAGGAAATATCTTATGGATGATTTGGCTCATACTCACATTGCTTTGGAGGACATCGATCTCCAGCCTGATAGCTCCTACGAGGAGGGGCCAATTGCTATTTTGGACCGAAGCGAGCGGAAACTGCGGTAAGAGATAGTACCATTGGTACGTGTTCAGTGGCGGCATCATAATGCCGAAGAGTCCACATGGGAGCGCGAGGATGAGATGCGCGAACGTTATCCAGAGTTGTTTTTACCAGGTACTTTCTAGTTCCGAATTTCGGGACAAAATTCTGTTATTAGGGGGAAGTATGTAATACCCCGTACTTTTATTGATATTTATTTATGGGATTAATTAAATTAAATGTGAATTAATTGAGAATTAATACGGATAAAATACTAACGAGATGTGAGTTGGTATTTGATTATAATGTGTATATATGGCAATATATGAATATTGAAAATATTGGAATTATCGCGAGACTGAAATACGGCAATTTGGAAAATTTAGTTGGGACGCGCGTGTCAGTCGCATCAAGAATGTAAATTTTTAAATTAAAAAAAAAGTGAATTTTATTTTTATCAACTGAATGGTCATTTTGAGCCCGCCAATGTGTCCGGAAGGGTCGAAATAGTCAGAAAACAATAGCCGGTGGTTTAGTTTGGGTCCCGGGGCATTTTTGGGCCATACTGGCAACTTAAAAGGGTATTTTAGTAATTTTGAAATTTGGGGAATTTTGACGAACGAATTTTTGTAATTAAAAATATGATATTTAGTAACCCACTACACCATTACCAGCACTTAACTAATTAGAAGGCTACGGGAGTTATAGGAGGAAGTTATGAGAGGTTCCTAAAAGAGAAAACCATAACCACCATCTTCAACCTTCAACCTTGGGAGGAATTGTAGAGAAAGAGAGAGCAACCTTCAACATTCAACATCAAATTCAGAGAAAAATCTGAGGCAAGTGGTTTAATTACATTAATTTCAAGCGAATGTTTCTTCCATGCTTAGAATTGATAGAATTGCTTTATATTGGGTATTTGATGAAAACCCTTGAAATTTGAGATAGGAATTCATGATAAGTCATAGGGATTGCATGTAGAAAGATATTGGGTTATTGTACTATGAGAAACACAACTTTTTATGACGTAAAAATGGATTTTTAAGGATAAAATTGAAGACATAAAATTCTGGGTTCATACCCATAGGGTTTGAGGTAAAATTGGGGATTGATGATAATTTTGTGTGATTTAGGAAGATTGGAGCCCCAATAATATGTTAAAATACAATCTATGAAAGTTTAGTGACATTTAGAAACCTTAAAATACTGTTGGGATGATTTTTAGATGAGTTTAGAGGTGAAGAAAATTGGGACAAACGAAGTAGGAAAATCTGGGCTCGAAACTGCCATCTCGTTAGAAGACCTGCCCAGGTCGTTCGAACGAGGTCGTTCGAACGAGCTTCTAACGAGGTGACAGTTTGCCTTCTAACGAGTGGGTAGTTCATTTGATGCCTTTCGTTCGAACGAACTCTCGTTCGAACGACCTCGTTCGAACGAGACTTCTAACGAGTTGACAAAATGACCTTTTTGGTCTGATTTAATTTCTACTGTCCCGTAACCTTGTTTAATTGATGAGATAGCTATCCCTTGTTAACTAATTGGCATAGTTGGGAGATTTGGGATATATTGATGAATGACATATAGAAGAGTGACTTGAACCAAATGATATTTGTGGATTAGGACGCGAGTGACTAATCACGATGCGAGGATAATTGATGACTTAAATACATATAAACCGGGGACATGTGATTTGTGTAACACTAAAAGTTGGTATAAGGGCTAGATGTGTACCACTAATGAAAATATGGTAATTACTAAGATGTGTGTATGCTTAGTATATATGATTTCATGTGTATGACATACCTACCATACTTGCTATCACGGGAGGTTTGCGTTCGTTTAGGGCCGTCTAATCTTTGTGTGCCTACGGGGGGGACTTAGATTGGTACCTCGAGGACATAGGTCAGAGAAGGACTTATTGTGAAGTTAATAAGTCTGCTGATCATAGGAGCGTAGGTATGTGTGTGACCCATGTGATGTGAACTATGTTCGCCTCCATTGTTTGTGATTTGCTATTATCTGAGAACGATTCCTGAGAGATTCAGAATGCGTGATCCTTATGTACGTGACGTACCGGGATGGGATAGCAGAGTATGTGTGCACCGCAGCTTAGTCTCGGGGTGCTAGTATTGTATATTTATGATGTGAATAATATACGGTTAAATGAAAAGAACTTTCATGTTTAAATTGTGAAGTGTAATTATTGTAATAATCGCTGAAGATAAAAAGGGATAACCTGTAGTGAATTGTATTGCTAATAATTGAGAATCCGAGTATTATAGTGAAACTCTCTATTTTAATTATGATGTTGGATTTAAGTGCGAATCGAGTAGAAAGGTTAGAATTCATTTTGGTCTAGATAGATATGAGGATCACTTAAATGGGTACGGTACGTTAGGAGTGCACAATTAGTCGAGAGGTGAGTATTTCATGCGAGAGCACGTCCTAACATGTATTTTGCATTCATTGTTTTAATGTTATTAAATCACTTGCTATTTTTAAAATATTCTCCACATTCGGGCTCTGACCTGTTTTCTTTCAAATCTATTTTTGTAAAAACCTTTTTAGGTGCCCAGACACAAGGACACCATGTATAGGAATTCTATTCAGGTGACGAGCTGTAGCTGTGGTGGAAGTTACAGGGCCTTGACAATAGACGCCCCCTTTTCTAGTCTTGACTCCATGTTCAGTTTTATCATTTGTAGGGCATGTCGCCCATTTCCTTTAGAGACATTTTATATTTCGGTTATTCAGACTTTGGTTTGTAATTAATTCAGGATGCAGACTGTTTTACTTATTTCACTATTGGGATTGTTGTGAGGAGTATTTCATCCAGACTCATTATTATTTTTTGGTTACTCTATTTGGATTTTATTGTGATTGGTTATGTCATTCTCTTATATCTCACTTATTGCATGTTAATCAGATGTAACTTAAAATTTGACAACTCACTTTTTAAATACTAGGTGGTTAGTAACTATAAAAATGTTTTCGAGAGTGATGCTATTAACTGAACCAACTTCACATTTTGTATTAATTTAATAAAGGAGTAGCTACCCGGTATTTAATTAGACGGGGTGTCACACGTGGTATCAGAGCATCAGGTTCTAGTGTCCTTAGGATCTGTACGGCTTATTATGTTTCCGCTGAGCTTTCTTTGATGTAGAGCCCTATATTTTAGGACTGTTGTATTCTTTTGTGTATGCTTTGCTCTTCAGCTATTTTGAGTTTATAACTGCGAACTTATAAAATTTACTCTTATTTCAGATGTCTCCACGATGTGCGCAACGGGTTCCTAGGAATACACAGCCAGAGTCACAGCCTGCACCAGTACAGGGCACCATGAATGCCGCCGAGGTTGCAGCTATTGTAGCCCGAGCGGTAAATGCCGCCCTAACCGTTGTACAACAGGCACCACCCCAGGCGTCGGTAGCCACGCCAGTTTAGGTACATGCATTCCCATCTGCTTGGGAACGCGTTCGTGATGCTTTTCAGAAAGCACACCCTCCGAAGTTTGTAGGTAGCTCCAATGTTGTGGTATCCAGCCAGTGGAGGAAAGATATTCAGAGGCACTTGAGGATGTATGAGTGCACCGATGTTCAGAACCAGATACTAGCTACTTTCAAGCTAGTGGGAGCTGCATTTCAGTGGTGGGAGTCCATTACCACCGCAGAGGAGAGGGATACTCTCAGTATACAGGAGTTTTGGGCGCGGTTCGACCGCAAATATTTTCCGTCAGCTGTTCACATGGAGATGAGGAGGAAACTGATGAACCTCAAGAAGGAGGGAAAGACTGTGGCCGAGTATGAGGCCGAATTCACTAATCTACTGAACATTGTTCCGGATGAAATACCGACTGAGGAGAAAAAGATTCAGAAGTTCACAGATGGATTGACTTGGAAGATCCTTCATCATTTGTTGGGGAATCTCTCGTTGGCCACTTATTCTGATGTGGTTAACACTGCACTACTACACTGCCAGGATCTTCGCTTTCACATGTCTGAGAGAAAGAGATCAGGAGAGTCCAGCCATCAGGGCAGGACCGGGGGAAATGGTGCCAACGGGGCACAATCTGCTCAGGGACAGCATAGGCAGGGTGACCAGGGTTCCCAGCAGGGGGTTCTTAAGAGATTCATATCGGGGAATTTCAAAAGCGGATAGGGAGGTTTCAGGCTGGGCCATCAGGGTTCGAACGGCCATCAGGGCTAGCAGGGTCAAAATGGTCAGCAGCAGCAGTTTCTGCAGGGCCAGGATGGCCAGGGGAGGAATGGTAACGGCCACCAGGGCCGAGGACAGCAGGGAGAGCGAGTGGGAAACTTCTCGGGGAGGTTTTATGTTTGTGGCAAGACTAGCCATAAATGCCAGGATTGTCCTGATAAGGGCAGGGCCCCATAGCAGCAGCAGCAGTGTGCTCGACAGGAGCCACAGAGGCCTATGTTTCCCGCCGCCCTCCCAACTCCACCACAGATGGCAACATTACCACCCATTCTAGCGGTTCCAGTTCAGCAGGGACATCTTCAGTATGTGAGAGTGTATCAGCTCCAGCATGCCGCAGCCCCACAGGATCCACCGGCCATTGAGGGTATGTTCTCTATTCAGGGGACTATGGGGTGTATTTTATTTGACACGGGGGCCACACATTATTTCATTGCTATGAGATTTGCACGCACCATTGGGTTGTTAGACACCGTCGAGAGCACGGTTACTTGTGTAGATTCACCGTTGAGTAGGGGTTCCACGATTTCCCTTATATGTAGAGGTTTGGGCATAGAGATCGGGAGGTTTACTTTACCCGCGGATATGTTAGTGTTAGGTATGACCGAGTATGATTCCATTATTGGTATGGATTGGCTAGTTGCGTACCCAGCCATGATTGACTGTTTTAGTAGGAGTATTATCTTTGCCATTCCCGGGCATGAGATGTTTTTAGTGGCGATGCCTCGCTCTGAGGGAGGATCGTCCACTCACTCGTATTATATAGAGGAGGAGACCTCTAAGGAAGTGGTGATACCACTTGATTCGATTCCGGTTGTTCGAGAGTTTCCCGATGTATTTCAGGATATACCTAGACTACCTCCAAGTAGAGAGATAAATTTTGTGATCGATTTGACCCTGGGCACTCGGCCTATTTCCCACACACCTTATCGTATGGCTCCAGCAGAGATGAGAGAGCTACGGGATCCGATTGAGCAGTTGTTGGGATAGGGGTTTATCCGGAGGAGTACTTCGTCGTGGGGTGCTCCTGTGTTGTTCGTAATTAAGAGGGATGGATCTTTGAGGTTGTGTGTTGATTACCGAGAGTTGAATAAGGTCATGATACGGAATAAGTATCCGTTTGCCCGAATCGATGACTTATTCGGCCAGCAGAGAGGAGCTCCTTCTTCTCAAAGATTGGTTTGCGATCAGGATACCATCAGTTGCGTATCAGGGAAGAGGATGTCTCAAAGACTGCTTTCTTAACGAGATATGGTTCCTACGAGTTTCGGGTTATGACTTTTGGCTTGACCAATGCTCCAGCCGTGTTTATGGACTTGATGAATAGGGTGTTCAGAGAGTTCCTAGACCAGTTCATCATTGTCTTCATCAATGACATTCTGGTTTACTCCCAGACAGAGGAGGAGCACGTAGAGCATTTGAGGCAGGTTTTGCAGACGCTACGTTAGAACGAGTTGTATGCTAAGTATGAGAAGTGTCGGTTTTGGCTGACGGAGGTTCAGTTTTTGGGGCATATCATCTCAGACTGGGGGATATCTGTTGATCTGGGGATGGTATTCGCGGTGAGGGAAGTGGGACAGCCCACGACACCGACTGAGATCCGTAGTTTCTTGGGCCTAGCAGGATACTACAGGATGTTTATTAGGGGTTTCTCAAAGATAGCGGGTCCTTTGACACATCTGACTCGTAAGGGTGTGCCATTCATTTGGAGCGATGCCTGTCAGTTGGAATTCGATGAGTTTAAGGATAAGTTAACCTCAGCACCTGTGTTAGCATTGCCGAGACCGGGAGTTGAGTATCTAGTCTACACCGATGCGTCCTTACAAGGACTTGGAGGTGTATTGCAGCACGAGAGTAATAAAAGTAGTTCATGTAAGATCCGTTACCCGTAAGGAATTTGTTTAAGATAAAAAATAATGATTGAACACGGGAAAGGGCTACGAGTGAATAATAATCATGTCATAAAAGCCACCATTTGATAAGAGCTCGCACAAAAAATTAAGGCAATAAAAATGAAATATGCCAAAATTTGGGCCAATAGGTTTTCTCTAAGTTGATAATTTAGTACCTCATTAGATATAAAAAATTGTATTATTTAATATGAGGGAGTTTTGGATGGAAATAATTCAATGGGTTAGCACGTCCTTTGAAAAGTTCTCGAATCGACACTAAATAGTTTTGGACGTTATTGGTCTGGAAATCACTTTGACTTTGATTTGTTGATTTGTATATGACGATGTCATCTAAATTCAACAATTTTTACATATAAGGAGGTTTTTGATGTTCATTAGTTAGGAGTACACGTATGCATCGTGCACATATGATTGATTGAGTTGATTCACCTATCGAATATGTTCACACCCATTCATTCCGTTTCCAAGACTTGGATGTTTGAGTTTAAATCCATGTTTTTTATTTTTTGGTATCTTATTTTTGTACGAAAATTTTGAAAAATCAAAAATAGTTTGTGAATGTTTTTGAGATACTCCTTTGCATGCGCATAGTTTGATTCATATTTTCTATGCACTTTTATCTTGACACTCCATGTTTAGTTTGTTTCTTCTTATCAGTATACTTGGGGACATAATAAAAAGTAGGAGAACGAATTATGATTTTGTGGGGGAGTTTGCATTATGGGGGAGATTTGCTTATATTGATTGATTTATTCTTATATCATTTCAAACTCGATGCATCACGAAGGTATTTGCTTTATCTCATGTGTGTAGGTACAAAGCTGATGATCATATGTTGCACACCCTGATGACAAAAGCTTAAAGGTTTGAAGATTTGAACATGAAGATTTTTGAAGAAAATTTGAAGACTTGCAAATTTTAGTATTTTCCATTTTGGTGTTCATGGGGGTTATTACATTTGTATAGGCACTTTGATTTGATAATTCAGAGTTTTTATTTTGTACCAGCATAGACATAGGGGGAGATTTGTAAGGAAATTTTTTTATAAGTCCGTTATCAATTTAGTATCTTGTATACCACTACATCGTCGAAGAGCGTTCAAGAACATTCAAGCATAAAAAACGGATCCGAATATCAAGTTCTTCAACATTCAAGACTACGCGAGGTTAATTTTGGTAAGGTTGAGTTTTAATTCCTTAGCATTTCACTTGAAGTGTTGGAATATTTTTATCAAATATTTTTCTAAAGATTTTGTTGCCAGACTCGTTTTCGTAGAAAAATCATAACTAATTAAAAAAAATAAAAAAAATTCGAAACTAGCGGCCACGCATTCACATCGAAATTATCTACTAGTAATGTCGTTCAAACGACAATGCCTTTTTGTTCGAACAACTTAGCTATCTCGTGAGAAGTTGTCACAAGTTTTTTTTCAAACGATAATGCCTTTTCGTTCGAACGACTTAGCTATCTCGTTCGAGTGACGCGCTGCCTTAATTTTTTTATAATTTGGAGTCTCCAACTTCGTTTTCGTAAGAAGACCTGCATATTTTCAGAAGACCTGCATATTTGGAGTCTCCAACTTCGTCTTCTTTTAGGTTTGAATCCTTTTGTTGTCAATTCACAAAACATCCCAATCTTTAGTGAATTGTTTTGGAACCTTAGATTCAACTTTGTTGAAATTTATTCTCTGTGGGTAGAACTCTACAACTGGAGGGCTGCGTGCTATTGTGGAGGGAGTCTCTGTGAAGATTGGACTGCGTGTCCATATGGATTCATCGCATGTGCATTCATTGTTGAAGACAGAACTACGTGTTCTTGATGATTAGCTACGGTTGTTCCTTTGCTGACGACAACGATCGACACAGACGGGTATTCATGTGTCACCCTATTTCATTATAATCCGTGTAAGTTGTTATTTACAAATTATAGTGAAATAAAAAGGTTTTGCCCTTCGGGGATTTTTCCTGAATTTGGTGTTCCTAATATTTGAGCATGTGATTATTTTATTTGCATATTTCATTCAATCACTTAGATGCATGATTTAGGGTTTAATTAAAATTGGATTTATTTGAGAATTCACATTATTCCGCTATGGCGATTCTACAGGTTTTTTCTTTTCTGATGACAAGAGTAGGCAATAGATCGATAGCTGAGTGTAGGAAGTTTTACAACATTCCAAACTGGGTGGACATTGAATGTGCCCATATTCCTCGCAATGTAAGAGATATTGAGGACGGCCATTGGATTCATGTTCTTCTGCTATCCCGGGGGTCTAACTTTTCCCTCAAATCGCTTGTTTTTGCATTTATTTAGTTATTTTTATATAGTTCCTGCACAGTGCTCTCCAAATGTCTGGAAGATTGTCAATGGTGTACATAGAATGAATCAGCTATATGGCACCAATCTAAGTCTTACTGAAATTTGTCATTGCTATTCCTCTCTCGAACAAGTTATGGTCTCCTTTATCTGAAAGCTTGGAGTCCTGACATGGTATTGACAGTCAACCTACCTGATTCCCATAAGGACTATTGTCAAGAGGCATTTATTACTAGGAACTGGCAGTTCCCTCCCCAAGCTGAAGGGACGAGGTACAAGGGACCTATAATTCCCTTTTATGGGGAGGAGTATATAGGTAGGCACAACTCTTGTTCGGCTTATTAATTTTTTGTTAGTGTACTTTCTTTCTTATATTTTCCTCTTTTCCATTTTTCAGCAAAGATAAAGAATTCTGAACCTCCACTTCGCGAAATTTGAGCTGCTGAGCTAGTTAAGGCTTGCAAGATCAGGGAAAACTTGGCTGAAGATGAGCATCCGTGATTAGTTGCATTCCTTTTGGAGTACAAGAACATTAGGTCCATCTTCATTGCCCGACTTGTGGATAGTATTCCTTAGTTAGATATCACATAAGAGGTTATTGCTGAACCAATTCAATTAGACGAGGAGGAGAGAAACTTTAGTGAAGAGAGTGAGGTAGATAATAGAGGTGGAGCTGAGGGTGATTATAGTGAGGAGAGTTGAAGTAGCGAAGAATCTTCCAGTTTGGAAGAGGGCTCTGCCGATGCAAAGGTTTTGGAGGGCTCAGAGGATTCAGATAGATCCAGTGAGGAAATTATGACTCCTCTTAGGAAGAATTTGATCCAGGATGATGATGAAGACAATGTGGCGCTTGCTCATATGTTGAAGAAGCAGAAGTATGGGAGTGGTGATATTACCACTAGCTCCCAGACTGTTGCTCATGCGTAAGAGAGGAAGAAAAAAGAGGAGGCATTAGTGAGAGAGAGAGAGAGAGAGAAAAAAGGAAGAAGGGAGGAAGAAGAAGGAGAGAGAAAGAGAGGAGGAGAGAAGAAGTGAGGACCAAGAAGGGTCAATATTTGGTTCCCTTGTCTACCCTAACTAAGGGGGATTATGTTTCTTTTTCCCCTCAGTTGGCTACGACGGTGCTCGAGAGAGCAGTCTTGCCAGCTGATTGCCAGAGGTCGATGAGGACCGACCAGTTAGCCCTGAAGGCAAATCAGGCGCTAGCCTTGGTAAGTCTGTCTTTACTTATCAATTACTGCAGTTCTTCTATTAATGTATATTTCTCTAAAGTTCTTCTTATTTATGCAGTTTGTATCTGATTTCACCGTCCTCTATCGTAGTCGCGATGAGCTGGTGAGGAAGAATCTTGAGTTAGAGGCGAGTCTTAAGGCTTTCGGTACCGCTAAAAAATCTTCCGACCTTGTTCTGGCCAAAGCTAACTAGGAAAAAGAGGCAATGTCTAAGGAGATCGAGGAACTGAGTCAGTCTTATGACTTAGTCTGCACAAGAAAAGTGGCATCGGTGGAGTAAAACAAGGTTCTTGTTGTGAAGGTAAAAAAAGGGGGAATCTGAGGCTATCACCCTCAATAAGATCTCGTACAATGTTGGATGGGTCACAACGTATGAGTACGTTAAGGATCATATTGGATATATTATCCATCTCAACTTTAAGAAGGGTTGGGACAAGGCCTTTCTTGCTGTCGAGGTGGATGTGGATTCTCCCCTCTTTAACGAGAACGACCCTGGCCCCAAGCCTGTTATGGATGAGGTGCATCCTCCTACTGCCAATGAAGGTGTCCCATTTTCCCCGACCACTACCATTGATGCTTACCTTGATCAGGGGATGGTGATTATTCCATTTTAGGGAGGCCTATATGGAGCTGCCATGGATAAGGGGCAGCAACTAGCGTTCTCAGAGTAGATTGAGGTCGCCAACTAGTCTTTTTAGGGACCTTTGTATTTTTTTTCTCTGTTGTTCTTTCTTTTGCTAATGTACTTGAACTTACTTTTAATGAAATGAAATTCTATTCTCTTTCACGTACTGATTTATTTGTTCTCTAATGCTTATGTGGTTTGTAGCTCATTGATGTTGAGGAATATATTCCTGCTACCACTCAACTAGTAAAAATTCTTGGTCCTGATGCGAGCAATCGAGTTCATCGTGCCTTTGTGAGAATATGCAAGTCTCTTAGGTCGAGGAATCAAGTATATAAGGATCAGTCAGAGCTCATTGCCAAGATGAAAGATAGGCTTCAGGAATTGGAGGAGGTTGGCGCTTCTATTCAAGAAGAAGTGAATGATCTGAAGGCTAAGCTTTTGGATGCCTCTGAGGTTAATCAAGTTGGAAAGGTACTTCAACAAGAGAATGATTCTCTAAGGAGAGAAATATCGCGACTTAGGGAGAATGCACAAGGCATTGCCCCTCGAGTTCTGCGTGGTTACTTTTCATTGACTACGCCACAAGTTGGCATTGATGATAGTGGCTCAGCTAGGGAGATTGTCGAGATTTGAGGTGATGTTCGCTGGGTATACATGATAGTTTTCGGTCTCCAAAGAGATGTTACTTTACTGAGGCATCTGCTCAAGAAAGGTCCTCGGCAAGTGTGGGCTGATGGTTATAGCCAGGGTTGGAACGATGCCCCGACGAAGTTGAAGGAGGTCGAATAACTACCTTTAATAATAGGGTGATTAAGTGCGCTTAGGGAGTTATAAGTCCCTAGGAACTTTGTCCTCTGATACCGACATGAGATCTCCCTTTAAACTTTGATGCTGAATTCATTCAGAAGGGATGATCGATGGTTTCCCATATATGAAATCCCAAGGTAGCTTGTGGAACCAAATTCAGACGAGGTCAAGGACGAATTATATCCTCACCCAAGTGACGACCGAAGAGCGTAAGTGGCTGACTATCTTGCTCAGCGACCTAGTTCTCATTAAGATTTAATTTACTCAGCATACGTAACTCTTTGTATATGTAATGATGTAATAAAATAGTTATGTTTTGGGCGATTCACCAAGTAAGCATGTGTTGTATATTTTTTACTTCATTGATTTCTTGTTCAACCATCTTGGGCTCTTCTAGCGGACTAACTTGATTTAGGTAGAGTTGGTTTGTTGAGTGAGCATCCCTCGAGTCTAGTATGCTTTTACTGTACCATTCTGCCTTACTTTACCTTTTAGGTTGTGTCTTCATACTTCCTTAGGCCTAAGTGAGGAAATGGCGAGGATACAGCTAGTATCAAATGTTCTATTCGGGCAGGATTTTTAAGTCAAACAATATTGATGACTAACCTAGGTTGGCCGTGTTTCCTAAGGGTCCCCTGTAGGGCTTCATATTTTTCCAGGGGCAAGCTATGAGGTCATTCATGTTTGTTGATGAATGCCTGAGGAGGGTCATTCATAATGACCCTGCTATAATTCTCACAATCTTAGTAGAAAAAGGTAGCCCGTGACTTCGAAAGGGTGCACAAATTGTAATGTAGAGAGAAAAATCAACACTTCATAGAATGCCACTGCCAAAAAAATATTTATTAATAAAAAATGAATTGAAAATTTCAACATTGAGTTTAAAAAGAGAAAATAAAAACTAGAAATAGAATTTTTTTAAATTGGTTGTATTACAACCTCTAAGTATCTCCCTGCCCTCCAGCATTTATAAGTGATAGGCTCCTTGTAGGTCATCTCTTATCACCTTGAATGGTCCTTTCCAGTTTGGTCCAATCTTGCCATCTAATGGTTTCACAGCCCTGCCAAGAACTTTCCTCAGGATATAGTTCCCAACTTTGAGTGCTCTCGGATTGACCTTTTTGTTATAGTTCTTCGCTAGCTATTGCTCATGAGCTGTTAGTTTCACTAGAGCCAACTCTCTTTGTTCTTCGGCTAGGTCAAGTTCAACGAGCAATGCTACATCATTCTAGCTTTCATCGACCAGGGTAGACCTTATGGTAGAGAGACTAGCTTTCAAGGGGATAATTGCCTCAATCCCATACATCAGTGCAAACGGTGTCTCTCCAGTTGCTCTTCGTGGGGTGGTGAGGTAAGCCCATAAGATGTGGGGTAATTCATTTACCCATGCCCCATTAGCTCTCTCCAAGTTCTTCTTTAATCCATCAGTCACTATTTTGTTGGAAGCTTCAGCCTGTTCGTTGCTCTGAGGATATGCCACAGAGCTGAAGTAATGCTTGATATCATGGTCGCTGCAGAAACCCTGGAAGAGGCCACTTTCAAACTGGGTTCCGTTGTCAGTGATGATAGTCTTGGGGATCCTAAAATGAGTGACAATGTTTCTACATATGGATTTTATCATATCTGCGTCTTTAATGTTTTCCAGTGGCTCTGCCTTTATCCATTTGGTGAAGCAGTCTTCTACGACTGGCAAATACTTACGATTCCCGATTGTGGTAGTTAGGGGGTCCATGATGTCCATACCCCATTGGGAGAAAGGCCATGTGCTAGTAAGTGACTTTAGGTCACTTGCTGGCTAGTGAACCATAGGTATGTGAAGTTGGCATGTTTTGCTTTTGCGAGCATATATTCCAGCGTCTTTCTGCATGTACGACCATCGATAGCCTTCTTTCATTGCTCGAAAAGTAAGCGACCAGCCCCTAATATGACTCCCACAGATTCCCTCATGGAGTTCATACAGAATTTGCTCGACGCCCTTTGGATGAACGCATAGGAGGTACGGACTAGTGAAAGATCTCTTGTACAGCTTGCCCTCGGCAGATAAGTGAAAGCGAGCAACTTTGACTCTTATCTGATGACCAGTCTTCTTACCGTCTGGTAGTGCACCATCCTTAAAATAATCCCTTAAGAGGTCCATCCAATTGGGGGCTGTCTCAATATAAAGAATATGCCCCTTGTTCGGCTGCTCGTCGATCTGGTTGATGCTTGGCTGGGCGAGAAAATTAATTGAAATCCTTCTCTCCGAATCAGAATTGATCGCTGAGCCTAAAGCTGCTAAGGCATCAACATTGTTGTTATGTCCTTTGGGAAACTATTGGACGCTAACTTGTTCAAAGTCGTCCATCAATTTTTTTATTGTGGTGAGGTAGGTTGCCATCCTCTCATCTCTAGCATTTAAATATACACTTATATTGTTAGACAACAACTCTAAGTCGCCCAAAACTTGGAGTTGCTTTGATCCAAGCGCTCGCGCTTTTTGTTGGCCTATAATTAGTGCTTCATATTCTTCTTAATTATTGGAGGCTTCGAATCCAAGCCCGATTCCTTTCTATAGTATTTCATCTTTAAGGGTAATCAGCACGATTCCTACTCCTTCCCCTTTGGAATTGAAGGCCCCGTCAACGAATAGTCTCCAGACGCCTGATGCCAGGGGAACTTCATTTAGAGAATAGTGTAGGGTTTGTTTCTAGGATGTTCTCCTATAAACTTTGCGATGAAGTCGAAGAGGATCTTCCCTTTGATGGAATTCCTCGACTGGAACTAAATGTCAAATCGCCCAAGCTCTATGACCACTTTTATAGTGTACCTCACATATCTGCTTTTCTTAAGACTGCTTTAAGAGGGTTGGATGTAAGTACAATGATGGAGTGGGCTTCGAAGTGATGCTTCAATTTCCTTAAGGCTACCACTAGCGCAAAGGAGAGCTTTTCTAGTGGTAGGTATCGCTGCTCGTTGTCCAAAAGAGTCTTACTCAGGTAATAAAATAGGCTCTGGATCCCCGATTTTTTGTATACCAGTGCGAAACTCACAGCATGACTGGATACTGCAAGGTACAGGTATATGGAATCATTCTCTTAAGGGATTACGAGAAAGGGTGTGCTGAGGTAGGCTTTGATCCCCTCTAATGCCCTTGAGCAATCCTTGTTCCACTTCATATCTTTTCTCTTCTTTAATAATTGGAAGAATGACTGACACCTTTCGAATGACTTTGAGATGAATCGATTTAGGGGCGAGCATGCCAGTGAGATTCTTCACCTCTCGTATCGTACGGGGGGCCCAAACCCTATTGATGGCGTCAATTTGGTCTAGTATGGCTTTAATACCCCTCTTACTGACCAAGTACCCAAGGAATTTCCCTGATTGGACACCTAAAGAGAATTTACTAGCGTTGAGCTTCATTCAGTACTTCTTGAGGATTTCAAAGGTTCTTGATAGGTCAGAGAGGTGTTCTTCATTGAGCTTGCTCTTAACGATCATATCATTGATGTAGACTTCTGTAGTGCTTCCCATTTGGTCTCTGAACATCTTGGTGACCAATCGCTAGTAGGTTTGTCCTGCATTTTTTATCCAAAAAGGCATAACTTTGTAGCAATATAACCCAAATGTGGTGATAAATGTTGTTTTGTCTTGATCCAGCTCATATAGAGGGATCTGGTGGTACCCGATGTATGTGTCTAAGAAACTCATCCTTTCACATGTTATAGTGGCGTCTACCAGCTTATCAATATTTGGGAGGGGAAGCTATCTTTAAGGAAGGCCTTATTGAGGTCAGTGAAGTCGATGCAGACTCTCCACTTTTCGTTGCTCTTAGGGATAACCACTGGGTGGGATAGACATTTTGGGAACTTGACTTCCCGTATGGATCCTGCGTCCACTAATTTTTCAACTTCCTTCTCCACTGCCTTGGATTTTTTCGGAGCAGTACGTTGAGATTTCTGTGTAATTGTCTTAAATGTTGGATCGATGTGAAGCTGATGACAGTTTATGCTTGGATCAATCCTGGGAAGCTCGTAAGGCTCCCATGAAAAGACATCTAGGTTACCTCAGAGTAGGGTGGACAATTCTCTCTTTTCATGGTCGGGGAGTGAGGTTTCGATCAAGAACTTTCTTTCACTTGAACGGCTACTGGTTGTGACTTCCTCGAGGCCCTCGATGACTCTTTCGGAGGGGAGAAGCCTGGTCTCCTCCACTCTTGGTCTTCCATATCTTAGTTTCTATTTGGAAGCCATTAGCCTCTCCATCTCTTCATCGTTGCTTATAACTTTCTCAACCTTCTTCTCTGGCTTGGGACGGATGGCTGATATAAAGCACTTTCTCACCATTGCCTAATATTCGTGGATTTTCACCACTCCTCGTTCAGTCAAATATTTGAGCTTCTGATGGTAGCTTGAGGGGACAGCTTCATCGCGTGCATACATCCTCTGCCGAGGATCGCCTGGTATGGGGAGTCAATATCAACCACCATAAATTCGATCATTTTTTAGATGTTTCCTGCCCTTACTGGCAAGAAAATCTTTTCCAAGGGGATTATTATTTTTCCAGCGAAGACAACTAGAGGAATGATGACATCCTTTAGGTCGGCGACACTTAATTTCAAATTTCAAAACATGTCGAGGTACATTACATCGGATGAGCTACCTTAGCCGATGAGCAACTAGCTATCCTGAGTGTAATGATCAATAAATCATGATGTGGGGTTATTACTCCCACTAGGCCTTCATCAGTGAACCCAATGTGCTTGTTGTAGTCGACATCCTCTACTCGCTGACGCTTCCTTGCTTGCATTTTAGATGGATCGATTTGAAAGCCTGGCATTATTGCTGTAAGTTTTTTGACTTCAATCTGGGTCATGATCCCTTGAATCTGTTTGAGGTTGAATGCCCCATGAATTACTGTGAACTCATGGACAACATCTTCCCGGAGCACGTTGTCAGGCCTTTGATCTCCATTGGTAGCTACCTTCTCTACCTTCTTTTCCACGAATTCGCTCAAGTGTCCAGTTTGAGATAACTCTTCAAGGTGAGATTTAAGGGCTTTCCAATGCTCAGTTTTGTGCCCTTTCTCTCTGTGAGCAGCACATCTCAGTGCGTTGTTCCTCTTTGAAGGGTCACCACCCATCTTCCTGGGCCATTTGATGAATGGTTCGTCCTTAATATTTTCCAAAATCTTATAGATTGGTTCCTTAAAAACTGTGTTAACTGCTTGAAATGCATTCGAGGAATGATTCTTGATTCCATTCTTAGGGCCACTCATGCCCCTATTCTTACTTACTTTCTTTTGATTCTCAGTTTTGTCGCTCCCCGTGTCGACGAACATGGAGTGACCATTTTCCCCCATATTGAGATGAGTTACATCTTCAACTTTGGTGAATTGAGCCATCAGGTCGTCAATGACTGTGGCCTCTTTCTTAGTAAGGGACTGGTGTAAGAGGTAAGAACTCGGTAAGCCAATCTTAAAGGATGCAACGACGACCTTCTCTGAGTAGACCTCGACCTCATTAAACAGTTCCCAATACCTCTTCGCCTAGTCTCTGAGGCTCTATTGAGGCGTTTTCTTCATAGTAAACAAAGAATCCATCCTCTTTGGGTGGGAGTTGCTGGTAATGAAGCGAGATGTGAAGAGATCTTCTGGGGACTCAAAGTTCCTGATGGATCTTTAGGGGAGTCTCTCGAACCACCTTTGAGCCACATCATGTAATCTTTGCGGAAATATCCTGCACATCAATATGTCCCTATGATTCCAAAGGGTCATGGCCTACCTGTACTGTCTGACATGGTCGATAGGATCAATCTTTCCATCGTAGATCTTGAATCTAGGCATTGCGAAATTTTGGGGGCTTCTTCTTCTTCTATCTCCCTTTAGAAAGAGGATTTCATCTGGGTTCTAAGAGCTCGCCTGGCTAGCTCTCTGGTCGACCTGACACCCCGATGTGCTGGGTGTTGGTCCATTTCCCTCCGGACCAAATTCCGTATGTCATCGATTCCTCAGCCTGGGCTCCTATGACGGCAAGCTGATTGTTGTTGTGCATATAAGTCATCATCTGACCGGTGTCCCTAAATTCTTTGAGATCCGTGTCATGGGATCCATCCTCGACTACGAGATCTTCTGGCGTTAGGGCTAGGAGAGCGATAATGATGTTGCCTAGTACTATGTGAAGTTCTCGCTCCATCTTCTCCAATCTTCTTTTTTGATGAGAATTCTCAGCTTGTTTCTTGCGAGTAGCCTCTTCTTTCTCTTGGAGCCTGGCCTCGTAGGCGTCGATCAGCCTGGAAACTTGGGTGAACCTAGCTGGTCCCTGGATTTCTTCTGAGGCCTGCTCCAGTTAGAAGTTCCACATAATGAATATAATGATCAAGACTTCCAAATATTTCTTACCTATAGTTGAATGACTCTTGCAATTGGAAATGTAAAAATGATAGCAAAACTTAAAGGGACAAAAATAATCAATCTCTTAGCCGATATGACCTTGCAAACTAAAAGGGATAAGAATAATCAAGTATAATAAGAGTGGTTTTTCTATTTACTTAGCTTCTTATTCCCTCATATTTCCAAATATTACACATGTAAAATACGTGACTATTTACATAAGTAACCTCCACATTCCCATTTGCACAAACCTTCTTATCAACAACAATAATCGAACCCCTCGCAAATACAACCCAATAAATAACTTTCTGAATAGTTTATCAATCTCCAGCAACACAAATGCCTGAAATGTAAAATGGTAGTTTCACAAGACAAATGGTAACGACCGAACAAATCACCTTTTAATACTAGATCAACCTTAAGACAAAATCTCCTCTCTTTCGACCTATTTTATTTATATATTCATTTAGAGTGAACTATGCAAACAACGAACTATTTCATTTATATATTCATTTACAATAATGAAATTAGCTACATCAAGTTCACAAAAATTTAATAATAGTAGAAAATCAATCAAACTTAAAATATGTACGGTACAGATAACAACTTATAAATCATTTTCTTCAAACCTTTTTCTTGTTTTCTCTATGCTACATATCAAAAGTTAGAATATTCAACTAAATAAGGAAGTGTGATAGAGATAATCATATCAACACAAAATAAATCCAACAGCAAATTGGAAATTGAATATTACACAAGGATCAAGTAAAAATTATTTAATTCAAGAAATTCAAAACAGAGTATAAGAAATTAAAAAAATGCATATCCCCTAAAATTTAGGCTCCACGGGGATGTAAAAAAAGAATCAAATGCCCTTTTAACAAACTCAAATACCCTAAAACTCAAAATCCCTAAAACAGAAATAGAATGCTCAATATACAATATATACTAGGAATATTCAACAATATAAAACAAGGAAACACTACAAAAACAAACCTAAAATATTCAACAATATACAATATACGCTATTAATTTATTTTCCTTTATTGTTCCATACCTCTGTCATAGAGAAACCCAACAAAATGAAATCAACTCCGCAAAATGAAATTGAAAACAGGAAAATGAAAATTCAAATATGAGAAGAGAGTACGTTGGTGAGTTCTTCAAGCCATAAAATGAAAGAGAGAGGGGCGGGAGTTTTGCTTAGAGAGAGAGAGGATAGAGAAGAGGGAAATTAAAATAGGTCAAAAATTGTGTGACCCCTAATAGCAATCACAAATTGAGTCTTAGGACAAAATTTGTGACTATTAGTAGCGGATACAAATTTATTACTGCCAATAGGGATTACAAATTAACTCTTAGGCCAAAATTTGTGACTACTACGAGTAGTTTCAAATTTATGACTGTCGATAGCAGTCCTTAATTTAGTATTAGGCCAAAATTTGTGACTCCTCATAGCAGTTATAATTTTATGACTTCTCATAAGAATCATAACTTAGGCATACTGATAAATTTATGACTGCTTATGACAGTAATAAATTTGTGACTGCTTATAGAAGTCACAAATTAATTACATGGTAACACTTGTGACTCTCATTAGTGGTGACAAACTAATTGGCTCAACCTTTTTATTACCCATTAATTTTATCACCCCTAATGGGAGTTACAAATACTTTTATGACTGATCCTGGGAGTGATAAGTTTGTCACCTCCATTAGCAGTCATAAAAACTCACTCACAAAATTAGTATTTTGGCGTAGTGAGTATAGACATTGGGAGTCTGATTTTACCAAAGAATTTACTTGTAATGGACAAGTTCGAGTATGATACGATTATCGGCATGGATTGGCTTGTTTCATATAAGTCCATTATTGTGTTGTTAGGTGTATTACTTTTGATATTTGGGGACATGAGATGTTCATTGATTTAATACCGGTAGTTTGTGAGTTTGCGGATGCATTACACGAGATACCGGGATTACCTCCCAGTAGAGAGATTGAGTTTTTGATCCAAGAGATACAGGTATTAGTGGTGAGATAGTGGGGACAGCCCACGACACCGATAGAGGTGCGCAGTTTCTTGGGATTGGTCGATTATTACCGAAATTTTATCTGGGGTTTCTCTAAGATTACGAGTCCGATGAAAAATATAACCTGTAAGGGTGTACTATTTGTTTGGGACAATGCGTGTCAGTTGACATTCGATGAGGTGAAAGATAAGTTGACTTCAGCACCCATACTGGTACTACCCAAGTCAGGAGTGGAGTACTTGGTTTATACTAACGCATCATTACAGGGGCTCGGTGGAGTATTACAGTAGGAACAGAAGGTTATAGCTTTTGCCTCTAGAAAGCTTAAGCCTCATGAGAAGAATTACCCCCACCCACGACCATGAGCTTTCTGTAGTCGTGTTTTCTCTTCAGATATGGAGATATTATTTATTGGGGTAGAAATTTTTCCTATTCACAGATCTTAAGTCACGTCAGTATTTGTTCACTCAGCGGGAGTTGAACATGCGTTAGTGTAAGTGGATTAGTTCGTGAAGGATTATCAGTTTGAGATACATTACCACTTATAGAAGGCTAACGTGGTAGCAGATGCGTTGAGCCGAAGGCTGGTAGGTGAGTTGGCTGCAATATAGAAGGCAAAATGAAAGGAACTGGGACATCAGGATACTGTTTCCCGATCATTTATATCAGCCATGACGGTTACACCTCAGAATGTGATAAGGGTGGTTTAGTCTTAGGCAACAGATCCGTTTTGTCAGGAGAAAATTAGATAACTTTTAGTCGAGGGAGCAGAGCCTTACTCAGAGAGTTTAGATGTGGTCTAGTGCTTCAATGGTAGATTGATTATTCCAGAAAGTGTGGATTTGTGACATGCGGTGATGAAAGAGTCGCACGGATCCATATTTACGGTACATCCCAGAGGGGATAAGATGTACCAAGATATACGACGATAATATTGGTGGAGCGGGATGAAAAGAGACATTGTTGAGTTCATCTCTAAATATGACAATTGTTTTTTAGTAAAAGTGGACCATCATAAGCCTGCTAGGTTTCTTCAGCGATGAGAGATCCCGATGTGGAAATGGGAGAGTATTTCCAAGGACTTCATCATAGGGATACCAACTTCTCAGAGGGGTCACGATTCCATATGGGTGATTGTGGATCGATTGACTAAGGTAGATCACTTTTTTCCAGTTCGGACTGATTAATCTACCGGACAGTACCCGGTAATTTGTTTTAGGTCTCGGGTCAATTGAAAGATAAAAAGACATCCTGAAGGGGCATTTTAGTCATTTTGCTTGGGAGATGAATAGTACCTACATTTTTTTATCTTTTATCTAACCTTGGAGACTTATTATATATGTGGGTTTAGAGTGTATGTAAGATTCATTTCATTTAAACACAAGTGAGGTCTTTTGAGAGAGAGTGAAAATCCTTAGAGAGAAAGTGAAAGGTTATCTTGAGGAGGTGAAGAGTTTCTTGGAAACGAAGAGTCATCTAAGTAAAACTAAGGGGATAACCACCATCTATACACCTTGCACCACCACAATATTATCTCTGGAAAAAGGAAGAAGAGGTTCCAAACACTTTTCTTCATCAAAGGTTCATACCTACACATAAGGCAAGTCTAATTCTTGCTTTATTTTGGTGCTTATATTATCCATGTTAGAATTGGGTTTCTTTTTGGATTGATGAACTTATGAATTTGAGATTAAAATGATTGATAAATCAAGTTTAATGTATAGGGAAATTCATGTAGTTGGAGATTTATACATGTAGAGACTATGAACATGAAAATGGATATACATGTAGGGACAATGAATATGAAAATGGATAGGTTATACATGTAGAGGATTTATTTGTTTATTGACGATATGAAAATGATGTTAGGAATTGCATGTCGCTAAATTCTACTCATGTTGAATACGGAAATTTGATGATTTAGTTATGAAATGATAATTCTAAATTCGTGGATTTTAAGAGGTATAAAAATGGAGGATTTAGATGAATTGGGATTCTAAGGTATTAATGGGTTTGATTATAATACCCTTATGAACATATGAATTTAATGTTATTATTATGTGAAAATCATGTTAGAACACTGCTAACAAATCTGGGATTTAGGCAGAATGAAATCCATAATGGTTTGGATGTACGAACAGTTAGAAAAATGCAAAAAACTGAGGTTGAAGACGAACTGGAATGACGCTGTTCTCATTCAAATGAGACATGCTGTCGTTCGAATGAGGTGCCATCTCTTTCGAACGAGATTTATGAGTTTCTGACGAGATTCTAGAATTTCTATTTTTAGCCCAGAATAGTTTGAAAAATTGTATTTTTAGCCCACAGTAAGTTCTGAATAATTTTTGTACATTAACAAGGATTGAGGGACTTGGGTTAATGATGGAAAATTATATGAAATTGAGGAAGAAAATTATGTGAAAGATATCTACATAATAATATTATGATTAAGAGAAAAATAATTGTCATGGTCAAGTACGGGATAATATTGCTGATATATATATATATATATATATATATATATATTTATAGCTATTCTCTTAAGCGGGCTCCTTAAAGAACGAATTAACGAACTCTTGTCCTTATCCTCACGTGGTCCCAAAGACCTTTTTGTTATTTTCCTTAATGGTCCCCTCTTGTCTTATAGTAAAACCTTATATTAAGACTCTATAATTACTAAAATTATAATTTAGACCCAAAATTGATATCAGACCTTTAAGAGTTTTAGAATCCTGCCAAATTCTGACCCAATCCCACATTTTGTATCAGAGCCATAAGACGCTCCTTTTAGACTTATAGTTTAAAGAATTTAACGCCCCTGGGATTTATCCCTCGCATTTACAAAGATATTTTTGGAACCAACCCAGACTACCAATCTATACCCATAACTGATTTAGACCGAGAGGGTTGCTTAAGCTCGCATATAGACGGTTGTTCACACACTGAACACATCCCAACAAAACACACAGACGGTAGATAAGTTACTGCCAGTGCTATTAATAACATAATATACCAAAATAAGTGTATACTCCTTATTTTAAGACAATTAATAAAAGACTCTCAAACCCTAGAAACAGAGATAAAAAATATCTCTAAAAAATATAGGAAATTAGTAACTAAATCCCAATAGACCTAGTACAAGATTTAAAAGAAATAAATATTAAAACTAATCATATAGAAGTTCTTAACAAAAATATTTTAGAAATTAAAACATTGAGAAAAAATCAAGACAGTGAGCTAATTAAACTCACCAAAGAACAAGCTAAGCTTATTCCTAGATTAGATAATTATCTACATAATGGAGATAGTTAGATCATACTGAAATGAGGTACCTAGAGACCTCTCCATTAATACCTTAGAAGATTTTTACCAAAGAACTCTAGAAAAGATAAATGATGATATTGCATTTAATATTTTCATATTCCCTATGCGTTTAATGTGTTTGCAGGAATTCTTCTATATATGGGAACTTTCTTCATCGGCAAAGATAGTGATCCTTGGGTCTTGAGTCAAGTTTGGGTGGTATATTTTGAGTCTAGTGAGCTTGACGGCCCTTTAGGATTTTTTTTGGGTTTTCTCCCGGAATAGTAAAAGGGGGAGATTTGTAAGGACACAATTATACAATTGAGCCTCGTTGTAGTTTTGGCTCAATTCTGGACAAAACGTTTATGTCATAGGATAGTGTTCAATGTTCCTATTTTAAGCCTATGATGTGTTTAGTTGAAGACATACGGTATAAAGATTCATCAAATGCCGTGTTTTAAGTTCCTTGTTTCTACATCACCAACATAGTTCCAATTGCTCCTAAGGTATGCATGCATTTCAATATTTATATATAGGAGCTTGGAACAATTTATTATGGGGTGAATTTTATTTTCAGAAAGATTTTATTAAAACTTTAAAATAAAGTATATAAAGTTTCTGGTTTAAAAATAGAAATTTACAATTTTGGAAGTTTGTTCGAACTGTCGTTCGAATGAGTTTTTTGTTCGCTCAAGAATGTTGTCCGGACGAGGTCTGTCAACGAGTTCTCTTATTGGCCACTGGAATGTTGTTCGTATTATCGTTCGAACGAGAATTCCAACAATATTTCTAACGAGTTCATTTTTTAATACACTTGAACTTCTTTAGAAGGCTCATTCGAACAAGACTTCATTCGAACGAAAATCCCGTTCGAACGAGATTTGGAGGGAACAGTTAATTGGCAATTTTTGAGCAGTTTTTCCCACTTTCCCACTTCTTTTCCCACTAACTTTTTAGCTGAATATCTAAGTACGGGAACCAAGTGTTTTAACTTAGCTTTTTCATATCCTACAACCTCCAAGAGAGTGTTTGAGAGAAAATACATAAAAAAGAAAAAGTTCATGTTTGAATGTTTATTTTTCAATGAAAAATCCTTTAAACACTTTATTTTCACCAAAGTTTATTTATCCAAGTTCATATATATATATATATATATATATATATATATACTTTGGTTGGAGTTTGGCACCGGTTTTTATCTCTACCGTTTGAAGAGAAGTTTGGGTTTGGTTCTAAATCCCACAAAGAAGAAGATTGTTTACGTTATCATACCCACTTGGAGAAAGGCTCCTAGTTCGGGTGACGATGATCGAAAAAGTCCGATCGATGGATTCCGAGACCGCGGTGGAGCTCCGTGGTTATTCGCTAGGCGAAAGTGTATACAAGAAGTAGCGTCGAGGCTTAGACGGAGTCAAGTCGAGTATTGTAAGTGTTACTGTCTTGTATTTGTAAAACCATACTTAGTGGATTTTAGGCTAGGGCCGTCCGAGGTTGTTTCCCGTTGTGAGTTTTTCCTCGTACATCGCGGGGTAGTGATTTATTGTTTATTTTATATTCTGCACAATTCACCGAGAACGAATGCTTAGGTAAAAAGTTAAAATTTTGTTTAATCACTACTTAATTAATATGGTGCTAAATTAATATTGGATAATGTTTAATTAATTTAGTTCAAGTCGTTTAATTTAATTTGATAAAATTTGGTTTGGCCTAAAATTGCAACAATGGATTCATTAATATTGTTAGGAAAATTTCTAGGACTTGAGTTAAATTAATTGTGTTTAAGTGAAATTAATATTGTGTGTGTGTTTCATCATACAAATTTCTAGGACTTGAGTTAAATTAAAATTAGTTAATTTGTGCATTGGACCATCTTTCGCTTCCACGTCTATAAAAGGAAATTACTTTTTGTAGTAAGATTTTAAAATTGGGGTTCCATCCTCTTTCACCCTTCTATTCTAAAAAAAATTCTTCATTTCCCTTACCCAGAATTATATGATACCTGATCCTCTAAAAACATTTCTTTTCAATATGAGACCCATGAAAATTTTCAAAATCCCAGAGGTACGTAGGCAGCCCATACATTTTACATGGGCATAGTCCATTTTTTCCCATTAAATGCTATTCTTTTCTAACCTCTGAGAAAGGAGGTATATCTTATAATTTACATGAATAAAAGGATTATGTATTCCTTAAAGATTTGTAGAGGTAATTTAATTGCAAAGATCATTAGGAGGATGAATAAAATATGTTCAAAATCATTTTTATTTTAATAAATGAATACAACTATTACATGAAGTATTAGTGAAGGGAGATAAAAATACCCCCTTCCACTAACTAAAACATCTTAAATGAACCTACCGAATCCTTACCAGCTTCACAGAAATTATCCATAACCCCATAGAAAATCCCTAAAATCTAACATACGTATTAACCCAACTTCAGAAAAATTATCCTTAACCCCACAGAAAAACACCAAAATCAACCGAGACACAAATTACCCTACTTCACAAAATGTTATCTTAGCTTCACAAAATGTTACCCTGGCATCACAGTCATTGTCTTCAACTTCTAGACGCCTTTGCTTCGACATCACTCCTTACCCCATGGTTCCCTAAGTCTCCCACTCCTGGTTAACACTCCATATGCACTCCAAGGAGTGATATGCCCTAACAGGCTTGGACGAAACCACGACACCCTCCTCCATGGTGTTGAAGGAGACAAGACACCTTTCACAAGTCTCTTCCTCTATAATCTTATCCAATACCCTCTTTCACAACTACTTCAGGTAGCCACCCGACACATACATGACCCTTCCTACAGATTGTGAAGGATGGGTCGACGACCGACGGTGCTACCACAAGGAACCCAATGTCATTCGCAATGATTCAGTCAGGTTTTCCAGCAGTAAGAAATTTGTTATGTGAGAAGGGATAATTTCTTCCTATTTGACTTGACGCTGAAGCTTCCATGGGAAATAAAATGAAGTCTTATAGAGGCCAACTAACCACACATACCATTATTCTTCTAGCTGCAAAGCAAGATGCAAGTCTCCCCACTATGGCACAGACGAGAAATGGCATTGTGCTCCGTTCTCCATAACTAAGTTGATTAAGTTATATATTGATGGGTCAAAACTGAAGAAATGATATACAAAGAAATCGGGCACACCCACTAAGGGATACCCAAGAGGGGTCGCGATACAGAACCTCTCTTCAAGCCATATGAATAGCATTACTGGGCCGCCCCACAGAAAATAGGAACGGCCCTCTTTCCAAGCATCAAGTTCATTCAGGTTCTCTACCAGAAACATCGTAGCAAGATTATGTTATTAATACATATATGTCACTATCGCATTCACTTGTCGATCAATGATTAAGTCCCATGTCACCAGTAAAAGCCTCATAATATGGCCCAAAGAAATAACAATGAAAAAGTCAGCATCATAAAATCCCCTTAGGCGCACTGAATACATAACCACCTGAAGAGAAACAGTCTTTCCAGTGACCAACGGTCGAGCCGCTAAAGGAGAAATATGGAGAAATTCCTCCAGAATGCTCAGGGAGAACGAGAAAAATTAGGCATAGTCCCCATAACACTTGGTCTACCCCCCAACATCACTGAGCATAACTCGTAGGTAAGACATACCTCATCCGGCCAAAACAAAAGATATGGTCATCAGGGTACCAAAATTGTACCACCACTGCTATCAAGCTCCAGTATATGGCTTAATTACTCCATAGGGAAACCCCACTGAAGCTGAAAGTATCATAGTCAATATTATAAAGACACATGGCTCCAGACCTTTAAGATAAGAGGAGAATTCTTCAAACATAAGAAGAGCCATCTGGGGAATAGGAAATGAGTAGCAAGAAAATAAATGAGGGTATTGGTGAAGCAACCACATCCCACGATCCTCCTTTTATACCCAAAATTCTTAGGAAAAAATAAAATTTATGGAAACTTGTTTAATTATCATCCTTACAACAGTACATTGGTATGAAGGAAAGTGAAATCAAAGCCTAGGGGTGATTTTACATGATTCACATGCCGATAGACAGGCCAAGTGGTATACCGATTGACACCCCCTTGTTTTGGAAAATTTCATTCTCCCTCTCTTACCGAAAATAAATTTCCAAAAATTGTTATTTTGAAAAACTAACCCCAGATCATTCTTTCATTACTCCTTTTCTTTATCATATTCATTCTCAAAATAAATTCTTACTCAAAATCTTTTCCTTCTTTGTTCAAAACTAAAACAAAAATCTTGCTTTGATAGGAAATATTAACCTACGAGTTAGTTACTTCTTCTCTCTTTTTCAAGAGGAAATAAACTTTTTTCCATATTTTGCTCTATAAAAATAAGACAATCGCAAAAAAAAAAAAAATTAAAAGTGCATACAGGTTAAGTCACCAAATTAAGAAAAATACGAAGAAAAACATTTTCTTTCATATATATTGTTTCATGAATGAATTTTTTATAGAAAAAAAGAGAGAAAAAAAAGATACAAACATGACATTTCTCGAACCCTCAGCCTTCTCCTCAAACAATCAACCTCCACAGCAAACACATTTTCCTCGACGACGAGCAATAAATCTTCCACTCCCAGAACCAGAACCTTCATCTGAAATCACTGGAGGCACAATGTAGGAAGGAGTCAACTTCTGTATATACTCAGGCATAGAGGACATCCAATCCCTGATGTCCCATAGCCAGGTTGTCAGCACCTGAATATACTGCAAGCAAAGAGAAACAAGAAGACAAATCAGTCAATAAAGAACAAAGAAAAAATCAATAGAAAGAAAAAAGAGAAAGAGAAGGAATACACCTCATTCCAGAAGGCCTCATCCTTAATCCCCGTAAACCCAACACCATCGCATGAGGACGGTGTGGCACACCCGTGTTGTGTGCCGATTCTACCAATGCACTGGCACCCCTACCTGAAGTTATGACGGGTGGAGGCATGTTGTCCACATCATAGATATAGGAGGGCATCAACAAGTTCATCACAAAGTCCAGATAATCACAGCTAACCACCTTATTTATGTATTACATGTACGCCTATCGTTGCTATCGCCCTGGCATCATCTAGCATCTCCCTCACCCGCCTCATATACATAGGGACACTGATGGTAGGACCACCACCTCCTCCTTCACAATATGCCTCACCACCCTCTCTCCCAGGTACCAAACGTACCCAAACTCATGCACAATTTACCTCTTCATCTGTGCATGCATGCCCATCACCCTCGTATCCTGTGGAGTCATACCCTGTGGCTAAAAGGTCACCTGTAATCCCTAACATAGAATCAGTATCTACTTAAGAAATAAAGATGCCAAGAAGAACTCAAAAAAGATAAAAGATAACCTAGTCGCTCGTCAGGGAATTTAGCACTTGCCGCACATTTTCTAAAGATAAGGAGTGATTTAATCGTCGATTTAACTTTCTCCACTAGAACATTTGGAAGAAGTCCCCCTAATAATCACCCTTCAAGTTCATTAACCCCGCATTGTGCCCAATCACCTCACACAACCACGTATACAAAAGTCAGGAATCAACAAAAAGAACAAAAAAAGAATGCAAGGAAATACATAAAAAGGAAAATAAATACAAATATACCTCTAGAAGATATGTGGTTCCCATAAAAGTCTACTAAAGCAAAATAAATAGATGGGTCAATTGTCTCACCTGCCTCCCATCGGTCACATCCATCCTCCTCCTCAAAAGTGTCTCCCTTAAAATAGAAATCCAAATAGAATTACTCGACACGATTATACCCACTTCCCACAGAGCCATTGCATCGCCTTCGGTGCCACCCTTGACGTGAGATCCACCACTCTCTTGAACACCTCGCAATCCATCCCCAATAGATGTTGGACATCAATATGAGTAACAATCATCTCCCCAAATCCAAGATGGAATGTGTGGGTAGTGTTTAACCACCTCTCCCCTAGAGCACATACCACCGCAGTGGAACATGGTGTCCCATCCAAAGCTTGTGTTAATGGACGAAACCCAACAGACGATACCATCCAGGGCACAATAGTGGATAGATTATCCCAAAACTCCTTCAACCCAGTCGTCCCTTGGGAACAGATGCTCGAGGAAGCTATGTCAATCTGCAAGGAAACAAAAGAAAACCCCTTTCATTAAGCACATGGAACAAGGAGGAAAATAAAATAGAATGCCAAAAGTCACCAAACTTACTTAGACACTAGGGTTCTTCACCCTGGACAAATGGTGATATGCTGGATCGCATAGCAAGATACGCTCATCACCTACAAGATCAAACAAATCAAAAGCATTTTCAGTTCCCAATGGAAGGGGCACCCCAGATCGCCACTCTAGCCGACTTAGTCATCAACAGCCAACCACTCGTTGTTTTACACCTCATTTTAAGAGCCATCCATTTCAAGTTTTGAAATGAAAAGGTCTTACAAAAAATTTATAGAGAGAAAGAGAAATATTCAAACACTTTAAGGTGTGAAAAATGGGGAGGGATTGCCCCTTTTTTATCTAAGGGTTGTTCGATCAGCTGCCCCCATCCCATAACTATCGAAAGGCACCTCTTCCTCTTATCATGGAAGCCTAAGAGTCCATGAATTTGCCAATTGGAACTCCATCAATCTTTCCTATTGGCAGTAACCTAAGATTTTGTATAAGAAAATATCGAAAAATTCTAAAAAAATCAAGAAATTTCGCAAAAAAATCCTTAAAAAATATGGAATATGATTTTCCCTTAAGAAAATAATTTTTTGATAACTAACACCAATATAAATGCTCAAAATCCATTGATGGATTAATCTTACACTCTTATCCTTAGCATACTCCACAACATAACCAATGATGTGCCCGTCTCGAAGTCTACTACAATTCCCCAACTGGAACCCCAAAACTAAACATCGTCCAGTAGATTCTCAAGATAGCATGATCCCCGGCAGAACCACAAGTGCTCCTCAACACCCAAAATAATTTAAATTTCCTTGGGAGAGCTATTACCCATGCTAAAATTTTACGTCCTTAGAATTAACCTCAACCCTCAGAATCGGTCGACCCAACTTTAGGTCCTCAAAATTGACCTCGGCCCTCAGAATTAGGTTGCCCCAACTTTAGGACCTTAAAATTGAACTCAACCCTTAGAATTAGTCATCATAACTCAAGGTCCTCAAAATTTACCTCAGCCCTCAGAATTGCTCGTTATAACTGAAGGTCCTCAAAATTGACCTTTATCCTTAGAATTTGTTGTCATAACTTAAGGTCCTCAGAAGTGACCTTGGCCCTCAGAATTGGTCATCACAGTTTTAACTCCTCAGAATTGAGCTCGGCCCTCAGAATTGGTCATCCCCAGCATAACTTTGGAATTGACCGCGACCCATTGAAATGGTCTCCCTATCTCCTTAGAACCAATATTAACACAACCTTGACCCACAGAATCATTTTACCTCATCTCCTTAGGTCCGGTGAATTGACCTTGACCCACTAAATTGGTCAACCTAGGCCCTTAGAATCAACTTTAACACCCCCTCAACCCGCTAATTTGGTCATCCTTATCCCCTTTGGTCCTCCGAATTGACGTCGACCTACTGAATTGGTTATCCTTGTCTACTTAAGTCCTAAGAGCTGACCTCAACTATCCTAATTCGTCAACCTTATCCCCTAGGTCCACAGAATTGACCTAAAATCCTCTTCCCTAACACTCATGGAGTGTCTATCATTCGACGTGCTTAACTTGTTCCAAGCTCACTCATCGAGGGGCTCTCCATAGACTCCCAATCTAGGGCCCCCCTAAGCACCTCCTTTGGTCCTTATCCCTCACTCGTTCACCATAAAACCTAAGTCATACTCTAAGTATCTATTTTGAGGCCACGGAGAGCTCTTGGGTCTCATTTGACTCTGATCAGCTTTCTTGTCTAAGCATAAGCCCAATGAATCTTTAAAGTGATCTGAATATCGCTCTTAACGGTCCACCTAATGCACAAATTGGCTTTATGACCTGCATGAATGACCCATTTCACTATTAAAAACTAATTTCAGGGCCACGAGGTGCACCTAGGCCCCGTTTGACTCCGATCAAATGTTTTTTTGAATAAAAACTTAATGAAACTTTAAAGGTCTCTGAATTCCTGTTCAAATAGTCCTCCCCGTGTGCGAATTGGCCTTTCAATACAGACGAACGACTTATTTGATTCCAAAGAGTCACCGAACCCTTTTAGGCCCCATTTGACCGTAGTCAACTCTCCTAACCGAACGAAGATGAATGAAATCTCAAAGTGCTTTGAATACCCTTTCCAACAGTCTATCCCATCCATGAATCAGCCTTACGGTTCGAACAAATAATCCGTTTTCCCCTAGGAACTTCCTTTCTAGTGACCAATGGGAGTTTTTGGGGACTATTTAACCATGGACATCTCTCTTCATACCACCTTCATCCCATTACAAGATAAGCATATATACACTCAAGATCAAAATCAAGAAATCATACGAAGGTCCAATTCTCCATGCTTTTCTTCAATTCTCTTATTTTAATATTGGTTGCTTTATTTCTATATTAGCACTTTATTTCGTTACATCACATACATTAGTCTCAATCCTTTATTAGTAGTATTTACACATACCCTATTTTAAAAAAAAAAAATAAGAAAAATTCGTTCTATCTGTAAATTCCAAAAGAAGGATTCTCATCTCGCATTGTCACTTTTAAAACATATCTTCTCTACACACACACATAAAAAAAATCCCATTCTTGGATATGTGGATTGAACTAGACCCCATGTTGTATTAGAACTATGTGAACTTTGATTCCCTTTGGTTTACGTAGGCGTCTTGGGTTAATCCCAAGATTCGAGTCCTCCCTTATGTGCATTTATAATATTGTCTTCATATTATATATATATATACTAAATGCATGTCATATTCTTGCATGCTTGTGTTTCGTCCGATATATACATTCGTTCTTCCATAATAATTAGTGATTTGGCAAACATTCATACTATATTTTGAATTAATATTTTTGGTAAAACTCCTAAGGATAAAATCACTATGTCCTTTTCCATAACGCAAGTTAAATGATTCCATTCTTCATCTATATTATGCAGATAAGCACAAACTTCACGGAGTCTAATAAAAGAATATTAACACATGCCCATGAGAGAAAAAAAGGGAAAGATGTTTCCCTAATACCTTCCTATTCCGTAACTTAGTCCCCAAACCTTTGAACTATTTGATTTCACAAGCACCAGTATTATCCTTTGTGTCATTCTCTCGAGGTGGCAACATTTATTTTGCCTATTTTATGTAAAATAGGCCGATAAATGTATCTCTACACAATCTCCCATATTGACAACGATTGAGCACCCCGAGAGAGGTCAAAATACTGCGTGCACGCCAAAGAGAACCCCCATAAAGAAAGAAGATAAAGGAGGAGGAGGCCCCCATTATGGCCACATAGCTATTACAGGTTTTTTAAGCGACTAGCATTGCTCAAATTTTGATGATAGACTTTTCACGAAGAGCCATTGCCAAATTTTTGAGTTAATGAGCATTTTTGAGACTTTTACATTTTTTTATTTTGTATACATTCTATATTTTCAAATTTTCAAATTTTGATGATAATCTTTTCTTGAAGGTGTTGTGGCTTTGTAAAAGCTTGTGATGGTGTATCTATTGCTAGTCGTTTTTACTAACCTTGCTTTTGAGCATTTAGGGAATGAATTTCTACCTTAACAGTTAGGAATAACTCCATGCCACATATAAGAGAAAAAGGGGTATCCCCAGTAGGTGTTCTGATTAAAGTGAGGTAGCATACAGGGCATATGGAATTTGGTCGGCCCAATCTACGTAATTCTCGATCATCTTACTGATGATAGTTTTAAGTCTTTTGTTTGCATCTTCAATAACACCATTGGGTTATGGTCGATAGGGAGGAAATTTGTGTCTCTGAATCCCGTACTCATCCACCAGTTCTATGACCTCGCCTTTGAAGTGGAGTCCATTATCTAATACTAACTCATGGGGAACCCTATGTCGATAAATGATGTTTTTTCTTATTAACTTAGCCACTTTCTTGGCATATCCAGTACTGCGTATGACTCAGCTTCCACCCATTTCATGAAATATTCAATGGAGATCAAGATCAATTCATGCTCATTACAAGCATTTGGGGTGAACTTCCCTACGATGTCTATGCCTCGAGTGAAGAAGGGTTAGGGAAAGGTCATGATGTATAGTTGTTGAGGAGGTAGGTGTTGAAGATTGGCAAACTGCTGGCATTTGAGTCATCTTTGAACTAGGTAGTGCAATATTGAAGCATGGTGGTCCAATAGTACCCTTGACAAATGATCTTTTAGTCAAATAAATGGCTGCTCTTGTGGGGCCTGCATTCCCCATTTTGGATTTTTTGTATCATATCTTCAATATTAGCCCCTGCTATGCTCTATAAATAGGTTCCATCAAAGTTCCTCTTGAAAATTGCTTTATCAAAGATGATATACTGGGCAACTAGTTTGCGAAAGGTCGTACGGTCTTTCTTATCATCACCTTGTAGATATCTACCATGTTTGAAGAGGCACCAAATTTCATAGTACCATAACCCAACCATGTCAGAATCTTCCTCGATAATGAGCTGAATGCCATAGCAATGAGTGGGCATTACCTATTTCGTAACCTGCAAAGGGTTCATTATTATTCACTCAGGTATATTGACAATAGAGGCTAGGGTTACAAGGGCATCGACTGAAATTTTCTTTGCATGAGGCTGGTAGTGGTAGCTGATATCATTGAACTAGAGGCCAGCTCTTCTAGGTAGGCATGAAGGGGTAGGAGCTTCCCGTATTTGATTTTCCAATTTTTAAGGATTTGGCCTTTGATTAGGGAAGAGTCTATGTAGACGTTTAGGTGCTTGATACATTATTTCAGGGAAATATTAAGGCCTACAGTGCATGCCTTATATTCAGTCATGTTGTTGGTGCAAGGGAAGTCTAAATTGATGGCAATGGGGGTATGGGAGTCATTAGGGGTGATCAGGAGTATCCTAATATTGTATCATTTATTATTGGCAGCACCATCAAATAACATATGTCATCTAAGTTCCTATTCAAAGGTGAAGAGGAATTCTTCATCTAAAAATTAAGAGATTCAAACATCAGTTCCTTCCATGGGGTAATCAACAAGGTAGTCGGAGATGGATCTCCCTTTTATAGCTTTTTGTGTGATGTAAATAATGTCAAACTCAGCTTGTAACATTAACCAATAGGCCATTCGACTAGACATAACGAGTTTCTCTAGTAGGTATTTGATGGGTTCCATTCAGGATACTCGTCTGATGGGGAAGGCAAACTTATAGGTCCATAACTTCTGTGTGACTCATACCAGAGCGACATATGATTTCTCCAAAGTAGTGTAGTTGACTTTGTTCCTGACCAATTTTTTACTTGCATAATATATGTATCTTTCCTTGCATGATTCCTCAATGCATTAGGCAAGCAATGTTGTAGTATATGTGATTCTTAAGTACAAAATGAGAGGTAGAGCTAGCTGCGGAGGCATGAGCACCGGATATCGGGTGAGGTATCTCTTAATTTGGGCAAAGGATTTTTGGCATGCTTTGTTCTAGACTTTGGTTAAATACTTTTGAAGGAGTTTGAAAATGGTTTCACAAATAAAGGTCAACTTGTTGATGAAACGACTAATGTATTGTAATTTACCCCGTAATCTCGGGACTTCCTTTTCCATGCTTGGTGGTGCCATATTAAGTATGGCTTTAATCTTGCCAGATTTTACTTGTCTTTTCTTCTCACTGACCATGAATCTTAAGAGTTTTCCTTTATTGATGCTGAAAACACACTTTTATAGGTTCAGTTGTATTTGATATTATCATATCCATTTGAAGAACTTTCAGCCTGTAGGAATGTGACCTTATCGAGTCTTATACTTAAGGATCATGTCATCGATATATATTTTGACCTACTTTTGAATAAGGTCATGCATAATGGTTTTGTCCACCTTTGGTAGGTAGCCTTGGCGTTCTTGAGTCAAAATGACATGACATTATAGCAGAATGTTTCCCATGGGGATGGTGAAGGTAGTTTTTTCTTGATGGTCAAGGTGTATCTTGATCTGGTTATATCCAACAAATCCATCGACAAGCAATTTGGAGGTGTGGGTAGGTTTATTGTCCATGATCATTTTTATGTTGGGTAATGGGTAATCTTCTTTTGAGGATTCTTTATTCAAATCCTAATAGCAGATGCACATGCAGACCTTTTCTCCCGACTTTTGCACGAGGAAAATATTAGCAAGCCATGTTGGGTATTCGACCATGCGAATAAATCCCACATTTAAATGTTTGACCACTTCCTCTTTGACCTTGAACGACCATTCGGTATAATTTTTTTTTTAATTTTTGTTTGACTAGCTTACATTTTGGGAATGTCAGGATCTCATGCTGAGCTATTTACGGGTTCATGTTGGGTATGTCATCATAGGATCATGAAAATACCTCTATGAATTCTTTGAGTAATTCTTCAAACTGCGTACGCTTATGATCTTTAAAGGTGGACCCTATCCTAACTCGCGTTGATGGCTACTAGAACTGAGATTAATAACAATAGTATCATCACCATTAGTTTGAATGCATTTATACATTTTTTTATTTTCCTTATTAAGATCAGTAAAAAAATATTCATTTACGAAGTCATCATCGTCAAGAGTTGGATTAGAATTAACACAATTAATACAAGTCATATCATGATACTCAAAATCCTCATTTATTTCATTTTCAGGAAAAACAATATTGAGAACCTCATCAAAAGAGGTCTCGATTACATTCGTATTAGGAAAAGGAAAAAGAAAAATAGGTAAAGAGACTTAAATAGGTTAAATAATAGGGTTGGGTTGAATTTGAGTAGGTTGGACTTGTATGTCATTCTAGTTGAGGAGAGGAATATTAGCAGTCATGATCTGAGTAGACGGGTGTAATGAAGCGACATCTGAGCTAATCATGTCGAGACCCAATCCTAGTGTGTAGTCGAAGGATTCTTCGAAGTCACTTTCCTCAGAGTCTTTGGAAATTGGCATTATTTCTCAACAAGAGGTTTCATTTCATGTTTGCAATCTTTAGCCCAAGGGTTACTGTCTTAAAAGAAGAGTTCCAGTCCCAGTTTCATCGTTTTATCAATATGGTCATACCATAGTTCAGGGAATCCACAGAAGGGAAAGTGTTCACCCTCCTTGATAAAACTTTTTTTCAAAGAATCTCCTCAAATAGTCTTTTTATCTTCCAAGATTCCTTTTGCTCTCGATCGATGGAGTTCTTTGAGTTCATCCAGTGAAGGTTGATAACCTAGGCTATGTGGGGGAATGACCTCTTTCAGGATAATAGGCTTAAGGATTCCTTGTTAGTGTCATCCTAACCCCATTTCGGACATGAAGTGAATGCTCTTAAACTTCTGGACCACATTGACATTTCCATAAGGATTGAGTTTTGAACAGACTCGATCTTTTAGGTTGTCCCCTTTCGGGATAGAGAATGGGTCGATCTTGAAACAGGATAAAAATGTATCATTGGTCCCATGCTAGATCTACAGCGCTGGCATTATTAGTACTGCCGTCATCCCTTAAAATGGTGATAACCTAACTTTTCGTAAAAAACTTCAATTTTTAATGAAGGGAAGAGGACACTCCTCGAATGCTATAAAGCTAAGGACGTCCAATGCCTGGATTGGAGATTGCAAGTACGTCGATGACTTGGAACTCAGTAATAGGATTGATAAGGCCAACCCCTAGTGTTTATTTTATATACCACATTTTTTCTTGATGAGTATTATCATAAGCACGCACGGTGGGAAAGGCGGGAGTGAGATCATAACTTTTAGTCCCAAGAAATTGAAGGTTCTAAGAGGATATAGATTTAAAGCAGATCCATTGGCGATAAATGATAGTGTGACTGTCTTTCCCAAGATTTGTGTAGAGATGTTGATGGTGTAATTGTAATTAGGGCCAAACAACGGTATATCTTCTTAAAAAAGAGGAGTGTAGAAGAGGTTAGGGCCCAACTATATTTGTGGCTTCTTTAGGAGTAGTTAAAGGACGGACTGTGGATTACATGATGAGTTTTATCAAGGGATTTTGATGCAATTTAGAGGACATGAAAACCCCCCGTAGGGTGATAGGGTCTTCTTGAGTTGATAAAGGACTTTGCTGCCTTAGATGATCATTTTAAGCATGGGAGGTTCTTCAGCAACTTCATTTCCTTTATTTACCCCAGTGATTGAGGATTTGGATCTTTTTAGTATCCCTGACATAGTCATATGGTTCACAGAATTGGAAAAGAATAAGAACCCCATGGATTCTTCTACCTTGGGTTGAATGGACACCTTATCGATTTCCCCTAATAAATGTTCAAAGGATATCATTCTACACAGGTTGGCTACCAGACTAATTTTTCCCAGGCTTAGTTCATCACCCGAGTTATCAAAATCATCCTCCCATCTGGTGGTTACTATGTCTCTTGCCAAGAGTAATAAATACATTTGACCACCTCAATGTCTTCATCATATAAATCTTCCCACTCAACGGGCAAATGTGGGAGTGAAGGGACCAACCATCCCTAAAGCTTCAAAGCGATGAGAAATTCAGAGATGCTACGAATTTTACTTGTCTATCAAAACATATCGATCATATTCTGTACCATATCATCTAGACATAAATCTTCAATAGGTACTACCCATTCGTCTGATTCTCGAGGCGACTTTCGAGCTTTCATGAACAAGTCATTGAACTTCTGACGATCAATAGACATTTAGGTGGGAAATTGTATCACAAACTCTAACAGTTGATCTATCACAGTAGGTAACTCCATTCCTCCCCCTCATTCCAGGTCCGCCGTGTAGGCCCTTGTAACGAGTGTCAAATCTTGATCGATAAATTAGGTAGGCTGTAAAAGAAAGGCTGGGCCAACCTTGAGCGATTTGGGTGAGACTGTAGGGATGATGGGTATTTTCCTGGGCACGATTTGAGTAGATGTGTCAAATTATGTGTTATTTTCTAGGAAGACGACATTTGTATGTGTTGTAAGTGGGTTATGAGGGCTATTGGGCTTATGATTAGATGGTGAGGCCATGATACCCCAGTCAATTAGGCCTTGGACCACATTTATAAGGTGGAAGCATTAGTCGGTGGTATGACCTTCAGATTTATGGAAATCACAATGGCCGTTAGATTTGATGTTTTTAGGAATGGATTTGGTAATGCACGGGCATCCAAGGGTTTGATGAGATTTCGTCTTATCATAGCTTAGTAGATTTAGATAGGGGAGCATGGAGCTCGGTGTATTCTTTCTTGGCAGGATCAGGGTGACTTTTCGATACCCAAGAGGTAGGAGTCTATGAAATATTGTTGATGGTTGAGACGATATCACTGGAAGGATAATAATATGTTCGGGGAATGAATTGTTCGGTCACCTTATTCGGTTTAGACTCTATTTCGGTGAAACCTTCCTCAAGTTTTACACAAGCCTCTTAAACGGCTCGAAAGTGTGTGTAATATTGTACTACCATGGATGCTCGGATATGAGGGAAAACATTCTTCTTCATAAGAATAACTTGTTCCTCCTCTGAGGGCCTGTTGCTTATAGTGGCAGCTTTCTTTCTCCATCTTTAGATAAAGCTACTCACTCATTCCCCAATATTCTGTTTGAGCAACTCTTGATCTTTGCACATGACCTCTAACTCTTCATTATTCTTCTATTGAGATATGAATTCGCAAGCGACATCCTCTCAACTATGGATCCATGATTCTTCAAGGGAATCATCAGATGGAGCTTTCTCTCAAGGTCTGGTGTAACGTCTAGGCCATTATATCTTCGGAGGCACCAAGGAGGGTCACAGCTCGGTGATATCTTCAAAGGTGAACGATTGGGGGTCCTCTTACCTCTAACTTCTCAATTTATGGCATCTTGAACTTCTCTGGAAGTTTATCTCTAGGATAGGGAGACATATGGGTGTAGTCCATATAGTTTTGGGATATGTTGACTTTGTCAAAATTCTGTGATAGCAGTTTTAGGTCTTCCTTGATCTTATTTAGTTCCTCGTCGTTGGATCGATGGGTATTGGCAGATTATCCCCTAGCTGAGCAAGGTTTGAAATTGTGAGTTGAGAAGGTGGTGTTCCATTGGTAGGTGGGGAACATGAAACATGTTGATACTCTTCTAGGACCCAAATAGGCTCAGGAGAGGGAGGACCCATATTAAGAGGGAAGAGGACCTCGGGTTCTTCGGGAATCTGGGCCAAGTGTCGTTGTATTTCTTTGACCTCGATTTTAAGGTTTTCAATCCTGGCACTTGTTGTGCCAGGATTGCCATCAGATTGGGTTGTACATTCGGTCTAGGTCAGTGTTATCCATGAAGAGATTGTGAAGGTATATTCCAAACTCAAACGAAGCAGCAGAAGATGCGATGAAGCTTCGGGGCTATTTGACGAAAGACCAAAGCCAATAAGGAGCCAGTACAAAATTGAGTAAGCGATTGACCTGAGAGGTAAAACGGTTCGAATTTATTTTTGAAGTGAATTGGGAGAAAGTTTTTGGTAAAAAAGTGGTAAAAAAGTTTTTGCTATTTTATTTCTTTTAAAGGAGGGAAAAGGAGAGGAATCTCATCATCATCATCATCATCATCATCATCATCATCATCATCATCATCATCATCATCATCATCATCATTATTATTATTATTATTATTATTATTATTATTATTATTATTATTATTATTATTATTATTATTATTATTATTATTATTATTATTATTATTATTATTATTATTATTATTATTTTTATCATTATCATTATTATTATTATTATTGTTATTATTATTATTTTATGTTCACTTGTATTAGGTTTGACGCCTCTATGAGGTTTATGCAATTGTTCGGCAAGTGGAAGGGTTCCCCCCTTTGGCATGACTTCCACGATATACTTCTTGCCTATAAGGGTAATCATTCATCGGTGTGTGTGGACAAGCCATTTGATATACTTGAGTGTACATGAATTGCCTCATGATATACCTTGTGGGGACGGTATGTGTGAGAGAGAATTAGATATAGTCTACGTACGTGAACGAGGTCCCTGATATATGCCTACCGTCAGGGCAACCATTCGATATACGTCGAAGGTACCAGGTCAATGGAACATGAGAGTCAAATTGCTTATGCTAACTGCACCCTGTAGAACCAACACCCATCATAAAGTGACCCCCAATAGGGGATAAAATTTTGGTCGATATTTCCATTCTTTTGGTGATCTAGTGTGAAAAATGCATGATTCTTAATTAGTATATTTTGGAGAGAGATTATTTTTTATTTGCATAATGAGTAAAGGGAGTATTACACTAATGGGGGGGGGGGGGGGGCATGTACTGCGTCATGAAAAGTAAATTTAGCATGAAGATTATACAAGTGAGTGTGTGGTAATGATCCTATATATGGATCGACTACAAGTGGTGTGTTATGTGTGTAAGTGAGTATGGAGATATATATATATATATATATATATATATATATATATATATATATATATATATATATAAGTGTGAGAAGTGTGGGTGTGTGCCAGTGAAGCCAAAGCATGGATAATCTAAGTGGTGAGTGGACTACGTGAGTAAAAGTGAATCTATATACAAATGTAAGTGTGTGAAGTGTACATGGAGAATATATACAAGTGTGTGAAGCATATGCGTGAGTGAAAAGTGATATATACATGATAAGGAAAAATGATATGCATAAGCATGAGGTATATATTCACAAAAACTAAATAGAGGAGTAAAAGGAAACATATAGGTAAGTGCATATGAACACATGCAGAAAAGGATAACACCCCTGTATAAATAGAGTCTAGGCCTCTTAAAATAACTTCCACAGTATATTCCACTGTGTGTCCATCCCTAAGCCCCCCTTTTTCTCTTTCTAGGTTACCTTCGGCGCACGCGAGACTGCGCCCTTTCTCGGGGTGGTCAACCATCGTTAATGTGGGGTAATGTGTAGAGATAGAGTCATCAGCCTATCATGCACAAAAAGTGAAAAAAAAATGTCGTCGTCTCGAGATAACGACATCAAGGACAATGCTGATGCTTGTGAAACCAAGTAGTTCAAAGTTTCGAGGACTAAGTTATAGAATGGGAAGCTGTTAGGCACCCATCCCTCACTTTGGATCTCTTATGGTCATGTGTTAATCTTCTCCTTCTAGACTCCTTCAAGTGTGTGCTTATGTACATAATATAAATTAAGAATGGAATCATTCAACTCGCGTCATGGAAAAGGACATAGTGAATTCATCCTTAGGAGTGTTCTCAAAAATAATAATCCAAAATATGATATGAGTATTTGTCAAATCACAAGTCATTATGGAAGAATGAATGTATATATCGAAAAAACCCAAGCATGTAAGAATATAACATTTATTGAGAACATATATATGAAAAATATATTATAAACGTTGTAATACTCCGTCCCATAAATAAATATATTTTATATAAATTAGGTATTTTATTCGGGAAAAACTAATGGAGAAACAAATGCATAAGGAAATAGGCCAAATTGTACAAAAGGTGACATGTCTCAATTAGGGATTAAAAGGGAAACTTTACGCTGCATGCCCTATATGGATGAACATTCATGATTCAATTAGTTAGTACATATATATTGATAAAATAGGACACATTATATTGAATAAACGCGTGACTCACGACTATAAGGAAAGATAAATGAAATGTTGTCAACATGCGACACAATAATTGAAACTTTACGTGGTTTTTCTAGAGCTCCTCTTTGCCTATAAAAATACAACAACTACATTTATTGGACCCTAAAAATATATATCAAAATATTATGGGGTCGAATTAAAAAAAATATTTTTTCCACCAAGCTCGGTCAACCGGTTGTCCCTGGCCAGTCGACCGCGCCTAGTAGGTAAGGCAATGTTTGTTTCTCAATTTTTTTGTTCTCCTATTCTTAGCCATTGATCTATATGAGTTATCGATTGTTGGGAGGATTTTAACTTAGATTATATCCAAAGTTTCCATTTTAGTAATGGTTGGGTCTTCCATTTTCGGTATGGGAGAGTGGGAGTTGATTTAAAAATGCATAAGAGAGGTGGGTTTATCTCACTTCCTCCATCCCACCTCTAACATCTCTCTAAAAACATTGAGCTCCCATGGATAACACCTTTCTGCCCCATACCTTTGCCACACATCACCACCACTTCCAAAGCCCACAACTATGTCTTCTAGAGGTGTTCCACCCCATACATCAACATAGAAACCCTATGAGACCTTGGGCAGGTATTATGGATGGTGTTATTGATGTTTTAATTGGTGTTATAAGAGGGTATTATCAGGATGAAGATGAAATTTTGTGGGTATTTGTGTGGAGCATTCTTGGAGTGACAATGTACACAAGTTTGAGAGGACTTTTAGAGACTCCATTGAGTCCACCTTTGGAGGTGGGAGGTCCTCCATATTTTTCACCATCTCCACCATTGTTAGATCTCATTAAGGTATGTAAACTAACCTTGATTTATGTTTGTTAGTATAGTATAAATTAAGCAGGTTTAGTGGCATATTTAGACTAAATATATTTAGGAGTGAAGTTAGTTTACATTTAAGCGTTGGTAAGTAAGAATCTTATCATTTGTATGAGAATAGGTTTCAAAAAGGATGACTTATAATCGGTTAGATGTTTAGAAATATCCCGAATATATGTCTTAAACATTTATTGTAAGAAAATATGTTATAATCATGTTTAAAGGGAAATAACGTGATTTTAGGCAATAAAAATTTATTTGTCTTGTTTGAGTCATTTTTTGAGATTAAATGATAATTTCTAGAATGAATAATTGGAGATGAATAAAAAGGGGAAACTTACACTTAATAAGTATATTAAAGTGTGTGAAACTCATTTAGAAACTGAAGTGGGCTAAATGTTGAAATGTATGAAAAGTAAGGTTATACATGAATGGTAGTATAAAAGCTGATAATGAAAGATAAAGTGTTCAAATGTGTGAATAGTTGTAAAGTGGGTGTCAAGATGCCAATTTTCATAAATAAAGCATGTATTTCAAGTGTTGTGAAAATGGGACTTTAATATGTAGAAAAGGATGATTTTATGTATTAAAGATGTTAAAGTGGTAAGTAAGAAAGTGGGGTTAATTATGGTATTGAAAAAGTGTTAAGATGGTTAAACATTTTTTAAAATGTTAAGCGGGAGCTTAATAACCATTTATGAAAAATTACGCTTGAAAAAGACCAAATAGTAAGTTTTGGCAAATGAAGGGTAAATTGGTAATTTGCTAGAAATGGATATTTTTTTGGTATAACAATATCACATAATGGTTTTACACTAGTGTGGGTTGAATAATAAATTAAGACCTAAAATATGGATGATTTCGGTATATAATTCATGTGTGGGTGAGTAAGGGACTTAAAGAAGAAAGAAATAATTTTCCAAGTGTTAATGGAAAAACGGACGGTTATGTTCGGGCTATTGACTTCGTCCGGTAAAATGGGAATAATGTGGATAGTTGTTAAATGTTAAAACACATAACAAAACTTGGATGACACTGGGATAAAGTAAGAAGGGCCCGAAACCCTTGGGTGAAAATCCCTCAATCACTGGCCAGAGCATACAGTGCGCAAAGCCATCGTTGTGGAGCGCGTATTAGTATGCGGTATAGGAAGATTTCGAGAAAAGATAAAGGATATATAGAACATATCATGAAACTAATTGTGTGGTAATATGTATTAATACAAGCTAACTCGAATGAATGTAATAAATGTTCTAGTAAAGGTGTAATGGACAAGTAATGCATAAATCTATTAACGAAAAAGGGTTAAATGAAGTGGATAAATGAGTGGTAAAGTAACCTAAATGGTTAAACCATACTTAACACAAAAATGTAGATATATGTATTTTTCAAACGGTATACGTATGTAGATATATACATTTTCTCATGCATTTTTGTTGCGTGTGAGTATTTCTTTTCGCCGGTCGTTTCTATACTACTTGTACAAATCCCCACTGGACATAGACTCACATTCCCACTTACTTACGGAATGTTGGGAGAAATTTTGTATTTTGAGGGCCTTATACAGGTAAGTATACTCTATTTATGTTTATGTTAGTAGCTCGGTTTACTTGGACTTTGGGGTGCTCCCCATGGGTCCTTGACGTAGTTTAAATTGGAATTAAAATCTCATGCTAACAAGTGAAATGCTAATCAAAATAAAATTGGACAAGAAACATTATTTAGTTTGTCTCATTGCGCTTCATACCTAACGCTCGGGTCGCACTGGGTTAACTCATGGGTAACCCATAAATTTGGGTCGGGGCATAGCAATTGGTATCAAAGATCTAGGTTCAAGGTTCCTTTAGGGTATGACGTGGCGAGATCGGTATTAGATCTTTCAATGTCGATGTTGGTTTGGGCCAGTCACGCTAGTTTGGTGATGGTTATAGTTCGTGCCCTCGATCCTAAGGTCAAAGAGGTTAGCATGACAAATACATTAGTGACAAATGTCATACGATCAAGTTAATTGCTATAAGTTGATTCCTCATTTCTAATTTAGTATGACGATAATTTACGGATGTCCATGTAAGCCAAAAGGTGGTGACACCATGGGTCACAGTGTGAGGTTTTTGTGTTCCAACTTTGTTGACATGGAGACTTTTGAGATATTGATAGAATGAGATGACACCCATTGGGAAAGTGGCACCAAACTGTACATAATCAACGGTATGGATTGATTGTTATAGCGTTGTAACTGTGTAATGGGAAATCGTGGTTTAGATTATGTAGTCTTAGATGTTACACGTGTGAGAGGTCAATGCCAATGTGATATTTAGGCAAAATTCGATCCCTGGGGTAATATCGTGGTTGATGGGAAATTTGGTGAGAATGTAAATTTGTGTAAGCCAACATTTAGGGATATGCACCTTCAGCATTAGTTAAGTATGATTATATCCTTGTGGGTGAGCGCCTAAGTGGTTGTTAGTTGATGAATATACCTTGTAAGCCTTGATTAGAGTTATAGGCCATTTGCAGCAATCACGTAACCAACAATGCCGAGTTGTAGTGACAAGGTGGTGAACCTTTGGTAACCCATCGGAGTAGTGATTGATACAATAATGCAACATTTGATGAATATAATATTTAGTGACACCAATAGTACACACTTGTGGGATGAACGGATTATGCACCGTGTCATATGTTACACCAAAAGACCTGAGTAGTAATAATAACGTCGTGTAGTATTCTATGCAACTTAGCTGAGAACATTCTGAATTCTCCAATTGAAATTAAGTGACTAGGTAATGAGTTTATAGGAGTTAGTCCCGTGGTTAGAACGTATTAGGTCCATTGGTTGCGGGATTGAATTTACTATGTCTTGATTTATGTACCTTAACTATGATATGGGTTTAGACGATCTTGAGGATTGAGGAAACTTATAAGTGAAACTAGATAATTGTGGTGACTTAGTAGCCGGTGAATGCGTTGTGAGGTTTTAAAATGGTACCCTTTGCAGCCTCATTAGGGTGAGCCTCATCTTAGTTAATACCCAACATCCGTTGTCCTACCAATACTTTGATGTTGTAAATTTATAGTTTAGTGACTATAGTATGGCATTGAGAAATAGGATCCCTTATGGCGTTCGTATGCATAGGCCTTGGTGTTTATAGGTAATATCCGACGTCCTGGATTCCACCAAAATATATAGTTGTGTTAGGTGGAAATTTAACACATAGTATGATGATTCCATAGTGAGGTAGTTAGTTGTCGCGGTTAAACGCTCATTGAGAATTAGATAATGTGGGCTAGTGAGATCGACTTCAGGATTGTGACAAACATAGGCATGTGAAATTGTATTGAGATTACTTGGAGATGTATACCAAGGATTATCTAGTGTTTAAGGTTATGTACCATGTATTATAATGACAATAATGTCTCTCCTCACAACCCTTGGGAATCATTGATACATCGAGGTTATGTTGTGATATACATTCGTATTGGTAGACCACAGGATGCGTAGCATAGTTCATGATATGACTTACGATTTCTCGTAATGGATGTGTAAGTTGTTAGAAATATAATTAAGTTTGGTATCATCACCCATAACGCATATGGGAATCATTGTCGTATTGGAGCTTTCATAGTTACCCAAAATCATTGATGATTGTAGTAGGTTTGGGTCACGTTGATTTATAGGATCACTTGAAGTTAGTGCCACAGTCGTTGTTTATAATCATGTGCTATGATATGACCTTCAAGGATAATGTCAAAAATAGATTTATCAATGCTAGGTGGTACACTTGGGAGACTTAGAATACGGTGAGGTTCAATCTAGCTTCTATAAATGTCGCTCGGGATGAAGTGTTATGCATAATTATAGCACCTACGTGTGCTACATGTATAGTTAGTAATGACTCTATTGAGGGAAAATCATTAGGCATGAGTGATGATTGAAAGATGGGATGCCACTAGAATAATTATGATTTTGAATCATGTAGGAAGTGCTAAGGTTGGTGATAACGGTTCATGAGTTCGATGATTAAGACTATATGAACGTTATGTTTCACTTCATGAGAGTTATCTCAAAATATTGGGTTATTTATTACGCATTGAAACTATGGGGGGCTAGGTATGATAGGTCAGTGACTAACGATGATCATTGAAGTAATGAAATTTCATTGGGTTTAAGTGGTTGTGCTAGCTAGTGATAGTTATGTAGCATCGGTCCTAAGGAGGGAAGCCTAGAATTTTAGCTACTCGACGAAATTAGTTTTGTATCCCATTCATCCGGCATGGATGGGTGATTCATGGCTAGAACTCGTTAGGGTTATTGGTCCAAGCTAAGGTATGTGGCAAGGCTAAGACTTTAGAATATATCGGTTATGAGTTATATACTTCCAAGGTACATCGTAGTTGTACGTCGTGTGGCGCGATTCATGTCAGAATCTGATTGTTTTCCATTTGGCGTAGCAGTAACCATTGTGTTTGTTGTGTAGTTCTTGATCCCCATTAAGGGAAATTGGCGACTAGTTCTGAATCGAGTGTAATGCTACATAAGCTCAGTTGTGATGCGGGTTAGGTCGATTTTGGCTGATGCGTCGTGACTTATGAGTGCACATTTCTTTGAAAACACCTTTGTTCTACATTAGTTGTGTATATGCATGGTCTCTCATCGTTTCATGTAGTTGCATATGTTACTTGATTGTTTAGGTTAACATGCTTGTTAGTTAGTTGGTGTAACTAGTGCGACTGGGTCATGTGTCCCGAGGTTGTGAATTGAGAATATTATGAATATTGGAATTTGATAAGACATTAGATGATAGTGTTGCACTTGGTTCAGAATTGTACGAATTCAGGATGTGATCACTCATACGTGTTTGCATTGTGATACCTAGGATGAATTTAGGTTAGTATAAGGATCTCGTAGAAGATATCGGTCAGGTCGACCTATGGGGTGATGTGACTGTCTTAGGAATCATTGATGAGTATAATGAAAATTGTTGAGATTGTCTCAACTTGGGACAGGCATGGACAAAGTTGTTTGAGAAAACGTAAGTTTTAAACCCTAACGTAGAGAAGATCCTCGATAATAAGTTCATTGGTGATGGTACCATGTTTGATGAATATTGAACATCTCGAGGTTTTGTTAAGTCGACTTATTAGGCATCCTCGATAATTTTGATAAGAACTTAGGGTTTGTTGTGAGTGAGATAATAATGATTATTGATGATATTGATTCCTTTGGGTTTAGACCACAACGTTGAGAACACCCTAGGATTGGAAACTAGTTCAAGGTAATTGGGTCCTAAAGTTGAGGGCTAAGAATTTCGAGGATGAAATTCCCTAAGGAGGGAAGTTTGTAATAACCCGCCCTAGAAATAAATATATTTTATATAAATTAGGTATTTTATTGGGGAAAAAATATTGGGGAAACAAAATCATATGGAAATTGGCCAAATTGTACAAAAGGTGACGCGTCGCACGTAGGGATTAAAAAGGAAAAATTTACGTTGCATGGCCTACATGGATGAACATTTGTGATTCAATTAGTTAGTAAATATATATTGATAAAATATGATGAATTATAATGAAGAAACATGTGACCCATGACTACGATAAAGGATAAACAAAAATGTTGTCATCACACGACACATGAATTGAAACTTTATGCGATTTTTCTAGAGCTCCCCTTTGTCTATAAATATATAACAACCACATTTATTGGACCCTAAAATATATATCAAAATAACATGGGGTTTAATTAGAAAAAAAAGGATCTTTTTTCCACCAAGGCCGGTCGACCGGGGGTCCTTAGCCAGTAGACCACGCCTAGCAGGTAAGGCAGCGTATGTTTCTTTTTTATTTGTTGTACAATTTTTAACCATTGATCTATATGAGTTGTCGATTGTTGGGAGGATTTAACTTAGATTATATCCAAAGTTTCCATTTTGGGAAGGACTATGGTCTTCCATTTTGTATATGGGATAGTGGGAGATGATTTAAAAACGAGTAAGAGAGGTGGGTTTATCCCACTTCTTTGATCAGATCTCTAACCTCTCTCTAAAAACTTTGAGCTCCCATGGATAACACCTTTCTTCCCCAGAACTTTCCACACACCCCCACCACTTCCAAATCCCACCACCATATCTTCTAGAGGTGTTCCACCTCACACTTAAACATAAAAAACCTAGGTTACCTTGGAGAGGTATTATCGATGGGGTTCTTGATGTTTTAATGGGTGTTTAAAGAGGGTATTATGAGGATGAAGAGGCAATTTTTTGGGGCTTTGTGTGGAGCATTCTTGGAGTGAGAATGGAGACAAGTTTGAGAGGGCTTTTAGAGACCCCCTTGAGGCTACCTTTGGAGGTGGGGGTCCTCCATCTTTTTCACCATCTCCACCATTGTTAGAGCTTATTGAGTTGGGTAAACTAACCTTTATTTATGTTTGTTAGTATAGTCTAAATTAAGCATGTTTACTGACATATATTAGACTAAATATTTGTAGGAATGAAGTTAGTTTGCGTTTAAGTGTTGGTTAGTAAACATCTTATCATTTGTATGAAAATGGGTTTCAAAAGGATGATTTAAAATGGGGTTCAAGTGTAGAAATTTTCAGAATATATGTCTTAAACATTTATTGTAAGAAAATGTGTTATAATGATGTTTAAGGGGAGAGAATGTTATTTTAGGCAATACAAATGTATTTGTCTTATTTGAGTCATTTTGTGAGATTAAAAGATGATTTCCTACATGAATAATTGGAGATAAATAAAAAGGGGAACCTACACTTAATAAGTATATTAAAGTGTGTGAAACTCATTTTGAAAGTGAAGTGGGTTAAATGTTGAAATGTATGAAAAGTAAGGTTATATATGAATGGTGGTATAAAAGTTGATAATGAAAGATAAAGGGTTCAAATGTGTGAATAGTAGTAAAGTGGATGTCAAGATGCCAATTTTCGTAAATAAAGTGTGTAGTTCAAGTGTTGAGAAAATGGGACTTTAATGTGTACAAATATGTGATTTTATGTATTAAAGATGCTAAAGAAGTAAGTAAGAAAGTGGGGTTAATTATGGTATTGAACAAGTGTTAAGATGGTTAAAATGTGTTTAAAAAGTTAAGTGGGAACTTAATAACCATTTTAGGAAATTAACACTTGAAAATGACCAAATAGTAAGTTTTGGCAAATGAAGCATAAATTGGTAATTTACTTGAAATGCATATTTTTATGGTACAAAAATATCAACGAATGGATTTACACTAGTCTGGGATGAATATTAAATTAATTCCTAAAATTGGAAGATTTTGGTTTTAAATTAATGTGTGGGTGAATAAGGGACTTAAAGTAGAAATAAATCATTTTCCAAGTGTTAAGGGAAAAACGGACGGTTAAGTCCGGGCTATTGACTTCGGTCGGTAAAAGGTGAATAATGTGGACAGTTGTTAAATGTTAAAATACATAACAGAACTTGGATGACACTGGGATAATGTAAAAAGGGACTAGAACCCTTGGGTGAAAATCCCTAAATCACTAACCAGAGCATACGATGCACAAATTCGTCGATGTGGAGCCCGTGTAAGTATGCGGCATAGGAAGATTCCGAGAAAAGATAAAGGAAATATGGAAAATATCATGAAATGGGTTATGGGGTTATATGTGTTAATACAACCTAACTCTAATGAATGTAATAAATATTTCGGTAAAGGTGAAATGGACAAGTAAATGCGTAAATCTATTAATGTCCATTAATGAATGGAAAGGGGTTAAAGGAAGTGGATAAATGGGTGGTAAAGCAACCTAAATGGTTAAACCCATAATTGATACAAGAATGTGTTGTAAAAGGAATTTTCAAAGGTTAAATAAGTATTTTCTAACATAGTGAATGTGTGTGTTAAAATTGGGATTTTCAATGAAAATACTAGAGTAAGTTTAAATGAATGAAAGGTTTAATTCTAGTAAAGGAATGAGTATGAATAAATCAAGTGTAATTTTCTCAGGTGTTGAATTGAGTGCGTTAAATAAAGTGAGAATGCTAAGTATGAATAATGAAAGCCTTAATAAGGTTAAGGTCAATAAATCTGGGTAAGTAAGGTTTTCGAAAATAAAATGGTTAATGCATTGACATATGTATTTTTCAAAGGGTATGCGCATGGACATATATACATATTTTGGTATGCATGTTGTTGTAGCGTGTGAGTATTCCTTTCCTCCGATCATTTCTATACTGCTTATATTAATGCCACTGGTTATAGGCTCACATCCCCACTTTATTATGGCTGGTTGGGAGCAGTGTCATAATTTGAGGGAGTTATACAGGTCAGAATTTATGTTCACGTTAGTAGCTCTGTTTACTTGGGCTTTGGTGTGATCCCCAAGGGTCCCTCACGTAGTTTAACTTGAAATTGAAATCGCATGCTAACAAGTGAAATTTTAAGTAAAATAAAATTGGACTAGAAACATTATTTAGTTTTTCTTATTGCACTTCACACCTAACACTCAGGTCGAACCGGATTGACTCATGGGTAACGCATAAATCTAGGTCGGGGTGTTACAAACGCTCATAAAGGATTAATCTTGGGATTAACCCAATATTCCCATATAGCCCATGCAGAATCAAAGACCACGTAGTTGAATATAATATAGGGTGGGGTATAATCAATAAATCCAAACGGGGAATTTTTCTTATGTATGTGTGTAGAGAAAATGTGTTTTAAGAGTGAGTATATGAGATGAGAATCCTTCTTTTGGAATTTATAGATCAACACTCTTTTTCCTATTTTTATTTTTTTATGAAAATAGTGTATATGAAAATACTACTAATAAAGGTTTGAGATTAATATATGTGACGTAATGAAATAAAGTGCTAAAATTGAAATAAAGTAACTAATAATAAAATAAGAGAATTAGAGAAAAGGATAGAGAATTGGACCTCCTTTTGAATGCTTGATGTTGATCTTAAATGTAGATATGTTGATCTTACAAGGGGATGAAAATGGTATGAAAATATGGGGGATTCTCTAAATGAAGTAAGAAAGTGATGGAATGGAATGTGGGAAATGGGTGTTTTAGGAAGGGAACAACTCTAAATTCGAGAGAATGTTCTCTGAATTTCTAAGAGGTATTTTCATGGGTTCCTTTCAATGTGAGGTTATAGCTTCTATTTATATGTCCAAGAGGATTACCAATTGGTAAGTGCCTAGACCTGCCCATCAGCACAACACGTCAGGCACACTACCAATAAATAGGGTATTGAGGGTGCCATTCGGCAATATGGGACATGTTTTTCTAAAAAATGGTCTTAAATTTAATCTATAAGTTAGAATCCTGAACGGGGAAGACCGTTAGAAAGGGTATTCAGAGCCCTCAAATAATCCATGAACCATCCAGGAGTTGACCCGGTCAAACCAAGCCTGGAAACGCCAATCGATCATTAGACATGAATTTTTTAGACGAAACGGATCATTCGTCCCTACCATAAGGCCGATTCATGCACGAGATGAACCGTTGGAGAGGTCATTTAGTGCCTTTTAATATTTTATGCACCTTCATTCGGTTAAGAGTGTTGACCAAGGTAAAATGGGGCTCAGAAGCGCCTGGTGAACCTTCGAAGTAAAATGAGTTGTCCGTACCATAAGGTTGATTCTATCATAGGATGAAACGTCAAAAAGGGAATTCAGTAAGATTTCGTTCCAGTTTTCTCAAGATCGTGAGTTGACAGGAGTCAAACGTGGCCCGGGAGCAGCCGATGGCTTCTAGATCAGTTTTTAGAATATATCGGATCGATCGTTCGAACCATAAGGCCAATTTGCACATGGGGAGGACTGTTGGAAAGTGTATCCAAGTCCTTTCGAAGGTTTAATGAGATTTTTCTCAGGCAAGAGAGTTGACTAGAGTGAAATAAGGCCCGTGAGTGCCCATTTATCTATAGATTAGTACTTGGAGCATCACTCATGACTTATGGTTGATGTATGAGTGCTAGGGTCCTAAGGATATTCTTAGTGTGGTCCTAAGATGGGGTGTCTATAGAACTATTGAAGACTTATACATTCATTTATGGTGATTTAAACACCAATTGTTTGTAATAATTAAATAAAAAAATACAAACCAGGGAAAGAGGACAAAATAGGGAGAGCGCATAATTGGAGTGGATTAGGAGACCCTCCATTTTTGGTCTGTATGACTCCTAGAGACAACTGAAGTTAGGCAAACTTCCCCCCGATTGACTTAACTAGGTCTTCACCTTATGTGTGCAAAAGTCGTAGGAGGTACATTTCATCATCACTCGCACATCTCCAGTTAGCAAGTCCATTTATTGTTTGACTATTTTTTCCCATGTGACTTTATTTATGCATAGTCTTACTTTGAATGTTTAATGAATTAATTGAACTTAAGGCCTATACCCGGTCATTGAAATGAGAAGCGATGTCATCACCCGACTCAATCATTTATCCTTTTTATCCAACCCCATCTATCACTAAATTTAAAATCAATCAACTAGCTAGCCCAATAGGATACAGTGTTCATAGAACCTTTTTTGAACAATTAACTTGTAGGATAAACAATATATTCCTCTCCACTCGGTAAATCCTCAATCTATTCTCTTTGAGGTAGGCTAGTGCCCTGGGAAACTAGTTTTAAGTGAAGCCGTCAAGTAAAATGAGTTTTTATCGTCCCCAACATTGTACATCCTGACCGTTTCATCACAGTAGCTTTGTGGGGAAACTAAGTGGCAAGCCTCCAGTTGTCTTGTGAAGTAAGTAGGGATACGCATTTCTCAAAGGCGAAGTATAAAACTTTATGCCTTTCTTTCCCCCGAATTAAATAAAATTTGATCGTCCCATTACTTAATTGAAGAGAAAAATTGGATACGTGCTAGTTAGGGTTTATCCTTTACTTGTGTATGTCTAATTCAAATTCTTTGGTAATCAGTTTTATGTGCTCCGTCGTTGTGTGTTTCAAAATGAGTTCATTTTTATCCATTTTCAAAAATCCAAAAATATTTTTCATTCTTTTCTTATGTTCAAAAATCCCAAAATTTTCCTTTTTTTATTTCAAAATTAAAAAAATCAAACAATTTTTTTTACTTTTCAAATATTAAAAAATCCAAAAATATTTATGGAAAACCCTTTTTCTCCACTATCCATCCCATCATGTCCGATAAACATCCTTTACTGGATGACTTTACCCATTTCCCAAATTCGTTGTGCAGCTACTACTATCAAGCCAATCACTTATCCCGGGAGAGTCCAGATCTTCCTTTTCCATCCGAGAAAACCATGGAACAACTGTATCCATATGATATTGTTTTGGAACCAACTTTGGCTTATTGTCATGATTTATCCTATCCCAAGTGGTATGAGCAACCAAAGTATTCATGGATGATTGATCACCCTCCCATGTAATATAATTCCCAACACGATGTTGTGAATCCTCATGCTTTCCAACAGTCATCATGGAAACTGTGATGACAAAAAACACAACACAAATTATTGGAGAAAGCAATCACCAGAAGATCAAGAAAAACATGCAATCACAACACAATAATATATGTGGTTTGAAAAATTGCCTACATCTACAGAGAGGTCTACTATTTTTTATTAAGTATCTATCAGGAAGGTTTCTTTGTTACATGCCCCTATGCCCCGGGCAAGGGGATACAATTTATTTGTCATGGAATGCAGTTGTAACTTCCAAGATCAACCATGAATCCCTTGAATATCTCCTCCAGATTCTTTGGGGATAGACTTGGTCTTTTCTCGGGTTAGGTTTATAAACGTGGACCATAATTTGGGTCGAACATTTAATTAGACCTTATGGGCATGGTTAGTCTTATGGGTTGATCAGAAATAAGTACCCATAATTTTCCATAAAAATTTGGGGGCGATGAACTGGGACAACAAATTTTAAGAGAAAACATCTCCCTTCTAATGGCATAATTCTGATTTATAGAACTAGGAGAGAAGCAATTTTTCATTTTGTAGGATATTGAAGCGGCAGATCTTCTTTGAACTATGTATACTATTATTGGGATGTTTAAACTTAAGTGTTAGATAAACTCAGTCGTCACTTCACCCTCTTTGTGCATATCTTGCTTTCCAAGATCTTTCTTTTGCTCTTCGTTCTTAAAAATCAAGGCCTTCCAGCTTCCTCGGCTTGATTTTAACTTCGTAAGTCTTCGTAAGTCGTCGTAGCTCTTCGTTCTGCTGTAGCTAGGGTTTGTTGTGTTTTTCTATGGCCATGATAGATAACAAATCCTTACCTGAGTTTAGAAAATATTATAATATCCCTGATACAGTTGATATTGAGTGTACACCAATCCCCAAAAATGTTCACGATATGGAGGATGGTCATTGTATTCATGTTCTTCTAGTTTCTCAAACGAGTTTAACATTTCCCTCTAATCACCTATTTTTACACCTTTTTAAGTACTTTGATATAGTTCCTGCCCAATGTTCCCCGAATGTGTGGAAGATTATCAATGGTGTTTATAGGATAAATCAACTTTATGGCAACAATTTTGGGTTAGATGAAATCTACTATTTTTATACTTTTTTTAGCACCAGCGGGGGTCTTTTATATCTGAAAGCAAGGAGTCTTGATAGGGTATTAGTAGTAAATCTACCTGATTCCCATAAGGACTATTGTTCTGCAGGCTTTATTGTTAGGAACTGGCAGTATCATCCCCAGTCATAGGGTGTAAGGTATAGGGGACCTCGAATCCCTACTTATGGGGAGGAGTACATAGGTTGTTATCACTCTCTATTTTACTTTGTTCATTTATCTAAATTTATTTATTATTTTTTCTAATATCTCCTTTTTCTTTTGTACAGCAAAACCCAAAAATCAAAAGCCTTCTCCCCATAAGATCTGAGCTGCTACGCTATTAAAATCTTGGAAGATAAGGGACGCTATAGTTGAGGGTGAACGTCCTCGATCTGCTACATTTTTATTGGAGTAAAAGAACACTACTACTTGCTTTATTTATCTCCAAATGGACACAATCCCTCATCTATACATACCATAGGAGGTGGTTAATGGTGCCTTTGAACCCATTGTGTTAGAGGACGAGGAAGGAAGCATCTCAGAAGAGGGTCTAGTTGAAGAAGGTGGTAGAGGTGATAGCAGCAAGGTACGATCTAGTGAGGAGGAGTTAAGTGAAGAATGATCCATCGAAGGAGAGTCCAGTGAGGAAGAGATGGGTCCTTTGAGGAGAAGAAATATCATACAGGATGATGACGACGATGATCATTTGTTATCCAACATGATGAAGTTTCTAAAATACAAGGCTTGAGACTCTGTTTATGGTTCCAAGATAGTGAGCTATGAGAAATAAGTGGAGAATAAGAAGGAATTAGAGGAGAAGAGAGATAGATATAGATAGATAGATAGATAGATAGATAGATAGATAGATAGATAGATAGATAGATAGATAGATAGATAGATAGATAGATAGATAGAGAGAGAGAGAGAGAGAGAGAGAGAGAGAGAATAAGAGAGAAAGATAAAAGGAAAGAAGAAGATAGAAGGGCAAAGGCACAGGCCTCGAAGGCCTCCATAGTGCATGTTGATATTCATGTTGAGGTGAATTCAATGTCTTTAACCCCTCATCTTGTCCCATTATTGGCAGAGAAAGAAATGCTCGGAGCGGACCACGAGTTTTCATCGAGCATAGGGCTCGACCAGTTATCCCTTAAGCTAGCTTAAGGTCTTGCTTTGGTAAGGCCATTTTTCTTATTTTTATTCCTTTGACTTGTACTTTCTTCATACTTCGTTTGTTAATGTTTGTATCTTCTTGCAGTTTGTCTCAGATCACACAATTTTACTATGTGTCCGAGCTGACATGTTAAGGAAGAATACCGAGCTCGAGGAGGTTTTTAGATCCCAAGGAAGCTCTTAAGTCTTCCCAAAAAACTATAATAGATGTCAAAGCCTCTTTTAATTGGGAGAAGACTAAAATGACAATGGAGTTATCCGACCTTCGCGAAGCCTATAATCTTATGATTGTTGACAAGCGGGCCATATCAGAGACAAATAGTGTGCTAGCCAAAAAGGTGAACAAGTTGGAGGCAGAAGCATCTACTATTCGATAGAGTGGGTATAACGAAGGATGGGAAGTAACATATGATGACACTGATTGCCAAATTTCCTACGTCTATCGAGAAGGCCTCAAGAAGGGCCTGGATCAAGCCTGAATTTCTACTGGTGTTGCTGCTAACTCCCCCTATTCTCCCAACATCACCTGGTCCCCAAACCTATCGTGGGAGGGGATACCCCTACTGCTCAAGTTAATACAGAGTCTACTGCCCCTACTGCAGGTGATTCATTTGGTGATAAGCGAGTGGTTTGTGTTCCAACTAAAGCTGGTGTGCCCGATGCTGGAGTGGGTGAGGCTACTGGTGACCCTGTTGCTGACACGTGAAAATGGCCTTGTTTCTCTTACCAGGTTGAAGACACCAGCTAGATCCTTTAGGCCTCTTTTTTTATTACATTTGAACGATGTATTATTATTTTGTACTTAGCTAATGCCACTTTATTTTGAATGAAGAAGGATGCACTTTTATTTCCACTAATTTATGTTGTTCTGGTTACTTGTCTTCGTTATCTATAGCTTGTCTATTTAGATGATTATATCCCAACCAGTTCCCACCTGGGTCAAATCCTTTGTCCGAACATAAGTGCCCAGGCACACCAAGATTTTGTAAATATTTGTAAGTCCCTTAGGGCAAGGAACAAGGATTATAAGGATGAATCCAAAGTGATCTTCAGGCTAAATGATAGGCTAGAGGAAATGGAGGAAATTGGTGCATATCTACAGAAAGAGATGGGTGCCTTGAAGTCAAAGATTCTAGATGCATCCAAAGTTAATCAAGTATGGGAGTTACGACAGATGGATAATGATTCTCCTATAAGAGAAGTTTCGTATCTCAAGTAAAATGCCCCAAGAAGTGCTCCTTAAATCTTGCAAGGGTCATATTCGCCGTCCATGTGTCGAGCTAGATCAGGTGATGATGCCTCTCAGATGTATATTACCAAGCTAAAGGAGGATGTTTGGTGAGCATGTGTAATTGATTTCGATCTTCAAAGGGATGTCACGCAATTGTGACACTCATTTCGAAAGGGTCCTCGATATGTGTGGGCTGATGTCTATAACCAAGGATGGGCAGATGCCCCTACAAATATGAAAGAGGTAGATGATCTGTCTATTATCAGAGGGTGGTTGAGTGCCCTCACGAAAGTAAAGGTTCCCAAGAATTTTACCTTATGGTATAAACATGAAATTTTTCCTCCATCTTGAGAGCAGAATCCCTTTCTGAGGATCAACCGTTGGATCCCCATAGATGCCATTCCCGTGCAACTATTGGAGTCATGTCCATAGGGAGCCAAGGAACACTTAGTTCCTCATACTGACAATGGTTGAAGAGCTCGAGTAGCATATTATCTTGCTCATCGCCCGGGACTTTCATAGTCCTTGAAGAATTTTTCATTATGTTGTTGTAAATGTAACCATATGATTTTGAATGAAAAATGTAACTGGTTATTTATGTTTTTAGCCTATGCTGACTAAACATGTGTTTAGCTTATTCATTGATTGCTCGCCATCAATACTTATGAACACAATATGAATAATCAATATAACACTTTAGTCATTTTTGCCACTTTAACCAACTAAATGATGTCGTGTTTTTGTCATCTCATTTTGAACATTCACCCAATTTAATATGTCTTAACCATATCATTCCATCCACTTTACCTTTTAGGTAGTGTCGTCACACTTCCTTAGGCCTATTGAGGGTGATGGAGAGAACGCATTTGGTCAATGGGCAATCTGCCCAAGTAGGATTTTTCAGCGAAACTATTTTGGCGACCAACCTGGGTTGGCTTTGTTGCCTAAAGGTCCCATATAGGTCTTTCATTATTTTCGGAGCATCCAGAGAGGCCGATTAAATTTTTGTACAAGGGACTGAGGAAGGTAACTCATTAAACTTTCTTGATATGGCTTAGATTTCCTTGGTCAGGGTAAATCTAAAACTATGTTGTAATTATAGGACCCTCGTTTGTTATTAGATTGCGAGATTCCTTGACTAAAATAAGTTGGTAATCTCGTTGTAGTCCAACAACTCTATTATGTTCTTAAAAAGGTGGGGGTCAGTTACTTGGAAAGGGTGAACCTCGAAATATGATCAAGACAACTAAGATATTTACAATGCCAAGGAAAATCAAATTTCATTAATTAAAATTGTAAATAAAGAGAAACATCGGTTTTAAAACGAAAATTTGCCTAAACTAACAATGGGCAAACAAAGGAAGTCTAAACGTAAAAATTCTTGAGATTGGACGATTCCAATACCTTGGTATCTCCCTGCCCTTCAGCATTTCCAAATGATAGGCTCCTTGCAGATCATCCCTTACTATCTTAAAAGGTCCTTCCCAGTTTGGTCCCAGTTTTCCGTCTGATGGTTTTACAGCATTTTCGATGACTTTCCTTAGGACGTAATCCCTAACATAGAATCTTCTCGAATTTACTTTTTTTATTGTACTTTCTGGCTAGCTATTGTTGGTAGGTTGCCAACTTAACTAGTGCCATCTCTTAACCCTCGTCGGCTAAGTTAAGTTCAGTGAGTAATGCTTCATCATTGAGGCCTTGGTTGACTAATGTGGATCTCATGGTAGGGAGCCCGTCTTTCAATGAATGACTGCTTCCATTCCATAGGTTAGCACTAAAGGAGTTTCCCAAGTTTCTCCCCTTGGGGTCATCCGATAGGCCTAGAGGATACGGGGTAGCTCGTTTACCCAAGCACCCTTGGCCCATTCGAGTCATTTTTTAAGTCTATCAATCACTGTCTTATTGGAATCTTTAGCTTGCTCATTTCTCTAAGGATATGCCACATAGCTAAAATAGTTCTTGACTCCATGATAGTTGAAAAAACTTTGGAAGAAACCACTTTTGAACTCGGTCCCATTGTCAGTGATGATCGCTTTGGGTATACCAAAGAGGGTGATGATGTTCTTCCATATTAATATCATCGTATTCATATCCTGGATGTTTTCCAGTGGTTCTGCCACTAACGACTTTATGAAGTAATCTGTGGATACCAACATATACTTCCATTTCTTCGGTTGCAATCGATAGTGGTCCCACAATATCTAATCCCCACTAGGTGAAGGGCCATGGACTGGATAATGATTTGAGGTCTCTGGCATACTAATGAACCATAGGGGAGTGTTTATGTCATTTTTTGCATTTGCAGACTGTAATACCCTGTATTTTTATGCTATATTAATTTGGGAATTTATTAAATTTAATGTGAATGATTTATTTAATAAAAAAAATCCACAAATTAATTATGTTATAATTATTAACGTGACGAGAGTTAGTAATTATGGGAAATTGGTTGAATATTACTAATGAGAAAAGTAATATATTATATTGATTATATTGAATGTCATGAGTGAATTAAATGACGATTTCGAAAATTTAAGTCGGACCGTGCTCGTGTCACGTCGGGACTAATTTTGTTAAATAAAAAGTGAATATTTTATAAGTTTCCCGTATGGTCGTTTTGAGTGCGCCAACGTGTCCGGTAGGGTCGAGATAGTCAGAAAAGTGTACCCGGGGGTGTAGTTTGGGTCTCGGGGCATTTTTAGGCCTAATTAGTACCCCGGGAGGGCATTTTAGTCATTTTACATAATTGGGTAATTAAACCCACAAATTTCAGCAACCTATATCAGCCAACTAGGTTAGTCTTTTAGGGTTAGAATACCCAGAAATCAATTGACGGCCATTGGAGAAGAGAGGAGAGAGCTCCAAAGAAATTCAAGGCCAAAAAGTCATCGGTTTGCACCGCCGCCACCACCACCGCGTAGATCGCGAGACGAGGAACGCAACCATACCAAAATCAGCCGTGAATCAGAATACCAAAAATCTCAGGCAAGTTTTTAACTTGCTATTTTCGTTGGTGCAATCTTCATATTAGTTTAGGATTGATTTGTGATGAAAACTATGGAAGAAAACCCAATTTATGATAGGAGAATCCATGTAGTATTGATTTATATATTGATTCTGGAAACCCTTGCCATGTAGAGGAAATAAACCACGAAATTTTGATGCTCTTAAGAAAGAAATTCTGGAGAAAGATTTGTTAGAAAACTGTTTAAGAAAATTCTAGGGTTCTTGATAATTGGATATAATTTTAGGTTGAAAATCCGTGTTTAAATGATGAATATGTACATGCCTTACGTTAGAACCATCTGGTATATTGTTATAATGTTTGTAGTAGAATTCTGGGATGATTGGAACTTGAAAATATGGATTTGGTGTAATTTTGGTCATGAAACCCGTAACTGCATTCTGCAGAATTTTTCGCAGACCTGCTTGATGGATCGATCGATCCTAGAGCTTCGATCGATCGAAGGTTCGATCGATAGAGCCCCAAGCTTCGATCGATCGACCCCTCCTGGAAGACTCCTAATTCCCTCTTTAAATGAGTTAAATTCAAATTGTCATGATATAATTCTTGGGCATTCTTGATAAAATGATTTGGGAGACATTGAGGACCAGTAGGGCATATGAATAAATGTTGGGACCTTTAATCTTCAACGAGAATGGTACTTATGGGACATTTACTTTAGGGTTGGTGAATTTATAAATCTAAAGGGTGAGGTGCGTAAGAGAGTTACGTTGGAACCTAATAAAGACACTTACTGAATTTCAAATTTGTGAGGATATAGTCCACGAGTGTCAGGTAATGAGTGAGAAAACCCTTCGAGTTAAGGTTAGGAATGAAACTTTATACGTAATTCTATAAATGTGAATTTAAGGATAAATGGTATAATTATGGTTGACGAGAAGAACCTATATTAATATAATAAAGTGGTATATTTATATGATTGTGTGTACATATATGATATACGTGTGAAAAACATACCGCGCTACTTGCTATCCTAGAGGTTACCGCGCTGGGATAGTCTTATCTCGATGGGACCTTTATGGGGGATATTGACTTTTACCCTAGAAGATAGATATCCTTGGTACAGGCTATCGAATCGATAGTTCAGACGATCATAAGAGACGTGAGTATGTGCCATCCTCTTAGAGACTTGGAATCTATGCTTCGCCTCGATATTGTTTGTGTATGTGTTAATACAGTTCGAGAGTGATTCCGAACTTGTATTCCCCTTGATATGAGTGGTATGGGGTTTGGATAGTAGAAGTATGCACGCACCATAGTTTTAATTGGGGTGCTATTATTTATATATATTACACGAGTAGTTAATATATATATAAGACTTGGAAATTTGAAACTGCCTACTGTGATTTGATAAGTAGGACATGGTTTATGACACATATAGTAAGTACTTGTTTTGTGGAAGTATAATATGACACTGGGAAACTTTATAAATGAATAAAAGCTAAAGCAAGATTAGTGCTACAAATTGGTAGTATTTTTTTTAAACCAAAAATATTGTTCGGTTTTGAAATCTTATGAGTAAGTTTAAGATACGCTAATTTATTGGGAAGGTTAGTATGATAAAATGTTAAGATAACCCATTGGGAAGGTTAGCACGATAGGTGTACACATTAGAAGAGAGGTGAGAATTTCTCAAGAGAGTGTCGCTCTTATATGTTGTTGCATTGGCCTGTATCCATTTAAATACTTGCTAAACGTATTTTAAATCAAACACACTTTCGGGATCTGACCCCTTTCTTTTTCTCTCTCTCTCTTGTATATATATATGTATATATTTCAGGTGCCCAGCCACAGGGGCGTCTTCCTTAGGATCCCTTGAAAGGAACGTGTTGCAGCTTAGGTGGGAGTTGCAGGTTACTTGCGTAGACGGCTTCCCTTATTAACTCCACTTTTAGCATTCTCATTTATTGGGCATGTGTCGCCCTTTCCATTATTTCATTATTGTTGGGACATTTGTATTTCAATTATTTCCAGTATTGTTACGATGGGTTTTATTCAGTTTGTATTGGTGACTTTAGTCTTCATATGTGGACATTCGATTGACGAATGTATTATATTAATTGGACTTTGTGTTCCAGGTTTATTGTGGTGTGATTCTTAATTGTAGAAATGTTGTTAATAAAACAAATGTTTTTTTTTAAAATAAAATTTGGAAAGTATGTATATAAATGGTTTTGACACTTAGCTTAATTATTTAGGGTGTTAAATTGGAAAATGTATTTTTATTGACAGTGATGCTGAGAATGAACCAACTGTTTACCTTGATTTAATTTAATAAAGGAGTGATCGCCCTGTATTTAATTAGGCGGGGTGTCACGGGTGGTATCAGAGCATCTAGTTCTAGTGTCCATAGGATCTGTACGGCTTATTTCGCTTTCAGCTTAACGTTATTGCTATAGAGCCCTATTTTTAGGATTGTTGTATTCCAGCTTTTACGTTAAAGTCTTCAGCTATTTGAGATTTGATGATAACTGTAGACTAATAAACTTGTTCACGTTTCAGATGCCTCCGAAATGTGCTCCGAAAGATAGACGTGCCCAAGCCGAGCAGCCAGCAGCTCCGGCACTAGGCACAATGAATGCAAACGAAGTAGCCGCCATTGTTGCTCAGGCAGTAAATGTCGCGATAGCAGTGATTCAGCAGGCTCCACCCCAGGTTCAGGCAGTGGCGCCAGTACCAGTACAGCTTCCATCCGCATGGGAGAGGGTTCGGGATGCTTTTCAGAAAGCGCATCCCCCTGAGTTTTCTGGTAGCTCCGATATTGTTACATTTAGCCAATGGAAGAAAGACATCCAGCGGCACCTCCGTATGTATGAGTGCACTGATGTGAAAAAGCAGTTATTGGCTTCCTTTAAGCTGGTGGGAGCCGCATTGCAGTGGTGGGAGTCCACTACCACTTTGGAGGAGAGGGACACGATCCCTATTCAGTTGTTCTGGGAGCGTTTTGACCGCAAGTATTTTCCACCCGCAGTGCAGACTGAGATGAGGCGGAAATTACTAAATCTGAAGCAGGAGAACCTTACTGTAGCTGAGTATGAGGAGGAGTTCACGAGACTTCTCACAATTGTGTCGGATAAGGCACCCACTGAGAGCAAGAAGATTTTGCTGTTTATCGACGGGTTATCTTGGAGGATCCGTCAGCACCTTATTGGGAATTTATCCCTGAGTACTTTTACTGATGTACTCAATGTCGCATTGCTACATTGCCAGGATCACCGCTTCCATCTGCAGGGAAGCAAGAGAGCATGAGAGTCCAATCAGCAGGGCAGGACCATGGGTAATAGTGCTAGTGGGGCACCATCTCATGGACATACTCGTCAGCACGAGCAGAGTTCCCATTAGGGGGACCCTGCTAAGCGATTCCGTTCAGGTGATTCTAGGAAGGGATTCGGGGGTTTTAGGCAGGGCCATCAGGGCCAGCCTAATCAGCAGGGCCAGCAGGGCCAACACCGACCACAGGGACAGCAGCAGGGTCAGCAAGGCCAACAGCGTACGCATCAGGGCCAACAGGGCCAGTGGCGTGGAGGTAACGTCCAGCAGGGCCGTGGACAGCAGGGTCAGAGGGGCGGTAACTTCAAAGGTCGATGCTTTGGGTGAGGTAAACATGGCCATAGGCGCCAGGATTGCCTAGAGGGCGATACGGCCCCACAGCAGCAGGGAGCCCGAAATGAGCCGCAGAGACCACTTTTCCCACCTGCCCTCCTAGCTCCAGCCCAGGTACCAGCCCTACCAGCCATTCCAGCGGCTCCAGTACAACAGGGGCAATTACAGTATGGACGTGTCTATAACGTCCACCATGCAGCAGCTCCACAGGCACCACCCACGATTGAGGGTATGTTTCCTATCCATTGTACTATGGGCCGGGTTTTGTTTGATACGGGGGCAACACATTGTTTTATAGATACGCATTTTGCGAAGGCCTTAGGTTTGTTAGCCACAGCAGAGAGCACCGTGACGTGTGTCGACTCACCACTGGGGAGTGGGTCACTTATTTTCTTTATATGCCGGGGAGTGGGGGTAGAGATTGGTAGCTTGGTATTACCTGCAGACATGTTAGTCTTAGACATGCACGAGCATGATGTGATTATTGGTATGGATTGGCTCGCAGCTTATAGAGCCATGATTGATTGCTTCGGTGGGAGCATGGTTTTTGCCATTCCGGGGCAAGAGATGTTTGTAGTGGCGATGCCTCTCCCAGAGGGAGGTTCGACCGCTCATTTGTATTACATAGAGGAGGATACCTCTAAGGAGGTTGTGATTCCCTTGGATTTGATCCCAGTTGTTAGGGAGTATTCCGATGTGTTTCAGAAGATACCAGGCCTACCACCTAGTCGTGAGATAGACTTTGTCATAGATTTATTGCCAGATACGAGACCTATAGCACGCGCACCGTACCGTATGGCTCCGATAGAGATACGAGAGCTACGAGATCAGATAGAGCAGCTATTAGGTCAGGGCTTCATTCGTAGGAGTACCTCACCTTGGGGCGCTCCAGTCTTGTTTGTGAAGAAGAGAGATGGTTCACTGAGATTGTGTGTGGACTACCGGGAACTAAACAAGGTAATGATACGGAATAAGTATCCGTTGCCTCGAATTGATGATCTGTTCGACCAGTTGAGGGGAGCAACTTTCTTTTCGAAGATAGATCTGAGGTCGGGGTACCATCAGTTATGTATTAGAGAGGAGGATGTTTAAAATACTGCCTTCTTATCGAGATATGGGTCCTATGAGTTCAGGGTAATGTCGTTCGGAATCACAAATGCCCCATCCATTTTCATGGACTTGATGAACCGAGTATTTAGAGAGTTCTTGGATCAGTTCGTCATCGTCTTCATAGATGACATCTTGATATATTCACACTCCGAGGAGGAGCATGCCGAGCACTTGAGGCAGGTTCTTCAGACCCTACGAGATCATCAGTTGTATGGTAAGTACGAGAAGTGTGGATTCTGGTTGCGAGAGGTACAGTTCTTAGGCCATGTTATTTCTGAGCAGGGGATTGCAGTTGACCCGAGCAAAGTGTCAGCGGTGAGGGAGTGGGGACAGCCCACGACACCGACGGAAGTGCGTAGTTTCTTGGGATTAGCCGGATACTACAGGAGATTTATTCGGGGATTCTCCAAAATAGCGGGTCCATTGACGAATCTGACTCGCAAGGGGGTACCATACGTTTGGGATGCCGCTTGTCAGTTGGCTTTCGACGAGTTGAAAGATAAGCTTACTTCAGCGCCAGTCCTTGCTTTACCAAAACTGGGTGTGGAGTACCTGGTTTACACCGATGCATCTTTACGGGGACTTGGAGGAGTACTCCAGCAGGAGGAGAAGGCTATAGCTTTTGCTTCCCGCAAGCTTAAGCCGCATGAGAAGAATTACCCCACCCACGACCTCGAGTTAGCAGCGGTCGTCTTTGCATTGAGGATTTGGAGGCACTACTTATTGGGTGAGAAATTCCGTTTGTTCACAGACCACAAGTCACTGCAGTACTTGTTCACTCAACGATAGCTGAATATGCGTCAGCACAGGTGGTTAGAGTTTGTGAAAGACTATCAGCTCGAAATACAATATCATCCGGGGAAGGCAAACGTAGTTGCTGATGCGTTGAGCCATAGACCGATAGACGATGTAGCGAACATCTGGAAAGCAAAGTGGAAGGAGTTGGGTCACCAGGACGCAGTAGCCCGTTCTTTCATATCCATTATGTCAGTCACACCCGAGATTGTTACGAGGGTGATACAGGCACAGACCACAGACCCGTTTTGCCAGGAGCAGATTGTGCGACTTCTAGCCGAGGGTACTGAGTCCTATTTTATTAGTTTTGATGGAGGTTTGTGGTTTAATGGGAGATTGGTGGTTCCAGAAGGAGCAGAGTTACGTCATGAAGTGATGACTCATTCTCATGGGTCCCGATTTACAGTACATCTGGGAGGCGATAAGATGTACCAGGACATGAGGCCATAATACTAGTGGAGCGGGATGAAGAAGGACATTGATGAGTTTGTGTCCAAGTGTTCTACCTGCCAACTGGTAAAGGTGGACCACTAGAAACCGTCAGGATTGCTTCAGCCATTGGAAGTACCCGCGTGGAAGTGGGAGAGTATTTCCATGGATTTTATTACAGGGTTGCCTACATCACAGCGGGGCCACGATTCTATCTGGGTGATTGTAGACCGTTTGACCAAGGTGGCTCATTTTCTGCCAGTGCAGACAGATTATACTTCGGGCCAGTATGCTCAGTTGTTCATCGCTGAGATTGTCAGATTACATGGGGTGCCCCTGAATATTGTGTCAGATAAAGATAAGATTTTCGTGTCTTGTTTTTGGGAAAGCTTTCAGGAGTCTATGGGTACTGAATTGAGGTTGAGTTCAGCTTACCACCCACAGACAGACGGACAGACAGAGCTTACTAATCAGATGTTAGAGGATATGCTATGCATGTGTGTTCTCAATTTTGGAGGAGGTTGGGAGCCACATCTTCCACTGGTAGAGTTTGCTTATAATAACTCTTATCAGTTTACGATTGGTATGGCCCCATTTGAGGCTTTGTATGGAAGGCCTTGTCGTTCTCCAACTTGTTGGCTCGAGGTGGGGGATAATAAGTTGCTAGGACTAGAAGTGATTCAGGATACCTCCGCGAGGATTGAGATGATCAGGAGTCGTATTCGGGTAGCCCAGGACAGGCAGAAGAGCTACGTCGATGCGAAATGGTTCTTCCCGGAGTTTAAAGTGGGAGACCAAGTGTTATTGCGTGTATCTCCTATGAAGGATGTGATGAGTTTCGGGAAGAAGGGGAAATTGGCTCCTAGGTACGTGGGACAATTTACCATCATCGAGAGAATTGGGATGGTTGCATACAGGTTGGGATTGCCATAACATTTACATCGCATCCACGATGTATTCCACATCTTGTCGTTGAGACGATATCTTCGGGATGATATGGCCTATACTCACATTGCGATAGATGAGATCGACTTACAGCCTGATTGCTCTTACGAGGAGAGACCAATGGCTATTCTAGACTATAGTGAGAGGAGATTGAGGTCGAAGATAGTTCCACTTGTACGAGTCCAGTGGGAGCATCATAATGTGGAGAAATCCACTTGGGAGTGTGAGGCAGATATACGCGAGAGATATCCAGAGTTGTTTTTACCAGGTATGCCTTATTTTCCGAATTTCAGACCGAAATTCCGTTATTAGGGGGGAAGTATGTAATACCCCGTATTTTTATGCTATATTAATTTGGGGATTTATTAAATTTAATGTGAATGATTTATTTAATAAAAAAATTCGGAAATTAATTATGTTATAATTATTAACGTGACGAGAGTTAGTAATTAAGGGAAATTGGTTGAATATTACTAATGAGCAAAGTAATATATTATATTGATTATATTGAATGTCATGAGTGAATTAAATGACGATTTCAAAAATTTAAGTCGGAACGTGCTCGTGTCACGTCGGGACTAATTTTGTTAAATAAAAAGTGAATATTTTATAAGTTGCCCATATGGTCGTTTTGAGTGCGCCAACGCGTCCGGTAGGGTCGAGATAGTCAGAAAAGTGTACCCGGGGGTGTAGTTTGGGTCTCGGGGCATTTTTAGGCCTAATTAGTACCCCGGGAGGGCATTTTAGTCATTTTACATAATTGGGTAATTAAACCCACGAATTTCAGCAACCTATATCAGCCAACTAGGTTAGTCTTTTAGGGTTAGAATACCCAGAAATAAATTGATGGCCATTGGAGAAGAGAGGAGAGAGCTCCAAGGCAATTCAAGGCCAAAAAGTCACCGGTTTGCACCGCCGCCAACACCACCGCGTAGATCGCAAGACGAGGAACGCATCCATACCAAAATCAGTCGTGAATCAGAATACCAAAAAGCCCAGGCAAGTGTTTAACTTGCTATTTTCGTTGGTGCAATCTTCATATTAGTTTAGGATTGATTTGTGATGAAAACTATGGAAGAAAACCCAATTTATTATAGGAGAATCCATGTAGTACTGATTTATATGTTGATTCTGGAAACCCTTTCCATGTAGAGGAAATAAACCACGAAATTTTGATGATCTTAAGAAAGAAATTCTGGAGAAAGATTTGTTAGAAAACTGTTTAAGAAAATTCTAGGGTTCTTGATAATTTGATATAATTTTAGGTTGAAAATCCGTGTTTAAATGATGAATATGTACATGCCTTACGTTAGAACCATCTGGTATATTTTTATAATATTAGTAGTAGAATTCTGGGACGATTGGAACTTGAAAATATGGATTTGGTGTAATTTTGGTGATGAAACCCGTAACTGCATTCTGCAGAATTTTTCGCAGACCTGCTTGATCGATCGATCGAGCCTAGAGCTTCGATCGATCGAAGGTTCGATCGATCGAGCCTCAAGCCTCGATCGATCGACCCCTCCTGGCAGACTCCTAATTACCTCTTTAAATGAGTTAAATTCAAATTGTCGTGATATAATTCTTGGGCATTCTTGATAAAATGATTTGGGAGACATTGAGGACCAGTAGGGCATATGAATAAATGTTGGGACCTTTAATCTTCAACGAGAATGGTACTTATGGGACATTTACTTTAGGGTTGGTGAATTTATAAATCTAAAGGGTGAGGTGCGTAAGAGAGTTACGTTGGAACCTAATAAAGACACTTACTGAATTTCAGATTTGTGAGGATATAGTCCACGAGTGTCAGGTAATGAGTGAGAAAACCCTTCGAGTTAAGGTTAGGAATGAAACTTTATACGTAATTCTATAAATGTGAATTTAAGGATAAATGGTATAATTATGGGTGACGAGAAGAACCTATATTAATATAATAAAGTTGTATATTTATATAATTGTGTGTACATATATGATATACATGTGAAAAATATACCGCGCTACTTGCTATCCTTGAGGTTGGCGCGCTGGGACAGTCTTATCTCGATGGGACCTTTATGGGGGATATTGACTTGTACCCTAGAAGATAGATATCCTTGGTACAGGCTATCGAATCGATAGTTCAGACGGTCATAAGAGACGCGAGTATGTGCCATCCTCTTAGAGACTTGGAATCTATGCTTCGCCTCGATATTGTTTGTGTATGTGTTAATACAGTTCGAGAGTGATTCTGAACTTCTATTCCCCTTGATATGAGTGGTATGGGGTTTGGATAGTAGAAGTATGCACGAACCATACTTTTAATTGGGGTGCTGTAATTTATATATATTATACGAGTAGTTAATATATATATGAGACTTGGAAATTTGAAACTGCCTACTGTGATTTGATAAGTAGGACATGGTTGATGACACATATAGTAAGTACTTTTTTTGTGGAAGTATAATATGACACTGGGAAACTTTATAAATGAATAAAAGCTAAAACAAGAGTAGTGCTAGTAATTGGTAGTATTTTTTTTAAACCAAAAAATATTGTTCGGTTTTGAAATCTTATGAGTAAGTTTAAGATATGCTAATTTATTGGGACGGTTAGTATGATAAAATGTTAAGATAACTCGTTGGGAAGGTTAGCATGATAGGTGTTCACATTAGAAGAGAGGTGAGAATTTTTCAAGAGAGTGTCGTTCTTATATGTTGTTGCATTGGCCTGTATCAATTTAAATACTTGCTAAATGTATTTTAAATCAAACACACTTTCGGGCTCTGACCCGTTTCTTTTTCTCTCTCTCCCTTGTATATATATACGTATATATTTCAGGTGCCCAGCCACAGGGGCATCTTGCTTAGGATCCCTTGAAAGGAACGTGCTGCAGCTTAGGTGGGAGTTGCAGGTTACTTGCGTAGACGGCTTCCCTTATTGACTCCACTTTTAGCATTCTCAGTTATTGGGCATGTGTCGCCCTTTCCATTATTTCATTATTGTTGGGACATTTGTATTTCAGTTATTTCCAGTATTGTTACGATGGGTTTTATTCAGTTTGTATTGGTGACTTTAGTCTTCATATGTGGACATTCGATTGACAAATGTATTATATTAATTGGGCTTTGTGTTCAAGGTTTATTGTGGTGTGATTCTTAATTGTAGAAATTTTGTTAAAAAAACCAATGTTTTTTTTTAAATAAAATTTGGAAAGTATGTATATAAATGGTTTTGACACTTAGCTTAATTATTTAGGGTGTTAAATTGGAAAATGTATTTTTGTCGACAGTGATGCTGAGAATGAACCAACTTTTTACCTTGATTTAATTTAATAGAGGAGTGATCGCCCGGTATTTAATTAGGCGGGGTGTCACACAAACATATACTCCGTCATCTTTCTTCATATATGGAAACTAGTATCCCTCTTTCATTGCTCGAAAAGACAATGATCTTCCTCCTAAGTGACTTCCACAAATGCCTTCATAGAACTCGTGAAGAACCTGCTCGATGTCTTGTGGGTGAACGCACTCGAGGTAGGGGACAGTGAAGGATCTTTTATAAAGTTTTCCTTTTAGAGATAAGTGAATGCGAGTGGCCTTAACTCTTATCTGGTGTGAAAACCTCTTATCATATGGCAGTGTAGCACTTCGTAAATAAGTTATGATGGAGTCCATCCAACTTGGTGCTTTCTCGACATGGATGACTTGCTCGAATGCAATAATCTGATCAATATTAGACTGTGTGAGGGAGTCTATTTGAATAGTTCACTTTAAATCAGAGTCTATTGCGGAACTCAAAGGCACTAAAGCATCAACGAGGTTGTTCTATCCCCCGGGGAACTCTTGAACGTCAACTTTGTCGAAGTTGTCCATGAGTCTCTTTACAACGGCGAGGTAAGCTTCCATCCTTTCATCTTTTGCGTTGAAATCCCCACTTATTTTGTTCGATACTAGCTTTGAATTGCCAAAGACTTGAAGATGTTTTTCCCCTAGTAGTTGTGCTTTGCACAGGCCAGCTATTAGCGCCTTATACTCTACTTTGTTGTTGGAGGCTTCAACTCCCAGTCTAATGACCTACTCAAGCACAGTGTTTTTTGGGGTTGCCAATACAATACATACCCCTTCTCCCCGATATTTGGAGGCTCCATCAACATATAAGGTCCAAATACAGGATCTCCATACGGTCTCTATTGGTTGGTTAGTTTCTAGCTGATCGATGGGCTAGTTTCCTATGAATTCAACGATAAAATCAGCTAGAATCTACCCTTTAATTGTTATTCTTGGTTGAAAGGGGATATCGAACGTTTCGAGCTCGACTGACCACTTTGTCAGTCGGTCGAAGAGGTTAGATTTCCTTAGGACAACTTTAAGGGGATATGAAGTAATCACAGAGATGGAGTGAGCCTCAAAGGAATGCTTCAGTTTCCTTGAGGCTACCACTAAGGCATAAGCAAGCTTCTCTAATGGCCGGTATCGTTTATTAGCATTCAAAAGTGTCTTGCTTATATAGTATATCGGATGTTGGCCTCCCTCCCATTCACATACCAAGGAGGAGCTCACCGTGTGGTCTGACACAATAATCTAAATATATAAAGGATAACCTTCTCTTGGATCACCAGCAAGGGTGGTCTTCTGAGATAGGATTTGAGTTCTTCTAAGGCTTTGTATCAATCCTCGTTCCATTTTAGGCGATTGTTTTTCTTCAACAGCTAGAAGAATGGTCGACATCACTCTGAGGACTTGAAAATAAATTGATTGAGTTCAACGAGCATTCTAGTGAGATTTTGGACATCCCTTATTGTCTGAGGGGGCTAAACTTTTTTGATGTCGTCAATCTGGTTGGGGTTCGCCTCGATTCCTCTCTCGCTGACCAAATACCCAAGGAACATTCCTGATTGGACAACGAATGAACACTTACTAGCGTTAAGTTTCTTTTCGTTTTTCCTGAGGATCTAAAAGGTTCCTACTAAGTCTAAGGGATGGTCATATTTGAGCTTACTTTTGACGAGCATGTCGTCAATGTACACTTCCATAGTCTCTCTCATTTGCTTCTTGAATATTCTAGTAACCAGTCATTGATAAGTCGCTCCTAAATTCTTAAGGCCGAAAGGCATAGCTTTATGAAAGTATAAACTAATGTGGGTTATGAAGGAAGTATTAACTTGGTATGGCCCATAAACTGGAATCTGGTGGTATCGAGAGTAAGCATTTAAAAAGTTCGTTCTTTCATGAGTTGTTGTGGCGTTGACCAACTAATCAATCTTTGGGAGATGGAAACTATCTTTGGGACAGGCCTTATTGAGTTCGGTAAAGTAAATTCAAACTCTCTAGATTCCATTGCTTTTGGGTACTATAATTGGGTCGGATAACCATTTAGGGAAATGGACTTTTCGTATAGAACATGCATCTAGTAACTTCCCAACCACCTTCTCGACTGACTTTGCTTTCTGTGGCGCTGCTTGGTGAGCCTTTTATGCTATTGGTGCTGCTCGGTGAGCCTTTTGTTCAATAGCGGAATCTATCCCAGGCATCTCATAGGATTCCCAAGCAAGGACATACAAGTTGATTCGAAGGAACGTGGTTAATTATTTCTTCTCACGATTAGTTCAGGATGTACCAATTAGAAACTTCTTTGATTACCCTTTCCGAGGGACGGAGCCTAGTTTCCTCCACCCCTGGTCAGTCATACTGTAGTTGCTATTTGGAGGGTGGAAGCCCCTCTTGGTCTTCCTCCTGACCTCTCATTTCATCCTTTTTCTTCTATTTCTTGGGATGAATGGCTGTGATAAAGCACTTCCTGTCCATAGCTTGGTCTCCACGGATCTCGACCACTCCCTGATTTGTAATACACTTAATCTTTTGATGGTATGTTGATGGTACAGGATTCATGGAATGGATCCAGCCCTTGTCGAGGATGGCATGGTATGGACATTCAATGTCTACTATAAGAAACTTAATCATTTTTTAAATGTTCCCCGCTCTAACTGGCAAGAATATATTTCCCAAAGGAACGTTTATTTTTTCGACAGAGCCAACTAGTGGAATGGTGGCTTCCTTGAGTTCGGAGAAATTGAATTTCAACTTACAAAATAACTCTAAGTACATCACTTCATAAGAGCTTCCTTGGTTGATGAGTAATCTGTCGACGTCCTAGTTAGCTATCCTGAGTGTGATGACCAATGCATCATGATGCGGTGTTCTAACTCCAACTAAGTCTTCCTTAGTGAATACAATGTGCTTGTTATAATCGACGTCCTTTGTATGTCGATGCTTCCCAACCTGTGTTTTGGTGGGATCTATATGAAAATCTTGCATGACAGTAGTAAGCTTCTTAACCTCCATCTGAAAAACATTCCCTTGTATTTGCCTAGGGTTTTACGCCCCATGGATCCTCTCAAACTCATGGCCCATATCCTCCTCGAGGATGTTATCGAGATTTTTTCCTCCATTCATTGTTACCTTCTCTGTTTTCCTTTCAATGAACTCGTTGAGATGCCCGGCCTAGTCCAACTCCTCTATATTGGATTTGAGGACTATGCAGTGATTACTTTTATGGCCACCCTCCTTGTGGAATGTGCACCCTAATGCATTATTCCGTTTGGTGGGGTCTCCTCCCATTTTCTTTGACCACTTGATAAATGTCTCATCTTTGAACTTGGTAAGAATCTTGTATGTCGATTCCTTGAATACTGTGTTCACAACCTGGAATGACTTCGAGGAGTTATTTTTTATTCCATTTTTGGAGACATTCTTTCCCCCATTCTTATTCCCTTTCTTCTGAGGCTCATTATTCTCTACTCCTTTGCTCGCCTTCGTGCGACCATTATCCCCTGTATTCAAATGGGTTATATCTTTGACTTTGGATTATTTCTCAATACGAACCATTAAGTTATCAATGGATGTATCCTCCTTCTTAGTTAGGGACTGGTGCAATAGGTAGGTTCTTGGTAGATTGATCTTAAAGGATGGTATGGAAACCTGCTCTGAGCAATCCTCAATATCATTAAACACATCTCAGTACCTCTTGGTGTACTCCCTGAGGTTCTCTTGAGGCTTCTTCTTCACGGTAAGTAGTGCATCCATTCACTTTAGGTGGGATCTTCTTGTTACGAAGCGAGCTATGAATAACTCCGCCAAAGACTTGAAGTTCATCATTGGACCTATGTGGTAGTCTCTCTAACCACTTTTGTGCCACGCCGTGTAAACTGGAAGGGAAGATTCTACACATGAGTGCATCCTTGTGGATCCATAGGGTCATGGCCTGCCTATATTGTCCGACATGGTCTATGGGGCAATCTTCCCATTATAAATCTTGAACCTAGGGATTACAAACTTCTTTGGGGACTCTTATTCTACTGCCCTTGAAAAATGGAATTTCATTTGGGTTTTAAATGCCCTTTTCGCTAGATCTCGCGTGGATCTGGCTCTGCGATGGTATGGGTGATGGTCCATCTCCCTTCGGACCACACTTCTGATTTAATCGTTCTGCTAACCAGGACTTCTGTGGCATCGAGCTTGATGTAGTCACTCTGATCGATCATCGTTTGACCTATTCCTCTCACATATTTCTGAGCCACGCCTGGAGATTCTTCCTCGACAGCGACACTTTCTCTCCTGAGGGCTGGGAGTTCGATCGCGGAGTTGCCTCATATTCTGGTGGAGCTCTCTCTCCATCATTCCTAGTCGCCTTTTTAGGCGAGAATTTTCATCTTCCTGTCGGCGCATGGCCTCCTCTTGTTCTTGCAGTCTAGGTTCATAAGCGTTAATTAACTTGGAGATTTACGTGGACCTAGGTGGCCCCTCACTTTCTTTAGAAAGATGCCTTTGTTGGCAGAGCCTCGGGTTTGAGTGGTGAATCTCAAATCTCAACCTTTGAGGGATAGGTTATTCCTGGATATCACCTCATTGAGGGATGTTGTTGGTGTGGTGAGACATTATTGGCTTTCCATTGATGAGTTCTTTCTTAGGAATAACAATCGATTCCCACAGACGACGAAAATTATGGTGACAAAAAACACAACAAAAATTATAGGAGAAAAAAATCACAAGAAGATCAAGAAAAACATACCAATAATAACACAACAATATATGTGGTTCAATAAATTACCTATGTCCATAGTGAGGTCTACTGTTTTTTATTAAGTACCTCTTAGGAAGGTTTCTTTATTACATGCCCCTATTCCTCGGGCCAAGGGTTAAAATTTATTAGTCATGGAATGCAGTTGTAACTTCCACGATAAGCCATTAATCCCTTGAATATCTCTCTGATATTCTTGGGGATAGACTTGGTCTTATCTTAGGTTAGTTTCATAAACGTGACCCGTAATTTGGATCGTACATTTAATTATTCCTTATGGGTGTGGTCGGCTACTATTATGGGCTAATCGAAAATAGGTACCCATAAAAACCTAGTGTACTCCATCCCAATCAATTTTCTCATTACACTACCCATGATTATCAACCTTTTATCTCTCAGGAAGCCCTCCCCTTGTTTATGATGGATTTGACCCTGCTCCACACACTTCATAAAAGTATTCTTTATATAGTTCTGCTAACAGTGAGTTGTGTCCACCTCAGCCGTACACCGTTGCATGGCCACCAATCACTTACCCACCATCATACACATCCTCTATCGAAATCCTCTTATAAAAGTTCATGCTCTAGTAAGAGAAATCCACTCAATATCAAAATCAAGCCATTCAATGGATTGAACAATGCTTAAATGAATTTCAATAGGTGATAGAGTCAGATGTGCTCAAAAGTCAACCCATTGTTGCACCCATGTGAAATGATGATGAGTCATCTTGTAACACTGATTTTGAGTATGACCAAACCCATCACCTCGGGAATCTTAAAATTGAGACAACCCCATGGTTCAAGTCCCAAGTTGACAATTGTGTTGAGATATACATAGAATGTGAGACTGATCCTTAGCCAATATATTCAAATAAGCCCACATTTCAGGTTCTCCCACCTATTATATCCAAAAATATTCCCGAGTTTATACATATTGATCCCACTATATATATACCTAGGGAACCTATTCCTTACAGGATACCTCTGACTATGAGTGCCACCCATTGCACCGAGATATCATTAGAGGTAGTTCCTAAGTATGGTATTAATTTTGATTAATATATCTCGGATACTAATAAATCCTTCCACCACCACAGATGGTGACATATTACTGGCTTAGTTAATCTCTCCATCACTTGATATCATACTCCTTCTTCAGGAGGACCTTGAGGATCATTCCAGCTCTCAATATGATTATTTATCCCCTACTCTCGAGTTAGATTATCTTCCCCAACCCATTGTCCCTCTCGATCCACCCATCATCCTACCTCAATCACCACCATATTTGGTACTTGTTATCCTACATCTCCTATTGCCAACAATCTATTTAGGTACTTAATTTCACTCACCTTCCATATTTAAACTCCACGAGCCATCTCTTGAGTTCTTCATCCATACCACTACCCATAAGAGTATTTATGGTGCTACTCTCCTCTTATGTGACACTGAGTTTGTTCCTTGATGCGCACCATTTTCCTATCATGGTGATTTTTACTCCTGGAAGCTCATCAATGTGTCACGATATGACCATTATCATTGCCCATTTCATACACAAACCATCACCATTGTCAATCCTTTCCTCCTACCATAATAAATAGAGAACCATGCTTATAGGTCCATTATTTACCTCACCTTTAGGCCAATAAGGCCTCTGATTGGTCCCTCTTCACCTTAACCCTTTTCCATCCTTTCATATACCTTCCATCCCATCCACCCATGGTCCACCGATGCTTTACATCTTGTAAAGAACTTTTTCATACAAGTGCTTTCATCCAGATAGCCTTTATCCAAACAAAACTATTTTTTTAGTCTTGTTTTGGGGTGACCCCATCACCCACACCTTATGCCAACCCATGTTATCAAAAATTCATATCTTTAGCGGTGAGTATTCTTACATCTAGTTGAAGACGTTAAACATAGCATTATCAGGAGGCAACCCGTCGTTTCTTATTTTTAAACACGAGTCTTACCATGTTTGGGGTTAGTGTTTTATCCACCCCGGTGCTTTATATATGATTCATAGACTTGTGCCTATTTGTGTGGTGCAAACTTCGTTATCGATTGATTTTGGTATACTCTTTCCTTTCTTGTGCTTTAAAATTTTCAAAATATGACTTTAAACATCGAGGATGATGTTCCCTTTTGTTTTGGGTGGGGTATTTATCAAAATCATAATTATTTTGAATATTTTTTTATTAGAAATAGGACTTATTTTTCACTTTTATGCATTTTTTGCATTCTTATGTGATTTTTCTATCATCCATCATCAAAAAGTAGAATACTCTAGATGGAACTTGATGTCGATTTTCAAACATATAAGCTTAAGAAATACTTTAGAAGGCATATTACACAATGAATTCCTAAACTCAACACTATTTGATCACTTATCACGTCATAACACTCTAAAGTTGAATAGTGAAAATTTTCTAGAAAACCTTAAGGATCACTTGTGGAAACTTACACAATGAAATTTTTGTTTTTCACCATATTTGAGAGTTTTTATGCAATCTTCAAGTCACAAGATGACTCAACTTCCTTTGGATACCGCAGTAAAGTCGTTGCATGATCTCATTATTCTTAATTTTTTGGCATAATAATTGAGAATGAAATCACTTTTGAGTTATAATAAATGTGTGTTTTGTAGCTTGTCCCGAGCACTAATCCTTCACCCATTTATCATTTTCCACCATGCGTATACATATTCCCCACATTATCCATTCATAACTTTCCCATTATCACCCTTAATTTTGAGAAAAAGAGGGGTTTGAAATTATACATGTAAAATGTCATCATTCGTGCTCTAAATATGAATCACATTTCATAAAAAATCATAACAAGAAAAAAATAGACAAATAGAAAAAATAGGATAAGAGAAAAAAATTAGAAAAAAGAAAAGCATGCGATTAATTTTTTTTCAAATGAAGATATTAATTGTTCAAGTTATTCCACTCTTAAAAAAAAAACCAAAATCATTATATCACCAATATTACACATATCATTCCCCCTTATCCCTTACATTAAAACCCATTTTTTACCCTTGGAGAAGTGTTCGTGCGAAAGAAAATTCTATGTGGTGAATAATTTGACATTCTCAAAATAGTGTTTTGCATTCCTTCCATCAGATCAAATTCGTTCTAGTATACGTTCTTTCTTATATTTGTGTGAGACATTTGACCTTGTTTATATTTACTCATCTCTCACAAACAAGAGTGATACACTTACTCAAATCTTGAGAATTCATTTTAGAGAGATATATCCGATGAGATTTGAAAGTTGAAGCGTTGATTCTGAAAGGAAATCTACGAAATACTCTTATGATATTTCAAAACTGTTTTGATTGATTCAACACACGTTTAGTTCTAAACAGGATTTTCCTTGGGTATTAAGTTTGTTTAAACTTTTAATATACTTCCTAGTTAATTGTTTGTATTCCTTAAATGATGGATTGTGTGATATTTATTTGTCTAAGAAGAGATTAACTACCTTTTTAATAAATGGTTTTCAAATTTTTTGGGTATATTCACTGGAAACCCTCATGAGATAGCACTCGTCCTATAGGGAAACCTAGAGGTTTAATGACTTGTTGCACATTCTAAGTGCAGTCGCTTGTACCCGCGAAAGTGGAACACTTTTGGTTTCTCGTCTTGTTTTTCTGTTTCTATTTTTCTCAAGGACTAGCAATGTTCTGTTTGGGGGTGGTGTGATAAGCACCCAAAAGTGTTATACTTATACCTCAAATAGATGCATTTTAATTTATAGTTCTTAGTAAAATCGGCCTTATCTGGGTATTTTGTTTATCTTGAAGGTAAACATATACTTGCAGATTCAAATGCATTAATTCAAGGCTGTTTGAGAAAATACGATGCATAAGAAATTTTGATGAAAAATTGGTAAATTCAGATGACTAATTTAGGACTCGGACAAATCAGGAAAATGTACGCCTTTAATCAAGGGATGCCTGTGTTCAAAAGGCGTGTCGATCAAATTTAAAATGAAGAAGTTATGACTGTACAAGGTTCAAAACTGAAAGAAAATCAAAAGCCACAGCCCCGGGTCATACCCAAAGATAAAAACCCTTACCCATGCATTATTAAAATATTTTCGACTTAAAAATGATGGTCACCTCGATTTTTGCGGTTCGTCATTTGGAGGCTGTATGTGAAAGATATTGAATTTTGGGTAAGAATTGAAATTAAGAAAAATGTTGAAATTTTAAACGCTTAAGAATTAATTCGTGCATTTATTTACTCAGCCACATGCGTGACTCAGTGGTAACTCGTGTTTTTCACCAAGAAAATGGCCTGGTTTTCAATCTGGGAAGGGCGAGGAAGTAACACGATTTTTCTTAATTGATTTAGCCCGCCACATGGACAGCCATGATGACACCATGTAGTTGCGCTTCTGACCCTTCGATCCATCCCACCCACTCACAAGTACAGATGCATGTGCATGCTCCAAGCACACATGTCATCATCTAAGATTCCAAAGGTCTAATAATTCAACTTTAGAAATTTTTATTTCAATTCTCTATTAATCCTCCACTTGTTCTCCTAATTTCTTTTTCATTTCATTTTTTAAAAACCAAGAAAACTTTATTAATTTCCCCCACACTACAATTATCAATAGCTAACCTTCTATTTTAAATATTGCTTAGCCATACTTCTTTTATTATTTTATTTATTAGAATATATTTTGGAAAAAAATACTAAAACGTCCCCTAAACCCTAATTTCCAACAATATAAGGGGCATTTAGTCTTCATTTCTAGGGGACTAATTTTAGACTAAACTAGAGATAATTTAGGCCAATATTTGTAGAATACACACTCTTCTAGTTTGTAGGTTTAAATTAGATTAATGTAGTTTTAATATTTAATTTCTTTTGTATGTTTTAGAAAATTATGTGAAATATATTGTATTCTAAGATACAAATTGAGAGTGTGTGAGATATGTTCCGAAAGGTAAATATTATCATAAATTCCATATTTGTGGGTGTTATATAATTCATAAGTATGTAGGTTCAATGAAAATGTAAGGATACTTAGTTTATATATTATTCCTTTCATCTTTAATTCTTTATTTTACACCTCTCATGAATTGTTTTTATATTTCATATGTAAAAATCATTCACATGTTAGGCTAAAATACCCCATTTTTAGGGGAGAGATGAAACTTATATGTTATTCTATTATATAATTTAGTTTTGTAATTTCTAATTTTTTTATGTTCCTTTGAAGATAGATATTGGACTTTTACATTTCAAAGTGGATTTCGAGAGAACGATTTTGATTCTAGTCATGCTTCGAGAGAAGGTGATTTATTTTTAATGAATAAAAAGATTCCCCTCCCATCAGAGATAAGGTGATCTTGTCATTGAAAAAGAACCCAAAATTTGTATTTCATCATTTTTTAAGAATCAAACTAGAGATAGGCATTTTAAGTTATTAATGTTTGAAGAATTTTTAACTCTAAAACTAAATTTTCAAGACTCGAAATAATTTTAATAAATGATCCATAGCGGGTAGTTTGTTGGAAGAGTTGTAGTTTTATTGTTAAAGAGTTTCGTGAAAGTAAAAAAAGATTTTATTTATATTACATTTGCGATGAGAGTCGATTTTTTATTTAAATACATATAGGAATATTCTAAATTTAAAAGTTATTTTAATTAAAATAAATAAGTGAAGCGTAGAAGTGGATTCTCATCCCATGTTTTTTATCATATTTATTCATTTCACTCATTTTTGTTTTTATTAATTATTTTGTTTCAATAGTAGTTAATCATTAGTTGTATAAACATCCCTTTTACAGTTGTTTTCAAAACCCATTACATAGTCTTCACTTTGCTTGTATCCAAATTAAGAAGCATGAGTTGACCCCTTACTTGCTCATATACATGTTTTAGTGTATTTGTAGTTACGAAAAGAGATTTTTGATGAACGATCTTCGTAACAACGATACATACAAAAGGAAAGTTATCATTGGTCATGTTGTATCAACTATGTGGGAAGTGTCATTCTCTATGAAAAGAAAGATGGGCAGTTAAAGGCAATTACAAGGAAGTTGATGGAGGTTTTTACTGGTTATGGATCTTGATACAACATAAAAAATACATGGTAGGGGAGGCTAAAAAACTTTGGACATGGGATTAAACCCATGAAAATGATTTTTTATTTTTACCTAAGTAATATTATATGGATATGCTCCTTTACGGACCGAAAAACTCTATAATTATCTTTCTGCCTTGTAAGTTAAATATCAAACTAAACAACTATCATAAATACAGACCCAATAGATCTTGCATAACTTAAATGTATGTCATGTTATAGCGAATTCCTAGGTGACATGAACATATCTATCGCAAAAAACCAGTTGTATACAATGATAAAGATATAAATGAATCAAATCGTTATCTCCAGAGAAAAGACGTATAATTTTTCCCTCTTCTTCGCATATATAGTTTATCCCAAGTCTTTGGCATCGCCTTCAGTTACAATAATTGCCATCATGGGAACTAGACTTCCAACTAGGTTGATTGTGGTTGGAAGATTAGTATACAACTTTTTAGGAATGTAGGCCAATAATCCACATTAGTAAATTTTAAATAAAATGTTTCTGTAATCATTAAGATCGTGCCTAGAAACGTGGGTATTCCTAAAGAAAAACCAAATGGGGAAGACAACTTTGGACAAACACAAGTTAGACATCATTTTAGGTGAATTTTTTTTAATTAATTGAGGAAAGACATTTGCAATTTGACTGCAACTGTCCCATGTGGGGGCTATAAATAAAAATCCCTTCTCTTTCGTTTTGCATCCCAAAATTGAGAGAAAATTTTTAAGCTAGAGAAAGTCTTGAGAGATAAAGAAAGAGAAAATTAAGAGAGCAGTTTTCTTGGGTGTAATTGGGTTATGGGTTGTCAGTTGTGAGTGTTTGTAAATACATTTTATAATGTTTCTCCCTTTAGTGAAAGATCTCTAGAATTTTGGGGACGTAGATTCAATTTAGTGAACCACGTAAAATTATGGGTTATGTGTGCATTATTTTTTATTATTATTTTCTTGACCAATTACATCCTAAGGTCCTCACAGATATTAGCGGAATTTAATAGCGCCTAATTTGCTAAAAATTGGTATTAGAGTTCTTGGTTTGACAACTTTGAGTAGATGATTCTGTGTCTGAGAAAAAATTACTCTGCATAGTTTTTTTGTATTCAACATATTTATTTGAGTGGGGGCAACGCATCCAAAAAAAGGAAAATTCTATTCTCGCAAAATTTGATGATATAAATTTTTGATTTTGGAAAATGAAAATAAAGGACTATCTCTACGAGAAGGATCTATATTTAGAACTTAGTGAAAAGCCATAGGAGATGAAGGATCCCGAATGGAAATGGCTTGACCAAAAATCTCTTAGGACGATGAGATTATCATTATCAAAGTTGATGGCATTCGATATAGAAATTGAGAAGACGCTAGCGCCTCTCATGGTTTCCCTCTCCAACATGTATGAGCATACCCATACAAAAATGTTCTTTTGATGAAAAAATTATTTAATATAAAAATGGTAGAGGGTGGATATTTAGAGAACATCTAAATGCTATAAATGAAGAGATTTGTCAATAAGAATCAGTTGAAATCACTTTTAATGGTGAAATTAGAGTTGCATTAATTCTGTAGCAATTGTCAAAAAGTTGTAGAGAAATAGTTACTATAATTAGTAGGTGTGTAGGTAAATCCAAACTAAAGCTCGATGATGTCATCGGAATAATCATGACAAAGAAAATAAGGAAATAATCAGAGGGATTCTCCACTTCGGCATCGACGTTGAACATGGAAAGTAGAAGCAAAGATTCAATCAGGAATGAGGGCCGTAGAAGATTCAAATCGGGAAATAGTAGGTCACAATCTTGAAATCATAAATATTCCAACTTCTAAAATCAGAACAAGAAGGAGATTGAGTGTTAGAATTTTGGCAAAACCGGGAACTACAAAAATCAGTGCAAATTCATAAAAAAATAAAAGACAAGATTGAAGCCAACCTCATTTTAGAAGCATCAGACGATGCACTGATATGCTTCTTGGAGAGCAAGGAAGGGTCCTAGGTTTTTGACTCAGCGATTTATTTTCATACAACCTCAAGCAGAAAACTTTTAATGAGTTATGTACAAGGTAACCTTCGCAATATGTATCTTATTGATGAGAAGGCTTGCGATGGTGTGGGTAAAGGAAACATTCATATCAAGTTCAACAGTTATGTGTGGAAGCTAAAGGATTTGATACATATCCCTAAATTGAGGAACACAATTATTTTTGGGGGCCAGTTGGCAAATGAAGGTTATATCACAACCTTCACTAGTGATGAATGGAAAATTTCTAGAGGTGCCATGATTATAGCACGTGGCAAGAAGAGTGGCTCATTCTACATGACCATAGATGCTTGCAAATCAAATATATTTATTGATAACAAAGAAGACTCACACTTGTGGTACTAATGACTTGGTCACATTAGTGAGAAAGGGCTCAAAATTATACACCCTCGGGGAAAACTGCCATCACTATAGTCAGTTGATATTGACTTATGTAAGAGTTGCATATTTGGGAAGCAAAAGCAAGTATGCTTCCAGAAGAGTGGAAGAACTCAAAAGAAAGATAATATTGAGTTTGTTTATACAGATGATTGGGGTCCATCCCCAATCTCATCCATCGATAAAAAGTCTTACTTTGTAACTTTCATTCATGACCACTCCATAAAGGTATGGTTTTACTTCCTGAGACACAAGTATAAGGTATACGAGGTGTTGAAGAGATAGAAAGCCTTGGTGGATAATGAGACATGGCTAAAGATAGAGAAACTAAGATCCAACAACGGTGGAGAGTATAAAGACTTCGAGTTTAAGAAGTTCTCTTGTGAAAATGACATAAGATTATAGCGGACTGTATAAGGACACCATAGGAAAATAACATGGTATAATAGATGAATTGAATATTATTTGTGAAAGCCAAAAGCATATGCATGCATGCAAATCTACCCAAGCAATTCTAAGTAGAGGCACTTAACACAAAATCCTACCTAATCAATCGAGGACCATTAATTTCGTTAGAGCACAAAATACCTAAGGAGGTATAGAGAGAAAAGAAGATAAAACTTTAACACTTGAAGGATTTCGGTCATGTGTCATATGTGCATATTTGTGATCGCACGAGAGGTAAGATTAGCCCTAAGTCACTAAAATGCACTTTCATTAGATATTGACAAGATGAGTTTGGTTATAGATTTTGGAAGGACCAAACAAAGAAATTAATCAAAAGCATGGGATGTGATATTTAATGACAATATGATGTACAAGGACAAAGATGAACCATGGTCCAGTGGCACAAGATAGGATGATCAAATGTACATTGATTTGGAGGATATTACAAATAGTAGTGTGGCATGGGAGATATATGAAAGTTTTTAGTTAGAAGAACAAACACCAAAAGTATCCTGCAATTGACTGACACGTGACTGTCTCAACATATTGCTCCTGAATTAAGAAGAACCTCCCGACCTTATGTACCAAATAAGAAGTATATGAATTATTTTTTTCTCACGGATGAAAGCATGCCATATGAAGGATGCGAGTAAGTGGGTATCTTGTAATGGAAGATTAAATGAAATCCCTTATCTCGAACCCAACATGGGAGCTAACGAAGTTACTCGTGGGAAGAAGGCTCTACACAATAAATAGGCGTATCAAGTCAAGGAGGAACATGATGGTTCCAAGGGATACAAGGTAAAACTTACAGTCACAGGCTCTCGACATAAGTAAGGGATTGACTATCTATATTTTCTTTCATTGGTTATGAAACTAACTACCTATCGGCCAGTTTTAAGCATTATTATGGCAAAAAGTTTGCACCTTGAGTAGTTAGATGTCAAAGCTTCTTTCCTCCATGGTTATATAGAGAAAGATATATACATGTAACTATCGAAAGGTTTCTCATGGAAGGAGAACCTGATATAAAAGCTGAACAAAAGACAATAAGACTTGAAGTAAGCGCATCAGGAAGTGGTATATGATGTTTGAGGGAATAATGCAAAGAAATGGCTATAGCAAGCGTAACGCTGACCACTATTGCTAGTTTAAGATATTTTAGTCCAGTTACATCATCTTACTATTAAATGTCGATGAGTGTTTAGTGACAGAACCAGATATGGATGAAATTGGGAACTTGAAAAAGTAATCGTCGAGTGAGTTTGATATGAAAGACTTGGGCACGACTAAGAAGATGCTTGGTATGAGAATCAATAGAGACAAGGAATATGGTACTTTATAGTTGTCTTAAACATAGTACACCAGTCGTGTCTTATGTAGGTTCAATATGGGTGATGTTAAAGGTATTACAACACCATTGCCTAGTCATTTTTGACTCCCTAAGGACTAATCACCCGAGAGGGAGGATGAAAAAAATTCATGTCTAAGATTCCTTATGCCCCATCCATTGGAAGTTCGATTTATGCAATGGTTTATACAATACCATACATTGCCCATGAAGTGAGAGTTATTAAAAGGGCTTTGCCAAAACTAGGGGAGGGCCACTAAGAAGCAGTAAAATGGATCTTGAGGTACCTACGAGGCACCAAAGATAAATGTTTTCACTTTAGTAAAGGATAATTGAAAGTTCAAGGGTACCTAGACGTTGATTTTGTAGTAGAAGTTGATCACCGAAGAAGCACCATTGATTATGTATTTACCATGGGCACAACAACTATTAGTTTTATGTCACAGATGTAGAAGATTATTGCGTTATCCACTACATAAGCTAAGTATGTAGTATTGATAAAAACTGGTAAAGAGATGACATAGCTTCAGGGATTGTTAACACAGTTAAGATTCAAATAAGGGAAATTTTTTTTTTATAGTCACAGTGCGATACATCTGACAAAGAATTATGAATATCATTCTAGAACAAAGTGTATTGAACTTCGTTATCATTACATCATGTCTCTGTTTGAGTATGAGGTGTGGACACATAAGAAGATTCATGGTAGAAGGAATCCTACGGATATACTAACTACGATGGTGACTATTTATAAATATAAGCTATGTTCAGCTTTAGTTGGCCTGCAAGAATGACAAAATTGGGAAGTATCTAATTTCATTGATCATGTGTGAAGATAGATTGAAATATCTCCTCAAGTGGGAGATTGTCAAGAAATTTGGGTATTGCCTGAGGAAAAAACAAATAGGACAGACAACTTTGGACAAACACAAGCTAGACACTATTTTAGGTGCAGTTTTTGTTGAATTAAATGAGGAAAGCCAATTGCATTTTGGATGGAAATGACCCATATTGGGGCAATAAATCAGACCTCCCCTCCTTTGTTTTGCATCCCAAAGCTGAGAGATAATTTTCAAGTCAGAGAAAATATTGAGAGAGAAAGTAAGAGAAAATTGAGAGAGAAATTTTCTTGAGTGTAATTGGATTATGGGTTGTGAGATGTGAGTGTTTGTAAACACCTTATATATTTTTTTTCCCTTTAGTGAAAGATCTCCAATAGCCCGTGATCGAGCCTAAATTGGTTAACCACGTAAAATTCTTGTGTTGTGGGTGCATTAGTACGTTGCATTATTTTATTGGTTATGAATTGTGAGTATTTGTAAACACCTTGTATAATTTTTCTCCATTTACTGGAAGATCTCTAGCAGTTGGTGAACGTAGCCTAAATTGGTGAACCACATAAAATTCTAGTTTTCTATATGCATTATTATTTTGCATTATTTTCTTGACCCATTAAATCACAAAGTCTAGATAAAATTATTAGCAGAATATAGTAGCACCTAATTTCCTAACTGATCAATGGTGTCAAATATCGATAATGGGGATCTACATCAAAATTTTATATTATAAACATTTATTTTCTTAAAACCATTGAAAATTGAATGAGATACCTAGTTGAATTGAGAAAACTAGTGAAACTAGGATTGTAACACTTTTTCCAACATAGGAATCTTTGTTGGAAAAGTGAAGTTAGTACACACATCAGAAGTACTCTTGGGTTGGGTTCAATTTTTCCATTTTGCAATATAAGATGCGCATATGCACCAGCTAAAATATTTGCCAAATTGCGTTTCAAAACAAATATTCCTCTACAAAATGAAAACAAAAGAAAAGATATCCTTATTTCAATTAATTAATCTTCAACTCATCTAAAACAAAAATAGCCTTTCACGTCGGTGGATTTTTCTCTTGTGGTTAACCCTATCCATTTGACCTACCACACCATTTAGTAACAAAATTTGATCACTTCTACTCACGATCTGTAAATGCAATTGAATATATGTATTCAAGTGCTTGAACATATTACATAGTAGAAGATGAACAAACAAATTCTAAGAAATACATCTTTTAATCAATACAGTAGGAAAAGGATGGGCATTGAAATCTTTAGTAGATTCAAATATACTGCTTATGGCTACTGATGATATCTAACAAAACAACCTATCAACCGGTAAGTTTAAGAAATAGGGTAGCACATTATTAATATCTATAGAGTACTCTCATCCCATCTTTTGGAACCCCCCACCCCCGGAAACAATATATTGCTACCAATTTCTCATCATTATTTATGACAATGAGATATTTTAAAATCGGGTAAGTCCAATCGACATCCGCCTCTCCCAGATCCCTGCAGTTAAGAAAGTGCATTGTGAACGGATACAACATTTAGTTATCTCAAAATGGATAAAAGTTAAATCATGATTATATTAATATCCACAGAAACATTCTTCATTATCTCTCTAAACTCATCATCAAAATACTGGTTGGTACCTAGGCCTAAAGAAGTCCCATATATATTAATAGGGTATAAAAAATATCACATAATTAAGGAGAAGGTAAACATTGGGTTACAGTATGCAGGTGTATTACATAGATTTCATTTGTCTTATTTTTCATGTAATTTTCCAATTTTAACATAAATTATGTATGCCTCTGTTTCCTATGTTCACCATTGTGTTCATGGTATACCTTATGTGCAACTATGCATCAATATGACAGAAACTTGTAAGATCAACATTAATCGTTTGACATGATTGATATTTTTTTGTCCAAAATTTGAGGGATGAACCAGTATCAAGTTATCACTTTGGCTTCAAAATATCTTGTTTAGACCAAAATCATTAGACAACTTCAAGCCTTGAAGAAAAACCTCAAGTTCCATCATATAAAAATATCCTTGTTGTTTATGTAAATTAATATTTCTAAAACCTAGTAAATGAATAAATTGATCAAATATGACGTATATAATCGTGGTGTCTTCAGATAATGGTCCAAAAAATAATTAATAATGGCAATCTAATTGCCCAGTTTAAAATTGAAAGAAATTTGAAAGTGTGAGTTAAAACACCCTTAGCTCATAACAAATGTGACTACATACTAAAGACAGATACCTACACGCACAATTCATATAATATTGAATATAGCAAGTAATCCAATGATTTTCAATTGTAAATGTATGTTCCATAGAAGACAATGCCAGTTAATACTAAACCCAGCAGGATCCATGGATAGACCGTGCGATAGGAGGCTCATGCTTTAAGCCCAATGTGTTATTTTCTGGTTCTTGGATACAAAAAGAAACTCTAAATGGGAGGCTCATGCTTTAATCCGAATGTCTTATTGTTTGGTTCTTAGATACAAAGAGAAACTCTGAATGTGTCTCTTTAGATATGAACAAATGACCTACCACAAAAGTTGATTAAAAAAAACTGTAATTGTATACAAATATGTATATGTTGTCGTAAAATAAAAGAGGATATATAGATAATTTTAGAGGGAGTGAGTCTTTCATTGATCTGTCAATACTAAAGGGGTAAAACCCATATTTATAGTACACATTAAAGTAATCCAATAAACCCTTTAATAATTGCAGAATACTAGTGGACTGGAATACAAGTGGACATCCACTTAAATAAAGATTTTATAACACTCCCTCTTGGATCTACACTATATCCACCATTCAATGATTATTTCCTGATTAAAACCTTAATAAGGAAAAACCCAGTGGGAAAAAACAAAGTGAAGTAAAAAGAGTACAACTTTGTGATCATTGAATCGGCGTTGGACGTGCTTAATATTGCCTTGTTAAAACATTTAACTGGAAAAATCAATGGTGAAAAACCTTGTTAAAGGAAAAAGAGCACAACGCGTATATGTCCAAAACATAATGTTATTAGATTCTCCACCTGATCAAATGTTCCCCCTTATTGGATACTCCACTTGATTATGATATTTCTTCGATGATTGAATCGATCCACATTAGTGTCGTAACAACCTCCTGAAATGTTGCTTTGATAGGGTGAACATATTTGATTGGCTGTTACTTCAATTTAATTTTTCTTCATAAGCTCGACTTCCATAAGACTTGGGTGAAGAGGGATGAGCATGTCAGTTTATCGGATCTATTTGACTTCAATAGCATAACTCTTCTGGAGTTTATGTGTTGCAGAACACTTTTGTAGTTCATGGATGTAGAAGAACTAAAATGTTTTGGTCATATCTCCCTCGTTGTAACCTATTTGATTTTGAGGTATACAAGTGTCATTCATAAGTAGTAGCAAGACCATATATCATTTGAGGCAAGTCATACATGCTTTGATTATTCTTTATGAGTATCCCAAAGATAACCTATATCTATATAACTAACTGGACATAGATGGTTAGATATAAAAATATCATATGATATGATTGATATTAGTCCCATACTATGCAAGTCAATGGTAATTGTTTCTTGCCAATATATTGACTGCAATTATAATTTCAGTATCATGCACTGTGTCATGAATATCAGTATACTAATAACGTACATGTATGGTACTTTTGGACAAAATTCTATAATAATATGCACATATGGTACTTTCGGACCAAATTTAAATTTGTCAAACTTTTTAAGATGATATAAATAATTTAATATCAAAATACTGGAGACCATGTATATTATAAAATTGTATGCTTAATATATGATAAAACATTGTTGGACTTTTCAATACATTTGACTAATTAATACGAGTTTAACATAAATTGTGCTCGATCTGCTGGTCAAGACAATAATAAGTTTTCCTAAGGTCATTAATTTTTGAATTTCTTATTTGGATATTTTCCATTTTGCATTTTAATTGAGCTCTTCAGGAGCACACCCATTTAAGAATATTTGTTCATTTCAATTGAGTTCTTAAGGAGTATATCCATTAAGGTTATTATATAATGTCACATTGTATGTATAATTGTTATCATACCCTTCCTTAGACAAATATTTACAAAGACCGTTTCATTTATATCCATTTGGATTGCCAGTTATACAGTCAACGTCTTAGTGCATTTGAGTACGTGCTCCTTATCTTTGCTTTAGGCAGAGAAAATCCTTCTAGGATTTATATATATATATATTATTTTTCTAAGTCCCGTATATATAAGATGTGATAATATTCATGTGTCTCATATAATATGTTTAAATAACTACTAAGCTAGTCACATATCTGAAAAATATTTATAGCCATAACGGGATGGTATATTCATATAATCAATCTTCGATTTCTTCAAGAAACCTGATGCCATAGGTCGTTCAATTTTTTAGTGAGAATCTCACTTTGCTTTATTATTAACACCCATCCATAACCTTCAGGATTAATATCTCATGGGGTTTCTATTATAGGTCTAAATACATAACGTATATTAAGATATTCGAACTATGCCGTTATGTCATTTTCACATTTTGGCCAATATATTCTTTGTCGACATGTATTCATAGTACGTGGATTTGTAGTATCATTGTAATTTGATTTTAGTGTATCTACAACATATATAATTATATCATCAATGATCATCTTTGTTTATCCCACTTTTCTCTTGTATATCTATAAAACATAAAGATCTCATTTAATATTAGGTACCTTTGCCAACTTCAAGGGATTTATAGTCACTTCGGGGACTTGTGTTTTTTCATAGATAATAACCTCTTCTAGGGTTTTGGAGAAAGTGGATATTTTGTTCATAGTCTCTTTTAGAGAGTTATGTATAAGCTCTCTACGGGGAAAGATAGAGAGCGAGAGAGACATAGAGAGATCAACAAACTAGTTTGATTAATTAATTAAAAGGCACACATCTGGTTTTTAGAGATGGTGGGATTTCTTGATGGAGGTCTTACTTTTTGGTTGGGATTGGATTATATGGGTAGTGAACACCACTTTAGACAGAGTTTTAGTGGAAAGAGGTCGTTTTGGTCAAGGGGATGTGTTGTGGGGTGCTCCTGTCTTTGGAATGCCACCAAGAATGCCGGTAATGTTTTTTAGATGAGGCAATATATGGGTTAGAAGATCATGTACTAAAATTCTTGGAAGGGGAGGAAAGGTTGTTTCAACATTGTCATTGGGAGGGATTTTTCTAGGATTTAAGTTCAGATAACGGAGTGCTTTTCGGTTAAAGGGTGGTCGACGGTGAGTCAAGTTTTCAGGAGGATGGAACCTTTTGTTTCTTGTAAGAAAACTACCAAGGAGGTCACGTCTCAAGGGAAGGTGGTAAAAGGCATGACTTATTTGAATGCAACTTTAGTGGAGCCATGTCCATTTTTGGCCATTAACATTTTAGCACATCACAAGATCAGGACAAACCTGATTGTAGAAGATGGCTCGTGTATTTCCAGAGTGGACTTTTTTTCAGAGAGTTTTGGTTAGGTAGTTTGGAAGTCCGGAGAGATCACCACCTGGGAAGGAAAAGGTCTTGCGATGGGCTTAGTCTCGTTGAAAACCAGTGGCAGTTATTCAAGTGAGAAATCTCAACTCTTCCTTATTTATTTTTATGTTTTCTTATGTGGAAGAGGTTGATAGAATTATGGGAGGTTATGGATGGATGTATGAGGGATAACCATCTGGGTTATAGAGGTGGAATTTATTGTCAGGGTTATATTCTCTCCGGCATGTTTTGGGTCACCGGTGGATCCCTGTTGATATGGCAAATATAGCACCCCTATTGCAGAACCTTTGATAATTATGCACATAATTCGTATTGATGCATCCCCTCTCATGTTATAGGATGCAACCCCAACCTTTCCTCTTATAGGGTGCGGCCCCGACCTTACATACTATAGGGTGTGGCCCTAGTCTGTCTTCTTAGTTGGTCACATCCCTATCCCTTCATCAGTAATATAGCACATACAACTCCTACAATAGAGGTCCACACCTCGAGATTAGGGGGATCTGATACAGGTTCATTGTGAGTACTGATACCTAGTCCAAAGACCACTACACTTATGGAGGCATTTCCAAACACTCTACACCCCTCGATACAGCTTGGGGCCTACTAATTGGCATCATGATCACCCCTCTGGCACTCCCGAAACCTTCCTAGACATGTATTCTCTTCTCTTATCTACATTGTACGCCTATTATGTCATTGTAAACCTTTACTGCAATACATATAATGAGAGTTTGGCACCAAAGTGGACGTAGGCTCATTTTAATAGCCGAACCACTCTATATCTTGTGTTTTCTCCCTCTTTACTAGCTTTACTTGCTTTATGTTTACTATATACTTGATATGATGATGTGAGTACGACTTGTGCCTGATTTCTCGCATCAACATTTTGGCGCCTTCTATGGGAAACGAGGTATTTCAATCTTGTTTCTCTATGTTTTAGCCTTCTTAAACACCTTATTTTATTCATGGGAATCCTTTGAATCATTATCTCATGGGTGAATTTTGGTTATTGAACTCGTATTTTGTATCCACACTCTTAAATGGGTATAGCATATATTGAGATCTGTCCATAGGTCTCCTTTTTATGACCTTAGATCTATTTTGACACACTTGGATGATGTTACCTCACTAAGATAATGCTGAAAAGTTCAAAAGGCAACAACCTCGCAAAGGTGGGTAGCTAGAGATGAGTTATATTTGCTTGTGTGCTACTTTCTCAACCTATGATCCAGGATTGTCTACTGTGGATGTACCATTTTGGGGGCACTAGACTCTTGATCCTCCCCAGTACACCCATGGTAGACTTATTTTTCATGATAACTAGATGGTTTAAGCCCATCTTGAAGGGTCATTGGAACCACATCACGCATCAGAAAGATGGACACAGCCTGCCAAGAAATAGCCTGAGTGTCGTGTCCCTTGTGAGGAATGCTGCATAGATACATATTGGGAAAAATGTCATTGGATTCAATTCCGGTACTCTTGGAGAGGCCGCGGCAGTGGCTTCACATGCTCCAAATATCGCGGCCACAGTAGCACAACTTGGCAATTTTCCACCTTACACCCTTACTATACCTAGATTCATTTCTTTATATTTCTTGCACTAATCACCCTTGTTAGTTTTATCTTATAATATATATTTTAAAGACTAATAAAGTAAAAATGGAAGGGACTCCGCCTCAACTGCATAAAATAATGAAGAGATAGCTCAGATTTATGACTACATCAACCTACCAAGACATGAGACGGCAGTATTGGTGGAGCGGGATGAAGAGAGATAGCGCCGTATTCATTTCTAAATGCACCACTTGTTAGCTAGTAAAGGTGGATCATCAGAAACTGGCAGGACTTCTACCGCCATTAGAGGTTCCAACGTGGATATGGGATAACATCTCCATAGACTTTATCACGGGGTTACCTACGTCGCAGAGGGGTCACGACTCCATTAGGGTAATTGTGGATGGGTTGACCAAAGTTGCTCATTTTCTACCCGTGAGAACCGATTACACTATGGGACAGTATGCCCATCTCTTTATTGCGAAAATAGTGAGACTTCACGGGGTACCTCTAAATATCGTGTCTGACCGAGACAAGATATTTGTTTAACGATTTTGGGAGAGTTTCCAGGAGGCCATGGGTACGGAGTTGCGGTTGAGTACGTCTTATCACCCGCAGACGGATGGGAAAACCGAGCGGACAAATCAGATGTTGGAGGACGTGTTGCGTATGTGCATCCTAGACTTTGGAGGTGGATAGGAGCAGTACCTTCCACTGGTGGAGTTTTCTTATAACAACTCCTACCAGTTCACCATTGGCATGGATCTATTTGAGGCATTGTATGGTAGACCTTATCGTTCCCCATCATGTTGGTTAGAGTTGGGGGATAACAAAATCCTTGGGCCAGAAGTGATTCAGGACTCTTCAGCAAGAATAGAGATGATACGGAGCCGCATTCGGGTAGCTCAGGACCGATAGAAGAACTATGCTGATGCCAAGAGGTTCTTCAAAGAATTCAAGGTGGGGGACCAGGTGTTACTCAAAGTATCTCCGATGAAGGGGATCATGCATTTTGGGAAGAAGGGGAAACTGACACCAAGATACGTGGGGCCATTTCCTATCATCGAGAGGATTGGGCCAGTTGCCTATAGACTGGGGTTATCGGAGCACTTGCATAGGATTCATGATGTGTTCCATATTTCATCGCTAAGGAAATATCTTAAGGACGATTTGGCCCATACTCACAATGCTTTGGAGGACATCGATCTCCATCCCGATAGTTCCTACGAGGAGGGGTCGATTGCTATTTTGGACCGAAGCGAGCGGAAATTGAAGTCGAAGATAGTATCGTTAGTACGTGTGCATTGGCGGCATCATAATGCCGAGGAGTTCACATGGGAGCGTGAGGATGAGATGCGCGAACGTTATCCAGAGTTGTTTTTACCAGGTACTTTTTAGTTCCTAATTTCGGGATGAAATTCTGTTATTAGGGGGGAAGTATGTAATACCCCGTAATTTTATTAATTTTTATTTAAGGGATTATTTAAATTATATGAAAATTAATTCGAAATTAATCCGAGTATAAATACTAATGAGATGTGAGTTGGTATATGATTATGATGTTAAAAATTTATTATTTTCGAGTATGTATGGTAATACATGAGTATTGATGATATCTAAATTTTCACGAGGTAAATATACAACAATTTCGAAAATTTAATTGGGACGTGCGTGTCAGTCGCGTCAGGAACGTAATTAATTGAATTAAAAAGTGAATTTTATTTTTATCAACTGAATGGTCATTTTGAGTGCACCAACGTGTCCGGAAGGGTCGAAATAGTCAGAAAACACTAACCGGGGGTTTAGTTTGGGTCCCGGGGCATTTTTAGGCCACACCGGCAACCCAAAAGGGTAGTTTGGTAATTTTAAAAATAGGGGAATTAAAACCCACGAATTTTAGAAGTTATTTTTACATTATAAAAGAACCCACTAAGCATTATCTGCATTTGGGAAGTTAGAGGGCTACGGGAGTTATAGGGAAAGCCTTAAGAAGTTCCAAAAGGAAGCCCTTGCCGCCATCACCATCTTTGGAAGAAATTTGTAGAGAGAGGGAGGAGAATCAACCTTGAATCCTTCACATCAAATCAGAACATCTAATGCAAGTGGTTTAATTACATTAATTTCAAGCGAATGTTTCTTCCATGCTTAGAATTGAATAATTGTCTTATATTGGAAGTTTGATGAAAACCCATGAAATTGGAGGTAGGATTCATAATATGATATAGGGATTGCATGTAGAATGTTATTTGATGAATGTTGTATACAAAATATATCTTTTGATGATGCGAAAATGGATTTATAAGGATGAATTGTAGTCATTAAATTCCGGGTTCATGATTATAGGGTTTAGGACAAGGTTTGAGAATTTTGATGATTATATGTTAATTTAGGAAGCATTGACCCCATATATACATTAAAGAGTGATCTAGGAGGACTTAGAGTAGTTTAATAACATTAAAATACTATTGGGATGATCTTAGAATGGGTTTAGAGAAGAGAAAAACTGAGAAAAACGAAGTAGAGAATTTATGGGCTGAAACTGCCATCTCGTTAGAAGACCAGCCCAGGTCGTTCGAATGACCTCGTTCGAACGAGCTTCTAACGAGATGACAGTATCCCTTATAATGAGTTGGTAGTTCGTTCGAAGCCTTTCGTTCGAACGAACTCGTTCGAACGAGATTTCTAACGAGTTGACAAAATGGCATTTTTAGCCTGATTTCATTTCTAATGTCTCGTAGACTTATTTAATTTGAGTATTAACCTTCCCTCATTGATTAGTGGGTGTAATTGTAAGAATTGGGGTACGTTGAGGAGTAGAACTTAGAACCCTGTAATAAAATCAGATGTCAATTGCGGAGTAGGAAACGAGTACCTAATTACGACGTGAGAAGGGTTGATAACGTTAATATGCAAAATCGGGAACTTGTAATCGTTTAACATTAAATGATGGTATAAGAATGAGAAGTATACCTATATTAATAATACGAGATATCCAAGATGTGCGAATGCTTAGTATATGTGGTTTTACGTGTATAACATACCTACCGTACTTGTTATCATGCGAGGTTTGCGTTCGATTAGGGCCATCTAATCTTTGTGTGCCTATGGGGGGAATTAGATTGGTACCTCGAGGGCATAGGTCAGAGAAGGACTTATTGATAAGTTAATAAGTCTGCTGATAATGGGAGCGTAGGTATGTGCATGACCCATGTTATGTGAACTATGTTCGCCTCCGTTTTGTGTGAATGTTGTTGTTTGCAAACGATTCCTGAGAGATTCGGAATGCGTGGTCCTTATGTACGTGATGTACCGGGATTGGATAGCAGAGTATGTGTGCCCCGCAACTTAGTCTCGGGGTGCAAGTAATGTATATTTATGATGAGGATAATATACTGTTAATTGACATGAACTGTCATGTTTAATTGTTAGTATAATTATAGCAACGTTCTGTAAAGATAAAATGGAAGATATCTAGTAAATTAGTATTGCTAATAATTTTGGAAATCGAGAATTAATGCAAATCTCTCTAGTTTATTAATGATGTTGGAATCAAAGCGTGAATCGTATAGAAATGCTAGAATTTATTTTGGACTAGTTAGATATGAGAATCACTAGAATGGGTACGGGTACGTTAGGAGTGCACAAATAGTCGAGAGGTGAGTATTTCATGTGAGAGCACGTCCTAACATGTATTTTCCATTCATTGTTTTAATGTCATTAAAGCACTTGATATATTTTAAACTGTTTTCCACAATCGGGCTCTGACCCATTTGCTTTCAAATATATTTTTGTAGAAACCTTTTAGGTGCACAGTAACAAGGACACCATGCATATGAGTTCCATTTCGGTGACGGACTGCAGGTGCCGTGGAAGTTACAGGACTTTGACAATATACGCCTCCACTTTCGATCTTGACTCCATATTATCAGCTGTTCTCATCTGTTGGGCATGTCTCCCTACTTCCTTTTAGAGACACTTTATTTAATTCAGTTATTTCGAGAATTTGGGTTGTAATTAATTTAGTGATACAGACTTGGTACTTGTTTATTTCAGCATTTGGATTGTGTGAGGAGTATTCCTCCAGACTCATTACTATTTTATGGTTACTCTATTGTCTTTGTGTTGTGGTGCTTGTGTTAGCATTTCATAATTTACTTATTGCATGTTAATCGGATTTAATTAAAATTGACAACTCACTTTTTAAGTATTAGGTGGCTAGTAATTAATAAAATGTTTTCGACAGTGATGCTATGAACTGAACCAACTTGGCATTTTGTATTAATTTAATAAAGGAGTAGCTACCCGTTATTTAATTAGTCGGGATGTCACAACTTGGACTTGGTCCTTTTTCTCTTCTTCTGCCTAGCAGCGTTATTGAGGGTAGCAGCGTCCTCATCCATTTCTGCCAATTGAACTGCTAGGAGCTCCCTATCTATATCCTCACCTGAAGAAGAAATGACGCAAAGTCAAAATTTGAAGGTTTTACAATAATTGTTGTGGCATTAATAAAGTAAGGGAATAATACCTTTCATGGACATAACTTTTGACAGAGATTTGTTGGTGAAGTAAACTCCCTAAAAATGGAGGCTGAAGTCACTAAGGTGCTAAACTTTTTGTTGTCAGCACTTACGGCCAAATGACTTCTTATTCTGCTCTCCTGCCGATCACTTAAGGGAAAATTGTCAATAGATGCATAAAAGTTCCATGTTAGTACCAAAAAATAGAAGGAACACAAATTGTGGAAATAGGACGCGGCATTTACTCAAAGGTCTATAACCTTATTTACCTAGTTTGGAAATAGGACGCGGCATCCTGAATGAATTCTCTCTCTCAGACTCATCTGGATGGATCTCCCATCCTCTAGAAACATTGAAATACTTGTCATTATATTTTTTACACTTGTGGGTCTGCCGGTATAAAAGGTTTCATCATTGCTGTGGAGGGAAAAGTAATAATGCCACGCAAACTTTATACAGTTCTCCTTCGATCTGTAAAAGTGGAAGAACTCTGCGGGAGTTATGTCCCTCCTAAATTTATTCTTCTATATCCCTATGAATTCTAGAATTTTCCTCTAGACATTGGGATCTAGTTGGGATGGGGCTAGCCTCATGGTCTAGAAGATTTTTCTAATTGGGAATGGCACAGGTAGCTCTATCCCATATATGAAAGCATGGAGGGGGAAGCAGACCCCATCATCAGCAATAGCGGTGCATGGCCTTTTATCTGCGGAAGGTTATGAGAAAATTATATTCTCTGGGAACTAAAATACCTCAGAAACTTGGTCAACCCATTCCTGAGTCATAATGTTGTGGATTTTTAAGGCTGTAGGTGGTCTATTTACTCTATTTGATGGGCCAACAGGTGCATCCCTGGCCTCTGAAGGGATAACATCCGTAGTATCAAGGTCCATAGGGTTACTACTTGAGTGGGTTTCCTCTTCCATTACCTCAGTCTCTTTCTTATAAGTGGAATCCACGGAGTTGGAATCTAAAGTGACGAAATTTGGGCAATCTTTGAGCAGCCAAGGCCCAAATGTCTTTAAAGGACACACGGAAGGGAGTTCGGGAGGAGAAAATCAAAAATGTTTGTTCCAGAAATCCTTTAGAAATACATCAATATTCCAACTCATATGGCTACAGCAAGACCTAAAAAGTAGAAAATCCGTTGTTAGGTGTCATAGCCAATATGGTTAGATAAGCCTTTTAGAGGCCGCGACAGGAACAACGTAGTAACAAATTTTAAATATAAATAGAAGTTTCAACAATTTTAGCTAACTACACAAAGTGTTGGGCTTTGGAATCCTAGAGATTACAACAACTATAGCTGCGACACATTATTTTAGGGGGAGACATTAGGTATGTCCTGATATGCCGCAGTCCTTTAGTTTACTAGCAAAAGGCTGTGGCTACTAGCCTAAAGATAAACCCTAATGGAAAAAGGGTATTTATCACACAAGTATTGACATGAGCCCACAATCAAGTAACAAAAGAATGTGCTACTTATCGCGGACAAACTCCTAAACATTTTGACAATGATAATAGCCTAATCTAAGGATCAAAGCCCTAGAATTTGAACGGTTCGCTCGAGAACATAAAGAACAAAATGGTAGATTTTCAGCCTATGAGATTCTAAGGCCAATAAACTTGATCTTTCGCAAGTACAGGGAATTCAAATGTCCTAAAAAACTAAGCCTAAGTCAACAAGTTTCTTTTATTGAGTCAACATGGATATTGACAGTTCATTACATCGATTGAAGGTTTATATCAACATTTCAGTTATCTATTATGATCAATGGGATCAAATGAGTTCATTTCATCATGAATTTAGTAGTATCGATTCAATTCGAAATTAATTATTTAATATGATTCAGTAAAAAAGGGGGTTCATATGTTTCATTCATAAACAGAAACCAGGAAGAGCAATCAAGAAGAACAGTCAAGAAGATCAATCAATCAAGAAAAATAGCTAAAAAGGGCAGTCAAAAGGCTAAAAAAAGGAAGTTTTGATTCAATTCGAAAGTTACCTAGAAACCAACGAGAAAGGAAAACCAGTTGCTCAACCTTAAACCACCAGTTGTTCAGCCTTAAACCACTTGAACCAACTCAAAAAATTATTGGAGATCATCGGAAAGATCAAAGGAAGAAATTGCAATACTTTGATCTCGATTTACTTTTAAGGATTTGGAAACATAATGAAGGCCATGGAGAGTTGTCATTTATATAAGTGGCCATGGGAAGAACAAGCATTATGTTTCGATTGTCGCGGTAACTTAACAAGAGAAGACTTAATTACTCAGTCGCAGCCCCAATCGTTATCTCTTGACACTATGATTTGTGGGCTTATTAACATGAGAAATATAACACCCATGTGATAGAACCCTTGCGAATTATGCACAGAATTCGTGTTGCCACAACCCCTCTTATGTTATAGGATGCGACCCCTACCTTTCAGCTTATGGGGTGCGGCCCCGGCCTTACATACCATAGGGTGTGACCTAGTCTGTCTTCTTAGCTGGAGGCATCCATATCCCTTCACCAGCAATACATCACATACATATCCTATAAATAGTGTTACGACCCCAACCCAAAACTAATAGGGAACGAGTGTCTTGAAATTCCACCAAGGCATTCAATATTCTGGCTTTAAAAAATTTCTCTTAAAATATATGTAGCGAAAATACAATCACATGGTTATGAATCGTGAAATACTGAAAGTGAAGGAAATATATCATCAAAGCTTTCTAAAGGAAACTTCATTTATATAAAAATATCAACAAGTTACAACTTGACAAAAGATTTAAAACCTTTTAATTAAAGAGACAAACATGCTCTATCTAATAAAACAAACTTCTACTTAATGTAACAAAAAGAGCTTTAAAAGTTAAAATCTTGAACATAGTCCTTTTACGTTCCATCCACGAGCTTAATTATTTCCTTAAAAATTATTATTTATACAACGTCAGCTAAAAGCCAAATGAGATTCAATCCCCAAACATTCCAGGATTTTTCAAAAAATTGATACCTAGCCAATTTAGAACATAACGCATATACATAGAGATACGAATTTCTAGTAATATATATAAATTAAATGACAATATATAAATATATTCAGAATAAACAGTTCAGAACAGAGCACATAAAATAATCGAGCATATGTCAATTATTTAGTTTTAGTGGCCATGTATACCAAGACAGATAGTGTTACCAAATGTTTCCACCCGATAACATCACAGAGAGAGAATCTTGATTTCTAGAACAATGCCTTGTTTAGGGCACACCAGCGATAAACCAGTTGGAAAGGTACCATCCAAATATTTCCACCTGGTAGTCAAGGCCAATATAGTAAGAGAGTTTCCATAGGCCGAATCAATAATTTCAAAATTCAAATCATATGTTTATATGGAGAGATATAAACATATAACAAACGACGGAATCATCGGTATCAAATGAATTTTGATAATAAAAGCATTTCACAAATATACATAGTTTCCATAATATAATATAATCAAAATGCGCCAGAAATTGCATAGAGTACTCACCTAAAATAGAGGTTCGAAAATATAGATATTGAGTCTTAGATCACACGTTAATCTAATAAATACAATAAAGGTTTAATTACGTACTCTAAATAAATCCAATTCCAAATATTGTGTTTTAATCCTAAAATAACTTGCTGTAAAAGGTTACTAAAACCATTTTCTCAATTTTTAATATTCATTCATCGTATTTAAAGAATTCAATTCATAGGTCTTCCTAATGAGTCGATTCCAAGTAGAGATGGAGGGTCACAGGGGCACCACTTAAATCTCATCTAGACAGAACATTTTTGGATTTATTCCCAGTAGAGATGCTGGGGCACAACTTAAATACCATCTCAACCAGACAAAATTTGATCGGGACAAACTTTGGAATTACTTAAATCAGATTCCATAATAACAGGAAATTACTTACAAAAATCATTTTTTTAAAGCGTATATATATTTTTAAACAAGTTTACATATTTTGAAAATAAAATCAATTTAGATTGTTTCCAAATTTTATTTTTTATTAGTGGAGCCTTTAGTGTATTTTACCATCCTAACTACTAAGTAAATCTATAAAACACGAAATTGAAACTATAAAAATACATTACGACATTTAAATAAAATCATACCTACGAGATGAATTCTTTCTTCAAAATCATAGAACTCCTTCTTAAGATATTTCTCAATCTTTCTATCACACTTTCTTACTATAATTCTCAGGGAATTGGTGTCAATTACAAATGACCCCAAAGGCCCTATTTATAGGTTTCCAAGGATATTACAATGTTGACATGTGTCTAATCACTAGACTTTTTGGAGTGGTGATTCAATGCCGAGGCATCGCATTTCAGAGTGGTCTTGTAATGTTAATATCACCAAATGATGATAAGTGTTTTAGCTTTCTCTCTAAAAACGACATGTATAACGTGGAGGTGACTAACATGCGGTGGAAAGGTAATAAGGGGATAAGGGTCATTTTACACATGAAAGGTATTTTGGTAATTTCACACTATATATTTTTAGTATTTCTTAGAGGTCCTTGAAAATATTTTATTTATAAAATGGACCCTTTTATATTTTTATTTTAGTCCCTAAAGTTTCATAAAATTATATTTTCTACCCCAAAACTTATTATTTACCTTAAGATATGTCATAAGACTTTGCTTTGATCCAATTTATAGTAGATTCTTCATATTTGAAAATGGGGTTTGTTATATTGATAGCCAATAATACCGCATATCTAATAATATAACATTTATAAGATAATAAGTAACAAAAGAATGTAAAAACAAACTATATATACATACATATATGAGCATATAAAAGTGGGTTCATTACATCCTTCCCTCCTTATAAAAAGTTTGGTCCCAAAACTTGACTCGTATTAATTTACAAACAAGTATGGATATCTCTGCTTTATTTTATCTTCCCGCTCCCATGTTGCTTCTTCAACTGAATGATTACGCCATAACACTTTGACTGGTGGAATTATCTTGGTTCATAATATTTGATCTTTTTGGTCCAAAATTTCTATCGGATGCTCAATGTATGATAAATATTCTCTAACTTGAAGAGGTTCGTGACTTAAGATATGTGTCTGATCTAGAACATATTTCTTTATCATTGATAAGTGAAACACATTATGTACACGAGAGATTTCAGGTGGTAAAGCTATTTTATACGCAACAACTACTATATTTTCAAGTATTTCAAAAAATCCTATGTATGTTGGGCTCAACTTCCCTTTCTTCCTAAATCGTATTACTCCCTTTGCAGGCGATACTCTCAAGAACACATAATATCCTCTTTGGAATTCTAACTATCGGTGTCGATTGTCAACATAACTCTTTTGACAGCTTTGAGCGGCACTAGTCGGTCTTGTATTAATTTCACCTTCTCACTTGTGATCTGAATCAATTCTGGTCCCAACAATTTTCTTTCCCATACTTCTACCCAACATGTAGGGGGACGACACCTTCTACCATAGAATGCCTCATACGGATCCATTTCAATACTTGCTTGATAACTATTATTATATGCAAATTTCACTAACGGTAAATGATCATCCCAATTCCCTTTGAAATCAAGTGTACATTCCCTAAGCATATCCTCTAAGGTTTGAATAGTTCTCTCTAATTGTCCATTCATATGAGGATGAAAAGTACTATTGAAATTCAATTTTGTTCCCATGGATTCTTCTAGGCTTTCCCATACGCGAGACACAAATCTAGGGTCACAGTGAGAAACAATTGAAATTGTGGTTCCATAAGGCCTAATAAATTCCCGCACATACAACTTAGCTAACTTTTTTAAATAGTGGGTATTCTTAATGGAAACAAAATGTGCAGATTTAGTTAGCCTATCAATATTTACCCAAATAGAATCATTACCATTTGAACTGCTTGGTAAACCTGTAACAAAATTCGTAGTGATATGTTCCCATTTCCACTCCGGTATAGGTAAGGGTTATTGTAATCCTGATGGTTATTGATGTTCAACTTTTACTTTTTGACAGACCAAACACTGAGATACAAATTCTGCTATCTCCCTTTTCATGTTATTCCACCAAAACACTTCTCGAAGATCTCTATACATCTTGGTATTTCAGGGCTAAAATGTGAATCTCGAGTAATGACTTACCTCCAAAATTTGCCTCTTTAGTTGGGCATCACGTGGAACACACACTCTATTTCCAAATCTCAATATATCGTCCCGTATCATAAATTCCATTATCTTACCTTCAATAACCTCTTCTCTAATCTTCTTCCATTGTGGATCATTTACTTGTGCAATTTTGATCCTTTCCATCAATATGGGTTGTACTTGTAAGTTTGTAATTATTCCACCTTTATTATAAATACGAATATCTATTTCCATATTTCTTAAATCCTTCAATAGAGCCTCCTGGTTTGTAATAAGACATGCTAAATTTGGTGTACACTTCCTACTCTATTCATCATATCCATAATATTTAAACCATAATCCTTCGTCAATTCTAACCACCTCCTTTGTCTCATGTTCAATTCTTTCTGAGTAAATATATATTTCAAACTCTTATGATCAGTATAAATTTCACAAGTCTCACCATATAAATAGTGTCTCCAAATCTTAAGAGAAAAAATTACAGCTACTAATTTTAGGTCACGGGTTGGATAATTCTATTGATATGGTTTTAACGTTTTTGAGCCATAAATAACTACTTTTCCATTTTTCATTAACACACATCCTAAACCATTTTTAGAAGCATCACTATAAATCCCTAATCCTTTCGAACCTGAAGGAATAGTCAAAATTGGGGCAGTCACTAATCGATTCTTAAGTTCTTGAAAAAATTTATTGGCTTCCTCAGACCATTCATATTTTACCTTCTTTTGTGTTAACCTAGATAGAGGTTTAGCAATGCTAGAAAATCCTTCAAAAAATCTTCGATAATAACCCACTAATCCAAGGAAACTACGAATCTCCGTCACATTAGTTGGTCTAGGCCAATATAGTATAGCCTCGATGTTTTGAGGGTCAACTGACAGTCCCTCCTTGGAAATGACATGTCCTAGAAAAGAAATGCTAGGCAACCTAAACTCACACTTCTTTAATTTTGCATATAATTTCTCTTTCGTTAGGATTTGTAATATTATCTCTAAATGCTTCTCATGTTCTTCAATACTCTTAGAATAAATAACGATGTCATCAATAAAAACAACCACATATTGATCCAAATATTTCCTAAGCACTCTATTCATCATATCCATAAAATTGGTTGGTGCATTAGTTAGTCCAAATGGCATTACAAGAAATTCATAGTGACCATATCTAGTACGAAAAGCTGATTTTAAAATATCATCTTCCTTAATATTTATTACATGATAGCCTGACCTAAGGTCAATCTTAGAAAATACTTGCGCACCTTGAAGTTGTTCAAAAAAATCATCTATAAAAGGTAGGGGTATTTCTTCTTAATAGTTATCTTGTTCAGTTCACGATGATCTATATATAACATCATCGTTCCATCCTTCTTTTTAACAAATAATACTAGATCACCCCAAGGAGATATACTAGGTCTGATAAAACCCTCATCTAAAAGGTCTTCTAATTGAACTTTTAACCCTCTTAATTATAAAGGTTCCATACGATATGGTGGTTTTGAGATTAGTATAGTTCTAGGAATAAGGTCAATGGTAAATACTGTTTCTCTATTTGGAGGTAGACACGGTAAATTATCAACGAAAACATCCATAAATTTCTTAGCAATAGGAATATCTTATAATCTAGGCTCTATCGTCTGCAAACTAGTAACAGTTGAAAGAGATCCTTGACATCCCTTCTTAAGAAAAATATAGGCTTGCATTGCAGAAATAATACACATTGGAGATATGATGTCAGTTCCTTCAAAACTAAATTTTGGTTGGTGAGTAATTTGGAAAGTAACACTCTTCTCAAAACAGTCTACCTTAGCATGATATGATGCTAACCAGTCCATCCCCAAAATGACTTCAAAATCTTTAATGTCTAAAACTATCAAATAAATAAATAATTTATGACATCAATATCTATGGGGCAAGCCTTGTATACTAATTTATCCATCAATAAATCATCGGAAGGAGTAAAAACGTGTATATTATGATTCAGGGGTTCAGGCAATTTATGAAAGCAATTTAATACACGTATAGATACAAATGAATGGGTGGAACCACGATCTATCAAAGCTTGAAATGGATGTGCACATATAGAAAGTTTACCTGACACTACTGCATTGGAAGCTTGGGTATTAGAAAGTGAAAAAACTCTACCCTGTCTGCCTTGATCCTCCTTTTCACTTGAAGGCTTTATTGGAACCCTTATTGGCTTTGGCCAGTCTTTTATCTGATGTCCATTCTATCCACATATAAAATAAGCTCCCAAATCCTTATAACAAGGTCGTACTCCATGCATCTTTCCACATTAATGACATATCTAGTTATTTTACTGTTTGTTATCACTAGATCCCCCATTGTTGGATATGTTCCTAAAAAAATTCTATTATTAGGGTTCTTTCCTTTTTGTTCCCCAAATATCCTCTTACCATCTCTAATTCGATTTTACTCCTCGCCATCCCTCTAAACTATTGTATCCCTAGTCACGGCGTCAATATATGATGTCAACTTTAGGATGAAATTTAACTACGAATATTCAACCTTAGCCCATGTTCAAACTTCTTCTCTCTTAAAACATAAGTTACTACAACATGACTTGCAAAATGGTATAACTCAGTAAACTTTGCCTCATATTGACCAACCATCATATTCCCTTGCACTAGACTTATGAAGTCATCTTCCATTTCTTCCTTCACCGTTTCAGGAAAAAATTTCTCATAAATATTACTAAGAAATCATTCCAACCTATGTAAGTATTCATTTCCTCGTGTATTTTCTTACTCATTCTCCACCAATGTTCAACTTCCCCTTCTCACATAAATGTTACAAATGTCACCCTCTGTTCATCGGTGCACTTAAGAACATCGAGTATCTTTTCCATCTGCATCACCTAACTTTCTGCTTCGGTAGGGTTAGGAGTACCTTTAAAAGATCGAGGATTCAACTTCTTGAACTTTTCAATAGTACATCTACTTAGTTCAAGATTCCTTTGTACTTCATTATTCACCTGCTTCTCCACAATCTTTGCTAGACTTTCGATCGCCTTGTATGAACCTTCTAGTCCTTCTATACTCGAGTCACTAGTTCCCATAGATGGTCTTCTCTTGGTCATTTTCTACATTCATGGCCAAACGTAAGATCTGCTATACTATATCAATATTGAAAACTAAAAGACCAATTATAAAAAATATAACACATTGGGAGGGTAATCACATTAATTAGATATTTAATACTATCTCCTATGGATGGAAACATGAAATCTATAACGTTCGAAACCTATGTTCAGTAGTCTACGGGTTCATAACCGATGCTCTGATACCACCTCTGTCACGACCCGGACCCAAAAATAGTAAGGAACGAGTGTCTTGATATGCCACCAATGCATTCAATATTCTGGCTTTAAAAACTTTCTCTTAAAATATATGTAGCAGAAATACAATCACATGGTTATGAATCGTAAAATAATGAAAGTGAAGGAATTACATCACTAGGGATTTCTAAAGGGAACTTCATTTATATTAAAATATCACCAAGTTACAACTTGACAAAAGAGTTAAAACCTTTTTAGTTAAAGAGCCAAATATGCTCTATCTAATAAAACAGATTTCTACTTAATGTAACAAAAGGAGCTCTAAAAACTAAAATCTTCAACATAGTCCTTTTACGTTCCATCCATGAGCTTAATTATTTCCTCAAAAATGGTTATTTATACAACATCAGCTAAAAGACGAATGAGATTTAATCTCCAGACATTCCATACCTAGCCAATTTAGAACATGAGGCATATACATAGAGATAGGGATTTCCAGTAATATATATAAATTAAATGACAATATATATATATATATATATTCAAAATAAACAGTTCAAAATAGAGAAGCTAAAATAAATGAGCATATGTCAATTATTCAGTTTTAGTGGCCATGTATGGGTAGTGCTACCAAATGTTTCCACCTCGTAACATTTAGACAGAGAATCGTGATTTCTGGAACAACGCCTTGTTTAGGGCACACCAGCGATAAACCAACTAGGAAGGTACCACCCAAATATTTCCACCCGGTAGTCAAGGATAATATAGTAAGAGAGTTTCCATAGGCTGAATCAACAATTTCAAAATTCAAATAAGATGTCTATATGGAGAGATATAAGCATATAACAAACGACGGAATCATCGGTATCAGACGCATTTTGAGAATAAAATAATTTTACAAAATATACATAGTTTGCATAATATAATATAATCAAAATGAGCAAGAAATTGAATAGAGTACTCACCTTAAATAAATGCTTGAAAATAAGGATATTGAGTCTTGGATCACTTATTAATATAATAAATTCAATAAAGGTCTAATTACGTATTCTAAATAAAGACAACTCTAAATATTGTGTTTTAATCCTAAAATAAGTTGCTGTAAAAGGTTAATAAAAATATTTTCTCATTTTTTTTTTAATATGAATTCATCGTATTTAAAGAATTCAATTCATAGTTCTTCTTAATAAGTCGGTTCCCAGTAGAGATGGAGGGTCACAGGAGCACCACTTAAATAACATCTCATTTAGACAGAACATTTTTGGATATATTCCTAGTAGAGATGGAGGGTCACAGGGGCGCCACTTAAATACCATCTCAAGTAGACAAAATTTTACCGAGACAGACTTTGGAATTACTTAAATGAGATTGCATAATAATGAGCAATTACTCACAAAAATTGTTTCTTTTAAAAGCGTATATATATTTTTAAACAGGTTTACATATTTTGAAAATGAAATCAATTTAGATTGTTTCCAAATTTTATTTTTTATTAGTGGAGCCTTTAGTGTATTTTACCAGCATAACTACTAAGGAAAGCTATAAAACACGAAATTAAATCTATAAAAATACATTACGACATTTAAATTAAATTATAGCTACGAGGCGAATTTTTTCTTCACAATTATAGAACTCCTTCTAAAGATATATCTCAAGATTTCTATCACTCTTTCTTACTATAATTCCCAAGGAATTGGTGTCACTTATAAATGATCCCAAAGGCCCTATTTATAGGTTTCCAAGGATATTAAGGTGTTAACATGAGTCTAATGACTAGGCTTTTTGGAGTTGTGATTCAACGCCGAGATGTCGCGTTTTGAAGTGGTCTTGCAGTGTTAATATCACCAAATGATGACAAGTATTTTAGCTTTCTCTCTAAAGACGACATGTGTAAGGTGGAGGTTACCAGCATGTGGTGGAAAGGTGATAAGGGCATAAGGGTCATTTTACACATGAAGGGTATTTTGGTAATTTCACACTATATATTTTCCATATTTTTTAGAGGTCCTTGAAAATATTTTATTTACAAAATGGCCCCTTTTATATTTTATTTTAGTCCCTAAAGTTTCATAAAATTATATTTTCTACCCTAAAACTTATTATTTACCTTAAGATATGTCATAAGACTTTGATTTGATCCAATTTACAGTTGATTCTTCATATTTAAAAATGGAATTTGTTATATTGATAGACAATAATACCAAATATCTAATATTAAAACATTTATAAGATAATAAATAACACACGAGTGTAAAGAAAAAACAATATATATATATATATATATATATATATATATATATATATATATATATATATATATATATATATATATATGAGCATATAAAAGTGGGGTCATTGCAAATAGAGTTCCACACCTCGAGATTATGGGGATCTGATCCGAGTTTCTTGCGAGTACTGATACCTAGTCCAGAGACCACTACATTTGGGGAGGCATTGCTAAACACTCTACACCCTTCGGTACAGCTTGGGCGCTACTCATCGGCATCACGATTACCCCTTCAGCACTCCCAGAACCCTCATAAACATGTATTATCTTGTCTCATCTACATTTTACGCCTATTATGGCATTGTAAACCTGTACTGCAACATATATAATGAGAGTGTGGCACCAAAGTGGCCGTAGGCTCATTTTAATAGCCGAACCACTCTATATATTATGTTTTCTCCCTCTTTGCTAGGTTTACTTACTTTATGTTTAATATATACTTGATATGATGATGTGAGTACGACTTGTGCTCGATTTATCGAATCAAAACGTGTGATGGGACTCCCCTTCCTACTTTGGGGGAAGAGGTTTTTAGAGCCATTGGTGAAAAGTGTGGAGGTTTCATCAAAATTGTCCTTGCCTCTTTGACAGGAGAGGAAACCCAGTGGGTTATAATTGTTGTCCATGAGAATAATTCACTTCCATCTAAATTAAAAATAAGAGTTGGGGGTGCGTGTTGATTTTGTCTATTTGTGAGGAGGTCCGGGATTGTTCTTTTGGTAAAGGAACTTCTCTTAGTGTTAGTGATGTTATGACAAAGACTCCATGTCCAAAAAAGATACAAGGGAAAAAGCATCTTCACCCCTCATCCTCCTTATCTGGGAATTAGGTTAGCGCCAACATGTGAGAAGACGATCAGGTATTGCGCGGAAAGAAGGTTAGCGAGGGTCTGCATGAGGTGGTTCTTGCACTACTTGTTGGTCCTGTGTAGCTCAGGGTTAGGCGGAGCAGTTATCGGACATTGGTGGTGGAGCCATCAGCGGGGAGGTGGGAAGAGAGATTGACGGTAGGCCATCGAGTACGTCTATTATAGAGGGCACCGTTTGTAGTTCATTAGAAATGGAGGCTTGCCTACTGTGTTATGGTAAGTGAGAAATGGATCATGACATCAATTTGGGAATACTTGTCTTGAAAAGTCTAATATGACACTGGAAACTTTATTAAGAAATAAAGTTAAAATGAGAGTTTTGTTACTGAATGAAATTTTCCTCTTAAACAATTATATTGTCAGTTTTAAATCTTATGAGTAACCTAAGATAAGTTAAACCATTGGGAAGATTAGGGCGATATAGAATAAGATAATCAGTGGGGAAGATTAGTACGATAGGCGGGCACATTAGAAGAGAGGTGAGGATTTCTCAAGAGAGTGTCGCACTAATATGTTGTTGCATTGGCCTGTAAACATTTTAAATACTTGCTAAACAAATTTTAAATCATATACACTATCGGGCTCTGACCCGTTTCTATTTCTTTTCCTTTCTCTCTTGTATATATATGTATATATTACAGGTGCCCAGCCACAGAGGCGTCTTGCATAGGATCCTTTGGAAGGAATGCGCTGCAGCTTAGGTGGGAGTTGCAGGCCTCTTACTTAGACGACTTCATTTATTTGACTCCACTCCTAGCATATTTATTCAGTTGGGCATGTGTCGCCCGTTTCCATTATCTATCTGTTTTATTAGACATTGTGATTCATTTATTTCTAGTATTGTCACCTTGGGATTTATTACTGTCTGGATATTTTACTTTAAGTTTTAAATGTTGGGATTTAGTTGTTGAATGTTTAAATTTTTGGATTATATATTCCAGGATGATTGTGGTGTGATTCTTAAATATTGAATTGTTGTAAATATTTAAATCTTGGTTTATAAAATAAAATTTGGAAAGTAATGTCTAAAAATGGTTTTGACACTTAGCTTAATTAATTAGGGTGTTTAAATTGGAAAAGCTATTTTTACGATAGTGGTGCTAAGAATGAACCAACTGTTCACCTTAATTTTAATTTAATAAAGGAGTGATCGCCTGGTATTTAATTAGGCGGGGTGTCACACCTTCCTACTTATTTTATGTCCATTCTTCCATTGCCCGTGATTGTTCATCTTAAGATGGAGACACTCATACGAGATTTTCTGTGGAGAGGCACTAAGGATAGCTTTAATCATAGTCTGGTTGGATGGGAGGAAGTGTGCAATCCCATTAAGAAGGGCTGAGGGTGTGAGAAACTTGGTTAATTTTAATATAGCGTTGTTGGGGAAGTTGTTGTGGAGGTTCCCTCGAGAGGAACATAGGTTGTGGAGAAGAGTTGTAAGTGCTGGACAGGGTTGCTCTTAGCTGGGGTGGGGGCCGGTGGTGGGGACTTTTGCTCATGGAATGGGTTTGTGGAAGCATATAGCGAGGTAGTGGACGTATTTTTCTAGTCACACTGAGTTTTCTCTGGGGAGAGGTGATAAGATCAGATTCTAGAAGGACAAGTGGGGTGAACATGGGTCTATTCAGGAGCTCTATCGTGGGATGTTTGACCTAGGAGGAGACCAAGATGAGTTAGTGGGTGAACACATGTCGATTAGAAGGTATGGAGTGACGTGGAACCCGCAGTTCAGAAAAAGACTTTGGGAATGGGAGTTTCAGGAGGCGGATTTATTCTTTGAGTGGTTGGGATCCCCCCCACCTCCGACGGTTATGGAGGATTCCTTGAGGTGGAAGGGGGGAGGGACAGGGGTGTTGTCGGTCTGAGATTACTATGCGATTCTGTGCGATAATGGTAATTCCTGAAACTATTTCCCGTGGAAGAGTATTTAGAAGGTGAAGGAACCGTCAAAGGTCAGTTTCTTTGTGTGGATTGCAGCTAGAAAAGAAGTCCTAACGCTCTAGGGTCTTTAGAAGAGAATATATCATCTGGCGAGTCGTTGTTGGTTATGTGAGGAGCATGAGGAGAAGACCAATCATCTTCTCCTTCACTATAAGGTGACGAGAGGTTTGTGGGAATTTTTTTTTGCCATTACTAGTACCACTTGGATTATGCCCGGGTCAGTGAGGGTGATCTTAGAGGGTTGGAGACCACCGTGGGGGTGGCTGGGGGATAGGCATGTGTGGACTTTAGTTCCACATTATGTTTTTTGGACGATTTGGAAGGAGAGGAATGCGAGATGCTTTGATGGAATTGAGACTGCACCTTCGAGGCTTCGTTATTTATTTTTTAGCACTCTTTTTAGTTGGCATAAGGAAAGCTTTTCTTTCATGACTCAGGAGATTCTCGAGTTCGTCGACGGGTTTCACTATGTAGTGTACCTTAGTTTCTGATTGTTGGGGTTTTGTTTTCTTTCTTTCCTTTTCCATGTTGTTTTTTTGTATAATTCATGTATACGGGTCCGTTCCCTTAGCGATGGTTTTTTAATATCATTCACTTATAAAAAAATGTATTACCTCTTCTGGAGTGTTATTGGGGCATGATTTTGTGTAACCTCCACTGCTAAGGAGTTAAGTAGTTAGGACCTATAAGTTTATCACACTTCTGGTGTCCAATATATTTATTTATTGTCGAATTTATTTTATCCTTCTGGGATAATGGTTTTGGCAAGCACATATGCAACTATTCCATATGACATTTGATGTTGCAACATAATTTTTTTTGTACACAAAAAATTTGGGTGTGACATATGATTTTTTCACGATTCAATATTCAAAATATGAATATGTAAAAGCATTATGAATAACTAAAATTATGGGATCGATATGAAAATAATTGAAAGTATAAGCATATTTAATTACCTTTGAGTGTTGAAACTTACTCATTAATGTTCACATAGAACCACATCTTTCTTCTTCATATCCATAATGGGATATCATGGAATCATCCACGTGAACATTCAAGCCATGTTGTATAAATGAGATCAAGTGCTTGAGCTGATAACATGTTGTAAAATAAAAGAGGATATAAAGAGGATTTTAGAGGGAGTGAGTCTTTCATTTCATTGATTTGTCAAAACTAAAGGGGTAAAACTCATATTTATAGTACATAATAAGGTAATCCAATAGACCTTTATAATTGAGGAATACCAATGAATTGGAATACAAGTGGACATCCACTTACATAAATATTTTATAACATATGTAGGAAAAATTCCGTCAACGAGAAAATGAAAGCACTAATGTGCAGATAGTGATACATATATTTGGAACTAGGTAACATACATAAAGTAAAAATGAAAATAAAAGAGAGAGGTCTAGGGGAATGACTTGCATTCTTCCTTTTGTTCTTTCTTCATTAAGTGGTTCTTACTCTCGATCACTTTAGTCAGTTATCCAAGTTATTTATTTCCCACGTTTTTTGTTTCGCTTCATATCCCAGCGGTATCCCGCAGGAGAAACTAGACTTTGCACTAACGCAACTGCATATATATAGTAAACGTTTTCACTACCGGGGATTAATATCTTCCTAAAGAACTTCTTGGTAGAATTGTAGAACAATATTTCGTTGTAGTGCATTCTGAATAAAATTCCCCCCTTCCTAGTAACAATCATTGGTGTCAGCTCTTCATAATATGGATCTAGGTTCAAATTTGATATAATAAACATAGAAGTCCAGGATTCCAACACACCATACTGTTTCATGGTTAGTATCTCAATAGTACTTTCAAAATCAGTTTGATTGTTCACATGTAACATAAAAATGCACCCATCTAAAACTTCTAGACCAATTATTATTTTGTCTTCTCTGTAGTTGGGCTTTGGGGTTGGAAGCTCATGGAATGTATTTTTTAGAGGATTAAACCATACAATTATTCTAGCTGAAGAGAAGCGGTGTGTACCTTTATTACACGTAATCCAATGCAGTCGTTCATTTATTATTGGACCCTCCTTCACAAAGTGTAATAACGCAAAATGGAATCTAACCTCCGTCCAACATTTTCTCTTCAAGATAGCTGCAATTACAAATATGCCACCATAACCTTAGGTTCACTTACCCTCCAAAATTTGGGAACTGCCTCGAAAGAACCTTGATTATCAATGGGGTATAAAGATATGGCATATCCTCTTCCGTCCGGCATCATAGCAAAGACGGATTCTCCATTAGTGAAATGAGGATGGAAGATTGTGGAAAACCACTGCTTGATCACGCATTTGAATCATAATAGAGACTAGGGGGAAGTCTGGGGAGTATGTTGTTGAGGACGATCTCTTCGTGGATGTAAGGCAATACGATAACACGCATAGATGCTTATGGAGGGTAGGTTAAGTTTCGATTTCATTATATATATATAAGGAGGTAGGAGGTTGTGCATTTTTCTTGTTCCACATTACTGGATTGGGAGTTAAGAAGATATCTCGATCGATGAAAATATAGGTATATGTGATGTTTCCTGATAGTCCAACATATGATCTTAAAATATTAAAGTGGATTTTACGGTCTAGTCCTTGGACTAACAATTTTGGACAAAAAAACCAGGCCCAACAAATTTTAAACGATTAGGTCCAACATATAAATACCACGAAATTAAAATAAACACGCACTATTCAGAAATCGAAGCGCCAAAAAAACTGTATTCTCTCTTTTGAATCAAAACCTTAATCGTACGATCTCTTTGATCAAAACCCCAAAACGAATCTATTTCTCAATCAAATTTTGGTCAACAACAACATATAAATACTCCTGATCGAAGCTCTAAAAACTCTCTTCAATCAAAACCCAAACTCTCCTCGATTAAAACCCTAGATCTCTTCGATCAAACACTAATCGTTGAAGTTCTACATTTTACATTCTAAATCAAATTCTTCCAAACACCACTAACAAGTATGTATACATTCTCTTATCACCTTATTGTCCTTGTGTATTTTGTGTTCTCATATGTATAAATTTGTATACACATGGACTGATGAAATCACATTCTTCTTCTTCATGATATGTATTTCACCATATATTTGTTTCCCTCATTTTAATTGCAAAACACACTTTTTGCATGTTAGATATATGTATTTCATCATTGTACTTTTCTTCCTATATACATCATTTATCAAGGATTTATCAAGGACTAGGAATATATACATGATTGGAATATATACATGTACAAGCCCTGTGTTGCATGTACTATGTGTATTTTTCATGTACTATCAAAAAGTACACGCAAAATACACAGAGTACACGCACATTAAAATTGAATTTGTCAATTCATTATGCTTGTACTCTTATGTTTTATACGTGTACTCTATAAAATATTTATTTCAAATCCATATTTGATCAATCCTATGTTATTTTGGTCCACGCTAGCGGCATTTGAATGATATTCCATGAGTTTGTAAGAAGTATTATTATTTTGTTAATATTTAGGAGTATTTTTTGTATGCGCTAGCTGCATTTGAATTATATGTTATTAGCTAATAATCAGTATTATTGCGTGTACTTTTTCATTTTTTGCGTGTAGTTTGTTGAAAGTACACGCAAAAAATTCATAAAGTACATGAAAATTGAAATTCAATTTGTTCAATCCAATATCCATGTACTAATGTGTATTATGAGTGTACTATTTTGTATTGTTGTGTTATTGTTTAGGAATCATACGATCAAGCATGTTCAACTACAAAACTGCTGCTTGTACGTTCGAAGATCTTAACAATACAAAACCTTTCACATTGACAGTCAATAGTACTAATGATGACGAAATTCATTTTCTCCTTCGCATAAATGATAAAGCTAAATATTACTTGGTTTCTACTACTACTATGAAGATATTTACTGCACTTTTGATGTGCATCAACTTCAAGTTACTGAATCGAAAGCGAAGGATTTAGCTAAACAAATTGAGCAGTATTTCTTAAGGGGTTTTGATAATGTTGGAGCTTTTAGCATTCAGCTATTGTATCACTTCTTTACTGAATATGTTAGGAGTAGAGAATCTTGGTTTTTGACTTATCGAACAACCTCTGTTAGGTATTACCCTGAAACTGACGATATATATTATATCCTTTAGCATGTATTTTGTTGAGACTTGTTTAAATTGTTTGTGAGAATATTGCATGTACTTTTGTTAAATACGCTTGTATTTTATTATTTTAGTCTATGTTTTATTCTAATTCGCATGTATTTTATTTTTTGTACATAACATTATAGGCTAGTAATTTAAATTTTGTTTATAGATCAGTATAATGGGGATGAAGATGAAGGCAAGAAGAGGAAAGAAACAAAAAAAGAGCAGTTTTGATGATAGTTCTTCATCTAGTTCCAGTTCTAGTTCTAGTGTGGCATTGAAATCTAAACGTCCTGCAAAGAAGAATGACCAATATCGGTCAAATATTGTTAGATTTATCCATGATTTGCATCAGATTAAAGATAAAATAAACAATAGGCATATTGAACTTCTTAAGAAGACTCCATTTTGGGAGCTTTTCAATGCCTACTACAGTAAGAAAGTAGTAAAAGTGAAGCACAAGAAGATGGATAAAAATATTTTATCAATTATCGAGCTGTACAATACGGACACCAAAAGTTTCCATATGAAGAGTAAGATTCCAATAATGCCAATAGATGTAAGTGAAATATTTGGCATACCCCCGGTTGAGGGTTTAAAATTAATAGAACTGAAAAAGCCACCGAATACTGCTAAAAAATGTGGATTACAAGCATGATACTTCGCAAAAAGAATAGGAAAGTCAGAAATATTGAATGGTTTGAAGAAATCAGTTGAATTGGAGACAGATGAAGGAATTGCTGATTTTGTTAAAATTGTGTGTCTCCGCTTCTTGAACACGTTGTTTTTCTCCAACTCCAACTTCACCCTTGGAGAATTTTGGTTGAAATACATCGACGATATTGAGGAAATGTATAAGTATGATTGGGCATTTACTGTGCATGAGTTTCTCATACATTCACTTGGCAAATCAGCAAGTTCAAAACATAGCACAGTTACTGGATGTGTCATTTTCCTACTGGTGAGCAAAAAACATCCTGATATTTCAAAATTTACATACCAATACTCACGTGTATTTTGAAAATACACGTGATATTTTCACTTGTATTTTGAAAATACATGTGATATTTTCACGTGTATTTTGAAAATACAAGTGAAAATATCACGTGTATTTTTAAAATACACTTGATATTCCTGATATTTCAAAATTTACATACCAATACTTACATGTACTTTCAAAATATTACGTGTATTTTCAAAATACACGTGGTATTTTCTCCTGTTCTTTCAAAATACACTTGATATTTAAGTAGTATTTTGAAAATACACATCTTATATCACGTGTATTTTGAAAACACACGTCTTAATCACGTATATTTTGAAAATACACGTCTTATATCACGTGAAAGTACACTTGTATTTAACTAAGTACATGTGTACTATGTTTTGTAAATACAACCAGTGTACTTTCAAAATACTCTTGTTATATTTTCTGTCAATATTATAAATGTACTTTAGAAAGTACACGTGAACTTATATTGACAAAGTACATGTTAAATTTTTAAAAATCACGTGTACTTTCAATATACAATTGTAAAATTTGTAAAGTACACGTTTAATTTTGCATGTATTTTGAACAAATCACTTTTACTTTCCATTATTAATCCCTACGTAATACAAATATTAAATTCATTTTGTTTTTTGTATGATCATAGTATTGGGCATGTGAGAAATTTGAAATTATTTCTCCTCTTGATGATTTTAAAGAAAATACTCCAAAATTCCTGAAGTGGAAATTGTCGTCTTTGAAACAATGGCTTGTCAAGAATGACATTGCAATAACAACTTTGATGCACGCTACAAATAAACCAGCTTGTAAGGACAGTTCTGTACAAAAGGAATCTCAATTTAAGGGCCAAGTTACTCTTTGAACATATCTACCAAAAGTCCTATACATGCTAATTCATTATCAGAAAAAGTTGCTGAAGATATTAATGAGATTGAGTTTTCACATGGTTGGAATATTACCCTTAAAAACATTATGACTCCAAAGAAAAATAAGGGAAAAGATAAACCAAAGGTTAATTTGGAGGAACAAATTGCTGTTTTGAAAAGGGAATTGTTGGAAAAAATAACAAACTATCTAAAGTAGCTGAAGACATTAATGGTGCACTTGAGAAGGTGACCTCTTTGGAGGTGGAGAGTTCCATTTTGAATGTACAGTTGCAGGTAGATCGTGATTCACTTTTTAAAGCCCATGACGAAATGAAGAAGTTAAAGGTGGAGAATTCCAACCTTTTGTAGGAAAAAGAGTTATTAAATAAGTTGGAGGTAAAAAAATTCCCAACTAGTTGAGTTAAACAATTTTTTAAAAGAAAAGCTTGATATATAATTAAAGAATTGGATGAATCATCGAAAAAACAGGCAGAATCAACACAAATTTTGGAACAAAAAAATGGATATATGTCTCTGTGTAATGAAAATCTCAAAAAAAAGTATGATGATACATTGTCACAATGGAAAGATGCTGACATAGAAAAGATGACATTGAGGCAGAATCTTGAGGAGTCAGAATTGAAAAGAACTCAACAGGTACTTTTGAATGCAGAGTACACGCAGTTTTCATAAAGTAGACGCAGTTTTCCTAAAGTACACGTTTAAAGTACACGCAGTTTTCATAAAGTACACGCAGTTTTCCTAATGTACACGCAGTTTCCCCAAAGTACACGCAGTTTTATTTCATAGTATTTTTAATGCAGTTTTATTTGATATTAGAAATAATGCAGAGTACATGCATTATTTTATTAAAAATAATGCATTTTTATTCAAGTATTGCTTATAATGTAACATTCTTTTTGTATAACAGGAAAACAATAATAAAATCCTTAATGACGAAATTTCAGAGTTGAAGAAAATGCTTGAAGAATCAGAATTGAAAAAAAATGACCAGGTATCTATAAAATACAATAGATATATAGTACACACTTTACTTTCTAAAGTAAACGCAAATTATATTGAAAGTACACGTGTATATTATAAATTTTATAAAGTACACGTATTTTATAATACATGCGTGTATATTATAAAATGCATGCATGTATTAAAATACAGGCGTGTACTTTATAAAATACACGTAAGAGAAAATGAATCATTGTTTCAAAAAAATCTTACAATCCAACATTCCTTGTTAAATATATCAGGAAAACATTAATAAACAACTCATGGACGAAATTTCGAGTTTGAAGATTGAACTAGCCTCAAAGACAGTTCACGGCACCCCGAAAATATCCAAAATAAAAGGACCTCTTACTAGAGGGAAGAAGAAAAGAAAATCTAACAGCGAAATCGAAAAGCATGAACCAATTAAGAAACAAAAAGAGTCAAAGCTGAGAAAAGATCGTCTAACAATAGCTGAACAAATGAAAGAAACTCACTTCAAGCTTGAAGCAATCGAAGTATACAAATATCGCGATGAAGCTTCGAAGAAAAAGATTGAAGAGTTTATTCAAAAGGCTGAGCCAGGGTAAAATTTATTGTTTTACGATTTATCACTTCGCTAATTTATATTTTTTTTGATGGAAAAGAATAAGGTTATTATTATTATACAATTCTTATTGATTATATAAAATGCAGGGAATTTATTTTCCAAGGGCTGGTTTCGTATGTCCCATGGGAATATTTTGTTGAAGTCCTCAAAAATCAAGAAACTTCAAGCCAAGTATATAGTCCGAATATTAGACATCCATTAAATTTCAAAATTATTATTTTCTCACCATTTTATATTCTGTGAAACAGATAATACTTGCCTTTAGTGAAGTATTGAGGTTAAAATTGTCAGAGGAAGGTCTCTCCTACTCACACACTTTTTCTGATTATTATTGGGTAAGTACAATTAAACCAAAAGTTTTGAGAAACAAAATTTCATTTTTTTTTATTAACACAATGTCCATAATTTTTATTCAGATAGAAGCTTATAGCACAAATGATGTCAATAAGAAGGGGGAGTTATAAAGAGATTTATTTGAATACTTAGGCACTTGTAATAATTTGTTCATTGTACTAAGACATAGTGTAGGACATTTCACATTACTTGTGATATACAAAAAAGAAAATAAAGTGTTCCACATGGATTCCCTTCGACCGAATGACAAGGAAAAAACACAATATTCTTCGATGATGCAAAAAAATTGGTTAATGCCTAAACTTAATTAGTAATGTTACCTGTACTTATATTATACACGTGTACACGTATATAATATAATGCGTGTACTTTGTATTAGTTGCACATAATTACCCAGATTATCAAAGTACATGCGTCATATTTTAAAATACACGTGAAATGAACCAATACACGTTACGTGTACTTTAATATTATGCGTGTATTTTTAACTCTTTAGGCAAAATACACGCATCATATTTTAAAATACACGTGATATGAAAAAATAAAATATGCGTTTACTTTAATATTATGCGTGTACTTTTAACTCATTAGGCAAAGTACACGCATCATATTTTAAAATACACGTGATATGAAAAAATAAAATATGCGTGTACTTTAATATTATGCGTGTACTTTTAACTCATTAGGCAAAGTACACGCATCATATTTTAAAATACATATGATATGAAAAAATAAAATATGCGTGTACTTTAATATTATGCGTGTACTTTTCACTCTTTAATCTTCATATACACTTTTATATGTATACACTAAATATTTGTCTTCTTAACATTTTTTTGTCTTCCAAAAAACACTATGCCTATTGAAGACTGAAGCAGAAACAATGAAAAATAATGGTTTCAAAATTCAGATGAAGTTTGATGAAGGTACACCAAATGAGTTTACATTGGATGATGATCTATTGACAGAGCAAGAAAAAAGGACAGTATATTTCTTGCTGGAAAGTGATCTCAAATTTGACCTAATAAGAGATCATGAATGCCCTAAACAATATAATGGGTAAGAAAAACTTCATTTCTAAAAATTACTAATTTGTATCTTTTCAAAAAAATTCATTTACATCATACTAATTTGTATATTTGTTTTATTTTAATTTCAGGGTTGACTGTGGAGTGTTCTGCATGTACTTCATTGAACAAATAAGCAGAAATAAGGAAATGCAAAAGTTATTTCAAGAACCTGACATGCTAAAAGAAATAGCATATATACTCGGAAAAATTCTTCTATCAAAATATTTCTTCCCCCGAAAGATAAAAAACTTCTATAAATTGTTATTCAAATCCAAAACATATTTGTAATTTGTTTTCTGTTATATTGGTTAATGTTTATAATATTTATTACACCAAAATGGTTTTTTTCTGCTGGCACGAACCACAATCCACGTAAGGTTTAGACAAACAATGCAACTGAGTGTTATGAAACAATGTACAAGCAGTTTTCACGAAAAATACAAGTGATAATTACTAAGTACACCAATGAATTCTACAAAGTACACACATTTTTACTAAAGTACATGCAGTGGTTAATATAATAATTTTTTATTATTTTAATTGAAAACTACTTTGAAGAATTCATTCAGGACACAATAACCAAAATCAATTTATTAAGATCAACTACTCACTTCCCAACTACTTCTGGTCAGGAAATAAATAGCTTTAACTTTTCCTATAAAAGAGTAATATTTGTTCTTTTCTTAACCATTACATCTAGGGTAAAGATAACATAATGGTTATTCCAGCAGAAAACTTGCGATAAACTCTTGAGAGAGATGAAAGAAATAAAACAAAAATAAGGCAAATTGAGGAAAATATTTCCTCATATGAAACTTCCTTTGAGCAGTTTCAAACATATGTGAGGGAAGGCTATTCTGGACTTCCACCCATTCCCATAGATTTATTTGATGTGGATGAGGACCCTCCTCAAACACATGAAGACCTCATATCTTTCTATACACAAGAAGTTTCCATGAAAATCGCCAAGATGAAGGAGAAGAAGGCTCTCCATGAAGGCCTTGTAGCTGTCATAGAAGAAGAAATTTGACACTGGTCGAATTTAATTGACTCTCTTCCTGACACCCTAGATGCCATTGACAAACTTCCCTAATAGAAGCCTTCTTTAGTTTTTTCAGCTTTTGTTATGTGAAAAATTGTACTTTATTTTTTTGTTTTTAATAAAATTTTTATTTCTTTCATGCATGTGTTTTCAGTTATGTCATACACCAAATATAGTATAGTACACGTGAACCCTTATAAAAATGATCACGTGTATTGTAAAAAATCTAAACATTAATATCATTTCATGTAAACAAATTGGTATGTCAAAATATGATTGCGTGTATTATAAATTGTAATACACGCAAATTTTTATAAATCACAAACAAGGTATTGTCCCAAAACATTATACAAATGCGTGTACTCTATATATTACACGTGTACTTTATAAAGTACATGCATAGTCTATAAAGTACACGCCTATTGACATACTTGTATAATAATTCCGTTGGCGCGGACCATAATACCCATAGGAGTTTAAGAATATAAGTGACCCAAATGTCTTTTATAAAGTACAAGTACATTGTAATGTCCAAAACCATTTTCCAAATAGTACATGCATTTATATACGTCTACTTGATAAAATTATATGCAGAATACATAAAGTACACATATATTTAATTAGGTTTTTGTCATATCAATATGCGTGTACTTTGCTAAAACATGCATGTACACTTATATTTAAATGCGTGTACTTTAATTATCAATGCATGTACTTCATAAAGTACACGCACATTTCATCAAGTACACGCATATTATATTTATATTATGCATGTACTTTAATTACCAATGCGTGTACTTCATAAATATAATATAATATTATATTTATATTATGCGTGTACTTCATGCATGTACATCATAAATGCGTGTACTTAATAAGTGTATGTTATTACGTACACTTATATTTAAATGCGTGTACTTTAATTATCAATGCGTGTACTTCATAAATATTTAAATGCATGTACTTATAAGTGTACTTTATTAAGTACCCTTATATTTAAATGCGTGTACTCATATTTAAGATGTGTGTACTTAATAAGTGTACTTTATTAAGTACACTTATATTTAAATGTGTCTACTTTAATTGTCAATGCGTGTACTTCATGCATTTACATCCTAGAGTACACACATATTTCATCAAGTTAATCTAAATTAAATGTCATTAATAAAGTACACGCATATTGAACTTACCAAATCCATTTTTAAATACGTGTACTTTATGTATTCTATGTGTACTTAATAAAGTACACGCATCTTTATAAAGTACACACATAATCTATAAAGTACACGCCTATTGAAATACTTGTATAATAATGCCGCTGGGGCGGACCATAATGCCCATAGGAGTTTAAGAATATGAGTGACCCAAATGTCTTTTATAAAGTACAAGCACATTGTAATGTCCAAAACCATTTTTCAAATAGTACATGCATTTATATACGTCTACTTGATAAAATTACATGCTGAATACATAAAGTACACGTGTATTGAATTAGATTTTTGTCATATCAATATGCATGTACTTTGATAAAACATGCATGTACACTTATATTTAAATTCGTGTACTTTAATTATCAATGCGTGTACTTCATAAAGTACACACACATTTCATCAAGTACACGCATATTATATTTATATTATGCGTGTACTTCATTCATGTACATTAATAAAGTACACGCATGCTTTTATAAGTAAATTCATATTGAACTGACCAAATCCATTTTTAAATGCATGTACTTTATGTATTCTATGTGTACTTAATAAAGTACACGCATATTTCATCAATTAAACGCATTGATAAAATTTATTTGGACATCAAAATGCATGTGTACTGTACATAACATGCGTATACAAAGGTAAAGTACATGTGAACATCAAGAAAAATGATCACGTATGCTTTATGAAAAATATGTGTACAGCAACACAAAAAACAAACTAAAAAGTGAGACTTAAAAATAAATTACATTCATTTATGTGAAACAAATGGTTTATTAATTAATTTATTCAATTAATGGTTAAAATGAATGAATTCAACAATTTTAAAAATCGTCAAATGGGTTCCTTATAAGTAGACCTGTAATGACCCATTTTACTACACCTCGAGCAAGTAACTTCCCTTACTGTGATCTCACCAGAAGACTTTATTCTCTTATTTCTTAAACTGCCTGTCGGTCTCTTAGTCATTGGTGGAAGGACAGATGGATTTTCAGGAATAGGAATATTTAAGGAAATCAAATCAGGAAGAGGAACTATAGGTATCGAGTATGATTTTCTGTAGAAAGATGCCTTATAGTACTCCTCAATATAATCATATATACTGGTCCCTTTCCTCCGCACAACACAAACAACATGAGAACATAGAAAACATCTAATCTGCCAACTCTTACAAGAACAAGTCCTTTCACCTAAGTCAACTGTTGCTCGCACTTCTAAATGAACTTCAAATACATTTTGACTTGAGAGACTAATAGTCCAATGTCGTCTTTTATTCCAATTTTCATTCAGTAACTTTTGAAAAAAAGGACATAGCTCATTTGTCCAAGTGTAAGACTCAACAAGTTTGTTTGCATTGAAATTCATAATCTTTACTCTCAATTTATCAAGCTTATTCATTACTGGTAAATGCCTTTCCTCCAATATCCATGAATTGAATGACTCTGTAACACTAGATCCCATGTCACCATACCGTTTACCTGAGAAATATGCACAGGACCAATTCTCGGGAGGCAAACTATCAATGAAATCGGCAATAGTAGCTCTTCCGTCCTTTTTCAATGCTTCAATATTCTTGTGAAATACATCTACTGAGACAGCATATGCACAAGACAAAAAATATGTAACAATTTTCTTTCGAAGTCCAGCACAATTCCCACGATTTTTTTTTATATTCCCTTGTAAATGATGTATATAGTAGGAATGTGCAGACAACGGGAAGACCCTCGAAACAGCTTCAAGTAATCCATTGTTTCGATCTGATATAAATGTTATGTTTCGACATTGCTCAACTACTGCACTATGAAAATTGACAAGAAACCACATCCAGTTATCTTCAGTTTCGGAATCAACAACAACATATGCAACATGAAAAAGTCCTAAAATATAAAAATATATCAAAATTAAAATCAATAACATATCCATGAACAACACTTCGTAAATTGATGCTGCTGGCGCAGACCCTAAAACACATGGGAAATATATTATATGTTTAATTTAAATTGTTTATAAATAACAAGACAAAACATAAAAATGTATCGTACACATGATAAAGATAAAAAGACATGCATGCTTACTTTCCAATCTATTGCTAGGCTTTATTATTAACAACACTAACATCAACATACCCGCATAAAAATGTAAAGTACAGGTGAACTAAACAAAAACATTCAAAGGTACTTTACATTTTTTATATGTACTTTGCTTTATTATTTCTAAATAACAACACCTATCATCCAAGTACATGCATAAAAATGAAATGTACATATGAAATTAAGAAAAACATTCATGTGTACTGGACATGTACTATGCGTGTACTTTAGTTTGTATTCAACATAACATCATCATCAAAGTACACGCATAAAAATGAAAAGTACACGTGAAATTAAGAAAAACATTCACGTGTACTTGATATGTACTATGCGTGTACTTTACTTAATCATCATCATCAAAGTACAAGCAGAAAAATGAAAAGTAAACATGAAATTAACAAAAACATTCACGTGTACTTGACATGTACTATGCGTGTGCTTTACTTAGTATTACACATAACATCATCATCATCAAAGTACAAGCATAAAAATGAAAAGTACACGTGAAATTAACAAAAATATTCACGTGTACTGTAATACCCCGTAATTCTGCATAACTAGGAAAATACACTTTATTTAAATTACGTGAGTAGAGTAATTTAATATGATAAAATACATGTTATTTAAATTACGTGAGTAGAGTAATTTAATGTGATAAAATACGTTTTATTTAAATTACGTGAGTAGAGTAATTTAATGTGATAAAATACGTTTATTTAAATTACATGAGTAGAGTAATTTAATGTGACACGTTTTAAATTAAATTACGTGAGTAGAGTAATTTAATTTGATATTATGTTAATAAAGATTTATATGATGATCATAAATATTTACTAATGTGAATAGTAAATTTTGAATGTTGATATATACGGTCTAACGATTTTATGGACGCGCACGAGTTATCTCAACCGAGTGTCGCGCATAGAGAAAAATTGAAGATGAGACTAGAAAAATATTTTTAGGAGACTCAAACAAAAATTTAGAGTCCACGGATGATTCCGAAAGGGTCAAAATAGTGTACCCGGGAGTGCTAGTTGAGTGTTGGGTCATTTTCGAACTAAACCGGGACCATTCGAGGGCATTTTGGTCTCTTTATAATTATGGGTGAGTGGACCAACGAATTTTGAAACCCTAAATCAGATTATATGAGTTTAGGCTAGGGTTAGAAAGAAAGAAAAATACACCATAGCCATTAGAGAAGAGAGAGAGAGTCAATTTTCTAAGGCAAAAGAAGGAAGAAAGGAAAATTCTAAGGAGATTGCACCATAAAGTTGTTGGGAAGGAGGATTGAAGGATCAAAATCATCAACCTTCATCAACAACCACGAAATCAGACCCTACGAATCAAAAGGCAAGTGGTTATTTGCAAAATAAATTGAGTTATAATACCCATAGTTAAGTTGATGAAGAACATAGCTTGTATGATATTTTTGGGAGAAAAACAATAGATTATGACCAATGATTGGTAGGGATTGCATGTAGAACGTTTTGGATCTCCAAATATTCTGACATCATGGAAAACTAGATGATTAAATCGAAATAAAATTCTGGAAATTTGATGAAAGATGTAAAGAATGTATTTTAGGTTTCTTGAATACTAGAAAGATTTTTAGTTGATTTGGCCAAGATTTATAATGATTTTGGGGTTTTAAATCGTTAGTAATCATCCCAGAACATGTAGGAATAATTAGAAATTATTGGTTGTAAATATGGTGAATTGTCATGAAAGATAGATATGTAAAAATGGTGAAACCTGCATGAAGAAGATGAACTGGGTCTGTCACTGCTTGATCGATCGATCGACCCTTGAATGTCGATCGATCGAGCAGTCGATCGATCGACCATATCCCTTCGATCGATCGACCCTGGCTGGACTTCAGAAAATTTTATGAATAAATTTCCTTTAATTACCTTCGCTTGATGGGAACCTTAGTGATGATATTTTACCTATGAGGAGACATTATAAATACCAGTAGGTGTACCATTAGATTTCTTCACAAATGATTGAGTGGGAATTTGGAGAAATGGACCGACGGGAGTGCAATCGATAGCCGTGTGTTGGGATTGTGAGAATTTGGCTACAGAAAGAGTGAGAGTAAATTTCTGGAATAATACCAGTAGTTTAAAGTTCACTTAACTACTGCATTATGGGAGGGGTAACTAGGGCCCTTAGAGTTGCGTGAATACTCGAATAAATGCAATAGAGAAATAAATTGTAATTAATGAGTACGGTGAATATGAGTAAAATATATTACGTACGGGCATGATTTGATAGGTCGGGTGTGTACCTACTAAATTATATAAAAGTTTGGGTTAAGAGAATTTTTACCTAAATGAATTATGTTAAGGTCGATGTGACATTCCGAACTAACATAAAGTTATTATATGTTTGGGGTCGATGAGAAATGTCGAACCAAACCTTGACTGGTGTCGCGTTGAAAGAGTCCCGAACCAGAATATGTGTATATGTATATAATTTTAAAAATAGTTGGGGCCGATGGATAATCCCGAACCAACTCTCACTTGGGGTCGATGAATCATTCCGATCTAAGAATCCTTTATGTGTAGTAAAAAGGATATGTTGTGATAACTAACATTTAATACATGAGTGTGTGATGAAAGTTTATTTTATGTGCATAATCTACAAATTGAGAATATCAGATAATGAGATGAATAGTTGATATCTTAGTAATAATTTATAGCATGTTATAATTATTACAAGAATGAGGACAACAGGCAGTAAATAATTTACCTACGCATATGGGCAGTATAACTAGGTGAACTAAGTATCCTTGTTAGACATGCGTTATAGAAGAGTGGTGAGGAAACCCAATGGAGTGTGTGAATCCTTAATATGTGTAATCAATAACTCAATTGTGATAACTGCTTGCAAAATATTTTCAAAATATTTTGAGTACTAACTCTTTCTATGTAAAAAATCTTTTAAAACCTTTTAGGTGCCCAGCCACAGGGACACCCAGCATGATTTCATTCCAAGGATTTGGGAGCTGCAACACATCTGGATATTGCAGGGATTGTTTAGACGCTTCCTCCTTTTCTTTCAGTTCTAGTGCAGGATTTCGATTTTAGTATTCTTGTTGGGACATGTTATCCTATCTTTACTTTTACATTTAGTCAAATTCTGGATTCTGAGTTGTCCTTTACTGGCCGTGGTTTTCGGCAAGATTTTATCTGCATTCTGTTACTTATGCAAACTGTTTTGTTATTACTTGACTTGTAATGTGTTGAATGGATTATTTATTCTGCTTAAGAAAGATAAAATTTGGCACTCGCTTAATTTCACTTAGGTGATTAGTAACTTAAAAAGCTTTTGGCAGTGATGCTAAGAATGAATCATTTAAGAAACCTGTTTAAATTAAATTAAGGCTTGATCACCCAAGGTTTAATTGGGCGGGTTGTCACATGTACTTTACGTGTACTATGCGTGTACTTTACTTAGTATTACACATAATAAGATATATCATGAAAATACACGCAGAAAAATGAAAAGTACACGTGAACTAAAACTAAGACCTCCAAAGGTATTTTATATATTTATGCTTGTATTTTGATGATATGGAATGGAACAAACAAAATGTCAATGCAATACATCAAATAAAATATTTACAATTAATTTACCATTGTTCCATTCCTTGCAGTAGCTGATAGTATTATTCCACGATAACGGTTCTTCAAAAAGGCACCATCAAGAAATAAAACAGGTCTGCAGTATTGAAATCCATAAATACATCCTCTAAATATTACAAATATTCTCTAGAATTTTTTACTCTCATGTTCCACGTCAAGGATGCAATGCAACCCAGGATTATACTACAATAGAAGGTCACAATAATTATTCATCAATGCATAAGAAACCTTTTCATCACCATGTATATCAACAACAACCATCTCTTTCGCACGCCACGCATATTGATGAGCTATATCAAGACCATAATTCTTCTTCATATCTCTAACTACATCAATTGGTCTCAATAGCGGATTATCTTTAAGATCATCAGCTACCAATGTTGAAACCAACTTGGAGGCTATCATTTTGGCTGAGGGACTATGAAAGACACCTCTACATGTATGCTCATTATTCATTGCACGTATGTAAAAGTATCCATTTATTGTAGATAATGAAGCATGAATTCTCCACATGCAATTCTCAGTAGTCTTTTTAGAGCATTCATCCGTCACTCGAGTTTTATCATTATTCAAATACACATACTTAAACCCAACCTCAACGGCATACTTTCACAATTTATCCCAAAATTCCACTAAACCTCCTTCAAAACACTGCTGCTCATGACTTATATAAGTCTTCTAATCATTAGAAATATAGACTTTCGACTTACTTGGCTCCACACCTCCAAGATAAAAGTCATTTTCAATAAAACTATTAAAATCATTTGCAGTGCCTGATGATAAAGACTCTAACCTCTGTGTATTTGTATCACCACTGTCAATCCTCTCAGAACATGTATTACTGCAGTCAACCCCTTCAAAAATTCGATTAAAGCATTCAACCGATTCACGACATGTGGTAATGAATCAATGACATATATCCAAATGAAATTATCTTCCACGATCAATTGGGACTGCAACATACAACAAACATCGTTGTCACAAACCAACATGAACCGACATTCATCACCAAATGAATACCTCAATGAAAAACACCCACTTCTCAAATTAGTAAACCTAATACACAACTCATTGCATATGAAATCTAATGAGCTATCTTCAAATATTTCAATACAAGACGTATTATCCAAATAACAACACCGTGTTATTACACTACTTACCATAATGTCCTGCAGTAAAACAGAGATGAAAAACATTTACTTCAAGGTCAACAATTCTAAAAATGTGTGCAATAATTTAATGCATGAAATATGAAAATATGTATTTATAATTAATATAAAACTACAGGCACTACTTAAAAACCTATACATGAAGCAATGAAGCACACACATATTTTCAAAAAAATACATCACGTGTACTTTATAAACACTGCATGTACTTTGAAAACTGATACCGAACTAGTTATTTCCACTGGCGCGGACCTATATCAATAAGTGATTCAATACCAAATCAAAATCAAGGACTTTTAAAATTAGAATGAAACATCAATAATATTCATTTAGCACATTCAACTAACAATTACAAATATTGATAAATATAACTTATATATGAAGAATCCAAACATAAATGCATAAAAAGCACAAAATCAAAACATATACATATATAACATATAAAAGCTATTCAATCACATGAATGAATATTACAATGAGTCTCTTGAATCAAAATAATGGACATATACTTATTGTAATCGATCGAAAATAGAAAAACCAACTGCTGATAAAGATAAACTTACAAATAATAGAGTCAAGTGATACAGGTAGAATCGATTAAGAACACTCTAATTGATTATAGGACAGACAATCAAAGCATAAGATTGATGTTATTTTCGATTTCGGAGAATAGTCATTAGTTGCAGAGAAAACTCCAATAGCCAATTAGGATTATGATTTTTTTAAATTGGGGGTATTTATATGTTGGACCTAATCGTATAAAATTTTGTTCACCGATTTTTTTGTCCAAAATTGTTAGTCCAATGACTAGACCGTAAAAACCTAAATATTAAATTATTAGCATGCAGGTCACGTGATGCGTGAATGAATTTTGAGTTCATATGTGATAAATTCGTGTGTACACACCACATGTTTCTGAGTTTGAAATTAAATCTTAAATTGTTAGATGAATTGAAGCTCAAAAAAATATTTTTTACTATTTTTTAAAATAATCCTGTAAATTTTTTTATAAAAAATTCTTGATTAGTTTGCAGTAACTATTTGCTAACTTATCATAGAGAAAATTCAACTTGTATTGCAGTAAACAATATCTATATAGAAACACAATTAAAATTCAACTTGTATTTAAAGAAAACAGAAAACACTATATATAATTTAAGCTACAAAACACAATTTTAGCTAATAAAAAAATAAAAGAACACAATTCAAAATCTAGAAAATTCCAGATATTTAGAATTCAACACTTCATAAAGAAATGGAATAAAACCACTCTTATCATTTAAATGTAGTTGGTATCATTAAATTCAATTAGTTCTCTGCATATCTCCTAGTTACCTCGGGCATATAACGGGATATGTTTATAACTTACAAATTATTTTCCTCACCCACCCAAATTAGAAGAAAAGGGGGGTCAAATTGTGAATTATATGCATCATAAACTATATGTATCATAAATTGAAATACATATTTGGCGATTTTATCAAAAACTTAAATGAAAAGTTAGAGCAAACTATATGTATCAAGAAAAGGACTTCATTAGGCAACGCTTAAAGTCCAAACAATGAATATCATTCTGTTGGCAATACGAAGCCGATGTTAGTGAATAAAAGTTCCCTGGGATAAAAATGATAATGGAAGATGAATTAAAGGGTGCAAAGTTGTGTAGTTGCAAACTCTTTTCAGGCATTAAGGTACTCCTACAAGCAATAAAAGAGAGTAAAAAAGCCCAAATTTTTTCTAATCATCAACCAAAGTTTTTTTTATATTCCGTGGGGTCATACTAAAAACTGAAATACTAAAATAATCGTATGAAACAAAAAGTGTAGTGCTAAACAACATTGACATATCTCAAACCTCAATATTACAATATCAATATTCTATACTCATTAGACTAATCAACCTTGAATTGTTTGAAATGAAATTTACAGTTAATACCAACAATAGTACAAAAAGTAAAATGAGTTTTCATCAAATAAGAAGAAACTCATACAGCCAGTTGAAAGTCACCCAAGTCCAGTTAGTCGGCGATCTCCTCAAGATGTTTCTTGACACTCATGTTAATAAGCTTAGAGCCGGAGTTGCCATACAAAGACGGATCAATGACGGTCTTAATCGTAATATTCTTGGACCTAGTCAGCTTTTGTACTCCCTTAGCAATCTGAGCCAAATGTTGAGATTCCAATTTGACCACGGATGTAACAATTGCGAACTCTTTCAGTATTTATTTGATCATATCGATACGTTTGACGTCTATTAAGATGTTGAGAAAATTGGCGATGTGGGGTTGGAGTTTAGTGGTGGAAGATATTTGGTGTGTTTACCTACTTTTCTCGGTCCTTTATATAACTTTACATCTTTCTATGACATGCTTCCAAATGAAGATTTTCATCCAATCTCATGTAATGGGTTCCGGTTATATAAAAGAGAGAGATGGGGAAAGGTCAAAAGACGGATAGGTTAGGAGAAAAGTGAATGAACACACAGGGGTAATGCACCGTGAGTGAAGAGGGAGATAGAACATGTTGACATTAAATCCATAAAAGACTTGTTAATAGATGTGTCCCAAATGACTTTTAATATGAGTAAGATGTAATTCAATTATAATATGACACGTGGCAAGCTGGAGTCTCTTTCGGGCTAAAATTTTTATATATATACTAGCATGAAAGCCACGCGATGCGTGGCCGAATATAAATACTTTTATAGGTATACTATAGCATGCAGATCACGCGATGTTCGCCAAAGTTACGTAAAATGTATTATATTATTGTAGATTGTTTTACAAAATATATTCTATGAATGAAATGAGATTGAATATTAAATTAATATTTAAAATCTCATGAATAACATGTTTGTTTATAAAATATACTTGATACATGACTTTGTCAAAGAAAAGGACTGGATCCCTGGTTTCCAAGGGCTATTTTTAATCTTTATGTGACGTCACACTATCTACATTATTTTTTTTTTGCCACACAAATTTACTTTCGGATGTCAGAAATGAGAGGAACACGCTTAGTATTAGCCATGCTGCAAGACTGTCAAAAGCCATCTACACTTTTGTTTCAAAAAAATAGTTGCTACACAGTTACTCAAAATCAATTGAGCCAGGTCCAAAAAAAATCATTTGCGTCATAAAATCCGGCGAAACAAACCGCCTTCTCCACATAAACAGTTGTTACCAGATGATTAACCTCGTGTCAATGACAGCAACCAAAGCACTTGTTAAAAGAAAGTCAAAGAAACTAAATCAGCCATGGATAAATCAAAGTTTCAAGATTTGAAATGGGTCTCTAAGTTTGTTTATACAAATCAGACCAAGAAACAATTTTCTTTTACACCGGAGCGTCCGTGAGATGCTGTGATCCAACAAACCATGGTTCTTCTGTTGCCAATCTCATGACTTCCCATCCATTTCAACCCCATGGAGGAGTATAAAATACGATTCACAAAGATATCAGCCTGAGCCACCATGGTATCTCCGATCTCCTCGCGTGATTTCTGAGCATCTTTGATTTGCGAGCCACCATAGCTATACAGACTAAACGAACTTGAAAACTAAACATTCAAAATAAATTTACGAACACACAAACATTCAAAATAAAATATACATCATCAAACTAAATAATAGTGAATAACAATAATATTTACGAACCATGCAATGTTTGATCTATGTTGAAACTGGATTTAGCACCGTTTTCGGCCTTTATCTCCATTGTTGATGTAAAGACAGAAGTGATAGACGACATACCTATACATGATGAAGTTGGACAATTCGTACAAAGAATCTGAAAGGTACCAAATGAGATAAAAAGGAAGGGAAATGGAATCATTAATGCCAAAATGTCTTGGTTCATACGCTGTGAAATAAATTTAAGGCTTTGAAAAACCAATTGGCTTTTCGGTATTCTTAATGGTAGGAAGATGGAGAGTATTTAGAAAAGCAAACAGTCAAAGCAATTAAGATAGGGAGAGAGAAAAAAGAAACGGGAATTTTAGAGGGGAGAGAGAAACACATGAGTTTACAAAGTTGAATTTATGACAGCCACGTGTCATTCTCTTATGAATTGGGTCTCTAATTTTTATATAGTTATATAGATATAGATGTGCCATGTGGATAGGCTAATTGCAAAGCATAATAAACGCCTTGTTTTGCATTTTATAACACCCCGCCCGCCCGGGGAGAGAGAACGGAGCGCTAATGCGATAAAATAAATCCAAATCCACAAGTGACAAGGTATAGAGCATCTAAGTCCCACAACAACAAAAGAGGAAACCACTAATCTCAATTTCTTCAAATAAATACCAAGTCTCTCGAATTACATACAACAACTAACTCGAAAATAAAATACAAATCTCCAAAGCTCTATACATCAAAATAATACAAATCTTTCCTAAATAATCCTGGCTAAAATCAACCTCCATAGCACCCCAAAATCCGCGCTAACCTGCCACTAAAAAAAAATATGGGGAAGTACACAATACGACAGGAATTATGCTCAACAAATACGGATTAGCAACGAATAAAACGTAACAACACAATTACGAATATTCAAATCAAAATGCAAATCTCAATAGAATTTCATCATTATAATTTCTCAACAACACTTTAACTGGGTCACCAGGCCTCACCACATCCGTATATGCTTTATAAAGCCATATCCCGGGAAACAGGAATTTTGGCGTGTCCCCAACATCCGTGCCATATTAAAATATCATGACAACGTGCTCATCAACAATATAATGATACCACATGAATCAAAATAATTTCAACAATTATTTTCCAGATTTCAATGAATTTAACAATTCAAATATGAGTTCAATTAATAAAAAATCAAAGAGAATGACACTCGCGAGATTTAAGGAGCATATTGTGTAAAACCCCATACCTCAAACCATGATGAGAAACCAATGATCACATCCTCAAGATCAACTCAAAAGATCTAAAAATCTCCTCCAAGAACCTCCAACAAAATAGCCCCAAGAACACCTCTAATCTAAGGTTGGAACTCACAAATCTCAAGGGCCAATGTGTATATAAAAACAAGAGGAATATAAAATATATTTGCTGTTAAAATTTGTGCCAAAAGTATGTTAAAAGGGTTGCCCACGACTTCCTTTTATAATGCAAAGAAATGAAGAGTTGGAATCCAAAAGACTCCTTTAAATAAGGCAAAGAAATGAAGAGTTGGAAGTCAAAACAACTCCAAGAGTTAAAAACATTTAAAAATCATTTTAAAATCCGTTTTAACTCCGTTTTCGAAACCATTTGAAATTCTCGCCTTTTAAATATAATAACCAACATAATTGAGCAATAGAAATAATTTTATCAAAAACTTTATTTTCCTCCATTTTCCAGAAATTAATTAAAATAGCCCAAAAATTACGCAGGTTGTTACACTTCCCCACTAACAATGGAATTTCGCCATCGAAATTCGCCGAATGCCTAACTCTCAAAATCAGGCCACTATACTAACTCCAAAATAAACCACGTCTCCCAAAAATAAATTCCAAACCTCTAATCTCGAAACTTATCACGAATATCACCTAAAATTTTCTATCTCCAAAAATTGCTAACCACGCAATGAACCTAAAACCCAAGCCCCGAGGGTTGCCGTATACCTAAGCTCTAATACCATTTGTAACACCCCGTCTTAGTCCCCTCTAGGACATCAATTTTGCTTTTCTTGGCCTCAGTAGCAGAAGTAGTGTCATCAAATAGAGCAGGAGGAGCTCTTTTCCTGCCCATTCTCTGACTTAAAGGGATGTGAGAATCTGAAGAAGTATCCTCTGGAGTTGAGGCTGGCTCAACAGATCTAATCACGGGACGAGCAGTATAAGAAGTCGTATAGCTCTTATACTGCAGCAAATATGATGCCGACCTGATGTGCTCGTCTGCAACGTTCTTATGCAAACCCCAGATAAGTTTCAGATGCTTAATATTAACCTCTGATTCTTTTGGAGTTTTTCTTTACTATCAACTGCAAATAAATACATAATGATATATCAGTCATACATTTTGTCAAATATGATAAAAGCATAATTTCATAAGTAAAGGAAAATGAAAATAAACCTATCCCATTGCCATATGGGGGGCATTTAGGACCCTGGTATACTGCATCTCCAACCAAGGGGGCATATTGCCAATTTTTAATCACCACCCCATGTTCAAAATAATCTCTATTATCATCAGGGAGGTTAACTACAAGAGCCCTATTTAAAAACCTAGTTTTTAAGTAATACACATTATCTAAAATAGCCCATCTATAGCAATACATAATCTCAAGAATCCCTATACGAGTCCCATGAGTTAGATTTAATTTATACACCCCATTAATTATTCTCCATGAATTGGGGGCTATTTTTGTAGGAACAATGTCAAAGTACTGACAGAACTCTAAGCATAAGGTGTTTGGCGGAAAAGAAAATCCACATTCAACAATGAATAGACTGGGGAACCAATGTCCCTCAGTAAATCGAAAATAATCTGAAGGCTCAGAAAGAACCTCCAGAGTTACCCAGGAAGGAATGGAGAAATCGGAACGAAATTTCTCAACAGACTCCACAAGATAAACCATAGTGAATAAAAGAAATACAGAAGAAAAGAAGAGAATCTTACAGGAAAAAGGAAGATCTGACAACTAGCGAAGGAAAAGATGAACGCACAAGAGAGAGAGAGAACAGAAAGCTTGAATGCAGAAAATTAGAAAAGGTAGAAGAGGCTATGGTTACCTAAGAAGTTTAAATACTGTGCCTTGATAAATGGCGAACGAAATGATTACAAAAAGAAACTATCAAACTTCCGGCGGAAAAAAGGACAAAAAGGGCACGAAGACCGAAGCAAAATGGCGGATTCTGCGAATTTGGAAGGAAATTCAAATATGAAGAAAAGGCTCCTAAAACCCAGGAATGTCATTTAATATCGCCATATACCGAGAAAGAATGTTCCATACTCCTCAAAGTTCGAAATATGAAACATTGGGGGCTTCTGTTGATACCAAAATTAATATGCTGATATGGACGAATAATACGAAGACACGTGTCAATCTTCGTGGCACAATAGCAACGAGGAAGTTCATTTACCCGACCAACTCATGTTCTATCCGAGCAACGAGGATACACCGAGGAACTTTAGCACTCCGAGGTACTCTAGCGCTCCGACGAACTCCTGAGCAACGAGCAACAAAGGCAGTCCGAGCTGCATCTCGACCGTAGCATTAATTGCCAGATAATCAACAGTTCAACTATTCATTGAATGTTTATCATCTTGACGCACACGCTGCATTAAATGTATTACCCTTTCATATGTATATCATTTAATGTATCAACCCTTTCATGTACAGCCTAAGGGCTATAAATACCTTGTATCACCCTCATTCAAAGGGACCGTAATTTCTTGAGAGAACATATACTCGAGAATTCTCAAACACTCAGAAATAATATAACAGTGGACGTAGGCCATTCATATAAGGCTGAACCACTTTAAAAATCTTTGTCTCATTTTATTTATCTGTGATTGAATAATTAGAGCGATCTAATTTTTTACATCAACAATGTTGAGAAAATTGGCGATGTGGGGTTGGAGTTTAGTGGTGGAAGATATTTGGTGTGTTTACCTACTTTTCTCGGTCCTTTATATAACTTTACATCTTTCTATGACATGCTTCCAAATGAAGATTTTCATCCAATCTCATGTAATGGGTTCCGGTTATATAAAAGAGAGAGATGGGGAAAGGTCAAAAGACGGATAGGTTAGGAGAAAAGTGAATGAACACACAGGGGTAATGCACCGTGAGTGAAGAGGGAGATAAAACATGTTAACATTAAATCCATAAAAGACTTGTTAATATATGTGTCCCAAATGACTTTTAATATGAGTAAGATGTAATTCAATTATAATATGACACGTGGCAAGCTGGAGTCTCTTTCGGGCTAAAATTTTTATATATATACTAGCATGAAAGCCACGCGATGCGTGGCTGAATATAAATACTTTTATAGGTATACTATAGCATGCAGATCACGCGATGTTCGCCAACGTTATGTAAAATGTATTATATTATTATAGACTGTTTTACAAAATATATTCTATGAATGAAATGAGATTAAATATTAAATTAATATTTAAAATCTGATGAATAACATGTTTGTTTATAAAATATACTTGATACATGACTTTGTCAAAGAAAAGGATTGGATCCCTAGTTTCCAAGGGCTATTTTTAATCTTTATGTGACGTCACACTATCTACATTATTTTTTTTGAGCCACACAAATATACTTTCGGATGTCAGAAATGAGAGGAACACGCTAAGTATTAGCCATGCTGCTAGACTGTCAAAAGCCATTTACACTTTTGTTTCAAAAAAATAATTGCTACACCGTTACTCAAAATCAATTGAGTCAGGTCCAAAAAAAATCATTTGCGTCATAAAATCCGGCGAAATAAACTGCCTTCTCCACATAAACAGTTGTTACCAGATGATTAACCTCTTGTCAATGACAGCAACCAAAGCACTTGTTCAAAAAAAAAGTCAAAGAAACTAAATCAACCATGGATAAATCAAAGTTTCAAGATTTGAAATGGGTCTCTAAGTTTGTTTATACAAATCAGACCAAGAAACAATTTTCTTTTACACCGGAGCGTCCGTGAGATGCTGTGATCCAACAAACCATGGTTCTTTTGTTGCCAATCTCATGAATTCCCATCCATTTCAACCCCATGGAGGAGTATAAAATACGATTCACAAAGATATCAGCCCGAGCCACCATGGTATCTCCGATCTCCTCGCGTGATTTCTGAGCATCTTTGATTTGCGAGCCACCATAGCTATACAGACTAAACGAACTTGAAAACTAAACATTCAAAATAAATTTACGAACACACAAACATTCAAAATAAAATATACATCATCAAACTAAATAATAGTGAATAACAATAATATTTACGAACCATGCAATGTTTGATCTATGTTAAAACTGGATTTAGCACCATTTTCGGCCTTTATCTCCATTGTTAATGTAAAGACAGAAGTGATAGACGACATACCTATACATGATGAAGTTGGCCAATTCGTACAAAGAATCTTAAAGGTACCAAATGAGATAAAAAGGAAGGGAAATGGAATCATTAATGCCAAAATGTCTTGGTTCATACGCTGTGAAATAAATTTAAGGCTTTGAATAACCAATTGGCTTTTCGGTATTCTTAATGGTAGGAATATGGAGAGTATTTAGAAAAGCAAACAGTCAAAGCAATTAAGATAGGGAGAGAGAAAAAAGAAACGGGAATTTTAGAGGGGAGAGAGAAACACATGAGTTTACAAAGTTGAATTTATGACAACCACGTGTCATTATCTTATGAATTGGGTCTCTAATTTTTATATAGTTATATAGATATAGTTATATAGATATAGATGTGCCATGTGGATAGGCTAATTGCAAAGCATAATAAATGCCTTGTTTTGCATTTTATAACACCCCGCCCGCCCGGGGAGAGCAAACGGAGCGCTAATGCGATAAAATAAATCCAAATCCACAAGTGACAAGGTATAGAGCATCTAAGTCCCACAAAAACAAAAGAGGAAACCACTAATCTCAATTTCTTCAAATAAATACCAAGTCTCTCGAATTACATACAACAACTAACTCGAAAATAAAATACAAATCTCCAAATCTCTTTACATCAAAATAATACAAATCTTTCCTAAATAATCCTCGCTAAAATCAATCTCCATAGCACCCCAAAATCCGTGCTAACCTGCCACTAAAAGAAAATATGGGGAAGTACACAATACGACAGGAATTATGCTCAACAAATACGGATTAGCAACGAATAAAATGTAACAACACAATTACGAATATTCAAATCAAAATGCAAATCTCAATAGAATTTCATCATTATAATTTCTCAACAACACTTTAACTGGGTCACTAGGCCTCACCACATCCGTATATGCTTTATAAAGCCATATCCCGGGAAACAGGAATTTTGGCGGGTCCCCAACATCCGTGCCATATTAATATCTCATGACAACGTGCTCATCAACAATATAATGATACCACATGAATAAAAATAATTTCAACAATTATTTTCCATATTTCAAAGAATTTAACAATTCAAATATGAGTTCAATTAATAAGAAATCAAAGAGAATGACACTCGCGAGATTTAAGGAGCATATTGTGTAAAACCCCATACCTCAAACCATGATGAGAAACCAATGATCACATCCTCAAGATCAACTCAAAAGATCTAAAAATCTCCTCCAAGAACCTCCAATAAAATAGCCCCAAGAACACCTCTAATCTAAGGTTGGAACTCACAAATCTCAAGGGCCAATGTGTATATAAAAAGAAGAGGAATATAAAATATATTTGCTGCCAAAATTTGTGTCAAAAGTGTGTTAGAAGGGTTGCCCACGACTTCCTTTTATAATGCAAAGAAATGAAGAGTTGGAATCCAAAAGACTCCATTAAATAAGGCAAAGAAATGAAGAGTTGGAAGTCAAAACAACTCCAAGAGTTAAAAACATTTAGAAATCATTTTAAAATCCGTTTTAACTCCGTTTTCGAAACCGTTTGAAATTCTCGCCTTTAAATATAATAACCAACATATTTGAGCAATAAAAATAATTTTATCAAAAACTTTATTTTCCTCCATTTTCCAGAAATTAATTAAAATAGCCCAAAAATTACGCAGGTTGTTACACTTCCCCACTAACAATGGAATTTCGCCCTCGAAATTCGCCGAATGCCTAACTCTCAAAATCAGGCCACTATACTAACTCCAAAATAAACCACGTCTCCCAAAAATAAATTCCAAACCTCTAATCTCGAAACTTATCACGAATATCACCTAAAATTTTCTATCTCCAAAAATTGCTAACCACGCAATGAACCTAAAACCCAAGCCCCGAGGGTTACCGTATACCTAAGCTCTAATACCATTTGTAACACCCCGTCTTAGTCCCCTCTGGGACATCAATTTTGCTTTTCTTGGCCTCAGTAGCAGAAGTAGTGTCATCAAATAGAGCAGGAGGAGCTCTTTTCCTACCCATTCTCTGACTTAAAGGGATGTGAGAATCTGAAGAAGTATCCTCTGGAGTTGAGGCTGGCTCAACAGATCTAATCACGGGACGAGCAGTATAAGAATTCGTATAGCTCCTATACTGCAGCAAATATGATGCCGACCTGATGTGCTCGTCTGCAACGTTCTTATGCAAACCCCAGATAAGTTTCAGATGCTTAATATTAACCTCTGATTCTTTTGGAGTTTTTCTTTTACTATCAACTGCAAATAAATACATAATGATATATCAGTCATACATTTTGTCAAATATGATAAAAGCATAATTTCATAAGTAAAGGAAAATGAAAATAAACCTATCCCATTGCCATATGGGGGGCATTTAGGACCCTGGTATACTGCATCTCCAACCAAGGGGGCATATTGCCAATTTTTAATCACCACCCCATGTTCAAAATAATCTCTATTTGCATCAGGGAGGTTAACTACAAGAGCCCTATTTAAAAACCTAGTTTTTAAGTAATACACATTATCTAAAATAGCCCATCTATAGCAATACATAATCTCAGGAATCCCTATACGAGTCCCATGAGTTAGATTTAATTTATACACCCCATTAATTATTCTCCATGAATTGGGGGCTATTTTTGCAGGAACAATGTCAAAGTACTGACAGAACTCTAAGCATAAGGGGTTTGGCGGAAAAGAAAATCCACATTCAGCAATGAATAGACTGGGGAACCAATGTCCCTCAGCCAATCGAAAATAATCTGAAGGCTCAGAAAGAACCTCCAGAGTTACCCAGGAAGGAATGGAGAAATCGGAATGAAATTTCTCAACAGACTCCACAAGATAAACCATAGTGAATAAAAGAAATACAGAAGAAAAGAAGAGAATCTTACAGGAAAAAGGAAGACCTGACAACTAGCGAAGGAAAAGATGAACGCACAAGAGAGAGAGAGAACAGAAAGCTTGAATGCAGAAAATTAGAAAAGGTAGAAGAGGGTATGGTTACCTAAGAAGTTTAAATACTGTGCCTTGGGAAATGGCGAAAGAAATGATTACAAAAAGAAACTATCGAACTTCTTGCGGCAAAAAGGACAAAAAGGGCACGAAGACCGAAGCAAAATGGCGGATTCTGCGAATTTGGAAGGAAATTCAAATATGAAGAAAAGGCTCCTAAAACCCAGGAAAGTCATTTAATATCGCCATATACCGAGAAAGAATGTTCCATACTACTCAAAGTTCTAAATATGAAACATTGGGGGCTTCTGTTGATACCAAAATTAATATGCTGATATGGACGAATAATACGAAGACACGTGTCAATTTACGTGGCACAATAGCAACGAGGAAGTTCATTTCCCCGACCAACTCATGTTCTCTCCGAGCAACGAGGATACACCGAGGAACTTTAGCACTCCGAGGAACTCCTGAGCAACGAGCAACAAAGGCGGTCTGAGCTGCATCTCGTCCGTAGCATTAATTGCCAGATAATCAACAGTTCAACTATTCATTGAATGTTTATCATCTTGACGCACACGCTGCATTAAATGTATTACCCTTTCATATGTATATCATTTAATGTATCAACCCTTTCATGTACAGCCTAAGGGCTATAAATACCTTGTATCACCCTCATTCAAAGGGACCATAATTTCTTGAGAGAACATATACTCGAGAATTCTCAAACACTCAGAAATAATATAACAGTGGACGTAGGCCATTCATATAAGGCTGAGTCACTGTAAAAATCTTTGACTCATTTTATTTATATGTGATTGAATAATTAGAGCGATCTAATTTTTTACATCAACAATGTTGAGAAAATTGGCGATGTGGGGTTGGAGTTTAGTGGTGGAAGATATTTGGTGTGTTTACTTACTTTTCTCGGTCCTTTATATAACTTTACATCTTTCTATGACATGCTTCCAAATGAAGATTTTCATCCAATCGCATGTAATGGGTTCCGGTTATATAAAAGAGAGAGATGGGGAAGGTCAAAAGACGGATAGGTTAGGAGAAAAGTGAATGAACACACAGGGGTAATGCACCGTGAGTGAAGAGGGAGATAAAACATGTTGACATTAAATCCATAAAAGACTTGTTAATAGATGTGTCCCAAATGACTTTTAATATGAGTAAGATGTAATTCAATTATAATATGACACGTGGCAAGCTGGAGTCTCTTTCGGGCTAAATTTTTTATATATATACTAGCATGAAAGCCACGCGATGCGTGGCCGAATATAAATACTTTTATAGGTATACTATAGCATGCAGATCACGCGATGTTCGCCAAAGTTACGTAAAATATATTATATTATTGTAGATTGTTTTACAAAATATATTCTATGAATGAAATGAGATTGAATGTTAAATTAATATTTAAAATCTCATGAATAACATGTTTGTTTATAAAATATACTTGATACATGACTTTGTCAAAGAAAAGGACTGGATCCCTGGTTTCCATGGGCTATTTTTAATCTTTATGTGACGTCACACTATCTACATTATTTTTTTTTTAGCCACACAAATTTACTTTCGGATGTCAGAAATGAGAGGAACACGCTAAGTATTAGCCATGCTGCTAGACTGTCAAAAGCCATTTACACTTTTGTTTCAAAAAAATAATTGCTACACCGTTACTCAAAATCAATTGAGTCAGGTCCAAAAAAAATCATTTGCGTCATAAAATCCGGCGAAACAAACTGCCTTCTCCACATAAACAGTTGTTACCAGATGATTAACCTCTTGTCAATGACAGCAACCAAAGCACTTGTTAAAAAAAAGTCAAAGAAACTAAATCAGCCATGGATAAATCAAAGTTTCAAGATTTGAAATGGGTCTCTAAGTTTGTTTATACAAATCAGACCAAGAAACAATTTTCTTTTACACCGGAGCGTCCGTGAGATGCTGTGATCCAACAAACCATGGTTCTTTTGTTGCCAATCTCATGAATTCCCATCCATTTCAACCCCATGGAGGAGTATAAAATACGATTCACAAAGATATCAGCCCGAGCCACCATGGTATCTCCGATCTCCTCGCGTGATTTCTGAGCATCTTTGATTTGCGAGCCACCATAGCTATACAGACTAAACGAACATGAAAACTAAACATTCAAAATAAATTTACGAACACACAAACATTCAAAATAAAATATACATCATCAAACTAAATAATAGTGAATAACAATAATATTTACGAACCATGCAATGTTTGATCTATGTTAAAACTGGATTTAGCACCGTTTTCAGCCTTTATCTCCATTGTTAATGTAAAGACAGAAGTGATAGACGACATACCTATACATGATGAAGTTGGCCAATTCGTACAAAGAATCTGAAAGGTACCAAATGAGATAAAAAGGAAGGGAAATGGAATCATTAATGCCAAAATGTCTTGGTTCATACGCTGTGAAATAAATTTAAGGCTTTGAATACCCAATTGGCTTTTCGGTATTCTTAATGGTAGGAAGATGGAGAGTATTTAGAAAAGCAAACAGTCAAAGCAATTAAGATAGGGAGAGAGAAAAAAGAAACGGGAATTTTAGAGGGGAGAGAGAAAGACATGAGTTTACAAAGTTGAATTTATGACAGCCACGTGTCATTCTCTTATGAATTGGGTCTCTAATTTTTATATAGTTATATAGATATAGTTATATAGATATAGATGTGCCATGTGGATAGGCTAATTGCAAAGCATAATAAATGCCTTGTTTTGCATTTTATAGTATTAAGAGAAGAGATTAAGAGATACGTAGATTACAGAGAGTTTTTCATTGTCCATCTTTTGCCAAATTTTTTTATGTTGTCTACTTTTATATTTTGGAGATTAATGTATAAATTTATAAGTTATCCTATACATAAAATTAATACATGTGTGTTACAAAAAAGTTATATATATAATATAAAATTTCACATACAAATTAAAATTCTTTAAAAAAATATCATGTATACTAGACAAAATTTATTTATACATTACTAAAAATCGGATATACATTAAGGAAGATGGACTGCCAAAAAATTTGTTAGTAGACGATAGCAAAAAAAAAAAATACCGACTAGGAAGTTCGTCTAAAAATCCGTATATTATGTATTTAAAATATAGGAATTCATACTAAAAGGTCCTCCCCTGTTTTTCTTTTTACACAAATGACATTGTTATTTTATTTTAGGGTCATTTAGGGTTTGGTGTCCAATTTTATATGTGCAGTAAGGTTATTAATTTTCGTATTAGTTGGTTACGATTTAATTCTAACGCAAATCGTCAGTAGACCATTATTATATCGAAAAGAATGTTTCTTATTTCAGATTTTGGAGTCTCTAAGCTATGATCAAAAACATAAATTTGTGTTACATTAGTTAAGAAACCAAAGTTTTAACTTGAATTGACGAATTTTTCTTTCGTTAGTTTTATATCTTTATTCCATATTCATATAGTTAATGTCTTTGGTCATTGAAGCATAATAATGATTTGTAGTACAAGAATTGTGATGATCTAATTCCATCAAAATGCATGATTTTTAAACATATGTTTTTTTCTGGACTTTTCATACGCCTAACAATCTTTATCTTGAATTATGAAATTCTATTGAAATTACTAAGAGTGTGTTTAGTTGTGAAAAATATTTTTCTATTTCCATTTTTCATATTTTGTGTTATAATTTGGCAAAGTTTGCCCTGTAAATAGGAATAAGAATTTGGTTTATTGGAAAACTTATTTCCAACTTACAATAATCTGAAAATCAAAAAATACATGTTTTTTAGAATTGCCTAAATTGAAAAATAGTTTTCCACTTCTCTTTCTCATCTTAACGGACCATTGGCAAAGATGTAGAGAAAAAAGTGATAATGAAAAATGGAAAACAGTTTTTCACAACTAAACAGGCCCTAAGTATTCTAAAATCCATTATTACAGATAAACATAAATTTTTTGTTATCCATCCCATCTTTTGAATATTTCAAAATTATTTTATAAGATATATTTTCTATAAAAATCACTTACATTTTGTAGGTTTGGTCATCAAACGCGTGACCATAACAAAATTATTGTATTGTTGTACATTTTTATAGAATCTCACATAATATATAATCTATATTGAATATTGTAGTTGATAATTATGTATGCTCATTATATAATATTTTTTATTCCGCATACAATGAACAACCCACATTATTAGGAAAAATAAGAAGTTTTTTCAGACTTGGTATGTAATATTGTAAATGTTTCAACCCTAGTTGAACCTGTTAAAATTATTAAATGACCCAAAAGAGCTTACACGTTGTTTTCACTTGGTACCCACCATTTCATATGTAATTATTTATATTAAGCAATTCATGAATAAATTCTCTTAGTTTTATAGGCATCAAAATATATGGGTACCATATTGAATTAAACAATGAAAACTAAAATTGCATTACTTCTAGTATTTGAAAGCATAAGCTTAAATTAGAAAAATCAAATGCATTATTCACGGTGTTACACTATATATAATTCATTATTTTAGAATTGCACTTTGTTATGAGCCTCAAGCTCCATGACTCACTTAGGTGATGTTAAATAGTGACCTTTTTATTATTCACCCCCTATTGAACCATTGACAATTGTAGTGTTTATCATATATGCGGTGACAATAAATCTCAACACAAATTATTAAGAAGATGCCCACAATCATACACAACACAAAATATACGTGGTTCGGCAAAATGCCATATGTCCACGGTGGTGCTCTCTGTATTATATTTCTCTTTACTCCAGGGGGAGTGTTTACAATAACGTCCCTTTTGCCCCAGGCTGGGGGTTTAATATATACATGTAATTTTCATAGAGTGGGGATGTTGGGCACCTCCACGTTACCCACTATCCCTAGAATATCTCTTGAGAGATTTTAGGGGTTAAATGGGTTATAACTGAAATAGTTATGCATGAGACCTTTAGACATTGGTATGGACTTACCTTTATCTTGGATTGGGCTACAAAAGGCTACTCATCTAGGTCGGGATAGTTAAACGAGGTATCCACAATTGCCCCTAAAAATTTTGGGTCACAATTTGGGTTCAATAATTTTAAATAACAGCCTTAATGGCATTTTAGTGAATTGTGTAGTACTTTGGGATCGAAGTGTCTTTCTTGAGTACATTCAGAGGGAATATTTTCTTCGTTCTTTGTGCATCATGATTGAGAGGGTTTAAACTTGTTTTGGAGAAACCATTTATGGTATCGTTTCATAAACTTTCGAATTCTCAAGATATCTCTTGCTTCTTATTGCATTTGCTCATCTCCAGGTTTATCTTTTCGTCTTCGTGCTCTCCCTTATCTTCCCATTTCCTCTGATTGTGTCTTTGCATCGTCTCAAGCTGATTCTTAATTAGTTAGTTCTTTAAACTCCTTCTCCTTTGTTTTCTCAACTTTCTTTTCTGGTTAGGGGCGGATGGTTGCTATAAAGAACCTACTCTCCACTACTCCTTGCTCAGTCACACATTTGAGCTTCTGGTGGTAGGTAGACGGGACGAACTTCATCCCGTGCAGGCATCCTCTGTCGAGGATGGCTTGGTAGGGTGAATCAATATCAACCACGAGAAACTCGATCATTTTGGATATGTTTACTTCCCTTACTAGTAGGAAAATCTTCCCCAAAGGGATGGTTACTTTCCCAGAGAAACCAACTAGAGGAATGGTGGCCTCCTTTAGGTTGGAAACACTTAACTTCAACTTCATGAACATGTCGAGGTATATTACTTCGAATGAGCTACCTTGGTTAACGAGCAACCTATCGACGTCACAGTTAGTTATCGTGAGTGTAATGATCAACGCATAATGATGTTGGGTTCTTACTCTCACCAGGTCTTCATCTATGAAAATAATATGCTTGTTGTAGTCGATATCTTCAGCTCGACGACGCTTCCCAACTTGTGTCTTGGCTGGATCCATCTGAAAATCTTGCATTACTATCGTAAGCTTTTTCACTTCCATCCGAGTTGTATTTCCCTGAATCTTCTTTAGGTCGAACGCCCCATGAATTATAGTGAACTCATGGCCAATGTACTCCTTGAACACGTTATCGGGTCTTCGATCTCCATTGGCATCTACCTTCTCTGCCTTTTTCTCTACGAACTCATTCAAGTGCCTAACTTTGGGTATATCCTCAAGGTGAGACTTGAGATCTTTCCAATGATCAGTTTTGTTCCCTCCCTCCTTGTGGAATGCACATCTCAGTGCGTTGTTCATTTTTGAGGGGTCTCCACCCATCTTCCTGGGCCACTTAGCGAACGATTCATCCTTGATCTTTGCCAAAATTTTATAGATTAGTTCCTTAAAAACTGTGTTTACTTATTTAAATTCTTTCGAGGCATCACTCTTGTTCCCATTCTTAGGGCCGCTCTTTCCCCTATTCTTACTTCCTTTCTTGTGGCTCTTGGTTTTATCGCTGCTCTTTCCGAAAAACTTGGCGCGACCATTCTCCCCTGCATTGAGGTGGGTCACATCTTCAACTTTGGCCTATTTTTCAATACAAGCCATTAAGTCGCATATGGTCATGGCCTCTTTCTTTGTGAGGTACTAGTACAAGAGGCATGAGCTAGGTAAATCAATCTGAAATGACGCCAGAGAGACCTGCTTCGAGCAGTCCTCGACCTCGTTGAATAGCTCTCAATATCTCTTCGCATAGTCTCTAAGGCTCTCCTTGGGCATTTTCGTCATTGTCACTAAAGCATCCATCATCTTGAAATGGAAGATACTAGTAATAAAGCGAGCTGTGAAGAGCTCTGCCAGGGACTCAAAGCTTTTAAATGATCATGAGGGAGTTTATCAAACTAATTTGAGCCACGTCATGAAAGCTCGATGGAAAGATTTGTAACATTAATATATCCTTATAGTTCTAGAGATGAACTGCCTAACATGGTCGATAGGGTCAATCTTTCCATCATAGATCTTGAATCTGGGCATCGCGAACTTCTTGGGGGCTTTTTCTTCTTCTATCTCCCTTGAGAAAGGGGATTTCATCTGGGTCCTAAGAGATTTCCTAGCTACCTCTCTAGTCGACCTAGCACCCCGATATTCTAGGTGTTGGTCCATTTCTCTCCGAACCAAATTTCGTATGTTATTATTTCCTCTACCTGGGCTCTCATAACAGCGAGCTATTTATTATTGCTCGGGCAAGTCATCATCTAACCTGTGTCCCTCAAATCTTTGAGATCCACTTCTAGGGATCCTTCCACAGCTACAAGATCTGATCGGCTGAGGGGTAGGAGTGTGATAATAACGTTGCCTTGTGATACGATGGAGTTCTCTCTCCATATTCTCTAGTCTTCTCTTGAGGCGAGCGTTCTCGGCTTCTTTCTTGTGAGTAGCTTCCTCTTGATCTTAGACCCTGGCATCATAGGCGTCGATTATCCTGGAGACTTGAGTGGACCTGACTGGTCCCTGACTATCTTCCAAAGCTTACCGTTCTGGGCGAGGCCTTGGATTTGAGCATCGAACTTTAGATCTAGCCCTACGAGGGGTAGGTTTCTCTTGAATATCCCATGCTTAAGGGGCATTGCTGTTATGACCAGACATTATAGGTTACTATTGGTGAAGGCTTTCTTAAAGGAAAACAATCGTTTCCCATAGATGGTGCCACATAAATCTTTGTCTATCTCTTATTTATTTTTATACATTCATTGCGATGAATTGGTATGGCCCTACGGGTGAGTTTTTTTTTTTACCACAATTAGTGCCTTTTGTGGGAATCGACACAAAAAGTCTTTCATTCTTGACGATATAAAGATTTACGTTGCGATGCAATGGTGTACACGCATGAAACCCTATCAAGAGCTAAGTTTTTTCTTCCTCTACATATAAATTATTATATATTTTGTATAACTCATCGTTTTATTGATGCGTGATTTTTTGTCCAACTGTATTCATATATCTTGTATGTAATTTTTACTCATCTTCAAATCTGCACAATAGTGTTGATTTTAGATGAATGTCATGATCGAGTTCTTCAAATAAAAACTCCTCGAATATATTGACTCTCATTATAAATTTGCAGGAGTGATACAATCACTCCCCTAATTTTTCTCTCCTCAACTAATATATAGGAATAGATAAATATCAATAAAAAATTGTACGATCACAACTCAGAGAGAAATCTATTCCTATACTGGCTCATTGTGGATTAATTACTGATCGTCAATGTCAAACTTAACTCAACTGGGTTCAACATATTCATCACGACCTGGGTGACATTGCTAGAAAACCCACAAGTTTCTTGTCGCATTTTCCGATCATCTCCTACCTATGACTTAGGGCTACCATTTAGCCGAATACCAATGCGTTTTATGATCATCACCGACTATGATCTCATCTCAGAGAGAGGCCCGAAAGCTAACCAATCATAAGAAACCTAAATCTCGGTGACCCGGCATCGGGGAGACAACCGAGAAATTACAAATCACAAATATGATTTTCATGCAAAAATGTCATGTTGTAACGAGGATTTCCCTCTGAGTTTTTCTTTGAACGCGTCGTCCAGTTCCTTCTCCTCTCCGACCAACGGTGGCAAGCGACACTTTTGTGATACGAAAATTGATCGAGAACTAATCATCTCCGGACCACTCTTTATCTGGTCGGAAAGAACTATGTTGGACCTTCAAAACTATATATGGTAAATTCCTTTGGGGCACGTTAGTTTCGTACGATTGGTCACCACCGGACCATCATCACTGGTCGGCGGCAGAGACAAAGACAACATCAGTTAAGCACACTTCATGCATTTCAAACAGGGATAGAACTTCTTTGGGGCGCGTGGATTTTCAAACCTAATTGAGTTTATTAAAATCAACCTTTGCTATTTATAGTTTTTTTTCTTAGTTTACATGTTACAATACCTCCCTACTTCATCTTATTTCACATCTTTATAGAAACAAAATTTTAAAACTAACTTAAAATTGAGTATTTGCTTGGAGTTCAAATAATTTCGTAAAAATTCCGAATTAACTCCTATGTCTTACATCTGCGATATATTTGACAAATTTTGCATTATTCGGCTCTCTAAGAGGGATCTCATTATACCATGGCCTTCATTTAATGTACCATTATATTCATTTGTTCATTAAAATGCTCGTGGTTTTCATTATCACGTATTAAGATCTAATGATGATCTAGAATGACAATTTTTATGTGACTCTATTACAATTATTTCGTTCACATAAATAGTGGGGCGCACTTGTATAGCACTCATGTCATTTATTCAACCATTTAATTTTCACTGTCGTCATCCAGCTACAATAATTTAATCCTAGCGAAAGGAGATTATTGGTCATACCAACGGATGGTCAGTGTAATATTTTTACAAGTAATTAGTGCATCCCCAACGGATGGTTGGGCACAACCATCCCCATGATATTTTATCATAAAAATTATTGGATCATTCATTACATTCATTCAATACTATGAATTTTTTCCCCGGCACATGGTCGAGCAGATGCACATTGATGATGCTAAGATTTAGCACCACCGAATAAGTGATAGTGAGTTCAAATAGTAGCAACCATGGCAGCCATAGAGATGTATAAGTGTATAAGTATGTAGAAGGGGATGATTATAAGAGGAAATAAGACAATGATGTATAGTGGTTCAGCCAAGTTGGCCTACATCCACTGTGAGTGTGTGATCCACTAAGTATGGGCACTAATGGCCATGGATACAATGCACATAAGCTCCTCTCTCTCTCTCTACTATGTGTACAAGCAGAGTTTTAGCTAGGGTTACAACCAATTGATCCGTCCCCTATAGGGTTTTAGGTGACAAGTATATATAGGTCTTGGGGGGTGTAGTGTACCCCCCAAGTATGCATGGTGCATGTGAATCATGATCTAGCCAATCCCCTGTTGACACCTGTAGATGCCAAATGATGAGATAATATTCCCTCATGTAAGGGTGTGATTTTGTTATAACGGTCTCCCATGTGCCATGTGAGCCTCACGCGCACTGTTCCACGCGTCTCCCAAACCACGCGTTGTGATGATGTCACCCTCGGCCTATGAGCCGAGGCCGAGGGCAAAGTTCCTTCCAGTAGTGAGTCTGGCCCAATTCTGGCCTCGTACTGTCGTACCCTCGGAGGGTCGTCCGGAGCCTGATGAAGGGTCGGCCCCTCGGAGGGTCGTCCGGAGCCTGGTGAAGGGTCGGCCCCCCTAAGGGGTCGTCCCGAGCCTGATGAAGGGTCGTACCCTCAGAGGGTTGTCCGGAGCCTGATGAAGGGTCGGCCCTCTGAGGGGTCGTCTGGAGCCTGATGAAGGGCCGGCCCCCTGAGGGGTCATCAGGAGCCTGGTGAAAGGTCGGCCCCCCTGAGGGGTCGTCTAGAGCCTGGTGAAGGGTCGGCCCCCCTGAGGGGTCGTCTTGAGCCTGATGAAGGGTCGACCCCTGGGGGGTCGTCCATTTGGAGGTAACCTTCAGTCAGGCCGAGGATATAAACGGGTATATCAATCACCCCCAGCCCTTAGCCATAGGTGCTGTTGAGATGGCTGAGGGATAGTGTTATAATTGAGATGCGTGTATGATCAGTTAGGTGAGTGACACCTGGGCAGATACTCATTGTTGTTCCAGTTTCCAAGGCATGGCGGCTGCACACTTTTCTTGGGGCTTTGTGCCCTAATGATGCCTTCCTCGTGGGCTGTGTCCTGCCTTGTTCAATGGGCCCACTCATTACTAAGGTATTTAAGAGATTTTTGAACTCTTTCTCTCTTCTTCTTCTTCTTCGTGCCCAAGCTTTCTCTTTCTAGCTTCCAGCCTTCTCTTCATTTCTGCAATCTCTACGTTTCGAGTTTGGCAGCTGTGCTATTTCTTTCTCAGGTAATCCTTCTACCCCAGCGTCCTCTTTACTTTCATTATTTTTTTTTGCTTTTTGGTTTTAGGCCTGTAGGGCCGAATTTGGGTGGTTTCTTAACTTTTTGGCGACTAGTTTTCGAGTGTTCTTGAGTGAAAACCATCAATTCCCTTTTTAATTCAAAAGTCTAATTTGGTCAACTGCAAACTTGTTTGTAGTTAAGTTCCCCAAATTCCTCTAAGTGTAGGGTCTTCCCTTTTAATGCTTAGGAGGCTTTATAGTTTAGCATCTGAATTCCCATCCTTGAGAGAGAATCTCTTTGCAGAGATCAGACGAATAGAGGAAGAGGAAGAGAGGAGATGAGGGACCGACCCTAATTGGGTACGACCCATCTTTCCCATTCCTCTTGCCATAATGAAACCATTTGAACCGTCTGAGTCTTGTGGGTCGTCCCATCGTCCAGCCGAGTGTCGTTCAAGTGAGATGGACGAGAGAGCCTCCTCGCCAACTGGCGCTGGACCTTCCGGTAGGAGAGAGACATCTGACCTAAGCCCAGGCCGAGAGGCCGAGGGTATGGTCCCCTCCGAGGTTGTCCCTGTGACAACCCTATCTCCCCATGCCTTCCAGATGGCCTTTCCCTAGGGTCCTCTGGAAGATGATGAGGCCGAGGGAGAGGGGATTGAGGACGAGGGCGATGATACAGATGACCAGATTGATACCTCCCATGCCTCGTCCTATATCTCCTCTGTTAGGGATCGCGACCTCTTGATATGGAGGCATGCCTATGGAGTGCCCCCCAGCGTAACTATGAGGGTTCCCTCTGAGTCTGAGAGGGTTTTTGATTGTGAAGAGGGAGAGGTTGCAGTTTATGAATAAATGTTAAAGGTTGGAGTCAGATTCCCTCTGCATCCTGCCATTGTAGATATCCTGTCTGCCCTTGGTGTTGCCCCCTCTCAACTTCCTCCCAACTCTTAGAGGACGATCCTGGGATACATCTCCTTGTGGAAGAATGCTTTCACCGACGAGCCCTCGGCCGACCTATTCTTGGGCTGCTACAATATCACCTCCTCGTCCAAACAACCTGGATACTATCATCTGGGGGCGAGGAGGTCTAAGAAGAATCTCCTCTACATGGCGCAAACTTCCAACCACGATTGGAAAAAGAGATTTTTCTTTATCTCTGGGGAGTGGGAGTTCACCGCCGATGGTCCGAGGGTCCCCAGAAGATGGTCTAACCCTTCCATGAAGGCCAGGTCAGACCCTGGACTTAGTCTGGAGGAGAAGGACATCGTTGAATATCTGAGAGGACGAGGGAGAGAGGGTGAACTTCCAAAATTTGAAGACCTGATGACCCCCCGGTTCCTTAAAGAAGCTGGTCTTAGGGTCGGCCCTCTGATAGAACTATGTGAGTTATACTGAACATTTTCCATTCTTTACTTATTTTTGAAGTGTTTCCTCTTTATCTTTGCATTTTTTTGACGTGTCGTCCTCTTATCAGGTCGTCCTGCAGGTATATCAGACTATCTTTGGGAAATGACTGCTCCCAGCTTATTATCAGGCTTGACCAAGAAGAAAGGAAATGAGCCTCAGCAGGCTCCGAGGAAGACGAGGGTCGCTGGGCCGACGGTGGTGGAGCCTACCGCCGATAGCCATAAAAGAAAGGAGCCTGAGGCCCCTGTTGACCCTCGGCCGGATTCTCGAACGAGGGCCAGGGTCGAAGCATCTGAGGGGACGGCCTCTTCATCCAGTATGGGGGCCTTCTGGTCTCAAAACTTGGCACATCTGAGGGTCGAGCCCTCATCACTCATTGCAAACTTGAGGGCAGCCAAGGCCTCAATATTTTCTGCACCCTCGGCCTCTGACTACGAGTTCCTGTCAAAGATGCCTCCTGCCAAAGTGTACGACTATGGTCTGCATGCCCTTGCACAGGTATTGGTCTTGACCCACTTCTTTTAATTTCATTCTTTCACCAACTGTTTCCTCGGCCTCTTGACATGTGTTTATTTTTCTTGTGCAGTCTGTGTGTGCCTTTACCTCGGTAACAAAATGGATGGCTGAGAACCAAGCAAAGTTCCATGAAGCTGAGAGGGCTATCCAACATGAGGCAGATCTTCAATCGGAGCTTGATACTGCAAGGGCCGAGTTGGAAAGTACCAGGACTGAGCATGCAAGGATCCTGGACCAGCTGACGAGCTAGCACGACGAGGACATTAAGTCCAAGGACTTGCTTATCAAGGAAAAGGACGAGGCCTTGACCAACATGGAGTCCAAGTACAAGACCGATCTTGAAGCAGCCATCAAGAAAGCCGAGGCTGATGCTGTTGAGGCTTATAAGATTTCTGACGAGTTTCAAGGCTTCGGCCTTGAATATTTGGAGAGAGGAATCAGGACTGCCTGCCGGTGGGTCATCCTCAGGTTTGGTGATGTCGTCTCCTCGGTCCACCCTTTGATTGAAGCAGTCAGACTGGACGACCCTATGATTGCCGAGGCTCTGACTTATGTAGAATCACAAGTGCAGGTTGAGGGGGTCGGCACATCTGAGGACCAGCCGGTTATAGTCATTGAGGAAACCCCTCTGGTGGATGTTGAGGCTCTGCCCTCCGATATTGTCCCATAGGGTCGATGTCTGTAGCCCATACCCTCTTAATGTAATCAACATTTTTGTACTTTACTTTGCAGAACACTTTATATTTTGTATAACTGGCATTTCATTAATACCATCGTCTTCTTTACTATCTTCCATATTTGCTTCTTGTATGGTTTGCTTTGTCTTTGTTAATGCCACTAACCTCTCCCTCGTCTTTCTTGAGGACAGTGGTGGGGTTGTCCCCTCCACTAGCCCTCATTATAGCCAAGGAATCAAACTACCAAACTAATGGTTTTAATAAAGTTTTCCGTCGTCTTTCTTGAGGACAGCAGTGGGGTCGTCCCCTCCACTGGCCCTCATTATAGTCGAGGGATCAAATTACCAAACTAATGGCTTTAATAAATTTTCCCTCGTCTTTCTTGAGGACAGTGGTGGGGTCGTACCCTCCACTGGTCCTCATTATAGCCGAGGGATCAAATTACCAAACTAATGGTTTTTAATGAAGTTTTCCCTCGTCTTTCTTGAGGACAGTGGTGGGGTCGTCCCCTCCACTGGCCCTCATTATAGCCGAGGGATCAACTTACCAAATTAATGGTTTTTAATAATGTTTTCCCTCGTCTTTCTTGAGGACAGTGGTGGGGTCGTCCCCTCCACTGGCCCTCATTATAGCCGAGGGATCAACTTACCAAATTAATGGTTTTAATAAAGTTTTTCCCAATCTTTCTTGAGGACAGTGGTGGGGTCGTCCCCTCCACTGGCCCTCATTATAGCCGAGGGATCAAATTACCAAACTAATGGCTTTAATAAATTTTCCCTCGTCTTTCTTAAGGACAGTGGTGGGGTCGTCCCCTCCACTGGCCCTCATTATAGCCGAGGGATCAAATTACCAAACTAATGGTTTTTAATGATGTTTTCCCTCGTCTTTCTTGAGGACAGTGGTGGGGTCATCCCTTCCACTGGCCCTCATTATAGCCGAGTGATCAACTTACCAAATTAATGGGTTTTAATAAAGTTTTCCCTCGTCTTTCTTGAGGACAGTGATGGGGTCGTTCCCTCCACTGGCCCTCATTATAGCCGAGGGTGGTTCTCTGTAGATTTTTCCATGTGTACTAGAACTGATAACCACAGGATGAGGGGAAACACTGATATTTCTCATTAATTTTCCAAAGTGTTCTGTTGGAGCAACTCTTATTACAATTATGGTCTATCAAGACCTTACAACACTGCTGATAGTATTTCTTCAAATGATCTACATTCCAGGGGTTGGAAAAAGGTTCCCCTTCTAGGTTTTCTAGTCTATAGGTCCCAGGGACGACTTCATCGATGACTCTATATGGGCTATGCCAATTAGGATGGAGCTTGTTGGGCTTTTGCCAAGTCTTCTTGAGGACCAAGTCCCCCACTGCGATATGCCTCTGTTTCACCCTCTGATTGTAAAACCTTGTGGTCCTCTGCTGGTAGGAAGCCTGCCTTATATCGGCGTCCTCCCTCCATCCTTCAATCAGGTCTAAGTCGAGTCTCCTCTCTTCCGCATTTTTCTGGGGGTCATACATTTGAACTCTATGCGTAGGAAACTCAATTTCGGTGGGGATGACGGCTTCTGAGCCATAAGCTAGCATGAATGGGGTCTCTCCGGTAGAGGTCCTCACTGTCATCCTATACGCCCACAGCACGGCATATAACTCCTCGACCCATCTTCCTTTTGCCTCCTCAAGCCTCTTCTTGATTCCATCTAGGATTGTCATGTTTGTAACTTATGTTTCCCATTGGCCTGAGGTCGGCCTGAGGTGGAGAAAAATTATTTGATACTCACCCTTTCACAGTATTTTTGTAGAGAGATATTCTTGAACTGAGTCCCGTTATCCGAGATGAGGGTGTTGGGGAGACCATATCTGCATATAATATTTTTCCAGATGAACTAGAAGGTCTTCTGCTCTGTGATCGTCACCATCGGCTCCGCTTCCACCCATTTTGAAAAATAGTCAATGGCTACGATGAGGAACCGATAGTTATTGATGGCCCTAGGCAAGGGTCCTACTAGGTCAATTCTCCGCACTGCGAATGGCCATGGGGATGTAATGGAAGTAAGAGGCTGATGGGGCTGGTGAGGGATGGTGGCAAATCTTTGACATTTGTCACACTTTTTTACATATGCCGCTGCGTCTTTCCCCAAGGTCGGCCACAAGTATCCCTAGGTGATCACCCTCTTCGCTAAGGATCTGCCACCGATGTGGCTTGAGCACGATCCTTCGTGCACATCTTGCAAAATGGAAGGGACTTATGAGGGATGCACACACCTAAGCAAGGGGAGTAAAAACCTCTTTTTGTACAAGGTGTCTCCGATGACAGTGAATTTTGCAGCACTGTACCTCAGCTTCTTCTTTTCTTGCCTTGCCTCTGGCATCTCACCCTCTTTAATGTATCTGATCAGAGGGTCCATCCATGAGGATTCTTGAGAAACATTTAGGCAATTGCCAAGTGTTCCCTCAGCGTCTTCAATAGTTGGCTGAAGTAAAATTTCTACTGGGACCGTCCTCCTGATGTTTGTCCTAGCTGCCGAGGCCAACCTCACAAGGGCATCAGCACGGCCATTGTCGAGCGTAGGTATACTCTTTAATTTTACTTCTCTGAAGCCTTTCAGTAATGACCTCACTTTCTCAAGGTACCTAGCGATCCTATCATCCTTAGCCTCGTAGGCTCCTAGTATCTGATTCACTACTAGCCTTGAATCACTATGGACCAAAATCTGGCCGACACTAAGAGACTTGGCCAAGGAGAGGCCTGATACCAAGGCCTCATATTCAGCCTCATTGTTGGAGGCTTTGAAATTGAACCTCAGGGCGTACTCAATGTCTCTGCCGTCGGGTGCTGATACTATTAACCCAGCTCCACTCCCGCTTTCGCAAGAGGACCCGTCGACGAAGAGACTCCACACGGTGCGTTCTTCTGAGAAACTTCCCTCGGAGAGGGATCCCTGTCTAAAGATGTATCTTCCCTCTTCATTTTCAGCCGCTTTCCTTCTAGCGGTGCTTGTCTCAGCCCTATCTGCGGGTGTGTCGGTGGGCCTGTCTTGTTGTGTATCTGTCTTCCCGAGGGTCTCACCCTCGGCTTCATCATCCTCCCAAGTAAACTCAGCCACGAAATCCGCCAGCGCTTGCCCCTTAATGGCCGTCCTAGGCTGATACACTATGTCAAACTCTCCCAGCTCTATAGCCCAGGCCATTAACCTGCCTGATTTTTCTGGCTTGTGTAGGACCTGCCTAAGGGGAGAGTCGGTGAGGATGACCATTGTATGGGATTGGAAGTACGGCTTCATCTTCCTTGAGGCATGGATCAAGGCGTAGGCTAACTTCTCCATCCCCGGGTATCTTTGCTCTGCCCCCTTGAGTGCCTTACTGTTAAAATACACATGCTTCTGTATCCCGTCTTCGTCTCTCATGATGGCTGCACTGATAGCCGACTCTGAGATGACGAGGTAAACATAAAGTCGTTCACCCTGCACGGGTCGTGACAGCAGCAAGGGAGACCCTAAGTATGACTTTAGGTCTCTGAAAGCCTCATCACACTCTTCACTCCATTCCAAGGCCTTCCTAAGGATCTTAAATAATGGCAAACACTTGTCTGTGGGCCTAGACACGAACCTGTTCAAGGCAGAAACTCTCCCTGTGAGCCTCTGAACATCTTTAATAGACTTGGGGGTCTTCATTTCAACAAGGGCGTTTATCTTTTCAGGATTGGCCTCGATGCCTCTTTGATTGATAATGAACCCCAAGAACTTCCCTGCTCCGACCCCGAAGACACACTTGGTCGGATTAAGCTTCATCTTGTACTTGTCCATCGTATTAAAGGTCCTCTCCAGGTCTTCCACATGATCCTCTGCCTTCAGACTCTTAGTCAGCATGTCATCTACATAGACCTCCATAGACTTTCCAATTTGGTCTTTGAACATTTTATTTACGAGGAGCTGGTACGTAGCCCCTGCATTTTTTAGGCCAAAGGGCATGACCCTATAACAGTATGTCCCCTTGTTGAGTGATGAAGGATGTCCTCTCCGAGTCTTCAGGGTTCATGAAGATCTGGTTATACCCTGAATAGGCATCCATGAAACTCATGAGCTCATGGCCTGCGGTAGCGTCTACCATCTGGTCAATGCGGGGGAGAGGGAAGTTGTCTTTGGGATAGTGCTTGTTGAGGTCTGTAAAGTCCACACACATTTTCCACTTCCCGTTGGCCTTTGGGACGATGACTGCATTGGACAGCCATTCAGGGTAGATGACCTCTCTGATAAATTCAGCGTATTCTAATTTTTTGACCTCGTCCCTGATGACCTCATACTTCTCTCTAGAGTAGATTCTCCTCTTCTGCTTTACCGACTTCACTCCCTCTACCACATTGAGCTTGTGGCACATGATTTCAGGGTCAATCCCCAGCATATCTACATGACTCCATGCGAAGACGCTTCATCTTCTCCTCAACAGTTTAATGAGGTCTTCCTTGATGTTGGGCTTCAGAGACTTGCCAACTTGGACGGTTTTTTCCGTGTCATCCTCATCGAGGATGATGGATTCTACCTCTTCTGTGGCCTCTTCTTTCTTTAGCTTCGTCTCATCCCTGCGGTCTATGGTATCAATATTGTAAGTGGTCGTAGCCCTCTTGTGTGCCTCCCTTTCTTCAGCGGAGTTGTAATAACATTCTCGCGCTGTCGTCTGGTCTCCCTGAACTTCCCCCACCCCGTAAGGGGTAGGAAATTTGATCATCTGATGGACCATAGACGACACATCTTCAAACCCCTTGAGGGCCACACACCCCAGTATGATGTTGTAGGCCGAAAACACATGCTCATCCATCACAAAGAAACTGATCTTCTTGGTGAGCCATCTCGGCCACTCGTCCCCCATCCTCACATCGGCCTCATATACCCCAAGGGGATGAACCTTTTCCCTACTGAACCCAATCAATGGATGATGGTAGGGGACGAGTCTAGCACGGCTGAGGCCTAAGGCTTTGAAGCACGACCAAAACATCACGTCTGCAGATGAGCCCCCATCTATTAGGATCCTCGGCACCTCGCATCCGTGCACCCTGGCAGTGATGACGAGAGGATCATCATGTGGGGCTAAGAGGCCTTTGAAGTCCATTCTTAAAGATCCCACTATTAGTGTGTCCATATCAACCTTCTTCCTCTTTTCTGACTTGACCTCCAGGGAGGTTGCGTGTACCGTCTTCGTCATTGCCTTGGCCTCAGCCACATGGGCCTTCCTGTCGGTGACCTCAGACCCTCCTCCTGCAAGACCCTGGAGATCATTCTCACTTCGAGCGAGATCATACTAAGCCTCTTGACAGGGCCGTGGTCGTCTCTCGGCGGGAGGTCAGGGTCATCCTCGTCATCGGAAGGGTCGTCCCCTCTTTTTTGAGGACCTTCTCTATATGCATCGCCTCGCTTCTTTCTGGGGTCGTCCCCTCGGCCCCTCTTGAAGGCGCCTTTGTCGACGTACTTTCTGAGCTTCCCTTCCTTCAGCAACTTCTCAATCTCATCTTTAAGAGCAAAGCATTTGTCCGTTACGTGGTCGTGGTCTTGGTGAAATTCACACCACAGGTCCTTATTCCTCTTGCCCGGGGCTGCCCTCAGCTTCTCAGGCCACTTTAGGGATCGGTCACTCTTTATCACATTGAGAATCTATTCACAGCTGACCGTTAGAGGGGTGTAACCAGCGAACTTGTCATCCGTGGACCTCTTCTTCCCCTCTTTGTTGTTCTTAGGGTATTCCCCCCCCCCACACACTAGCACCTCCTTTTTTGTCTTCACATTTTGCGGCCATCGCCTCTTCGGCGTTCATCACCTTCCCTGCTGTCGACAGTAATTCAGCCATCGTCCTTGGAGGGTCTTCGGCAAGCTTCCATAACAGTTTCCCCTTTTGGAGTCCTCCAATCAGGGCTATCATAGCTATGCTCTCCTCATAGTCTTCCACCTCCAGCTTCACCTTATTGAATCTGGCTATGTAGTCCCTCAGACTCTCACTCTTCCCCTGCTTAACATAGAGCAGGTGGGTGGTCTTCTTCTGTGGCCTCACCCCAAAGCAAAAGTTGTGGATGAACAGGTATGCCAGCTGCTTGAAGTTTTCAACAGAATTTTTTGGAAGAGACGTGTACCAGACATGCGTAGCCCCTGTCAGGGTACCAGAGAAGGCACGACACCTCATCTCATCTGAGATAGAGTATATGTCTGCTGCTGACTGATACATCTCCACGTGGTGGACGGGGTTGGTGCTCCTGTCATATCTTGGGGTGACCACAGGTGTCTTGAAATTTGATGGCGTGGGGAAGTTGACTATCTTTGCCACAAAGGGTGAGCCTATGGTGTATCCCCTCTGAAGGGGGTCTCGGCTCTTCAGTATATCACCGATCTTATCCTCTAGTCGCTGGATTGAGTCATTCTAGGGCCTCAAAGGGTCGGCTTGGCAGATGTTATCCCCTGCCGCCTCTCTGAGGTGGACGGAGGGTTCTGCTGCGGCAGGCCTGTGTCGGCTGTTTACTTCCCTTTGGCCGTCATCTCGTCCTTAGGGTCGGCCATCTTCTGCCTCCCTCCTGGACCTCGCAGCACTTCTTGACCTGGACAATTTTCCCCGAAGGTCATTTACTGGGCCCAGCCTCTCAAAGGCTGACCCCCTGCTCAAGCGATCAAAAGCAGAGCCTCTCGGGCGATCATTAGGGTTTGGTCTCCCGCACTTTCCTCTACTATCCTGGAGAGGTCGCACAGTATTGTTGGAGACCTTATACGGTTCCCAGTATTCTATTGGGGCCTCCTCTCCCCCCATATTGTCATACTTGTCCTTAGGGAAAGGGTTTCCTTGCCTCCCCAGGCGTAGACACCGGGGGTCAGCAACATCCCTACACCGCTGAGGGGGTGGCAGGTCTTTGCGTGGTGCCTGGGGTGGTCCCCTGGCCTCATGCTGTCCTGGAGCTGCTGCCGGAGTAATCATCTCAGGTGAAACCCTTGGGGGTCTTAGTATGTTCTGGCTTAGAGCTGTGAACTGCTCCTGCATCATCCGCTGGCTTGCTGCCAGAGACTTTAAGGCTGCCGCCACGTCAGCCATCTCAGACTGAGGCGACGGCTGACTGGAACTGGTTCTTCCCCCCTCATCCGGTGGGGGAAGCGGTGGCAGTGGCATTTCAGGTGCCATGTGTTTGAGCTATGAAAAGATGAACTGGAGAAAAGATTGGTGAGCTTGGCAACCGTAGTGGGTCTCTTTCAATGGTGAAACACCTCCTCCCAGGGGGAGTGCTGGCTCACCACCAGAGTGCCCAGTGAGGTCAACTGTACAAAGGAAGAGATGTCTTCTCGTTCCCACAGACAGCGCCAAACTGATGATGCTAAGATTTATCACCACCGGATAAGTGATAGTGAGCTCAAACAGTAGCAGCCATGGCAGCCATAGAGATGTATAAGTGTATAAGTATGTAGAAGGGGATGAGTATAAGAGGAAATAAGACAATGATGTATAGTGGTTCAGCCAAGTTGGCCTACATCCACTGTGAGTATGTGATCCACTAAGTATGGGCACTAATGGCCTTGGATACAATGCACATAAGCTCCTCTCTCTCTCTACTGTGTGTACAAGCAGAGTTTTAGCTAGGGTTACAACCAATTGATCCATCCCCTGTAGGGTTGTAGGTGACAAGTATATATAGGTCTTGGGGGTGTAGTGTACCCCCCAAGTATGCATGGTGCATGTGAATCATGATCTAGCCAATCCCCTGTTGACACCAATAGATGCCAAATGATGACATAATATTCCCTCACGTGAGGGTGTGATTTTATTATAACGGTCTCCCATGTGCCATGTGAGCCTCACGCGCACTGTTCCACGCGTCTCCTAAACCACGCGCTGTGATGATGTCACCCTCAGCCTATGAGCCGAGGCTGAGGGCAAAGTTCCTTCCAGTAGTGAGTCTGGACCAATTCTGGCCTCGTACTGTCGTACCCTCGGAGGGTCGTCCAGATCCTGATGAAGGGTCGGCCCCTCGGAGGGTCGTCCGGACCCTGGTGAAGGGTCGGCCCCCCTAAGGGGTCGTTCGGAGCTTGATGAAGGGTCGTACCCTCAGAGGGTCGTCCGGAGCCTGATGAAGGGTCGGCCCCCTGAGGGGTCGTCTGGATCCTGATGAAGGGTCGGCCCCGTGAGGGGTCGTCTAGAGCCTGGTGAAGGGTCGGCCCCCCTGAGGGGTCGTCTTGAGCCTGATGAAGGGTCAGCCCCTGGGGGGTCGTCCGTTTGGAGGTAACCTTCAGTCAGGCCGAGGATATAAACGGGTATATCACACATCGTATATCAAAGCTAGAACTGGTTAAAGGCTGCAATTGGATTCTAAACAGATAACCTATAATTATACGTTTAGAGGCTTTAGGAGAATAGTCATATATACAATAAATAAATCCAAATAAATTGAAGATAATCAATCCAGATAATTGGAGATAAAATAATCGTGATAAGTCAATCACAAAAATTCCATAAATTAGAAAATAACCAGGCCCTCAATCATCTAAGTCCTACAGGACAAATAATGCAATTGTGGATATAACGAAAGATTATTCACTCGTCTTAATGTATGCTATAATATATCATGTTCAATAAATCAGATTAAATGATATCATTGCATTAAAATCATCATACGAATTTAAAATTCGAATCAATTGTATGTAAATGTTTGAACTACTCAAATGATTTCATCAATAAGAATAAGATAAATTGTGTCTATCACATAGTCATATCAACAAAAGGCGTAATCAAAAGCATAGTGAGAAATAATACTAAATAATAAATCACATATTTGTTTTTAGGGATTTTCGAAATAAGTTTCATTTGTTTGATTTGGGGCAGGAACTGAGAAATTCTAGAAAAACAAAGAAAAACATTAAAGTAAGGTCGAGTTTAAAAGTAATTGACATGCTTAAAAGTAAAAAATCGTGTTTAAGTAATTTTCGAGGGCTTGATGTATAAATAAATGTTTGGATTTATTTATCTTAGCTCCGTAGGTGTTCAAGTTTGGTTATAGTAGACTTTTTTATTTGTAATGTTATTAAAAATTAGTAGCCAAAGTTTAGGGTGAAAATGCAAAAGTTTAAATACCTCATCGTTTTATGTGAAAAAATATTTTAAAATTTTAAAATAAAAGTTTTATTGATTCCAAGCTGGATTTCTGGTAGACCAAACAAGGTGTTGTAACATACCATTTTGACCAGAAAATTAAAATAAAATTTTTGAAAATTTGTTTAGAATTTTTTGATTGGACATGCGCCCTCATGCACTCATTAAAAGTTACCACGTTTTGATTTTGGCATAACTCGCATACGTATTGACCACTTCACCTTCAACCTTCTTAATTTTTCACTTTAGGGTTTTAAACTTTCATCTTCAATTAAATTTAGTACATATTACCATTTTAGATCATTCAAAGAGATTCAATCTAATATTTTACAGAGAATCCAAATATATAACTTTTAGGGATTGAGATTAATTGTAGCCTCTTCTCCATATTTTGTAAAATTTAGAAAATTTATGTTCCATTTTCATGGAGTTAAAGTGAAATTTGAACCATAGCAGTGGTATAGCTTTGTTTCTATGTTAATTTGGGACAAAATAGTTTTGGTTTGAGATTCTAATTCATAGTATACAAAAAGAATTACGAGTTTAAAATGCCAAAATTTAAAATCCTGATTTTGATACATGGGATTGTACAATAATCAAATTAAACATTATGGTTAAGTTCCTTAAGGTCCAAGGACAATTATTCCCACCTTAAAACTAGTTCAAGGTTAGGAATGCATAACTTACCATTGAAGCTCAAGCTTTCATGGTGTTTTCTAAAAATTGACCCTTAGTAGTGTAATTCTGCGTAAACTAACACATGTAAAAGAATAAATAGGACCTAAACTATTGCAGAAACTAAGTGGAATTGTTAAAACTAAGATTAATGCATAAAAATATATCGATACCAGAAAATGCCAAATTTTTGAATTGTTTTTTTCTTTACTGAACTAATGGTTTTCTATGTGTTTTTGCTTGTGCCTTTTATAGGGTAAGTTTAGGGGAGTTGACTGGTGTAGAAAGAGGTGGAATTAAAGAGGTTATGGGTTGGTTAAATGTAAAGTATAAGTGTGGGCTTGTGTTTAGTTATGGGTGTAGGATTACATGACAACTTATGTGGAGTTCCAGTCAGTTAAGCTTCTAGAGAGTTTGATAGGGTTTTAGTTTTAGGTCCTTTAAAAGTTGTGGCATCATTTTTAGTTCATTTTCTAGGTTTATCCAAACATTAGGGGCTTTTTTATAATTTCCTAAACTAAGAAAAGTATTATGAAGTTTTTTTTTTAATTTAGAATGACTATAATGTTAAGTATGGATAAATGGATAGATGGGAAGATAGAAACCTTCAATGCAAGGCTTGTTATTTAATCATAAATAAAGGTATTAACTATGCAGAAATCTTTTCATTGTTATCCACGCTTAAGTGTATCAGGATTCTTTTTATTTTAATACTACAATGTCGAACAATGGTCTTGATGAGTGAATCTATATGGTGCAACCTAAGGGATTCATAGCAAGAAGTTAAGAACTAAAGAGGTCCATTTATGGAATTAAGATAACATTAATATCTTGGAAAATTCTAATTCAATAGGAAATGAAACTTTTAATTTTGAATAAATCCTTCATAATAATTGTTTGTATAAGAATCACCAAAAAAAGTCGTGTTGGTATTTCTAGTACATTATGTGGCTATTATTTTCCTATCGGGAACAAGGTAGTGTTATTGTCTAACATAGGATTATGGTTTTCCATGAAGGACAATATGTAGAACTTGGAACATGTTAGTCACACCCTTGTGATCAAGATTTCACTAAATTAGATACATAACACGTTGGGCTTATCCCAAGCTACATATATAGATGGTGTTATCACAAGTTTATCATGTTGGATTCCATGAAAGGATTTGTTTATTTTGGGAGTAAAATCACTCTGTCATGGTATCAATGTCATTTTCCACTTGGTTCAATAAAGACGCTGAGGAATATACATTATATTTCAGTGATGTTTACCCTCATGTTTATTATGCCATGTACAATATCAGATGTCGCTTTTCCATTTGCCTGGTTAGTGGATATCGCTCTAACCCAGATTTGTTGTACTGGACTGTAGTAAAATCACATTTTTAAGTACATGAAACAGAATAGAGATTATATGTAGCTTTAATCAGAAGAATCTTATACCTTTTAGGTACAAAAAAAAACTATATTTTCATTAAGATAAGGAATCCACGATTAGTACTTAGAAATATGTGTTCACTTTAAGAGTTTGACCTATAAATTGAAGGAGTATGATGCAATATTGGATGTTAACTCCACCATAGAGGCCGAAGTTATTTCTAGTTCGAAGGCAAAAAAAGAGGCTATATGGCCTAGGAACTTCCTGAATGTGTTAAGTGAAGTTCCCTTGGTGAAATTGGATATTATGCCACATTATGTTAATAGGCGAATAATTTCAAGTTGAAGAGAACCCAAAACTCATAAAAGGAGATAAGCACATTTAGAATATGTATCACCCAGTTCAAAGGATCAATTAAGGGAGGTGATAAGTTTGTAACAAATACTGCATTACATAACAATCAATGAGTTATTATACACATATCGACATGACTTTAACACGAAGTGTGATACTGTTGAAAATTATTCTTAAAGCTATGTATGTAGTTTATTTTTAATTAAAGCTGTGTCGGTTCATTTTGAAATAATAATACTATCCGTGAAAAGTCCTTATATTTATCTGCAATATATTGTATAAATGTCATTTAATTCATCTTAGTTGGAATTATGATGAGTTAGGTTCGACATGCTCACAGAATATAAAAATTTTTGTTCAACTTCATTTATCTAATTGTGTTCCATTGTCTTCAGTTGGTATGTATGTTTATATTATGTGACAGTGTTCCAGGAAAGGTTGTGGTCTTTCCAACTAGTTGATTATCTTAGCCTGCTATAGTGCTGCAATTATGTACCGTTTGATGCTTCAATTAAGAAAAAATTCTGTTGTGTGCCAAATTAGTCCAGAAAATAAATAAACTATGAATAAAGAAAGATTATAAAATGGGAAACTAAATTTAAAAACAAAGTTTGAAGTAATTATAGTCAGTGGATTAAAATGATCTAGCACTAAAGACAATGAACTAATTCAGAATTAAAGAAAGTGAAGTAGTTTAAACTAAGAAATATAATGTAGATTATAGCTAGGAAATGTAAAGACAAGTTAAAACTTAAAAAAAAGGAAAATGATATCAAATTGAACTAGAATTGTAGTAAATCAACCTTACAAAAGACTTAGAATTAGAAATTGAAAAGAAATAAAAGGAAAAGGAAAAAAGAAATGTAAAAGTGTTAAAATGTTTTTTTTTTGTGGATAATGAGTCCACTTTTGGACTGTCCTTGAGTCATAAATATATATATATACATATATATATGTATATATATACATATATATACATATATATATATATATATATATATATATATGTATATATATATATATATATTCCTTTGTAACTGTCGTTCAAACTATTGGAAGGTTATACATGTAAATGCTCTTACCCTAGTACAATTAAATCATAAAGCATTTGTATATGTGGTTATCCCACGCTCAGGGCTTTGACATACGTAGCCCTCTATTTAGCCATTTGCCTTAAGCTGTCTTTTTATTTGATTTTTTTGCTATAATACTGATTTATATTCCCATGTATTAATACCTCGTTGACTGAAAATTACATGGTGTAGACATACCCCGTACAATAATTGGTTTTTGAGAAAATATAATTAGCAGACCACTAGCATTCGCACATCATATCTCCACGTTTAACCATCATTACACTAATGTCATTACTACTTAATTAGATGTTTATGGTAGTGTGAAGATTTTTCATTATAAAATATTTCATCTCTTGGCTTTTTACCTGAATTCTTGTCTTTTCTTATTATGTCATTTTTTATATTAAAAATGTGTTCGAATAGAGATGAATAAGTTGTTTCCAAAACAATTTTGGAGTTTCAATCATCTTCTTCCCTAAAAAAAGTTCATAATAAAGCTACTCTTGACCCTTGGCCTACTACTAGTGGGTCCTCACGTCCATTTTATGATGATAAATGGGACAAGACTAGCGATTGGGACATATATGATGTGGTTAGTGCTACTCCATTGTTCCACCTCCACCCATTTTATGTGACTTCTATGTTGTTGAGAGTGAGAGTTCTCACCAACCTTCTTAAAAATAATCTTACTAACCTTACTCAGAATTTCCCGAGTTATCATAATTTAGACTCTTTGATTGTTGGTCCGACATAATTCCCTTATCCTCCTCCTTATGAGGAAGTTGCTGCTTCTTTTAAAAAAAATCCCCGGGCTAGTTAAATTAGGTTGAAGACGTATAGTCCATAGACTAGAAAAGAAAGTGTTAAAGCCTATGATGATTGGGTGGTTGAGGATAACGAAGCTAAATCCAACATTAAGAGGCTTATTGAGACAAATGGCTACGACCAACATCCTACTTTGGTCTATAGTGGATCCTTTCCAGCTCTAGCTATTCCGTATGCATATGTAGCATCCTCATGATAAAAAATGTGTTGGTTATAACCACACTCTCATTATTTCCAATTTTCCACTTAATCATTTACACGTGATCTTCCCCACTTTCACTCATCATCTTATGGGAACTTATTTTACCTTTCGACGATGGTAAGAGCGCATGATTGAACCTTTTGTCTTCCTAGCATTGTATAACTTACAGGGTCCCTAATTATGGAACTTTTGATGCCAGTTCTCCTCATCACTCTTTTATATAGCCTACAAACCATGTCATCATCAATGGAATGTATACCTTTTATGTCCTCTCTAGGATTAGCTTCCACTTGGACGCCTTTGAAGCTTTGGTCACTAATTACACCATTTCTGATTCCCCTCTCTTTTATATGATTGTATACCCATGCATAATGTTTTGGGATCCAATTAATGATCTAGATATGTGTGCTCACGGAGGCTTGGACATCAGCCTACCGATAATATATTATCCTTCCACTGTTATTCATGTTGTAAGGATCTGGAAGCTCTTGATGCTTTCTCTCACACACCTTCTATTTTTTTAAATGGCCACACTGAGAATAAATTTACTTTGATATGGAAAATCATTCAAAACATCAAATACTCTCCCATTATTTCCATGTCCCACATTGATTTTTTTCCTTAAGATCCATCCCTCTTTCATTTGATGTGTTATGAAACTTCTTGATGGATTTGATAATTATAAGGTTTAAACTACTACACATGATGTTATTCCTACCATAAAAAAAAGGATTTTAGAGGATTGGAAAGAGCCAGAGAATGTATATTTGAAAGGACAAGGTGACTCAAAGGATTTGGTTCTGAAACTTTTCCTGCAGTGGGGATTACCGTTAGAGAAATAGAGTTAAAGGAAACGGCACAAGCGGTAGTCAAACACTTCCAAAATCATGAAGAATTAATTTTGAATATATAACATGATAATTTTCATTGGGATTTAGGGGAGAATCATATAAATTACTCAGGGGATACATTCCATAAATTTCTAACTTATACATTTACTCATTATTATGCAATTTGCATAAATTAATGTTTTGTTTTCCAAATCATGTAATAAAAAAAAATAACTAATGGAAAAATTATTTGTTTTTGTAATAACTGATATATCCTTGCATCTTTGCCATTGTGTTAGGTCTTGAATTAATTCTCACAATATTTTTTTTATTCATTTTTCTGATAATTTTGATTGAACTGATTTTATGACTCTATCATATTATCTTCCTTAGCGATTTTGTAAATATTTCATGTTGTAGTAAATTTTATTGTATTGCATGTACTTATATATTTTTCATACATTTAGACCAAAAAATTTAGTGGATTTTTTCTATTATGCATGCATGTTTCTCCATTGGTGGTCCCCAAAAAATCTAGTTTCGCGTGTGGAATTGTCGAGATAATACTTATTTGTCTTTTGGAGGAATAATTAAATCCCAAGAATGGACAAATTTGTAATTCCATTTTACCAATAAATTTTCTTATCTTAGAATTAACGTTTATTGATTTTTCTTGGGGATTGATAAGCCTTAAGTCTACCCATTACGATTTTTGGTTGACTGCGCCAATAAAAACATTTTGTAATATCTTCCCTTTCCTAATGTTTTTTACTTTAGTGGGAAGTCTTCAGAGATATATTCCATCTTCTTATTGGTACTTTAATTGTATTTCAAATGGCTCTTAAGATACACAAGTTTTTCTTTTAAATTTTCTCCCTATTTTACCACTCATCTTCTCTCTCCAAGCTTCTCTCAACTCTTTGCTCTATTGTCTTTATTATTCCAATTTATTCATTACCAGCGACTTCTAGCTCAGAAAACTTAGATGCGTATTCTCAATTTGAAGAAATTATTGATGAGAACATGACTGATGGCTCTATCTTAGTTGGGGGCATCATTTTCCCCATTAAACTACTATTTAGGGCATCCCATTTTGTCGTGGTCCATTTTTGTGGGTGAATTTCCTCAAAAGTTTTTTATTTAATACCCAAGGTTCAGGGAAAAAAATCTTCCCATACAAGACTTCAATCTTTATTAGGGAACATTCTTCTTTCAAATTTAGGGTTTTTCCCTGACGGTGATGAGGATTCACAGTGGGTAAATCCTATTCTCAAAGCGAAGTTAAGATAAATGCAGACATACTCATTCGAGAGGAATGGGAGCAACCCCTAAAATACTCCTCCAAAATGAAAAGCAGAGGCATCAAAGATAGCCCTCAGAACTATACACAAATGATATGTGCATGTGCAAGCATGATAACAAGCCGAACATGGTTATATGATGATTTGCTGGTCAAAACAGGCTAAACTATTTATTTCGTTCACATTGTTGATATGTCTCAGCCCAAGCATCAACACACCAACTGTGCGTACGATGGGGGAAAATGTATAGTGAGGTTAAAAAATTAACCACCAACACTGTAATAAACTAACCCCATAGATTTGATCAAATATTGATTTATGATTTATCACGTTTTACTACAATCTAGACCCTAAATGGGCTAAGATATTATTACGCGTGATTTAATATATTGTGTATACTCTGCATTTGATAAATTACACTATACAATACTCTAGTAATGATTTAATGTTCACCATAAATATTGGACCCTTGGTTCCATAGAGAACATGACATGTGTTGAGCCCACTTAAGGCACTTCTTTCTATAAAAAGAGGGTCCCCCCTCATTTGATGTATGATTGTCTTGGGGCCAATGTAAGGATAGTAAATCTAACTCTCCTCCCTCGCAAACCTCTTAAGCTCTGTCACGGGTTCAGTAGTGACGAGCATATTTTCATAGTTTCATTACGGTACATGGGAGTTTGGAGGTGGCTAGCCAAATTTGGCACCCCCTTGCACCAAAAACAACCAAAACCACCAAAAAATAGACTTTTTCAGTTTATCGTACGGACTCCTGAACTACACAGACTTTGATTTTACAAATGTGATGGATACGTAGGCGCAACAACGTTGCTCAAGTCTAAACATGCTCAATGCGGTGCTTTCCCAAATCTGCACTCACGTCTTACATTTGGCGCCTCTCCTAGGGAGTTATTCGTGATTCCAGTTGCGTAACGCCTTGTGCGCACACACAAAAATCTCAGTGAAGGTGGAGAATGTGTCAAATATACTCCATCATAGATAAGATTTTCAACATATTTCATTATTTAGCATTATGTAATTACATGATATGGCATGATGAATACTGCTAACTTTTATTGAAAAGACATCTAGCATGCTAATTGTTTCAAACTCGAATAAAGAAAGATTTTGACATTAATTTTTATAGATTGATTCTATAGCTTATTTGAGGCACACAGTATATTGCATGCAATATTAAGCATTTGCCCCTTTAAGCTTTATTACAAAGTGCAAACATTGAGGTTATAAAAAAATTATACTGTGCTCTATTCAAAGCAGGATTATACTACGATTTTCTTATTGGAGACTCCAATAAAGTGTGTTGAAAATTTTTTCATTGCTAAAGAAATTTGTAGACTTATCCCATCTCATCAAGAAATTTCGTATCACCTATCAGCAAATATAATTTTGCATTTATTAAATAGCTTTTGAATACATATTTTGAGTTATTATTATTTATGAAAAGAACTATTTTTAATATTTATGTCACATTGCACTCTGTTCATTATTCTTGAACCACATAAACTCTTTGCAACATCACTTTTGGCTGTCAGAAAATAAGAACAACACGCTAAATCTAGACTGTCCAAAATAAATCCATGTTAGATATTACACCCCAATACCCGTTCTCCCATATCTCAAAACTCTGACAGAATCTCTGTCCCAAACTCCGGCAAAGAATCTGACGAAATCTAATGCTTGACATTCTTAAATTTAGGATTCTTACCTGGCATATTAGGACCATAATCAGAAGATTTACTTTCAGTTTCTAAGCCTGAAAGTATTCTCTCCAATAGACTATGTTCAACTCCGCTCGGTAAAAAATAAAACCTTTCTTAAATCTAAAACAATGAGAGGGGATAAAAATCTCCTATGGAAATGCTATACATTTTTTGACCTAGAGGGGAGATGAAGATATTCAGTCTCCTCTCCATAAATAGGACACCCCAAATAACCATAAACTACACAACTGGATAATGTCCAATAAGCTGGAAAATCATGAATTGCCTATATCAACGTAGCTTTCACGTAAACCCTTCTTTTCCAAAAGAGTCAAATGCTTGCAAACCCTCTTCCCACAACTCATTTAATTATTCTATCAAAGGAGCCAGGTAGACATCGATGTCCTCACTTAGTGCCTTTGTCCCAAGGATCAACAAAGATAGCATCGAAAATTCAAGTCTCATATACTGTGAAGGAGAAAGGTAGAGTGGGGCTAGGATCACTGACCATACACTCTAATTTGCGCTTAGATTTCTAAATGTATTAAAGCCATCTATTGATATTGCCAAACAAGTGTTATGCTGTTCTCGAGAAAAATTGGGATGCTCAAAATTCATCCTCTTCTAAGCCATAGAATCAATAGGATAGCGCATGAGATTTTCCCCTGCTTCTTCCCTAGCATGCCATGTCATTTCCTCTACTATCCACGGTTCTTTGAAAAGCCTATTTAATCTAGGCCCAACAGGAAAATATTTCTACCCTTTTTGAGACACTTTTGAGCTTGTACCTTCCTTGCAAGTAGATTGGACATATCTAGGTTCATCGCATATCGAACACTGATCGATATTTTCATACTCATTTCGGTATAGTACGCAGTCATACACATAAGCGTGAATTGATTTATACTTTATTACCAAACCTTTAAAACTATCTTTCATTTTGTAAGGGTATTCTTCTTGGGTAGCAATCCCTTCACCCAATTTAAAATTCCTATCACTCTATTGCTAGAGAAACCATATTGGGTCTTCAAACCATGCAAACCAACCATGGCGTGTAAAGTTGTTTAATATTTCTCACAGCTAAAGTATAATGGTTGGCTCGCTTTAAATTTTAAACTTTTGTAGTCATCATCAAGGTTTATCCCAATATCTTCATGAGCACCTCAACCATTTACATCGTGAGTGACCTCATTCTCGTCCACTTCATGAACTCCATATGCGTCATCAACTAAATCCTCTAACATATTATGATCTACATTGTCATCCTCCCCTTACACATCTGCCCTACTTGTTGAAGGTTGTTATGAAGGTTTCTCGGGGACAAAAAGGAACTTTCGGTTACCTGTAAAAAACCCAAATTCTATAACTATCTTACATACCCCATCTTAACAAATGAAGTTCAATTGTTTTCCACTCAAACATCTTACCATTCTTACACCTAGCACAGAAATATGAAAACTATTCATCACTATGACATCTCTTTGCCCATTTCACAAATTCATTGGCACCTCTGCGAAACACATACCCTAATCTATTTGTCTCACCCATCCACTTTTTGTATTTAGGATATCCCAACACAGCTACTACAAACAATCACCTATTATGGATAAGAGGCGTATATTCACGAATTAGCATAAATAAAAGTGTGAATATTTAGTTCCCATTAGTATAAATAATAATCTATTAATGTGTACACATAAGACCTAGAATGCTAGTTTCTATGCATAAATTTATTCGTGCATTCAAATTCAAATTCAAATTCAAATTCAAATTCAAATTCAAATTTAAATTCAAATTCAAATTCAAATTCAAATTCAATTTTAATTTGAAATTGAAATTAAAATTGAATTTATAATATTAATTAATATTTCCTCCATATCCTCTAAAGGGTGAGTGGTCATATCCCATTTGAGACTGCATATTTCTGTAATATACTTAACAACTCATGCACATTGTTTTAATTTGAGGAAAATTCGACAACATATCCCCGTAATTCTCCAAGTACACAACATAGATTTGCAAGTGTGATTGTTATATCAATTTACCAATTGAAATAACATTTAACATCGCATCATCTAGTATTTACCCAGAGAACATTAAGATACGATTGCAGAACTTCCTCCAAAATTAACAAGTTTACGCCACTAAGTATATCATTATATAAAAACTATGCAGTCCCAAATTGTCCAAACGCGACAATTCGAGAGATCTCATTATAGGGGTAATGTCTCTCGAATGAGTATAAGGGCTATTGAATGAGTACGCATAAGAACTAGAAGGCTAGTATATATGTGCACTATATGTAATTTAAAGTATGTTTCATTCAATTATGTCTGATCACAATTCAAGAGATTTCATTTAATTATGTAATTTAAAGTATGTTTCATTTAATTTAAAGTACCCATAAGAAGTAAAACTTATACCTATTTATACCAATATCAATACCAATTCAAATTAACTTTCAATTTATACCAATTAGAATTCAATTTTAATTTATAGAAATAGGTCCTATAAAATTACAATGTTTAGAGCATTCATATGTTTCTGTCCATTTCATAAGGATCTAAGGGGATGGTAACACTATTTGGGCAAAGTATAAAGTTCACAAACAACATTGACACTATTTCTTGTGACATTCCATATATTGATCCCCAAATTGAAAACAACACACGAAATTGTCTTACACCAAATCCAAACACAAATTGATTCTCTCACCTCCCCAAATTGATCTCCAAATTGATTCTCTCAGCTCCCCACATCAATCTCCCCTACCCCCCGACCCCTTCCCCACCACTGCCACCCCCCACACCCCCACACCTACACACACACCTACCCCCACCCCTGCCCCCCCCACACTGCCAGCCATCACTCCCCCACCTCTGCCCCCACACACGCACATGCACCTGCACACCCACACCCACTTCCACACACACACATACACACAGTTCTACACACACACACACACACACACATACACACATACACACAAATACAAAGGAAATCACCTCAAAACGTAGAGAGAGAGAGAGAGAGAGAGGGAGGGCGGGGGGAAATGAAAACGGTGGGAAAAAATAGGAGGTAGGGTTTTTCCCTGACAAAGTTTTCACGGACCTGTCAAGGTCTTTGATCGTGACAACTTTCTAAACTTGTCATGGTCATTGACCATAAAAAGTGCGTGACAACTGTACTTGTCACGGTCAATGATCGTGACAAAACATTTTCACGGACTTATCAAAGTCATTGACTGTGACAAAAAACTCTGACAAGGCTGGCCGGCCCAAAGGTGACAATTCGGCCTTTTTGGTGTAGTATAAGTTTAAAATTTCCATATACTTCCTAGTTAATTGTTTGTATTCCTTAAATGATAGATTGTGTGATATTTATATGTCTAAGAAGAGATTAACCACCTTTTTAATGAATTGTTTTCAAAATAAAAAAATATTTTTGAATTTTTTGGCTATATTCACTGGAAACCCTCATGAGATAGCACTCGTCCTCTAGGTAAACCTATAGGTTTAATGACTTCTTGCACATGCTAAGTGAAATCTCTTTTACCCGCGAAAGTGGCACACTTTTGGTTTCTTATCATTCTTTTTATGTTTCTATTTTTCTCAAGGACTTGCAATGTTCTATATGGGGTTAGTGTGATAATCACCCAAAAGTGTTATAGTTATACCTCAAATAGACGCATTTTAATTTCTAGTTCTCGGTAAAATTTTCCTTATGCGGGTATTTTGTTTATCTTGAAGGTAAAAATATACTTGCGGATTGAAAAGCATTAATTCAAGGCAATTTGAGAAAATACGACTACATATGCAGTTTAGACAACAAATTGGTAAATTCAGATGACTAATTTAGGACTCGAACAAATCACGAAAAATGTATGCCTTTAAGGACTCGAACAAATCACGAAAAATGTCAATCAGATTTAAAACGAAGAAGATATGGTTTTTCAAGGTTTGAAATTGGAAGAAATTTAAAAGTCAAAGCCCCAGGTCATACACAAAATTAAAAACCCTGAGCCATGCATTATTAAAATATTTTAGACATCAAAATAATGGCCACATCGATTTTTGTGGTTCGTCATTTGGAGGTTGTATGTGAAAGATATTGAATTTTTGGAAATTTTGAAGGCTTAAGAATTAATTCACGCATTTATTTACCGAGACACATGCTTTATTCAGTGGTTACTAACGTTTGGAACCAAGGAAATTGCCTAAATTTCAATCTGTGAAGGGAGAGGAAATAACCCGATTTTGCTAAATTGCTACAGTGCGCCATGTGGAAGGCCATAATGGCACATAGTAGCTATGCTTCTGACCTTTTGATCCAGCCCCCCCCCCCCCCCCCCACACACACACACTCACAGGTCCAGATGCCTGGACACGCTCCATGCACATGTGTCATCATATAATATTCCAAAGTTCCAATAATTCAACTTTAGATCCCTTAATGTCTATTCTCTATAAATCCTCCATTTGTTCTCGTCATTTCTTTTTCGTTTATTTTTTTAAAATGAAAATAAACTTTAATAATTTCTCCCACACTAAATTATCAACCGCAAACCCTTATATTTTAAATATTCCTTACCCATACCTCCTTTTATTATTTTATTTATTGGAATATACTTTTGTAAAATACTAGAAAGGCCCATAAACCCTAATTTCGAACAATATAAAGGGAATTTAGTCTTCATTTCCACCGGACTAATTTTAGACTAACCTAGAGATAATTTAGGCCAATATTTGAAGAATAGACACTCTTCTAGTTTGTAGGTTTAAATTAGTTTAGTGTAGTTTTAATCTTTTATTTCTTTTGTAAATTTTATAAAAATATGTGAAATATATTGTATTCTGAGATGCAAATTGAGAGTTTGTGAGATATGTTCCGAAAGGTAAATATTATCATCAATTCCAAATTTGTGGTTGTTCTTTAATTCATAAGTATGGAGGTTTAATGAAAATGTAAGGAGACTTGATTTATATATTATTCTTTTCATCTTTAATTCTTTCTTTTACAACTCTCGTGAATTGTTTTTATATTTCATATGTAAAAAAAATTCACGTGTTAGGTTAAAAAAAACCTTTTAGGGGAGAGATGAAACTTCTATGTTATCCTATTATTTAATTTAGTTTTGTAATTTCGTATTTTGTTATGTTCCTTTGAAAATAGATATTGGACTTTTAATTTTGTAAATGGATTTCAAGAGAAAGATTTTGATTCTAGTCATGCTTCGTGAAAATTTGATTTATTTTTCATGAATCGAAAAATTCTCCTCCCATCAAAGATGAGGTGGTCTTGTCATTGAGAAAGAACCAAAAATTTGTATTACATATTTTTTTGAAGAATCAAACTAGAGATAGGCTTTTCTTAAGTTGTTGATGTTTTAAGAATTTATAACTCTAAAACTAAATTTTCAAGACCTGAAATAATTTTAATAAATGATCCCCAGCGGGTAGTTTTTTGGAAGAGTTTTAATTTTATTATTGAAGATTTTTGTGAAAGTATAAGATTTTATTTATATTACATTTGCGACGAGAGTCGATTTGTAATTTAAATACATCCTATAATATTCTAAATTTAAAAGTTATTTAATTAAAATAATCAAGTGAACCGTAGAAGTGGATTCTCATCCCATGTTTGTTCTCATATTTATTCATTCCACTCATTTTTTACTTTTGTTTTTATTAATTAGTCAGTTTAAATAGTAGTTCATCATTAGTTTTATAAACATGCATTTTACAATTGTTTTCAAAACCCATTACATAGTCTTCACTTTTCTTGTATCCACATTAAGAAGCAAAAATTGACCCCTCACTTGCCCGTATACATGTTTTAGTGTATTTGTAGGTACGAAAAAGGATGTTTGATTAAGGGTCCTCGCAACAATGATACACACAAAAGGCAAGTTATCATTGGTCTTGTTGTAACAACTATGTGACAAGTGTCATTCTTTATGAAAAGAAAGAGGGGTGGTTAAAGGAAATTACAAGGAAGTTGAGGGAGGTTTTTGGTGGTTATGGAACTTGATACAACTTATAAAATACATGGTAGGGGAGCCAAAAAAACTTTGGACATGGGACTAAACCCAAGAGAACAATTTTTTATTTTTACCTAAGGAATATTATAAGGATATGCTCCTTTATAGACATAAAAACTATGTAGTTGTCTTTATGCTTTGTAAGTTGAATATCAAACTAAATAACTATCACAAATGGGAGATCCAACAGATTTTGCACAACATAAATGTATGCCATGCTAATGAACATGCTATAGCAAATGCTTATGCAACATGAACATACATATCGAAACAAACCAGATGTATGCAATGGTAAAGATAAAATTGAATCAAATTGTCATCTTCAGAGAAAAGATGTATAATTTCTCCTCTTCTTCGCATTTATAATTTTCTCCTAAGTCTTGGGCATCGCCTTCGGTTCCAATAATAGCCATCATGGGAACTAGACTCCATACTAGGTCTATAGTGGTTGGAAGATTACTATACAACTTTGCGAGAATATATGAATATAATCTTCATTAGTCCATTTTAAATAGAATGTATCTCTTATCATTAAGATCGTGTCAAGAAACATGGGCATTCCTAAAGAAAAAACAAACGGGGGTGACAACTTTGGACAAACACAAGTTAGGCATCATTTTAAGTGCAATTTTTTTAATTAATTGAGGAAAGACATTGTTATTTTGACTAGAAATGAACCATATTGGGGATATAAATAAGACCCCATTCTCCTTCGTTTTGAATCCCAAAATTGAGAGAAAATTTCTAAGTTAGAGAAAATATTAAGAGAGAAAGAAAGAGAAAATTAAGAGAGCAAATTTCTTAGGTGTAATTAGGTTATGGGTTGTGATATGTGCGTTATTATTTTTTTAATATTTTCTTGACCAAATAAATCCTAAGGTCCTCGCAGAATTATTGGCGGAATTTAATAGCACTTAATTTCTAAAAATTGCTATGAGACTTCTTAGTTTAACAACCTTGAGTAAACGAATCTGTGTCTGAGAAAAAATTACTTTGCTTAGTTTTTTTTTGTAATCGACCTATTTAGTTGAGTGGGAGCAATAGCTTCAAAAAAAGAAAAATTCTATTGTCATAAAATTTGATGCTACAAATTTAGGATTTTTAAAAATGCAAATAGAGGACTATCACTACGAGAAGGATCTTTATTTTTCACTTAGTGAAAATCCATTGGAGATGAAGGATACCTAATGGCTATTTCTTGATCGAAAATCTCTTAGCAATATGAGGTTATCATTGTCAAAGTCGGTATCATTCAATATAAATGATGAGAAGACGACGGAGTCTCTTATGGTTACCCTCTCTAGGATATATGAGCATCCCAATACAAAAAGATCATTTGATTAAAAAATTATTTAATATAAAAATGGTGGAGGGTGGATAGTTTATAGAACATCTAAATGCATTAAACGAAGTGATTTGTCAATAAGAATTAGTTGAAATCAATTTTAATGGTGAAATTAAAATTTCATTAATTCGCCGGCAATTGCCAAAATGTTGGAGCGGAATAGTTACTACAATTAGTAGGTGTGTAGGAAAATCCAAACTAATGAGTTATTTACAACGTAGCATTGTCAAGATGTATCTTGCTGACGAGAAGGCTTGCGATGTTTTCGGTAAAGGTGACGTGCATATCAAGTTCAATAGTTTTGTGTGGAAGCTAAAGGATTTGATATATGTCCCCAAATTGAGGAAAACTATTATTTGTGTGGGCTAGTTGGCAAATGAAGATTATGTCACAACCTTCACTAGTGATGAATGGAAAATTTCCAGAGGTGCCATGACTATAGCATATGGCAAGAAGAGTGGCTCACTCTACATGACCATAGATGCTTGCAAATCAAATATATTTATTGATGACAAATAAGACTCACACTTGTGGCACTAAAGACTTAGTCACATTAGTGAGAAATGGCTCAAAATTATACACTCTCAGGGAAAACTGCTAGCACTATAGTTAGTTGATATTGAATTGTGTGAGAGTTTCATATTTAGGAAGAAAAAGCAAGTCAGCTTCTATAAGAGTGGAAGAATTCTAAAGAAAGAGAATATTGAGTTGGTTTATACATACGGTTAGGGGCCATCCCCAATGTCATCCATCGGTAGAAAGTCTTACATTGTAACTTTCACTGATGACCACTCCATAAAGGTATGGTTTTACTTCTTGAGACATAAGTCTGAGGTATACGAGATGTTAAACAAATATAAAGCCATGGTAGAGAATAAGACATGGCTAAAAATAGAGAAACTAAGATCCAACAACAGTCGAGAGTACAAAGACACTGAGTTCAAGAAGTTGTCTTATGAAAATGACATGAGATTATAGAGAACTATACAAGGACACCGTAGGAAAATAACATGGTATAATAGATGAAGCGAATATTATCTGAGAGAGCTAGAAGCATATGCAAACATGCATATCTACCCAATCAATTCTAAGCAGAGGAACTAAACACAGAAGCCTACCTAATCAATCGAGTACCATTAATGTCGTTAGAGCACTCAATACCAAAGGAGGTATAGAGACGTAAGAAGATAAAACTTTAACACTTAAAGGATTTCGATCATGTGTTATATGTGCATATTAGTGATCACACGAGGGGTAAGATTGGCCCTAAGTCACTAAAATGCACTTTCACTGGATATGGACAAGATGAGTTTGGTTATCGATTTTGGAAGGACCAAACAAAGAAAATAATCAAAAGTGTGGGATGTGATATTCAATGACAATATGATGTACAAGGACCGAGATGCACCACGGTCTATTGGCACAAGACAGATCCAATATACATTAATTTGGAGGATATTACAAAAAGTAGTGTGGCATAGCAGATTTATGAAAGTTTCGGTCAGTAGAACAAACACCAAAGTATACTATAATAGACTGACAAGCCACAGTCTCCACATATTGCTCCAGAGTTAAGAAAAAACTCCCGACCTTGTGTACCAAATAAGAAGTATATGAAATTTTTTTCACTCACTGATAACTATGAACCTGAATGGTGTGATAATGCATGGCAGATGAAGGATGCGAACAAGTGGGAGCTAGTATTAGAAGATGAAATAAAAACCTTTTTATCTCGAACCCGACATGGGAGCTGAGTCTCATGGGAAAGAAGGCTCTACACAATAAATGGGCGTATCGAGTGAAGGAGGAACAAGATGGTTCCCAGAGATACAAGGTAAGACTCTCAGTCAAAGGTTCTCAGAAGAAGTAAGGGATTGACTATATAGACATTTGTCCACCGATTATGAAACTAAATACCATTCTGTCAATTTTAAACGTTATTGTGGCAGAAAGTTTGCACCTTGAGTAGTTAGATGTCAAAGTTGCTTTCCACTATGGTGATCTAGAAAAGGATATATACATGCAACAATCAGAAGGTTTCTCACAGTCGGAGAACCTAATATGAAAGATGAAGAAGAGATAATACGACATGAAGTAAGCCCCTGAGGCAGCGGTATATGATGTTTGAGGGAATTATGCAAAGAAATGGCTATAACAAGCTCAACACTGACCATTGCTTCTACTTTAAGTGATTTTAGTCCACTTACATCATATTACTATTAAATGTTGATGACATGTTATTGACAGAATCATATATGGATGAAATCGGGAACTTAAAAAAGCAATCGCCGAGTGAGTTTGACATGAAAGACTTGGGCGCGATGAAGAATATGCTCGGTATGAGAATCAACAGAGACAAGGAAAATGGTACTTTATAGTTGTCTTAGGCAGAGTACATCAATCGTGTCTTACGTATGTTCAACATGGGCGATGCTAAAGGTATTACCACACTATTGACTAGTCACTTTCGACTCTCTAAGGACTAGTCACCCTAGACAGAGGATGAAAAAAAATTCATGGCTAAGGTTCCTTACACCCCAGCCATTGGAAGCTTGATTTATGCATGGTTTATACAAGACAAGACATGGCCCATGTAGTGAGAGTTGTTAGCAAGTTTACGTCAAACCCAGGGAAGACCCACTAAGAAGCAGTAAATTGGATCATGAGGTACCTACGAGGAACAACAGATAAGTGTTTGTACTTTAGTAAAGGATAATTGGAAGTTCAAGGGTACGAAGACGCTGATTTTGTAGCAGAAGATGATCACTGAAGAAGTGCCACTGATTATGTATTTACCATGAGCACAACAGTTGTTAGTTGTTTGTCACAAATATAAAAAATTATTTCATTATCCACTACAGAAGTTAAGTATATATTAGTGACAAAAGTCGGTAAAGAAATGATGTGGCTTCAGGGATTGTTAACACAACTGAGATTCAAATAAGAGAAGAATGTTTTGTACAGTGACAATAACAGTGCAATACATCTGGGAAGAACTCTGCATTTTATTCTAGAATAAAGTCTATTGAACTTCGTTATCACTTCATCAAGTCTCTATTAGAGGATGAGGTGTGAACACTTAAGAAGATTCATGGTAGCAGGAATCCTACGGATATACTAACTAAGATGATGACTATTTATAAATATAAGCAATATTCAGCATCAACCGGCCTGCAAGAATGAGAAAATCGGGAAATAGCGAATCGCAATGATCATGTGTGAAAATCTATCCTCAAGTGGAACATTGTCAAGAAATGTGGGTATTGCCCAAGGAAACAACAAATAGAGCAGACAACTTTTGACAAACACAAGTTAGACATTATTTTATGTGCAATTTTTGTTGAATTAAATGAGGAAAGCCAATTGTAGTTTGGATGGAAATGACCCATATTGGGGCTATAAATAAGACCTCCCCTCATTGGTTTTGCATCCCAAAACTGAGAGAGAATTTTCAATTTAGAGAAAAGCTTGAGAGAGAAAGTAAGAGGAAATTGAGAGAGCAATTTTCTTGAGTGTAATTGGATTATGGGTTGTGAGTTGTGAGTGTTTGTAAACACCTTATATATAAAAAAATCCTTTAGTGAAATATCTCCAGCAGTCTGTGATGTAGCCTAAATTGGTGAACAACGTAAAATTCTTGCCTTGTGTGTGCATTAGTACTTTGCATTATTTTCTTGGTTGTGAAACACCTTGTATAATTTTTCTCCCTGTAGTGAAAGATATCCAACAGCTCGTGAACATAGCCTAAATTGGTGGACCATGTAAAATTCTTATTTTCTGTGTGCATTATTCTTTTACATTATTTTCTTGACCCATTAAATCTCAAAGTCTAGACAAAATTATTGGCGAAATTTAGTAGTACCTAATTTCCTAACCGATCAATGGTGTCAAATCTCGATAATGCGAATCTACTTCAAATTTTATATTATAAACATTTATTTGCTTAAAACCAATGATAATTGAATGAGATACGTAGTTGAATTGAGAAACCTAGTGAAACTGGGTATGAAACACTTTTTCCTACATAGGAGTATGTGTCGAAAAAGTGAAATCAGTACACACCTCAGAAGTACTCTGGGATTGGGATCAATTTTCTCTCTTGCAATATAAAATGCGCATGCGCACCACCTAAAATCTTTTCCAGATTGCGTTACAAACCAAATATTCCTCCACGAAATGAAAACAAAAGAAAATATATCCTTCTTTCAATTAATTAATGTTCAGCTCATCTAAAACAATAATAGCCTTTCACTTCTGTGGATTTTCCTCTTGTGGTTAACCCTATCCATTAGAGTTATCTCACCATTTAGTACCAAAATTTGATCACTTCTACTCGCGATAGGTAAATGCAGTTGAATGTATCTATTCACGTGCTTCAACATATTACACGGTAGAAGATGCACAAACAAAATATGAGAAATACATTTTGTGATCAATACAGTAGGAAAAGGATGGACATTGAATCTTTGGTAGATTCAGATATACTGTTTATGGCTACTGATGATATCTAACAAAAAAACTATCAATAGGTATGTTAAAGAAATTTGGTAGCAAATTATTAATATCTCTAGAGTACTCTCATCACATCTTTTGGAACCCCCACGCCCCGAACCAATATATTGCTAACAATTTCTCATCATTATTTATGACAATGAGTGATTTCGAAATAGTGTAAGTCCAGTCGATATTCGTCTCTCCCACATCCCTGCAGTTAAGAAAGCGCCTTCTGCAAGGATACAACCTTTAGTTATCTCAAAATGGATAAAATTTAAATCACGATTATATTAAGATCCACAGAAACATTCTTCATTATCTCTCCAAACTCATCATCAAAATAATAAATAGTAGTGGTCGGTACCTAGGCCTAAAGAAGCCCCGTATATATTAATAGTGTATACAGAATATAGATTACACATTTTTAGGTATTATAATAATATTGATTATGCATATAGGACAACAAATATTTCATTTATATTTTTAGTTCCTATTTTCAAATTATCGGCTGATGTGACATGCTGTGATTGATTGACGTTTTATGGATATGGATCCGCGTCAGCTGTTTTATTCAAAAATATGGACTATAATGATAAATTAAATGTTTGTTGTCCTATTTTCAGAATAAATATTACACTAGATCCTAAATTTACAAAGCCCCCCTAATTAAAGAGAAGACAAACATTGGATCACTTTTTACGGGTATATTACATATTTTTCGTTTGTGTTGTTTTTCATGTAATTTTCCAATTTTAACGTATATTATGTATGCCTCTATTTCCTATATTCACTAGTGTGTTTACCGTATACCGTATGTGCAACTGTGCATCCATATATGACAGAAACTTATAAGGTCAGCATCAATCGCTTGACATGATTAGCAGTTTTTTGGTCCAAAATAGAGGGATGAACCTATAGCAAGTTGTCACTTCGGCTTCAAAATATCTTGTTCAGACCAAAATCATTAGACAACAGCAAGCCTTGAACAAAAACCTCAAGTTTCATCATATAAAAATATCCTTGCTGTTGATGGAAATTAATATTCTACAACCTAGTAAATGAATAAACTGACCAAATAAGACATAGATAATCATAGTGTCTTCAAGTAATGGTCCCAAAAAAAATGAACAATGGTGATCTAAATGCTAAGTTTAAATTTGAAAGAAATTTGAAAGGATGAGATAACCATAAATACAACGCCCTTAGCTCCTAGCAAATGTGACTACATACTAAAGACATATAACCTGCACACACAATTCATATAATATTGAATATATTATATGATTTTCAGTTGGAAATGTATGTTCCATAGAAGAGAATGCCAGTTAATCCTGAACCCAACAGGATCCAATTATAGGCCTTGTGATAGGAGGCTCATACTTTAAGCCCAATGTGTGTTATTGTCTGGTTCTTGGATACAATGATTAAAAAAATTGTAATTGTATAACAAATATGTATATCTATTCTCTTAAAAGATAATAACATAAGAGCCTCACTTGCTCAAAATCCCCTTTAGGGTCATTCCATACATAATAAGGTTATAGCACTACCCTCTCATAACTGCGTCCCATACGATATTCGCAAAACTTTATATATTAATATTCCTATTCACAAAGGAAAATAACTTACATCATCCATCTCTAGTCTGATTGCCCATCCTCATCATTGGGCTCCAACACAAAGTCCCCTGGTCTAAAATGACCTCGAATCTATTGTAGGGGTTTCACTTCCAAAACTTCAACAAAACGTGGTCCTTTACCTCTTTTAGGAAAATCTCTCTTTATGTGACCTATTTCTTTACAAAAGAAACATTTATCCGCTAATCCTCTTGACTCACCTAGAGGAACAAAATGTCGTTGTGACTATCTAAAATCCGACTTATACTCACTGGTATTACTGGCATTCCCTTCGCCAAACCTACTTGATGAACCCGAATCTCTAAATTTCTTACCCTCTTGCGAACGAAGACGATATTCATGACACTTCAACAGTGTCGCATTCACTACCTCGATGAAAGTCACTAATGCTGGGCTTTCTAACAAATGTTGTCGAATCCTCCCATCTAAACCTCGAAAAAACTTCGATATACGCTTCTCTTCCATATTTACCTCATCAGGTACTAATTTCGCCCATCGAGTAAATTCTTCTTCATATTCTGCCACTGTTCTATTACCTTGAAACACATACATCAATTTCCTCCTCATTTCCTTCTGAATTGTGGAAGGAAACTACCTTCGGTCAAAGAGTTCCCAAAAATATGTTGTAGGCTAAGTATTTATCTACCCAGACGTGGTGACAGACTCCCACCATTGGAGAGTTGGACCCGTTAACTTAAAGGTGGCTAAAAATTGTTTTTGCACCTCACTACACTCAACCATATGGAGGTGCCTCTGTATACTATTCTTCCATCGACTTGCAGCCATTGCATTAACTCCCCCTGAAAACTCTGGAGGATGCCCCTTACTAAAATCTTCCTTCATTCTTTCCTATAAGGAGAGTCCTAAATGGGTTTGGGGTTCTTGAACGGAAGGTTACTGCTCCATCATAGAAATGGCAGCAGTTACTGCTTATGCCACAATATTGTCAACTTCATGTGTAGTCATTTTCCTTTGAGGCATTTGGGGTTCCGCATTCCTAGCCCCTTTGTTTGCCCCGACTGAACGATTTCCCTTTGGTGGCATCTGAAACAAGGACAAGTGTATCAGAACACCTTTTAAATGTTTTCTTAATACAGAAGAAATATGGATGTATGAATACAATGGTCCTAATAATAAGGCTCTACATCAAGAATGCTTACGGAAGATTGTAGTAACCCACACAGATACTAAGACACGAGAACCTTATGCTCTGATACCATTTGTGATTACCCGCTCAAAATAATAACGGGTGGTTAGCCCTATACTACATTAAATCAGGTATCTCAGTTGGCTCAGTCTCAACATCAACTGACAATGCTAAATAATATAATGCTAACTACTCGAAACCATTAAAAGCGGATGCCAAAAATTTTAAAACTTTTATTTAATGATATGCCCCAAGTGTGACCTCAGCCTAGAACACCAACCTCGGCCGAGGTAATGGCCAACTCTGGACAAGCCTTGGGCGCGTGATTCCAGCCCTCGACCATAGCAAGGTTGGCCCAGGCCGACACTACCACAAGCCTCTCCAAAGGACATCTGATAACCTCGGCCGGATATGGGTCGAGCTCGCAAGAAGCCCAAGTAATAACTCCATCATGACATCAGACTGTGCTCCAATCATAAACCTTCCCAGTCTCGGCCAGAGCCGACCCTATTCGCTGTCTCGGCTGATACCAAGACGAGACTCCTATGGTTCATCAAATATCAAACAAATTAGACTTGTCAACCTCGGCCTCTCCTAGGCCGAGGTCATGCACCAGTATGGCAGCCGAGCATCTGTTGACATTTGGATAAGGACACGTGGGCACAAATCAGTTGTAACAAGATTATTCCCCACACATGGGGAGAATATTTCATCATCATCCTCTACATATGACAATGACAGGTGGATCTCCCACATTGGTGAGGCTAACACACACATGCATACTACATGCATGGGGGGTATACTACACCCCCTAGGTACTATATATGGAGGTCATCCTCTACCTTGCAAAGGATCCAGAAGTAGCAACCCTAACTGAAACTCTATTCAAATACACAGTAGAGAGAAAAGGCTTGAGAGATTGTATCTATGGACATTAGAGCCCTCATACAGTGATACACATCATACACTTGCACAGTGGATGTAGGCCAGATTGGCTGAACCACTTATATCCCGGTGTTGATTCCTCTTCTCCTCATCTCCTTCTACTATACATGTGTATACCTTCTATATACCTTTATCCTACCATTGTTAACATAGAATTGAGCTCACAAACACCTTGAAGGGTGGTGCTGTTATCAGCATCATCATTTTGGCGCCGTCTGTGGGAAATTTTCTCTTCCTCATCTTCAGCTTAACCTCACCGGAGACTCTGGTGGTGAACCAGGCACCGCCCCTTGCGTGGAGCTGTTTCACCATTGAAAGAGGTCCCTTAAGGTATTAGGCTCACTTTCTACTCAAGATCTTTATTGTTAACATATGGCACCAGAGTTACCACCGCCTCTTCCACCTCTCGGTGGAGGCGGGCCAAGTTCCAACCAGGCGCCACCCCAGTCCAAAATGGCGGAAGTGGCTGCAACCTTAAAATCTTTGGCCGCGATGTAACAAGCAATGAAGGAGAAATTCGAACAGCTCAGCCAGACTATGATGAGACCACCCGGTGTCTCACCAAATATGATCACTCCGGCGGCTATTCAACCTCATCCAAATGCCAGGGGACCACCCCAGGCACCGATGAAGGATTAGCCTGCACCCTAGCGGAGAAGGGACGTTGGACATGTATGATGATATAGAGGCAGAAGAGCCCCCGAAAGACTGCTGGAGCCGCATGAGGTGTCGAATAACACCGTACGACCTCTTCGACAGAGTCAGGGATGTATCGATCGAAGAGATGAAGAGGCTCAGAAGAGAGGGTCGACTTTTGATCGGTTGAGTAGAGGATCAGCCTTCGAGAGGTTGGGTCCGGTGAATGACCTAAGACACAGGTTATCCAGGTCCAGGAGTGATGTCGGCTCGCAAAGAGGGGACATACCAGGTCGTCCTGACCAAGGCTAACCCTGTGACAGAAGAGGCAGAGAGCAGGAAGAGGTCAACAGCCGACGCTGTGCTATAGCAGGGGAACCCTCGGTCCATCCCATGGAAGTGGCTGGGGACAACCTCGGCCAGGTCGAAGGTGAAAGACCATGGAATGACTCCATCCAACGCCTTGAGGAGAAGATAGGAGACCTCATTAAAAGTAGAGATCCATTGCAGAGGGGTTACTCAGAGGGCTCACCATTTGTGGCTAGGATAGTGAGCTTCCCAACCCCAGCTAAGTTCAAACTTCCTGTAGTGTCTCCCAAGTATGACGGCAGCACCAACCCAGTACACCACATAGAGATGTATCAGTCAGCAGCAGACATCTACTCCATACCCGATAAGATGAAGTGCATGGACTTCTCTGGGACCCTGACGGGGGTAGCACACAGCTGTTTTACCTTCCTTCCAAAAAACTCGATTGAGAACTTCAAAGGCTTAGCTGAACGATTCATCCATAACTTCTTCTTTGGGGTGAGACCTCAAAAGAAGACCACTCACCTTCTGTATGTCAAGTAGGGCAAGGATGAGAGCCTGAGGGACTACATAGCCAGGTTCAACAAAGAGAAGTTGGAGGTTGAGGATTATGAAGAGAATACAGCCATGATCGCTCTCATAGGGGGTCTACAGAAAGGGAAGTTATTATGGAAGCTCGCGAAAGACCCCCCAAGATCTATGGCAGAGCTCTTAGCAACCGCAGGGAAAGTAATGAATGTGGAAGAGGCAATGGACGCCAAGTATGAGGATGAAAAACGCGGTAGTAGTAGTGGAAAGTCCCAAAATAAGAGAGATGGGAAGAAGAGGTCGGGTGAAGACAAGTTTGCCCACTATACTCCTCTGACTGTGAGCTGTGAGCACATCTTCAACGAGATTAACAATGATAGTACTCTGAGATGGCCAGAGAAACTAAAAGCCCCACCGCATAAGAGGAATAAAAACCTATGGTACGAATTCCACAAGGATCATGGCCATGTCATGGATAGATGCTTCGCTTTGAAAGATGAGATTGAAAAGATGTTAAAATCTGGAAAGCTAAGGAAGTACGTGGATGGTAAGGCTCCTAAGCTTGGAAGAGATGACCCTAAGGAAAGGAGAAATGACAGATGCCGTGACAACGTCCCAGCGCGAAGGGACGATGACTCAGAAGGTGATGATGAGGACAATTCAGATCTCCCGCCGAAAGATGATAACACCCCGGTGAAGAGGGTTGGTATGATCTCATTTGGTGTAGACACCATATGTGGAGGATTTACAGGAGGTGGCCCTGAAGTAGCAGATAGGAAGGCTCACGTGGCAGAGGCCAAGTCAGCGACCAAACCTGAAGTTGTGAACCTAACGTCTTCCGATGCAGTGCAGAAGAGGAAGAAGGTGGACATGGACACCCTTGTAGTGGGGTTCTCCAGACTCAACTTCAAGGGTATCTTGCCCCCCCATGATGACCCTTTGGTCATAACAAGAAGGGTGCATGGATGCGAGGTGCAGAGGATCCTCATATATGGGGGGAGCTCGACAGATGTGATGTTCTGGCCTTGCTTCAAAAGCTTAGGCCTTAGTAGAGCAAGACTAGTACCCTATCACCACCCACTGATAGGTTTCAGTGGGGAAAAGGTTCACCCCTTGGGTATGTATGAGATGGACGTACGGATGGGTGATGAGTGGCCTAAGAGGTTGACTAGGAAGATCAATTTCTTCGTAATGGACGAGAGTGTCTTCTCGGCCTATAACCTCATCATAGGAAGAGTGGCCCTTAAGGAGTTTTAGGCGGTGCCGTCGACGGTCCACCAGATGCTAAAATTCTCGACCCCCTATGGGGTAGGGGAAGTTCAAGGTGACCAGACCACAGCTTGAGAATGTTACTTCAACTCGGCCAAAGAGAGAGAGGCCCATAAGAGGTCCACCACCACTTATATCATTGATACTCTTGATCCGAGAGATGAGATAAAGTTGAAGAAGGGAGAGGCCGTGAAAGAGGTAGAATCCATCGTCCTCAATGAGGACGAGCCGAAAAAAACCATCCAGGTCGGCAAAGCCCTTAATTCAGAAATCAAGGAAGAGCAGATAAACTTCCTCAGGAAGAGGCATAGTGTCTTTGCATGGAGTCATGCAAATATGCCCGGCATCGACCCTGAGGTGATGAGTCACAAGCTCAACGTGACCAAATATGCCAAGCCTATCAAGAAGAGATAAAGAGTCTACTCCAGGGAGAAGTATGACATCATCCGTGAAGAGGTCAAAAAGTTAGAAGAGGCTGAGTTTATAAGAGAAGTAACATATCCGGAGTGGCTATCAAATGCAGTCATCGTACCCAAGGCTAATGGGAAGTGGAGAATGTGTGTCGATTTCACTGACCTAAACAGATATTGTCCAAAAGACAGTTATCCCTTAGCACAGATAGATCAGATGGTGGATGCCACGGAAGGATATGAGCTCATGAGCTTCATGGACGCGTATTTAGGCTATAACCAAATCTTCATGGATGCTGAGGACTCAGAGAAGACAACCTTCATTACTGACAAAGGGACGTACTGCTACAAAGTAATTCCCTTCGATCTGAAAAATGCAGGGGCAACATACCAATGTCTTGTCAATAAGATGTTCGAAGAGCAAATATGTAAGACTATGAAGGTGTATGTAGATGATATGTTAACAAAAAATCTTGAAAGCTTGCACCCATGTAACAGACCTTGAGAAGACCTTCGACGTTATGGACTCATACAGAATGAAACTCAACCCAACGAAGTGTGTCTTCGGGGTAGGAGCTGGGAAGTTCCCGGGATTCATCGTCAACTAGAGAGGAATTGAAGCGAACCCTGAGAAAATTAAGGAATTACTTGACATGAAGACCCCTAGGAGTATCAAGGATGTCCAAAGACTCACGGGCAGAGTGGCTGCGCTTAACAGATTTGTCTCTAGGGCAACGAACAAGTGTCCTCCATTCTTTAAAATTCTAAGAAAAGCCTTCCAATGGGACGAAGAGTGTGAAAAAGCCTTCAACCAACTCAAGTCTTACTTGGGGTCCCCCTTATTGCTATCTCGGCCCGTCGCAGGAGAAAGGTTGTATGTGTATTTGGGAGTCTGTAAATCAACCATCAACGCGGCCATAATACGGGAAGACGAGGGGATCCAAAAGCCTGTATATTTCAACAGTAAGACCCTTCAAGGGTCTGAACAAAAATATTCCCGTATGGAAAAGTTATCTTACTCCTTAATACATGCTTCAAGGAAAATGAAGCCTTACTTCCAAGCACACTCCATGGTATTCCTCACTGACTCCCCACTAAGGCAGGTCTTGCATAAACTTGAGAAGTCTGGGAGATTGATGACCTGGGACACCGAGTTAGGGGAGTATGATCTTACCTACTAGCCTAGGACAACCATCAAAGGGAAATCCCTCGCGGAATTTATTGTAGAGTTCACCTGGGAAGAGGCCGAGACAGAGAAAGGCCCGGGGAGGTCTAAGAGACAAATCGCGATGTCTTTCGAAATTTGGAAGAGATGACACCAAATATCTTTCGAGATCGGGAAGAGGTCACCTCAGGCAAGGTCCGGGGCAGAGTGGAAGAAAACGAAGAAGATCGGTACCTCTTCAAGCAAGGAGTCATGACAGAAGGGGTCTTCTCATCAGATACAGACATTTGGAGCCTCTTAGTTGATGGCTCTTCCTGCGATAATGGAAGCGGTGCGGGGCTAATACTTTCGGCTCCAGATGGTGCCAACATTGAATATGCCTTGAGATTCAACTTCCAGGCCTCAAAAAACGAGTCCGAGTATGAGGCTATGATAGCAGGTCTCTTATTGGCAAAGACTCTTCGCGTAAAGCGACTCCTACTCCACAATGACTCAAGGTTAGTTGTTAATTAAGTACTGGGAGTCTATGAGGCCAAGGATGAAAGGATGGCGAAGTACCTGAAGAGGGTGAGAAAGATGTTGGAATATTTTGAGGAGGCAAAACTGAAGAGAGTGCCTCGACAAAGTAACAGTCACGCGGATGCATTGGCAAGGCTTGCCTCGGCAACGAAGACAGATGTTAGAAGGACCATTCCGATTGAGGTCTTGGGAAAGGCAACCATCGAGGAAGAAGAGGTATGTAACCCTTGTCATAATTTGAACCTAGGAGACTCATGGATTGACCCCCTAGTCAGATATATTAGAGCGGGAGAGCTACCGGAGTCCCAGCTAAATAGGAGAAAGTTGAGATATAGGGCTGCCAAGTTCACGGTGATAGGAGACATCTTGTACAAAAAGGGATTCCTATTACCTCTCCTCAGATGTGTGCATCCCACGGAAGTTCCCCGGGTCTTACAGGAAGTTCATGAGGGTTCTTGCTCTAGCCACATAGGAGGAAGACCCTTGGCCAAAAGAATCATCACACAGGGGTACTGGTGGCCAACCTTGTCCAAGGACGCTGCAGAATACGTGAAGATGTGTGATAAATGTCAAAGATTCGCCTCTATTCCTCATCAACCCCATCAGCCTATGATGTCAATCACCTCTCCATGGCCATTTGCGGTATGTGGGATTGACGTAGTAGGACCCCTACCAAGAGCTGCTAATAATTATAGATTCTTGATATTTGCCATCGATTATTTCTCAAAGTGGGTGGAGGCGGAGCCGATGATAACGATAACAGAAGAGAAGACCTTTCGGTTTATTTGGAGGAACATCATATGCAGATACGGCCTCCCAAACACTCTCATCTCAAACAATGGGACCCAGTTCAAGAATTCCTCTTTAGAAAAGTACTGCCTAAGAGTTGGGATAAAGCAGTTCTTCTCATCTCCCGGCCGACCTCAAGAAAACGGCCAAACCGAGGTTACGAACAGAACAATTCTCGATGGAATCAAGAAGAGGTTAGAGGATGAAAAGGGAAGGTGGATTGAAGAGGTATACGCTGTGTTATGGGCCTACAGAACAAAGACAAGGACACCTACAGGAGAAACCCCGTTCATGCTAGCACATGGCTCAGAAGCTATCATACCAACAGAATTAGGACTCCCAACTCATAGGGTTCAGACCTATGACCTCGATAAAAATGGGGAAGAGAGGAGGTTAGACCTAGATGTGATTGAAGAAAGAAGAGAAGACGCTGAGATCAGACAAGTAGCCTACGAACAGAGGGCAGCAAAATTCTACAACCAGAGGGTAAAGTCAAGACCCATTGCAGTGGGAGACCTAGTGCTAAAAAAGAGCTTATAGAAAGCAAATAAGATTCACCCAAACTGGCATGGCCCCTACAAAGTGATAGAAGAGGTTGTGTCTGGCACCTACATGCTAGAAAACCTAGAAGGAGAACCCTTTGCTAACCCATGGAATGCTAATCACCTAAAGAAGTATTACATATGATGTTGCCTAGAGTGTGTAAATCTATCATCTTGTTATGAAGAGGTTATTAATAAAAGATCAGTTCCTATGACGATTCTTGCTTCATTCTTATATCAGAAACCATGGGGATAACATCTTAGGTGATGACCTCAAACCCTAATAACATCATTCAGTGGTGACGACGTCTGAGGTCAGACACCATGATGGATGACCTTAGACCCTTGACATCATTAATTTGCTGATTAATTATGAGGATAACATCACAGGTGATGACCTCAAACCCTCATAACATCATTCAGTGGTGACGACGTCTGAGGTCAGACACCATGATGGATGACCTTAGACCCTTGACATCATTAATTTGCTGATTAATTATGAGGATAACATCACAGGTGATGACCTCAGACCCTTATAACATCATTCAGTAGTGATGAGGTATGAGCTCAGACACCATAATGGAAGACCTCAGACCCTTGACACCATTAATTTGGTGATTAATTATGAGGATAACATCACAGGTGATGACCTCAGACCCTTATAACATCATTCAGTGGTGACGAGGTCTGAGCTCAGACACCATAATGGATGACCTCAGACCCTTGACATCATTAATTTGGTGATTAATTATGAGGATAACATCACAGGTGATGACCTCAGACCCTCATAACATCATTCAGTGGTGACGAGGTATAAGGTCAGACACCATGATGGATGACCTCAGACCCTTGACATCATTAATTTGGTGATTAATTATGAGGATAACATCACAGGTGATGACCTCAGACCCTTATAACATCATTCAGTGGTGACGAGGTCTGAGCTCAGATACCATAATGGATGACCTCAGACCCTTGACATCATTAATTTGGTGATTAATTATGAGGATAACATCACAGGTGATGACCTCAGACCCTTATAACATCATTCAGTGGTGACGAGGTCTGAGCTCAGACACCATAATGGATGACCTCAGACCCATAACATCATTAATTTGGTGAGATTAATTATGAGGATAACATCACAGGTGATGACCTCAGACCTTCATAACACCACTTGGTCGTGATGAGGTTTGAGCTCAGACACCATAATAGATGACCTAAGACCCTTGACATCATTAATTTGGTGAGTAATTATGAGGATAACATCTTGGGTAATGACCTCAGACCTTTATAACATCACTTAGTGGTGACGAGGTCTGAGCTCAGGACCATTGATTAAGTTTAAACAAGATATCATTACAACAAAATAGAGAATAAAAAATATTACATAACATTCAATAAAAGTGAAGATAGTCCTCCTCAGAGGTTGATATATTCAGAGATAACAGATGTTCAACGATTACAGACAAGCTCCATAAAGTTAGAAGTTACAAACAATGATAAAAAAATCCTCTAAGGGTTTGAAGGGGGAATGTTAACATCCTCGGCCTGGTTGGCTTGAACCACGTTAGTTACCTCGGTTGCATCATTATGATGGTCTGCCCCTCCAACCTTGGTGCCTTCCAACGTAGGAGTCTCGACAGGAGCGGCAGCCTCTTCCTCAACCTCCTGAAGAGCCTGGGTGAACTGAGGATCAGCAAAGCCGATACCAACGAAATCAGAGGCCTTCAAAGTGCCGGCCTCTCTCTCCCTGACGTCAACCCATTTAATAGTGGCTTTGATACCTCTTTCAAGGTATTCAAAGTAGAATCCCATGAACTCATCAGAGGACTTATAGTCAGCAATTATTTTCTCGAAAGCATCCTCAAGGGCAGCTCTGACTACTGAGTTGACTTTCTACTGCAGAGTGTCGTCCTTAGTCTTCAGAGCTGCAGTGTGATCCTTGCCGAGCTGGGAGATGTCCTTCTCCAACCCCTTCACCTTCTTCTCAGAGTCCTTCAGCTCAGACTTGAGATGGTCAATCTCTGCATTCAGAGTGCTCTGGACTTTCTCATCCTCTTGGCCCTTTTGGATGAGGGGTAATTTCCTCAGAGTCCAGTTGGATAAGTGGTGCATAGCCGCCAGGCCCTGCATATTTTGTGATCATAAATAATCTGAAGAAAAATCAGATGTTACACTTAAAGAATTTCTGAGGAAAGATCAAGTCGTACCTGAATGGCTCTGTGGATGTCGAACTCAACCAGCAATGGGGTGTCCAGAGACCTGAAGAAGCGTTTGTCAGCCTCGGTCATTGCAGAGCCGATGGCATATAGGGCCTGAAGACTGTGGCCGACTATACTGTCAGTTATCTTTAACTGATCCAGACGAGCTGACAGGGCGTCAACTGAAGAGATGGGGATGGCAGTGTCAGCAGTCTTTTTCTTCGGCCTCTGATCCTCAGGGGCATTACCTTCTGGAGCCCTCTTCTTTGCGGCCTGGGGCTTTGATGAAGAGGGAGCTGGGGGAGGAGCGTTCAGACCAACTTTCTTGGCAAGTCTCATTGAACTAGGTGCAGCCATTTCCCATAGCTCGTCCGAGATATCTTGTGGTCGCTCTACAATGAAGTTAGAAGATCTGAGTTAGAAAATCATATATGAATGAATTGAGAGGTTTAACTTGATATTTCTCTATTATTTTTTTCTGTAGTGACGGATAAGCTATAATATTGCATCACTTTGCAGGTTTTATTCATCCAAAGTAGTCATGATCTGATAGTTAAATATTCTAGTTGATCTTCCACTACCACATTGCCTTTTCCTGGATGGTATTGCAATCGAAATTTATATTCTTCCAAAAATTTGTCATAAATTTAGATCCTTCTGGGTAAATACGTATTTCAAACTTTTGTGATATGAAAAATAGTTAGAATTATTCTTCATACATGGACCATCACCAAATCTTTAATAAAAACTATAACGGCTAATTCCAAATACTAATTGGGTAATTTTTCTCATGGATCTTTAACTATCGAGACCTATATTCTAATACTTTCCCTAACTTCATTAGTACACAAACTAGACCTTGTAAAGAAGCATTGATGTATACACCATAACTAGCATCACTAGAATGTATAGTCCATAGTGGGTGTAGTTAAGCGTTCTTTGATGGTGCAAAATGTTTGGGTACATTCCTGGTTCCATTTGAAACATATATTGTTTTGAGTTAGCTTTATGAGAGGTAATTCAATGATAAAGAATCCTTATACAAATCTTCGGTAATATCCGACTAACCATAGGGAACTATGAACTTTTATTACCATAGTATGTTCGGGCCATTCAATAACTGCTGGATCTACTGAATTTCGAGTTCAAGAATGACATGTCCTAGAAACTTTACTTCTTTCATCAAAAGGTCACATTTACTTTTCTTGTCATACAACTAATGTTATATTAACATTTCTAGTATTACCTGTTGGTGATTTTTGTGCTCCTGATCATTTTGCAAGTATATTAAGATATGATGTATGAATATAGTAACGAATTGATCCAAAAATGGTTGAAATATTCGGTGCATTAAATCCATAAATGTTGTTGTGAGCATTAGTATGTCTAAAAGATATTACTAAGAATTCAAAATTTCCATACTGAGTCCTAAATGTTGTTTTTCGTATGTCTTCCTCTCTTACTCGCAGTTGATGATGTAGAGGGGGGTTAAATGAATTAACAATCAACGCTCAAGTAATTAACCCCACATATTTTATTCATGATTTATTGAGTTTTACTACAATCCATACCCTACACGGACTGAGATATTATTGCACGTGATTTAATATATCGCGTATACTCCGTATTTGATTAATTACACTAGACAATACTCTAGTAATGATTTAGTTAATTATTTGAGATGCCACCACATATATTGTGACAAGTAAAACCATAAATATTGGACACTTGGCTCCACATAAAATATGACACATGTCAAGCCCACTTGGGCACTTTTACTATATAGAGAGGGCCTCCCCCTCATTTTGATGGATGGTGGTCTTGGGGGCAAAGTAAGGAGAGGAAATATAGCTATTCTCCTCCACGAACCTTTAAAGCTCCGTCACGGGTTTGATAGTGATGAGCAGATTTTTATAGTTTCATTATAAGGTATATGGGCATTTGAGAGGCAGTTCACCGAATTTGGCACCCCCCACGCACCGAAACTACCAAGACTGGGCGTTCGAGAGGCAGGTCGCCAGATTTGGCACCCCCCACGCACAAAAACCACCAAAATTGAGATCTCTCTGGCATATCATACAGACCCACAAACTACAGAGACTTTGATTCCGCAAAGACGGATACGTAGGCTCAATCACGTTGCTTAAGTCTAGAAACAAACTCGATGCGGTGCCTCCTCAAATATGCACTCACATCTTACAGATGATATCCTAACCATTAATCAATTTTTGAAAATATCTTTGCTCCTCGTAGTTAGTCGAATAGGTCACATATCTTGAGTAACGGATATTTATTTTTGATAGTAAAATAGTTCAATCTACGGTAATTACTATGTAACTGAAATATTCCATCTTTCTTCTTCACAAATAGAGCTGGGGCTCCCCATAGGGATGTGCTTGGTCGAATGAATCATTTGTTTAGTAATTTATCTAATTGAGTCCTAAGTTCTAGTAGCTCTAAGGGGCTATCTGATAGGGTGGTATGGAAATGGGAAAAGTGTTGGGTAAAACATTAATTACAAGATCGACTTCCCTAAATGGAGGAATATTGGGTAATTCTTTGGGAAACACATCTTTGTAGTCATCAATAATGGAAAGAGAATAAGAATATATATAGGGAGTACTTCCTGAACGTTGATAATGCCAAATCCCAATATGTCTAAAACTACTAAGTCAAGGATAATGGTACCCACGTCTAGTTTCATTTCGCAACTTCTACAAATTTGGTGTGTTCTTACGAAAGTACTCATGGGTATTCTTATTGCTATTGGATGATTTAGGATAGAATGAGTGATATTTACTAAGATCATAAACCTGGAACTAATAAATGAATGAGAAGATCCTGAATCAATTAGTATATGAGCTCTAAGATTATTAAAGGAGGTATTACCTTCGATAACATCATCACCGTAGGAATGTGTCAGAAGTGCAAAAGTTTGGTCTTATGGCGTATTACCTATTATTGGTCCTTTACTGTTTGGATTTCTTGGAGTTTTTTTTATATATAATGTTCCCTCGTGGAGTTAGGGGTCTTCCTAATAGTCGTTGGTGTTTGGTGATCCTAACTAAATTCCTGATTGGTATTTGGTTAAGTTTAGGTTTGCGAAGTATGGGTCATTGTGGTTTGATATGTCTAGGATCATTACATTCATGGCAATAAATGATATCACTACTCTTTTGATGAAGAATTTGACTGTATGTTTGACCTTCATTGGGTTTGAAGATGGTGGGATTTCTAATTGAAGTGTTTGGTGAATGATTATTGAAATTAGTTCGAGAAATTGGTGTAGTATTTCGAGAAGTTCTGCTTGGGGCCGAGTTGATTTCAATGAGATTTTATACTTCAATCATTCTTTTGAAGTCATGAATTTATAGGGGAATAAAAGAGGTCTTAATATTGGTTTTCAATCCGTGCTCAATATGTTTTCACTTTTAAATATCTGTATCAATATACTCTTATGCGTAGCGAGATAATTTAGTAATTTGAGTATTGTGCCATAGTCATATTTTGTAGTTGCAGTCCCAAAACTTCTACAGTTAATTGGTCACATAAGGCTTTAGAAAAGTATTTCTTCAAGAACATATCTTCAAATTGTGCCCATGACATATTCTCTACGTTATATGTATTGAAATAATATAAAGAGGTTATGTATATAAAATAACTATATTCCTAAATAAGTCTCTAATAGGAGTAATAAACTCGCTCTGATACCATGTTGTCACATCCTGGGTTTTTGGGGTGTCTAAGGGTTTGTTAATATGTAAATAGGTGCCAATTAATACATAAACAAGATAGTAAAGACTGTATTAGATTCCATAAAATTAAGTATAGTGACAAGGCACTTTATTTATTACAAGCGTACTGCATATGGAGACTGCTCCAAAACAAAAGTAAAAAGAAAAGAAATCAAGACCAAAGGAAATAAAATAAAAGAAAAGTACAACATAGGGATACATCAGCTTCTAGGTGGTAATATATTAAATTATGACGGGTTCGCTAGAACCACTATTAAATTCCCATAAGTATATGACGGCTGGTGACACACTAGATAGTGCATTAAAATTTACAAGGTAAGGGGGATTGTTTCCTTCCTTATGCCCTGGGTCCATCTAGAATTTCAAATTTATAGGCAAAGATGTCCAGTAGATCATTCTTATTCTATAAAGTTTTAAGAGAAAATTTTTGTTGAAGACTAGTAATATTAGGAGTGTCATGAGAATTGAGATTCAACAGTTAAGGTGAGATAGCACTATAATACATGACGATATTTTTACAAATAAATATACCAAAGCTAGAAATTTTTAAAGGTTGGGGATGGTTTCTAAACAAATAACCCATAATTCTCCACTTAGAGGATCTAAGCCAATAGTCAAACATACAACATATCAATTGGAGATAATTAATCCAGATAACTGGAGATAAAGTAACCATTCTAAGTCAATCACGAACATTCCATATGGTAGCAAATAACTAGGCCCTCAATCATCTGAGTCCTATAGGCCAAATAATACAATCATGGGCATAATGAAAGGATATTCCCTAGTCATAATGTATGCTATAATAGAAAAAGTTCAATAATTCAAATTAAATGATATCATTAAATAAAAATTAACATAGGGTTTTAAAATTCGAATCAATTTTACATAAATGTTCCAACTACTCAATTGAAAGTCGATGGCTATTTGAGTGAAGTTTCTTTTGAAGATGAAGATGCCACAACTCTTGCGAATAATTTGGACTAAGGATTAGTGTTAAGTGATGGACCAGGTGGCTTTGGATTTAATGGGATGGGTATATTTGTTTGAGTTTGAGGAGTTACAACTATGCAAACTCTAGAATCTTTGGTCTCTATATAGAGAGATAAATATTTTTTTTAGAATAATAATGGTTGAATAGTATTTAATTGTTTTTATTCTATTTTTTAGCTTTGAGTTGAGGCTGCATACCAAGATGTATTCATTGTATCTAAATTAAGGTTGGGAGCTCATAGACATGCTAATGGGGTACAATCCATCATGTTGAAACAAACCTACAAAAGTAAAAAAATGGATGGATGGATGGGAAGATAGAAACCTGCAATGCAAGGCTTGTTGTTTACTCATAAATAATGGTATTAACTATGCGAAAACCTTTTCATGGCTAGCTATGCTAAAGTATATCAGGATTATATTTATTTCAATACAATAATGTTGAACGATGGTCTTGATGAGTGAATCTTTATGGTGCAACCTAAGCGATTCATAGTAAGAAGTTACGAACCAAAAAGGTCCTTTTATGAAATTGAGAAAACATTAATTTCTTCGAACATTCAATTGCAATAGGAAATGAAACTTTTTATTTGAATAAATCCTTAATAAAAATTATTTGAATAAGTATCATGAAAAAATCATTTGGTATTTCTAGTACATTATGTGGCAATTATTTTCCTATCGAGAACAAGGTAGTGTTATTGTCTTACATAGGATTACGGTTTTCCATGAAGGTCGATATGTAGAACTTAGGACATGCTAGTCATGCCCTTTTGATTAATATTTCACTAAATTAGATACGTAACACGTTGGGCTTATCCCAAGCTACATATATAGGTGGTGTTATCACAAGTTTAGCATGTTGGATTCCATGAAAGGATTTGTTTATTTCGGGAGTAACATCACTCTATCATGATATTAATGTCATTTTCTACCTAGTTCAATAAAGACGGTGAGGAATATATGTTATATTTCAGTGATGGGTACGCTCATATTTTTTATGTCGTGTACAAGATTAGATGTCGCTTTGCCATTTGTCTGGTTAGTATATATCTCTCTAACCCAGATTTGTTGTACTGGACTGTAGTAAAATCACATTTTCAAGTACACGAAAAGTATTAGAGATTATATGTAGCTTTAATCAGAAGAGTCTTCTACCTTTTAAGTACAAAAAACTAGATTTTCATTCAGATAAGGAACCACGATTACTACCTCAAAATATGTGTTCACTTTAAGAGTTTGAACTATATATTGAAGGAGTATGATGCAATAATGGATTGTTGACTCCACCATGGAGGCCGAAGTTATTTCCACTTCGAAGGCAACAAAAGAGGCTATATGGCCCAGGAGCTTACTGAATATGTTAAGTGATGTTCTGTTAGTGAAATTGGCTATTATATCACATTGTTTTAATAGGGGAATAATTTCAAGTTCAAGAGAACCCAAAATCTAGAAAAGGAGATAGGAACATTTAAAATATGTATCGCCCAGTTCAAAGGGTCAATTAAGTGAGGTGATAAGTTTGTGACAAATATTTTATTAGATAACAATCAATGAGTTATTATATACATATCGACTTGGAGATTATTCTTAAAGCCATGTATGTAGTTTATTTTTAATTAAAGGTGTGTCGGGTTCATTTTGAAATAATAATAATATCCGTAAAAACTCCCTATATTTATCTGCAATATATTGTATAAATGTCATTTACTTCAACTTAGTTGGAATTATGGTGAGTTAGGTTCGACCTGCTCACAAAAGATCAAAATTTTTGTTCAACTTCATTTATCTAATTGTGTTCCATTGTCTTAGGTTGGTATGTATGTTTATATTATGTGAGAGTGTGCCAGGAACGGTTATGGTCTTGCCAACCAGTTGATTATCTTGGCCTGCTATAGTGCAACGATTATGTACCGTTTCATGCTTCAATTAAAAAAATTCCATTGTGTGCCAAATTAGTCTAGAAAATAAATACACTATGAATAAAGAAAGATTATAAAATGGGAAACTGAATTTAAAAACAAAGTTTGAAGTAATTATAGTCGGTGGATTAAAATGATCTAGCACTAAAGACAATGAACTAATTCAGAATTAAAGAAAGTGATGTAGTTTAAACTAAGAAATATAAAGTGGATTATAACTAGGAAATGTAAAGACAAGTTAAAACTAAAACAAAGGAAAATGATATCAAATTGAACTAGAATTGTAGTAAATCAACTTTACCAAAGACTTAGAATTAGAAACTGAAAATAAATAAAAGAAAAAGGAAAAAGGAAATGTAAAAGTGTTAAAATGTTTTTTTCTTGGATAGAGATTCCACTTTTGGACTGTCGTTGAGTCATACACACACACACACACACACACACACACACACACACACACACACATATATATATATATAATAAGTTACAAAACTTATGTATGTCATAAGCTGAGCTTATGATGTCATCTACATGAAGTTTTTCTTCACTACCAATTTTGCCCCTCAATCATTTGAGTTCCCCCTCTTTTGACACACCCTAATTTATTTCCCCCTTTATTTCAAAATTGAAAAACAAGGGTAAGAGAGTAAATTTCTTCCAGTATCCAAAACCTCCCACTTTTACAATACACGCCTCTCTCTCTCTCTCTCTCTCTCTCTCTCTCTCTCTCTCTCTCTCTCTCTCGGGTTAAAACAATCCTCACTCTCCAACCACACAAAATACACATAACTCTCTCTTATCTCTTCCACATATTTCGTCGATGCCAAGATTAGGGTATCTTTTTTTGGATGCAAAATACACTTATTTCTTCTAAATTTGAAGGTTCACTAAGAGGGTAACATTGTATTTATTTTGATCTTTATGTTTTGTTTTGCAGATTTTGGTTTGTAAATCAAGATATACACTAAAACTTATTATGTGCAAGCATTCTGTAAGGTATTATGTTCTCTATGTTCTTCTTAGTTGTGTATTCGAAATATCATGGTTTATCTATTCAAAATTTTAGTCCTACGAGAAGCAAGAATTAGGGTTCTAGCAACTTGTGGGAGTTGGATGATGTTTAGAGAGACTTTCCATATTGAATGATGGTTGTGACGTAAATAGTGGGGGAAATTTTTCATGAGAAAATGGGAGAATGGGATAATAAATGTGAGACCGAGGAGAGAGGGATGATGTGTTTTTATTTACTGGGTTTGTGGTTTAGTTCGAGTGGGTTTGGTGTACAACAGCTCGGCCAGTTTGGCTGGGTATTTTGGTTGGTTGTGTAGCTTAGGTGGGAGGTATAAGGTATGGGCAAGATGGGTTTTAGACTCGGATTTGTGTGGGTCGTCATATTATGTGGGTTATCAAGATCAGTGCACATTCCCTCATGGAGTGAATCTCAAGAAAAAAGTAAGGAGGCACGTGGGTATTCAAGCAATGCACTTGCAAATCAGTATATCTAGGGCTTTGTATTCAAGAAGATACATTTAAAACTCCACTGTATGGGTTGGCCACAAAAATGAATAGAAGGGTCTATCTCACCCATATTTTCTCCCTATCCAGTGGTGGTGATCCATAAAAATGAGGAGGCGACTCCAACCCGAAGCCAGTCCCTTCGATATCTAGTGTGGGTGGAAGGATGGTTCATTTAAAATAAAATTAATTTTTTGCTTTTATTTTTAAATTGTTTACTACTTCTTCCCTCAGCTTGGGTTCACAGTATTTGGGGATTTCTTATATTTTATGGCTTCACCTCTCTGGTATGTTCATTTGGCTTTTACTTGTATATAGGTTTAGGTAGGGGTGGCAATTCGGGTCAACGGGTCGTGCTTTGGGACGACACGACATGACAAGGTTTTTTTGGACACGAACGCAACACGATACGAATTCGTGTTTTTTTTAGTTGACACGAATACGACCCGAATAAAAAACAATACGACACAACACGACACGAATACCAACATTTCTTAAATTTCACGCCTAAAAAACACGATAACATGACATGACTCATAATTCAAACACGAACACGACTTCATGTAAAAAAAACACGACACGAACACGACACATCGTGTCAATTTTGGGTCAATTTCGTATCATTCCGTGTCATTTTTTCACGTCGTTTCTAAAATTGCCACCCCTAGGTTTAGGTTAATATGTCTGTTTAGTTGTTTATTTTTTGGTTTTCATTTTGGTTTCATAATGTTTGGGTTTGTTTTAAGAGTTGTTATATTCGTTTTTAGATCTTTGGCCATCATGTATATTTGAAATATGGTTTTTTCCATCTCCTTCTCTCTCTTTAAAATTTTTTATTTTTTTATTTCTTTTTTTTTTGTTGAGTTAGTCTTTCGATATTTAGAAATTTCCCCCCTCATAATTTATGAAAATGGTTATTAGGTTTGATTTTTATAAAACTATTGATAGAACATAACTGTTGATTTAGTCTTTTGTTCCTGGAAACAAGGTCATAGTGGTGAGCGTACGAAGGCAACTCGCATTATAGGAATAAATTAATTGGATGTCTAAGCAAGTGTACTTTTTTCAAGTTAAAAAATATTTGATAAAGTAATTTCGTTTTGTTTTCTATTCCAAATGGTGGTAGTATAGTAATAATACATATATGTGTGTTTGTTATGTAATTCGCATTTAATATCATAATAATAAAGTTGGGTAAATCCTTTTTGCTTTACCCATTTATTCAAGGGGCATATACCAAAGAGTTCGTCACACATTTTTTAATACACATTGAGTCCAAACGTTTTTATTTTATTACAAAAAGTCTTTCGCCACGTAAGAATACTCAATGTTTGCCGCTAGCGCAGACCTTTTAAAATAAGAAAAATATTGGTTAAACGAGTGTTTGAGGAACTTTTTGGAACAAAATAAGAAGTCTTAGACTAAATGTGTATTAAAAAAATATTTTAGGGACTTTTTGATAATTAATCCTTTATTCAATGGTTTTTAATTATCTTTATTAGAATACTCCAAAAATTTATGAACACACTCATTTTATTTCATGTTTACCATTTATAAGATCCATCTTGTGTAGTCGACACACTATCACAATTCTCCCCAATCCATCTTTATAAGTTCTTCTTTGATATATTAGTTGATATCATTTTGTAACGTTAAATACAGCTTAATTTCATTAAAATGTTTTTCTAAATATAAGTTATATATTGATGTTCCATTCTTTTCTATTAAAGTTTTTGACAAAATAAATCAAGTTTCAAATTTAGAAGCTTTTTGTATTATTGTCTAGCCTCATAGATATTTTGTCATATTTGATATATGGCAAGACCAGCATTACAAGATGCAGTGACTGAAAACAAACATTAATTTTTCATATTCTGGAAATTATGCTACTCGAAAAGTTTATTATTCACGCCAAGAAGATTTTTAGTTGTAGATTTCCTTTTATGTTTGTCTGAACAAAATCTCTAAGAGATCAGTGAATATTTTTTTCTGTAGACTTCATTTATATATGATAAAATTTATATTGTTCATATGTAAAAATTTATTGAGTGTTATGTTTTGTACTATCATGCTTGGATTGATCATAGTACATGTCATATAAGTCATTAGTTTTTAAATTACGGTTAAAAATATGTGTGGATTTTATATTTTGCAGGTTCTTTGACAAAAAATTAAGAGGTATTGGTGTACATGAAACTCCTAGCTAATGCAATCAATTCAATTTGAATCCTACAAATCTGTATGGTGATCGACTTATTTTTGCAATTGGGTTTTCAATTTGTATTTGTAGCTTCATTTCCTTCTTTACTTTTATTTGAATTTAAAAGCACAACTTATCCTATGTTTATTAAGATTTATGTTGTCTCTTTTACTTTAATATTTGAGAGTTTGTATTTTCCTTACACAAGTTAATTGCAATTTCTTTTCTATTTATTAATTGAATGCAATTAGATTAAAAAGTAGTATAATTGTATACCATGTTATAACAAGTTTTATTCATGTTAAGGAGTGTGGGAATCTTTACTCTGTTGGTGTTTTATAAATATTCCAAATTTATTAAACATGTGGATAATCCTATAAATAGGGAAACTTTGTCTAAATTATGTACACATTTTTGTATTTTATAATAAACTCTATAATTACAAGTTTTAGTCAAAGCAATTTCTTGGAAGTGTTCATCATGCCTTTAGGCACGGGCATACCCTAGTATGTATATATATATATATTCCTTTGCAACTTTCATTCAAACTACTGGAAGGTTATATATTTAAATGCTCTTACCCTAGTACAATTACATCCTAAAGTAGTTGTATATCTGGTTATCCCAAGCTCAGGGCTTTGACATATGTAGCCATCTATTTAGCCATTTTCCTTAAGTTGACTTTTTATTTTTTTTGTCTATAATACTTATCTATATTCCCATGTATTGATACCTCATTGACTGGAAATTATATGGTGTAAACATACCCTGTACTATAATTGTTTTTTGAGAAAATATGATTAGTGGACAACTAACATTCGCACACCATATCTCCACATTTAACCATTATTACACTAATGTCATTGATGTTTAAATAGATGTTATAGTAGTGTGAAGATTTTTCATCATAAAAATTTTCATCTCTTGGCTTTTTACCTGAATTCTTGTCTTTTCTTATTATGTTATTTTTTATATAAAAATGTGTTCCAATAGAGATGAATAAGTTGGTTCCAAAAGAATTTGGGAGTTTCAATCATCTTCTTCCCCAAAATAATTTGTTAATGAAGTTACTCTTGACCCTTGGGCTACTGCTAGTGTCTCCTCACGTCCATTTTATGATGATGAATGGGACAAGATTAGTTATTGGTCCATATAGGATGTGGTTAGTGCTACTCCATTGTTCCACCTCCACCCATTTTAAGTGACTTCTATATTGCTGAGAGTGAGAGTTCTCACCAACCTTCTTAAAAACAATCTTATTAACCCTCCCCAAATTTTTCTGAGTTGTCGTAATTTAGACTCTTTGATGGTTGGTCCGACATAATTGCCTTCTCCCCCTCTTTATGAGGAAGTTACTTCTTCTTTTGAATTTTTTTTCCCCGGGATAGTTAAATTAGCTGAAGACGTAAAGTCCATTGAGTAGGAGAAAAGTGTTGAAGCCTCTGATGAATGGGTGCTTGAGGATAAAGAAGCTAAATCCAACATCAAGAGGCTTATTGAGACAAATGGCTACGACCAACATCCTACGTTGGTCTATAGTGGATCCTTATCAACTCTAGCTATTCCTTATGCATATGTAACATACTCATGATAGAAAAAGGTGTTGGTTATAACCAGACTCTCATTATTTTTTATTTTACCCTTAATCATTTACAAGTGACCTTCCCCACTTTCCCTCATCATCTTAGGGGACCTGATTTTACCTTTCGATAATGGTAAGAGTGCAGGCTTGAACCTTTTGTCTTCTTAGCATTGTATCACTTACAAGTCCCTAAATATGGCACATTTGATGCCAGTTCTCCTTATCACTCTTTTATATAGCCTACAAACCATGTCATCACCAATGGAATGTATACCTTTTATGTCCTTTCTGGGTTTAGCTTCCACTTTGATGCCTTTGAATCTTTGGTCACGAATTCCACCATTTGTGATGCCCCTCTCTTTTATATGATTTTATACCCATGCATAATGTTTTGGGATCCAATTAATTATCTAGATATGTGTGCTCATGGTGGCTTGGACATCAGCCCACTGATAATACATTATCCTTCCACTGTCATTGGTGTTGTAAGGATCTGGAAGCTCTTCATGGTTTCTCTCATATCCCTCTTCTATTTTTTTAAATGTCCACACTCAGAATAACTTTACTTTGATATGGAAAATCATTCAAAACATCAAATACTCTCCCACTATTTCCATGTCCCACATTGATTTTTTCCTCAAGATCCATCCCTATTTCATTTGATGTGTTACGAAACTTCTTGATGGATTTGATAATTTTGAGGTTTTAACTACTACACATAATGATATTCCTCCCACAGATAATGGGATTGTAGAGGATTGGAAAGAGTTAGAGAATGCATATTTGAATGGACAAGGTGACTCGAAGGATTTGGTTTCTGAATCTTTTCCTATAGTGCGCATTACACTTAGAGAAACGGAGTTGTAGGAAATGGCACAAGCGGTAGTCAAACACTTCCAAAATCACGAAAAAATCATTTTGAATATATAACAAGACAAATTTCACTGGGATTTAGAGGAGAATCATATAAATTACTCATGGGATACATTACATAAATTTCTAACTTATACATTTACTCATTATTATTCAATTTGCATAAAGTAATGTTTTGTTTTGCAAATCATGTAATAAAAAAAATTTAACTAATGGAAAACTTACTTATATTTTTAATGACTGATATATCCCTTCATCTTTGCCCATGTGTTAGATCTTGAATTAATTTTCACGATATTTTTTTATTCAATTTTCTGTTAATTTTGATTAAACTAATTTTATGACTCTATCATATTATTTATCCTAACGATTTTGTAAATATTTCATGTTGTAGTCAATTTTATCATATTTCATGTACTCATATATTTTTCATAATTTAGACCTAAAAATGCAATGGATTTTTTCTATTATGCATGAATGTTTCTCCATTGACGGTCCTAAAAAAATCTAGTTTCTCGTGTATAATTGTCGAGACAATAATTGTTTGTCTTTTGGAGGAATAATTAAATCCCATTAATGGACAAATTTGTAATTCCCTTTCACCAATAGATTTTTTTATCTTAGAATTGATGTTTATTGATTTTATTTTCTTGGGGATGGATAAGCCGTATGTTTAACCATTACGATTTTTGGTTAACTGCGCCAATGAAAACATCTTGTAATATCTTCCCTTTCGTAATGTCTTTTGCTTTGGTGGGATGTCTTTAGAGACACACGCCATGTTTTTCTTCGTACTTTAATTGTATTTCAAATGGATCTTAAGCTACATAAGTTTGTCTTTTAAATTTTCTCCCTATTTTACCACTCATCTTCTCTCTCAAAGCTTCCCTCAACCCTTTGCTCTATTCCTTCTATTATTCCAATTTATTCATCACTAGTGACTTCTAGCTTAGAAAACCTAGATGTGTATTCTCAGTTTGAAGAAATTGTTTATGAGAGCATGATTGATGGCTCTATCTTGGTTGGCGGCATCATTTTCCCCATTCAGCTAATATTTAGGGCATCCCATTTTTTCGTGGTCCATTTTTTATGGGTGAATTTCCTCAAAAGTTTTTAATTTAGTACCCAGGGTTCGGGGAGAAAAATATTCTCATACAAGACTTCAATCTTTATTAAGAACATTCTTCTTTCAAATTTAGGGGTTTTCCCAGGATGTGACGAGTATTCACAGTGGGTAAATCCTATTATAAAAGCGAAGTCAAGATAAATGCAGATATTCTGATTCGAGAGGAATGGGAGAAACCCCCAAAATACTCCTCCAAAATTAAAAGCAAGGGCATAAAAGATAGCCTCAAAACTATAAGAAAATGATATGTGCATATGCAAGCATGATAACAAGCCGAACATGGTTATGTGATGATTTTCTTGTCGAAATAGGCTAAACTATTTATTTCGTACACATATTTGATATGTCTCAGCCAAAGCATCAATACACCAACTATGCGTACGATGGGGGAAAATGTATAGTAGGATTAAATTAATTAACCACCAAAACTATAATAAATTAACCCCATAGATTTAATCAAATATTGACTTATGATTTATCAAGTGTTACTACAATCCAGACCCTAAACATGATGAGATATTATTACACATGATTTAATATATTACGTATACTCCACATTTGATAAATTACACTAGACAATACTCTAGTAATGATTTAGTTTGTTCATTTAATATGCCACCACATATATTGTGACAAGTGGCACAATAAATATTGGACCCTTGGTTCCATAGAGAACATGACATGTGTTAAGACCACATAAGGCACTTTTTACAATAAAAAGAGGGTTCCCCCCTCATTTGATGGATGATAGTCTTGGGGGAATTGTAAAGAGAGGAAATCTAACACTCCTCCCCCATGAACTGTGACAACCCACCTAAAATAATAACGGGTGGCCAGCCCTATACTATATTAAATCAGGAGTTTCAGATGGTCCAGTCTCAACATCAACTGTCGGTACTATATAATTTAGGACTAACTACCCGATATCATATTGGCGAGATGCTAAAATTAAATAAAATATGCAACATACCACAAACCAACACTATAACACTACTAAAAAGAAAATTAAGATGCATACAAGAACTATGATAAATGAAATGCTAGAAATAAAATGAAATAAATAAATACAACCGAATGTACTACAAAAAGTAGACCCGAATAAGCTGTCGGGTCACAGCCAATACAATAACTGAAATGGAATAAATATAAACCTGAATATAAATATCCCTTGGGTACAAACCCGATATACAACATGAATCCTACCTAGAATTTTGAAAGTAGGTGGAGACTACCAGATACATCCCGCAATAGTCTGCACCTGTCACGGCTCCCAAGACTCTGGATAGAAAGTCATCCGGCATCCCTGCGGTAGGACACCTGTAGTAATATATATATACAGGCAGGAGAGAAAAGTAAACGGGTCAGAGCCCCGATTGTGAAAAATATTTAGTAAGTGTGTTAACCGTGCATAATAAATATCGGTGCACAAATTTCATAATTAAGGTGGGATCGCACTCTCGTGGAGCCCCAACTCACCTCTCATCTAAAGGCGCGCACCTATTCGCGTCCTCAATTTTTAGTTAAATTACCCCCATTGTTATTAGGACAACCTAACTTATCATAGGCCTAGCCTACACCCACGAGATCTACCTTCCTATCATACCCCAAGAATCCACCCCCTTTTTATAAACACAATTAAGTATTTATTTCATTCATATGTGCCTTATTAGGCTTAGTGGATTCCGGTTTATACATTAACCAATTATAATTTAATAGATTACCCAATCTGCAATTGGGTTGAAACATGTAATTTAATTTCTAATTTATAATCATGAAAAATCATTATTGACACAACTTCCCTCCAATTTCAACGCTGCGCTGCGTTTCGTGCGTGGGGTGTCTCGCAAAGCGAAATCCAAACAAGGAACCACCCCGTTACACTACTTTATGTCAACGTCGATCCTGGAGATCCATCATGTCACACATTAATATCGACAAAACTTCTCTCTACTCTCAATAATGTACTACATTTCGTGCGTTGGGAGTCTCGCAAAGCGAAATCCAAACAAGGAACCGCCCCGTTACACTACTTTTTGACAATGTCGATCATAGAGATCCATAATGCCGTGCATACCATAACTGGCAGAACTTTTCTCCAATTTCAACACTGCACTGCGTTTCATGCGTGGGGTGTCTCGCAAAGCGAAATCCAAACAAGGAACCACCCCGTTACACTACTCCTTGACAATGTCGATCCTAGAGATCCATAATTTCATATATACAATATAATAATACTACTACAACTAATATCTCCAATCATATCCTTGGGATGATGTAACCGAAATATTCCTTATAAGCGATACATCAACCCCCATCAATCTAGTACGCCATAATCATCCAAGATGTACTTTTCCAAAATTCTATATCCTTTCATCTATAGGATATATAAATATATATATAGGTATTTTATGCTCACCATATATATACATATACCAATCATCCATGCCCATGACCAAGTGTACGTATCATATCTGATGTACAATGGACATGCACATAATCCACCCGGCTATATATATCGCCGATAAAACTGCATCAATGCTATCATCTTCCAAGAGTCCGGCTCACTTAACAACTGGGGACCACCTGGGGGGGTCAATGACACCCACCTCGTGATAACTCACACACACGACGTCCCGGGAAGCGGTCATAGTTCCAACCGGCAATGAGACGAAACATACCCACCACGTCTCACCCCAAAATATATATCTATCGTATAATAGCACAAGGGACGACTATGACCTGGGGAATATCCACACCCTGCTCTATATGTCAGGATGCTCACCCTCTGCGCGGAAACTTCCCAATGATAGCATGAGCGGGGTATGCTTAACCACATAAGTATATATATCACTCACATGCGCAATATACATACATCCATATGATCCCATCATATGATCCAATATAGTAAACCATCATAAACGGTTTAAATATCCATACCATGTATGTCCACAACATAAATATATCCATATATTCACATTCATACATAGATATATGTACATATATTCACACATCGCTATATCAATATATATACAAACTAATTCTCGTTCATATGTATAAGATATATAAACCCGGCTATAAGTATACATAATCCTCAATATACAAGCCGTCACCACAATTTCAATTAAATGTAACTCGATATGTGAATACAATCCCTCACTTGAAACATATTTAATCAGTTTTCCTATGATGAATAGTCTCCCAAAACCATATGTATATATCTATACATATATATTCAACATTAGGGTTATCACCCAAGAGTATGTGTAGGAATCCATCACTACACATTTCATCCATATCCAAAAGTACCTAATTACCTTTAGTACTATATAACCATAGGCACACACATGACTTAATAGTCTAAAACCTCAATTTTTATTCCAACCTCATTTCAAGTATTGGAATCTCAGTGGTAATATCCCCATAATTATGTGTAAACTATCCTAACTAGAATTTATGCTACCGCTCATTCTAGTCGATAGTAAGATCCCAAAACATTCTCAATGTCACCTATGGTTCGAATAAATCTCGGTAACCCTTACTCCTATTGAGTTATCAATTTTTCCTTAGATTAAACATTTATAAGGATATGAGACCCCTCACTCTTAAAGAGTATGCAACCACTCTCTTCCATTTGGCCCCAAATTATATCTTAACCATATCCTATCCTTATAAAGATTTGACATAAATGTCGGCCTAGAAATTTCACAACATACGTGGATATTTCTTATCCAATGATTCCAAGAAGTTCCCCCTATCAGGTACCAAGTGAGAGACCCCCTATAAGTCACCAAAAGATATCTCTTACTTTATAAGAGAGAACCACAAATCAACAAACCCAACCAAAAAGGGCTAGAAGTCATCTTAGGAAACCCATAAAACAACCCATTAAGGAAGCCCCTAAGAATAAACTCCAAAAGAAAAGGGGGAGAAGAAATCCAAGTTTTGGGCTAAAAACAGGGGATCGGTCGATCGGTCCCAGACCCCCGGTCGACCGCGGGTCCATATTTTGCCTACGAAGAAATGCAGTAGGCTTTTCCCTTTAGGCGCGGTCGACCGGTCCCCAGACCACGGTCGACCGGCCATACCAGATAAGCTGGCCGATTTCCCTTTTCTCAGCAAACCTACGAAATTAATACCCTAAAACTTTCATTCTAATCCCCAAACTTTCATCAAATCATAATTTTAAGCCCATTAATCAACCCAAAGTTGATCCCAACCATTTCTAATCCATTAAATCCATATTTAAACATTGATTTCAAGATTAAACCTAAAATCTAGGTTTTGATGTTAATACCCAAAAATCCATTTCTTTACCCCACAAATTATGAAATGAAATACACAAATAGCTATTTAGCAAGATTAAACACTTGCCTCAGATTTGTAGAGGTTGGATCGTCCTCGATGTCGCGGTTTTGGGCCGAAATCTCCAAGCTTTCTTCCTCTCTCTCTTCTTTTCTTCTTCTTTCATTCTCTTTCTCCCTCTAGGGCTTTTCTCTCTTTCTCTCAAATGAGAAATGGCTTAATCCGTAAGCCTCATGAACCTTTAAAACAAAATCCCAATTTTAAATGTTAATACACACTTTAAATGACTCGTTTACTCCAATTCGAGCCAAAATAACTTAAAAACATTCCGGAGCCGAAATAAAATCCAATGACAGTCATTTTGACTATCTCGACCCTTTCGGGATCGATGGTACCCTCAAAATCATCGTCCGGAATACTTTGAAATATTCTCTATTTTTGGGCCTCAAGTCCCAAATTTTGAAATTCTCCAATTTAATTAAATTTTATTTTCCCAAAATTTAATTTCTCGGTCTCCAAAAATCGAGGGTTGTTAAATGAACCTCTTTACCTCTGTCATGGGTTCGGTATTGATGAACATATTTTCATAGTTTTATTATGGTACATGGGCATTTGGAGGCGGCTAGCCAAATTTCCCCCCCCCCCCCCCCCCCCACGCGCGTGCGCACTAAAAACAACCAAACCCACCAAAAAACTGAGTCTTTTGGCATATCGTATGGACCCAAGAACTACACAGACTTTGATTTCACAAATGAGATGGATACGTAGGCGCAAAAACACTGCTCAAGTCTAAACATGGTCAATGCGGTGCTTCCCCAACTTTGCACTCACATTTTATATTTGGTGACTCTGGTGGGGAGGTATTCGTGATTCCGGTTGCGTAACGCGTCGTTCGCACACACAAAAAACTCAGTGAAGGTGTAGAATGCGTCAAACATACTCCATTATAGATAAGATTTTCAACATATTTCATTATTTAGCATTATGTTTTTACATGAGATGGCATGATGAATATTGCTAACTTTGATTAAAAGATATCTAGTATGCTAATTGTTTCAAACTCAATAAAGCATGACTTTCACATTAATTTTTAGAGATTGAGTTTACAACTTATTTGAGGCACACAGTATATTGCATGAAATATTAAGCATTTGAACCTTCAAGCTTTATTACAAACTGCAAACATTGAGGTTATACAAAAATTATACTGTGCTCCAGTCAAAGCAGTCTTATACTGCTATTTTCTTATTAGAGACTCCAATGAAGTGTGTTGAAAATTTCATTATTGTTAAATAAAACTGTAGACTTGTTCCATCTCATTAAGAAATTTTGTATCACCTGTTAGTAAATATAATTTTGCATTTATTAAATAGCTTTTCAATACATATTTTGAGTTATTGTCATTTATGAAAAGGACCGTTTTTAATATTTATGTAACATTGCACTGTGTTCATTATTATTGAACCACATAAACTCTGTTCAACATCACTTTTGGCTGTCAGAAAATAAGAACAACACGCTAAGTTGAGATTGTGCAAAATAGATCCATGACAAAATTCCATGCCATATATTTAACCCAAATACCCGTTCTCCCGCATCTCAAAACTCCGACAGAAACTTTGTCCCAAACTTCGGCAAAGAATCTGACGAAATCTTATGCTTGACATTCTTAAATTTAGGATTCTTACCTGGCATATTAGGACCACAATCAGAAGATTTACTTTCAATTTCTAAGCCTAAAAGTATTCTCGATCATAGCCTTTGTTCAACCCCGCTCGGTAAAAAATTAGAGCTTTTCTCAAATCTAAAACTATAAGAGGGGGTAAAAACCTACTATGGCATTAATATAAATTTTTTGAGCTAGTGTGGAGATGAAGATATCCAGTCTCCTCTCCATACATAGGACACCCCAAATAACCCTGTACTATACAACCGGATAATTTTCGATAAGCTGGAAAATCAGGAATTGCCCACATTAACATAGCTTTTGCGCAAACTCTTCTTTTCATAAAGAGTCAAATTCTTGCACACCCTCTTCCCATAACTCATTTAATTATTTTATCAAAGGATCTAGGTAGACATCGATGTCCTCACTTGGTGCCTTTGGTCCAGGGATAAAAAAAGACATCATCGAAAATTCAAGTCTCATACACTGTGAAGGAGGGAGGTTGAGTGGGGCTAGGATCACTGGCCATATACTCTAACTGGCGCTTAGATTTCCAAATGGTTTGAAACCATTTGTTGATATTTCCAAATTAGTGTTACGCCGTTCTCAAGCAAAATTGGGATACTCAAAATTCATCCTCTTCCAAGCCGTAGAATCAATAGGATGGCGCATGAGATTTTCCCCTACTTCTGCCCTAGCATGCGAAGTCATTTCCTCCGCTATCCATGGTATTATTAAAAACTCTATAATCTAGGCCCAACGGGAAAATATTTCAACACTTTTTGAGGCACTTTTGAGCTTTTGCCTTCCTTTCCAGTAGATTGGACATATCTATGTTCATCGAATACCGAACACTGATCCATATTTTCATACTCCTTTCGGTATAGTATGCAGTCATACACACAAGCATGAATTGATTTATACTTCATTCCTGAACATTTCAAACTATTTTTCATAGTAAGATAACTGTTTGGAAGGGTATTCTTCTTAGGTATCAAGCCCTTCACCCAATTCAAAATTCTTGTCACGCTACTGTCAGACAAATCATATTGGGTCTTCAAACTATGCAAACCAACCATGGCATATAAAGTGGTTTAATCTTTCTCACAGCTAAAGTATAACGGCTGGTTCTCCTTAAATTTTAAACATTATAAGTAATCATCAAGGTTTATCCCAATATCTTCATGAGCACCTCAACTATGTACATGGTCAGTGACCTCATTCTCTTCCACTTCATGAATTCCATATGTGTCATCAACTAAATCTGCTAACATATTATGATCTACATCGTCATCCTCCCCTTGTACATCTATCATACTTGTTGAAGGTTGTTATGAAGGTTGCTCGGGGATAAAAGAAACTTTCGATTACCCGTGAAAAATCCAAATCCTATAACTATCTTGCATACCCCATCTTAGCAAATGTAGTTCAATTGTTTTCCCCTCAAACACCTTACCATTCTTACACCTAGCACACGAACATGGAAACTCTTCATCATTATGACATCTCTTTGCGCATTTCAAAAATTCATTAGCACCTCTGCGAAACACATCCCCTAATATATTTGTCTCTCCCATCCACTCTTTTTATTTAGGATATCCCAACACAGCTACTATAAACAATCAACTATTATGGGTAAGAAGCGTATATTCGGGGATTAGCATAAACAAAAGTGTGAATATTTAGTTCCCATTAGTATAAACAATAATCTATTGAATGTGTACGCATAAGAATAATTCTATTTTATATGCGTAAATTTATTCGTGTATTCAAATTCAAATTCAATTTTAATTTTAACTTGAAATTAAAATTCAATTTATAATATTAATTACTATCTCATCCATCTCCTCTAAAGGGTGAGTGGTCATATTCCATTCGAGACTGCATATTTCTGTAATATAATTAAAAGCTCATGCATATTGTCATAATTTGAGGAAAATTCGGCAGCATATCCCCATAGTTCTCCAAGTACACAACATAGATTTCACAAGTGCGAGTGTTATTCCAATTTATCAATTGAAATAGCATTTAACATCGCATCATCTAGTATCTACCCTGAGAACATTAAGATACAACTGCAAAACTTCTCACAAGAGTAACAAGTTTAAGGCACTAAGAATATTATTATACGAAAACTATGCAGTCCCAAACTGTTTAAATGGGACAATTCGAGAGATCTCATTATGGGGGTAATGTCTCTTGAACGAGTATAAGGGCTATTGAATGCATGCATACACAAACTACAAGTCTAGTATCTATGTGCACGATATGTAATTTAAAGTATGTTTAATTTAATTCTATCTTATCACAATTCGAGAGTTTTCATTTAATTATGTAATAAAGTATGTATCATTTAATTTAAAGTATGCATAAGAACTAAAGCATATACCAATTTATACCAATATTAATACCAATTCAAATTCAATTTCAATTTATACCAATTTATACCAATATAAATACCAATTAGAATTCAATTTCAATTTATAGAAATGGGTCCCATATAATTACAATGTTTAGAACATTTCATATGTTTCAATCCATTTAATAAGGAGCTAAGGGAACGAGAACACTATTTGGGAAAAGAATAAAGTCCACAAACAATATTTACACTATTTCATGTGATATTCAATATATTTATCCCCAAATTGAAAACAACAAACTAAATTCTCTTACACCAAATTCAAACACAAATTGATTCTCTCACCTCTACAAATTGATCCCCAAATTGATTCTCTCACCTCCCCCCATCACTCCCTCTACCCCCCCCCCCCCCCTCGCCTCCTGCCCAACTCCTGCCACCCCAACACCCATACACATACACCCCCCCTTACCCGCACCTCCTGCCCCCCCCAACCCACTGCCCCCCATTACTCCCCAACCTATTCCTCCCACTCCCCCTGCCTGCCCCAACCCTGCCCCCACTTCCCCCAACCTCGCAGACACACAAGCACATGCACCTGCACACACACACCCACTTGCACACACGTACACATGCATTTCTACACATATACACACATATACAAAGGAAAGAGAAAGAGAAAAAAATCACCTCAAAACGTAGAGAGAGGGGGAGGGAATGAAAACGGTGAGAAAAATAGGTGGTAGGGTTTTTTACTGACAAAGTTTTCACGGACTTGTCAAGGTCTTTGATCTTGAAAACTTTCTAAAGTTATCACGGTCATTGACCGTGACAAGTGCGTGACAACTAACCATTTTCACGGACTTGTCATGGTCATTGATCGTGATAAAAAATGCATGTTTTTTAGTCACGATCAATGACCGTGACAAGGCTGGACGGCCCAAAGGTGACAATTTGGCCTTTTTGAGGTAGTATAAGTTTAAACTGTTCATATACTTCCTAATTAATTGTTTGTCTTCCTTAAACGATGGATTGTGTGATATTTATATGTCTAAGAAGAGATTAACCATCTTTTTAATGAATTGTTTTCAAAATCAAAAAAATGTTTCTGAATTTTTTGGGTATATTCACCGGAAACCCTCACGAGATAGCACTCGTCCTCTAGGTAAACCTAGAGGTTTAACGACTTCTTACACATGCTAAGTGCAATCGCTTTTACCAACGAAAGTGGCACACTTTTTGTTTCTTATCATTCTTTCTCTGTTTTTATTTTCGCTCAAGGACTAGAAATGTTCTGTATGGGGGTGGTGTGATAAGCACCCAAAAGTGTTATACTTATAACTCAAATATACGGATTTTAATTTCTAGTTCTCGATAAAATTGTCCTTATGAGGGTATATTGTTTATCTTGAAGGTAAAAACATACTTGCGAATTCAAACGCATTATTTCAAGGAAATTCGACCAAATACGACTACATATGCACTTTCAACGACAAATTGGTAAATTCAGATGACTAATTTAGGACTCGGACAAATCACAAAAAATGTATTCTTTTAATCAAGGGACTCCTACGTTCAGACGACGTGTCAATCAAATTTAAAATGAAGAAGTTATGACTTTGCAAGGTTCGAAATCAGAAGAAAGTTAAAAGTCAAAGCCCGAGGTCATACACAAAGTTAAAAACCCTGACCCATGCATTATTAAAATATTTTTGACATCAAAATAATGGTCACATCGATTTTTGAGATTCGTTGTTTGGAGGTTGTATGTGAAAGATATTGATTTTTTGGAAATTTAAAAGGCTTAAGAATTGATTCAATGGTTATTCACGTTTTGCACCAAGCAAATGGCCTAAATTTCAGTCTGGGAAGAGAGAGGAAATAACCCAATTTTGATAAATTGTTACAGTGCGCCATGTGGACGGCCACGATGGCGCCAAGTAGTTGCGCTTCTGACCTTTTGATCCCGCGCCTCACTCACAAGTGCAGATGCCTGGATACACTCCACGCACACGTGTCATCATCTAAGATTCCAAAGTTTCAATAATTCAACTTTAGACCCCTTTATTTCAATTCTCTATCAATCTTCCATTTGTTCTCCTCATTTCTTTTTCATTTCTTTTTTTAAAATGAAAATAAACTTTAATAACTTCTCCCACACTACAATCATTAGAACCCCAACCCTTATATTTTAAATATTCCTTACCCATACCTCCTTTTATTATTTTATTTATTAGAATATATTTTTGTAAAATACTAAAAAGACCCCTAAGACCTAATTTACAACAATATAAATGGCATTTAGTCTTCATTTCTAGGGACTAATTTTAGACTAACCTAGAGATAATTTAGGCTAATATTCGTAGGATAAACACTCTTCTAGTTTGTAGGTTTAAATTAAATTAATGTAGTTTTAATCTTTTATTTCTTTTGTAAATTTTAGAAATTTATGTGAAATATATTGTATTCTGAGATGCAAATTGAGAGTTTGTGAGATATGTTCCGAAAGGTAAATATTATCGTCAATTCTAGATTTGTGGGTGTTGTTTAATTCATAAGTATGGAGGTTAAATGAAAATATAAGGAGGCTTGATTTATATATTATTCTTTTCATCTTTAATTCTTTCTTTTACACCTCTCATGAATTATTTTTATATTTCATAAGTAAAAATAATTCATGTGTTAGGCTAAAAAAACCCTTTTTAGGGGAGAGATGAAACTTCTATGTTAATCTATTATTTAATTTAGTTTTATGATTTCTAATTTTGTTATGTTCCTTTGAAAATAGATAGTGGGCTTATACTTTTCTAAATGGATTTCAAATGAAAGATTTTGATTCTAGTCATGCTTCGAGAAAAGGTGATTTGTTTTTAGTGAATTGAAAAATTCCCCTCCCATCAGAGATGAGGTTATCTTTTCATTGAGAAAGAACCCAAATTTTTTATTACATCATTTATTTAAGAATCAAACTATAGATAGGATTTTCTTAAGTTGTTGATGTTTTAAGGATTCCTAACTCTAAAACTAAATTTTCAAGACTTGAAATAATTTTAATAATTGATCCCAAGTAGGTAGTTTGTTGAAATAGTTTTAATTTTATTATTGTAGAGTTTTGTGAAAGTAAAGAAGATTTTATTTATATTACATTTGCAACGAGAGTAGATTTTTAATTTAAATAAATCTTGGAATATTCTAAATTTAAAAGTTACTTAATTAAAATAAACTAGTGAACCGTAGAAGTGGATTCTCATACCATGTTTGTTCTCATATTTATTCGTTCCACTCATTTTTATTTTTGTTTTTATTAATTAGTTAGTTTAAAAAGTAGTTCGTCATTAGTTGTATAAACATCCCTTTTACAATTCTTTTCAAAACCCATTACATAGTCTTCATTTTGCTTGTATCCACATTAAGAAGCACAGATTGACCCCTTATTTAATCGTACACTTGTTTTAGTGTATTTGTAGGTACAAAAAGGGATTTTTCAAGAATGGTCGTCGCAACAATGATACACACAAAAGACAAGTTATCATTGGTCATGTTGTAACCACTATTTGACAAGTGTTATTCTCTGTGAAAAGAAAGAGGGGTAAAGGCAATTACAAGGCAGTTGAGGGAGGCTTTTGGTGGTTATGGAACTTGATACAACTTATAAAATACATAGTAGTGATGCCAAAAAAACTTTGGACATGGGACTAAACCCAAGAAAACTATTTTTTATTTTTACCGAAGGAATATTATAAGGATATGCTCCTTTATGGACTTAAAAACTATGTAGTTGTCTTTCTGCTTTGTAAGTTGAATATAAAACTAAATAACTATCACAAATGGCAGATCCAACAGATTCTGCACAAACTATATGTATGCCATGCTAATGAACATGCTGTAGAAAATGCGTAGGCAACATGAACATACATATCGCAACAAACCAGATGTACGCAACGGTAAAGATAAAAATGAATCAAATTGTTATCTTTAGAAAAAAGCTGTATAATTTTTCCTTTTTTTCGCATTTATAATTTTCTCCTAAGTCTTTTTCATCACCTTCGGTTCCAACAATAGCCATCATGGGAACTAGACTCCACACTAGGTCGATAGTGTCTGGAAGATTTCTATACAACTTTTCAGGAATATAGGAGAATAATCTTCATTATTCCATTTTAAATAGAACGTATCTCTTATCATTAAGATCGTGTCAAGAAATGTGGTCATTCCTAAGAAAAAACAAATGGGGGAGACAACTTTATACAAACACAAGTTAGGCATCATTTTAGGTGCATTTTTTTTTAATTAATTGAGGAAAGACATTTGTAATTTGACAGGAAATGACCCATACGGGGACTATAAATAAGACCTCGTTCTCCTTCATTTTGAATCCCAAAATTGAGAGAAAATTTCTAAGTTAGAGAAAATATTGAGAGAGAAAGAAAGAGAAAATTAATAGTGCAATTTTCTTAGGTGTAATTGGGTTATGGATTGTGATTTGTGAGTGTTTATAAACGCCTTGTATAATTTTTCTCCCTTTAGTGAAAGATCTCTTGAAGATAGGGGACGAAGCCTAAATTTTGTGAACCACGTAAAATTCTTGGGTTATGTGTGCATTATAATTTTTTTAATATTTTCTTAAGAAATTAAATCCCAAGGTCCTCGCAGAATTATTGCCGGAATTTAATAGCACTTAATTTCTAAAAATTTCTATGAGAGTTTTTGGTTTGATAACATTGAGTAGACGAATCCGTGTCTGAGAAAAAATAACTTTGCATAGTTTTTTTTTTGTATTCAACATATTTGGTTCAGTGGGAGCAAGAGCTTCAAAAAAAAAGAAAAATTATATTGTCGTAAAATTTGATGGTACAAATTTTGGATTTAAAAAAATGCAAATAGAAGACTATATCTACGAGAAGGATCTGTATTTAGCACTTAGTGAAAAGGCATTGGAGATGAAGGATCCCGAATGGCAATTCCTTGACCCAAAATCTCTTAGCACAATGAGGTTATCATTCTCAAAGTCGGTATCCTTCAATATAAAAAAGGAGAAGACGACGGTGTCTCTTATGGTTACCCTTTCCAGGATGTATGAGCATCCCAATACAAAACGTTCATTTGATTAAAAAATGATTTAATATAAAAATGGTGGAGGGTGGATAGTTTATAGAACATCTAAATTCATTAAACGGAGTGATTTGTCAATAAGAATCGGTTGAAGTCAGTTTTAATGGTGAAATTATAGTTGCATTAATTATGCGGCAATTGCCAAAATGTTGAAGGGGAACAGTTACTACAATTAGTAGGTGTGTAGGAAAATCCAAACTAATGAGTTATGTACAATGTAACCTTGGCAAGATGTATCTTGTTGATGAGAAGGCTTGCGATGTTGTTGGTAAAGGCGGCCTGCATATCAAGTTCAACAGTTTTGTGTGGAAGCTAATGGATTTGATACATGTCCCCGAATTATGGAAAAACATTATTTTTGTGGGCCAATTGGCAAATGAAGGTTTTGTTATAACCTTCACTAGTGATGAGTGGAAAATTTCCAGAGGTTCCATGACTATATCAAGTGGAAAGAAGAGTGTCTCACTCTACATGACCATAGATGCTTGTAAATCAAATATATTTATTGATAACAGAGAAGAATCACACTTGTGGCACAAAATACTTGGTCACATTAGTGATAAATGGCTCAAAATTTTACACTTTTGGGGTAAAATTCCAGCACTATAGTTAATTGATATTGACTTGTGTGAGAGTTGCATATTTAGGAAGAAAAAGCAAGTCAACTTCTAGAAGAGTGGAAGAACTGTAAAGAAAGAGAATATTGAGTTGGTTTATACAGACGGTTGGCGGCCATGCCAACTCATCCATCAGTAGAAAATCTTACTTTGTAACTTTCACTGATGAACCCGCCATAAAGGTATGGTTTTACTTCTTGAGACACAATTCTGAGGTATATGAGATGTCAATGAAATATATAGCCATGGTGGAGAATGAGACAGGGATAAAAATAGAGAAACTAAGATCCAACAACGATGGATAGTACGAAGACACTGAGTTCAAGAAGTTATCTTACAAAAATGACATTAGATTATAGAGGACTGTACAAGGGCACCGTAGGAAAATAACATGGTATAATAGATGAAATGAATATTATCTAAGAGATCCAGAAGCATATGCATACATGCATATCTACCCAATCAATTCTAAGCAGAGGCACTCAACATTAAAGCCTACCTAATCAATCGAGAACTATTAATGTCGTTAGAGCACTGAATACCAACGGATGTATGGAGAGGTAAGAATATAAAACTTTAACACTTAAAGGATTTCAATTGTGTGTTATATGTGCATATTAGTGATCACACGAGGGGTAAGATTGGCCCTAAGTCACTAAAATGCACTTTCACTCGATATGGACAATATGAGTTTGGTTATCGATCTTGGAATGACCAAATAAAGAAAATAATTAAAATCATGTAATGTGATATTCAATGACACTATGATCTACAAGGACCGAGTTGCACCACGGTCTAGTGGCCCACTACAGGATGGTCCAATATACATTGATTTGGAGGATATTACAAATAGTAGTGTGGCGTAGCAGGTATGTGAAAGTTTCAGTCAGAAGAACAAACACCAAAAGTATCCTACAATAGACTGATAAGCCATAGTCTCCACATATTCCTCCTACATTAAGAAAAACCTCACGACCTTGTGTACCAAATAAGAAGTATATGAATTATTTTTTGCTCACTAATGGCTGTGTACCTGAATGTTGTGATAAAACATGGCAAATTAAATAGGCGAGAAAGAGAGATCTTGTATTGGAATATGAAATAAAACCCCTTTATCTCGAACCAGACATGGAAACTAGCTGAGTTACTCGTGGGAAAGATGGCTCTACACTATAAATGGGAGTAACAAGGGAAGGAGGAACATAATGGTTCCAAGAGATAGAAGGCAAGACTCATGGCCGAAGGCTCTCAATAGAAGTAAGGGATTGACTATATAGACATTTTCCCATCGATTATGAAACTAAATACCATTCTTTCAGTTTTAAGCATTATTGTGGTAGAAAGTTTGTACATTGAGTCGTTAGATATAAAAAATTCTTTCTACCATGGTGATCTAGAGAAGGATATATACATGAAATAATCGAAAGGTTTCTCACAGAAGGAGAACCTAATATGAAAGCTGAAGAAGAAGAAATACGACATGAAGAAAGCCCCTGAGGCAGTGGTATATGAAGTTTGAGGGAGTTATGCAAAGAAATGGCTATAGGAAGCGCAACGCTGACCACTACTGCTACTTTAAGATATTTTAGTCCAGTTAAATCATAATACTATTAAATGTTGATGACATGTTAGTGTCAGAATCATATATGGATGGAATCGGGAATTTGAAAAAGTAATCGCCGAGTGAGTTTGACATGAATGACTTGGGCACGATGAAGAAGATGCTCGGTATGAGAATCAACAGAGATAAGTAAAATGGTAATTTATAGTTGTCTTAGGCAGAGTACATTTGTCGTGTCTTGCGTAGGTTCAACGTGGGTGATGTTAAAGTTGTTACCACACCATTGGCTAGTAACTTTTGACTCTCTTAGGACTAGTCACCCTAGATGGAGGATGAAAAAAATCCATTGCTAAGGTTGCTTACGCCCCAGCCATTGGAAGTTTGATTTATGAAATTGTTTATACAAGACCAAACATTTCCCATGCAGTGAGAGTTGTTAGCAGGTTTACGTAAAACCCAGGGAAGACCCACTAAGAAGCGTAAAGTGTATCATGAGGTACCTACAAGGAACAATAGATAAGTGTTTGTACTTTAGTAAAGGATAATTGAAAGTTCAAAGGTATGTAGATGCTGATTTTGCAGCAAAAATTAATCACTGGAGAAGCGCCACTGGTTATTTATTTACCACGGGCACAGTTGTTAGTTGTATGCCATAGATATAGAAGATTGTTGCATTATCCAATACAGAAGCTGAGTATATAGTAGTGAAAAAAGTCGATAAAGAGGTGATATGGCTTCAGTGATTGTTAACACAACTGAGATTCAAATAAGAGAAGAAATTTTTGTACAGTGACAATCACAATGCAATACATCTGGGAAGAACTCTGCATTTCATTCTAGAACAAAGTGTATTGGACTTCGTTGTCACTTCATCAAGTATCAGTTAGGGGATGAGATGTAAACACTTGAGAAGATTAATGGTAGCAGGAATCCTACAAATATACTAACTAAGATGGTGACTATTTATAAATATAAGCTATTTCCAGCTTCAGTTGGCCTACAAGAATGAGAAACCTGGGAAATAGGTAATTGCATTGATCATGTGTGAAGATAAATTGAAATCTATCCTCAAGTGGAAGATTGTCAAGATATGTGGGTATTGCCCAAGGAAAAAACAAATAGAGCAGACAAATTTTGACAAACACAAGTTAGGCATTATTTTAGGTGCAGTTTTTATTGCATTAAATGAAGAAATCCTACTGAAGTTTGGATGGAAATGACCCATATTGGGGCTATAAATTAGACCTCCCCTCCTTTGTTTGCATCCCAAAACTGAGAGAGAATTTTTAAGTTAGAGAAAAGCTTGAGAGAGAAAGTCAGAGAGAATTAAGAGAGAAATTTTCTTGAGTGTAATTAGATTATGGGTTGTGAGTGTTTGTAAACACCTTATATTAAAAAAAAATTCCTTTAGTGAGAGATCTCCAGCAGTCCATGATGTAGCCTAAATTGGTGAACCACGTAAAATTCTTGTGTTATGTGTGCATTAATACTTTGCGTTATTTTCTTAGTTGTGAAACACCTTGTATAATTTTTCTCCCTGTAGTGAAAGATATCCATCAACTCATGAGCGTAGCCAAAATTGGTGGACCACGTAAAATTCTTGTTTTTCGTTTGCATTATTATTTTGCATTATTTTCTTAACCCATTAAATCTCCAAGTCTAGACAAAATTATTTGAAAATTTTAGTAGTACCTAATTTCTTAACAGATCAATGGTGTCAAATCTCGATAATGCGAATCTACTTCAAATTTTATATTATAAATATTAATTTTCTTAAAACCATTGAGAATTGAGTGATATACCTAGTTGAATTGAGAAATCTAGTGAAACTGGGTGTGTAACACTTTTTACTACATAGGAATATATGTCAAAAAAGTGAAATTGTACACATCTCAGAAGTACTGTTGGATTGTGATAAATTTTCCCTTTTGCAATATAAGATGTGCATACGCACCAGCTAAAATCTTTGCCAAATTGCGTTTCAAACCAAATATTCCTCCACGTAATGAAAACAAAAGAAAATATATCCTCCTTTCAATTAATTAATGTTCAACTCATCTAAAACAAAAATAGCCTCGCACTTCTGTGGATTTTCCTCTTGTGGTTAACCCTATCCATTTGAGCTATCTCAAAATGCAATCGAATGTATTTATTCAAGTGCTTCAACATATTACACGGTAGAAGATACACAAACAAATTATGAGAAATACATTTTTTAATCAATACAGTAGGAAAAGAATGGACATTGAAATCTTTAATAGATTCAGATATACTGTTTATGGCTACTGATGATATCTAACAAACAAACTATCAACAGGTTTGTTTTTTTGGAATGGTGTAAGTCCAGTCGATAATAGTCTATCTCACATCCCTATAGTTAAGAAATCGCCTTCTGCAAGGATAAAACATTTAGTAAATGTCAAAATGGATAAAACTTAAATCACAATTATATTAAGATCCACTGGAACATTCTTCATTATCTCCCCAAACTCATCATCAAAATAACAAATAATAATGGACAGTACCTAGGCCTAAAGAAGCCCCCATATATATTAATAGGGTATAAAGAATATAGATTATGCACTTTTAGGTATTAAAATAATATTGATTATGCATATAGGACAACAAATATTTCATTTATATTTTTAGTCCCTATTTTCAAATTATCAGCTGACGTGACATGCTGTGATTTGTTAACGTTTTGTGGATATGGGTATGTGCTAGCGGCGTTATTAAAAAAAAGGGACTAAAATGATAAATAAAATGTTTTTTTTCCTATTTTCAGAATACATAATACAATAGATTCTAAATTTACAAAGCCCTAATTAAAGAGAAGAAAAACATTGGGTTACTTTAAGCGGGTATATTACATATTTTTCATTTGTCTTGTTTTTCATGTAACTTTCCAATTTTAACGTAAATTATGTATGCCTCTGGTTCCTATTTTCACCATTGTGTCCACGGTATACCGTATGTGCAAATGTGCATCAATATATGACATAAAGTTATAAGGTCAGCATCAATCATTTGACATAATTAACAGTTTATTTTGTCCAAAATAGAGGGATGAACCTCTAGAAAGTTAGCATTTCGACTTCAAAATATCTTGTGCAGACCTAAATCATTAGACAACAACAAGCTTTGAAAAAAAACCTCAAGTCTCATCATATAAAAATATCCTTGCTATTTATGGAAATTAATATTCTACAACCTAGTAAATGAATAAGCTGACCAAATAAGACATATATAATCGTTGTGTCTTTAAATAATGGTCCAAAAAATAATGAACAATTGTGATCTAAATTCCAAGTTTAAATTTGAAAGTATGAGATAACCATAAATACAACACCCTTAGCTTATAGAAAATGTGACAACATAATAAAGACATATAACCTACACACACAATTAATATAATATTGGATATATTATATGATTTTCGGTTGGAAATGTATGTTCCATAGAAGAGAATTCTAGTTAATCCTAACACAACAGGATCCAATTATAGACCTTGTGATAGGAGGCTCATGATTTCAGCCCAATGTGTTATTGTATGGTTCTTGGATACAATGAGAAACTTTGAATGGTGTTTCTTTAGATATGAACGAATGAACTACCACAAAAGTTGATTAAAAAAATTGTAATTGTATAACAAATATGTAAACGTAGTAAAATTCCTTCAATGAGAAAATGAAAGCACCAACGTGAAAATACTTAGTGATACATAGATTTGGAACTAGATAACATACAAAAACTAAAAATGGAAATAAATGGAGAGAGGTCTTGGGGAACGACTTGCATTCTTACTTTTGTTCTTTTTTCATTGAGTGGTTCTTACTCTAGATCACTTAAGTCGGTTATCCAAGTTATTTCTTTCCCACATTTTTGGTGTCGCTTCATATCCCAGCAGTAGCCCACGGGAGAAACTAGACTTTGCACTAACGCAACTGCATATATATAGTAAACTTTTTCACCATTGGGGATAAGAATCTTCCTATATAACTCCTTGGTAGGATTCTAGAAAAATATTTTTTGTAGTGCATTCTGAATAAAATTTCCCCCTTCCTAGTAATAATCATTGGTGTCAGCACCTCATAATATGGATCTAGGTTCAAATTTGATATAATAAACAAAGAAGTCCAGGATTCCAACGCACCATGTTGTTTCATGGTTAGTATCTTAATGGTGCTTTTAAAATCAGTTTGATTGTTCAAATGTGACATACAAAGGCATCCATATAAAACTCCCAGACCAATTATTGTGTTTTCTTCTCTGTAGTTGGGCTTTGGGGTTGGAAGCTCATGAATTGTATTTTTTAGTTGATCAAACCATAAAATTATTTTAGCTGAAGAGAAGTGGTTTGTACCTTTGTTACACGCAATCCAATGATGTCGTTCATTTATTATTCGACCCTCCTCCACAAAGTGTAATAACGCAATAGGGAAGCTAATCTCAGTCCAACTTTTTCTCTTGAAGCTAGCTGCAATTACAAATACGCCACCATAATCTGGAATGTTATGTTTAAGCCATAGTACAACCTTGTGATCATAACAAAAACCCGCAGTGACGATATAATCATGACATAAGTAATCGAGTGTGAGAACTTTCTTGCAGTATCTAGTTGTTGGGTTACAAAAGTAAAGAGACTCATTGTAACCCATAAGAACCAATCCATTATACGAATTTTTGACAAGGATTTTATATCAGTAATCGGGTTCACTTACCCTCACAAATACTAATAATAAAGGTTTGGAATTAAGGTATATGATATAATTAAATTAAACACTGAAGTGAAAATAAAGTGACTAATGATAAGAAAAGAGAATTTAAAGGCAATGGGGGAGAGTTGTACCTTTTTATGAAGATGTGGAATGGATTTTGATTGTAGATGCACTGATCTCACGATGAGATAATGGTCGTATGAGGAGAGGAGTGAAAATTTACTAAAATGAGTATGAGAAGGATGGAGGGAAATGAACTTTTTAAGAGGGGAATAGCTTTGAATTTGAGAGAATGTAATCTGAATTGCTAAGAGGGATGTTCAGGGGTTCAAAGGGGTTCTTTTAAAAGTGTGGTGATGGCCTCTATTTATAAGGCCAAAGGGGTGACAATAGGAAGGGTCCTTGACTTGCCTATAAACATAGAACCCCAGACGCACTATCGATAGGCAAGGTCCTGGGGGTGGCATTCGGCAGTCTGAGGTAGATTTTTTGGAAAAATGATCGTTAAATGTGAACCATTGGTTAAAATAACGCACGGGGTAGACCATTAGAAAAATTATTCAGAGAAATTTTAAGAATCCAATGAGCCACTCCCTGGTTTGGGATTTGACCAAGGTCAAATGGGGCTCGAAAGTGCCTATTGGTCACTAAATAAGAAATTCCAAAGGAAAATGGGTTGTTCGTCCAAACCATATGTCGAATTCATGCATGGGATGGACCTTTGGAAAGTTTATTTAGAATACTTTCAGATTTCATTCAACCTCATTTAGTTTGGAGAGTTGACCAATGTCAAACGGGTACTAAAAACACTCGGTGACCATTCAGATTAAAATGAGTCATTTGTCCATACTGTAAGGCTAATTCAAGCACGAGATGAACCTTTAGAAAGGATATTAGGGAACTTAAAAGATTCATTCATCTTCATTCAAGATAAAGAGTTGATCGGAGTTAAACGAGGCATGGGAGCACCTGGTGGCCTTCATATTAGTATTTGGTGTAAAATGGATCATTCATCTGAACCATAAGGCCAATGCGCACACAAGGCAGACCATTAGAAGGGGTATTTAGTGCCTTTAGAAGATTGATTGAGATTTATCTCAGATGAGATAGTTTATCGGAGTCAAATGGGGCTCAGGGGTGCCCGGTGGTCTCGAGATCAATTTTTAATAGTAAAATGGATCGTTTGTTTGAACCATAAGGCCGATTCACACACGGGGTGGACTGTTGAAAATAGAATTTAGATCCCTTTAAGGATTCATTGAGATGTCACTCTGATGATAAAGTTGATCAAGGTTAAAATGAGACTCGAGAGCGCCCAATGGCCTCTAGATGGGAACTCAGAATAGGACCTAGGGTTTGTTAAGAACATGTGGGTGATAGGGACCTAAGGAGGTTCTTAGGGGATCCTAGATTAGGGTGTCTATGGAGAACCCCTCGACGTGAATGTGTGGAATAAGTGAAGTCCATCAAATGATAGACACATATTGCCGTTGGGAATGAGGATTTGAGGTCAATTTTATGGACCTAGACGATGAAATTAATTGATTCAGAGGGTTGAGTTCAGTTATGAGGGAGTAAGGAAATAAATATAACCAATTTAGTGGGTCAAGGTCAGTTATGAGTATCTAAAGAGATGAGGATAACCGATTTAATGGGTCATGGTCAAATCTGAGGACCTGAAGATGACCAATTTAGCGGGTCAAGGTCCATTTTGAGGACTTGAGTATAACCTATTCAATGGGTCGAGGTAATTTCTAAAGACCTAAGGGGATGAGTATGACTAGTTCAACAGGTCGAGGTCACTTATGAGGACGTAAGGAGATGAGGATGATTGATTCTTCTAGTCAAGGTCAGTTATGGGGACCTAAAAAGACGAGGGTGATCAATTCATGGGGTCAAGATTAGTTGTAAGGCCATAAGTTTTGAAGACCAATTCTTAGGCTCGAGGTCAATTTTGAGGTCCTAAAGTTGGGATGACCAATTTGGAGGGCTGAGGTCAATTTTGAGGACCTTAATTTATGATGACGAATTCAAATGGCTAAGGTGAATTCTGAGGACCTTAAGTTGGGACGATCAATTCTGAGGGTTGAGGTTAATTCTGAGGACCTTATGTCATAAAGACAAATTATGAGGGTCGAGGTCAATTCTAAGGACCTTAAGTTATGACGACCAGTTCAGAGGGTCGAGGTCAATTCCGAGGACCTTAAGTTAGGACTATTGATTCTAAGGGCCAAGGTCAATTTTGAGGAAATTATGTTGTAGTGACCAATTCTGAGAATTGAGGTCAATTTTGAGGACTTAAAGTTTAACCACGTCAAATTATTCTCCTATGGAATTTTAAATTACCTTGGGGTTATAGGTGAACTTATGGTTCAACTGGGGAATGCGTTGTTTTGAGACTCCACTGGGAAATCCCCAATCAACTGTCACAGCTTTCTCGGTGAGTGGTTACACTTTATGTTGGCAGTCTTCAGCCCAAGAGTTACTATCTTGAAAGAATATTTCCAACCCTGATTCATCTTCTTGTGGACATGGTCATACCATGGTTGAGGGAATCTAAAGAAGGGGAATTATTCACCCTCCTTGATAAATCTTCAATTCAAAGCATCTCTTAAAATAGTCTTTTCATTTTCTAAGCCTCTTTTCTGTCTGGGTCATCAGAGAGCTTTGAGGTCCTTTGGTGAAGGCTAGTAACCTAGTCCCCATGATAGAAAGTCCTCCTTTATAAATATGGGTTTAAGAATCCCTTAATGGATTCGCCCTAGCCCCATTCTGGGCATGAAGTGCAGGTTCTTAAACATCAGAATCACATTAACATTGCCATAAGGGTTGTATTTCGAATAAACTCGCTCTTTGAAATGATCTCATGCTGGAAGGGGAAGTGGATTAACTTTGAAGCAAGATAGGATCATGTCATTCATCCCATATTGGATTTCTAATACTGGATTGCTAGTGCTGGCATTGTCTGTACTGTCGTCATCCCCCAAAATAGTGACAACATGACCTTTGGCGAAGAATTTCAGATTCTGATAAAGAGAAGAATATACCCCTAAAATATTATAGATCCGTGGACAACCAATGAGTATATTGAAACATACAGGAATGTCAATGACTTGGAACTCGGTGACATGATTGATAGGGCCATCCTCTATTGTGAGTTTTATGGCCCCATTACTTCACGTCAGCACACATGGAAGAAAAGGTGGGAGTGAGGTCACTGACTTTCATTCCCAAGCAATTTAAGGTTTTAAGAGGACAAATATTGAGAGAGGATCCATTGTTAACAAGTGAGAGTGGGACTATCTTTCCCAAGAGTTTAAGGGAGATGATGAGAGTATAATAATGACCAGGGACGATCTTCAACATCTGTTCTTTAAGAAAGGAGAGGAATCTAGAAGAGGTCAAGGACCCAATCATGTTTACAGCTTCTTTGGGAGTGGTGAAGGGAAGGAGTATATGCTTAATGAGGAGTTTTATCAAAGCATTATGGTGTAACTGGGAGGACATGAAAATCCCTCATAGGGTGATATTGGCTTGGGTCTTCTTGAGATGGTCAATTTCTACACCAGCCTCTTAAAGGGCTGAAAAGTGTGGGTTATACTATCCTTCCACGGATGCTCAGTTTTGAGGAAAGAAATTCTTCTTCCCAATACTGACTTGTTCCTCCTCGGAGGGTTTATTGGTCATGGTAAGAGCTTTCTCTCTCCACCTTTCTATGAAGTAACTGACTGCCTCCCCAGTGTTTTGCCTAAGAATCTCTAAAACTCGGCGCGTAACCTCTAGCTCCTCATTATAGTTGTATTGAGACATGAATTCTCATTATACATCCTCCCAACTACGGATCCAGGATTCTTCGAGGGATAGAAACCAATAGAGGGCACTTTCTTTCAAAGTCTACTGAATTCTCAGGTCAATTATCTATTCGGAGGAACTAAGGAGGGTCATGGCTCAATGCTAGCTTCGAAGGTGAACAATTGAGGGTTCGTTTACCCAAACTTCTTGATGTATGGCATCTTGAACTTCTCTGATAGTCTGACTTTGGAATAGGGGACATACTAGTGTAGTCCATGTAGTTCTCGAATATCTTGACTTGAACAAACTTTTTTTTATAGAAGTTTAATGTCTACCTTGGCCTTATTTTGCTCCTCCTCCTTAGGATCCATGGGTACTAGCAGATTAGCCCCTGGTTGAGCAAGGTTTATCATAGAGAGTTGAGCTTGTGGCAGCCCATTGGCAGGTGCAGAATGTCAAACATGATGATACTCTTCTGGGACTTAAACAGGCTCGGGAGGAGGTGGATCCATGACATGAGGAAATAGAACCTTGGGTTCTTCGAGAATCTAGGCCCGATATTGCTACATTTTATGGACCTCAGTTTGAAAGTTTTCCATCTTGGAACTTAGTTAGGCTAATACGGTCATTAGATCGAACTACACGTTTTGTGCTTGGTCAATGTTCTCCATGAAGAGCTCATAAAGGTAAATCCAAAACTCGGATAAAGTAAAAGAATAACTGACATAGCTTCGGGGAAGTTTGATGGAAGACAGAAGCCAATAGGGAACTAGGCCAAAATAGAGTATGTGATCGGCGTGAGAGGGAAAACAATTCGAATTTATTTTTGAAAGAAGGAGGGAGAAAGGTTTTGGTATTTTGAAAGGAGGGAAAAAAAGGGTTTTGGTATTTTTGATTTTTGAAAAAGGAGGGAAAAGGGAAAGGAATATTAGCATGATTATTATTATTATTATTATTATTATTATTATTATTATTATTATTATTATTATTATTAATGTTATTATTAGATTCTAACTTGTATTAGGTTTGCCTAAATGTAGAGAAAATGCTGAACATGACTTGAGCTTAGGAAAATAAGGGTTGGAAATATGTAAGACACAGTTTGACTTATTTACGAGATCACGGACAAGGTCTTGTTTTGGAAAAAGTGTAAAAATAGTGTGAAAATTTAAATGGTGCATCGACACGAAATTTCGATAGAGTTTCACATGGTAACCGAAAAACTAAACATGAGTGGCTTAGGTTTGACACCTATATGAGATTTATGCAATTTTTGGGTTATCGGAAGGGTTCCCCCCTTTGGCATGACTTCCACGATATACCTCTTGCCTATAAGGGCAATCATTCATCGGTACGTGTGGACAAGCCATTTTGTATACCTGAGTGTGCGTGAATTGCCTCACTAAATACCTCGATGGGACAGTACGTGTGAGATAAAATTCGATATACTCGATGTACGTGAATGAGTTACCTTCTACATACCTCTCATCGTGAGTTCGGTCAAGCAATACGATGCGGGGGGAACCGTTCGATATACTTTGAAGGTATGAGGCCGATGGAAGTTGAGAGTCATATCACTTAGGCTAACTGCGACCCGCAAGACCAATTCCCATCACAAAGTGCCCCCCAGTACCGGACAGTATTTCCATGCCCTTAGTGATGTAGTGTCATGAGTCTTAATAAACATATTATGGAGAGAGAATATTTTTTATCATTTTTTCTTCATGATGAGTAAAGGGAGTACTGTACTAATGAGGGAGCATATACAAGTATTATGACAAGTAAATATATACTATGCATGGATACATATGAGTGAGTAAGTGACAGGGGAATATATACAAGAGAGTGTGTGTGATACTCAGCCTATAAAGGGATCAACTACAAATGATGTGTGATATGTGTAAGTGAGCATGGAGATATATATAAGTGTGCGAACTGTGGGTGTGTGCTAGTAAATCATAAATATGGATATTCTAAGTGGTATGTGAAGCATGTGAGTATAAAGTGAAAATAAGTGTAAGTGTGTGAAATATAGATGGAGGGTATATACAAGTGTGTGAAGTGTATAAGTTAGTGAAAAGTAATATATACATGAGGTAAATATACACAAAAAGTAGATAGAGGAGAAAAGGGAACATACAGGGCGGTGAATATGCACATATGCATAAAAAACACCCATGCAAAAATAGAGTCTAGTCCTCTTAAAAATTTCCCCAGTAGAGTTGCCACTGTGGCCATCCCGAGGTGGGGTCGGGGGGTCTCCGAGGAAGGTCTACCCCTTTCCTTCCCTTCTAACGTGCGTGCGGGATTACGTCTTTCCTAGAATCGCCAGCCTATTTTGCAAAAGCAAGGAAAATAAATGTTATCTCCTCGAGAGAAGGACATCAAGGACAATACTGATGCTTATGAAACCAAGTAGTTCAGGGGTCTGTGGACTAAGTTACGGCATGGGAAAGTTTTAGGCACCTATCTCGCCCTTTCGGTCTCTTATGGGCACATGTTAATAAACTTTATGATGTGTGTGCTTATGTGAATAATATAAATGGAGAATGGAATCGCTCAACTCGCGTCATGGACGAAGGAAGAGCGAGGTCATGCTTACTAGTGTTCCAACAATTGTAATTCAAATTATAATGTAAGTGTTTTCCAATTCACAAGCCGCTATAGAAAAATGAATGTGTATATCGGACAAGACAGAAGAAAGTAAGCATATAAAATATATTATATAATAAGAACAAGGTAACATATGTAAATGGGAGGACTCCAGTCTAGGAATTTATCCTGAACGCCTACGTAGCCCGGGGGCATCAAAGTCCACATAGTTCAAAGACAATACAAGGTGGGGTTTAACCCATAAATCCAACTGGAGACTTTTCTTATATGTGTGTAGAAAATGTGTTTTAGTATGACAAAATGTGATGAGAATTAGCCATTTGAAATTTACAAGTAAACCCTCCTTTTCTTATTTTTGGGTTTTTCTATGAAAATAAAGTATGAGAAAATAATAATAATAAAGGTTTGGAATTAAGGTATATGATATAATGAAATTAAACACTAAAGTGAAAATAAAGTGTCTAATGCTAAAATAAGAGAATTTAAAGGCAAGGGTGGAGATTTGGACTTTCTTATGAAGACTTGGAATGGATATTAATTGTAGATGTGTTTATGTCACAAGGAAATGATGGTTTTATAAGGATAGGGGTGAGAATTTACTAAAAGGAGTATGAAAAGGATATAGGGAATATAGAAAATGGGATTCTTAAGAGGCAAATAGCTTTGAATTCGACAGAATGTTCTCGAAATTGTTGAGAGGGATGTTCATGGGTTTTGAGGGGTTCCTCTAAAAGTGAGGTCATGACCTCTATTTATAGGTCCAAGGGGGTGTCGATTGGCATAGAATCCAAGACACACTGTCGATAGATAAGGTCCTAGGGGTTCCATTCGGTAGCGTGGGTATATTTTTCAAAAAAATGGTCTTAAGATGTGAATCGTTAGTCAGAATTGTGCATGAGGAGGACCATTGCAAAAGGTAGTCAGAGAACTTTTAAGAATTCATTAAGCCACTCGCGGGTTCGGGAGATGTCAATGTCAAACGGGGTCCGGAAGTGCGCGTTAGTCACTATACAATAAATTCTCAGGGGAAAATGGGTCATTCGTCCGAACTGTAAGGCCGATTCATACACAGGACAGACCGTTGGAAAGGGTCTTTAGAGACCTTTGAAATTTTATTCATCTTTGTTCAATTCAGAGAGTTGACTAAGGTCAAACGGGCCCCCCTTTAGAGTAAAATGGTATATTCGTTTGTATCGTAAGGTTGATTCCCCCATAGGGCAGACCATTGGAAAAGGTATTCATATCCCCTTAAAAATTCATTCAGCTTCATTCAAGCTGAATAGGTGATCACAGTCAAACAGGGCCTTGAGCACTAGGTGGCCTCCAAATACGTTTTCGAGGTAAAACAGATCGTTCGTCCAAACCGTAAGGCCGATTTGGGCACGGGGTGAACCGTTGGAAAGGTAATTTAGATCCATTGAAAGGTTCATTGAGTTTTTTTTCATATTAGAGAGTTGATCGAGTCAAATGGGGCCCGAGAGAGCAAGGTGGCCTGTAGATTAGTTTTTTATAGTAAAATGGATCGTTCGTCCAAACTGTAATGCCGATTCATGAAATGGGGCAAACTGTTGAAAATGGGATTTAGATCCCTTCAATGATTAATTGAGCTTTCATTTTTACGAAGAAGAAAACATGGGTCAAAACAGGTCCCTGGAGCGCTCGGTGACCTCTATATCAGTATTCGGAGTAAGACCTAGGGTTTGCGGCCAACGAGTGGGTGCTAGGGACCTAAGGAGTTAATTAGGTGGTCCTAGGATAGGGTGTCTACATTATTCGTATTTTCATGTTATTATTTTTTAAAATTATTTTGCAATGATTTTTATTTCATGATTTTTGGACAATTGGACACAGAAAATTCTTAGCACTTTCATGTAATTTGTGGTTGCATTCATGTCTATGTCACATTTCTCTTATTTTCATATTACTATTTATTGGAATCATTATACAATTCTTGTTAGTTCATGAATTTTGGGGAATTAATACACACTAAATTCTTAATAGTATATTATTGAATGATAGTTCCACATAATGATATTTTTTGTTTATTATATCACACTTTTTTTAGTTGTTAGAGTTATTCAAGTTGTTTACAATCTAGTTTATACGTTTGTAATGTTATCAAAATGTTATGGGATTCATTATCCACATGGAACTTAATATGAATTGTAATATGAAGTCATATTAACTCTAAGACTTATTGGTAGTCAATCAAATTAAATTTGTTATTGTCATTACCATTTTAAGAATTCATTTCCTATTACAACCATTCAATTTTTTTTGTGTTAGTTATTTTTTAACTTTAACCATATTGGTTTGTATGAATGATTCTATCTTTTAATATATAAATGCAACTTAATAATAGTTGATCATTCTTATTATATTATAAATATGGAATTTGATGTGGATCAATGGTATTGTGAGACCAGCCATTAGTAGATTATCTCACTACCTAAATGTGGTCGACTCAGTATTATTCCTGGTCGGATGGACGATAGATTAATAAATTTATCTTATTAATCACCAAATATACATGTTTTCCACATGTGGGGATGCGTACAACTCCTAATACCCCCATATGGATTAGTCCTTTGAGTTGATTGTGACTGGATCATCATTATTTGTATACTAGAATGTAAAAAGGTGCAATCGCTTGATTTATAATGGCACTCCATCTCATCCACTTATTTATTTATAGATAGCAGTTGATGACACACAAAAAAGGCATCTCAAAACAGTAAAACTAATGGCCATACACAAAACCCTAGAGATATTTTTGAGAGATTGTATGCACCTTTTCATGATTAATACAAACAACACCGCACCTATGAATATAGGCACCTCTTTGGGTTGAACCACATTAATATCCTCTTTCCTTCTCTGTCTCTCATCTCTTTCAGATCTAAGACATTAATCTATTTATTATTATAGTTGATAATTGGTATTAATCAACTAAGACCTGTAAAATGCCTATACAAGTTTTAGACGATAACAAATTGGCATCATCTATGGGAATTATTGACAAGCCTTTTGTTGTTTTCTACCATTTCATATTCATAAATCTAACCCAGGTCCGTTCAGATACCTATCAACTATAGAAATGGGAGATAAGACTGAAAGTATCCGTGTGAATGAAATAATTACACTCTTAACCCTAGTAGAATAGGGGATCTATAAAGATTTTTTATGAGAATATCCAAAGGCTAAGAGGCAATGCAGAAAATAGTGAAAGAACTAACGCAAACACTTCATGCCAGTGAAAATAGGCCTAGAGCAAATTTAATCATCCCAACTGGGAGAGAACACTTTGAGAGGAGGGATGAATGTTGCCTCCTTCCCTCTACAGAGGCAGACAATCTACCTACCATGATTATGCTTTGGAGAATACTAGGAGGGTGAATTTGTGTTAACAAAATGAAAGAAGTTGAAAAGATTTACCAGGAAGAAAGCTCAGTGAAAAATAGAGGTCGAGCAGCCAAGATCGTTATGGTTAAGGCTGAGCAGGATGAGCAACATTGAAAGGGCTCAATTAAGTGATGGGAGGATCATTTGGGAGAAATAGTCAAATCAAAGAACCTGTCGCACAAAGGTTTCATGAAAAGGTCATCATTCACCCCGTCTATAGTGGATTATCCCACACCTACTATGTTCAAACTGTCTATGGTGACCCCAAAGTATTATGGTAATATAGATCAAATGTTATATGTATAAGAATAACAATTTATTATTGACATTTATTCAATCCCACGCATTACGCATTACTGAGCATTCACCAGTACAGTCACCGGGTCGATGCAGATTTAGGATAATAATCTATCGCAAGAATAAATCTCAAACTTTTAGTAGCTCGCCAACCTCTTTTTCAGCAATTTACTTTAGTACTACAATAGTTGTTGTATGATTATTAAGTATCTATATAACAACCAACCTCTTTTTCAGTAATTTAATTTGGTAGTATGATAGATGTTGTAAGACTATTAAGTATCTGTATAAAAAATGTCGTTTGCATTTACTTCATGAGTAATACTTAAGTTGCTATGTTTCCAAAGGTGAACAACCCCTAGCCTCTGTAGTCACAAAGCTCTTCTCAAATATGTAAGGAATTAGGCATTCAAAAGGCTCACCACTATCTAAGAGGCATTATGGGGAAAGCCGACTACATGACCATGACTACAAAGGCATTCTGGTGGGAAGGCTAATGACTACACGACTTTATACCAAGTCATGAGCTATTTTAGAGCCAAGGATGGAAATACCATGGCTCATCTTCTAAATTTTTTCCATAAGCCAGCGAGACCACCTGTGAATACATCACCTACTTTAATAGTTTGAAGCTGAAGGTAATTGACTATGATAAAAGGAGAACGATCACTGGAATAATGAGTCGGTTGCTACTCAAAAATTTATATTATGCAATGGCTAAGGATCCCCTCAAAACTATGACCGAATTATTAGCCAAAGCGGTAAAAATTAAGAACGCAGAGGAAGTTATGGTTGCTAAGGAATCTAGCAACTCCTAGGTTAATACCAGCAAAAGCTTGGAGAAAAAATAGTGAAAAGTCTAACAATCCAAAAAGATATGACGAATATACTCCTCTAACTGTAGATGCCCATTATATACTAGAGGAAATCCAAGGAAGCAAAGATCCTAGGTAGCCCGATTAAATGAAAGACCTAGACAATAGAAGGGATAAGATCAAATATTTAAAGTTCTATAACGATTATGGCTATAATAATAATAATTGCATAACCCTGAAGAATGAGAGAGAAATCTAATCAGGAGGGGAAATTTGTTAAACTTTGTGGACAAAGGTGGCCAAATAGATCAAAGGGATGGGCATAACTAAGAAGATAATCATAATATCCATGCAGAGGACCTAATGAAAAGAAGAAAAGAGGCTAATATGATGATTCCAGGTATAACCCAGATCTAGACCAAAGGACCAAGGAGCTTATACTTGAGGTAATGATCGCTTTTGGATGTATTTTATTACAGGAAGATATGGAAAATGAGGCAATGAGTCCACAAAGAGGAAATCTTATCTCAATGAGGCAAAGGAATGTGCTCACATCAGACTGATTAACCTGACCGATAATGTACACTCAACCTAAGAAGGTAAACAAAGATTGCCTTGTGGTCAAATTCTCTAAAGATGACTTTTGTGGCATGTTATATCCACATGACAAGCCATTGGTCGTCTCTATGGTGGTACACGAAAGAAAGATTGCAAGAATTCTGGTCGATAATGGTAGTTCCACTGATGTTTTATTCTACAACTTCTTCAAGGGTTTGAGATTAAGGGGCAATAATCTTGAAGCTTATCACCAAATACTTACCGGCTTCTCTGGATAAAAGGTATATCCTTTGGGCACAATTGACTTAGAGGTTATGATCGACACGTGTCCCCCCTGCAAAATGGAGAAGATTCATTTATTCATCCTAAACAAATACGTCCACTCAACATATAACCTTATATTTAGTGGTCTAGGGATACAGAAATTTGAAGCAGTCCATTCCACCATGAACTAATGCATGAAGTTACCCACTCATTCTGGGGTGATTGTGGTGAAACTAAGTCAAAAGAAAGTTAGGGATTGTTATTACACCTCGAATGACGAGGATAAAAAGAAAAAACTGAGTATAGCGTACCAAATGGAAATGCTAGATCCATAAGATAAGGAAGAGTGGGTCAAACGATAGGTCGTAGAAGATATAGAATAAATTATCTAGGATAACGAATACCCAAAAAGGATGACCCAAATCGACTCATCTCTAGATCCTACCCTCAAGAGATAATTTGCTAATTTTCTTAGGCAATGTAGGAACGCATTTTCTTGGAGTCATGAGGGCATGTTGGGGATTGACCCAAAGTTCATCTCTGATGAGCTAAATATAGTAAAGGATGGCGAGAAAATAAAACTAAAAGGACGTGTCTTCATCCAGGAGAAGAATGTGTTTGTACAAGAAAAAGTGGAGAAATTACAAAAAGAAAACTTCATTGAAGACATCAAGTATCCAGAGTGGCTCTCTAATGTATTAAGGATTAAAAAATAAAAAGTTGCTCATGTGTGTTAACTTCACTAACTTGAGCAAAGTATGCTTGAAAGATCACTATCCTTTGCCTGGAATTGGCCAGATGGTTTATGCTCCTTCAAGGCATGAACTTCTTGGTTTTAGGGATGCATACTCAGGATATAACTAGATAAACATAATGCCAGAAGATTGGGAAAAAAATTCATTTATCACCAACCGAGGTACCTACTTCTATAATGTTATGCCGTTTGGGCTACAAAATGCTGGAGCAATTTATCAAAGACTAGTAAAGAAAGTCTTTGAAGAACATATTGGAAAAAAACATGGAGGTGTATGTTGATGACATGCTTATTAAGAGAAAGATGTCCACTGACGACATCAGAGATCTAGGATAGATTTTCGTCAAGTTAGTAAAACATAGTATGATGATCAATGCAACGACATGTGTCTTTGGAGTACGATAAGGGATGTTCTTGGTCTTCACAGTCAATTAGAGAGGCATTAAGGCTAACCCATATAAAATTCAGGCGTTAATAAATATGCAGTATCCTACGAACAAAAAGGATGTATAAACATTAACAAGGCACGTGGTTTTAATAAAGTGGTTTATTTTGCGAGCTACCTGTGGCCATCCCCGATCCTCGCGGAGGGCGGGAGAGTGAGGATCTTAGGTCTCACGCGTCCCTCTATGGAGTGCTTCGATCGGCATCGTTGAATGAGGTGAAAAATGTAGAGAGATGGAGTCGCCAGTCTATTTCACTCAAAATAGACAAAAGAAAAGGATCCATCCCCAAGGACAACATCCAAATACATACTGATACATACGAAACCAAAATGATTCGAAAAGGGTTCGGAGGCTAAGTTACGAAATGGGAAGGTGTTAGGCACCCATTATGCCCTTGTGGTCTCTCATGGGTTTTTGCTATTTTCATTTATTTTCCCTGTGATATGTGTGCATGTGTATATATATAGTGGAGATAGGAATCTTCGACTTGTATCATGGAAGAGATAAAGCGATCCATCCGTAGGAAGGTTGATAAAAATAATATTAGAAAATAGGATTTACGCGATTATCCTTGTGTTGATCGTTATAATAGAACGATAACGTATGTGGACTAATACGCCACTAAGAACAAATATATGCATATAAAACTATATTTAATCTAAGAGAGTTGAGTTTAGAGAAAATAGAAAACGAGAGAAAAAGTGAGAATAGGACTCGAGTCTCGAGTTTTAACCCAAGATGCCTACATAGCCTATAGAAGCATCAAAGTCCACATAGTTCGCATGCAAAATGAGAGGGTGGGGTTTATCCCATAAATACAACTGGGGACTTCTCTTATTTGTGTGTGAGTGTAAAAAAGTGTTTTAGTTATGACAAAAGTGTAAGAAAAGTGTAAGAATTCCCGTTTGGAATTTATGAGCAAGTCCTCTTTTTCTTATTTTTTGGTTTTTTATGAAAATAAGAGATGTGCAATAATACTAAATAAAAAGTATATTAGGATATGTGAGATGAGAGAATAAAAGTGCTAAGTAATAAAACAAGTTAATGAGAATTTATGAGAGTTTAATGAGAGAATTGAGAAAATTGGACCTTCTTGAAGATCGTGAGCTTGATCTTGAATGTTGGAGAGCAGCCCTTGCACTTGGATGATGATGGAGGGTAGTTAATTCATCAAGTTTGATGAAAAGGATGATGAAAAGTGATGGTTGGAAAGGGATTTGGATGTGGAAATCACATCGACTTCGAAAGAGGTTTTCTGGATTTGCTGAGAGTGATGTCTATCAGATCTAGGCTCTTCCTGCAATAAGGTCATGCCCTCCTTTTTATAGTCATAGGGAATTACTGATCGTCATAGACCTAGTCCTACCTATTGGCAGGTGTGTTTAGGCACACTGCCGATAGGCAGGGTCTGGGACCTACCGTTTGGTAGTGTCTTTCTGGACTTTTCGGAAAATCGGCCACAGAGTGAAAATCGTTGATCAAAATCATACACGGGGAAAACCGTTGGAAATGTAATTCAAAGACCTGAAAAAGTCCTTGAGACTGCTCCGAGGTTTGAGAGTTGAATTTTGGTCAAATGTGGCTCGAAAGCTCTCGTGAGTCTTTTAGATAAGAAAACTTCGGATGCAAATAGATCATTCGTCCGCATGGCAAGTCAAAATCTCACACGGGGTGGACCATTGGAAAGGTTAGGAGATGTACTTCAACATTCCAAAGAGTTTGACCCGGTCTGGGGAGTTAACTTTGGTCAACCGGGGCCTAGAAGCATTGGGTGACCCCTCGAAGTAAAACGGATCGTTCGCTCGTATCGTAAGTCTGAATTGTCCACGGGATGGTCCGTTACAAAGGGGATTTAGTGAACTTCAAAGATTCATTCAGTATCGGTCAAGCTAAAGAGTTAGATTAGGTCGAACGGAGCACGAGAGCACCCGATGGGCTTTAGGTCGGTACTCAGGTTATGACCTAGGTTTATGGTGTTGAAGGGAGGTGCTTGGGACCTAAGGAGAGTTTAGGGGGTAGGAAAATGGGGTGTCTACAAATCCCCTCGACGGGTGAGTTTGGAATAAATGATAGCCATTAAATAGACACCCCATGATGCCTTTTGAAAGAGGATGAACAATTCATATGGTCGAGGCCGATTCTGAGGACCTAAGGAATAAGGATGACCAATTCTGAGGGTCGAGGTCGATTTGAGGACCTAAGGAGCATGTTGGGGATGACCAATTCTGCTGGTCGATGTCAATTTTGAGGACCTAAGGAAATAAGGATAACCGATTCTGTGGGTATAAGCTAATTCTGAAGGCCTGAAGATGAGTTGACCAATTATGTGGGTCGAAGCCAATTCTGTGGGCTTAAGGAAATAAGGATGATCAATTTTGTGGGTTGAAGGCAATTCTGCGGGATTAAATAGGGATGACCAATTTTACCAGTTGAAGCCAATTATGCGGGCTTAAGTTGGGGTGACCAATTCTGTGGGTTGAAGCCAATTCTGTGGGCTTAAGTTGAGGTGACCAATTCTACAGGTCGAAGAAAATTCTGCGTGCTTAAAGATGAGTTAAGCAATTCTACAGGTCAAAGCCAATTCTGCGGGCTTAAAGATGAGATGACCAATTCTGTGGGTAGAAGCCAATTTTGAGGGACTGAAGATGAGTTGACCAATTCTACGGGTTGAATCCAATTCTGCGGGCTTAAGGAAATAAGAATGACCAATTCTGCGGGTCAAATCCAATTCTGCGGGCTTAAGTAGGGATTACCAATTCTGCGGGACGAAGCCAATTCTGCGGGCTTAAATAGGGATGACCAATTCTGTGGGTCTAAGCCAATTATGCGGACTTAAGTTGGGTTGACCAATTCTGCGGGTCGAAGCCAATTCTGTGGGCTTAAAATTAAGATGACGAATTATGAGGGCTTAAAGATTAGATGACCAATTCTGTGGGTAGAAGCCGATTCTGAAGGCCTGAAGATGAGATGACTAGTTTTGCAGGTCGAAGCCAATTCTACAAGCTTAAGGAAATAAGGACGACCAATTCTGCGGGTCGAAGCCAATTCTGCGAGCTTAAGTAAGGATGACCAATTCGACGGGTCGAAGATAATTATGCGGTCTTAAGTTGGGGTGACCAATTCTGCGGGTCGAAGCCAATTCTGCGGGATTAAAAGATGAGATGACCAATTCTGCGGGCTTAAGTTGGGGTGACCAATTTTGCGGACTTAAGTAGAGATCTTCTCGGAGGACTCTGCCTGGGAAAATTACCTTGTGATCTTGATTTGATCTGGGTACCTGACAGTTGGCGGAATCCTTGTGATTTTGGAGATCTTGCAGAGGAAAGTCAAATTTGATGCCACAAACTCCACTAGGGAAGTGATTAGGTGGTCCAGGTATTGGACGTATTGCTCGGGGAGGTTTGAGACCTTTGGGGCATAGGAGGTGATCCTTAGAGATCCTCTAGAGATGTTACCGGAAGGAGAATTTTTTTGTTTTTTGAGAGGTATGCTGGGGAAATAGGGGTTTCGCTCGAGGAAGTGCAAAGTTTTCTTAGAAAAAATGTTCTAAATCCTTCCTGGGGTTTTTAGGAATTTTCTGACAATTTTTCAAGGCTTTTTGGTATTTTCTGGGACCTTTATATAGGAAATTTTAAGGGGGTAACGGTCTTCATGGTGTGTAGGGTGCCATTCGGTGGTGGCACAGACTTTTGGACTGCCTTGAGAAGGCAAAGAGGTCGTGCCGATCAGTAGGGTTGGGGTCAGTGACGATCGACATGAACCTTAGCATCCTATATAAAGGGGGTGAATTCCTTTCATTTTTCATAGCTTCTTTGTTTCTCTCTTTCTGCGATTTTCTTCTGTGAAGCGTTCTAGCATTTCGATCTAAAAAATGGCCGCTTTTGTGAGCACCGCAGCACATAGGGAATGGCTGGCTATTGATGATTGGGCGATCATGGAATGGAGGGCCAGGGCACCTCTTTCTTTGGGGAATGAGAATTCTTTCGACACATTTAAGCCGGTTGCGGATGAGTGGACCGTTCTATAGGAGCCATCACATCATCACTCTTTGAGGGTGGTGAACCCTAATGGTTATGTGGGTAAAGTGACTTTTGGCATTCTTCTCTTTTTGGTGATTTTTCCTTTTGGATTTTGACAAGGTTTTTTTCTTTTTGACAGTCTGATGTCTCTTTGTCGAATATGCGTGCCCGCAGGACGACGGGGCTTAAGGATGTTTGGGAGCATCTTCCACCTGTGGTGCGTTGGGTGGTATCATCAGTGGGTTTTGGGAGGCTGGTGTTTGTGCTAAATGAGATGCCTCGTTCGACAGCGGTCTTGTACGCTCTAGGGGAGAGATGGTGGGATACTACCCACACCTTACATTTCATCATTGGGGAGATAACCGTGACTCCCATAGATGTGCACCAGCTACTAGGGCTGGATTGCGATGGGGAGCAAAAAGAGGCGGATCACTATTTATCGGTGAGGCTGGAGGCAGTGCGGGCGGCGCTCGGCGATGTGGGGAGGATAGTATCTGGGGATTCCATCCAGATGTCCTTGCTGAGAAGGGTGTTGATGTGGAGGATGGGCTACAAGTGAGGCAGATGGCTCGGTTGTTTATCTTGCTAGTGCTGGGGGGTTTCATGGTGGCGTCGAGTGGTGACGTCATCCATTTGTGGTTCTTATTGTACTTGAGGGTGTTTTCAAACATTCCCTTCTATGATTGGGGAAGACTGACTTTGGCGGTGCTGCATGATATGACCAAGTGTGACCTCGGCCCAGAAGACACCAACCTCGGCCGAGATAATGGCCGACTTTGGGCAAGCCTTTGGCTTGCGATTCCAGCCCTCGGCGATAGGATGGTCGGCCTAGGACGACACTACCACAAGCTCTCCAAGGGACATCAAATAACGTCTGCCGGATATGGGACGAGCTCGCAAGAAGCCCAAACAACAACTCCATCGTGGCTTCTGTTTATGCTCCAAGCATAAGCCTGACCAACCTCGGCATAGGCCGACCCTACCCATTGTCTTGGCTAGGACCGAGCCAAGACTCCTATGGTTCATCTCATATCAAACCAATTAGACTTGTCAATCTCGACCTCTCCCAGGCCGAGGGCATGAATCAGTATGGCAACCGAGCATCTGTTGACATTTGGATAAGGACACGTGGGCATAAATCAGTTGTAACAAGATTATTCCCCGCACGTGGGGAGAATATTTCATCATCATTCTTTACATGTGACAGTGACAGGTGGCTCTCCCATATTGGTGAGGTTAACACGCACATGCTCATTGCATGCATAGGGGGTACATTACACCCCCAGGTATTATATATAGAGGTCATCCTCTACCATGTAGAAGGGCCAGGATGAGCAACCCTAGCTGAAACTCTGTCCAAACACACAGTAGAGAGAGAAAGCTTGAGATATTGTATTTATGGTCATTAGAGCCCTAATACAGTGATACACATCATACACTTGCACAGTGGACGTAGGCCTGATTGGCTGAACCACTTATATTCCAATGTTAATCCTCTTTTCCCTATCTCCTTCTACTATATACATACGCTCATATGCTGCCATTGTTGACATCGAATTGAGGTCATAAACACCTTATAGGGTGGTGCTGTTTCCAGCATCATGATTTTGGCGCCGTCTGTGGGAACGAGAAGCTATCTGTTCCTCTTCTTCAGCTTAACCTCACCGGAGACTCTGGTGGTAAACCAAGAACCACCCCTTGCGTGGAGCTGTTTCACCATTGAAAGAGATCCCTTAAGGTATTAAGCTCACTTGCTACCCAAGCTCTTTATTATTAGCATATGGCACCAAAATTACCACTGCCTCTTCCGTCGCCCAGCGGAGGAGGGCCTAGCTCCAGCCAGGCACCACCCCAGTCCAAAATGGCGGAAGTGGCTGCAGCTTTAAAATCTTTGGCCGCAACGCAACAAGAAATGAAGGAGCAATTCGAATAGCTCAGCCAGACTATGATGAGACCACCTGAAGTCTCACCGGATATGATCACTCCGGCGGCTGTTCAGCCTCATCCAAATGCCAGGGGACCACCCCAGGAACCAATGAAGGATCAGCCTACACCCTAGCGGAGAAGGGACGTTCCTGACCCCAGGCGCTTACGCCTGGGGAGGTAAGGAAACCCTTGCCCGGAGGACAGGTATGACGATCTAGAGGTGGAAGAGGCCCCGAAAGACTGTTGGGAGACGTATGAGGTGTCGAATAACACCGTACGACCTCTTAGGCAGAGTCGGGGATGTGTCGGCCAAAGAGATGAAGAGGCTCAGAAGAGAGGATCGGCTTTTCATCGGTTGAGCAGAGGATCAGCCTTTGAGAGGTTCAGTCCGGTGAATGACCTAAGACACAGGTTATCCAGGTTAAGGAGTGCTGTCGGCTCGGAAAGGGGGGACAGACCAGGTCGGCCTGAATAAGGCCGACCTTGTGACAAAAGAGGTAGAGAGAAGGAAGAGGTCAACAGCCGACGCTGTGCTGCAGCAGGGGAACCCTCGGTCCATCCCGAGGAAGTGGCTGGGGATAACCTCGGCCAGGTTGAAGGCGAAAGACCATGGAATGACTCCATCTAGCACCTTGAGGAGAAGATAGGAGACCTCATTAAAAGTAGAGATCCATTACAGAGGGGTTACTCAGAGGGCACACCGTTTCTGGCTAGGATAGTGAGCTTCCCAACCCCAGCTAAGTTCAAACCTCCTGTGGTGTCTCCCAAGTATGACGGCAGCACCAACCCAGTACACCACATAGAGATGTATCAGTCGGTGGCAGACATCTACTCCATACCCGATGAGATGAAGTGCAGGGCCTTCTCTAGGACCCTGACAGGGGAAGCGCACAGCTGGTTTACCTCCCTTCCAAAAAACTCGATTAAGAACTTCAAAGGCTTAGCTAAACAATTCATCCATAACTTCTGCTTTGGGGTGAGACCTCAAAAGAAGACCACTCACCTGCTGTATGTCAAGAAGGGCAAGGATGAGAGCTTAAGGGACTACATAGCCAGGTTCAACAAAGATAATTTAGAGGTCGAGGATTATGAAGTGAATATAGCCATGACCGCTCTCATAGGGGGCCTATAGAAAGGAAAGTTGTTGTGGAAACTTGCGAATGACTCCCAAGATCAATGGCAGAGCTCTTGGCAACCGTAGGGAAAGTAATGAATGCGGAAGAGGAAATGGCTTCCATGTATGAGGATGAAAACCGCGGTCGTAGTAGTGGAAAGTCCCAAAAGAAGAGAGATGGGAAGAAAAGGTCGGGTGAAGACAAGTTTGCCCACTCTACTCCTCTGACTGTGAGCTGTGAGCACATACTCAATGAGATTAAGAATGATAGGACTTTGAGATGGCCAGAGAAACTAAAAGCCCCACCATATAAGAGGAATAAAAACCTATGGTACTAATTCCACCAAGATCATGGTCATGTCACGGATAGATGCTTCGCTTTGAAAGATGAGATTGAAAAGATGTTAAAATCTGGAAAATTGAGGAAGTACGTGGATGGTAAGCCTCCTAAGGGTAGAAGAGATGACCCTAAAAAAATGAGAGATGACAGATGCCGTGAGAACGTCCTAGTGCGAAGGGATGGTGACTCAGAAGATGATGATGAGGACGATCCAGATCTTCTGCCGAAAGATGATAACGCCCCAGTGAAGATGGTTGGTATGATCTCGTTTGGTGTAGACACAATATGTGGAGGATTTGCAGGAGGTGGCTCTGAAATAGCTAATAGGAAGGCTCATGTGGCAGAGGCCAAGTCGGTGGCCAAACTTGAAGTTGTGAATCTAACGTCTTTCGATACAGCACAGAAGAGGAAGAAGGTGGACCTGGACACCCTTGTAGTTGGATTCTCCAGACTCGACTTCAAGGGTATCATAGCCCCCCAGGATGACCCTTTGGTCATAACGACAAGAATGCATGGGTGCCAAGTGCAGAGGATCCTGGTAGACGGGGGGAGCTCGACAGATGTGATGTTTTGGCCTTGCTTCAAGAGCCTAGGTCTTAGCAGAGAAAGATTAATACCCTATCACCACCCCCTGAGAGGCTTCAGTGGGGAAAAGGTTCACCCCTTGGGCATGTATGAATTGGACGTACGGATGGGTGATGAGTGGCCTAAGAGGTTGACTAGGAAGATTAATTTCTTCGTAATGGATGAGAGTGTCTTCTCAGCCTATAACCATATCATAGGAAGAGTGGCCCTTAAAGAGTTCGAAGTTGTACCGTCGACGGTCCATCAGATGCTAAAATTCCCGACCCCCTATGGGGTAGGGGAAGTGCAAGGTGACCAGGTCATATCTCGACAATGTTACTTCAACTCGTCCAAAGAGAGGGAGGCCCATAAGAGGGAAAACACCACTTATAGTATTGATACTCTGGATCCTAGAGATGAGACAAAATTGAAGAAGGGAGTGGCCGCGAAAGAGGTAGAATCCATCGTCCTCAACGAGGATGAGCTGGAAAAAACCATCCAGGTCGACAAAGCCCTTAAGTCGGAAGTCAAGGAAGAGATGATAAACTTCCTCAGGAGGAGGCAGAGTGTCTTCGTATGGAGTCACGCAGACATGCCTGGCATCGACCCTGAGGTGATGAGTCACAAGCTCAACGTAAACAAAGATGCCAAGCCTATTAAATAGAGATGAAGAGTCTACTCCAGGGAGAAATATGACGTCATCCGGGAAGAGGTTAAAAAATTAGAAGAGGATGAGTTTATAAGAGAACTCATATATCCGGAGTGGCTATCAAATGCAGTCATCGTACCCAAGGCCAATGGGAAGTGGAGAATGTGTGTCGATTTCATTGACCTGAACAGGTCTTGTCCAAAATACAGTTATCCCTTACCTCGGATAGATTAGATGGTGGATGCCAGGTTAGGACATGAGCTCATGAGCTTCATGGACGCGTATTCAGGCTATAAGGAAATCTTCATGGATACTGGAGACTCGTAGAAGACAGCCTTCATTAACGATAAAGGGACGTACTGCTACAAGGTAATGCCCTTCGGTCTGAAAAATATAGGGGCAACGTACCAACATCTTGTAAATAAGATGTTTGAAGAGCAAATAGGTAAGACCATGGAGGTGAAGGTAGATGATATGCCAACAAAAAGCTTGAAAGCTTGCACCTATGTAGCATACCTTGAGAAGACCTTCGATGTTATGGACTCATACAGAATGAAGCTCAACCCGGCGAAATGTGTCTTCAGAGTAGGAGCTGGGAAATTCCTAGGATTCATCGTCAACCAGAGAGGAATTGAAGAAAACCCTGAGAAAATCAAGGCATTGTGTGACATGAAGACTCCTAGGAGTATCAAGGATGTCCAAAGAATCACGGGGAGAGTGGCTACGCTTAACAGATTTGTCTCTAGGGTAATGGATAAGTGTCTTCCATTCTTTAAAGTTCTAAGAAAGGCCTTCCAATGGGATGAAAAGTGTGAAAAAGAATTTAACCAACTCAAGTCTTACTTGGGATCACCGTTATTGCTATCTCGGCCCGTCGCAGGAGAAAAGTTGTATGTGTATTTGGCAGTCTCTGAATCAGCCATTAGCGCGGCCATAATACTGGAAGACGATGGGATCCAAAGGCCTGTATATTTCAACAGTAAGGCCCTTCAAGGGGCTGAGAAAAATTACCCACGCATGGAAAAATTGGCCTATGCTCTGATACACGCTTCAAGGAAAATGAAGCCTTACTTCCAAGCTCACTCCACGGTAGTGCTCACTGACTCCCCACTAAGACAGGTCCTGTATAAACCTGAGAAATCTGGGAGATTGATAACCTGGGTCATCGAGTTGGGGGAGTATGATCTTACCTACCAGCCTAGGACAACCATCAAAGGGCAAGCCCTCGCAGACTTCGTTACTGAGTTCACCTGGGAAGAGGCCGAGGTAGAGAAAGTCCTGGGGGCATGGAAGAGACAAACCGTAGTGTCTTCCGAAAATAGGAAGAGACGACACCAAGTGTCTTCCGAGGTCATGAAGAGGTCGCACCCAAAAAAGTTATGAGCAGGGTTACGGAGAACGAGGAGGATCGATACCTCTTCAAATAAGGAGTCATGACAGAAGTAATCTTCTCATCAAATACAGAAATTTGGAGCCTCTTCGTTGATGTCTCTTTCTGCGACAATGGAAGCGGTGTGGGGCTAATACTCTCGGCTCTAGATGGCGCCAACATTGAATATGCCTTGAGATTCAACTTTCAGGCCTCAAACAACGAGTCCAAGTATGAGGCCATGATAGCAGGTCTCTTATTGGCAAAGACTCTTCGTGTCAAGTGACTCCTACTCCACAACAACTCAAGGTTAGTTTTCAATCAAGTACTGGGAGTTTATGAGGCCAAGGATGAAAGGATGGAGAAGTACCTGAAGAGGGTGAGAAAGATGTTGGAATATTTTAAGGAGGCAAAACTGAAGAGAGTTCATCGACAAAGTAACAGTCACGCAGATGCATTGGCAAAGCTGGCCTCAGCAACGAAGACAGATGTTAGAAGGACCATGCCGATCGAGGTCTTAGAAAAGGAAACCATCGAGGAAGAAGAGGTATGTAACCCTTATCACAATTTGAACCTAGGAGACTCATGGATTGACCCCCTCATCAGATATATTAGATAGGGAGAGATACCGGAGTCCAAGCTGGAGAGGAGAAAGTTGAGATATAGGGTTGCTAAGTTCATGATGATAGGAGACATCTTGTACAAAAAGGGATTTCTATTGCCTCTCCTCAGATGTGTGCATCCTACGGAAGTTTCCCGGGTCTTACAGGAGGTTCATGAGGGTTCTTGATCTAGCCACATAGGGGGAAGACCCTTGGCCAAAATAATCATCACACAGGGGTACTAGTGGCCAACCTTGTCCAAGGACGCTGCAGAATACGTGAGGAGGTGTGATAAATGTCAAAGATTCGCCACTATTCCCCATCAACCTCATCAGCCTATGATGTCAATCACCTCTCCATGGCCATTTGCGGTATGGGGGATTGACTTAGTAGGACCCCTACCAAGAGCTGCTAACAATTATAGATTCTTAATAGTTGCCATCGATTATTTCTCAAAGTGGGTGGAGGCAGAACCGATGGTAACAATCATAGAGCAGAAGACCTTCGAGTTTATTTGGAGGAACATCATATGCAGATACGGTCTCCCAAACACTCTCATCTCGGACAATGGGACCCAGTTCAAGAACTCCTCTTTGGAAAAGTACTGCCTAAGAGTTGGGATAAAGCAGTTCTTCTCATCTCCTGTCCGGCCTCAAGCAAACGGCCAGACCGAGGTCACGAATAGAACAATTCTCGATGGAATCAAGAAGAGGTTAGAGGATGCGAAGGGAAGATGGACTGAAGAGGTCTACGCTGTGTTATGGGCCTACAGAACAACGGCAAGGACACCTACAGGAGAAACCCCATTCATGCTAGCACATGGCTCAGAAGCAGTCATACCAACAGAAGTAGGACTCCCAACTCATAGGGTTCAGACCTATGACCTCGATAAAAATGGGGAAGAGAGGAGGTTAGACCTAGATGTGATTGAAGAAAGAAGAGAAGACGCTGAGATCAGACAAGCAGCCTACCAACAGAGGGCAACGAAATTCTACAACCAGAGGGTGAAGTCAAGACCCATTGCAGTAGGAGACCTAGTGCTAAAAATGACCTTACAGAAAGAAAATAAGCTTCACCCAAACTGGCATGGCCCCTACAGAGTGACAGAAGATATTGTGCTTGGAACCTATGGGCTAGAATACCTAGAAGGAGAACCCTTTGCTAACCCATGGAATGCTGATCACCTAAAGAAATATTTCATGTGATGTTGCATAGAGTTTGTAAATGTATCATCTTGTTATGAAGAGGTTGTTAATAAAAGATCAGTTCCTATGACTCCTCTTGCTTCATTCTTATGTCAGAAATTATGAGGATAACATCTTAGGTGATGACCTCAGACCTTCATAACATCACCCAGTGGTGACGAGGTCTGAGTTCAGACACCATAATGGATGACCTCAGACCCTTAACATCATTAATTTGGTGAGATTAATTATGAGGATAACATCTTAGGTGATGACCTCAAACCTTCATAACATCACCCAGTGGTGACGAGGTCTAAGTTCAGACACCATAATGGATGACCTCTGACCCTTAACATCATTAATTTGGTGAGATTAATTATGAGGATAAGATCTTAGGTGATGACCTCAGACCTTCATAACATCACCCAGTGGTGATGAGGTCTGAGTTCAGACACCATAATGGATGACCTCAGACCCTTAACACCATTAATTTTGTGAGATTAATTATGAGGATAACATCCTAGGTGATGACCTCAGACCTTCATAACATCACCCAGTGGTGATGTGGTCTGAGTTCAGACACCATAATGGATGACCTCAGACCCTTAACATCATTAATTTGGTGAGATTAATTATGAGGATAACATCCTAGGTGATGACCTCAGACCTTCATAACATCACTTAGTGGTGAGGAGGTCTGAGGTCAGGACCATTGATTAAGTTTAAACGAGATATCATTGCAACAAAACAGAGAATGAAAAATATTACATGACATTCAATAAAAAGTGAAGGTAGTCCTCCTCAGAGGTTGATATATTTAGAGATCATAGATGTTCAGCGGTTACAGACAAGCTCCATAATGTTAGAAGTTACAAACAATGATAAAAAAATCCTAAGGGTTTGAAGAGGGAATTTTAACATCCTCGGCCTGATTGTCTTGATCCACATTGGTCACCTCGGCCGCATCATCATGATGGTCTGCCCCTCCAACCTCGGTCCCTTCCAACGTAGCAGTCTCGGCAGGAGCGGCAGCCTCTTCCTCAACCGCCTGAAGAGCCTGGGCAAACCGAGGATCAACAAAGCCGAGCCCTACAAAATCAGAGGCCTTTAAAGTTCCGGTCCCTCTCTCCCTAATGTCAGCCCATTTAATAGTGGCTTTGATACCTATATCAAGGTATTCAAAGCCGAAGACCATGAATTCATCAGAGGACTTATAGTCAAAAATTATCTTCTTGGAAGCATCCTCAAGGGAAGCCTTGACAGCCGAGCTGACCTTCTGCTGCAGAATATCATCCTTAGCCTTCAGAGCTACAGCATGATCCTTGCCAAGCTGGGAGATGACCTTTTCCAGCCCCTTCACTTTATTATCAAAGTCCTTTATCTCAGACTTGAGACGATCAATCTCTGCATTCAGAGTGCTCTGGAATTTCTCATCCTCTTGCCCCTTTTGGATGAGGGGCAATTTCCTCAAAGTCCAGTTGGATAAATGGTGCATAGCTGCCAGGCCCTACATGTTTTTTGATCACGAGTAAGCTGAAGAAAAATCAGATGTTACACTTGAATAATTTATGAAGAAAGATCAAGTCATACCTGAACGGCTCTGTGAATGCCGAACTCAACCAGTAGTGGGGTCTCTAGAGACCTCAAGAAGCGTTTGTCATCCTCGGTCATTGCAGAGCCGATGGCATCAAGAGCCTGAAGACTGTGGACGACTATATTGTCAGTTATCTTTAACTGATCCAGACGAGCCGACAGGGCGTCAGCTAAAGAGATGGGGATGGCAGCGTCAGCAGTCTTCTTCTTCGGCCTCTGATCCTCAAGGACATGACCTTCTGGAGCCCTCTTCTTCGTGTCCTGGGACTTTGACGTAGAGGGAGCTGGGGGAGGAGCGTTCAAACCAACTTTCTTGGCAAGTCTCGTTAAACTGGGTGCATCCATTTCCCACAGCTCGTTCGAGATGTCTTGTGGTCGCTCTGCAAAAGTTAGAAGATCTGGGTTAGAAAATCAGATATGAATGAATTCAGAGGTTCAACTTAAAATAAAAATCCTTACCAAGATCGGCAAGGGGACTTCCACCTAGACCTGTCCCTGACAGGAAATGTGGTGTCATCAAATTTTCAAACTTAACGAATAGACCATGTGACCCTTGGTCTTGCAAGGCTTTCACCTTCTGAAGATTTTGAAGACTTAGACCAGGGTCGGCCCTAGCAGACATGGTGACCTTACCCCACCCGAGGGGTATCCTCGGCTCAAGAATGGATGAGGGAACACATGGGCTAAATTCCCAAGGTCCAGAGGTGAAGAAATAGCGGGGCTTCCAGTTATGGTTTGAAGTCTGAGTTATCTGGAACATTTTCTTCTCAGGCTTTCGAGCTACAAAATGATAGTAGCTCGGATGATTTTTGGCCAAGGATGGGACATAGAAACCTACGAAGACCTGAACTGGAAGGTAAGAGTGGTGGATTGCCCTCTACAAGACTATGGCCCCTATTATGACCCTCCAAGCATTGGGGGATAGTTGTGAGGGAGCCAAATTGATGTAGGAGAGGATGGACTTGATAATGGGATGGATGGGTAGACGAAAACCTAACTTGAACATCTGCTCGTACAAGAAAATCTCGCCATCTCGGCCATGATAAGCCCTCTCCTCCCTCAGAGGTCTCCTAATCTTTACGGAGGGACTAATGGAATACAGATATCTGAAGGAGAGAAGGTCTACCTTAGTAACTGTGCTCTCGATCTTGGCTGCCTCAGAGACATCGACATCGCTCTCAACATCGTCATCATCCAACTCAACGTCGTCCGGATCAGATGTTGATGGGTTACTCGAGAACCTCTGAGAGAACTCTGCCCCGGTGACGGCCGACAGAGGAATGGTGTCAAGTATGGGTGGTACAACCACACTTGGCTCAATAACCTCAACCTCTGAGGAAGAGGCTGAGGTGCTTGAGCTATTATGAGATGAGGCTCGGCTGGAGACCTCAGCCTGATCAGGCCGAGGTGTGAAGTCCATGGCCTCCTGAAAGGAATCCACAAACATAGGGTCTGAAGTAGAAGATTCAGACTCAGACATCGGTATGGGATCGGTAGGGACCTTTTTCTGATAGAATAACTCTGGGGGATCGGGATATATCACCTTAAGAGGTGGTGGAAAGATAGGTCTAAGGGGAAATTCTTGTGACCTACGAGCCTCCTCCTGTGCTCTTTCTATTTATCTAATCTTTTCTAAAGTCTTCTCTCTAAGGGGGGGGGGGGGAACTCCTCAAGAAGCTGGTATAAGGGTCTGAGCATCAGAGGATGACACTACACTTGGGAATTTCCTAAACTACAAACAAGACTGGCTGATAAAATAAAGGAATCTAAAGATCAAACTTAGAAGTTTAAAGTAAATACGGTTCGCCTGAAACTATGGTGCTCGCCGAAAAACTCATAAACTCGCCGGAAAATGCAAACCAGAAGGAAAAAGAAAAGAAAATGAAGGGGAGAAGATAACTGGAAATGAAACGACAAGGGGAAGTGAAGAAAATTCGAGAAAAACCACCAACAAAGGCCTCTGCAGTAGAATCTTGTTTGAAATGCCTTTTAGAGAGAGAGTTGCAAGAACTAATTTCGCCAGAAAAGAGAAGAAATGAAGAAAAAAGGAGGGAAAGAGGGTTCAAAACCCTTAAATACATAGGCACGTTTCCCAAGGCCCATCATTTCCTTGGGAGCCCCAAAGGGCGGCTGACAGCATACGCCTACCAAGCAAGCATACTTCAGCATTGGACAAGTGTCAAACAAATATTGGCTCGTCATAAACAGGCCTCGGTGGTGTGATAATCCCCTAGTCACCTTCTCTCACATATGTCTAAGGGCTGGGGGTGATTGATATGCCCAAATGTGACCTCGGCTCAGAAGACACCAACCTCTGCCGAGATAATGGACGACTTTGGGCAAGCCTTGGGCTTACGATTCCAGCCCTCGGCGATAGCATGGTCGGCCTAGGCCGACACTACCATAAGCTATCCAAAGGACATCAGATAATGTCGGTTAGATATGGGACGAGATCGCAAGAAGCCCAAATAACAACTCCATCGTGGCATATGTTAATGCTCCAAGCATAAGCCTGCCCAACCTCGGTATAGGCTGACCCTACCCATTGTCTCGGCTAGGACTGTGCCGAGACTTCCATGGTTCATCTCATATCAAACGAATTAGACTTGTCAATCTCGGCCTCTCCCAGGCCGAGGTCATGCATCAGTATGGCAGCCGAGCATCTGTTGACATTTGGATAAGGACACGTGGGCACAAATCAGTTGTAACAAGTTTATTCCCCATACGTGGGGAGAATATTTCATCATCATTCTTTACATGTGACAGTGACAGGTGGCTCTCCCATATTGATGAGGTTAACACGCACATGCTCATTGCATGCATAGGGGGTACATTACACCTCCCAGGTATTATATAGAGAGGTCATCCTCTACCATGTAGAAGGGACAGGATGAGCAACCCTAGCTGAAACTCTATCCAAACACATAGTAGAGAGAGAAAGCTTGAGAGATTGTATCTATGGCCATTAGAGCCCTAATACAGTGATACACATCATACACTTGCACAGTGGACGTAGGCCTGATTGGCTGAACCACTTATATTCCAATGTTAATCCTCTTTTCCTCATCTCCTTCTACTATATACATACGCTCATATGCTGCCATTGTTGACATTGAATTGAGCTCATAAACACCTTATAGGGTGGTGCTGTTTCCAGCATCATCACTGCAGGTAGACTTTTACTGGAGCCATGTATCTCCTTGAGGTATTATTTAATTTGTGCATTTTCCTTTCATGTATTCACACGTTCCTTATGCGTCTCATTTTTTTATTGAAAGAATTTTATCCTTGGCAGGCGTGGTTCTATGAGGTGATTGGGTGCAATACCCAGCTGATCTCTTTGAAGGACGATACCGTTGGGTACTCCTACCGATTGTATCGATGGCACAAGGCCAATCGACAGTTAAAAAGATCTCTCGCTCTGGAGGCGATGCGTTAGGTCCTGAATGGCCTGACCAGTGATAGGGTAAGACTCTTTCCTTTTTGGTCTTTGTCTTTGTGTTCTCTGATTCCGTATTGACTTATACTTGCTATGGATTTTCAAGTGACCTTTTACCCTTGGGGGATGGCCATTCAGGACACGGGGGTGACTGGAGTGAATGCACAGCTGCGGCGCTTACTGGCGCATGAGTTTGGTCATTCTTAGTATCTCGGGGATAGGGTGGTCCGACAGATTGCTCAGGAAGTGGTGGTGCCACCAGTGAGGCCTCCTATGTCTATGAGGTGGGAGTGACTGCTGCCAGAGGACACGAGGATTGTGGCAATGATCGACGAGTCCTACCTGTTGTACACCGATATGACTGCAACAGCGGTGACTTTGGAGGTTCCTTTTATGCGGTTTCATACCCCTTCGTACAACATTCAGTGTGCTGATGGAGGTATGGTGCCTATGCTACACCGTCCTCATGGGATGGATCCAGAGGAGCTGGGTTTGACAGAGGAGGTCCTTCATCCTGCGGTATACCTTTTCCTATTCCTCTCTTTCTTTCTTTTTGATTTCTTTTCTGTTTTGATACTGATTCTGCCCTTTACTTGCAACAAGTTCAGGTGTCGACCACTTCGCTGAGGGACATAAGAGACTGGATATTTTCGATGATTGCCCATATTCGGGACACGGTCTCGGTTCCTTTTTTTGGTACCGTATGCCTCGTCCGGGGAGGAGTCTGGTTTGGGTAGCTATGGTGCGTCGTCTCATCATAGGTGAAAGAGAGCGCATTGTAGGGGTGAAGTTTAGGTCAGAGGGAGAGAGAGAGAGAGAGAGAGAGAATGTGGGTTCGGGCTGTGTCCCTCTGCTTTTCTTTATTTTTTGCAAAATTTGATGTAACACACAAAAACATATATATGCAATGAAATGGGGTTTTTTTATTATCTTTTGTCAATGATGAATGAATGCATGCGCATGCACTTTTTACTTTTCTCCTGGGACCATAAAGAGAGATATTTTTGGATTTTGAAGGAAAGTTTTAAAAATGAAAGATTATATAAGTGTGGAAGGGGATTTTTGAAATATCAATTTAATTTTAATTGAGTTTCAGATCTTGATAAAAGAGGAAAATGGAAAATTTCCAAAAATAGGGGGTTTCCGATCGGCAAGACCCCTGTCCTACCTATAGGTAGGTGAGTCCAGTCCCATCAATTCAAAGTTTTAATTTGGTACCCTCTTAAGCCTTTTGTACTTTGTGGGGTAGGATTCCCTTCGATTTCTGCAGGGATTATGTCTTTTGTGAGGTTTTTCAAGTATAAAAAAGGGTAAAGGTGGAGTGTTTTCATCACACCTTTGCATTCTTGCTTGCTTACTATTTTTTTAGACTTGCAAAATGGCTCTCCCTAGTAGCATTGAGTTTGCTAACTACTTCGAAGCCCTAGAAGCAATGTGCTCTTATAATGTTGATTACGATGCTTTCAACATGCGTCGAGTCTCTTTGTGGCGCAACCAGACCATAGAATGGAGCATGCTGATGGAGGCGGTACAATTTCGGTACCCCAAAGACCATCTTTTCCGCTTTGGCTTGGAGGAAATCTTTCCTTCCTATGAGGAATTTTATGCCATGTTGGGGATAGATCCCAGTTTTTCTACATCTCTTCCTAAGTTTTTCCATTCTCCTAGGGATTTGTTGGCCGGGATTCTTTGTATTCCTCCTTCGATGGCTAGAACACTAGTTGCTGGATGCCTGGTGAGAAGGTCGTTCTGACATCTTAAGGGGTATCCCCGTGATCTTGTTCATGTGGTTGTCTAAACGACTCCACCTGGTGACTCCTCCAGAGTACCCTTTGTAGGTTGTACCTAATTTCTTTTTGCGCCATTTCATTAGCGTCGGCTTGAATATGGAGAGCTGGGAAAACTTATTTGTGGATCATGGGGCTATAAATTTGTACTTGTCAGTGCCTTGGTGGGGATAGCTGCTGCTTATTCCAGAGATGGGAGAATATCCATACATTCCGCTGGTTGTTCTCAGACATACCTCTTTCTATTCCCCTTGGCAGATTCTGCGCCACTATGGGAGAATATCCATACATTCCGTTTGAACGAGATTAAAAAAATATTTTTCTTTCTAAATCCTTTTTAAAAAAACCTCGATTTTAAAATCAAACTATCTAGAATATAATTTATATAAGACATGAAAATCACAAGTTTTATACCTCCTTAAAGTGCCGATGACGAATCCAGAAACGATGCTCGATCACTAGAGTGTCTTTGAATGAACTTGGAGAAAATGTAGTGTATGGTTGGAAATTCCAAATTTTAATGGGATACGCTAAAACTATCAAAAAGCCTAAGATATCAGCAAATATAAAATCTTGCTCTTATAAATCTCCCCCTTTGGATATTCCGGTACAAAATAAAACCGAAAATAAAATTACAATAAACCCCTAAGACAATGTATCCTAATGTCCTCCCAAATGAAAAAATGAAACGACATTTGAAATTTTGTCTTCAACAAAAATTATTCTCCTCTTTGCCAACTTTGTCTTCATCTTGTATAGTCCATGAGATTCTCAACAAAGGCGAAGAGACCTACACACACGAAACAAAAAATATCGTAATGCATTCATGTTTTAAATAAAAATAAAAATCTCCCTCAATTTGTTCTCCCACTTTTTTTCTGTAATTGACAAAATAATAGAATCTAAACATGAATAATAAGCTTCACATGAAGAAGAAATCATATCATCAGAAAGATAGTCAATAGGGCACATGCAATGATAATCCAAAAGGCATAATGTATCCTCCCCCTCTCAAACAACTAATTTTGAATTTTTTTATTTTTTCCAAAACATATACAATGCACAAATGTAGTACACCAAGGAATAACACTAAAATCACCGAATCGTGAAAGTGGACTGTAATTGTGTGAACATTTTCCATGAAAAATCAACATAAATATTGATAACATAGGTCCACGAATTCATGTGACAGTTCTAAACAAAGAACTCAATTTCAATATTAGGTGTAAAATATTGAAGTCAAATGAAATTGACTCGACTTATGTAATATTCCATAAATTTAAATGATTCTCAAAATAATAATGCAAAAATATTTTATGCTTTCCAAGGCAGTCCGTTGTGCAAATCCATTGATATTTTATTTTATAACTCCCTCAAAATATCACACATATAAGAATTCATTCTTAAATATTTGAAGAAATTATAATGCTCATATGTAGCAAAGAATCAATGAAATAGAAAATGGTGGATTTTAATTCAAATAGAACTTTTTTCTTTAATAGCCCCTTTAAATTACTTAACATATATCAATATTTTTCAGGAAAAGAAATTCGGACAATGGTTCCTATAAGCACAACTTATCGCTTTTTTCATTTTGTTCGTTATCAACATGAATTGAGATTAGAACACCGTATTCTACACATGATAAGTAAGTACAATGTTCAAAAAGTCTGTGTACATGTGCAATAAAGGTGACAAAGAGTCTAACATGTAGAACGTAATCATCAGTGATTAATGAAATGTTATACACACATTATTCAGTAGACTAACAAAGCAAAGCCATCTCTCAAAGCATTAAGAAAAAGTCGCGTGAATGGATGGAATGTAGGGATGATCTAATTATCTTTAATGTTCATCCATATATTGTGAAGAATGTAAACAAAAAAAATCTTTTTGTCTTTTTCAAACTTTATGTTCAAAATTGAAAGTCTTTTTGGATTTTCCGAAATATATAAAAAGAAAAACATATGAATATAATAATGATACAAACTATCAGGAGGGATACAAAATATGAACGTGATAAATATCCTATACTAGATAAAGCACCCGAACTCAATCAAAAGAGAAAATATTGAAAGACTTCAGAAGATCCTCGAATCTACATGCATCTAAAGGTTTCATGAAAATATTAGCTAATTAATGTTCGATGCTCACAAAGCGCAAGGATGCAACTTTCTCCTCAACGAGATCTTGAATAAAATGATCATGTATCCTAATGTGCTTTGCGCGAAAATGTTGGACCAGATTATGGGATATATGGATTTCACTCGTATTATCAAAAGAAATAGTCATTATGCCTTGTGAAATACCATAATCTTTAAACATTTGCTTCATCCATAAGAGTTGTGTGTAACAAGTCCCGACAACAATATACTCAACCACGATCGTGGATAAATATATGGAGTTTTGCTTCTTAATCAATCACAAGAAAAGAGCTCTCCCAAAGTAAAAAACCCACCTAAGGTGCTCATACAACCATCAAAATCCCCAGCCCAATCATCATCCAAATAGGAAAACAAAAGGTCATCGGTATTAAAGGAATGCCAAATACTGTAGAAAATAGTGCCACTCACATATTTTATGATACGTTTAAGTGTGAGCAAGAGACAATCTTTCGAGGACACCTGGCATTGCGCACAAACTCCTACACTAAAGGCAATGCCGCGACGATTAGCGACCAACTAGAGAAGAATACCTATCATGCTATTATAAATGTTTTTCTTTATGTTCTTGCCTCAAATGTCTTTGCTAAACTTAGTCTATGTACTCATAGAGGTGCATGAATACTTAGCGGAGTCTAAACTAAATTTTTTCACAAGGTCCTTATCATATTTGGATTGAGATATGAATATCCCATCCTATAAAGGATACACTTGAAGACTTAATAAGAATGTAATCTCACCAACCATGCTCATCTTAAATTCGCTATTTATCTCCTCCTCAAAAGTGTGATCATGTCGGGATCACGTGGATACAAATACTATGTCATCCACATAGACTTAAGCAACAAATATAAAACCACTCTCTCTCCTCACAAGCAACGTCTTATCCACTCCCCCTATCTTGAAGCCATGAGCTAAGAGATAGGAAGTTAGCTTCTCGTACCAAGCATGGGATTCTCACATCAAACCATACACTCTTAAGATAAAAGATGTTCCCTGAGTTATTAGGGTCTTCAAACCACTTTGATTGTTTAACATAAACTTCCTTCTATAGAATGTCATTAAGGAAGGCACTCTTGACATCCATTTAATATAACTTGAAGCGTAGACGACATGCTATGACAATTAGTAAAAGGACGGACTCAAGCCTAGTAATAAGAGTGAATGTCTTGTCAAAGTCTACACCCGCAATCTATGTGTATCCTTGTATGACTAACCTAACCTTAATGAAAACTATTGTACCATTATCAGTTATCTTATTATTGTAAATCCACTTAATACCTATCACATTTATGTCGCTAGGTCAGGGGAATAACTCCCAGACATCATTCTTACGAAACTGAAGAAACTCATTTTGCATAGAGGATATACAATGCTTGTCCTTCAGTTCTTATTTCACATGCTTGGGCTCGACTAAGGAGTTATAACAAAGGTATCTAACCACATTCTCGAGTTGAGAATGACTTTTGACACCTAGTGTTGGATCAAGTATAACGGAAGAGTTATGACTTTATCGAACCCAAGAGGGTGGATCCTCCAAATCAAGAGTGGGGTCTACTGAAGTAGTGTGAGGAAGGATGATATCGTCACTAGGGGTGCATCATCCTCAAACTAGGGCTAGGAGTAATAAACATAACAACTCGTCATCTCTAATTTTGATGTTATTGACTCCATAACCTTAGATCTTGCAAGGTTAAACACCCAACAAGACCTACTCGATGATGAATAACCTAAAAATATCCCCTCAATGCTCTAGGATTCGAACATTCCTATGTCCTCTATATCTCTTACAATGTAGCAAGAATCCCAAAGACATGAAAATACGATAGGTTGGGCTTCTTCCTTATGCACACCTCATATGACATGTGTAGCGTATATAGATGAAGATATACCATATTAACTGTATGGCATGAGTTACTCACTGTCTCTGCCCCAAAACATCTAGGAATGTTTCTCCTAAAAATCATGGATCTATCCATCTCTTGTATCATTTGATTCTTCATCTCAACTATACCGTTTTATCGAGGAGTATGAATGACTGAAAACTTATGTTTAATTCCCACTCTATTGCAATATATATCCATTCTAACTTCTTTAAATCCAGTTACATTGTCACTATGCAACTAATTAACAGTGACACCATGTTGGTTTTGTAGGACACGAAACTTGGTTGTTAGGAACTCAATCATATTGAACTTTTATCTAAGAAATCCCATGATAGAGTGTCTCGAAAAGTCATCGACCATCATAAGAATGTATCTCTTACCACCTAAACTCTCCGAACGAGTAGGACCTATAAGATCCATGTGAATTAACTTCAATGTGTGGTGGTAATGGAATTTAACTTCCGATGGGGACTTGAAATTTATTTTTCTTATTGGAAAGGTTCATAGTTAAGGATATTTGTTTTCCAAGTGACGGTAAGCCACAAACTATTTCCTTTTTCACTAATTTTTTAAGATCTCTAAAGTTCACATGACCTAGTCATTGATGTCAAAGATCTATAGAGAAGACCATGGATATGTTACACATAAAGGAGGACTTAGCCACAATCCCATAATAATTATCTTCAGCCCTCACTCGTTGTAGTAAAAGTTCACTGGATTGATCATAAACGGTACATTTAGACCAATAACACTTTACCACAAAGTTTGCATTGCATAATTATCTTATGCTTATTAAGTTCTCTTTTAACCCTTTTATGTACAACACATTGTATAGTTTAGGAAAATTGGGTTTCTTAACACATCCACATCCTAAAATACTAGACCTACTCCCATTTCCAAAGTTCACTTTTCCTTCCTTGTGCTCCTTAAGTTTGGTAAAAAATTATATGTCACCACTCATGCTCCTAGAGCACCCACTATCAAATTACCATTGGAGAGTATTTTGAACTTTGAGAGCAATGTCAACAACAAGGGTTTTGCGTCTTGCTTAGGTACACAAGTGGAGTTAACTTTTTGTTTTCCCTTATCATTTTTTACTCTAGTTGTAGCATTATAAGCGTTTTCAAATTTCATAGACATCCGTTCGAATTCTTCCATCAATATTTGTGAAGTAGAGACTAGAAACTCATTTTTCTCTCTAATATTAGCGACATTGCTATAGCAATTCATAGGAGTTTGTGTACTTTTAGTTCTTCCTAACTTGTAGCAAAATTACCTATGGTGACCCCTCCTTTTGCAAAAGGTGCAAACATAGATTTATTGGGGCCTACTTTGGTTCTCTTTCTTAGGTTGAACTCTCTTTTGTGGATCTAACACAAATTTAAGAACTAGTTCTGGGGCAGCATGGGAAGTGGATGCACCATCGTAACCTATTCCTCGCCTCTCCCAAAAATTAAAAGTGAGATCAAGGAACATATTTCCAACCTTCTTATATGTATCCAATATAGTAACCTTGACTTCTTGATCATGTTCGATATCTTTATAGAGTTGGGATATAAGGGATTCAAGTTTCTCATGAGTCTACACGAATGCTTGAATATCTCTTTTAAGAATAGTCACTTTTTTGGTCAAGTAACCATTTTTGCTTTCTACTAAAATGACTCTCTCTCCTAAAGAAACTCTCCCCGAGAACTCGTTCCTTCTCGCCTCTCACAACTCCTTCTCTAAAGCTAAAACTCTAAGAGTTAAACTTTATTTTGTTTCTTAGTTTTAAAGGACTCAGTGTAAAGTTCTACGTAAGCACGTTGAAGGTCACTTTCTCCCTCAGTCAAAATGTCACCTCCCTCACTCTCTATGGAATGACTAGAGTCGCTATCGATGTCATCATGTTTTTTAACTTCCTCATCGGCGTGAGGCATAGTTGATGTACTAACATGACTAGACATGAATATGATGAAGTTACTTCCATGCAGTGATTCATCCCGAGAATACAATGACTCGACATCATTATCACTATCACTAATAGTGGAATCAAAGGCAACTTTGCATTTTCCTCATCTCTTTAAATTTTATAGCACACTCGTGAGCTTTATGATCCTTATATTCTCACTCATGACATCTATCTTCATCTTTCTTAGGGTTATCTTTTCTTTCCTTTTCAAAACTTTTCTTGCCCAATTTATAATGTTTGTCTTTCTCAAAAATTTTCTTTTCTTTGGAAGTATTTTCTTTTCTAAGCTTGAGATTGTTTTTGAAAAAAATCAAGATCATCAAGATCAAAATCATACTCGGAGTCAAAAGATAGATCCTCTTTCTTCTTAGCTTAAGCCTTTAATGCAATTCTCCCTTTGTTACGTTTAATAGTTTTAGGAAACATGTCGATCTCAAAAGTTTGAAGGTCTCTTATGAGTTTTTCTAACTTAAGTGTATCTAATATACCCAATGAATTAAGGACATTATCCTTATGAATGAATCGGGATGGAAAGGATCTCAAAATCATTTTAACTACACACGTCTTAGGAATTTTCTCACCTAAATTATAACCAGAGTTAACGATATCACAAAATCGTGTATAAAATTCATCAAACGACTTAGACTCTATCATGGAAATAGTCTCAAACTCTGTGGTGATTTTTTGAAGCTTATAAGCTTTCAAAACGTTGGTACCCTAGTGAGTGAGTTCGAGGATATTTGACGCTTCCTTGGACATTGTGCACAATATGATGTGGGGGAACTCGTTAGGGATGACATCTCCAGAAATGGAATTTAAACCGTGTGAGTTAAAATTACTCCATTTGAAATCATCTTATGTCTAGATTGTGACACGTTTTGGACCTATGACATCGCCATTAGTAACTGTGGGTGGATTCCACCCTATTTCACAAATAAGAAAGACTCTTTCATTAATGGATTTTAAAATAGACCTCATCCTATATTTATAGTACGAATAATGTAACCCATAAAAAAGGTACCCTATTATATAAATTATCCATTTAAACCCAAATTCTAAGGATCACACAAAAACTTAGTGTAACATGCTCTGATACAATTTAAGTATGTGGGTTCGTATAGATAGTCCGTATAATAGGTGTGACACCCCACCTATTGTAATCCTGGGTGATCAGTCCATTATTAAATTATACAAGAATCATTAATGGTGTCATTCTTAGCATCACTGTTGAAATTCAATTTATTTTACTAATACCCTAATGGCCCGGTGTCAAATTTTAATCTTTATTATTAACATGCAGTAATTATAAATGGAATAAAATTTATTTATCATTTCCACACACATAATAAAGAATAATGAGATAAATAACTAAATAAATATGTCTGGAAAAACACTCCAGATAAAATCCAAATACAATAATCCATAAGTAAAGTCTAAATCATATACTATAAATAACTAAAACTACAATGTCTCTGTAAATAATATCCAGCTAAGAATGGGTGACATGCCCGACTGAGATAGATAAGGATATATAAGAACTAAATATATTTGGAGGCGTCTAATATCAATGTCCTACAACTTCCACAGTAGCTACATCATGTCAAAAGTAGAAACTCCTATGTTTGGTGTCCCTGTGGCTGGGCACTTCAAAATGTTTTTAGAAAAATAGATTTGAAACGGGTCAGAGCCCAAGTAAAACAGTGTGAAATTTTTTATCAAGTATTTAAAATGCATCAGGATAAGATTTTATATACATGTTAGCTCCACGTGCTCTCACTTGATATTCTCACCTCTTAGCTATTGTGCATGCCTAACGTACTACTCTAACCCACCTAGTTATGCTACCCGCCCAACTAGTCTGACTTACGTCTCTTATCCCACTTAATACGTTATTATGCCCACCCATATTGCCCATACAATACGATACTACATTTTCATATTATTTATATTCATTAAGATTCACGAGTTAATGATTAACTTCTCATATACATTGAGAAATTTAGATATCACTATTCATCTTATCTATTAATACACTCGTAGTAGAATCAATCACATGAATGGTACAAAAAATGGTACAAACCTATTATGTCAAAAATGGGCAAATTTTCATGTTTATATAACTATTTACCATGTTTAATCCATAATGGTTCTCGAAACAATTCTGAAATATTGTATAAGACAAATATTTGTAAACAAATTAAAAGCACCACACAAATTTTTGAAAATGTATGTCGTTGATTGTACCATACATTATTTAGTTCGCAACAGATAAACAATTTTTTTAAATAACCTATTATTCGAATCTATTAGCTTAAAATAATTGGAAAAAAAATTATATTTTTTTACCATGTTTATTTACATACATACATACATACACTGTGGTACGAACCTATTATGTCAAAAAGTTTTTTTACTACACATAATTGTAAATAATTTTAAAAATTATCTACCTGTCCATGCCTAAAGTCACGCATATAATATTCTACAATACAAATTCGTGATAAGTCATGAATTTTTTACAATATAAATAAGCATAAACAACTCAAAGTTTTTTGGAAAAACTTTATTTATAGAACTCTCCATAATATTTTAAGTAATCAGGTCTTTGAGGGTGCAACGTTTCCAACCTCCTTTCAACGTTACTTTGGGCTTTATTTTGTGAGGTTCCAAAACCATCTTGACCCGTAAATGACCCACCAGTAAACCGACGCATTGGGTTGCTCAAAATATCTTGAATCACACAAATGACATAATTGATTAGGCATTACTTTTGAGATGGTAATGGAAAATAAGTGGTTATGGAAAATCAGTAGCAGAGTGAACATCCCCAATGAAGTAGAAGTGATCTAGGTAGCAGCAGGTATGAAAAGTCCACAAAAAGAGTCTCCCACATATAGAAAATAAAAGAACGACTACAAAGTGCATGATCAATTCAAATGAGATAATTGTGATTTCATTTGGTAGCCTTTGCCACTTAAAATTTAATGATGCTCGGTTTAATTTTTCAGTTTGTCAAATTTGGGGAAATTCATATGAGATAATTGTGAATGTTTGTGTCTTAATTTTTCAAGATATTTCATAGAAGACATTGTTGCCTACATAGACAAATTTTCATGCCAAATGTTTGACAAATGGCCAAGTTGTTGTTTAAAGTTGAATGGCCAAGTGAAATTAATTTATGTTACGTCTGTGTTTACTGTTTTAATTGTTCTTACTGATAGTGAAGAAGTGATATTATAGTGAACATGTGATATTATAGTGAACATGCTTAGTGAACATGTGATATTATAGTGTGTTGGATATTGAAGAGGTGATAGTGAACAGGTGATATTATAGTGAACATGTTAGTAACCTATATAGTTGTTATAGATGCTATATACCAGCTATAGCTGCTATATACCAGTTATAGCTGCTATATAGCTACTATAGCTACTATATACTAGTTATAGGATGCATACAATGAATTTTATAGTTTCTACACCGTCTTGATTGGAGATTGGACTTTTAACATGCATAGGATGCCCGAATAAGTTTGCATTTTCTACTAAGCATTATAATTTTCAGCATTATAAATTATAGATAAGGTGTTTTTCAGTTTGTCAAATTTGGGGAAATTCATAGGAGATAATTGTGAATGTGAGTGTATTAATTTTTCATGATATTTCATAGAAGGCATTATTTCCTAGATAGAAAATTTTTCATGCCAGATGTTTGACAAATGGCCAAGTTATTGTTTGTAGTTGAATGGCCAAGTGAAAGTAATTTATGCTACACTTGTGTTTACTGTTTTAGTTGTTCTTACTGATAGTGAACAAGTGATATTATAGGGACCATGTGATATTATAGTGAACATGCTTAGTGAACATGTGATATTGTACTATGTTAGATATTAAAGAGGTGATAGTGAACATGTGATATTATAGTGAACATGTTAGTAAACTATATAGCTGCTATAGTTACTATATACCAGCTATAGGATGCATTGGATGGACTTTTATAGCTACTATACCATCTTGATTGGAGATTGGACTTTTAACATGCATAGGATGCCCGAATAAGTTTGCATTTGCTACTAAGCATTATAATTTTCAGCATTATAAATTGTAGATAGGGTGTTTTTCAGTTTGTCAAATTTGGGGAAATTCATTCGAGATAATTGTGAATGTCAGTGTCTTAATTTTTCAAGATATTTCATTGAAGACATTGTTGCCTACATACACATGCACATTTTGTCACATGCATAATATGGATACACATGTCAATTTTTGGATGTCTGAATATAAACACACGCATAATGTGGATACATATGTCATGTCATGCTCAGTTTGTTTGTTTGAAGTATTATACGAGCAAAAGATATGATTTATAGCAGATATACCTGCTTAGATATATATCATGTATTATACGAGCAGACGTTTTGATTTAAAATGAGTAGAAGCAGATATACCTGCTTAGATAAGCCATACCTAGATGTTATACCTGATTTAATAACATAACTAATTCAGGCTGCTATACCTGGCTGCTATAACTAATTCATACTTGGTTTTTATACTTGCTTAGATGCATAACTGGTTGTATACCTGCTATACCAGCTTAGTGATTGCATGATAGTGTTTACTACACATCACTTCCAGAAATTTGGTGGTTGATAACAAACCTAATCTTGGATGAACTATATGCCATCACAAGTACGCCATGTTGTTATAATATTTTCCATAGAGGAATCGAGCCCTCTTTTATGATGTTAGTCTGAACACAAACGATGTCTACATTTAGTCCTGTGATTTTATTAAGTCCCTCCGTTGATGTTTCGCTTTCTTATGATCACCCTCGAGCTTTACAATATTCTCTTTCAATGCTACAAAAGAAGTAACACAGAGGACACCAACGTGTCTCATAGCCCCTCCTAAGGTCTTCCTAAGAATCCTTACCTTGGCTATAAAAGTTTTTGAACAAATAATCACACTTCCTACTGGAGAACCAAGTCTATGAACTTGGTTTCTGCTGAATTAGCAGCCTATACAAGCCTATGAGCTTGGCTTCGGTATGAATTTTCTAAATCTGCTATATATATAGTTGTTATAATAAATTATAATTCAGCTCTATGCCTTGGTTTTGATAACGCATTTGCTAAATAATATTTCAGTATTTTGTTGTTATGACAAGTTATGTTAGAATTGTTTGATCTAAAGTAAATTTGGTAAAGCATTACTGTATAGTTACTCACTGCTTTATTATCAATATTTCAAGATTACAAACCATTTTTGGTTTAGAATTACTATATTATCTATCAATAATCATCACTGATATATTGTAGTTTATGCTTTGGGGTCTTTCTTTATTATATTTTTTATATCATGGGACTTGGATTCTATTAGTTTTCTTTGTACAGATTTGTATGCATCATGTGTATAAATATGGGAGCAAGAACTTTTGAATCAATATTGCATTACATTACAATTTCAGTAAAAATAAACTACTGCGGATTTGTAGTTTTCTATTTTATGCAATGTTGGTATAAAGGCCATAACTTTTTAACCGTTGTGTCACCCCGCCTAATTAAACCTTGGGTGATCAAGCCTTATTTTAATATAAACAGGTTTCTTTAATGGTTCATTCTTAGCATCACTGTCGAACGCCATTTTAAACATTTACTAACCACCTAAGTGAAATTAAAACGGGTGCCAAATTTTAACTTTCTTAAGCAACCAATAATCCAAACCACACATTACCAAAACTAGATATGAATACTCAACATGTAAAAGAAGTCTGAAAGCAGTTAAAGTCTTGCCGTAAACCACGGACCAAAAAGACAACTACAAATCCATAACTAGAATAAACTGTAATAGAAAAGGTGGAACGACATGTTCCAACAAGGAATAATAAAACTGAGATCCGACACTAGAACTGAAAAGAAAGAAGCGTCTAAACAATCCCTGCAACCTCCACACTGGCTGCAGCTCCCAAATCTCTGACATGAAATCAAGTTGGGTGACCTTGTGGCTGGGCACCTAAAAGGTTTTTAAAATTTTACATAGCAAGAGTTAGTACTCAAAACATTTGAAAATATTTTGCAAGCGGTTATCACAATTAAGTTATTGATTACACATATTAAGGTTTCGCACCCTCCCTTGAACCTCCTCACCTCTCTTACATAGTATGTGACTATCGAGGAAACTTAGTCTACCTAGTTATACTGCCCATAACTGTAGTTAACTCATTTACCGTTCATTACCTTATTCTTGTAATAATTACAACATGCTATAAATTATTACCAGGACATTTATTTATCATAACATTGTCTACTATTCTCAATTTGTAGATTTAGCACATGTAACATTTTATCCCACAACAATGTATATAATATTAGTTACCACTAATATATCCTTTTATTACACACAAAGGACCCTTGGCTCGGAATAATTCATAGACTCCAAGTGAAAGTTGGTTCGGAATGGTTCATCGACCCCAACTATATACAAATATAAATATATACACATATTCTGGTTCGGGACTCTTTCATCGCGGCACCAGTTCAAAGTTTGGTTCGGCATTTAACATCGACCCCAAATTTAATATAACTTTATGTTAGTTCGGAATGTCACATCGACCCTAACATAATTAATTTAGGTCGTGTTCTCTTCACCCAATATCATTTATATAAATTCAATAGATACGCACCCGACCTAATAAATCATACCCGTACGTAGTATATTTATCTTATATTCTCCGTACTTATTAATTACAATATAACTAACTATTGTATTTATTCGAGTATTCGCGTAACTCTAAGGGCCCTAGTTACCCCTCCCTTAATTCAGTAGTTAAGTAATTTTTAACCTACTGGTATTTTATTTCCGGAATTAAATCTCACTCTAACCGAAATTAAATTAACCATCTCAACTCACGGCGAAGTCAATCGTTCTTTAGTCATTCCATTTATCCAACATTACTACTCAATCATAAGTGGAGGAACCCTATGGTACACCTACTGGTAATTTTCAAGTCTCCTCATAGGAAAAATATCATTTCTAAGGTTCCCATTAAGTAACGGTAAGTAAAGAAGTTTATACACAAATTCTCTATAGTTCAGACAGGGTCGATCGATCGAAGGAAGATGATCGATCGATCGACTGATTCGATCGATCGATACTCCAGGGTCGATCGATCGATCAAGCAGTGACAGACCCAGTTCATCTTCTTCCTATGGGTTTCACCATTTTTACATCTCTAACTTTCATGATAGGTCATCAAATTCACAACTAACAATTTCCAATGATTCCTACATGTTCTGGGATGATTACTAACGATTTAAAACATCAAAATCATTATAAATCTTAGCTAAATTCATTGAAAATCTCTATAATATTCAAGAACCCTAAAACTGCATTCTTTATATTTTTCATCAAAGTTCCAGATTTTCATACAAATTTCTCATCAAGTTTTCTATGATATAAACATACTTGGTAATTCAAAAACGTCCTACATGCAAATCTTAATCAATCATGGATTTTTTTATCAACTATTTGTTCCCAAGAATATCATAAAAATCATGTTCTTCCTTAAGCTTAAACATGGGTATTATAACTCAATTATTTTGTAAATAACCACTTGCCTTAAGGTCTGTAGGGTCTGAATTCGTGGTTGTTGATGATGATTGATGATGTTGGTGCCTCAATCCTTCTTCCCAACAATCTTATGATGAAATCTTCCTAAGATGATCCCTCCTTCCTTCTTGCCTAAGGAATTTGCCTCTCTCTCTCTCTCTCTCTCTAATGGCTATGGTGTAACTCTAATTGTCTAACCCTAGCCACCCCTCTTATAATCAGATTTAGGGTTACAAAAATTCGTAGGTCTTCTTTCCCCTTATTGTAAAGAGACCAAAATGCCCCCGAATGGTCCCGGTTTAGCCCGAAAATGACCCGGCACTCAACTAGTACCCCCGGGTACACTATTTTGACTAATTCGACCCTTTCGGAATCAACCGTGGACTCTAAATTATCATTTGAGTCTCGTAAATATTTTTCTACTCTCATCCTTAAATTTTGTCAAGCTACATCCGGTACGTCCGTATAGTCACTAGACCGTACATATTAACATTGAAAATTTATTTTCACCTTAATAAATTTTCTATAACACATATTCATCTTTATTAACATAATATCTATTTAAATTACTCTACTCACGTAATTTAAATCAAACATATTTAATCACATTAAATTACTCTACTCACGTAATTTAAAATTAAGCAAAATTATATTTAATCACATTAAATTACTCTACTCACGTAATTTAAAATTAAGCAAAATTACGGGGTGTTACATACTTCCCCCCTTACAAAAGGAATTTTGTCCTCGAAATTAGAAAAAATACCTGCTATGAATAATTCTGGATATTGTTCTCGCGTATCCTCTTCCCGTTCCCAAGTGGACTCGTCCTTATTGTGATGTCCCCACTGTACTCGCACTAAGGGTACCACCTTGGATCTTAGTTTGCGCTCACTATAATCCAGGATAGTCACGGGTCTTTCTTCATACGAGATATCTGGATGCAAATCAATCTCCTCCAGTGGAATGTGCCAGAAGGCTCTCTCGCTCCTCTTGTATTTCTTCAGCGACGCTACATGGAACACATCGTGTATTCGCTGAAGATGCTCAGGGAGTCCCAATCGGTAAGCTACCGGTCCCACTCTCTCAATGATAGGAAACGGCCCTACATATCTTGGTGCTAACTTCCCCTTTTTGCCAAACCTCGTAACCCCTTTCATAGGAGATACTCGAATCAATACCTGGTCTCCCACATCTAATTCCACATGTCTCCTGCCGGCGTCAGCATAACTCTTCTGCCTATCCTGAGCTATTCGAATACGTCCTCGAATCAACTCTATTTTGGAGGAAGTCTCCTGTATCATCTCTGGCCCTAAAAGCCTGTTATCCCCCACTTCTAACCAACAAGCGGGTGAACGACAAGGCCTCCCGTAAAGCGCCTCGAATGGAGCCATGCCAATAGTGAATTGGTAAGAGTTGTTATACGCAAACTCCACCAAAGGAAGATATGGCTCCCAATTTCCCCCAAAATCTAGAATACACATTCTCAGCATGTCCTCTAGCATCTGGTTTACTCTCTCCGTCTGGCCATCCGTCTGTGGGTGATATGTCGTACTCAACCGTAAGTCGGTGCCCATGGCCTTCTGAAAACTCTGCCAAAAGTGCGACACGAATATCTTATCTCGGTCCGATACGATATTAATAGGAACTCCGTGCAGCTTAACAATCTCTGAAATAAAAAGCTGCGCGTACCGCATAGTATCATAATCCGTACGAACCGGTAAGAAATGTGCGACTTTAGTCAAACGATCCACTATCACCCAAATGGAATCGTGGCCCTTCTGCGAGGTTGGTAACCCGGTAATAAAATCCATAGAGATACTCTCCCACTTCCACACGGGAATCTCTAGTGGTTGTAGCATTCCTGAAGGCCTCTGATGGTCAACTTTTATGAGTTGGCATGTCACACACTTCGAGACAAATTCTGCAATATCTCGTTTCATACCTGACCACCAATATACTCGTCGCATATCCTGTTACATTTTGTCCCCACCTGGATGTACTGAGAATTTTTACCCGTGTGACTCTGTCATAACGGCCTGCCTCAAATCATCATCTTCGGGTACTACCAATCTACCGTTGAAACGTAGTCCACCCTCTGAACTGATGGAGTAGAACTCTGCCCCCTTGGCCAGTAACTGCCGTACTTTATCCTGACAAAATGGGTCTTCTGCTTGTGCCCTCACTATCCGCATCACGTTTTCGGAAGTGATAGCTAGAACTGCCATACATGCTCTTGCCATATCATCCTCGTGTCGGAGCTCACTCCACTTTGCCTTCCAAACTTCAGCTAACTCTCCGATAGGTCTTCTGCTTAACGCATCTGCTACCATGTTAGCCTTACCAGGATGATACTGTATGTCAAATTGGTAGTCCTTCACGAATTCAAGCCACCTTCTCTGCCTCATGTTCAGGTCCTTCTGAGTGAACAGATATTGCAATGACTTATGATCCGTGAATAGCGTAAACTGCTCGCCCAGAAGATAGTGTCTCCAAATCCTCAAAGTAAAAACAACCGTTGCCAACTCGAGGTCATGGGTGGGGTAGTTCTTCTCATGTGGCTTAAGCTTTCGTGACGCGTAAGCTATAGCCTTCTCTTCCTGCTGTAACACACCCCCAAGCCCTTGTAAGGACGCATCAGTATAGACTCGGTATTCCACTCCGCTCTTAGGCAAGGTAAGAACGGGGGCTGATGTCAACTTGTCTTTCAATTCATCAAAAGCTAACTGGCAACTATCACTCCATATGAAGGGAATTCCCTTCCGAGTTAGATTCGTCAACGGTCCGGCAATTTTTGAGAATCCCTTGATGAAGCGACGATAATAACCAGCCAAACCCAAGAAACTGCGGATTTCTGTCGGTGTCGTGGGCTGTCCCCACTCCCTCACCGCCGATACCTTACTTGGTTCAACTGCAATGCCCCTGCTAGATACGACGTGGCCTAGGAACTGAACCTCCCGGAGCCAAAATCCGCACTTCTCAAATTTGGCGTATAACTGATGGTTCCGCAATGTCTGTAGGACCAATCGCAAGTGCTCTGCGTGCTCCTCCTCCGTACGGGAGTAAATCAGAATGTCGTCTATGAACACAATCACAAACTGATCCAAAAACTCCCTGAATACCCTGTTCATGAGATCCATGAATACCGTCGGTGCATTAGTTAGCCCAAAAGGCATCACTCTGAACTCATATGACCCGTACCGCGACAGGAAAGCGGTCTTAGGTACATCCTCTTCACGAATGCGTAATTGGTGGTAACCCGATCTCAAATCGATCTTTGAGAAGTATGCAGCCCCTCTCAATTGATCAAACAAGTCGTCAATCCTCGGTAACGGATACTTATTACGTATCGTTACTTTGTTCAGCTCTCTGTAATCTACACACAGACGAAGTGAACCATCCCTTTTCTTCACAAACAGTACTGGCGCACCCCATGGCGATGTACTCCGTCGAATAAAACCCTGTCCTAACAGTTGCTGGATTTTCTCTCTCAGTTCCCGCATTTCTGAAGGAGCCATGCGATATGGTGCTTTGGCAATCGGTCTCGTCCCCGGTGTTAGATCAATTACGAACTCTATCTCTCTCCTAGGTGGTAACCCTGGTATCTCCTGAAAGACATCCTCAAAATCCCTCACAACTGGGATTGAGTCCAGAGAAACGATCACCCCATGTGAGGTCTCCTCCTCAATATAATATAAGTGAGTTCGCGATCCTCCCTCGGGAAGTGGCATAGTCACAAGGAACATCTCCTACCCCGGGATAGAGAACACGATGGTCCTCTCATAACAATCTACCATTGCCCTATTATGTGCCAACCAATCCATGCCTAGGATGACGTCATATCCCTCCATATCCAGTACTAGAAGGTCCGCCGCTAGACTCAATCTCCCGACCATAATGTCCACACTTTTACAAATCGAGTGTATGAGGGACCCACTACCCATCGGTGACTCCACACACATAAGATGAGTGTCTGCTGTCGCTAATAAGCCGGCTGCCCGTGCAAATCTAGTGGAAATAAATGAGTGCGTAGCCCCTGTGTCGAACAAAATATTCCCCTCAAGCCCATGAATAGGAAACATACCCGCAACTGCCGGCGGTGCTGGCGGTGCCGGCTGAAATGGAATGTCACGAATGTTGAACACACGCCCGTACTGCATCTGTCCTGGCTGTGGGGCCTGTACTGCTGCTGGGGCTAATGGTGCCTGTTGCCCCTGTTGCGCACCCTTCTGTTGTGCCCGGTCTTGCTGTGGACAATTTCTGCTCTTGTGACCCTGCTGACCACAAGTGAAGCACTGTCCCTGGAACTGTCTTTGTCCTTGGCCCTGTTGGCCCTGACGTTGGCCCTGTCACCCTTGGCCTTGTTGTCCCCCATTTTGATGACCCTGGCCCTGTCGACCCTGAGGGGCTGGTTGCTGAGGACCCTGCTGGCCCTGTCGGTCGAAGCGATACTTCCCGTGCTTAAACTTCTTGGCAGGGTTCCCCTATCTGGAATCCTGTCCCAACTGACCTGCTGCCTGCTGCTGTGTTGTGCTGCTGCCACTACCTCCATCTACCTTGCCCGGTTGGCTAGGTTCACCCCTCTTAATTCCCTTAGTATGAAAACGGTGATCCTGACAGTGTAGTAGAGCGGCATTGACGACATCTGTGTAGGTTACCAATGCCGGATTACCAATTAAGTGTTGTCTGATTCTCCAGGTTAGGCCCTCCATAAATTTGGACTTCTTCCTCTCCTCATTGCTCACCTCGTTTGGCACAAAATTGGCCAAGCGGGTAAACTCCTCCTCGTAGTCCGCAACTGAGCGATCACCCTGGACCACTTCGCTGAACTTCTTTCTCATCTCCGACTCTACTGCTGGAGGGAAATACTTGCGGTCAAACCGCACCCAAAACTCAGAAATAGCCAAAGTATCTCTCTCCTCGATGGTGGTAACTGACTCCCACCACTGTAGGGCCGCTCCTGACAGACGAAAAGTGGCTAGCATTTGTTCCTGCACTCCGGTGCACTCTAGCATGCGCAAGTGGCGCTGGATATTCTTCTTCCAGTTGCATGCTTCAACTACATCAGTACTGCCCTGAAACTCGGGTGGGTGCCCCTTCTGAAACGTCTCCCTGACTCGTTGCCAAGAAGATGGTCCTGCCGAAACTTGCACTATCGGTGCCACAGGGGGTGGCACTTGGGGCTGAGGGAAGTGGGCTGCCATTGCCCTCATCGCTGTCTCAATTGCCTGAGCCACTATCACTGCGACCTGAGTAGTGGAGATTAGCTCGGGTGGGGGTGGTGGTATTGGTACCTGTGGCTCCTGATGAGCCTCCCTCACCTCCTCTCTAGCTTCAGCCCTCTCTGCTCTCATTCTCCTTGGCGGCATCTGAAATAAGATTTAAATTGTATAAGTACACAGTTTATACACAATTTAAGAGCAGAAATACGATATCGCAAAAGTGGAAATTTAGTCAACAATCCTAATAGTAGGGCTCTAATACAAACAAACGTAACGCTGAATCGTAGTAAGCCGTACAGATCCTATGGACACTAGAACCTGATGCTCTGATACCATCTGTGACACCCCGCCTAATTAAACCTTGGGTGATCAAGCCTTATTTTAATATAAAAAGGTTTCTTTAATGGTTCATTCTTAGCATCACTGTCGAACGCCTTTTTAAACAATTACTAACCACCTAAGTGAAATTAAAACGGGTGCCAAATTTTAACTTTCTTAAACAACCAATAATCCAAATCACACATTACCAAAACTAGATATGAATACTCAACATGTAAAAGAAGTCTGAAAGCAGTTAAAGTCTTGCCGTAAACCACGGCCCAAAAAGACAACTACAAATCCATAACTAAAATAAACTGTAATAGAAAAGGTGGAACGACATGTTCCAACAAGGAATAATAAAACTGAGATCCTGCACTAGAACTGAAAAGAAAGAAGCGTCTAAACAATCCCTGCAACCTCCACACTGGCTGCAGCTCCCAAATTTCTGACATGAAATCAAGCTGGGTGACCTTGTGGCTGGGCACCTAAAAGGCTTTTAAAATTTTACATAGCAAGAGTTAGTACTCAAAACATTTGAAAATATTTTTCAAGCGGTTATCACAATTAAGTTATTGATTACACATATTAAGGTTTCGCACCCTCCCTTGAACCTCCTCACCTCTCTTACATAGTATGTGACTATCGAGGAAACTTAGTCTACCTAGTTATACTGCCCATAACTGTAGTTAACTCATTTACCGTTCATTACCTTATTCTTGTAATAATTACAACATGCTATAAATTATTACCAGGACATTTATTTATCATAACATTGTCTACTATTCTCAATTTGTAGATTTAGCACATGTAACATTTTATCCCACAACAATGTATATAATATTAGTTACCACTAATATATCCTTTTATTACACACAAAGGACCCTTGGCTCGGAATAATTCATAGACTCCAAGTGAAAGTTGGTTCGGAATGGTTCATCGACCCCAACTATATACAAATATAAATATATACACATATTCTGGTTCGGGACTCTTTCATCGCGGCACCGATTCAAAGTTTGGTTCGGCATTTAACATCGACCCCAAATTTAATATAACTTTATGTTAGTTTGGAATGTCACATCGACCCTAACATAATTAATTTAGGTCGTGTTCTCTTCACCCAATATCATTTATATAAATTCAATAGGTACGCACCCGACCTAATAAATCATACCCCTACGTAGTATATTTATCTTATATTCTCCGTACTTATTAATTACAATATAACTCACTATTGTATTTATTCGAGTATTCGCGTAACTCTAAGGGCCCTAGTTACCCCTCCCTTAATTCAGTAGTTAAGTAATTTTTAACCTACTGGTATTTTCTTTCCGGAATTAAATCTCACTCTAACCGAAATTAAATTAACCATCTCAACTCACGGCGAAGTCAATCGTTCTTTAGTCATTCCATTTCTCCAACATTACTACTCAATCATAAGTGGAGGAACCCTATGGTACACCTACTGGTAATTTTCAAGTCTCCTCATAGGAAAAATATCATTTCTAAGGTTCCCATTAAGTAACGGTAAGTAAAGAAGTTTATACACAAATTCTCTATAGTTCAGACAGGGTTGATCGATCGAAGGAAGATGATCGATCGATCGACTGATTCGATCGATCGATACTCCAGGGTCGATCGATCGATCAAGCAGTGACAGACCCAGTTCATCTTCTTCCTACGGGTTTCACCATTTTTACATCTCTAACTTTCATGATAGGTCATCAAATTCACAACTAACAATTTCCAATGATTCCTACATGTTCTGGGATGATTACTAACGATTTAAAACATCAAAATCATTATAAATCTTAGCTAAATTCACTGAAAATCTCTATAATATTCAAGAACCCTAAAACTGCATTCTTTATATTTTTCATCAAAGTTCCAGATTTTCATACAAATTTCTCATCAAGTTTTCTATGATATAAACATACTTGGTAATTCAAAAACGTCCTACATGCAAATATTAATCAATCATGGATTTTTTTATCAACTGTTTGTTCCCAAGAATATCGTAAAAATCATGTTCTTCCTTAAGCTTAAACATGGGTATTATAACTCAATTATTTTGTAAATAACCACTTGCCTTAAGGTCTGTAGGGTCTGAATTCGTGGTTGTTGATGATGATTGATGATGTTGGTGCCTCAATCCTTCTTCCCAACAATCTTATGATGAAATCTTCCTAAGATGATCCCTCCTTCCTTCTTGCCTAAGGAATTTGCCTCTCTCTCTCTCTCTCTCTAATGGCTATGGTGTAACTCTAATTGTCTAACCCTAGCCACCCCTCTTATAATCAGATTTAGGGTTACAAAAATTCGTAGGTCTTCTTTCCCCTTATTGTAAAGAGACCAAAATGCCCCCGAATGGTCCCGGTTTAGCCCGAAAATGACCCGGCACTCAACTAGTACCCCCGGGTACACTATTTTGACTAATTCGACCCTTTCGGAATCAACCGTGGACTCTAAATTATCATTTGAGTCTCGTGAATATTTTTCTACTCTCATCCTTAAATTTTGTCAAGCTACATCCGGTACGTCCGTATAGTCAGTAGACCGTACATATTAACATTGAAAATTTATTTTCACCTTAATAAATTTTCTATAACACATATTCATCTTTATTAACATAATATCTATTTAAATTACTCTACTCACGTAATTTAAATCAAACATATTTAATCACATTAAATTACTCTACTCACGTAATTTAAAATTAAGCAAAATTATATTTAATCACATTAAATTACTCTACTCACGTAATTTAAAATTAAGCAAAATTACGGGGTGTTACAACCGTAAACCGGAATGAGGCGATTCTGGCGCCATTCGATTCGTATCGTCCGTTCCTAGTTACTTATTTTTCGGGCTGTTTTTGCCGCTTTTCGAGGGGTCAAAATATACTTTAAAGTCATTAGTTCCTTTTTGACAGCTACTGTTAAAAAACCAGCCCCTGTTTCAAAAATTCTATACTTGAAGTTTCTATACTGAGGAAACTTAAAAGTTCAAACTCATGTTTATTGCCATATATATGTTACAATGAATTTATAATTTTAATCTCTATTTTTGTATGATGATCTATAGGAGATAACAAAAGGAAAAATAGTTGTTGGAAAATCATATCCAAAGCCAAAGCCCTTAGAGGACATAAGGAGATCTTAATCCACACAAAATGAGGCCAATAGCAGTAAGTTGAGTAGAGTAGAGGCAAATCTTCATCCCAAGTATAAAAGTGGTAGGGTATCCTATGGTAGCACCACAAAAAGGTCCCAATCACTGCCTGGATCAACAATATGATACCATGTTTGTTGTTTTTGGAAAAAAGATGGCTTATCTTCTCTTTATTTTTGGCTTAGCTTCTCTTTATTTTAAGGCATTAACAGTAGCCCTGGATAGACTTCATACTGATCATTTAAGTTTTCGTTTGGTATTTGCACAGTTACACATCAGGTATCTTCTCTATGTGGTTTCAATGGTGTTCACTATGGGGTTTTAACAGTATCCATTATGCTAGAGGTATCCTGATCTGAACATGATCATTAATAAGGATTATATTTTTATTTCCCAAAATTTGTCTCAACCCCCCCCCCCCCCCCACGATTTCACCTCACTCGGTTCTCTCTCTCTCTCTTTTTCCACTTTTCTCAGAGGAAATCTGGCACGGTCCCAGGGATCCCTCCCCCGCCCACTCCCGCATATGGTAAACCCCCCTCCCCCCTTCCCCACTCACGCACACACACACGCACATATTGTTGTTGCATTTTTTGATACATAATGCTATCTCATTCATTATTGTTGTATTTTTTAGTTCTCATGTAATTTTAGCATTTTTATTTTTATTACTCATTAAAGATGGTCTTAATACATATTTACATTTCCTCCTAAGCCTGTCTAAATTATTATGTTTCTTATATATAGGAGTTGATGAGTAGGAATTTATAAATTTTGCTCCTACTACAGGTTCACTAATTGGTTTCTATTTTTTCTCCTAGCATTTTACTATGCATAAAAAAACATGAATGGAGGATCAAACCAATTCTAATGTCAACCAGAATTATTTGGTAAGATTATGATTAATAACTCAGCACATGAACTTAAGTAGTGATATATTCAGTTCCACCAGGATGAGGATGCAACACATGACAATATTTTCTATAAAATTGACACTGAACCTGAAACAGTTTAGTCATTTTGGGTTAGATATATATATATATATATATAGTATGAAACTTATGTATGTCATAAGGTTAACCTATGATGTCATCAAGATAATTTTTTTTGTATTACCCTTGAAAAATTTGGACTCCCTCGTCTTTTGACACACTCTAATTCATTTGCCCCCTTTCTTCAAAATTCAAAAACATGGGTAAGAATGTAAATGGAATGGACTCTCCAAACTTCTCACATTTTGTCAACACCGCATACACATTAGCAAGACATTCTAAAAACCCAACTCTCTGCCCACCTCTGTCTCCTCCCGCCCACCTCTACTACCCGCCTCCTCATCCATCAGGTACTCATATTTATTACTTGGTTCTCTCTCTGAAAAATATTCATCCTAGGGCTTTGTGTTTTTAACATATTAGGGATCTGAATTTCTAACATCCAACAGGTAATCTCCCCCACGCGCACATAGAGACACTTACTTATTTTCTTCATCTCCTACAATACATATTTGTTTACATGTATTTCTTCATTTAGGTCTTTCTTAATTTTGATTTTGGTTAATATCTATTTCTATTTATGTTTTGTGTTGGGATCTAATTAGTTTTTTGCTTTTGTCATTTATTTTTTCTTTTGCAGGCCTATCACTGGAGCTTCCATGAATCATGCATATGTATGTATGCCGTTTTCACGATTTTACTGTTTAAGATTTTAGTTCGTGGATTAAATTTTGTTTTGCCCTATTATATGTTAGTTTAGAGTTGTTACTTGAGGTTTTGGGTCAATGTTTACATTTATTTGTTTAAAGATTTTATCTAATGTATCTACAATTTTGAGTTTGATGTTTTTTTACCATTTAACTTCTAAATATGCATATTTTCAAAATAGCTAATTTTCTCTTTTAAGTTTTTAGGTTGAGGAGGGACTTTCTAAAGTTTGTATTATTTTTTAATTTCATTTCATGTTTTAGGTTTATATGGATCTTGATATTTAACTTCTGAATATGTATGTATGATTTAATTAATGAATTTACATTGTTTTTTGTTGGAAGCCATAAATTCAGAAATCTTGGTAAGTTTTAAAGTCTTGAATTGTTTTATCACCCTCTTTACATTGTTTTTTCACTCTCTTTACATTTCTATAATTAATGAATTTACATTGTTTATTTGTGGTCTAACCAAATATTTATTCTGCTAAAGCAGAGGGAAGTGTGAGCATCAAAACCAAGTCAATAAAATGTCCAACGAATCTACTATGTTGTGCGGTCTAGTTTGTGTAGAAGGGGAAAAGCTTCTGCTATTACTCTCATCAAAGTTTGTTCTTTTTTCTTTTTATATCTCGATATATATACATATATAGTTGAAATACTATATTACTATTAGTGTAAAACTGATTTCTCATATTTTCTGTACGACTTCATCGGACATACACGAGGTCTGACCTTATCGGACAACTTCCATATGTAAGTGCACATATTTTGTATATTAATATTGATGCATATTTAGTATGTTAATACGGATGCGGTTCAGGTGCATGTAGTATGTTAATGAGGTTGGAAATTACTTACTGATATATGTTATGATCGAGTAATAAAAGAAGGTTTATCCTATTGTTTTGGAAATTACTTACTAATCATTTTACTTCAATGTTTTGGTAATATTTATTTTTTTAATTTGGTTTGTTGCAGATTTAAGTTGTGTGTGATTATGCGCATATTTGGTTTGCTACATAGCTGTGACCGTTGCAGAAAGAGTTTTTGGGACCGTAAAGCTTTAGAAGACCATATGAGAGAACACTCAAAGAAGAGCGTCGCTATTTTTGTTTCTCCTGAGGCGCAAGAAAGATGGCACGTTTGACCTCATGTATGGTAAACGGGCTTTTTTGCATTGGTGTGAATTCAACGAAAACTATTTCATCATTTTGTTGTATGTTTGTGCTCCATTTCAGTCTTTCATCTATGAAAGAATTTAAGGTGGAGTCCCAAAAATCCCCCAAGTTTGAAAGCCATTATGAGATGCCAATGAAGTTACAGCCCTACCTCAGCAAGCGAATGCGCAGAGATGGTAATGAATAAAGCTATTAATGCTAATGGATTTTCTTTTTGATTCATACACGGTAATATTCCAAGTTCTTGAATAGGAAATAACAAGCATGCTTTAATTCATATGTTTATATTCTTATAATCAGGTGGTCTCGAGCAATGTTTTGAGCGGCCTTAGAGCCTATAATGCACGAGAGGGGTAAGGTCGGTGGCTGGGCACAATTGGCAAGGTGAAGCCTCTTTCTAGCTATGAAACATTCCCACACGAAGTCATACTTGGCCACTTCTGTCATACCTGCTACAGAGGAGTTTCCCCGATATATTCAAGGTGTGGTACGATGCAATAGGGGTGATGCGAATGTAAATAAGTATTTTGTTCATGTAAATAGATATAATTAGGACTGTTTGTTCTTTAGGACTGTTTGGTCATTCTTTTAGGACAGTTTCAAGGGGGTAATTTTCTATATATGCACATATTCTTCGGAATTTATGAGACCAATATACTTAATTCCTTTCAATTGAAATATTCATTGTAAAAGTTATAAAATGACTTTCTTTCGTTTGTTGAACGAATTTCTTAATTCCTTTACGAGGTCAGTTTAATTAATTTGTTTTTCTTTTTTCTTAAAGGTTTGTGGTCCAAAGTGTGAACATCTATCAACATTGAGAGGTAATTTCTTAATTTTTCGTAGTATTGTTTAATTTATTCAGATATTGTAAGTTGGTTAAATTGGATAGGAATTTTAGATATCCTAATGCATTGTTTAATTCATTCAGATATTGAACAAGTTGAATGTATTATTTATTTTTATGTGTTTTTGCAAGTTTCCATTTGGGGAAGTTTCGACCTCTTATGCCTCATTTTTTTTAAATGTCTACGTACTAAACTGGGCAAAGGGAATGACTTTTTGAAATTTTGAATGAATGTCTACATACCTCTTTTGGGACTTATGAATTAACTCAGAAATTTCCACGTTTTGTATGTCTTTTACCTTAATGTTGATATCTACATTTGATAGACATTAAAAATATTTCAATAATATGTATGATTGGAGATGAGTGCAAGTGCATTTTTGGATTTAGGCATTGTTTCAGTGATTATTAAATGTATTACATCATATCAATCAATACCATTTCAATTTTAGTTTCTGCATGGAAGGTCGACAACAATGGAAGCAACTGGCATTACCGCTGGGCCTGTGAGAAACATTACTGTAATGGCATATCACCGTTGGGCCTATGATATTGTGTCACACAATAGTCCTACAACCATATTTAGATTGGTACAATCATATGGTTTTATAGATCTACAAAGTAGTCCTTATGTACACAGTGTAAATACATATGGTTTTGGAGATCTGCTAAACCATATGATTGTAGGTCTACTGACTGCTGTACATAAGAACTTAGGAGGTCTCCCGATTGTTGTACACTACTGGGGTATGTTACGTGTGTTGTAATTTCAAATGCGTTGATTGATTTCTACGGAAAATGAAAACGTGTTAGCGATTCGTTAGAGATTTTTTGAGTTCATGGCTGCGAAGGATATATTTCCAGATGTTTAGGTACTACAAATCTAAATGTATATTTGTTGGTGCTCAACTTTTCTCTCTTGGATTGTGACTTTCACAATAAGATTTTTCACTTTTTCTTCATATGCACATTGTTGGTTACTTTTTTCTAAATAGGTGAAATGGCATTCACGAGAACCCAAAACAACACTAAAGTCCCCAATAAGAAGTCAAGGAAGATTAATGCTAAGAAATTTTATATCACTTTCATGGTTTCAACCCTCACCACTTGAAAGAGTCCTCTTTTTAGGCATGTCATCGACACAACATATAAGCCATGCACATACATCTTACATATGATATACCTCATTTTTTCAGATCATTTTCAATACTTTATAAATTTCAAACATGGGATCTGATCATCATATATGTTTAGTGGAAATGCTAATAAATTTTATAACTGAGGTTTTCATTTTTAAAAATAGTATAGATATATCATAATCTGCTCATTAATATTTAATACAAATAATTGGTCTGTAGAAACACTCCAGTGATGCTCGGGCCTCTTCTTTTATTAGAATTCTTGAGCTTATGATGTAAACTTTGGAACCTCCACTATTGTTTTTTGTGGAGAATGCTGTTGGATTTGAGACATCTGATACACACGGCCAAACGGTTGAGACACTGGAAAAAATTCATTTTATTACATAAGAATTGCTCCCATTGCAGTTCAGCATGTCATATTCTAGGCCGCCTTACTCCCTCCACACAAAGAGAAAACCTTTATCTTTTCAGAACCCAAATCTCAACCAACAATTGCTTTGGGGCCCAACCCCATTACTTGGGCATGATGAAAACATAATTATAGTTGCCTTTTATGTTTACAACTTCTTGAGGAAGATAAATTTGAGATCTCTAGAATGTTTGCATTCTTATGATAAATTATGATTTGATGCCAGGTAATTTTTTCTCTGTAATTTTCTTTGTCAATCAACATGAATTATTGTCATTAGCAGTAGATTAAATTCACTGACCTGCCTATTCATGACAGCTGATATAAAACATACTCAGGGGCATATACACAGTTTTTGGATGGTTGATATTTAACACTCTCGGGGGATGATACGGGTACACCTGACATGATATTTATATTGATGAAACTTTTTGCTTCATTGCCCTCTGTTTGCTTCACCGGCATGCATTATTTTTTACAGACCTATATTTTTTTTATGAATTTTGCTTCACTGACCTTCATTGCTTCACTAACCTACATTATTTTTTACGAATTTTGCTTCATTACCCTCTATTTGGAGTTTATTTTAATGAAACTGAGATCACTCTTCTTTATTGATAAAGGTTGATGATGTTTGGGATGGAACAAAATAACATTTAAAAACATTTTTAATTCCACTAAACTGTATGAAGACCTGGCTCTTTCAAAATAAGTAGAGAAAATCCCTCTAACCAAGGGCCTAACTTACTGTTTTTAGTATATACTGACACTAACAAAGGGTGAATTGTAGGTATGTCAAGGCCTTTTGAAAACTAACTAGCGTTATTGACTAAATTTTTGGGTGAGTTTCTAACGAGCTTTGTAGCAGTAGCTCCATGTAGTTTCTTAATTATTTTTGCACAGATACAAAGTTTAATTAGTATGGAATTTACTCCATTAGTTCCAGGTCGTTAGCCATTTTATGGAATTATATTCTGTTAGTTTGGTGTATAATTATCACATATATTTATATATAATTTTTTAAGCCACGCGTTCTAACAACTATATAACTTAAATCATAACTGCCTTGGGCAGTGTTTACCTCATATTAACTCTACTTCTTTAGTATCACCACTTTCAGATTTACATCTAATAAATCATATCTATCGTGGCCACGATATATTTTCATCCGTGTTTTTTCACTGATGGTTCTGCATTTATTCCTGTCGTTTTATTTGTAGATTCAAAATGTGCAGAAAAAAGGTGCCAATTATTACAACTGAGGCGAGTTAAGCTCAAGTGGATGGTGATGAGGTCTCACCTTTCGAATTTCACAACCTAGCAGATAATAAAGATATCTGCATAATGGAGACTATTAATAGATTTTGGAAATTAGGTGGCGAGCTTCGAGGACAATCGAAAGTATCAAAGGGTCACAAGTGGTCAATGACTGCTTTAAAGTCGCAACTATTTGGTTTACCGCCATGATACAAAGACTCTGTTCGGGCAATACATCAAGCTTACCTTTATTTCTTTACAACTTTACTACTTATCAGTTGCATGACATCTCTTAAGGAAGTGAATTTTGGTGCTTCTAACATCCATCCAATGGCTTGGTAAGATAAAAAGTGTAAAGGGTGGTTGAGGTTCCCCGCTTAGGTAAGGATCTGAATCAGGAAACGCTGCAAAGCCTTGAAGGAGGATGCATTTAGACCAGTGGTTTTCTCTCTTATATGGATGCTGTCGGAGTTAACCCATATTGATAATTTTGTGACAATAGAAGCAGAACCTTCACTATTTGATATTTAAATGTTTTATGACGTGAAATACGTGGCCTGCTGCCAAGTATGGTGGTGCTCTTGCTGACTTGGATATTGTACATGGTAGACAAGAATGTCCAATGATATATCCTGCCTTCTATTATTTCCGACATTTATTTGATATGTTTATAGTTTTACTTGGGCATAATGTTCTTTCATTTTAGTTATGTCGAACACTTGATGTCTCTTGCATAAGGTAATTGTGATTGATGAATTTGTGGGTATTATGTGTTGTTTGTTTATTTAGCTTTTGTAATTTATGAGTTCCAGATTCTGAAAATTTGTTATTTTTTATTGTTTATCTCATGCCCAAAAGGAGACAAACCCAGGGGTGATTAATTGAGCATCCAAGGTGGTCCATGATTTTAGGAATGCAACAGGAATTGAAGAGGATTGCTTAAATAAACAAACAATTCTGAATCGCATAACTAGGAAGAAATTGGTGGAGAACAACTAAAGTGTGAATTATGATCCGGCAACGTTCAAGAACTTTATTGAATGGATGGGGATTGTTCTAATGTAGCGGGATAATTACAAAACAGAGAGTGGGATCAATGTCCAAACAAATCTATGCCCCTTTCGAGCCTGAGGTAGCAGAAGTCCCGCAGCTATTGAAGGCATTAATTTTTCTTGAAACTGGTTTTAACAATATTGAATGGACATGGATTGCTCAAACATAGCAGGGAAGTAACAAAACAGAGAGGATTGTCTCTCTATAAATGTAACGGTGCCATATGCTCTTATTTTGGCACACAATGCCATAAAAAAAATTACTCCTTGAGATATTTTTGCAACGTTTGTTTTTAATAAGATTTTTGGTATGTAATACAGTTTGGACATAAAATGGGCCTTGAAGAAGGTCATAGAATGTTTGAAAACTATTAAAATATAAGACTCGGGTTGAATCCAGAGGTATACACGGTGGTGGCAAAATATTTATTGATAATATAGAGGAAACAATCATATGTGGGAGGGGAGCATAATAAATAATACTCTTTTCATCCCAAATTAACAATTCTTCTTTTCTTTTGGGATGTCCAAAATTAATAATCCACTTTGTTTTTTTAAATATAATTAGTGAACCAAATTACATGACAATGAACGACTCTCAATCTTGGCCATTGATTGTGTGTGTTCTCAAAAGTCATTGTTTTTCAATATAACAACTATTAGTTTGGGATGAAGGTAGTATATGTGTGTTGTAGGAATGATAAGCATGTTACATAGACAAATATATCTAAGTAAATTTAAGTATATTAAAGTAAAATTGACCCCGATTAAATAATTTTTGAAAAAATGTCTGCTCCTTTAGGAAAATTGGTAACGATTGATACTTTGGAAAATTATATATAATACAAAACTTTATGACTTGACCTCACGATTCATATTTGGGAGAATTGTCATCGTGCCTTCAGGCACGGGAATACCCTAGTATATATATATACTAGGGTATACCCGTGCCTGAAGGCACGCTGAAAATTTTCAAAGTATATAATCTAAAAACGATGAAAATTTAGAAAGTACATAGTCACAAAACGACAAAAATTTCCAATAAAGGCATGCACTTAATTTTGAAAAGTTTAATGTCATGTATAATATAAATAACAATTATTTTATATATTAGAAGTGTAGATTTTCAAAGTATTGAATCGTCTAAATTTAAGTTTTAAAATTTCTTTTGCAATACAAATATGTGAACAATTTTTTTTAAAAAAATGGGCAAAGTCCCCTTTGTTTATAGGACTATCCACCCTACTTAGAAAATAAAAAATTTATCCAACAAAACAAATAGTCTGTTTTGGACCTCGTATAAGCATATGATTAACACCAAGAGCGTGGCACACATGTCGACATTTAACTGTGGAGGTTCACGTCTAAGTAAGAACATAATTGTGTACATCTTTAACAAATGAAAAATGGAACCAACACAAAAGGAATGAAACTAATTGAGAAAAAAATTCATTAAAGAGCACCACAAATAATACAATCCATTCCAAAGGGAGGTTAAAAGAGAAAAAAGTACCGGTTGTTTCATATTTACACACTTCTAAAAACACTAATGCATATGTACAATATCATTTAAGAAGTTTTCGAAAGTGGCCAAGCTATAGTTGTAGGCGGCCAAGTTGTAGTTGCAAATGTCCTTGTTGGTTATGCTACTACAGTTGTAAGTGGTCGAGCTAGCTAAGATGTTGTACCTATAATTATTCGAACTGGCCAAGCTGTTGTTGATGTAAGTGTCCGACCGGCTGCAAACATGGTTCGTCTATTGGCAGCATGATTTTAAACACAAAAACCCCGGCATGTACGCATCTCATTACTTGGGACGGAAAACATTATTCACCTTAAGTCCTGATCCAGTAAGTCCACAACTACCATGCCTAAAACAATATTATTTTTTACTGTAATAAAATTAAAAAAAGAAAATTTTCCAAAGTAGGTAATCGCGACGAAAATTTTCCAAAGTAGGTAGTCGCGAAACGACAAAAATTTTCCAAAGTACATAATCGCGAAACGAAAATTTTCAAAGTGCATAATTAAAAAATGAAAAAAAATTCGTTTCCCAACAAAACAGTGTGAATAGAATATTAGAAAACCAATTTATACAAATTCACATGCATTAAAATGTTAACGGAATATTAGAAAAGCAATTGCCACAAGTTCTTTAATGTGATACAAATATGTGCATGCTAACCAAATCAATTGTTGTAATCACTTAGAAGTTAGAATACAAAGAATGGATGTAAAAAAAAATTCATAACAATTGTTGAGCACTAACATAGTATTGACTTAAAAAAGGAATTTGATTGATCCACTTAAATTAATAGTAACCCCCAATTTTTTTGTAGTAGTTTTCTCCCATATCAATAATAAATATTTTTACAACTTTTTTGTCACATCAGTAGTTACTATACTATATTTTTTCCACATTTCACTAAAGGTTCATTCCATCATATCTCAAGGAAGGCAGAAATAAGTTCCACATTCGTTAGTGCATTTGTCTTTAAGAAAAATCAATAAGTAATTTCTACAACTTAGTTAATTGACCAATAAATTTAAAAATAAAAAAATTATTTTCTTGCTCAAGTTTATTCATAATTATGACAAAAAAATATTTATGACATGCTCATCATATCGCAACACGCAGCGTTAATTCGTAATTAACATTCCAACATCTCCCACCAAAATAAGTACCAAAATAAATAGTTCAACATATTTTTGGCATATTACATAAATAATGGCTACAACACATTGGTATGGTGATAATTAATTCATTACTTAATTAATGGCTACAACCCAATTTTACTTTCTAATAACAATTTTTCAAATGAAAATGTATGTTTTGAACAAATGGTTAACCATGGAATTCAATTGCATTTGTCAGCTAAAAAATAAGCTACTTTCCAACTTTAAACCACTAAACCATCCCCATCAAAACTATGAGATTATTGGAGTCCAACATTTGCCACCAAAATAAGTACCAAAATATATAAAGTTCAACGTTACTGGCGCAGGATTTTGTCTCAAAAGAAATATAATATACAAAATAACTGTGGATACCTGTTATATTGTCATCCGAGATATAACAGGTACGCATTGTAGGACTGTAACAATATAACGATGATAATATCTAGATAACTGTGGATACCTCATTGTAGGATTTTGTATCCAAAAAAATATAATATAAAATATTATATTTTCATTGGTTAGAACAAACAATGAGGCGCGTGGCTCAAGATGCGGATATCTGTTATACATAATCCTACAATGTAGGCATTTCCCTTTTCACCAAAAAAAATATATAATTCTACAATCATACATATACAACAAAACCAACATGTGGGGCCCCCAAGAGAAGACACTTGCCATCAAAGGTCAAGCTGTCAGACGCCTGATTCCAAGTTTTAATGGGTATGGCTAAAGATATGGGCAAGACATATGGGATCGGTTGTATCAAACTTAGGAGATAGTAAAAAAAATAGATGGCTTTTGTTCATATATTTTGCTTATATTAAAATACGACGTCTTTGATATATGCAAAATAAGAAAAACTTAAAGTTCGCTTTGACATATGCAAAATAAGAAAATTTTAAAGTTCCAATTTATAGCTGACATATAAGTTAAAAAAAATTACATACACCCATTTATAAAAAGATAGTTTCTGTGTGTATGTGTTTATTAGCTAGTGCGTGTATATGTTTCGTTCCCCTTAATATTCCATTCCCCATCACAGTATCAATTTCAGTATATACTTCAAGTTCCAAAACATGTAATGTCAAATAGGTAAAGGTAAAGAACGAAGAAATAAAAAAAAATTAAAAGAACTGTCCAATACTCATAACAAAGAATTGTCAAAATTAAGTGTCCCTACTTTTAAATCACTATCAAGTTTTCCAGCTAAAGCAAAAACAATGTTCTCTCCGGATCTCAAGTTTTATATTGTCTTGAGAGTGATGACAGATCTTGACAGCTGACAAAATGATCATTATATTGTCTTATACGGCTTTTAGTAAAAACTTTCTTCATAAATCAGATGTGAAAATCAATCCTAATTTCTTCTTTACAAAACATAAAAAGCCAAAAAAACATAGAAAATGAGAGATACTCGAACATGAGAGAGAGGGGAGCTACAACTGGTTGGAGCCATAAATAATGTTATAAAAATTAAAAATAATTAAAGTACCTATTGTCAGCTCTCAAGATTTGCTATCACTCTAACCGACAGCAAGGTGGGGGAGCACTGAGAAGTGAGATGAATAAAAAAAATGCATATCATTTATTCTTTAGAGAGTAATAACTTGAGTAAGGAGTTTTTTGTTACATATTTACTTCCCCAATAATAAAGAGTGGGAAGAAAAGACAGTGAGAAAAGTCAAGAAATAATAATAAAAAAAAAAAGGAAGACATAACAGAGAGAATTGAAACCTGTCTCATGAAGCAGTAGGTGAAAGGAAAAAAAAAAGGAAAGAAAAAGGAAATGAAAGCCTCTTTCTTTACTTTCTTCCCTTTCTCCAAACCCCACATTCATTCTTTAGATGTCATCTCAAAACCCACTCTGAATAGTTTCTCTCCCTACTTTGTAACTCGGCTTCTCGTAACACTGTGAGAGAAAAAAAAAGAACAAAAAATATGAAACTTGAAATAAATATCAACAACACATCCCAAAATGTCGTAGTCTGGTGTATAAGAAAAAAATTATTCTAGAAAAAAGAGAGGGATATAATGAATACCTTTAGAAAATAAACATCCAAGCCATAAAAACACCAAGTGTTAAAGATCTGTGTTAGAAAATAAACACATGTTAGATCCACTATAAAGGTTTTAAAAACCTAAACTTCAAGGAGAGCAAATAAAGAAAATGCATGAGACATGGAGATAGAGAGATAATGATAGAGTGAGAAAAGATTAGAGCTATAGAGAAAGGATGTCTCCGTCCCTTTTTTGGCCTGGTAATCAAATGACAACTGGTAGTTGTTTTAAGAGATTCCTAAAATGTCCCCAATTTTGAATTGATGTCTAAATTTGTTAGGTAAAAAAAGAGGAGGGAAACTAAAAAATTGAGGGCAAAATAGTTAATGCAGAAAAATTCATAAAGATGACATCATCTTTTGATCTTATGACATATATAAGTTTTCTACTTTATTTTTTTTTTATATATATATATATATATATATGCAGATTGCAATGCATATATGCATATTTTAGTTAATATCATTTAGTTTGTTTCATTTATGTTAGTTTCAATCATTTAGTTTCAATGTTACTTTGAATCTTAGATCCGTAGTAATTGATCAGTTAATATCATTTACTTTCAGTCATTTAGTTAGTTTCATTTAGTTTATATCATTTAGTTAATAGAAAACATTTAAATTTCAAGTTGGAATTTTCTCACAGTTCCTCTTCTTTTCATTTTCAAAATTTGGTTTCCGTGCGAGTATGCATGTTCACTCCATTTTAATCACTCTCTCACCTCAAACGGTTTTCTCTCTCTCTCACCTCACCGGAGATCCCGCCCCATCCCGCCGCTGGTAAAGCCCCCTTCCCCACTCACACCCACGCACACACACACACACACACACACACACACACAGGGTAATTTGTCTCTGACGCCGGACGGAGCCCCCTCCCGCCCCTTGGATTCGTATGCTTATGATTCAAACTTGGTAATTTGTTCCAACATTAAATCTATGCTTGGCCCAATAGTGTTCAATTAAGTTTGAAATTCAATAATGTTCAATAATTTTCTTTATTAAGTTTGGCATAATGCATATTAAACATTTGTTGGCCTTATGTTATGACAACGCCCTTTCTTACCTGCCTTTCTCACCTGCCTACTGTCACAGGAATATGCCCGCACTATGTGTTGAGGAAGTCCCACAGATGGTGGTCAAACACCACAGCACAGACATTTTGAGGAAGCCCCACAAAAAGTATAAATTCATATTCTCTTTCCCGGCCTTCTAGCTCCCATTTTGTAATTTGGGATTTTTTTTTATATTGTTGGATTTGTTGTTACCCCTTAAACAGGGTGGATAGTCCAATAAACAAAGGAGACTATGCGCAATTTTTTTTTTAAAATTGACACTTTGTTTTTTGAGACAGTGAATTTGATTGATGAATTTTGTATATTTCATTTTATATGTGAATTTGTTTGATGAATTTAGACAATTTGGATGTTGGACTATTTTTTATTTGTTAAGCGGGGTAAATAGTTCCATAGACAAAGGAGATTATACCCAATTTTTTTTAAAATTTGACACTTTGTTTTTTTGAGACACAATGTGTATTCGATGGATGAATATTGTATATTTCGTATTATATGTGAATTTATTTGATGAATTTAGACTATTTGAATGTTATTGGACTATTTGTTGTTTATTAAGCATGGTGAATAGTCCTATAAATACGAAATATTATGGCCAACTGTTTTAAAATTACACTTGAAAATTTTTGCATTTCGCTATTACGTACTTTGAAAAATTATCGCCGTTTCGCGATTACGTACTTTGAAAAATTTCATCGTGCCTTCAGGCATGGGCATACGCTAGTATATATATATACACACACACATACACACACACACACTAGGGTATGTCCGTGCCTGACAGCACGCTAATAATCGCAAAATGATAAAAATTATCGAAGTACGTAATTATAAAAAAGGAAAAAAAATCCGTTCCCCAACAAAATAAAATGTTGTTTTAAAAAAATTGTCATGAAAATAACAATAAAGACTATAAAAAACTATTAAATAAAAAAAATTTATAACCCGTAAATTTTTTTCGAATGTACATACTTAGTTCGCATCAGATAAGCAATTTTTGAAATAACCTGTTGTACGAACCTATTAGCTTATAAAAAATGGAAAATTTTGAAAGTTTTTTTACATATATACAATGTGTTTATGTACATACATACATACACAATGGTACAAACCAATTATGTCAAAAAAGTTTTTTACACCACGTAATTTTAAACAATTTTAAAAAATGGGTAAATTTTCATGTTTATATAACTATTTACCATGTTTAATCCATAATGGTTCTCGAAATAATTCTAAACTATTGTATAAGACAAATATTTGTAAACAAAATAAAAGGACAACGCAAATTTTTGAAAATGTATGTCATTGATTGTACCATACATCATTTAGTTCGCAACAGATAAACAATTTTTAAAATAACCTATTATTCGAACCTGTTAGCTTAAAATAACTGGGAAAAAAATTATGTTTTTTTACCATGTCTACATACATACATACATACATACATACATACATACATACATACACTGTGGTACGAACCTACTATGTCAAAAAGTTTTTTTACTACACATAATTGTAAATAATTTTAAAAATTATCTACTTGTCCATGCCTAATGTCATGCATATAATATTCTACAATACAAATTCGTGATAAGTCATGAATTTTTTACAGTATAAATAAGCATAAACAACTCAAAGTCTTTTGGAAAAACTTTATTTATAGAACTCTCCACAATATTTTAAGTAATCAGGTCTTTGAGGGTGCAACGTTTCCAACCTCCTTACATCATTACTTTGGGCTTTGTTTTGTGAGGTTCCAAAACCATTTTGACCCGTAAATGACCCACCAGTAAACCGACGCATTGGGTTGATCAAAATATCTTAAATCACACAAATGACATAATTGATTAGGCATAGCTCATCCTTCATCGATGCATAGGCAACGATGGAGATTTTTACCCCTCATTTCCATGTTTCATTACCATGTGGTCCCCTCAAACAAAAAAAACTCCATTAGTAACATCCTTACTTTTATTATTACCCCTCTTTTAAATAAAAATGACAATTGAATACTAGTAAAAACAAATAATAAAACGTATTTAAATCTTTAGTTACTACACCAGTGAAGTCGAGCGAAATATATCCATAAGTTTCATTTGGATCCCAACTAAGAAACACCCTGTACAAAAATAGGCGAGTCAAGAAACACCCTACATAAATATAAAACAAAACAATCAAACCCCAAACAGAACAATATACTAAATCCTTAAAAATAATAAGTCAACTAATTTGAGGTTGGAAACGCTGCACCTCAAAGAACAAATTTGTTATTGTGGAGAGTGACTATATACTAAACAGAACAATATACTAAATCCTTAAAAACACCTTGTACTATAGTCACTGTGACTATATATCACTGTGATATATAGTCACTATGCAAAATTTGATATTGGGGTTTGAAGCACCCTATACTATAGTCACTGTTTGGGGTACAAAAATTTTATATATAGTCACTGTGATGCCCTAAAACAGAACCCTCATTTTTTAGAGCGTCACAGTTATATATCAAAATTTGAGGATCAAATAAACCAAAGTGGAAGCCCAACAACCGATTTACCTTGGTCGGCCCTGTTTTGTCTTAAACTCGGAGGCAGAACCATATGTACCCCCACACCTGCAACTTTTACAAACCAATTCAGTGATATATATATATATATATATATATATATATATATATATATATATATATATATATATATATATATATATATATATATATATATATATAGAGAGAGAGAGAGAGAGAGAGAGAGAGATCCCTCACCAAGAAATTGCAACATGAGAGGAACGGGCAGCTGATAGAGTAACTTGCAGGTAATCAGAATGGCCATAGTAGGCAGCAAAGTGCAAGCATGTTCTCGCATTAAGTGAATCAAACATCAAAAGCTGATAAAGAATAGCTTATCAATTATCATTTCACATTTAAACATCAAAACCTGATGAAGTATAGCCCCTGTCAATTATCAGTTCACATTTCATATGAAACATGAAGGACCAAACCCCCATTTTAAATAAAAAGCACATCAAGATATATTGATATTGTCTAGGGAAAACAATTTGGCATACATTTTCTCCAGCTTGGATAAGTTTTTCAACGCAATAGATCTTCGCATGCATTGCAGCCAGCATCAGCGGGGTCTGCACCATTCCCAATTACAAAAGTTAAGAACAAAAAAGGGCAATCAAACGAAATCCCAAAGTATCTTAATAAAATTAAAGGGTAATATAACTCAATATTTCCCTCCTACAACTTACCTGCTTATAATGATTGAGCAAATCTATATTAATAGATCGATCCAAAAGCATTGACACAATCTAAAACCCACCTCGCAAGAAACAAAACCCACTAATCAAAACCCATATAAATCACATTTACCTTGGTTGGCCCTGTTTTGTCTAAAATCGGAGGCGGAACCATATGTACACCCACACCTGCAACCTTTACGAATCAACTCAGTGATTATATATATATATATATATATATATATATATATATATATATATATATAAAGAGAGAGAGAGAGAGGCACAAAACCATAAATCGTCCATGGATCTACACACAAAGATAGATAATGGGTTTCATTAGTGATATAGAAAAAATAAATCAAATATAAATGAACCCATCATCTCTTTTTCTATCTTCAAATCAGAATTTAGCATTATTACAAGACAACTATTTTTGTAAAATGAAAGAAATGGGTAATGAGAGAGGGTTAGAAAGGTGTTCCTTAAATGAGTTGGGTTTGAGATATAGGATGAGGGAATGGTTGTGGAAGAAGGAACGGGTGAGCGATGAGAGTCTCGAGGTATTGGTTCAAACTTGGGGAAATGGGATATGAGGGTATGGGTTTGATATCGTTGGGGAAAACTCGAGGCACCAAATGAGGTAAAAGGGTGAAAATGGGGGAAATACTCTTTTAACCTTGATTTTGAATTTTGAAGAAAGGGGAAAAATATTATAGTGTTAAAAAGAGGGGGAATTCAAAATTTTCAAGGGAAAAATAGGCATTGCAGGATAAAATTATATTGATGAATTCATCTTTTAATCTTATGACATATAGAAGTTTTCCCTTGAAAATTTGCACAGTATGTCCGCACCGCAAGTCTCCACCTAGGGTTGTTATATACATGTATATGATAAGAGTGATGTGTGTGTGTGTGTGTGAGAGAGAGACACACACACACACACACACATCACTCTTATCATATACATGTATATAGCACCCCTAGGTCACTTGCGGTGCGGACATACTCTGCTATCAAGTCTTGGTGCATCACGTATTAAATAAGGACATTGGTTTGGATATCACACTCGAACCATAAAATCAAATTACACATATTGCGGGCGAACATAGTTCTAAGCCTTTGGGCTATGCACATACCTAATGCTCCAAAATGACCGGTCACACCTTTATTCACACAAGTGGTGCTTGATCCCTAAGTTCTTTGTTCTTAGGTACACGTTAATATCCCCCCAATGGGTTCATCAGGATAAGACTCTCCACGGCACAAAACCTCCCATGATATCAAGTAGCCTAGGTATGTTTACACATAATAAATCAACCAATATGTAATCACAAAACCTATGTGTATATATATATATATATATATATATATATATGTAACATCAGTATAGGATACACTCAACCTATAATATATGTCTCATATGTAGTATATATAACTCCCAAATATTCTACATATTATTAAGTTGCGATTTTACTTCTCATTGTATGTTACTGAGTATCCCCCACTACCCGAGGGGCGTAATTTAGTCGTTAGCGTATTTAGTAAGTAATTCATCCTCGAAGGGTCCTAACCACCCCATTAGATTATTTCAGTAGTTGTAATATCCTCGTCTTACTGGTCCATTTTTAGGTTCACTCGCACTCTCCGTGACCCATTATAATTTACGTGAGATCATTTAATATCAAACTAAGCCCCGTGGTTCACTCGTATTCATCACATTTTTTGTGAAATCAACTGTAAAATATACCACATACTTTGATAACCATAATTCTCTTCAATTGGAAAGAAATACCAACTCAAACCTAAAAAAAATTAATTAAACCAAGCCCCATAAGTTTTAGGTCCCCTAAACCGATTTAGAGGAACATGTGAACCGGTTCGAGGGTACAGCCGAACCGGTTTGGGGGGACAGGCGAACCAATTCGCTATACCTGGAATTTCTTCTTCGCTGCTACAAATTTCCACCATTTTTTACCCTCAAAACCTCTGTGATTTAATCCCAAACTCCCAGAAATTGATACCCAACATTATACTAACACATATGCATGATTTCTAATGTAAATAAATCTCGAGATCATCAAGAAAATCAATGAAATAGAATTTATTCAACACTCAATTTTTAGAAAAACCTAAATTATTATCCTTATTGAAGAACATCATCAAAACCCAGATTTATTTAATTATCAATCACATATATAATATGATTTTATATTCTAACTATATTAGGGTTCTGTCTGCATGTGATTCCTACCTAAATTCATCATTAAATTCTCAAATTTGAAAGCCAAATTCATATTTCCATGATTAGAATTTAATCCTACCCTAACATCAATAATACATCTAATCAAAATTTAGAAATATAAATACTTGCCTCTATATATAGTTTTGAGTCTCTGCAAAAAAATGACAGGGCTACGGTGGTGGTGGTGGTGCAAAAATGGCGATTCTTGGCCTTGGAGCACCTATCCTTCTTCCCCCTGTGGCCTCTCTTTATTTTGGTAACTGATTTTATGCATTTGTAAAAGACATCGGGTTGGATTCATGCACCCCAACCCTTAGAAAATTAGTTAGACATGATTCACTTAGAGAAAACCATGGTTTTTAAGAAATTGAACATTAATTCTAAAGAAAATAGATTAAAAGAGAATTGCATAATCAAACTCACGAGCAATTGAAAACTTAAAGGAAAGATGTTACCTGAATTGCAAAAATTCAATTCAAATCCTTAAAGAAAAATCTTCTTAAGGAAAAACTAGGGTTTGTGACTACGAAAACCCTCTACTCCTCATTGGCAACCAAAAAAATTGAACTCCTATTATTATGTAACCAACGTGAATAAATATCTCCGAAATTTACAAGAGATTGACCAAATTAAAACTTTGAGAAAAGAAAAGAAAATTTGAGAAAATCCAATGAGGTTCGAACCCATCGGGCTGGGCGGTCCGGATCCCCCCTTTATTTCAAACAGTGAACCTTAGGCAAGGGCAATCCAAATCCTTTTTGGATAAAAGGTCCAGATTTTTTTCACCCACCCCTTTTTCATTCAGAACTTTTTTACCATACGGTCTGGATCCTTTTTGAATAAAAGGTACGAATCATCTGCCTTTTCATACAGAACTTGCTTAGTACCCGACCCGGATCCTTTTCCAGGGCGGTTCGGGCCACCTGCCAAATTCATGCAGGGATCTATTTTTGGACTTTTCTCATCTTCAAATGATCGTAACTTTTTCACTATAGCTGTGATTAATGTGTCGTTTCTTCTAATGTTCTTGTAATTGAAATATATTCAACTCTCCAGTTGGCCTCACTTCCGGACTAAGGCTACAGAATTATGAAATTTCCCTTTGACTTTCCTTCTTTGATTTCTTTCTCTACTTTTCCAATTTCTTTCTTCCTCAATGCTTTAAATACCTACAAAACTCATGAGAAATGCACGAAACTAGATGGACTTGTTAGAAGGAGTCAGTAGAAAGGAAATGCGATAATTCAACTCATTTAGCATTACTCGAGATGATAAAAGACCCTAAATTAAGGGGATAAATTCGGAAGAATTTGAGCCTAATCAAACCCTCCTAACTTAGAACTTTGCGCGTCCCGAGAAATGTAAAAGAATTTAACTATGGGTCAACTCTAAAAAATTTCTTTTTATTCGAATAGAGTACCACTTTCGCGTGAAAGTGATTGTATTTAGCGTATGCAACAAGCCTTTAAACCCCTAGGTCACCCTAGTAGGATGAGTTGTGTCTCGTGAGGGTTTGCAGTGAATACACCCACAAAATTCAACTCAAAGCAAATCCAAAATACTCAAATATTGTATAATTTAAATTTTTCCAGAAAATAGTCATCATCAATACATATTCAAGAGTCTTAGCAAGGAAATGTGATAATTCAATGCATTTAGCATTACTCGAGATGATAGAAGTCCCTAAATTAAGGGGATAAATTATGAAGAATATGAGCTTATTCATGCTTCTTATCCTTTTACTAGACTTGATGATAGTGACCTTTGTCACAATAGGCTAGGTCACACAAATTTTAAAAACCTAAGCAGATTGAGCACTAAGAGATTGTTAAGGGTTTTCCTAAAATTAAAAAGACTCCTAACTTTGTTTGTGGACTTTGTGAAGTGGGAAAGATAACTAAAGGTCCTTACAAGAATGTAACTAATGCTTTAAATTTAAAACCCCTCGACCTCATCCACATGTACTTAATGGTTCCTTCCCGTACTATTAGAGTTTGTGTTGATAGTTATATTTTAGTCATTGTGGATGACTTCTCACGTTTTTCATGGGTAGTTTTCATGAAACAAAAAAGAGACACTTTTATACATATTCTGAAAATCCTTTTGAAAATTAAAACTGCAAAGGATACTCAAGTATTACGTATTAGAAGTGATAGGGGTGGCGAATTCAAAGACACAAGCGTTATTGAATACTGCTTTAAAGATGGGTATTTCCATGAGTTTATTACTCCTAAGACACCCCAGCAGAATGAAATAGCTAAATGTAAAAATAGAACACTTCACGAAATGGCCAGGGTATTAATTCATGCTAAAAGTCTTCCAAAATATTTTTGGATTGAAGCAATCGAAACGGATTTCCATACAATAAATAGAATATACCTCCGTAAAAATACCAAAAAAAGTCCATATGAACTTTAGTATGATAAAAACCTGATGTTATATACTTTAGATTCTTTGGGAGCATTTGTTATGTTTGTCGTGATAGAGAAAATCTTTCAAAATTTGAATCCCGAGGTGATAAAGGCTTTTTCTAGGGCTATTCTGAAAACATTCGTTCCTATAGGGGTTATAATTTAAGGACAAAGTTAATTATAGAGTCAATTAATGTAAGTGTAGATGATACTTCAATCACTTCTATTAGTAAAATACCACTTTATAATGATGAGTCAAAAATGTTTGAAAATATAAACTCGCTAAGTGAAACTGCTAATATATCGATTGAAACCCTAGTCATGCCAAACTGGGTTTTTATGCATCATCCTACCACTTACATAGTTGATGAAGAATTAGGGCATATTAGAACGAGATCACAACTTCATAATTTTTCAAATTTTGCTCGTTTTGTTTCCTTTGTGGAAATTTTTTTAAAGATTCTTTTTGGATAGATGCTATGCTAGAAATGCTGGGGCAATTTAAAACACACGATGTTTGGTATCTCGTCCCTAGGCCATCTAATACTAAACTAATCGGTACTAAATGGATTTTCAAAAATAAAATCGATGAAACAGGGGTGATAATTAGAAATAAATATAGGTTGGTTGCTCAGGATACAATTAGATAGAAGGGATATATGTAGATGAGACATTTACCTCAGTTACACGAGTGGAGTCTATCTATCTTGTCTTGGTTATTGCCTTTTAGTTATAGTTTAAAATTTTCCAAATGGATATTAAATCTGCATTTTTGAATGGTATTTTATCTGAGGAAGTTTATGTAGAGAATCTAAAAGGTTTTATTGACCCAAAATTTCCCAAACATGTCTTTAGACTCAAAAAGGCGTTATATGATTTAAAGCAAGCCCCAACGGCCTGGTACGCTCACCTTTCGACCTTTTTTCTCTATAAAGGGTTCGATCGCGGTGGAAGTTATGTGACTTTATTTGTCTAAAAATTTAAAAATGACATTTTGGTTGCAAAAGTGTATGTTGATGATATTATATTTTGTTCAACTTCCTCTCAAGAAGTCAAAATGTTTTCGAATCTTATAAGTGGGGAGTTTTATATGTTGCTTATGAGAGAGTTGCAATATCTTCTCGGACTTCAAGTGAAACAATTTGATGATGGATTATTTGTATGCCAAACCAAATATGCTAAAGCCTTAATAAAGAAGTTTGATTTGAATGATGCCAAAATAGCATGTACACCTCTGAGCACAACCACAAAATTTACTAAAGATGAAAGTGGTAAAAGCATATATTCTACTTTATAATAAAACATGATTGGTAGTTTATTATATTTAACTTCTTCTCGACCCAATATCATGTTTTATGTTTGTGTTTGTGCCCATTATCAGCCCACTCCTAAAGAGAGTCACCTTAAAAGCATTAATTCTGAAATATGTTAAAGGGAGTTTAGAGTTAGGGCTGTCCATAAAAGACACAACCAGTAGTATTTTAGGGTATAACAATGCCGACTGGGCAGGTTGTTCTGACGATAGTAAGAATGCCTCTAGTGCTTGTTATTATTTTGAAAAAAACTTGGTTGATTGGGGATGCAAAAAATAGAATTGAAATTCATTATCTACAGTTGAAGTACAATACATTACAGCTGGAAGTTGTTATGCCCAATTAATGTGGATCAAGAAGATGCTAAGTGATTATGGTAATATAAAAACTTAAGATACTTTATTGTGTGACCACAAGAGCGATATAAACATAACTAAAAATCTTGTTCAGCATTCTCTGAGAATACACATAAAAAAATCATCATTTTATTAGAGACTTAGTAAATCTAAATAACTCATAATTGAATATGTTAGTATTGAAAAGAAACATATTGATTTTCTAACTAAGCCTCTACATCAAATTCGTTTTGAAAGTATAAGAAGAGCAATAAGGATGGTTATACTTGATTGATATACAAATTATACATGAACTAATAAATTTCTATCTGAAGTTATGGGAAATGGATATTTGTGAACGATAAAAGGCACCTCTCTTAACTTGTTAATGTAGTATCAACACCTATTTAAACATGTTTTGTATGTTCATTGCTTTACACCATTGTCTATTGGAGCCAAAATGGGGGAGTAGAGTAGATCTATATTATTGCATTTATTTTCTCCTTATCTTATTTATACTTATCTTAACAGTACTCACTTGATGAAAGAGTATATTTGTTGTGCATATTTGATCAGAAATCTATTTTATTTGTGTATAGGATCAAATGTTGTTAGTTGAGTTATATTTTACACCATTTTTTTTTTATTTTCAGTTCTATGTGGAGTATATTAGTGTTTGATAGGAATATGTTTTATTTTTGTTCAAAGATTTCAAAAGTATTCCTCGGAATACTTATGTACTCGATGAAGTTTTACCACAACTATCCATTGGGAGAGACAAAAACACTCTTTGATGGAAGACTCGTTAGGATTTATTGAGTCTAGACTATCAAGTGTTCAACAAGTTTGAATATTGTGACAAAAAATTACTTAAGAAGAGATCCTTCTCAAATCTCCTTCAAGACTAAAGACACTTAAGTGATTTCTATCTACATTAAGCTCCATGTTTATAATGAAGATAACAGAGAAAGTGAAAAATCACTCCACTACACTACATTTACACACATGTATTAATTAAATATTTCAAAATAATTTTTAAAAAATTTAAGAAATAAAATTTATTTAGTTGGATTTAATTTTGGAATTAATCAATTTTTAATTCTAGGATTAATAATGCTAAAATTGTGGGAAATGATATTTTGATAAAAATATGGTGTAAAAATATTTAGGAATTTCTTCCTGAAAATAAATTGATTTTCTTATATTTTTAATTGAATTTTTAGTCATTTTTAATTCATTAAAAATAATTTTTTTTTACATTTTAAGTATTAAGGTTATGTTTGTTTTGAGATGCACCCTTAACTCGTGTTTTCTCTTTTTCTTAGTTGTTCAATACCTTCTCAAGCATTATATCACTTTGATCAAAGGCGGAGAATCGTTAGGGTTTTGATAGGGATCAAAGACCGTTAAGTTTAATTGGTCAACTTGTTCACCCATTTTAGTGTCCTTTCTACGCATCAATCTTGACCATTGGATTAGCATTGATTTTATACTTTCAATCCCAACCACTGATTTCATACAGTTGAAATTGTTATCTAACCGCTCATGTATAAAGCATTGCTTTGTCATTTGGTCAAATTTTGGTCAGATGTGTTAGGGTTTTTAGAGAAAAAGAGAATAGGGTTATAGAGAGAAGAAGAGAGTTTTAAAGAGAGAAACGAGAGTTTTAGAGATAACCAGAGAAAGAATAAAGGAAAAATCATAGGGTTTTAAGTGTTTAGTTTCAGTTTTTATTCGTTTCCAATCAATTGAAACTGAGAAATAAAACTAGAACAAATCTTTCACGTTTTTATTCTTCTATCTTGTCCATACATTTTTGTTTTTACGAAACTAAATTTTTGAAAACTTTGAGCCGTTGAAACTATTCGTTTTTGTTTCAAATCTTTATATCAGATCATAGATTTTCATAAACATTTTTGGTTTTATATTTATGTACATACTATATATAATATTTTGGAGGAAACATTTCGTTTTCAAAATTTTTTGAGAACTAGGGCTAATTTTATGAAAATCCAGTCTCTAGAAACCTAATTTAAATTTTTTGTGAAAATTTAAATTCTGATCTTGAGATTATTGAGACCGTGTATATGCATGTCTAGATAATTTGATTTGTTCAAAAGAACTATTTGTAAATCTTTTGTGATTTTATATATTTAATGTATTTTTCACTTCATTACACATTGCACCAAATCCTACGAAATATGTTGATATTTGGAAACTTTGTTAATCCATTCAACTTGGGACTGGTACATTAACATTCAGAGGCCTTTTACCTGTGTTTGAGAGGGTATCTTAGTTAGGGATTTTTCTTTTGCCATTTTCTCATATTTTTTGTATTTTTAACTTGTTCTTAATTATTAGTTTTTTTTTTTTTTTTTGGGGGGGGGGGGGGGGGGGGTGTAGAGGACCTCATGGATGTTTCCTCTGGGGAGGTTTTACTACGTAAAATCATTGTGTTGTGGATGTTTTGTGCTTTACATGTTTTCTTGGATGTTTAATCTTGTTGGTTGGTTAATAGTTTTTATGAAAACAAAATAAATAATTTTTTCAAAATAAAATCAGTTAGCTATTAGGTCACATATCATGTGTCATCAATTAAACTCCATTTTTGAGTTTAAGGGAACTTATGATTTACAAGAAACACAATTGATTAACTTTGCCAATCATTTTCCACCTGAGTGTTTTTTCCAAATCTATGAGGCGAGAGAGGAGTCTATGGAAAAGCACTTGGCTAAAATGAAGAAGTGGTTAGCAGAATTCCCACGACTCAAAATGGTCATAATTTCAAGGTCAGAAAATGCTTGAGCAGACACACTTACCCAAAATTGGCATACACTACAAAGACAGAGTTGAGAAGAACGGCTCCACTAGAGATACTCATGCACTAGAGTACAAATGATGAGATTTTCAATATAATAAAGCAAGACCTAAGACCATATTGGATGTATCCAATATGAGCTTACCCTATAGAACAACATTATCGTAGAATAACCTAAAGAATTAGGAGATTTCGGTACAGAGTGGAGAGTTGTGTGTTAGAAGGAGGACTCCTATTCAAAAGATGGTTAATCGTTTAATTACTTATATATGTCCATAGACTATAGTCTAGGACTTAATAAAAGAGGTACATGAAGGTTCTTCTTAATCTCATTCAGAAGAAAGATCCTTGGTTAGTGGCCACGCAAGGGTACTAATGGCCTACGATGAAGGCATATTGCACAAATTATGTAAGGAGATATAATAAGTTCTTGAAATATTCCATAATACACAAGAGACTGATGACTTCGCTCATGCCAATCACATCCCCTGTGTTATTTTCCATGTAGTGTATAGACCTGGTCGGCCCTCTACAAAAAACAACAGGAAGGTTCAAATATCTTATTTACTAAACTATATCACTAAGTGGGTAGAGGCTGAACCCTTGGTTGAAATGACATAAGATAAGGTATTCCATTTTATTTCAAAGAATATTATTTGCCATTATGGAATAATCGGTGCCTTCATCACCGACCATGACACATAATTTGACAATCAGGAATTCAAAGATTATTGCATTCGATCTAAAATCTAGAAGTTACATTCTGCACCTGGTCATCTATAATGCAACAAAAGATAGAGGAAACAAATAAAACTCTACTCAATGGAATGAAACAAACACTATTACATGTTAAAGGCAACTGGATTAATGAAGTCCAACATGTCCTCTGGGCATACTAGACAACACTGAGAACAACAATGGGAAAAACTCCTTATATGTTATCCTTTGGAACCGAGGCACTAGTCCTAAAGGAAACTGGTCTAACAATTCATCGAGTTCTGAATTTTGACGCATTAAGAGGCGACCTAATCAGAAGACTAGATGTAGACCTGATAAAGAAATTCAGAGAACATGTAGTAATTTGGGTCATAGCATATCAATAACGTATTGCTCAGTTTTATACTAAAAAGGTAATTTCGATCACTTTGAAGAAGGGAGACTACATGCTAAAGAAATTTATTTAAAAAGGCAACAAGTTGGAGACTAACTGGTAGGGTTCATACAAAATATATTCTATTGTTTGACTAGGTACTTATAGAATGGAAACCTTAGAAGGAGAATGTTTTTTTTGGGGGGGGGGGGGGGGGAAATTAATATAGTGACATATGGTAGTTTCATTTTTACGAGAAATTGGGAAATTACCAATAATTTTATTAAGCATTCAGAATTTTATGATTCTAAGATTTCATAAATGAATTCAACTTTTTCTCATTGTTTTGAACTTAAAGTTATAAATGGAATAGTATCTAAGGACTGAAAATGTAATTTAACATTGTTCTAAGTTTAGAGGATAATAAACTTATTTAACTTTTGAATCCCATTAATATTTTTAAATGATGATGTGATTAACTCCTCAAATCAGCTTGTCTGGACTCCCACCAGATGGTATTAATCAGGGAAACATGATATTTTAAAATATATGGTAATTATCTTAAATTAAGCATTAGATGTGTTCGGTCTCCCAAACGGGGAAGTTTTCTATGTACATGTTTAATTTTAAAGAATCGACTAATGTAAATTTGTAAACACCAATGTTGGTTGATGACGCTCAAGTAATAATCATGTTCTTAAAATGATCTTCATCGTTGATTGAATAAGGGATTCTTTGGATTAGATATGGTGGGGAAGCCCAGTTCCATTTCATAATCTGGGATTGAGCATGATTGGTAGCCAAGACATGGTGTTAGTTGTAGAGAAGAGATTTACTTATTTCTTGAAAGGGAAGTAGAAGGTAAGGCTAAGTCTCAGGTATAATGGCATGGGCTTAAGAAATTTTATATTCATTGGTAGTAGTGCAAGTAGCCGAAAGGCAAGTATTATCACTATAAGTAGTTAGAACTTTTATAGTTATGATATTTGGTTTTTCCTTGATTTATAAGGAAAAGCTTATGACAAATTATTCCCTCTTAAAAGTAAATGCATGATTTATGTTTCGATCTACAGAATTCTAGTAACTTTGGAACCAAAAATTAAGACTGAAACCCTTTACAAAGGTTTTAGGTAACTGGGCAACTACTTAAAAGAGAGATGTTCCTAATTATAGGGAATATAATAAAGAAGTATCATTATTAGTAGGGAATATTTTTATATTATGGTTTACACATAATTATAATGTAGGTAAAGTGTTTAATGTACCTGGTTTTAGAATTTTTTTTTTATTTCTAAAATAATTTTGAATAAATATTCAATTATTTTTATCAAACTTTGGATATCTTTTATCCGTTCTCGTACATTGTAACATAATTTAAATTTTATAAGTTGTATCTCACCAATACTGCTAATTACTGATATGAAAGATGTTAATGGACAAAATATTAAAGAGAAAGTTTTCTTCTAGAACCAAACCCAATTTTGAAACATATGCTTAGGTTATTTTATTCTAAAAGGAATTCAATGGTTGGTTTAAAATGGATAATAGTTCATCATAAATGGAGACACTTATAGTCTAAAATATCATATAGAAGGTAAAATGACCAAGGGACCCTTTGTAACAAAAAACTGAAGAGCTAAAGGTGTGGTGGAAATCGTTCATTTCGATTTGTATGATTTTAGAACTTTCCATTAAAGACGTAATTTGAGTGATTCACCAATTTTACTGATGATTACTCAAGGTAAAGGTGTGTTTACATTATGGTGCATTGGAAATCATTCATTTCGATTTGTATGATTTTATAACTTTCCATCAAAGACGTAATTTGAGTGATTCACCAATTTTACTGATGATTACGCAAGGTATAGGTGTGTTTACATTATGCATCATAAGCCTGAAGCCTTTGTTTAGTTAAAAGTGTATATGACGTGGGTGGATCGTAGGTAAGGTAAAATAATCCAAGATCAATGATATTATGGTAAGGTTGTAAACCTCTTAGTAGAGTTTAGGGGATCATCTATGGGTGGTAGGAATTATATACCATTTGTCTACATTGGGTGTTCCACTTAGTAATGGTGTAAAGGATAGGAAGGAATATGACTCGTTTAGATATGATAAGGTTCATGTTTAGTTATTCAGGACTGCAACATTCACATTAGAAGTTTACATAAGAGATGATGGTATACATTCTGAATTTAGTTTCTTCTTAGTTTGTATCTTCAACTCCTACTGAACATTCGAATGGGTGCAAGTTCATTCTAGGGTATATTCAAAACTAGGAGTTCTTGACACTCATGTTATGGAAGGATCCAAAGAAGCCAAACTAGAATTAGTAATTCCAAGACAAGAGTGGATATGGAAATTTGGGAGCTTTAGACTTATTGATGGGATAAAACCCATAGGGTGCATGTGGATATACAAGAAGTAAAAAGATAGATGGATGAGAAGGTGAAAACCTTCAAATAAAGACTTTCAAAAGGTTTTACTCATAAATAAAGAGAATGAATATGACCAAACTTTCTCACAATAGCCATGCTAAAGTTTGTTAGAATTCTTTTAATGTCAAGACTTTGTTCTTGAATGACTGTCTTAACAGATACATAGTTAAAAGTTTGATTCATAGATCATGGGAGTTAATAATTTCCAACAACGCATTGTAATGTTTTACTCCATAATAATTATTTATACTATTTCGTAAACATTGACATATTTTCTAGAGACATAAACTATTTATCATGTCATTTGATCCAATACTTAATATATTAAAGTTCAATGCACTAGGCATGCGCGATTTGAAGTATTAAACAAGATTTCTTAAGTTCATAAAAACATATTTATATTTAGGTTATCACTTCCGCTAATTAAGTTGCTAATAATATTTATAAAACATGTGTATTTAATGATTAGACAACATATAAATCAAATAATACTTAAGAAAAAATAGAGATATTCTTACCTTATAATGAAGTATTTTGAAAATATAAAAATCCCATTGTTTTCTTTTTATGAAAATGTGCAACTTTTATTCTTTGGACTGTGACACCCCGACTAATTAAACACCGGGTAGCTACTCCTTTATAAAATTAATTCAAAATGCCAAGTTGGCTCAGTTAATAGCATCACTGTCGAAAACGTTTTATTATTACTAACCACCTAGTATTTAAAAAGTAAGTGCCAAATTATATTCAAATCTGATTAACATGCAACAAGAGTAATGAATAACTAAATAACACCATTCACCATACTGAAGTAAAACGAATGACCATCACAATAGAGTAAATAAAGTCTGGAGGAAAAACTCCTCAATAAAAATCCCACAACTGATAAGTAAACTGAAGTAAATAACTAAAACTAAATACTGAGCAATACATGCTAGAGTCTGAAAACTGAAATGTAAAAATGTCTAATAGAATTGGGCAGCATGCCCTACAACTGATAGATGCTGAGACTGGAATCCAAATGAGAGAAGCGTCTACATGCAAATCCCTGTAGCTTCCACAAACAGCTACAGCTCGTCACCTGAATGAGAATCCTATGCTTGGTGTCCTTGTGGCTGGGCACCTAAAATGGTTTTACAAGAAAATATATTTGAAAGCAAATGGGTCAGAGCCCGAAAGTGGAAATCATTTTTAAAAACCTGCAAGTGCTTTAAAAACATTTAAAACATTAAATGCAAAGTACATGTTAGGACGTGCACTCACATTAAATTCTCACCTCTCGTCTATCTGTGCACTCCTAACGTAAGTACCCATCTATAACGACCCATATTACTAGCTAACTGACAACATAACTAGCTAAACTGCCAAAGGTTCTACCCATATTACTCGGTTCCAATTAACATAACAACGCTCGTAATTAAATAGAGGTTTAACGTAAACTCAGTTACTAACTATGCCATTGATATAAGTATCAGCTAACTCATTATATATCTCGAAACAATACCGTAATATTTTTACAACATTAACATGAGGATTTCCATTAATTTAATGTATATTATTCACATCATAAATATACGATACAAGCACCCCGCAATCTAAGCTATGGTGCACACATACTCTGCTATCCATCCCGGTACATCACGTACATAAGGATCACATATTCCGAATCTCTCAGGAATAGTTCAGATAACACAAATCACAAACAGTGGAGGCGAACACAGTCACCATCACATGGGTCACACACATACCTACGCTCCCATGGTCAGCGGACTTATTAATATCACAATAAGTCTTTCTATGACCTATGTTCATCAAGGTACCAGTCTATATCCCCCCGTAGGCACACAAGGATTAGAGGGTCCTAAGCGAACGCAAACCTCCCGTGATAGCAAGTATGGTAGGTATGTCATACACACAATCAATACTAAGTAAACACACATCTTAGTAATATCGTATTTTAATAAGGTATACTCTACATCATAATACCATTATTCCAAACTTATATATTTTAAGTCTCCCGTTAATATAAAGTTAAATTACCAACACGTCTCACGTCGTAGTCCCTTAACCTTAAAACCTATCTATAATAGATTATTAGGTTCCGATTATTCCCAAATATAACATCTTTATTCCTAAGGTCTTTACTTCTGCTCTAAACCTTATTTCATCGAATTACACAGTTTTGCACTATTAACCCAAACGTTACCTCTCTAACGAATTTCAATAACCTAGAATAATTCCCCGAATTGCATTCTAATTAAAGTCCACTATAATAATCACACCTACTGGTCTTCCTTAAGGGTGAGGGTATTCACAAGTTCTCCAAACATATTCTCCGAGGGTTTCCGTCATTAAAATCAAATTAAGGAAAATTTTACTCATTCTGGGAAGGTCGATCGATCGATCTATGAATATCGATCGATCGATCTAGTCGATCGATCGACTGATGAATGTCGATCGATCGATCGAACAGGTATGGCTACGGACTGCTTCGTTCTACAGATTGTAAAAACGTCCCAAAACTTATTTCTAACGTATGATTCTCAGATATAACGTTATAGTAATGTCATATAACAATCCTACAATATTACTAACGTCCATAAATCAATATTTCAACAACTATAGGCTACATATGGATCAATCTTCATCAAAAACCTAGTTTCCAGATTTTATCTCAAGAACATTCATAAACCTCATCTTAAATCCGTTTTGGTATAACAAAAGTCGATAATTCTCTTAATATAATCTTCCAGTAACATTCTACATGCAACCTATATCCCAAAATTTAAACTAATAACTCCAATCTTATGGGTTTTTCATTATCTCCCAAGAACATACAAAATTTATGAATAATCTAACATGGAAGAAGCATTCTCTGAAATTTAAATGGAATAAATCACTTGCCTTGGTTTGATCTCGGATTTGGTGTTGATATGGTGAAGAATCTCTGCAGAATTCCTCTCTCTCTCTCCTTCTCCAAGCTTTCTTCTCCAAAAGGCTATGGTGGCTAGGGTTTGCTTTGGGAGAGTTGGAAGACTAAATGATAACCTACGTAGCTTATGAGGTTAATAAAGGGTTGGTTGGGTCAACTCCTTATCAGATTACAACTCTTCATTTTCGTCACTATTAATTACCCAAAAATACCAAATTACTAAAATACCCTTTTAGTTGCCGGTATGGCCTAAAAATACCCTGGGACCCAAACTATACCCCCGGCTAGTGTTTTCTGACTATCTCGACCCTTCCGGACGCGTTGGCGCACTCAAAACGACCATACGGATTATAGATTTTAAATTCACTTTAAGTAACAAAATAATATACCGTGACGCGGCGGTCCCACGCGTCTCAACAAAATTTCTAAAATGCCGTATATAAATCCCACGGCAAATTTTATAGTACCAGATACATATATAATCATATATGCACATAATCAAATACCAACTCGCATCACATTAGTATTTATAACCCGGATTAATTTCCAATTAATACGCTAATTAATTAATTAATCCCAAAATAAATATAGTCAAAAGTACGGGGTATTACATACTTCCCCCCTAATAACTGAATTTCGTCCCGAAATTCGAAACTAGAAAGTACCTGCTAAAAAAAATAGCTCTGGATAACGTTCGCGCATCTCATCCTCGCGCTCCCATGTGGACTCCTCGACATTGTGATGTCGCCACTGAACACGCACTAACGGGACTATCTTTGACCGCAGTTTCCTCTCGCTTCGGTCCAAAATAGCAATTGGCCCCTCCTCGTAGGAGCTATCCGGCTGGAGATCGATGTCCTCCACAGCGATGTGAGAATGAGCCAAATTGTCCCTAAGGTATTTCCTCAGTGAGGAAATATGGAACACGTCGTGAATTCGATGCAAGTGCTCTGGTAGTCCAAGTCTATATGCAACCGGTCCTATCCGCTCAATAATAGGAAACGGCCCCACATACCTCGGTGCCAACTTCCCCTTCTTCCCGAATCGCATAATCCCCTTCATCGGAGATACTTTGAGCAAAACCTGGTCCCCCACTTGGAACTCCCTGAAAAATCTCTTCGCATCAGCATAACTCTTCTGCCTGTCTTGAGCTACCCGAATGCGACTCCGAATCAACTCAATCCTTGCCGAAGTATCCTGGATCACTTCTGGCCCAAGTAATTTGTTGTCCCCCACCTCCAACCAACATGCTGGGGAACGACAAGGCCTGCCGTACAATGCCTCAAACGGAGCCATGCCAATCGTGAACTGATAGGAGTTGTTGTAAGCAAACTCCACCAGTGGAAGGTACTGCTCCCATCCACCCCCAAAGTCAATAATACACATGCGTAGCATGTCCTCCAACATCTGGTTGGTGCGCTCTGTCTGCCCATCGGTCTGCGGGTGATAATCCGTACTCAACCGTAATTCCGTGCCCATGGCCTCCTGGAAACTCTCCCAAAACCTCGAAACAAATATCTTGTCTCTGTCAGACACGATATTCAGGGGCACACCGTGAAGTCTCACAATCTCTGAAATGAAAAGCTGGGCATACTGTCCCGTAGTGTAGTCAGTCCTTACGGGTAAGAAGTGAGCGACCTTGGACAACCTGTCCACAATTACCCAAACGGAGTCGTGACCCCTCTGCGACGTAGGCAACCCCGTGACAAAATCCATGGATATGCTCTCCCACATCCACACCGGAACCTCCAACGGCTGTAGCAATCCTGCTGGTCTCTGATGATCCACTTTTACAAGCTGACAAGTGGCGCATTTCGAAACAAACTCAGCGATATCTTTCTTCATACCGCTCCACCAATATTGCTGTCTCATGTCCTGGTACATTTTGTCCCCTCCAAGATGTACCGCGAACCGTGAGCCGTGCGACTCTGCCATAACATCGTGTCGCAATTCCTCTCCTTCCGGAACTACCAATCTCCCATTGAAGCGCAATCCCCCGTCTGAGCTAACGGTATAGGACTCGGCGCCCTCTGCAAGTAATCGAACTATCTGCTCCTGACAGAACGAGTCATTGGCCTGTGCCCGTACTACCTTCGTGACAATCTGCGGTGTAACGGTCATCACAGACATGAAAGATCGGGCCACTGCATCCTGGTGTCCCAATTCCTTCCACTTAGCCTTCCACACCTCTGCCACCTCATCTGCTGGCCTGCGGCTCAACGCGTCTGCTACCACGTTAGCCTTACCCGGGTGGTACTGGATGTCGAACTGGTAGTCCTTCATAAACTCAAGCCACCTACGCTGCCGCATGTTCAACTCTTTCTGCGTGAACAGGTACTGTAGGGACTTGTGGTCCGTGAACAGCTGAAACTTCTCCCCTAAAAGATAGTGCCTCCAAATCCGTAAGGCAAATACCACTGCTGCCAAATCCAAATCATGCGTGGGGTAATTCTTCTCATGAGGCTTAAGCTTACGGGAAGCATAAGCTATGGCCTGTCTCTCCTGCTGCAATACACCTCCCAGTCCTTGCAAGGACGCATCGGTGTAAACCAAATACTCAACTCCCGGTCTCGGCAATGCTAACACAGGTGCTGAGGTCAATTTGTCCTTCAATTCATCGAATGCCAACTGACAGGCATCACTCCAGATATATGGCACACCTTTACGAGTAAGATGTGTCAAAGGACCCGCTATCTCCGAGAAACCCTGAATAAATCTCCTGTAGTATCCTGCTAAGCCCAAGAAACTACGAATCTCCGTTGGTGTCGTGGGCTGTCCCCACTCCCTCACCGCTGACACCTTCCCTGGATCAACTGATATTCCCTGGTCGGAAATAATGTGACCCAAGAACTGGACCTCCTTCAGCCAAAACCCGCACTTCTCATATTTTGCATACAGCTCGTTCTGACGAAGTGTCTGCAAAACCTGCCTCAAATGCCCGGCGTGCTCCTCCTCTGTCTGAGAGTAGACCAGAATGTCATCAATGAAGACAATGACAAAATGATCGAGGAAATCTCTGAACACCCTGTTCATCAAGTCCATAAACACTGCTGGAGCGTTGGTCAAGCCGAAAGGCATAACCCGAAACTCGTAAGAACCATATCTCGACAAGAACGCAGTCTTCGAGACATCCTCCTCCCTGATACGCAACTGATGGTATCCCGATCTCAAATCAATCTTCGAGAAGAAAGAAGCTCCTCTCAACTGGTCGAATAAGTCATCGATTCGAGGCAACGGATACTTATTCCGTATCGTGACCTTATTCAACTCTCGGTAGTCCACACACAACCTCAGTGAACCGTCCCTCTTCTTCACAAACAAAACTGGAGCGCCCCAAGGTGAGGTACTCCTACGAATAAAGCCCTTCCCTAACAGCTGCTCTATCTGATCCCGTAGCTCTCGCATCTCAGCTGGAGCCATACGGTACGGTGCACGTGCTATAGGTCTCGTACCCTGTAGCAAATCTATAACGAAGTCTATCTCTCGACTGGGTGGTAAGCCTGGTATCTCCTGAAACACATCTGAATACTCCCTGACAACCGGGATCGAATCCAAAGGAATCACAACCTCCTTAGAGGTATCCTCCTCTATGTAATACAGATGAGCGGTCGATCCTCCCTCTGGGCGAGGCATCGCCACTATAAACATCTCCTGCCCCGGAATGGCAAAAACAATGCTCCCGCTGAAGCAATCAATCATGGCCCTATATGCTACGAGCCAATCCATACCAATGATCACATCGTGAATATGCATATCTAACACTAACATGTCCGCAGGCAATACCAAACCACCAACCTCTACCCCCACTCCCCGGCATATAAAGAAAATAAGTGACCCACTCCCTAATGGTGAGTCGACACACGTCACTGTGCTCTCTGCCGTAGCTAACAATCCTAAAGCTTTCGCGAAGTGTGTAGTAATAAAACAGTGTGTAGCACTCGTATCAAATAACACCCGACCCATAGTGCCATGGATAGGAAACGTACCCTCGATCGCAGGCGGTGCCTGTGGAACTGCAGCCTGGTGAACGTTGTAGACACGTCCATACTGTAGCTGACCTTGCTGAGCTGGGACTGCTGGAATGGGTGGCAATGCTGCCATCTGTGGCGGTGCAGGAAGAGCGGCGGGAAACATAGGTCTCTGTGGCTCCTGGCGAGCACCCTTCTGCTGCTGCTGTGGGGCCCTGCCCCTATCAGGACAATCCTGCTTCTTATGGCCAGTCTTGCCACAAGTGAAGCACTTCCCTGGGAAGTTCCCTCCACTCTGCCCCTGCTGTCCCCGGCCCTGGTGGCCGTTACCATTCCTCCCTTGGCCCTGCTGGCCCTGATGGAACTGCTGCCCATTCTGCCCCTGTTGGCCCTGCTGGCCGTTTGGACCCTGATGGCCCTGACGGAAACCTCCCTGTCCCTGCCTGTAGTTCCCTGACCGGAACCTCTTATTGTCCCCCTGCTGGGTACCCTGCTCAGTCTGTCTCTGCCCCTGACCGGTCTGTGCCCCGCTGGCACCATGTCCTCCAGTCCTGCCCTGATGGCTAGACTCTCCTGACCGCTTGCCCTCGGCCATATGAAAACGGTGGTCCTGGCAGTGCAATAGTGCAGCGTTAACCACATCAGAATACGTGGCCAACGATAGGTTCCCTAGCAGATGCTGACGGATCCTCCAATTCAACCCATCAGTGAACTTCTCTATCTTCTTCTTCTCTGTTGGAATCTCGTCTGGAACGATATTCAACAGGTTAGTGAACTCGGCCTCATACTCGGCCACTGTCTTGCCCTCCTACTTCAAACTCATCAGCTTCCTCCTCATCTCTGTAAGAACTGCGGATGGAAAGTACTTGCGGTCGAACCGCACCCAGAACTCCTATATCGTGAGGGTATCCCTCTCCTCCGCAGTGGTGATAGACTCCCACCACTGTAGTGCAGATCCCACTAGCTTGAAAGTAGCTAGCACCTATTTCTGAACGTCAGTTCACTCATGCATCCTCAAATGCCTCTGCATGTCCTTCCTGCATTGGCTCGAGACTACCACGTCTGAGCTACCTGCAAACTCTGGCGGATGCGCTTTCTGAAAAGCGTCGCGTACACGTTCCCAAGCAGATGGGAATGCATTAACCTGGACGGGCGCGGAAACCGGTGCCTGAGGTGGTGCCTGCTGAATAACGGTAATCGCGGCATTCACCGCTTGAGCTACTATAGCTGCAACCTCAGTGGCGTTCAACATGCCCTGAACTGGAGCGGGCTGGGGTTCGGGCATTGCATTCCTGGGAACTCGTCGTGGAGGCATCTGAAATAAGAACAAAGTTTATAAGTTCACGGTTTATAAACTTAAATTAGCTGAAGATCGAAGCATACACAAAAGAATACAACAGTCCTAAAATATAGGGCTCTATATCAAAGAAAACGTAGCGGAAACATAATAGCCGTACAGATCCTAAAGGACACTAGAACCTGATGCTCTGATACCACCTGTGACACCCCGACTAATTAAACACCGGGTAGCTACTCCTTTATAAAATTAATTCAAAATGCCAAGTTGGCTCAGTTAATAGCATCACTGTCGAAAACGTTTTATTATTACTAACCACCTAGTATTTAAAAAGTAAGTGCCAAATTATATTCAAATCTGATTAACATGCAACAAGAGTAATGAATAACTAAATAACACCATTCACCATACTGAAGTAAAACTAATGACCATCACAATAGAGTAAATAAAGTCTGGAGGAAAAACTCCTCAATACAAATCCCACAACTGATAAGTAAACTGAAGTAAATAACTAAAACTGAATACTGAGCAATACATGCTAGAGTCTGAAAACTGAAATGTAAAAATGTCTAATAGAATTGGGCAACATGCCCTACAACTGATAGATGCTGAGACTGGAATCCAAATGAGAGAAGCGTCTACATGCAAATCCCTGTAGCTTCCACAAACAGCTACAGCTCGTCACCTGAATGAGAATCCTATGCTTGGTGTCCTTGTGGCTGGGCACCTAAAATGGTTTTACAAGAAAATATATTTGAAAGCAAATGGGTCAGAGCCCGAAAGTGGAAATCATTTTTAAAAACCTGCAAGTGCTTTAAAAACATTTAAAACATTAAATGCAAAGTACATGTTAGGACGTGCACTCACATTAAATTCTCACCTCTCGTCTATCTGTGCACTCCTAACGTAAGTACCCATCTATAACGACCCATATTACTAGCTAACTGACAACATAACTAGCTAAACTGCCAAAGGTTCTACCCATATTACTCGGTTCCAATTAACATAACAACGCTTGTAATTAAATAGAGGTTTAACGTAATCTCAGTTACTAACTATGCCATTGATATAAGTATCAGCTAACTCATTATATATCTCGAAACAATACCGTAATATTTTTACAACATTAACATGAGGATTTCCATTAATTTAATGTATATTATTCACATCATAAATATACGATACAAGCACCCCGCAATCTAAGCTATGGTGCACACATACTCTACTATCCATCCCGGTACATCACGTACATAAGGATCACATATTCCGAATCTCTCAGGAATAGTTCAGATAACACAAATCACAAACAGTGGAGGCGAACACAATCACCATCACATGGGTCACGCACATACCTATGCTCCCATGGTCAGCGGACTTATTAATATCACAATAAGTCTTTCTATGACCTATGTTCATCAAGGTACCAGTCTATATCCCCCCCGTAGGCACACAAGGATTAGAGGGTCCTAAGCGAACGCAAACCTCCCGTGATAGCAAGTATAGTAGGTATGTCATACACACAATCAATACTAAGTAAACACACATCTTAGTAATATCGTATTTTAATAAGGTATACTCTACATCATAATACCATTATTCCAAACTTATATATTTTAAGTCTCCCGTTAATATAAAGTTAAATTACCAACACGCCTCACGTCGTAGTCCCTTAACCTTAAAACCTATCTATAATAGATTATTAGGTTCCGATTATTCCCAAATATAACATCTTTATTCCTAAGGTCTTTACTTCTGCTCTAAACCTTATTTCATCGAATTACACAGTTTTGCACTATTAACCCAAACGTTACCTCTCTAACGAATTTCAATAACCTAGAATAATTCCCCGAATTGCATTCTAATTAAAGTCCACTATAATAATCACACCTACTGGTCTTCCTTAAGGGTGAGGGTATTCACAAGTTCTCCAAACATATTCTCCGAGGGTTTCCGTCATTAAAATCAAATTAAGGAAAATTTTACTCATTCTGGGTCAACTCCTTATCAGATTACAACTCTTCATTTTCGTCACTATTAATTACCCAAAAATACCAAATTACTAAAATATCCTTTTAGTTGCCGGTATGGCCTAAAAATACCCTGGGACCCAAACTGTACCCCCGACTAGTGTTTTCTAACTATCTCGACCCTTCCGGACGCGTTGGCGCACTCAAAACGACCATACGGATTATAGATTTTAAATTCACTTTAATTAACAAAATAATATACCGTGACGCGGCGGTCCCACGCGTCTCAACAAAATTTCTAAAATGCCGTATATAAATCCCACGACAAATTTTATAGTACCAGATACATATATAATCATATATGCACATAATCAAATACCAACTCGCATCACATTAGTATTTATAACCCGGATTAATTTCCAATTAATACGCTAATTAATTAATTAATCCCAAAATAAATATAGTCAAAAGTACGGGGTATTACATGGACTTATGCAAACTCTTATTGTAAATCCACGCAAATTAGGGTTAAAGGATGTTTAATGGTGTTTAGGGTTTAAAAGATGAAGAAGGAAGGGTTATGCAACATATAACTTAAGATAAAATATGTGTTAAATTGATTGAGAGCTAGTCCCATCTTATATTTACAAAAAAAAACACAACTAACCTCGCATCCAACTCTTGCCCTCAAAGTCCACAAACGCTCATGTCCACCCCAAGGTTGTGGGTTCTACGAGACGGTTGTGGCTGGGATGACTGTGGTCGTGGGTATAACAGAGGTCCTACTCTCTCCCTCTTATCTTCTTATATCCCTTTTGTAATTTCTCATAGGATTAATTTCTTTGAATCCCCGCTAGTTTACAACTCAAAACCAACCTGCATTTCTACTCGTGATTAAATTTAAAAAAATTATATCTTGGAGTCTAATAAATTAAAAAAATACTCATTTTCTCCCTACCTTTATACCAAAACGCCATATTACCACTTAAGTAAATAAATGATCAAATTATTCATTTAAGTAGCCCAAAACCACCAAATTAATATAAATTAAATATTCTCTGTATTAACCCAAAATCTAACTTCATAAATCATTTGATTAATTAACCCAGTTAATTAATTAATCATGTTTTAAAAAATATAGAGTATTATAGTCTTCCCCCAAAAATATAGGAATTTCGTCCTCGGAATTTGCCAAAGAATAATCATCCACATAAATACGTATTATCACAAGATAAAAGTAAGGCTCACATATGCTTACCCTTAGTGTGCCACGACTGGGGTGACCATACACCTAAACCCATGTTTGCATACCCCATATGTAAAAACTATATACCTAACACATATAAGTATAAAGCTAGTATGCCATGATAGGGGTGCCCATACACCCAATACCACGTGCACATACCCCATGAGTAATATATGAAAACAATAGATGTGTGTATAAAATGTAACTATAAAGGAACATATCGTACTACCCCTCTATCTAGGTCTTGACTCCTCCTAAGTTTGCCACATATGTGTTATTGGTGATACAAAAGCCTCGGTGCTATAAAACTATAATGCTCCTGCACTTGAGCCTTAGTACACCTCGTAGCCCAATGTTATATCTATCCATAAGAATAAAAAGTACCCCTAAAGGGTCCAAACCTCCAACTAGATGCATGATTTCCCCATTGTCCACATCCCTAAGAAATTTATGGGACTTTATTACCCAGCTGAAAGACGTAATGATCTTGACCCACCCAAGACTTCTTCCATGGCTGGTCATTTTAACCCTTATCCAATCCACCTATCTTGGTCCTATCCAAATATCTCGAGTCATTTATCTTTCCTATCTTCTTTTGGAAATTTACTTTCTCCTTCCATAACATCAGTACGACATCCATTGCTTAAGCATAAGTGGCGTATGTCATATTCCCTAACATAACTTTCTTAATACACCAATTCAAACAATTAATGAAACATTCTTTCTTTTTTCCCCAATGTTCACCTTTTTAGGTGCAAATATTAATAAATCAGCGAACTTGTACTCATACTCAACAACAACCCTCAAACCCTGCTCCAAATTAAGAACATCTTTCTTATTCGTGCTCCTAATAGTACCATGAAAAAATTTCTCATTAAATTTCATCACAAATCCACCATTGTTCAATCGATCTCGATACTCAAATGCGGTCACATTCTCACACCATTTTAAAGCATATGTTCTTAGCTAAAAAGTAGCTAAAATATTCTTATTCATGTCCGCTTAGTCCACCATCTATAAGTGTCTCTCTTTATCATGCCTCCTTTGATGAGAAACCATTGGGCCAGATCCCCGGACAAAAGTGGTAGGATTTCCATTGTTAAAGTTATCCCTCGCTCTATCGCATGTTGATGTGGACACGCCCTGCTATTGCACATGTTTGGCTCCCCATATTTATTTACCTATATCAATACTTTCCATTGTGGTCTTAGAAATAATGGTTAACTGAATGACTACTAAATAAACTACCGATGCATATCCTGACTAAAGGAACAAGAAAATTAACAAGTAATAATAAACGTACAGTGACAACTAGGAAGAAGTTACCACAGAAGTCAACCTTTATTTGCTAATTTTTATTTGTGTGTCATTATATGTCTATCATCGAATGTTAATTTTCTTGTAGTACCAAAAACTAAACCCTGTCTCCTAGCTCAACCTCTCATAATGTTCCCTGATAGTACAAATATAGCACCCTGTCACGGATGTTATTTAAACTTGCACAGAAGCTTATAGGCCGCAGCCCTACTCAGCACAGGATGTTGCCCTACTCAGCACAATGAAACACTCAGTTTTGGTCATTCATATATGCCGCAACCTTATATTACATAGGGTGCAACACCCACAGCTTCAGCCTCATACGGGATGCAGCCTTCTGCTACGCTGGGTGTAACCTTATACTATGCAGGATGCAGTACTCAATACGCTGGCCTTACACGCCGCATCCCATTCATTCATAGCTTCTACAGAATTTGTATATATCACGTGCTGAGGGCACGTGACACAGCTCAGATAACTCTTATAAATAAAGGTCCACACCTCGAGATAAGGGGGTTAGATTCTATAATACCTGGTGAAGCCTTGTCAAACTCTCTCTACACAACCTCAACATACAACTTGAGGGCTACTCACCTACATCTTAGTCACACCTCTGGCACTCTCGGAACCACTAAAACCATGTACTCTCATTTATTATCATACTTATACACCTTTTTAGGCTCGATTATATTGTACAATGCACCTTATATAATGATAATGGAGCAACATAGTGGACGTAGTCCTATTTTTTAGGCTGAACCACTCTATATCTTGTCTTCTCTCTCTTTTTACTAACTCTATCCGTTTATTATAATTTACACTTGATTTGTTGGTACGAGAATGACTAGTGGACGATTTCTCGTATCATTATTCCCTATTTGAAAAGATAGGAATAAATGAATGTTTATCTAGAATCCTAAAGAATACAAATCAACAAATACGAATCGAAGATGAGTAATGTAAAAGACTATAACGGACTTATGACCCTCTATACCTAAGATCACTCTTTGATACTAACTGTAACACCCCATATATTTTTCTGTTGAGGTTGATCTTGCCACAGTGCCAAGATATGCAGGATGTTATAATTAATATACTATTCTTACCATGTAACAAAAATATGAGACATTTAAAAAAAATCTAATAGATATTGTATGAAATAATCAACAATAAATAAAGCATCCAATACAATATATAAGATCCATCACAATGCTAAAACTCAAATAACATAAAATCCAATGATATAAAGTCATCAATAATTATATCTTCAAATGAAAATACATAAATCAATTGTGGAGTCAAATGACCCACTAAACCAAAATAAAATTATCTCATAATATGAAATCCGAAAATGAAAACTAATCGATGCAATAAAATAAATCTCCAATTGTAATTCCCACTAATTATCCAAAACTATATAGCTACCCTATAACCTATCATTAAGGGTTAGTAAAAAGCAATGGTTCAAGTCCCACCACAATAATACTAGCCAATATTCCAAATTAGGGTTCATAAAACCATTCATAAGCATTATAAGAGATTTTTTTTTATGAAAGAAGGACAGCACCCCCACCCATATTATTATTGAGACGAGAAAGAGCATATCCCAAGTGGTAAAGCAAACTTAGATACATCAACTCGAGAGAATGACTTTAAAAGCAATGAATTTTGGGCTTTATAATAGCCCCATTACAAAATTAAAAGACTACGAAAACATAATAAAAGTCCTAATGTAGTGGCATCACATCTTGTCCTGCTTGAAAGCACCTCTATCTATTGTAGGAAAATCGAAAAAAATATGAAAAATTGAGAGAGAATAAAGATTAATACAATAATTTTCAAGAGCATATGCAGCCATGTTAGATTTCCTGAAACAATGAGACAATGAGAAATTTAACTTCTTAAAATTTGACTTAATCTCTTCAACACACTCTATGAGCTTCGAAGGAGGTTTCTAATTCTTATTGATCAAGTTCACCACAAATAATGAGTCTGATTCAATCTCCGCATCCTTTAAGTTATCCAAACACAATTTTATTCCCAACCATAGACTTTTGATTTCCACAAAAGAATTTGAAGCATTGCCCTCATATTGAGCACAAGCAAAGACTAGGTCCCCTCTGTCATTTCTTAATATCCCACCAATTCCACTGTTCCCTAGATTGCCTTTTGAATCCCCATCAATGTTTAACTTAAAGTATGATGAAATTGGAAATCTCCATTTTATTGGTTTGATCAATTGAAAATTCCTACTGAAATTGAGATTGAAAGTCTCTTGGATCCCATTATCAAAATAAGAGTTTCTATTTAAATACTTGAAATGAAAGTGATGGATTTTTTAATAATAGCTTTGTCATTAACTATGGAGTTTTCAAAGATAGCTTGATTCCTACTATTAAATTTCCCAACAAACAGTATTAGGAATGCACTTACCAAAAAACTTAGGAGAGTCTTGAGGGCAACTCTTGATCCACCATCTTAGAAGCATTGAAGAGATATAGATAGTGTTCATATCAATTCCCATGAGATTTGATAAATACTTCTAAATAGGAACAATTTTTGGACAGTGTGGAAACAAATGATCCATTATTTCAATGTGATTCTGACAGGGCTTACATTTAGAACAAATCCTTATACCCACTAATTGAATATTTTCACCTATAGGAAGACAATTGTTAAAATTTTCCACAAGTTAATGGAGAATTTTTTAGGAATATGTTGATCCAAATGATTCTATTAACTATAGAATATGGAAAATCAATTTTGCAACAATCATAAGAAGAATAAAAATAAAATTCTCCTATCACCTCTGGAAGCCAAAACCACCTATCGTGTTTAAAATCCATGTGAGATTGACATATATCCTTCACTTTCATCATGTTTCTCCAAGTATTAGATACACTAAGGGATTGAAGACAGCTATTCTTATATCTATTGTACATATAGGAAGTGCATAGAGTCTTTTCTATTGACATTTTCCAGAACAACATCATGAATGATGCTATTGATAGACTACGAAAATCCATAAGTCCAAGACCACCTCCCTTGATATCTATGCTAAGAAAGTCCCAATTATTCCATTTATTCTCCCACCCTTGGTCATCATTGCCTCCCTAGAAAAAAATATTGAGAATTCTATGAAAATTAATGACAACTGCTTTAGGAGGTAATAGAGAGGTTAAGAGATACCATTTAAAAGAACATTGGATTTCCACCCTGCTATTATAGATATCAAAGAATTAATTAGGCTATCATAATATTTTACCTTATTTCTCCCATTAAATAAAGGGCACCCCAGATATTTGAATTGCAACTCCCTATGTTAAAGGTCAGTAAGATCAACAACTTTTACTTTGGAATGAGGCCTATATTTTAAACCCACTATGAAGATACTTTTTTAACATTAATCTTCTGCCCTGAAAATTTGCTACAATGTTGAAAAAACTCCTTTAACTTCATTAGGCTTCTCTTGTCTCTTCTATAAAAAAATAATTAAATCATCTGTAATTGCAAGATAAGAAATCAATGGGCTAACACTTGGTAAATAATAAAGCATAACGGTTTAAGAGGACATTAAATAATTGAGACCTCTACTCAAGTAGTTTTCTTCAAGAATGAAAAGACTAGGGGATAGAGTATTCCCTTGTCTAAGACCCCTAGATGACTTTAAATAACCACATTATTGCCCATTAATGACAACTGAAACTAGTTGTTTGAGACACTCCTCCAAAAAACATCTAACCATCGCTCCCCAAAGACAAATGCTATTAAAAATTGAATGAAGAATCCCCAATGAACCCTATCATAGGCTTTCTATATGTGTAGCTTGATTATCACATTACCACCATGAGATTTCTCCCCAAAATTTTGAATCATCTCTTTAATAAGGAGAACATTTTCTTAAATGGCCATGCCCTTGATAAAACCACTTTGATTTGGAGATATAAGCATAGAGATAACTTTGGTTAGCCTACGTGATAGACTCTTTGTGATTATCTTGAATGAGAAATTGCACAAACTGATTGGCCTTAGATCCCCACATGTCTTTGGAGCCTTGACTTTGGGGATTAATGCTACTGCAATGCTTGTATAGATTTGTGGAAGAATATATCCTACAAAGAAAGAATTAATAGCATATACAAGATCATCTTTTATCAAATTTAATTTTTGTAGAAATACCCCCCCAAACCATAAGGTCCTAAGGTAGAATCTTCACTAAGGTCTTTAACTACTGAGAGCACCTCCTACTTATTTGTGAAAGCCTCAAGGTTTTCATTTATTTCAAGGTAAATAATTACAGGAATATATCAGTGACTTCATGCATAGGAATACACTAATATACTTGTAATTGATCTTGATAGAACTTCACAATATGCTTATTAATATCCTCCATATCTTCTGACAAAATACTATCATCATTTCTAATGGAATAAAACATCATCCTTGACATAATTATGAAAGAACTTCATATTAGAGTCACCTTGTTTAAGCCATTTAATAGATGACTTTTTCCTTCAGCACTCCTCCTCATTCTTAGAAGCATTCATCAAGGCATCTTTGACCTTATTGATGGCTTCTCTATTATCTTCATTGCAGTTCAATTTTTTTATTCAAGATTTTAATACTCCAACTCTTTGACAGTGTAGAAAATATCTTTGAATGTCTCCTTATTCCACCTTCTCAGTACACCTTTTGATCTCCGTAACTTCTTGGAAAACTTCCTCAAACAAAATTCATTTAACTCCTCATTCCAAGATTTTAGAACAAGGTCTTGAAACTAAGTATGGTTGCACCACATTTGCTGAAACTTGAATGGTTTTGGAAAGGCATCCATATAATATTTTATTGGAAGAAAAAGAGGGGCATGATCGTGTAACAACCCAGGATTTTGAGCGACTATTTTATATTATTTTGCCTGCTGGGATAATCTTATAAAATAGGGGAAGTTGGAGTAAATATTATTTCCCGTGAGATTTAGGGATAATATTTACTATGATTTGTCTATTTACCGTTATGAGAAGGTAAATAGCATTATATTGTGATATATTGCGTCGTTGTATGTAAAACGATGGTTATGACCTATTCATAAAGTTGGGTATAATTAATGAAATAAAATGAATTTAGAACATAAAATTTGTTCACGTTACTCCGAATGCCAAAATAGGGGGTGCAGTTATTTTTAGAATAGTCGAGATAGTCGAAATAACTGCCAAGTTGTATTTTTGAGTTTCGGGCACTTTTTTTGGGTTATGACTCAATTATGTGGTTACGAGTCATTTTAATGGTGTATTAGCAATTAAAAGAGGGGAATTATGTTTTAATACCCGTATAAGTCTCCCCACCCCTTTATTTTCTCAATCTTATGTTAGAAGCCAAAAGAGAGAGAGAGAAGAGAGAGCTTGGGAGAAATGGAGAAAAGAGAGAGAAATGGATATTTGAGGACGGATTTCGTTGCTACCGGAGTTTAATCCGAGACTACAACCTCGAGGCAAGTTTCTTACTTGCTAGATGTTGATTTAATGTGATAAATTTCATGTATAGTTAGGTTTTGGAGATTTAAAACCTAAATGGGTTCTTTGTCGATTTTGATGATTTAACCCTTAAATCTTAGTTTTGATTTGGTTTGAGGATAAATTATTTGTTATAAATTGTTTAGAAACAGTTTGGAAGAATTAGTTGTTGTTGATGTTGGTAGAAATCAAAGATTTGAGGTTTTGGGATTGTAGGGTTCATTCAACCCGTAGCCCAAACTGGGCCAATTTGCAGGGGTGAATCGATTCGAATAAGGGGAAGGATTCAAGTCTGGGAAAACCGAATCGATTCGGGATTGGGCCGAATTGATTCGGCTATTACAGAATGTCAGTTTTTTCTCACCAAATCGATTCGGCTTTTAGGGGAATCGATTCGGCCCAAGGGGCAAATTAATTCGGTTACCCTATTTTTGTGAGTTTTTCCTAGTTTGATTTTTAGCCCTTTTTCTTTTCGGTCCAAGGTTTATGTACCTTCCTTTGGGATGTAATGGGGAGTCCTAGAGGGATGTTTTGGGTAGACTAATGTCCTAGGATAATATGGGATAATTGGTCTTACCCCGAGGGCTAGTTTGTATAGGTTAATGTCCGAATAATATAGGAAGTTAACCTAAAGATAAATTGGAGGTTAGATGTTAATGTTGAGACTTTTGGGAGTCTATATTTGGTGAAGACTCACTTTGATGGTTTATGAAATTATATAAACTTTTGGAGACCAGTTTCAGGATGATGGAACTTCGGTTCTTAGGTCATTAATAAAATATGACTTAATGAGAATGAAATGCATATTCTAAAACTTGGTACTAAATAGCTAAGTATAAATGATTTTGAGAATGTAAAAGTGAATGTTTTCAAAAGGAAAAAGCAATGTTTTTCATAAATTTTAATTTATGATTACACACCTCCCTAAATCGCTATCATAAGGGAAGTTGCGTGCGTATGGTGATGCCCCCTGGCTAATGAATGCAGGGTGGATATAGTCCTAGGCCATATGGGCGTTTATTTTACTGCGCTTGTGAGGTGATTCTGGGTGTGGTCATGACTCTCCTCCAGGCATATGGTAGCTTCCTGTCGTTGGTAGGTTCCCAAGTTATCTTATTTGATGGGCCCTGGAAGATGATAACCATTTAGGGGCGCGTCCAGTGGGGAAACTCGGAGGGACGATCTTAGATTTGTTAAATAAATTCATGATAATGAATTGGCTTTAAATACATTTCCTGGATGGAAGAAGGGAAATGGGTTAAAAGAATTGGCTTCGGATACATTTCCCGGATGGAAGAAGGGAAATGGAACCATATGGTATTAAAAAGCATTTTTATGATAATAAAAAGGGCTTTTTGTATACACTTCCCGGATGGATGAAGGGGAGTGGGATTTTATGAAAAGGTAAAGCATTTTTATGCTAATAAAACATGCTTTTAAAATATGTATTTTCCTGGATGGAAGAAAGGAACTAAAATTGGTAAAGAAGGTAAATTTGATATTTAACTGGTAAACATTTGATAAAATGAATTTACCATATATGTAGTTCCTAATGAAAATAGGAATTGTGCCTTTAGATGGTGAATGGATTTATTTATGTATCCTTGAGTAGCTGTAGATGAGACCTCCCACGCATATCCATATATATATATATATACAATCCTGCTCTTGTGCGGACTAGTTCGCATTTTAAGAATGCGGACCAGACATGTGTCACCTGGCGGTGAGCCCAGAAAAGAGAGAGAGTATGCCTATAATTTAGGCGATAATTTCTAGGCGCACCATTAGGTGACACATGTCCGGTCCGTATTCTTAAAATGCGGACTAGTCCGCATAGGAGCATTATTATTATTATTATTATTATTATTATTATTATTATTATTATTATTATTATTATTATTATTATATATATATATATATATATATATATATATATATATATATATTAATCACGTGCTTAGGGTCTAATGGATCTCGACGATCAAGCTTGCGTAAGTAGTAGTGTATCGGGGTGATTCCTTGTTTGGATTTCACTTTGCGAGACACCCCACGCACGAATAGGGCATAGTGTTGAAACTGGGTAGAAGTTAGCCCTTAGTACTTGGGTTAACTAAAGCATATCATGATATTGCGCCAGGTTGTTCTTTTAGATTGAGAGGTGAGGAATATTATGTTAATTGCGAGAGAACTACGCACCTAACTGTCATGTATTTTAGTCACATGGGAATCATATCAAACCGGGCCCTGACCCATCTATATTTCCTTGTTTCTGCATATGGTCCCTTCCGTATAGGTGCTCTACCGCATGGACACCCGTATTTACATTTCCATTCCAGATGTCATGGAGCTACATCATATTGCAGATGTTGTAGGTTATTCGTATTAGACGCTTCTTTCCATTGTACTTTAGCTATGTTCAGTTTATTTATTCGGGCGTGTTGCCCAAGCATTGCACTCATTTATTAGACTGTAATATTTAAAATGTAATACTCAGTGTAACTATTGGTATTGGTCTGTTCACCGACAACTTATTCGGTGATTATTTATCATATTTTCATTCTTTACTCATTGATTTTTTATATCCACCGTTTTTGCAAATGTGATTGTCTAAGTGTTTTTCTTTTATTTTCAAAAATTTTAAATTTGACAGTCCATTTTCTAAAATGATTGATGGTTATCTCGTACTATTATTTTAATCGACAGTGATGCTGAGAATGGACCATTTATGATTCTTATGATTATTAGAGTATTGGGCTGGCCACCTAATATTTTAGTAGGCGGGTTGTCACGGATCAGTGATGATCTATTATGTAGATATGTTCTAGTGTTTAACACTAGAATTAGGAATCTCGGTGATGATCTATTGGCTAACCAAACATGTGTCCAATCTTGCCATGATAAGGTCATCCTATTTTATATTATTGCATCATGTGAACTTGGTTCCAGTATACCCCAAATCAGTAAGACCACTATCTTCAATTCCTTGATTAAACTCTTCAATAACTACTTGATCAATATCATTTCCACCCAATTTTTCATTTTACGTAGTTACTACTTTAAAATCCCCATTGACCAAGTGATAAGCATCTTGAAAGTTACATGATAAATTAGTCAATTGATCCCACATCTCTTTCCTGTTAGTCAATCGATCCCACAACTCTTTCACTTCTTCTTTGGAGCATTTGGCATACATAATAGTCATAACTAAAAAGACTTCACAGTAGGGTGGCTAACTTTCAATGTCAGATGTTGAGGATAATCAAAGAGGCTTTGAATGATTACATTAAACCTACAAAACATCCATATTTTTCCCATTTACATTGCTACAGCGTCCTTCAAATCCCCATTTTTTTAAATTATCGAACTTTTGAGAATCCAACTTCGGTTTAAGAGGAGCGAGAAAAGGCATCTTATAAATATTTCTAAAAAGTTTAAGTCTCCTAGAAGATGATTTCTTGGCAACCCCTCATATATTCCACACTATGAAATTAATCATTGAGACTTAGAGGATTTTGAGTTAATGGTATGTAACAACCCGCGTAATTTTAGGGTATTTTCAAAATTAAGAGGAAAAATAAATTTTGAGATAAAATTATTTTTATTGCTCAAATTTGTTGGTTATTATTTTTAAAGGCGAGAATTTCAAACAGTTTTGAAATCGAATTAAAATGGAGTTTTGATTGATTTTTTATTATTTAGAAGAGTCCTCAAAACATAAAACTCTCTAAGACTCCTCAAAACATAAAACTCTCTAGCAAAAAAAATATTTAAAAATATTCAACTGTCCGATCGAGCTGAAATTTTTTGAGCTTCCTCTCGTCTTCAGCTAATTCTCTGTAAAATTTTATCCAATTCCAACGGTCCGATTGTCCGAAATAAATTTTTTAGTGTTTGTATCTCACTAGAACTCTTTTCTTAATCAAACTCTTAATCCTTTATATATCCAAAAATTCGTGAATGGAATTTTCAAATCACTTTTTCTCACACCTTTCAACCAGAAGGCCTCTACAAAATTACTCCCTTTCATATACAAACTATACCCCCAAACTTATTCAAGATTTCAACCTTAGATTAGAAGGCTTATTTGGTGTTTTCTCGAGTTTGGGCTTGAAAGAGATTTGATTATTTTCGTGAGAAGAACGTGATGGTGTGATTAGATTTTGAGGCTAAAATTATGTGATGATTCATGTGATGATTTTAAGGTATGTGGTTTTGCAAAATATGCTCCTTAATCTCGCGAGTATTATTCTCATTTTTTTCTTGTGATTATTGACTCATATTTGAATTCATAAAGTCATTTGGAAATCTGGAAATATTTTTTGGAATCTAATTTTGATTCATGTGATATTATATTTGGTGTTGAGCATGTTGTCATGAGATTTTAATATGGCACTGAAGTTGGGCACCCGCCAATATTCCTTTTTCCGGATATGCTAGAAAAATGCATAGGCGCGCTACGGTGGTGAGGCCTGGTGACCCGGTTAATGTGTTGTTGAGAAATTATATTGATATAATTACTATTGAGATTCTCATTTGTTTTGAATATTCGTATTCGTATTGTTACGTTTTATTCACTGCTAATATTTGTTGAGCATCTTTAATGTCGTATTGTGTACTTCCTCATATTTTCTTTTAGTGGTAGGTTAGCACGGATTTTGGGGCGCTATGGAGATTGATTTTAGCGAGGATTATTTTGGAAAGATTTTTAATACAAGATGAGAAGATTTTATTATTTTGATGTATAGAGCATTGGAGATTCATTTTAGTATCTAGATAGATAGTTGTTTTAATTCGAGAGAGTTGTTGTTTTAATTGAAGAGATTTGAGATTAGTTGTTTCTCTTGTTTTATTGTGGGGATTAGATGCTCTATACTTTTTTATTTGTGGATTTGAAATTAGTTTTATCGATGAGTAGCGCTCCGTTCGCTCTCCCCGGGCGGGCGGGGTGTTACATGGTACCTTTGATAGTTGATTTGGTGAGTCTTCTGAACATAGGATCTTGCATTATTTGTTTCTTCTACTTGACTATGATAACTTTATCTTAAACCATATTCACATTATCTTCCCTTTACTTCTTCTTGTTGGATCTAATCTTATTTTTAATTATTCTAGAAAATAATTGAAGTTCCTCAACGAAAGGTATATCATAGGCTTCCTCATCTTCTACATTAGTAGGATACAAGGGTTGTAAATCTTTATTCTTTATATTCTAGAATACATATTGCTCTTGGAGACAAAGAGAACTATTCAATGATTAGAACTTCATCACGACTTAAGTCCTTGTTTTGGATTTTGTTTATATGTTCTTGTATTTTAGTGTATTTAACTTGGGATTCCTTACTCTCTACTGCTGGACCCCTGTGTCTTCTAAAATCATCTCCCTCCTCTAATATTTGGCCTTCTTCATTTTCATCATCAATTCCAACTACTTCCATATCAAGAATATCATTCACACCATCCACTTGATTTCTAGTTTATACATCCTTGTTCTTAACATCTTGATGATCATCATTACTAATCTCGTCGTTTCCATTCAGTATCTTTTTAGGATTGAACTCGTCTCCTTTATTTAACTTTTCTCAATTGTTTGGCAATAATAAAATGCAATATTTCTCATCATGAACCTTCTTAGAGCAGTTCTTGCAATATTTAGGTTTGTTTTCCACCAAAACCTCTAGCCATAATCCCTTATCACCACATCCTATCCAAACTCTCTTCGGTATCTTTTTTATTAGATCAATTCTACACAAACACGATTAATTCTTGGCCTATTAATCTTTATAATTTAAGTATCAAGGTTTAATAATTTTCCAATCAGTTATGCAATTGAAAAAAGGGATAATTTCGAAAATAAGTGAATAGGGAGTTGGGGAAAGGATAGCATATGGGAGATAAGTTTTTCTCTATGTGTGACCTGAATTCTGGAGTCTATTTGAATATCCTCATTGGAAATCTTCCTACATACCAGGTGTCCCTCATCCACATTCTTGAAAAGTTTTCTTCCTAATTCAATTTGATCAATACATGTTTGTGCTTAAGGAGACCAAAATTGAAAGTTGTTTTGAGAGAAAAAGTTCGAAAAACCTGCCTTATTACTTCCGCCGAGGGCTTATAATGGGAAAAATTTCCAACTAAAGCATGTTTGAAGGGTTTGTAGAGGATTTTTATTTCTTCAGTACAGAACATGATTGTCGGTTCTCCTTTGAAAGTTGATGGTGTTTTGAGGCCAAGGTCATGTTTAGTTGATGAGGATTCTGCCACAACTGTGCCAAAGGAGCGACTCAAAATAGTCTTGATATCAGGGGACATTAGTTCAACATGGGGAATGAGATTATGATTTGCCATTCAAACCCTAATTAGGATTTAGGGAGAGAGAGAGATTATGCCAAGAGGGAGAGATATTTTATATAAATATCATAATACAGTATTTTAATTAATGAAGCAATATAAATAACAATGCGATTAAACTAAACTAAACTAAACCGATGACCCACTTTCCAATTATGTTTTCTTCAACATTTATTAAAATCTTTTCATTATCTTTCTCAAAATTAATTTATTATCGTGGCAAAACCACTATATCTAGTTTTTTCTTTCCTACAACCATGCACATACCATGGTACTCTAACTGTCTCTTCACATCAAATTCACATATATTACAATAGCCTAATGACCCATACAGTTAGACCGCACATATTATGATGTACCCAACATAAAAATAAAAAATATACTCGGATTTTTGTAGGTTCCACACTTACTCTTTCGTATCTAGCCAGCACTAGAGACCTCACATAGCAAGATGCACACACAAAATCATTACTATAGCCAGTTTTCCTAGGTATTACACTCTCGTAATGGCCAGTCAACAGTAGACCCTTCAAAAACAATAACACCCACATGTATTCATCAATCCTCTAAGACCCATTATTATTTTAGGTATTTATCATGTTATCATTTAATTATATCAATTTCACATTAATTATCATTATCCCCCAAATCATTCGACATCACAAACCAAATTTATGCCTAGGCCTATCTCTGGAAATCACCAAAACCGTGTGTACATCCTAGCCCCTTATTTAGAAAATTATCTAAAAACATAATCTCCCCCTAGTATCATGTTTATAAGAAAATAAAAGTGTAGGTGGAAAAATCCTACTATTATGTTCAACACAATAATAAGTCGAGCAAAAAATAAATCATGCGCAATCACACAAAAATAATGTTTAAATGGTTTGATAGTACGCCTACATCCATGAGAGCTCTCTCTTTTTAATTATTATCATTCCAGTAATTATAATTACATTCCCTTTTTTCCCTGTGGCTAGGGTTACATATACTGGAAAAAGGTATAATTGAGCCGTGTAAGACTAAATGACTTGGATAGCCATCCCAACTTGATAAGTTGTATCAGAATCCCATATTCTCACAGGTCGGTTAGTTCCAGCAATCCTTATATAAATGGATGGGATCTTGAAAAATCATGGGGCATGTTCCATCCTCACACGTGTATTCGGATTATTCCCCTTACATTTACCCCTAAATATTATTAGTTGATTAAGGTGACAAAGGTTTGTTCGATTCTTCAAATAAATTTAATTCCAGGTCGCAAGTGGTGTAGATCATCCAAATGTATTATGTCTGGAGGTCATATTCATAATAGTGCCTGAAGGTGGAGAATATTTTTCCCCACCAATTTTTGAGGGTACATTAGTAATCTGTCCTGATCATTTTAAGGGTACACTGATAATTTTAGCATCTTAAGCTGAAATGATGGTTGAATGTGTCAACCGTCATTTGGGAGTATGCTTGTAATGATGGGAAATTACCTTCAAATGTGTTCCAACCCATTAAACCCATGTCTATCTTTAATTTGTTTCACTACTATAACCTTATATTGTCTTTAAGAGTACAAGAGCTCCATAGTTGCTTTTATACTTATAAGTTTTCTTACTTCCATTTCACTCTAAATTTTTGCATTTTCTTCAAAGGACTCCATATTTTCTTATGTTTCTTGTTGTGTGTTGTAAAAATGGTATATGTAACTAACAATACTACTGAGGCATTTAAGGTTGTTACACCCCTCCATGGGTGAAGTTTTAGCTTACTCCTGCCCCCTGGGCTTCTATAATTTTGACGGTGGTCATTAGCTATTTTACTAATTCGTCGATGAGGCTAGAATCGTATTGACTTTTATAATGTTGATGGTGGCCATTGGGTCCCAGAATCATATTTCCCAAGTTGATATGGTCCCTACCTAGTGTTCGCCCAACACTTAACTTCTATAATCTTGTAAACTATTCTAATACTTTGATTGTTTATTGTGCACATACTCGTAAGAAAAAAGAGACCAACCCAAAGGTTGTTAATTTTTCTACCTTGAAGAAAACTTGGTCGATCAAGCAAATTTTGAGATATCCTCACTATCGCAGATCGACTATACTCTTGTTCTCCTACACCTGTTTAACAACGTCATTTATTTACTCGACCTACAGATCAAGAGCTAGAGATTCTAGAGGAGTTTCCTGAACACAATCCTTCAATTATCATCATATTGGGATCCTTTGAGTTCGTATACATCTGTGTGATTCTAACCATTTTCCCCACTTCCTCTGAGGAGGAAATGGCTCCAAAGAGGAATATACCAAACCTGATGGGGGTATTCTCTCCTTAATTATCCTACTTCTCAACCGACCAAAAGGAAGGTGGTTATGGGTCCCTCTGAACTCATTATTCTAGGGATCAGTCTTGCTATCCAAGTGTCCACCTCAAAGTCAATAGATTCCCTTATCAAGGGGAAGGCCCTTATTGAGGGGTTAGTTTCCTCTTGGTATTCTAAGGTGAGATTATCTCCCAAGTGACCAATCTCTAGTATAAACCAATCTTCAAATAGGTTGGTTCTTCATGCCACACAAGCACTTTCTCTCATAAGTGTTAAAATTCCTCTATTTGTCTTTCATTAATTTCAGTTTGTGCTATTGATACTAACTCGTACTTTTGTTCTTTGATCGATAATTTTTTTTGGACATTATTAACAATCTTGATATGAGATTCGACCAAAAAAAATCATATTCTCGACCTTAGGAACTTCCTTAGATGGGCCCCAAGAGGGCCTCAATGCTTCAATGGTCAACTCTACTAAAAGGGAGAACTTGATAAAGGATAAATATAAGGATATTGCTGAGATAAATGCCAAAATGAAGGGACTAAAGAAGGCAAATAAGGAATATGCCCAAAACCTTGTTTCAATATTGGAGGAGTATAGTGTTTTACTTGAAAGAGGGTTGGATAAAGCCTTTTTTCAATGATACAAGGCAGTTAAACTTTGTCTAGAGGGACCTCTTTAAGAAAGTTTGGGATGAGTCTTAGAAAATTCCAGAGTTGTTGCCGACTTTGGGTTGTTCACCAAGCATGCTGTCAATTCTCCTCCTAACTTCGAAAAGGAGGAAGAAGAGAAGGACGAATATACCAACCAATGCAAGGTTATAGAAGATACTTAAAAAAACGTGTAGTTTTGTTCGTTTAGGACCTTTGTAATCTTATGTGTGCTTTGTTTTTCTTATTTCCGTAACATTATAAAGTATTTCCCCCATTATCTTTCAAATAAATAAGAAATCTGATTGCTTCAATCAAATTCTTTTAAGCTAACTTTTTATACCTTGTTTGTGTGTAATGTGTTAGAGCCGCTTTAGATTTTGAACATATTCTTTTTTCCTTCTAATATTATCATTATATGGCCCTAGTGTTTGTGGTCTAAGAGGATGAATATTTGGACTTCGTCCTTAAAATGATGCCTCTGATTAAGCTCATATGTCCTTTTTGGCTATTCGTGAAGCCTTACATAAATTAACAAGTCATTATGCAAACTAGGTGAAGTTTTTGTGCGAGTCTCCGCGTTGAGCTAGAGGAGATAATAAATATCACATACCTTCTTTAAATGGTAACGTCTGTCTAAAGGAGGATCTTGTCAAGTCCAATAAAGACTTTGAGAAAAATAAAATGATTAGAAATGGCTTTACGAGAAGATCATGAGGTTTAGGCACCAAATTAGAATGTAACATCGCTTGGTCTAGGCCTATGGATATTATCAGGGTTAGATGGATGCCCCACTACATTTGGAGGATGCTAGGCAACTAGCCTATAATTAAGGTTGTTTGAATGCTATGGCAGACATAAAGGTGCCTCATAATTCTCAGTTGTGGTACTTGGACTAGGTTGACTCTCCCTTCTACAAACTTCCTTAGATTAGGAGAGAGGAGTCATAGAATTTGATAAATGAAATCCCTATATAATTAATAAGTATTATCTCATTGATGACATAAAAGATGATAATTTTCTCCATTAACTAGATACTTGTCGACGATCAGCCATAGATAAGGAGTTAAACCGACAAATATGACCTAGTGATGTCTTATATTTTCTTATTCTTTTTATAATTGGTCAATCATGATCGAATTTTTAACTAATGAACATTTATTGTCTTGCCTTTTAGGATTGTGTCATCACATAACTTTAGAACTAATACTAACTTAGGAAGAGAATGTACATCTTTGTTAGGTAATCTATTCATTCGGGATTTAATCTGACCAATTGTGGTCAAATTACTTAATGCATAGGAAATCCACCATAAGTATGTATCTTTACTGAGCAATTTATGATGCTTTTACGTTGTCAATATTGAAACATGTGACATTAAGATCATGATTAAGTGTAATCACATCAGTAAGGTATCAAAACAATAGTCTGATCGAACATAAATAACTTGACCTTACACTAACATTGTCTTGATATTTGAAAAAACAATGCTAATTGTATTAAATAAAGTTGATAAAAAGTGAAGAACTGAATGTAAAAATATGATGACGAACTAAAATTTGACTAAAAATCTAATAGCTTAAATATAATTTTTATTAAGGTTGGTTGAGTTCGAAGCTTGAGGTACCTCCCTGTCTCTATTGTTTCCAGATGTTGGTCACCCTAGAGGTTGTCTCTAATGAACCTAATTGGTCCTTATTAGTTTGGTACTTTCTTGATATCTGATGGATTCCTCATGTTGTCGATGACCTTCTTTAGTACATAGTCCCCAACCTAAAATTTCCTCGGATGGAGACCTTGATTATTCTTCATTATCAACTATTGTGGGTGGGTTGTTAATCTTATCGATGTTTGTTTCCTCCTTTCATATTCTATATCAAGTTATGTTCTAGTTATTTCATCATTCATGTTTTAATGGACGATGGTCATTATAGTGGCTGACCATCCCGATTGTATTGATATTATAGCCTCTATCCCGTAATCTAAGTCAAAAGGAGTTTCCCTAGTCGACCTCCTAGAAGTTTTTCGGTACATCTAGAGGATGTGGGGAAGCTCATCTGCCCATGCATCTTTTTCATTTTCCAATATTTTCTTTATTTCATCAAGGACTATTTTATTTAAAGCATCATCCTGACCATTTCTCTGAGGGTAAGGCACAAACTATAATGATATTTTATGCCATGGCTATTGTATAGGTGATGGGGATGCTACCTTTCAAATTTCTTTATATTATTGATAAAGTCCTCCAAATTAATCTGATCATATTCACATCTCTTATATTCACCAGAGGTTTTGTCTCAATTAACTTGGTGAAATAATTTGTGCCTCTAGCTAACTCACAATGTCTAACCTTCATTATGCAAAATGCGATGGTTTAGTTAAGGACCAAAGGTCGTTGGTTTGCTGGTGAATCATTTGTGAGAATAAATGATGATTTTTTCATTTCTTCATATAAGAGACAATGTCCTTTTGCTTATAATGCCAGTAATATCCTTCTTTTATATATCTTAATGCCATAGATCTTTCACCTGAATGAATTCTGTAAATTCGTTCATATATCTTGTAAAGGACTTGACCAAAATTATTGGGAAGCACATATTGCATGTAAGTCACTGTAAAATATCTCTGATAGAGTTTCCACTTGGGTATAAGTGAATCAGATAGATTTTACCCTTATATGATGATATACTTTCTTATCCATGGTCAAACCAACTTCCCATAAGTCCCTCACTATTGAGTCCATCCAGCTAGGAGCCTTTTGGATGAAAAGAACTTAGTTAGCCTCTTGTTCCTTCTACATTCTCAATTAATACATATATTTTAACTTTATCACCCTTGTTATGGCGGAGTTAAAATCCAATGCGAAGGTTTCTGAGGCATCTGTGAGGCTATAATTCCCCCATGGAAATGTTGGACTTGCATGTTTGAACTTGGTAACTAAATGTTGAGCTATCTGGAAGTAGGCTGACATGTGTTCGTCAATATAATTATAGTCTCCTGATATCTGATGAGACACATCACTTGAATCATAAAATACATCAAGATGACTAGTTCCAATGGATAGATCTTTACTCAATCCTCTAACAAAAGCCTTGTATTTCTCTTTATTATTTGATGCCTCAAAGCCAATTTGTATTCCATGCTCATGGATGGTTTGATTTTGGGTCATTAGTATTATCCCTCCTCCGGCCCCTTTGGTATTTGATGCCCTATCCACATAGATATTTCATTTTCCATGTTGATCAAACTCTTTCACAATCGATTGATCGATAAGTTCCATTTTTTCATGTTGATGCTCCCCGAAGAACATAGCAACGAAATACGCCAAAATTTGTCCCTTTATTGGAGTTCTAGGTTGATAATTGTTATTAAACCTCCCCAGTTTCACCAACCACTTGGATATCAATCCACAGAGGTCAACCTTTCTTAGGATTGTCTTTAATGGAAAGGAAGTTATGACTATGACGGAATGTGATTCAAAGTAATGCTTCGCCTTGAACAAAGCTATTACTTGTGAATAAGAATCTTTTCTAGTACGAGATAGCGCATATTAACGTCCATTAATGTCTTACTAACATAGTAAATTAGGGCTTGATGACCTTCCTTCTCTGTCACTAAGACTGAAAGATACAGATAAATTGGATCCCCCAAATTTGGAACCAGAAGTAGAGGAGGTTAGCTTAGGTAGAGTTTGATTTATGCAGACGCCTTTGAACATTCATCATTCTAGACCCCATTCTTCTCGTATTTTATTGTAAGAAAAAAATATTGCCATCTCTCAAAAGATTTAGACATGAAACGATTGAGTTTCTCAAGCATCCCTATTAACGTTTCGATGTATATGACAATCGTGGATATTTATATGGTTCTTATTGCCTCGGTCTAGTTGGGATTCGATTCGATTCCCTCTAGTTGACCAGGTTACCTAAGAATTTGTCGAATTGGCCTCAAAAAGAACATTTGGATGTGTTTATCTTCAATTTATCATACTATAGGACTTGTAACATTTTTGTTAGGTATGAATGGTGATATAATTTCTGCTGGTTTGTAATGAGTATGTCGTTTATGTATACCTGCATGGTATCACCTAACTAATGCTTAAACTTCTTGTTGACTAGTCATTCAGAGGTAACATCTATGTTTTTTAATCCAAACGACATGACTGTGTAAAGGCCAAGGGTAGTGATAAAATATTCTTTCTCTTGGTCAATCTCGAATAGAGAAATTTGGTGACCCGAATAAGCGTCTTAAAACATCAGTCGTTCATGGCTAGTTGTGCAATCGACCAACTAGTCGATCTTTAGTAGGGGAAGATATCTTTGGGACATCCTTATTCAAGTCAGTGAATTCTATGCAAACACTCCACTTTTTGTTACTCTTACTGACCATGTTCGAGTTTGAGAGCCAGTTAGGGAATTGAACATCTTTGATGGACCTTGCCTATAGATGTTTCCAAACTTCCTTTTCCTTTGTCTTTGACTTTTTTGGGGTTGTTAATTGTGTCTTTTGTATGATCGGTGAGGATTTTGTGTCTATATGAATCTTTTGGAACATTACTTTTGGATTGATTCTATGCATATCTTACGGTTGCCAAATGAATATGTTCTAGTTCTTTGTTTAGGAAAGGCACTAGTTCCTCCTTTTAGTGATCAGTGAGGGAGTTTCCGATCAAAAATATATTTCCGGGTAAGAGTCATCTAACACAACTTCATATAGATGATGCCAATTATAGGTAGTATAATCCTACTAGTTATGTTCAACATAATATCAAGCTGAGCAGAAAGTGAATCATGAACAATCACACAAGAATAATATTTATATAGTTCAACAATATGCCTACATCCACGAAAGGTTTTTTCTTTTCTATTAGTCTTTTTCTAGTAATTATGATTATATTCCCTACGCCCAAGGTCTAGGGTTATATATATATGAAAAGAGATAATTGAGTCATGAAGACTCAATGACTATGAAGTGTCCCAATTTGATCATCCGTATTCTGCTCTTTGATTACTATAAGTCGAATATATCCAGTAGTCCTTATCTTCATATATTGTATCTTGATTGAATCAAAGGTCACATTCCCTCCTTAATGTTTAGTCAAATAATATCCCTCATAAAAATTAACAAATATCACCTAGCCAACACCTAGGATATACCCAGCCATAAGAATGACCATTCTACAATACTATACCTAAAAATCCTTTAACATAAAAACATGACTACTCTTCTAGTAGTATACCTAGAAAGTATCAATTACACATAATATGATTAAAAATACACACTAAACTACATAATCCAAACATCCCGACAATGTCATTATTTCAACATATGTAATTTATACACTTTATTCATTTTCCTCATTCAATCATCATATTCTTATATTCCATATTCCTATAAATCCAATTTCATATTCATTAAATAAATATATATACAAGTTCTATAACACCAACAAGTCGTCCAAGACTAATATTCCAATTCATGTGAATATTAATCGATTTAAATCATCAACGATTTTGAACATGTGAATTAAAAAATTGCAACAACATATTATAATATTCTACCTCATATTAATTATTCATATGATTTCATAAATTTTAACATATGTTTTATATCCATAAAATGGTTATCATGCGATTCAATCGAATATTCAAAAATAATAAAGTCCAACACACTAAGCATGCGATATTTTAACTATTAAACTCGGTTTCATAAGTTCATAAAATATATTTATAATTAGGTTATCACTCTACCTAATTATGTTGTTAATCATTTGTGTTGTACCCTAAATATGTTACCGACAGTGGACTAATCAAAATTAAACACCTGATGGAGAGGGATCAAGTCAGGTGTCCACCATACAAGGAGAGCTAAGGATGTATATTAGGTTCCTCTCTTCCAAGATCTCACGGAACTAAGTAACTTTATTAATTAAAACCATCTCAAGAGGTGTGTACCTGGTGACTGGATGATGTCAATAGCCAAATACACGTGTAGGAGAAGAAGATAATCAGATATTTTCTCATATGTGACCATAACTAACTGGTGATAATTCCCTCACACGACATCTAAACTTAATCTGAAAAGGTGAGTCATGTACCCCTCTCTGCTCTAACCTTTACTAAGCTATAAATTATAGACCCCAAACCTCATGTGAGGTAAGAGATATTGTATGTTATTATTGTACCAAATTTTAAAGAGAACTCAAGAGTTTATAAATATAATACCTTCATGCTGATTCCCTGGTAAAAGTAATATAGATATCATCAATTGTGGACGTAGGCACTAAGTTGGGTCAAACCATCTAAATTCGGATCTCCATATTTCTTTCTTTATTCTCTACTTTATTTCCATCTTAGTATTTTAGTATAATGTCTCTTAACTATTTTTTTTAGTTATTTGATATCATGTATCTAAGATATAGTCGGTACTAATTCTTAGAGATAAATGTTTGGCACCCTTTCTAGGAAACGACATCGCCGTGTTGTTTTCCCCGAAATTTCATTTCTAGGGATCAAAGATACCCACATAATCGTGACTTGATCCTCCTTAGTTATGAAGGGTTAAAGCTATTTTATAACAATTTTTTTCATAGGATTTTTCTTGATCACAATTTAAATCTATAATTTTATTATTATTTACATTTTCAGTAAATCGCATTGCTCTATTTTACTGTTGTTACTCTGTTGAGATGTCTAAAAATCCTAAGAGCAATCATGCGACAGAGGGGTAGTTCCATAAACCCCCATTAGAATGGTAAATCTACAAGGTGTTATGCAGAGCTGGTCAAAAGACAAGATGAAATGCAAGAAATGATAAAGATGTTGGCACATGACTTTATTATCAAACAAACTCGACCAGTCCAGTCTTAACAAGGGCTAGTTCTAATCACTTCACCAGTTGCAGAAACTCAAACATATGTAGGGATATGCCATCACCGACCCCACACATTGTTAAAAGATATTTTTTACATATGTACTTGGATTAAATAAGCGAGAAGAAAAAATTTGAGCGAAAGAGTGAGTCTGATCATGGTGTTGGATCCTATGGACCAGGGAGAACCTCTACTATCAGAACAATAGAGGAAGGAATATATACAATAGAGCCTCCACGACCAAGTTACTGGAATGGTTTAGTCGATGAAGTGTTTTCTATTGCCTTGGACCCAACTTGTGGGTATCTAAGGGTCAGTCATAAAAAGAACATAAGATATGTGGGCATGATGGTAAAGACTCTGATAAGGGAAATGCGGATGATCTTCCTAAGAATCCCAAAGAGATGAAGAAAACTATTAGTATGGTCTCCTTTGGGATGATTTTATTATTAGAGGAAAAACAAGGAAGATTCCCTTATGGAGAGAGAAAGAAGATTATCTAAATGAAGCGAAAGCTTGGGCAGGAAGCATCTAAGATGAAGTTAATTAATCTGAGGCAATAGGTAGCCAACCACGCAAAGTGAATAAAGACCGTATGATAGTAAGTTTTTGGAAAGAATATATGAGTGGCATGTTACACCCACACAATGACCAACTGGTGAGACTAATGGTCCATTAGCGAACAAGAAAGAGAATTATGGTAAAAAATGGGAGCTCAATGGAAGTGTTATTCTACAACTATTTGAAGAAGCTAAAGCTCTCAGAAAGGAAATTCTAGGCATACCATTATCCACAGATCGGATCTCCAGGGGAGAAGGTGTTTTCCTTAGAAACTATTGAGCTAGAAGTCATAGAGAGTTCTTATCCAACGTGGTGTACACAGATGATGAAGTTATTTTCATTAAAAAGAACATGGCTTCACCCTAAAATATTATCTCCAGTTATGTGGACCTTAATAAGTTTAAGTCTATCGATTCCTCTCTCCACCTATGATGAATTTTTCAAAAAATTTAGTGTTAGACAAGTCAAGGGTAATCAAGTAGTGTCTCAAGAGTGCTACTTCAATATAAGTAAAGAGAGATAAATGATTACCACTATTGAGACTTTCGACCCGACAGATGAAAAAATTTAATTGATGAGGAGGCAACTGAAAAGATAGAGCTAGTGATCTTAGATGATAAACATCTAGAGAGGAATATTGAGATCAACTCGTCCCTTTATCCAAAGTTAAATAAGAAATTGGTTGAGTTCCTCATGCAGAAATGTGATGGGTTAATGTGGAACCATGAGGACATGTCAGGTATTGAACCATATATTCTCTACCAAAAAATTATTGTGGTGATGGAAGCTAACCCAGTAAAGAATAAAAAAGGGTATTCGTAAGGGAGAGAAACTTAGACATCGAGGTGGAGGTGGAAAAACTTCAGAAGGAAAAGTTCATTAAAGATGATAACTATACAAGGTGGCTATCAACTGTTATCATGGTGAGGAAGACAAGTGGTAAGTGGATATTGTGTGTGGACCTTTACAGAACTTAATAGGGCATGTCAAAAGGAACACAACCCCTTGACCAGGATTGATGAATTAGGGATGTTATGGCCATGAATGAACTCCTTAGCTTCATAGATGACTACTACCGGTATAATTAGATTTCTATGAAGCCCATAGATAACGATAAGACCTTATTTATTACCAGTAAGGGTACCTATTGCTACAACATTATGATTTTGGGGATAAACAATGTTAGAGCAATATAACAAAGGCTTATGAACCAAATAATAAGAACATCTAAGTGTATGTTGATGATATGTTGACAAATAATAAAAAGGCGGACGGCATCATAAGGGACCTCAACCATTCTTTCAATGTGATGGAAAAGTATAAAATGAATTTGAACCCATCAAATTGTATGTTCGGCGTCCGAGTTAGAAATTTCCTAGTCTTTATCATTAATCAACGGGGAACTAAATCAAATATAGATAAAATCAGGGCCCTCGTCAATATGTAGTCTTCGAAAGAAAGAAAGAGATCCATAAGATTACAGAGCAAGTTTCATCTTTAAACAAATTTTTGTCAAGATCAACAAACAAGTGCCTCCTATTATTCAAGGTATTGAGAAAAAACTATGAATGAATTTCATAGTGAACAGAAGAAATTTGAGAATCAAAGACATATATCCCTACCCTACTTTATAAGACAATTCTCAAGGAAATATTATATTTGTATTTAGCTATATTTAATCATCTGTTAGCTCGATGTTGGTCAGGAAAAAAGATAATGTATGTGTACTACATCAGAGTGAGTAAGGGATAAGAGATAATGTACCCAAGGCTGGAGAAACCGGCCTTAGCCCTGAATGATGAATCAAGGAGAATGAAACCATACTTCGAGGCTCGTATAATTATGGTAAACTAACCCTTAATGTAGACTATTTATAAGACTAAGAATTCTAGAAGGTTGATGGCATGGGATGTCGTGTTTAAGGGAATTTAATATAGTGTATGAGGAGAGGATAATGTTCAAGGAGAAGGATATAGCAAAAAAAATTACTAAATTTACATATGAGGAAGAGATACGGTATAATTATTCAGATTCTGGAGCTATAACTCCAACTAAAGATGAATCCTTAACAAGAGAGAACGAATGGATTAGAGACCATGAACATATGAAGAAATTTTTTAAAGTAGGCATATTGGTTAAAGGCTGTTTTGAGGAAACCACTCCCATATGGAGATTATTAGTGGATAGCTTATCATGTGCCAATGGAGTGGATTATGTCTCATTATCACCACCCTAGGGGGATAAGGTGTGGAGTATGTGATTAGGTTTAACTTCAAAGATTAAAATAATGAGGCCTAATATGAGGCCCTAATAAATGGATTCGACTTGGCTTCTTCTTTATGGTCTTCACAAGCTTTAGCCCACAGTGGCTCATAGTTACTTATGAACCAGGTCTTAGGATGTATGAAGCGAGAAAAGGAAAGATGGAAAAAATATCTGAAGAAAGTAAGGAATTTGTTACCAAAGTTTTTCACAGTGTAGATGGTCAGGATCCCATAAGCATAAAACTCATAAGTCGATGCTCTGGCTCGTCTAGCCTCAAAAACTCGAGTCGAGCTGAGAAGAACCATCATGGTGGAAATCTTATTATATCCTAGTATTGAAGAGGAATATGAACAAATCATGGATATAGATATGGTACCATACTATATATATCTAATTATATTATATTTAATAACTAACGAAGTTCCAGACGACCCGAAGGAAGTAAGGAGTTTTCACTATAAGGTAGTGAGGTATATCCTTGATACAAGTATGTTGCTCAAGTGAGGATCCGTGTTGCCATACTTCATTGTATTCGTCCTACGTAGGTTTAGGATCTAATAAAATAAGTGCATGAAGGATCCCATGGAGCTTACATAGTAGGGATATCTTCACTCAAGAGGGTAGAGACGTCGGGCTATTATTGGCCCACGATGAAAGAAGACTACGATGACTGTGCGAAAAAGTGTGATAAATGAAAAAAATTTGTCGTGATCATTAAAAGAAAAGTAGTGGCTATAAAATTTATTACTACACCTTCGTCGTTCATAATGTGGGGGGGGGGGGATATTTTGGCTATATTACCCAAGACAAAAGTGAGGTTCAGTACCTTGTACTACCTTAACGAACTGGGTAGAGGCCAAAATGAAGATTGAGATAAGACAATCGAGGACCTTCAAGTCCATTTGGAAAAATGTCATTTTATAATATGGGGTGCCTAACTCTTTCATCATTGATCATGGTAATCAGTTCGATAATGATTGGTTCAAAAATTACTGCATCAGGCCCATAACAAAGAAGTTGCACTCTGCCATGGGCCACCTGTAGTTGAATGTTCAAACTGAGATCACAAATAAAACCCTCCTAGTTTTAATGAAGAAGCGTCTAGAAGATTCGAAGGCTAATTGGATAAATGAGCTTCATAGTGCCCCGTGGTATTATTGGATGACCCCTAGAACTACTGTCAGAGAGACCCATTTTATGTTGGCATTTGGGTCTAAAGTAGTAGTCCTGATGGAGGTCGGCCTGCCCAGTTACATGGTACTAACTTTTAACTCTCCAGTGAGTTCATGCATTAGATCGACCTTGACTTGGCAAAAGAGGTGAGAGAATAGGATCCGCTCAGAGTGGTAGCATATCAATAAATGGGTCAAGTTGATCACATTAAAGGAGAGTGATCTGGTGTTCAAAAAGGTGATACATAAAAGCAACAAGCTAGAGGCGAATTTCCATGGTACAAACTGATTTATCTCTGTGGTAAGTTCAGGAACATATCGAATCAAAAATTTAGAAGGAGAAGCTTTCAACCCTTGGAATGTCGAGCACCTATGCAAGTATTACCATTAGATTAATTAGGTGTAATGGAAAAAAAGTGTAATGAGAACATGTCATGTTATGTTTCAACTATTACCAACATCAATGAAATTATTTTTATTATTCTCTACAAATTATTACTGTTCAATTGTCATATTCTCTGTCATAAGTTGTAAGGAGTATCTAACCCAAAAAATGGGCAAGAGGCCTCGGTCAAAGATATCTAAAGGAAATTGAGAAAAATTATCAAGTTGCAATAAAGTCATATTTCATGAATAATCTAGTACTTTGTACATATCAGGTCATGAAGTGGGTCAGTCCATGAGTAACATGTATTGTCAACAGGTCAAGCGGGACACGAGCCGACCTAAAGATCGTAGATTTCTAAATAACTAGTAAACTGTAGAAAAACCTATAGAATGTCGTCGGTATTGACCAAAGACATTACAAGTGATAGAGTACGAAAGCAACAACAAGTTAACTTTATACTTCAAACAATAGGGTTAGGACAATACCTCATAATCAATTTAGTCCTTTGGATAGTTTGGAACATCATGATGGTTCATCCACTGGTAGCTAGTAAGTTAATAGGCCAGGTCGGCTAAAAATTGGCCTCAATACCAACAAATGACGAAAGTACAAACATAGCTTAAAAAGAAAGCTTAAAACATGGTATAGAGGATAACAAGGCCTAAGACACGCATGTGACTTATTCCATTAAAATGTTTGCAAGCCGACAAAACCCTAAGGCATAAATTATATAAAGGGTAATAACTACTTGGATAAAATTCAAACTTAATTAAAAGTGGAAATATGCAATCAAAACAATCAAAGACAATGATTGTAAAAATATATTCAGTTATTAAAAAATAATCAAATGAATTATTCAGGAAAAATTCCCCGTGAATATTTTTAGTGGTTACGAAACATTTCCAACGTACAAATTCAAATATAAGCAGGCTACATAAAAAGCTTAGGAAATTGAAGGACTAAAACTCAAAGGGTCAATAATTATAGGGTCCTGGCCAACCGCTTGGGTGGTAAGCTCAGGCTCTAGAGTAAGGGTCGACTCAATTGAATATAGCTCAAAAGATTTTTTCTCCTGAGTCAGAGGATGAACATTAATCTCATCAACTACAGCCAGAGCCGTAGCCTCCTTATCATCACCTTCTTATTCACTAACAACCTCGACAATATTTGGATGATGCTTGGCTACTCTCTTTTTAAGATCGACATACCGATCTGAAAAATAACCCATATTCTCCAAGGAACATGTTTTGAAGACTTATACATATACACAATAGCCTCACGTGCATTAGACATGACACCCTATAGGCTCTGAATGATAATAAGATCTTCCTTATTCTCCTCGTCGGCCTTCTTTAGTAATCTTTCCCTCCATTACTTACATATCTTCACTATAGGTCTTTAGCTTGTTTTTGCACTGGGTGTCTTTAGTCTCAAAAAAAGTTAATTTCCCACCCAATTCGTAACCTGGGTCTTAAGCTCTTGGTTCATCTTCTTAACAGTGGCAAAGTGGTCCTCAAACACCAAGGCTCTTTCTTGGGGGATATTGACGACCATAACTTGCTCTGAAAAATGAGTTCAAGATCGGCCAATATGATGTCATAAAAAGTGATAAAGGGAGTTGGAGGATTAAATTGATACCCATGCTAAGTATAGTAACATATGGTATCAATGCTAAGATACCAAACATATTTGAAGTCAGGGTCATATCCATAATAGTCGAGTTGATCCAACGAATTAGTGATATAACCTCAAATGGATTTTTTATCTTTCTTTAGGTTCTCATAGGAAACGGTCATATTAGGGTCCTTTACATATGGAGGCACCTTGAGGATGATACCATCAAAAACCATCAGAACCACCTCCTTCACCGATCAACGAGAATGATAATCGTCAATCACCTAAGATATTTTTAGTCTTTCTTCGGCTTAGAAACACATTTGAACTTCTCTGGATTAGTTATATCAACAGAAGTCTCATATCCCCTTTTCTTAGAATTGACTTAGGGATCTACATGCTTCTTTTTTACCTCAACTTGTTGCTTTTGGAGGAAGGTAAGGTAAACTTCGATCGGCAGGTTTGGGTGTCATTCCTAAGTGGATTATATTTGAAACTAGGAAGTAGATGGAGTTGATGTTGCACAAGACAGGAATAAATATCACTAAAATGACAAATTGAGAATCTCCACTTACCCTTTTTAACTTTGTCTTGAGCGACGACCTAGGGTTGGATATTAGCTTTGTAATATCCTAACTTTATGAGTTTATCAAATGAAAATATGTCTTCAAACACCAGGGGGTTGACTCAGCAATACATATCCACCAACATCCTCTTAGCAATAGTGATTTTAAGAGAAGTTTTCTTTATAAGTAGGACAAAGCAAGAAAAGAGTCATAATACAATTGAAAGATAATTATATACTAGTAAGTTATAAGAAAAATAGTAATGGAGTTAGGGCCACTCCAATCATAGTAAACCCTCATAGTTTTTCTGACTTCCTTTAGGCCGAACTCCCAGTTGACATTAATAAATAAGAATTTATGCCTACATAATTATTTTTGGTCTGGACAACCCTAACCATCTTCTTTTGGGGTTTTAGAGGAGAAATGTACTAATAACTAGCATCCTTTGCATTATTCTCCGTGCCATGAATATACCTGAAGATTTCGTCATTGATGTCAAAGCCCCAAACATCCCTATAATGTGTCATATGGAAATCTGTTACTAAAGCCGTTTAATAAAATTAAACTATTTAAGTAACTCCGAACAGTTTTTTGAAGAAACTCTTTTCTTAAAAACCAAAACTAATAGAACACAAGATGTGTTTAACAAAAGTATGTACGAGATCTGTTCAAGATTTGGTTAACATGTTTAATAAAATATTTTTAAAAAAACTTTAACCCAGCACAACTAAGAATGAGATGAGTAGATGTAGAAAAATTAAGAACAAGATTTTTATGTGGTAAAACCTCACCCAACTGAGGAAACATCCACGACTCCCTCTACGGAGTAAACCAAAAATTACACTATAAACAAATTTTAATAGTTACAAACTATTTAACAAACATGCATACAACTCAGACCTATATGAGTTTAGGAATGTACCGTCTGGTGTCCTTGTAACTTTTCTGCAGTTCTCATTGTTGATGTTATCCTCCCAGTTTGATAACTTCCAATTTGTTCAAGTTCTTTACATCGACTCTTGTTATCAAGATCTTATTACCAACACTTTTAGTGTCGTAGGGTGAAAGTGTTTGTGTAGGTGCTTTCTAACACATGCATGCACACACACACACACACACGCACACTTATTATGTACAACCAGTCCTAACAAATTACATATAAGACTATATGCTGTGATTTTTCTTTTTCTCTCTTCTCACAAAACTTAACCTTATTTGAACTTTATAACAATCCCAGAATCCAAGACTATCTTGATCTGAAGACGTATTAAGATCTTAATCAATCTCAGTTTTGAAAAGACTTTTGAGATTGAAAATCACCAAGTGCGATTCCAAACTAGGTCAAAGGTCTTGTATCAAGAGAACTAGAAACAGAAAAACTTTTGTTGATTTTAAAGTTTCAAAAACATTTACAGAAAAGAATCAACAATATATTTCTCAAGCTGAGAAACAAAATATGAAACTAAGTGTAATGTAACATGAAGTACTCAGATATGAAATTTCTATAAAGCAGAAAATAGATCTAAGAAATAATGTTTGAGTTGGACACAAGATCTAACGAACGAAGAGGTTACAGCTACAACCCAACCACACAAACCAACTCACAAAAACACTCAAACACTGAAGGTTGTGTTTGGGATATACAGGAGTTTGAAAAGAGTTTTAGGTTTGAAAAATGGTTTGGAGGATTTAGGGATAGGGTTAGGGTTTCTAACTCTCTCTCTCTCTTCTGGTTTCTCTCTTCTCTCTCTTTTCTCTCTTCTTTCTCTACTCTCTTTTTTCTCTCAAAAGGACAAAATGGTAAAAGTCTCAGAAGTCTGAGTGAAGGGGTCCTTTTATAGGAGGCTGAGAAGATTCGAGAATAACGTTTAAAATCAAGGGTTCAGATTGAGTCAAGGTTGATTGACTTTGATCCAAGGGTTCACGATATGCGGTGGTTAAATCTCTCCTGATTGGTTCATATGGGGTTCAAAGGGATTATTAAAGGGCGCATGCAGATCATTGATAAAAAATGATCCAAGGGTTGAAAGCAGGCACTGGTTCCCTCTCTATAAAGAAACACACTATCCACCAATCAGAAGACAACAAATGTTGGCCAATAATAAGATATCAAACGAGTGTCAAAATTAATAAAAAACACACCCTGAAGTCTCTGCCGCTTTCGGATTCTACCAAGGTAACTTTAAGCCAATATAACCATAAAACCTTAATTGCAGATTGACCCAAAAACTTTTAAAGAACAAGTTTTAATTAATAAAAACTTATTTAAAATGTTTACAAAATCCAAAAAAAATATTTAAAAATTAATTTTAGGGATTTAAACACACTCAACATGTGTACACATAATTATATGCAATATGAAATGTATGAGATCAATTATACTATGTGTGAGTGTTGGTAATATGTTCTAGATCAATCAAATAAGGAGAAATAGGAAACCAAGCTCTGGGGTTGTTTGGATTCTAGGATAAACACAATTTTGTCATAATTTCCAAATTATATGAACACATGTAGAATATAGACTCAAATGAGTCAAGTGTATAAGGTTCTTCAATCTCCCCCTTTGGAAATATGAGACAAAATCTCCTTTGAGTCATCTAGAACTCGTAGGACAATAAGAATAAGGAAACCTATTCCTAAAAGATCTATCTACCCAATCCCTAGAAATCAAAAGTACATAACTCAACTATTTACAATTGAATACCATATTACAACTGTTGAGAATAACTGTACAGAAACCTGCAATGATTCACTAAGATCAAGTTGTTTAGCATATGTAAAATTCATTCGACTCAAATTTCTCCCCCATTTTGTCTCAAATAGACAAAGGGAAAAAATAGAGAGATCAAAGAGATTAATCAGCACACACCATACCAATAGATTTACACAAAAAAATAAATCGATTGTGATCTAAAGGTTTGGTAAACATATCTGCGAGTTGCAAATCAGTAGGAAGATAATTAACTTATAATTCCTTAGTTTCAACCAATTCGCGTATAAAGTGATGTCTTATTTTTATGTGTTTTGTTCGCGAGTGTTGAACAGGATTTTTAGAGATATTGATCGCACTTTGATAATCACAATAGAGATGCAATTGTTTTTCTTGAATACCATAATCACTTAGCATTTGTTTAAGCCACAGTAATTGAGCACAACAGCTTCCAGCGGCTATGTATTCAGATTCAGCTGTTGAGAGTGATGTGCAATTTTGTTTCTTACTACTCCATCCTACCAAATTATTACCAATATAATAGCATGCTCCTGATGTGCTTTTACTATCATTAGTACACCCAGCCCAGTCAGCATCAGTGTACCCAATTATAGTTCTAGGTGTGTCACTAGTGTACCAAAGTCCTAGGTTCAGAGTGCCTGTTACATATTTAATGATTCTTTTAACAGAAGATAGATGGCTCTCTTTAGGGTTATTTTGATAACGAGCACATACACACACATCATACATTATATCAATACGCGAGGCAGTAAGGTATAGAAAAGTTCCTATTACACTACGATATAGAGTAGGATCTACAAATTTACCAGTTTCGTCTTTAGATAGTTTTACCGTAGTACTCACGGGTGTTTTAGCATCTTTAGCACTCTCAAGGACAAATTTCTTTACTATCTCTAAAGCATACTTAGATTGTGAGACAAATAATCCTTCTGATTTTTGTTTGACTTGAAGACATAAGAAGAATTGCAGCTCCCCCATAAGAGACATTTAAAACTCCCTATGCATAATTTCAGAGAAGGATTTTACTTCTGAGGGAGAAGTTGATCCAAAGATAATATCGTCAACATAAACTTGAGCAATAATGATGTTTTTGTCAAAATGTTTGACAAATAGAGTTTGATCATTTCCACCTCTTTTCAAACCTTTATCTAAGAGGAAGCTCGAAAGACGATCATACCAGGCTCTAGGGGCTTATTTAAGGCCATGCAAAGCCTTTTAAGACGAAATACATGATTTGGATATTGAGGGTCAATGAATCCTTTAGGCTGTTCTACATAGGTCTCTTCAGTCAAAATTCCATTAAGGAATTCAGATTTGACATCCATTTAGTAGAGTGTAAAATGCAAGTGGCAAGCTATAGCAAAGAGAAGACGAACAGATTCTAAACGAGTAACGAGAGTACAATTTTCGTTAAAATCTATTCCTTCAATTTGAGAGTATCCTTGAGCAACTAATCTAGCTTTGTTTCTAATGATTATCCCACTTTCATCAGACTTATTTTTAAAAATCCAATGTGTGCCAATAACCTTTTTGTGATCAGGCCTAAGTACAAGATACCAAACATCATGAATGACAAATCGAAGAAGTTCTTCCTACATAGAAGAAATCCAGTGAGAGTCATTCAATGACTCATTTACATTCTTTGGTTCCACTAGGGAAACAAAACATACATAATGTGTATAATTTCTTAATTGAGATCTTGTACGTACAGGCTCACTAGGATTACCAACAACGTTATTCATGGGATGGTCTTTAGAATCCCAATTAGGTACTTCAGGTATCCCAATTGGTAATGAATCATCTATTTCAGGAGAGACACTTTCTAAAATGCTTGTAGGCTCTTCCTCAATAGTTGATTCACCAGTCTTACTCTCTACAGTAGTGTCACTCACAATTACATTTATGGATTCCATCAAGGTTTTAGTGCAAAGATTATAAACACGGTAGGCTCTACTATTAGGTGAGTAACCTAGAAAAATAGCTTTGTCTCCCCGGCTCTCAAATTTGGACAAGTGTTCCCTATCTTTGCATACATAACAAGTACTACCAAAGGTTCTAAGGTACTTAAGATTGGGCTTTTTCTTATACCAAAGTTCGTAAGTGGTTTGTTTAGAATTCTTTCTAAGATAGACCCTATTTATAATGTGACATGCAATACAAATAGATTCTACCCAAAAATATTTGGGTAAATTCTTGGCATGTAACATAACATGTGCCATCTCTTGAAGGGTACGATTCTTTCTTTCAGCGATTCCATTTTGTTGAGGAGTCTTAGGAGCAATGAACTAGTGTTTTTAACCATTATAGTCAGAGTACTCTATTATACCAGTGTCTTTGAATTGTCCACCTCTATCACTACAGATTCAATTTACTTAAGTTTCTTTCTCATTTTCAATCAGAAGAAGTATTTTTAAGAAAGTTTGAAAAATGTCAGACTTATTTTTTAAGAAGGCTACCCAGGAATATCTAGTGAAGTCATCAACCATAACTAGAATATAACTGTGTCCACAGAGACTAACAGTTTGGGAAGGACCCATTAGGTCCATATGGATGAGCTCCAAAGGATTAGAGGTAAGGACATCTTTAACTTGCTTATGAGGTGCCTTAACAATTTTTTCTTCCTGACAGGAACCACAGACAATGTTAGAAATGGATTTGATTTTTGGAACTCCTCTAACTATTTCTTGAGAGGTCAGTCTACTAAGATTATCGTAATTTATGTGACCCATTCTGTTATGCCATATCTCGTTGTCATCCATTTTGGCAACATTACAGATTTCGGACTTGTTCAAGACAATATAACAATTATCAGGAGTTCTGAATCCTATAATTATGCATTCACCTTTTTCATTTAAAATTTTGTAATTGTTCTTTGAAAAGGTAACAGTATGATCTGAGTCACAAAATTGCAAGATACTGAGTAAATTGGCCTTAAGTCCTTTAACTAGAAGAACATTTTCAAGAACAGGAAGTCGATCTTCTTGGAGAGTTCCTTTGCCTATGATCTGAGATGATAATCCATCACCAAAAATAACCTTTCCTCCAGCAAAGTTGGTTTTGTTCAAAAGTTTTGTATCATCCCCAGTCATGTGCTTAGAACATCCAGAGTCTAAATACCAACCAGACGATGTGTGTTCATCTTTTAAAGCAGTAATAACAATGTTACACTTAATCTGGGGTAATAGATCCTCTTTTCTAACCCATATTGCTCTAGTTTTCATTTTGCGCTTATTAGCTCTCGATTGATAAAATTTACGAGCTTTCGATTTTTGTTGAAAAACGTTTTGCGCATGATTTTGAGTTTTATGAAAGATATGAGCATATGGTTTAGGAAAGTGTTTAGGAATCCATCTAGGAAATGTTCTTTTAGTTTTGGTCTTTTTCTTCCTATAGTTAGAGTTTTTGTCTGGTTGTCTAGGTAGAACATAATTGTTACGGATTCTCCTAGAATAGTTAAAATTCTGACAGATATGAGGATTACAGACAGGTTTAACAAGTCTTCTAGCATAGTAACCATCAAAAGAGTGACCGTATATATCGCAGTAGGAGCAACAAAGATTTCTCAAAGTTGGGGTCTCCTTTGGAAAGTCTCTAAACATAGGTTTTAAAGAATTTTGAGGTTGACCACTATTCCTAGATAGGACAGTCTTGAATGTAGACTCACTCTTCCTAATAAAGGGGCAGACGTATTTAGCCTTAGGTGAACTTTCATGTTTAGAGCAACTTGATTCCCCAATGTTAAAATTTTGATGTTTTGAGTCAAACTCAGTTTTTAGAGAATGAAAGTCTGCGCAAATTTCAATAGGTCTTTTACCTACTGACACAAATTTGATAGGTTCAAAAGATTTTGTTTGTCTTCAAAATGGGGAAAAATCCTATTCTAGTTCTATCATCAGAATTGGTTTTAGATTCAGCTACAAATTCATCAAAACAGTTTGAGTTATTTTTAAATTTTGTAAATTTTTTGAAAAGAGTTGTTGTCTTTTCTTTAGTTTGTTCCAATTCTAACAATGTTCCTTTGTATTTTTTTCTCCAGAGTTTCATTTATTTCAGTCAAATTTCTGAGTTTTTGATCAAACATTTTTATTTCACTTTCATGAGTTAGACATTGGGTAGTATACTCTTCAGCATTCAGTTTGACCATCAGGCTTAGATCTTTTAACTTTTTGGTGAGATCTTTCACAATCTTTTGTAGTCTAGTGCTTTTTTTTAGAGTTTTAGCATAGAGCGTGTGAATATCTGGGAGATCTTCATTGTCCAAGTCACTGAGTGTAGTGTGTGAAGTGACCCCTAAGGCTTCATTTCTTGGACTCACACACCCATTGACATCGTCATTATCGCTTTCCCTTTGACTCACACACCCCGAGGCAGAAATAACAATATTCTCAGTAATTAAAGAATCTAAACTAGTAACAGCATGATTCGAAACATCAGAAGTAGAATTACTAAATTCATCCTCACTAACAAACACAAGAATATCATCATTATAGATAATTTTAGCAAAGAAAGACATGAAAGGTTCAAAAACATCAGATGACTCAGGTTCCTCATTTTCAGAGTCACTTGAATCATCCCATGTCTTGCAAATGTTGGCTCTAGCATGTTTATTTTGAGTGTTCAAGTTAACTCTATTGTCTTGTGCAATGTGTCCTAGTTTACCACATCTAAAGCATTCATTATTCTTAAGGTCTCTGTTAGGTCTAGTGTGAGAGTCCTTGTGATGTTTGTCATGACTTTTCTCATGAAGTTTGTGATTAAAGGGAGTTGGATAATTAGACTTGCCTTTTTTGTTTGCCATGTTATTTCTAAATTTAATGATTTTCTTAAACTGTTTTGACATTAAGTCAATCTGATTGTCCAAACTCTCTATATCGCGTTCCTCGTCATAGTCATCATTGGGATTATTAAACTCAGGTTTAATCATCTTAGAAGAAAAGCTCGGATTGGAACTAGTCTATTTTCTATGGGAATGGGTCAATTGTTTCTAAGATTCTAGTTCCATTTCCACAGTTCTTAATTTACTACTTAGTAATTCAGGAGTGAGATTTATATCACAAATTTCCTCAATAACATATCTTTTGTTGTCAAATTTCTGTGGTAATGATCTTAGAATTTCAGATATTATTTCTTGTCTATCACATGTTATCCCATTAGCACGCAGTTTTGTCACAATATCAGTCAAGTTCATATAGAAGTCATCAAATGACTCAGATTCAGACATAATTAGGGAGTTATACCGTTAAATGAGCATTTGAGTTTTAGCAGCCTTAACTCTAGTGTCACCATCATGAGCAGTAACCAAAGTGTCCCAAGCTTCCTTAGAAGTGGTACAGGCTGAGATTCTTTTGAACTCATGTTCATTTATGGACATAAATATAGCATTCTTTCCTTTGTTATTATTGGGAGAAACTTCTTTCTCTTCTTGTGTGAACTCACTTAATACTTTCTTAACCCTCTCATTACTTCCTTTAGTGGATGGTTTTGTAGGAAAAATGTATCCATTTTCAACAATGTCCCAGACATCATCTCCCAGAGTTCCTTGAATGAAAGCAATCATCCTTACTTTCTAGTAAGAAAAATTGGTTCCATCAAAGATAGGAGGTCTGGTCAAGTTACCAAATCTTTCATTTTTCTCGTCCATGTTTGATTTTCAGAAAACAATTTCAGAAACACAGGATCTCTTTAAAAGAAGTTTACAAAGCTCTGATACCAATTGAAAATCTGTTACTAAAGCCGTTTAATAAAATTAAACTATTTAAGTAACTCCGAATAGTTTTTTGAAGACACTCTTTTCTTAAAAACCAAAACTAATAGAACACAAGATGTGTTTAACAAAAGTATGTACGAGATCTGTTCAAGATTTGGTTAACAGGTTTAATAAAATAGTTTAAAAAAACTTTAAACCCAACACAACTAAGAATGAGATGAGGAGATGTAGAAAAATTAAGAACAAGATTTTTACGTGGTAAAACCTCACCCAACTAAGGAAACATCCATGACTCCCTCTACGGAATAAACCAAAAATTCCACTATAAACAAATTTTAACAGTTACAAACAATTTAACAAACATGCATACAACTCAGACCTATATAAGTTTAGGAATGTACCCTCTGGTGTCCTTATGACTTTTCTGCAGTTCTGATTGTTGATGTTGTCTTCCCAGTTTGATAACTTCCAATTTGTTCAAGTTCTTTACGTCGACTCTTGTTCTCAAGATCTTATTACCAACACTTTTAGTGTGGTAGGGTGAAAGTGCTTGTGGAGGTGCTTTCTAACACATGCATGCACACACACACACACACACACTTATTATGTACAACCAGTCCTAACAAATTACATATAAGACTATATGCTGTGATTTTTCTTTTTCTCTCTTCTCACAAAACTTAACCTTATTTGACCTTTATAACAATTCCCGAATCCACAGCTATCTTGCTCTGAAGACGTATCAAGATCTTAATCAATCTTAGTTTTGAAAAGATTTTTAAGATTGAAAATCACCAAGTGCGATTCCAAACTAGGTCAAAGGTCTTGTTTTAAGAGAACTAGAAACAGAAAACATTATTGTTGATTTCAAAGTTTCAAAAACATTTACAGAAAAGAATCAACAATATATTTCTCAAGCTGAGAAACAAAATATGAAACTAAGTGTAATGTAACATGAAGTACTCATATCTGAAATTTCTATAAAGTAGAAAATAGATCTAAGAAATAATGTTTAAGTTGGACACAAGATTTAACGAACGAAGAGGTTACAGCTACAACCCAACTACAAAAACCAACTCACAAAAACACTCAAACACTGAAGGTTGTGTTTGGGATATACAGGAGTTTGAAAAGAGTTTTAGGTTTGAAAAATGGTTTGGACAATTTAGGGTTAGGGTTAGGGTTTCTATCTCTTTCTCTCTCTTCTGGTTTCTCTCTTCTCTCTCTTTTCTCTCTTCTCTCTCTACTCCCTTTTTTCTCTCAAAAGGACGAAATGGCAAAAGTCTCAGAAGGCTGAGTGAAGGCATCCTTTTATAGGAGGTTGAGAAGATTCGAGAATAACATATAAAATCAAGGGTTCAGATTGAGTCAAGGTTGATTGACTTTGATCCAAGGGTTCACGATATGCCGTGATTAAATCTTTCCTGATTGGTTCGTATGGGGTTTACAGGGTTTATGAAAGGGAGCATGCAGATCGTTGATACAAAGCGATCCAAGGGTTGAAAACAGGCACTGGTTCCCTCTCTATAAAGAAACACAATCTCCACCAATCAGAAGACAACAAATGTTGGCCAATAATAAGATATCAAACGAGTGTCAAAATTAATAAAAAACACACCCTGAAGTCTCTGCCGCTTTCGGATTACACCAAGGTAACTTTAAGCCAATATAACCATAAAACCTTAATTGCAGATTGACCCAAAAACTTTTAAAGAACAAGTTTTAATTAATAAAAACTTATTTAAAATGTTTACAAAATCCAAAAAAAATATTTAAAAATTAATTTTAGGGATTTAAACACACTCAACATATGTACACATAATTATATGCAATATGAAATGTATGAGATCAATTCTACTGTGTGTGAGTGTTGGTAGATCAATCAAACAATGAGAAATATCAAACCAAGCTCTGGGGTTCTTTATATTCTAGGATAAACACAATTTTGTCAGAATTTCCAAACTAGATGAACACTTATACAATATAGACTCAAATGAGTCAAGAGTATAAGGTGCTTCATCATATACCCTGTAGGGGGCATTGACCCATAATAAAATCCATAAATAGAGATTATCCCCAAATAGTTTTGTATGCAGGAAAAGAATAAAGAAGTCAAGATATATGCAGTTCGACAATAAGATCTACCTACATCCACGAGGAACGAGGGAGATCGGTTTATTAACTTAGGAAGAATAATGACAATTGGAGTGGTAGGGATGCTAGATGAGAGTCCAAGTTGTCATGTGGAAGTTATAATTCATTATTTTGTTATGAGAGAGATCGCCCTTGTTTATAAGCTTAAGGGTATTATTCCTCTAAATCTCCTTATGTTTATCTTAACTATACGTGATGGAGTCCTATTAAAATTTGTCTCCAAAACCGTTAGCATGATCTTTTAAGATTCGAACTTATCTTCCTTCAGATTAATGACTCCTAGAGACTTGATATTCCTAATCTCTGACCTTCCTGATTCGTGATCTCCAAGCATGTTCCATTCACATGATATGCCAGGTGGCATGAGTTCGACCATTCTCCCCTAAATTTCATCGACCAACACGCTTCTCGACCCAACATTGTTTTAGTTTGTCCGTTATATGTCCTAAAATGGTTACTAGGATGTATTCTCAAATTTTTACATGCCTATGCCTGGGGACACATGATGTAATCTTAATGATTTCTTTACCATCTACTCCCATTCTAGGGTAACATGAAGTGCCCTTTTTTGGAGTCATAATGGTGCGTAAGCGCATGAATGTTTCGTCCCAAGCGATAGGTGGCAGCTGATACCGTAGGGTTTAAAAAGGCATAAGGCTTTAAAAGCCTAATTCCTTAACACTTGTTCATTTTCTAAGGTATTTTTACTTGATTCTTCTCTTTATGCATTTTTAATTTTTAACAAAAAAATTCTCTATCTCCCTGTTCTTCACCTTTTTCATTTTCTTGCCATATCTAGACATGGTAGAAAGTATGAAGTTTTTGCAGCTAATAGCTTTCATGAATTTCAATATAAGTTTGGAATTCCTGATAGTTTTAACATAAGAGTATCCCAAAAGGAAGAGGATATCCTCCATCTTCCCTTTGGTGAGGTAGCCTTTATGAAGGTAGTTATATTTTAAGGGGGAGCTCATTTCCCCCTTCACCCATTACTGGTGAGGGTGCTATGTTATTATGGAATACTCCCAACTTAAACAAATAATAGTTTTATTGAATTGTGATGGGTAAAGTTTCCATTAATTAAATTTGTGGGATGAACCTAGGTGATAAGGAGATCAGGTATTGCTATGACTTGAGGTCTTCCACTAGTTCAGATCTTTACCATTTACAAACTAGGGAAAATGTACGCAATTTGGTCACATACTTTCCCCAATCTCAAAAGGATGCTAAAAAAAATATCCTATGGTCTTTAGGTATCTTAATGGTGAAAACTATGACGGTCTTAGGGTATTTGCCACCAAGGGGGAACCTGGTAGGTCTTTTAGTTATTTTAGTTTCTTCAAGTAGTTGAAATTATTTACTGACCAACATGATTTTTTGCAGATCAAACTCTTAACACCAATTCATCTGATTACTAGGTTAACCTTGAAGATTTGGAGGCCTCAGACCTCGATAGGTATTCATCCAGATTGGATGGCAGCCAATATTTTGCTCGGTTATGATCTAAGCATTGAATTGCTCATTAACTTCACGAGCATCCCTAAAATTCTAGTCACCGATTGTACTGTAGTCTTTAATGAGTCCATCCCAATAGCTACCCCTACTACCATCCAAGTACATGGAGGGATTTACTTAGGGTAATCCCCCCACGCGTCATCTTAACAGACTCAAACTCTGGCCAATAAGAAGATGAACTTTGTTGTTCTTAAACGAACCTGGTCCACTCATTTTTTGTGATGCCAGCATCTCTGGTCATCTTTTGGGAAGAGGTCAAAGCCGAAGAGAATTTTTCTGTAGAATATTTCACATTCCACAAGTCCCCAGTAAGTTAGATAACATGACTAGAAGGCTGAGGAAGCAAGTTAACCTGGAAGATAACATTTATAGGTTATAAAGTAATCGGCTAGTAATAGTCGGTCAAAAATCGATGAGAGGAAGAAGAAGTTGATAAACCTCAAGAAGAAGGACTCCCTAGATCTAAACGCCGATGAGTGGGGGGCGAAAGGGCTAAAAATAGGAAAATCAACATAAATAGGTCAGTTATGCTCCTTTTACTCCTGTTATTTTTAACTAGCCCGTCATCATCAAAGAGCCCTAACAGAGACAGAGGGATGATCAAAGACTCCTCCCCGGGGAAGATGTTCTCACCCAGGGAAGATGTTCTCACCCAGGGAGACCTCCTTCCACAAGGGGAGGGAGATAGCGAATGAGGCTGATTTGGCCTATAGAGACTTGAAAGTGTCATTATTAGTCGCTCAGTCGGCAATGTTGATGTCTGACATGCTTGACTTGAGGGGCTTCAATGTAAAGAGTTTGAACAAGGAGGGTCTACTCCACAACGATGTGGTGATCTACGCACTTTTAATTTTATCCAATTCGCTTGTCGTAGTTTATTTATAACTTTTATTTTCTTGTGAAGAGCATACGGATCCAATAGGACTTGTCGACGAGAAGATGTTTATTGGAAAAGAAGAAAATTGATGAATTCCAACATCTCTCTTAAGGGACACAGATCACCATGCAATGATGGGACTTGGGAAATTTAAAAAAATTTGAAGGCTGAGACAAACGCCAATACGAAGGAGATGGAGGAAGGTGAGCGAACTCAGAATGAGTTCAGTAGGGTGGAAACTAAACTTTCCAAGTTGAAGACATTAGTTTAGTTAAAGATTTTGAAGAAACTTATACTTCAGAAGTAGAAGTTCTCAATAGAAAAGAATCGTGAGTATGACTAGGAGAAGTTTTACAATGAAGGGTATGAGGATGTCATCCAGGAGATCATTGTACAACTGGAGGACTATGAGTCTATTGCCTTTAACAAAGGCTGGGTGGTTGACCAGGAGTGGGGGAATTTTAGCGAAGGATATCCTGCCTACGTTGAACACCCCCTTCAGTGAATCCTTTGGCCCACCTTCCTTTTCGTGATACTTCAATCTAGGTCTCCACCAATACTCCTCCTTACACTTATTTTCCTAGAGGTACCACCTATAATCCCCCAGTTCAAGGCGATAGGCTTGGTACCAAGTCATCCAGCCTTCCTGCTGCTACCGACCAGAGTCTCCCTAACCCTTAGTTAGGTTTTATTATAATTTAATTTTTAACGATTAATGGTTGTTTATGTTGTTTTCTGGCCATTTTTTAAATACTAATGAAAGATATATGCTCTCCCTTGTACTTCTCTTTTTGTTATTCATTTAATATGGTCTTGTTTTTTTATAATTTAGGCTTGTCAGACCATACTTGATTGTCTGCCTTGCATTAATAGTTTGTCTGTGATTGAACCTTATCATCCCTTAATCACTAGGATCTGGTCCTAGGAGGTGCAATTTGTTTATTTAATGTCGGCCGACTGTCAGTGAATGAAATGCATGACCCAAACTAATTTTCATTATATGGGCTTTTTTCCCCTTTTAGATCAATCTACCTTAGATCATACCACTTTTTAAGTGGATTTTTGGTACAAACATATGCAACCAACTCATTGATCATACCACATGATTCTTACGTGGGTTTTTGCCTCTTCTAGGTCGATCTATTTTATATCAATCCACTCTTTCAAGTAGATTTTATTCGATTTGCCTCAGATCGTAGCACTTTTTAAATGGGTTTCTTATGCCAAATCTAGGTGACCAACTCACGCCAAAGCTGTACCACGTGATTCTTACGTGAGTTTTTGCCTCTTCTAGACTGATCTACTCTAGATCATAACACGTTTCAAGTGGGTTTTGGACGATCTACCTCAGATCGTACAAATTTTCAAATGAGTTTTTGATGCCACACGTAGGTGACCAGCTAACGTCTGAGTTATACCACATGATTCTTACATGGATTTTTACCTCATCTACACCAATTTACTCAAATCAGACTACTTTCTCAAGTTAATTTTGGCTAATCTGCCTCAGATCCTACCAGTTTTCAGGTGGGTTTTTAGGCCAAACGTAAGTGCTATTAAATTCTTACCTGGGTTTTTAGATCTTCGAGGAAGCTAACCTTCCTTATCGGTTATACCACTACTTCGGTGGGTTTCAAACAGAGGTTTTGAATAATTTAGACAGTTAATCAGGGATCATTTTATTGTGAAATAAATAAAAATAAAAATATTTGATTTCTTATCTAATGATAAAATTTTCTGAAGTTCATAGCATTCCATGAACTTGGAACTAGTTTTCCATAAAATTCTTCTAAGTGGTATGATTCCCTGCCTCCTTTTGAGGCTATTTGGTAAGGTACATGTCAGCTCCGCATCAATTTCCCACCTGATGGCTTATTGGTAGGAGACAACAAGTTTTTGAGGGCCAAATTGCCAACTCGATATTCTCTGACCTTCATCTTCTTGTCATGTTATTTTGCCAATTCTTGCTAATAGGTGGAAAATTGTATTAGAGCTTGTTCCTTTTTTTCCTCATACAGATCCAACTTATAAGCATTCAGTCATCATTGTGGTGCTCTTTAAATACCTCCAACTTGAGCGTGGCATGTCCAATCTCTAACGAGATCATCGCTTACATGCTATAAGAAAGGCAGTATAGAGTCTCCCTAGTTGGCTTTCTAGGGGTTGTCGTGTATGCCCAAAGAATATATCTCATACACCCATTGTCATTTGGCGCTCTCCAATCGGTGCTTGATTACTAATAAAAGGGTTTGGTTGGTTATCTCTGGTTATCCATTGCACTAGGGGTAGACTAATGATGCATAGTGGATCCTGACTCCTTATTCGGAACAAAAATCACTAAAGGTGTCATCATCAAATCACGTTTCGTTATATATAACTAATGCTCTCTAGATGCCAATCCTTGTGATGAGACTCCTCTAAACTAACATTATGGAATCTATATTAACCCATTTTGTGAAGTAGTTAGTCGCCATTACCAGGTACTTGTAATTCCCTAGTGCAATATAAAGTGATCCCACTATGTCCATGCCCCATTAGGTGAAACGCCATGGACTTGTGAGGGGGTTCAAATCTCCCATAAGTTGCTTGATCAATGATGAAAACAATTGAAACTTAGGTCATTTTTTGGAAAACCTCATAGCATCCTTCTGTATGCACGGTCAGCAAAATCCCTGAGAGATCGCATTGTAAGAGAGTGATCATCCACCCATATGTGCTCCTTAACTACCTTAATTCATTTCTCTAAAAAGTTCTTCCATTTGATTTGGGTGAATGCACTTCGTAAGAGGGTAGGTGAATGATCATTAGTATAGTTTTCCACCAGAGTTGGGACAGAACGTTGATAATTTGATCCTTAGATTATGTGCTTCTTTGGAATCTGGGGGTAGCTTTCCAGTTTTTAAGTAGGAGATGATGGGATCCATCCAGGATGAAGCAAAATATACTTGGAGGATACTTATATCCTTTCTTGACTCTTCAATGATTGGTCGGTATATGTATTCCACTTCGATCATTCTTTTAGATCAATGTTTGTAGTAGAAGCCAGAGTGGTTAGAGAGTTCACGTGGCTATTTTTATTCCTTAGAAATTGCTCCACTAAAAAAGAATTGAACTGTTAGAGAAGACCTCTCACTTTGTTCATTTAATCTATCATCATGTGATCCCTTTCTTCGTACTCCCCATTGAGTTTGCGAGTAGTCTAGAGTCATAATACACAATAATATGATGAGAACCCAAACTACTCATCATACAAAGATCGTGAACCACAGTTTCATATATTGGCTCGTTATTTGAGCCTTTGAATCCCAATCTGATGTATTACTCAATAACATCGTCTTGTTGTGTCACAAAAACTATTTCAACTCTTGTGATGTTGTCATTTGATGCTGCATCCATAAAGAGCTTCTAAGGGACCACTTGGTCATTCATTTTGAGAGATTGGCCTTATGGCCAACTTAAGGGACCACATGGTAATTTTATTTGGGAGATAATCCTTATTGAGTGAATATTTTAGAGGATAGGTCATAAGGATGATCACGGTATGAGCATCAAAGTAGTGCATCAACTTCCTAGAAGAAGTCAACAATACCAAAACCAACTTCTCAACAGGCTTATATTTAGTTTTTGCCTCAATGAGAGTATGAAACACACAGTAAACTAGCATGTGCTCTCTATCATATAAAAAATAGTGTAGCGCTGGTCGCATGACTTGGGAAGGTCAAGTAAAGGTACAAATCCTCTTTGCCTTTGGGAGTTAATAGTAAGGGAGGAGATCCCAAGTACTGCTAAAATTCCTTCCAAATATTGATCACACTCCTTTGTCCAAATGGTGGGTCTTACTTTCTTTAGCGGCCGAAAGAACGGTCGACACTTATCGAAGATCTTAAAATAAAGAGATTTAGGGATGTTATCATTACAATGATGACCTAGATGTCCCTGGTAGAGTTCGACCTTATAATATCCTTCAGAGACTTATTCTTATCTGGATTTACGTCTATACCTCTCTCGGTAACCAAATACCCAAGGAATTTACGAAAGCAGGTTCTAAAATTTCACTTGGAAGCATTGAGATTCATCCTTTATTCCCTGAGAATATTAAAGTCTTTGTGAAGTCTTTAATGTGGTTGGACGCCTTCTTTCTTTTAATGAGCATATCATTAATACATACTTCCATAATGGAATCGATCAGTTTTTTGAATTTTTTGGTCATGACTTGTTGATAGGTCGCCCATGCCTTCTTTAAAACAAAGGTCATTACTTCATATTAGTAAAGTCCCAAGTTCATGATGAATAAGGTATTTTCCTAATCTTGACCAAACATAGGAATCTCATGGTAACTAAAGTACTTATCCATAAAGCTCATGCATTGATGCCCTGTCGTCGAATCTACGAGCTTATCCATTTGTAACCATGGGATGTTATGTTTAGATTAGTTTCTATTGAGGGAAGATAAGTCCACACAAACTCTCAACTAGTCATTATTTTTCTTGATGACAACTGTATTAGAGATCCAAATTGGGAATTGGACTTCTCTGATAGAGACGACATGAAGCAGGTTATCCGCCTTTGTCTCTAAAGCTTTCACCTTTTTTGGGGTTGATTTTTTGGTCTTCTTCTTGATGGGATTAACATTTATATCAACATTCATTGGTGTCTAGTGATATCTAGATCTGTTCTTAAAAAACTATATGGCTACCATATAGAGAAATATGCATTTATTTAAGGAAATGAGTGAGTTGATCCGCTTCATCTTTGGGTAGATATAACCAGATAAGAAAAGTCACCTATGGTTGTGATGAATCTGTATGAACGGATATGAGCTCCTGAACATGCATCGTGCCATAAACCGGTCATCAAGATCTCTAAACGAGGAGATTGATCTAGGAATTAATTTCTTCAACCACTTCAGATCGATCTCTCGATGAGAACACCCATCACATTAAGGCATTGTAATGGATATGAAGAGACATGGTATGTTGATAATGGCTTATGTATTAGGCAGGGTCCTCTTTTTCGTTATATAGTGCCACCTTAGGCACGGAAAAATTCTTGTGAGGCTAAAAAGATTCTATTATTTTAATGAAGTAGGATGAGGATCTGTGACCCAAAGCCTTTCTATCTTGATCCTTGGGCATCATGGACGAATTTGGATTCGGTTTTCCAACTCTTTTTGGATGATTCTACTCAGATTGTCTCTCCTTATTCTGTTCGGCTATACCTCTGGCTGAGTAGGTTTGCTACTTTGTTGTGACTTTATAGACTGGTACTGATGGTGGTTGTGATTGATGGAATTTCTCTAAGGGGAATGATCGTTATGCCATTTGTGGTGGTGCATTATGCAAGGGCTTCTTAAGTGAGAGGCCAAACTAGGTTGATATGATACGTAACTTCTAGGAGATTAAGGTCATCTCCTCCGATGCTGCTAGGTACGAGGTTCGGACTTTCGATCTTTTGAATTTTAAGTTAATTTCTTCCTTAAATGGGAAATTTACTCATCTCAATCATCTATCTATTATTTATCTTCTCCTCATAAATACTAGCTTGATGGGAAAAAATCATTCCCTTTGTTTAGTCAATCAGCGGCGTGCGATAGTGTTGATTAGGTCCCGATCTCCTGGGCAATCATCTTCTGAACTTATAATGTCATGGGAGAGAATGGAGCCTAACACTAATGTGGCACCTCCTTATGATGTCTATTTCATACTCCACATAGATTCTCGTGTGTGTAGGGTGAGATTGATTTTCACTCATGATGAATTTTGGGCTAAGTGGTGTTAACAGTGTTGAAACCTCTTGCTTCCCATAGACGGAGCCAAGTTGTAGGAGATATTAACCCAAAATAAAAGCAATGATTAGATATTATCCCATATAGTTTTGACTAGAGGAAAAGAATAAAGAAGACAAGATATACATGGTTCAACAGTGAGATCTATCTATGTCCATGAGGAAAAAGGAGATCACGTAGGAAGAATAATGACAATTGGAAGGCTATGGATGTTATCTGAGAGTCCAAGTTGTCACGTGCAAGTTATAATTCATTCTTTTCATTATGAATGAGGTCGCCCTTATTTTGAATCCTAAGGGTCATATTACTCTAGGTCTCTTTATGTTTATCTTAACTATACATCATGGCATCCTATTAAAACTAGTCTCCCCAATGTTAGCATGATCTTCCGATATTTGTCCTTATCTTATTTCAAATTCATGGTCTCCTAAAAATGTGATATTCCTAAACTGTGATCTTCTTGATATGCGATCTCCTAGATCATGCCATTCATATTATATGTCATGTGGTGTGAGTTTATCCATTCTCCCTTCAGACCCAAAGATCATTTGGTAGGCATTTGGATTGAGTTGGGTTAGGGCTACAAGATAACCCTCCAAATGTTTTGAATGATAGGGTGTAAAGGGATATGAATCCCCATATCGAAGTCATACTGATAAATAAAGATCTCTTTGACATACTGTGGCCATCCCCCCGATCCTCGTGGCAGGCAGACCCGCGATGGAGGATCCTAGGTCCCGTGCGTCCCTCTCGGGAGTGCTTCGGTCGGCGTCATTTGGGTGAGGTGAGAAATGTAGAGAGATTAGAATCGCTAATATATTTTACTCAAAATAGACAAAATAAAAGGGGAAGCCATCCCGAAGGATAGCATCCAAAGACATACTGATGCATACGAAACCAAAATGATTCGAAAAGGGTCTGAAGGCTAAGTTACGAAATGGGAAGGTGTTAGGCACCCATTCCACCCTTTCGATCACTCATGGGTTTTTGTTATTTTCCTTTATTTTCTCCGTGACATGTGTGCATGTTTATATATAGTGGAGATAGGATTCATCGACTTTCACCATGGAAGAGGTAAAGAGAGTCATCTGTGGGAAGGTATAAAAATATTATAAAATAGGATTTACGTGATTATCCTTACATTGACCATTATGATGGAACGATAATGCATGTGGAATAACACGCCACTAAGAACAAATATATATATATATATATATATATATATATATATATATATATAAAATAAAGTAGCAATCTTATATATGTCATAAGATAGAAGAATGATGTCATGAAATATATATTTTTTGCAATACCCATTTAACGCTTGAAAATTTTAATTTTTTCCCTCTTTTGACACACTCTAATTTATTTCTCTCTTATCTTCAAAATTCAAACATAAGGGTACAATAGTATTTTGCTTCCAATAATTCTTAACCTTTACCTCGAGCCATTCAATCTCACCTACCCCACTATTTTCTTTTTGCTAATCGAGATGCTCTCTCTCTCTTCTCTCTCTCTCTCTCTCTCTCTCTCTCTCTCTCTCTCTCACTCACAGACGACCACAACTCGCCAAAAATGCCATCGAAAAAATAAAAACCACAAACCTCTCCCCAACCCAATAACCCTACGAATCCCAATGTAAAAAAAACTCTCTCTCTCCGAACTTCATTATAGCCTGTGGCCGTGGAGAATGTCCAAACAATGAACCCAACAAAAATCTCTCTCTCTCTCTAAACTTAATTTTGGGCTGTGGCGGTGGAAGCAGGTCTTCATATTCATCTTGGCTTTAATGAGAGAGAGGTTTGCTCAAATGGTAACATCCATTGTGGGTTTAATTGATTATTTTTTGTTCTCATTTCAATACACCAAGATTCTCCATAAATTGGCGCAGTAAAATCAAGAAAGTTTTGGGGTTTTTTAGTTTCTCTTATTCTCTTTATTTCTTGGGATTTCTCTCAATCTATTATGTATAGGTATTTTCGTTTTTAGATCTTGAATTTTTGGGGGTTTTTAAGATCTCTTATGTACATGGCCTTTGGATTTTCAGATCTTAGATTTTTGGGGCTTTTTAACAAAGTACATGGCTCGAAATAATTGAAAAGGGAAGAAAGCTACGGCCCTCTCATTCTCTCTCTCATTTGCAGGGGTAATTTGCAGAGGTATTATTTCTTCCCCCTCCCCCCTTCATCTAATTTGTAGTGCTACTTCTTTCCCCTCCACAGTATATCGTAGTCTGAAAAATAGTTATTGTAGTACAAAAATCAAATTCCAACTTTTTTGTTGTATTATCTCTTCCCCCTCCCCCTTCATTTAATTTGTAGTGCTACTTTTTCCCCTCCACGATATACCGTAGTCTGAAAAATAGTTAATTTAGTACAAAAATCAAATTCCAACTGTTTTGTGGTTCTTTAGTTGAAATGTGAATGATTAATATTGTAGGACATCATTTGTTGTGAAGACACTGAACAGAGGGAAAGGATTGAGCAGTTGGCTATTCCATGATGGTGAATGGAGGATGAGCAGTTGGTTGTGAGTTCTCTCTCACATGTTGTTTCCATTGGTTTCAAAGTTTAGAAGTTAATTTTTTTTACTCATAATGCGTTTGTGTCTCTCTATACTTTATTAATTTCATTTTTTTGAAACCCATAATTTCAAGATGTGCATTCTCGCTCACTTTCTTTTATTTTTAGATTTTGAATATTTGCAATTTTAGGAGATGGGAACCTATTTTTACGTTTCCAAGTGTTTTTTTCCAGATTTGAGTATACAAGTATTATCTTTTTGATTTTTCCATCTCTCTCTCACCATTATTTTTTAATGTATAATTTTTATTCGTGTGTGGTTTTGATTAATTGGCTACTGTTTGTTAACACTATTTGGTAACATAGTTGTGCGTTGTGTTGTAATTACATTTTTCTATTTTGTAGATATAGCTACTGTTTGGTAACATTATTCGGTACGTTCTAATATTTTTGGGGATGTGTTTCGAAACTAGAAGATACTTCAGGTCAAAAGTCAACAGTACAAACATTTGATGCAACCCGGTGCACCAAACCGGTGCACCAAGCCGTTGCAAATAGCATTCCTCATATTTTATGTTATGTAAATTTATTTGATGAATTTAGACTATGTGGATGATGTTGGGCTATCTGTTGTTTGTTAAAACGCGTGGACAATCTTACAAATTGAGGAGATTATGCCCAATTTTTTTTAAAATTACACTTTGCTTTGTTGGGAATGAAAATTTTGTCGTTTTGTAATTATGCATTATGAATTTTTTTGCTGTTTTGCGATTGCGTACTTTGAATTTTTTTTTTATTCTTTTATCATGTTTTTTATAGTGTAATTAAGAAATTTGGATGAAATTTATAATATTGAAGCGTCATCAAATTAGGTATGTATATGACTGAAAAAAGCTTAAAAAGACACTGAGCCCACCAAAGTGGAAACACTATGTATGAGGTATGTATATAAATAAGGAACAATATGACCAATTTTTAAAATCACTCTGTTTCGTTGCAGAATAAAATTTTTGCCGTTTTATAATTATGCACTTCGAAATTTTTTGTCGTTTTACGATTATCTACTTTGGTAAATTTTTACCGTTTTGCGATTACGTATTTTGGAAAATTTTCGTCGTGCCTTCAGGCACGGGCATATACTAGTATATATATATATATATAATATAAGAGAGTGGAGTTTAGAGAAAATAGAAAATGAGAGAAATAGTAAAAAGAGGACTCGAGTCTCGGGTTTTACCCCGAGACACCTATGTAGCATATTATGGCATCAAAGTCCATGTAGTTCGAATGCAAATGGGGGGTGGGGTTTATCCCATAAATCCAACCGGGGACTTCTCTTATTTGTGTGTGTGTGTGTGTGTGTGTGTAGAAAAACTGTTTTGGTTATGAGAAAGTGTGAGAAAAGTGTGAGAATCCCTATTTGGAATTTATGAGATGAGATAATAAAAGTGCTTAGTAATAAAACAAGTTATTGCGAATTTATGAGAATTTAAGGAGAGAGTTGAGAAAATTGGACCTTCTTGAAGATCTTAAGATTGATCTTGAATGTTGGGGAGAAGACTTTAGACTTGGATGATGATGGAGGGTAGTGAATTCAACAATTTTGATGAAAAGGAGGATGAAAAGTGAAGGTTGGAAAGGGATTTGGGTATGGAAATCATACTGCCTTCGAGAGAGGTTTTCTGGATTTGCTGAGAGTGATATGTTTCTGATTTGGTCTCATCTTGCAAGTGAGGTCAGGCCTCCTTCTTATAGGCCCAAGGAATTTTCCATCGGCATAGCCATATTCTTGCTGATCGACAGGTGCGTTTAGGCACACTGTCGATAGGCAAGGTCTGGGACTTGTCGTTTGGCAATGTCTTTCAGGCTTTTTTAGAAAATCAGATGCAGAACGCAAATCGTTGATCAGAATCATGCACGGGGCAAACCGTTGGAAAGGTAATTCATAGGCCTTAAAAATTCCTTGGACTGATCCTAGGTTCAAGAGTTGACTTTGGGTCAAATATGGCTCAGAAGAATTCGTCGGTCCATTGGACGGGGAATCGTCGGACGCAAACAGATCGTTTGTCCGCTTGGTAAGTCTGAATCGCGCACGGGGTAGACCATTGGAAAGGTTAGGAGGTACTTCAACATTCTAAAGAGTTTGATCCGGTTCGAGGAGTTTATTTTGGTCAACTAAGCCCTGTAAGCATTCGATGACATTTCGGAGTAAAACGGATCGTTCGTCCGTACCGTAAGTCAGAATCGTGCACGGGATGGACCGTTGGAAAGGGGTCTCAGTGACCTTCGAAGATTCATTCAGTCTAGGTCTATTTTAAGAGTTGACTTAGGCCAAACAAATCCCGGGAGAGCCCGATGGCCTCCTGATTAAGTTTTGGGGAAAAATAGATCGTTCGTCCGCATGGTAAGTCGAAATCGCACATGGGATGGACCGTTGGAAAGGGATTTCAGTGCCCTTGGAAGATTCATTCAGTCTCAGTCAAGATAAAGACTTTAACTTTTGGTCAAATGGAGCCTAGGAGTGCTCGATGGCTTCTAGTTCCGTACTCGAAGTATGACCTGGGTTTGTAGTAATGAAGGGAGGTGCTAGGGACTTAAGGAGAGTTTAGGGGGTAAAAGAATGGGGTATCTACAGAGCCCCTCAACGGGTGAGTTTGGAACAAATGATCCATCAAATAGACACTACATGATTCTTTTGAGGGAGGATGACCAATTCGGAGGGTCGAGGCCAAATCCTGGGGACCTAAGAGAGCGAGGATTAGGGTCGAGGCCGATTCTGAGGAACTAAGGAGTGTGCTAGGGATAACTAATTCTGTGGGTAGAATATGGATCTGCGGGCTTAAGTTGAGATGACCAATTCTGCGGGTCGAAGCCAATTTTGAGGGCTTGATGTGGGATGACCAATTTTTTGGGTAAAAGCCAATTCTACGGGCTTATGTTGTGATGACAAATTCTGCGGGTCGAAGCCAATTCAACGGGATTAAGGTGAGATGACCAATTCTGTGGGTCGAAGCCAATTCTGCAGGTCGAAGCCAATTCTACAGGCTTATATAGAGATGAGCAATTATACGGGCTTATGTAGAGATGACCAATTCTGCGAGTCAAAGCCAATTCTGTGGGCTTAAGGTGAGATGACCAATTCTGTGAGTTAAACCAATTCTGCGGGCTTATGTAAAGATGACCAATTCTGCGAGTCGAAGCCAACTCTTCGGGCTTATGGTAGATGTTATTGGGGAACTCTGTCGGGGAGATTTATCTTTGGTTTTGTTTTGGGCTAGGGAGCCGATTGCTGGGGAAATCTTTTGCATCCTCTGAAGAAATAGCCAAAATTCCACTAGGGAGGTGATTAGGTGGCCCGGGGTTTGGATGTATTGCTTGGGGAAAATTGAGACATTTGGGGTATAGGGGGTGATCTTTAGAGATCCTCCGGGGATATTGTCAGGAGGATTTTTACTTGGTTTTTTAGAGTTCCGCTGGGGAAATAGGGGTTTCCCTTGAGCGAGTGAAAAAATTTCTTAGTGAAAATGTTATAAATCCTTCCTGGGATTTTTAGGAATTTTTTGAGAATTTTCCAGGGCTTTCTGGTATTTTCTGTGAATTTTTGTGCAAAATTTTAAGGGGGTGCCGGTCGGCATGGTGCAGAGGGTGCCATTCGACAGTGGCACAGACTTTTGGACTTCCTCAGGAAGGTAAGGTGATTAGCGTCGATCGGTGGGTGAGGGGTCAATGCCGATCCCTTAGCATCCTATATAAAGGGGACGAATTCCCCTCATTTTTCACAGCTTCTTGCTTTCTTTCTTTCTGCGATTTTCCTCTGCAAATCATTATAGTGTTCGAATCTTTAAGATATGGCTGATCACTGCAGCGCATAGGGAGTGGTTAACTGTTGATGACTTGGTGAACGTGGAGTGGAGGTCCAGTGCGCCTCTTGCTTTGGGGAGTGAGAACTCCTTTGACGCATTCGAACCGATTGCAAATGAGCAGAATTTGATACGGGAGCCATTGCGTCATCGGTCTTCTAAGGTGGTGATCCCCGGCGGTTATATAAGCAACCTGACTATTGGCATTCTTCTCTTTTTGGTGATTTTTCCTTCCTTCTTGAATTTTGACAAGGTTTCTTCTTTTGACAGTCTGATATATCTTTGAAGAACATGCGTGCCTATGGGACGAGGGGTCTTAAGGATGTCTGGGAGCACCTTCCACCTGTGGTGTGTTGGGTGGTATAATCAGCGAGTTTTGGGAGGTTAGCGTCTGCGCTGGATGAGACGCCTCGGTCGACAACGGTCTTATGCGCTTCGGTGGAGATATGGTGGGATACTACCCACACTTTCCACTTAAGTTTTGGGGAGATGGCCATGACTCCCACAGATGTGCAGCAGCTACTTGTGACACCCCGACTAATTAAATACCGGGTAGCTACTCCTTTATTAAATCAATACAAAATGTCAAGTTGGTTCAGTTAATAGTATCACTGTCGAAAACATTTTTAAAGATTACTAACCACCTAGTATTTAAAAAGTAAGTTGCCAAATTTTAAGTTATCTGATTAACATGCAATAAAAGAATAATGGAAGAACAACATAAATCCATTCACCATAACGAAGTAATGAAATAACCAACAATAGTAATAAGTCCGGAGGAAAACTCCTCACTACAATCCCACAACTGAAAATAATAAGACAAGTCTGAATTCTGAATTAAGTACATGCCCGAAGTCTGAATAACTGAAATAAATGAAATGCCTCTAAAAGAAATGGGCGACATGCCCTACAACTGATAAATACAGAGTATAGAGTCAAGATAGATGAAGTGTCTATAAGCAATGTCCTGTAACTTCCACAAACCGCTACAACTCGTCACCTGAATGAGGATCCTAAGCATGGTGTCCTTGTGGCTGAGAACCTAAAATGGTTTTTACAAAAAGATAGATTTGAAAGCAAACGGGTCAGAGCCCGAATGTGGAGAGTATTTTAAAAACAGCAAGTGCTTTAATAATAATTAAAACAAAGAATGCAAGATACATGTTAGGACGTGCTCTCACATGAGATACTCACCTCTCGTCTAACTGTGCACTCCTAATGTTCCTGTACCCATTCATGTGTTTTCTCATAACTATCTAATTCCAAAGAGTTTCTAACACTCCTACTCGGTTCACGTTTAATTTCCAGCCTTAACAATTAAATAGAGAGTTCTACTTTAATTCTCGGATTCCCAATTATTAACAAAACCATTTATTGATATATGTCCCCTTTTATCTTTTCATAATATTACAATTACTATACCCACAATTTAACATAGCAATTTCCTTTTCATTTAACCGTATATTATTCACATCATAAATATACAATACAAGCACCCAAAGGCTAAGCTGCGGTTCACACATACTCTGCTATCCATCCCAGTACATCACGTACATAAGGATCACAAATTCCGAATCTCTCAGGAATTGTTGGAATAAGGACCACACACAAAAATGGAGGCGAACATAATTCAACATATCCATAGTCACGTACATACCTATGCTCCATAGTCAGCTGGCTTATTAACTCACAAATAAGTCGTTCTCTTGAACTACGTCCTCGAGGTACCAATCTAAATCCGAGCAACACAAGGATAAGAAGGCCCTAAGCGAACGTAACCTCCCGTGATAGCAAGTATGGTAGGTATGTCATACATATAAAAATCATATACTAAGCATTCACACTTCTTAGATAATTCAGTATTAATAAAGGTATACTCTACATCCTTATACCATTATTCCAAATTTATATATTTTACGTCTCCCGATAATATAAAAGTTAAACTGTCGACACGTCTCACGTCGTAGTTTCTTATACTTAAAACCTATCTAAAATAGATTATTAAGTTCCTATTATTCCCACGTATAACATCTTTAATCCTAAGGTCCTTACTTCTGCTCCAAACCTCATTTCATCAAAGTATTCAAATTTACACTATTAACCCAAATATTAACTCACTTATCGAATCTCATTAGTTTAGAATAATTCCTCAAGTTGAATTCTAATTAAGGTCCAAATTTCATAACGAAGCCTACTGGTCTTCCTTAAGGTTAAGGGTATTCATATGGTCTCCAACAATATTAATCAAGGGTTAACATCATTAAAATTTAATTATGGAAGAACTTTACTCATTCTGGGAAGGTCGATCGATCGACCTTTTCCTTCGATCGATCGATGGTGGTCGATCGATCGACTGATGAATGTCGATCGATCGATCGCACCAGGTATGGTTACGAACTGCTTCGTTTTGCAGTTTTCAAATCAACTCAAAACACTATTAACAAGCATGAAACTCTAAGATAACGTTATAATATCATCATACAACCATCCTACAACAGTGTTAACGTTCTAAAACCAATCATTCATCTTTCAAGGCTTTATATGGATCAAATCTTCATCAAGAATTCCAGATTTCTATTTCTTTCAAGAACATTAATAAACTTCTTCTAAAATTCATTTTTAAATCATCAAGGGTCATAATTCTGAGTTCATAATTCGTCCAGATTGTTTCTACATGCAGTCCCTAACATAGTTCATAGTTTTAAACTTCCAATTCATGGGTCTATATCATCTTCCAAGATAAATTCGATAATTCCTAAACATGGAAAAGCATGGCATTGAATCAATTGTAATTAAACCACTTGCCTTAATCTTTCTCTGAATTTGATGTTGAATCTTGAAGTCTGAGTTGTTCTCCCTCTCTCTTTCTGCAGAATTCTCTTATCTCACTCTCTCTCTACAAGTTTTTCTAAGGATGATAACAATGGAGGTGTGGTTGGTTTTTGGCAAGTTGGGACTATATCTTAACTTCTCCCGTAGTCCATTAAGTCCCTTAGTGTAGTTACTGGGTTTAGTGGATAAAGAATAAGTCAGATTTTTGTTTCTAATTTTCGTGGGTTTTAATTACCAGATTTCCGAAATTAACAAAATGCCCCTATAAGTTACCGGTATGGCCCAATAATGCCCCGGGACCCAAACTTAACCCCCGGCTAGTGTTTTCTGACTATTTCGACCCTTTTGGACGCTTTGGCGCACTCAAAATGACCATACGGGTGATAAAAATAAAATTCACTTTTTAATTCAAATAATTATATTCCTGACGCGACTGTCACGCGCGTCCCAACAAAGTTTCCCAAATTGTCGTATTTCAATCTCGCGACAATTTCAATATTTCCAATATTCATATATTGCCAAGTATACACATTATAATCAAATACTAACTCACATCTCGTTAATATTTTTATCCGGATTAATTTCCAATTAATACACATTTAATTCAATTAATCCCCAAAAATAAATATCACGAAAATACGGGGTATTACATACTTCCCCCCTAATAATTGAATTTCGTCCCGAAATTCGAAACTAGAAAGTACCTGGTAAGAACAAATCCGGATAACGTTCGCGCATCTCATCCTCGCGCTCCCATGTGGACTCCTCGACATTATGATGTCGCCACTAAACACGCACTAACGGAACTATCTTTGACCGTAGTTTCCGCTCACTTCGGTCCAAAATAGCAATCGACCCCTCCTCATAGGAGCTATCCGGCTGGAGATCGATGTCCTCTAAAGCAATATGAGAATGAGACAAATCGTCTCTAAGATATTTCCTAAGCGAGGAAATATGAAATACATCGTGAATCCGATGTAAATGCTCCGGTAATCCAAGCCTATACGCAACCGGTCCAATCCGTTCAATAATAGGAAACGGTCCCACATATCTCGGTGCCAACTTCCCTTTCTTCCCGAAACGCATGATCCCCTTCATAGGAGATACTCTGAGAAAAACTTGGTCCCCCACTTGGAACTCCCTGAAGGATCTCTTCGCATCAGCATAGCTCTTCTGCCGATCCTGAGCTACTCGAATGCGATTCCGTATCAATTCTATCCTCACCGAAGTATTCTGAATCACTTCCGGCCCAAGTAGTTTGTTGTCCCCTGCTTCCAACCAACATGCTGGGGAACGACAAGATCTACCGTACAACGCCTCAAATGGAGCCATGCCAATGGTGAACTGGTAGGAGTTGTTGTAAGAAAACTCCACCAGTGGAAGATACTGCTCCCATCCACCCCCAAAGTCAATGATACTCATACGTAGCATGTCCTCCAACATCTGGTTTGTACGCTCAGTTTGCCCATCGGTCTGCGGGTGATACACCGTACTCAACCGCAGTTCTGTGCCCATGGCCTCCTGAAAACTCTCCCAAAACTGTGAAACAAATATCTTGTCTCGGTCAGACACGATATTTAGGGTCACACCGTGAAGTCTCACTATCTCTGAAATGAAGAGCTGGGCATACTGTCCCGTAGTGTAGTCTGTCCTTACGTGTAGAAAATGAGAGACTTTGGTCAACCTGTCCACAATTACCCAAATTGAGTCATGACCTCTCTGTGACGTAGGCAACCCCGTGATAAAGTCCATGGAGATGCTCTCCCACATCCACATAGGGACCTCCAATGGCTGTAGAAGTCCTGCCGGTCTCTGATGATCCACTTTAACTAGCTGACAAGTGGCGCATTTTGAAACAAACACGGCAATATCTCTCTTTATCCCGCTCCACCAATACTGTCGCCTCATGTCTTGGTACATTTTGTCCCCTCCGGGATGTACCGCGAACCGTGAGTCGTGCGACTCTGCCATCACCTCGTGCCGCAATTCTTCCCCTTCTGGAACCACCAATCTCCCATTGAAGCGTAATCCCCCGTCTGAGCTAACGGTATAGGACTCGGCTCCCTCTGCTAGTAATCGGACTATCTGCTCCTGACAGAACGAATCTTTTGCCTGTGCCTTTACCACCTTCGTGACAATTTGCGGTGTAACGGTGATCAAAGACATGAATGATCGGGCCACTGCATCTTGGTGTCCCAACTCCTTCCACTTGGCCTTCCACACCCCTGACACCTCATCTACTGGCCTACGGCTCAACGCGTCTGCCACCACGTTGGCCTTCCCCGGGTGATACTGGATATCGAACTGATAATCTTTCACGAATTCAAGCCACCTCCGTTGCCGCATATTCAACTCCTTCTGCGTGAATAGGTACTGTAGGGACTTGTGATCCGTGAACAATCGAAACTTCTCCCCCAAAAGGTAATGTCTCCAAATACGAAGGGCAAATACCACTGCCGCTAACTCCAAGTCATGTGTAGGGTAATTCTTCTCGTGAGGCTTAAGCTTACGGGAAGCATAAGTTATGGCTTGACTCTCCTGCTACAGTACACCTCCAAGTCCTTGTAAGGAAGCATCGGTGTAAACAAGATACTCAACTCCCAGTCTCGGCAATGCTAACACAGGTGCTGAGGTAAACTTGTCCTTCAACTCATTGAATGCCAACTGACAGGCATCACTCCAAATGAACGGCACAGCTTTATGAGTCAGATGTGTCATGGGACTCGCTATCGTGGAGAAACCCCGAATAAACCTCCTGTAGTATCCTGCTAAGCAAAAGAAACTACGGACACATTTTATGAAAAAAATTACCAAGTATGGTTAGTCGGGGATAAAAACTCTCACTAATTATAATTGGTCGACGAGCACAATTTAACAACCTTGGTTGGTTGGAAAAATTTTAAACATTTTCATACTCATTACTTTATTATTAAGTGATCGAGCAACATTTTTGATACTTGTAACCTTTTATTACTAGATTGGTCGATGAACCACAAAGTATTGTTATGCCATCACAAATATAAAATTGTTAGACAAGTACAAAACAATAGCAACACAGATTTACAAACAGAAAATGAAAGTCTTTCATTAAAATTCAAAACGAATTACAAATTACATGTATACTAACTATTACATTGAAATCCCTATTCTATTGGTTTCTTTCCTTCATCTTTTGAAATAGTTTCCTCGCCAGCAGGAGGATCATTTAAGGTCTGAGGAGAATTGATAAAATTCAAGTCCTTCAACATTCTGACATTCATTACTGAAGGTGTATCCAATAGATGCTCGGGACGAGATACCTCGATCTAAGAATGAAGATTGTAATCACCGAGGTATTGTACAATTAAGCTCCGAGGAATGGCACGAGCTGGGATCCATTCCTTGTCCAAATTAAATGGTGTCACAGGCAAATCAAGCACCCCGGGGTCATAATTATACTCCTTTGAAAATGGGTATTAATCATGTTTTGGAAGAAATCAAGAATAGCGATGAAGTAAAGTGGCCGAAGAAATTAAGGTCAGATCCTAATGCGAGGAACAGGGATAAATATTACGAGTTCCACAAAGATCATGGCCATATGACTAAAAATTGCATAGCTCTTCAGAACGAGATTGAAACACTCATCCGAAGAGGAAAGCTAGCAAAGTATGTTGATCGGGGAGGTGAAAGAAGAAATAATGATCGAACTAGAGAGAGATCTAGATCTCCTCGTCGACCAGAGGAGAAAAAAAAGAGAGGTCATGAAGATGATGCCGAGGATGACCCCGATCTTCCCAAGAAACCAAGGCAGCCAGAACGAGAGGTATTTTCCATACGTTTTGGGTTATTTGATTGTAATGTTATTACAGGAGGAGATGCAGGAGGATGAGATCTTATTGTAGAAAGAAAAGCTTACCTCAGAGAGGCACAAGCTTGCTCGTACATTCAGCAAATAAATTTGGCCGAGGAGGATCGTCCGAGGAAGGTAAACAAAGAGAAGCTGGTTATTGGTTTTTCAAAAAATGACTTGGCAGGTGTTCTTTACCCTCACGATGACCCTTTGGTGATCAAAATGAGGATGAAAGAAGTAGTGATTTCAAGAGTGATGGTAGATAATGGCAGTTCGGTAGACATCATATACTATTCATGCTTTGACAGTTTAAATTTGAAATTATCTCAATTGGAGCCTTATCACAGACCTCTTCTGGGTTTCGCTGGCGAGAAAGTTTTTCCACTTGGGACGATCAAGTTGGATATATTCATTGGAACTTGGCCTGCTTGTCGAACAGAGAGAATACGCTTCTTTGTGATGGATAAGAATGTGCAGTCAGCCTACAACATCATCATGGGAAGAGTTGGTTTGAAGAAGTTCGAAGCAGTCCCATCTACAGTACATCAATATTTAAAATTCCCAACAAACTTCGGAGTGGTAGTGGTGAAAGGTGATCAAAAAGTAGCTCGAGAATGCTATTATTTATCTGCAGAGCAAGAGGAGATTGAAGAGTCAAGGAAAAAGACTACTACTTACCAGGTGGATGAAAGTACAGAAATTGAAACACTTGATCCGAGAGATGAATCCTAACTTGTAAAAGGACAAGTGGTAGAATCTACAGAAAATGTTATTCTGGACGACGAACACCCTGAACGAGTAACCCAGATAGGTTCGTCGTTGGATGCTTCAATAAAACAGGAGTTGATAACTTTCTTGAAAAACAGAAAGAAAACTTTTGCGTGGAGTCATGAAGACATGCCAGGAATAAATCCAAACTTCTTATGTCATGAGCTCAATGTGAATAAGGAGATCAAGCCTGTAAAGCAGAGAAGAAGGGTATTTAGCCCCGAGAAGAATCAAGCTATTCAAGAGGAGGTCGACAAGCTCCAAGAAGGCCCAATTCATTGAAGATGTGAAGTATCCGGACTGGTTGGCAAATGTGGTAATGGTAAAGAAGAAAAACAATAAATGGAGAATGTGTGTTGATTTCACTGATCACAACAAGGCCTGCCCAAAGGATCACTTCCCATTGCCCAGAATTGACCAACTAGTAGATGCTACCTCAGGGCACGAGCTGCTCAGCTTCATGGATGCTTACTCTGGTTACAACCAGATCAAAATGAAACCTGAAGACAGGGAAAGCACTTCTTTTATTACCCCTAGGGGAACTTATTGTTATAATCTTATGCCTTTTAGTTTGAAAAATGCAGGAGCGACATATCAACGGCTGATGAATAAGGGTTTTGCCGAACAAATCAGTTGCAACATGGAAGTCTATGCCTACGATATGCTGACAAAGAGCAAGAAAGCTGCTGAGCATCTAGTTGATTTAGGTCAGACCTTTGATCAACTGGATAAATACCAGATGAAGCTCAACCCGACGAAGTGCACCTTTGGAGTACGAGAAGGAATGTTCCTCGGTTACATCGTCAATCAGCGAGGCATTGAGGCAAATCCAGCAAAGATCAAAGATCTTTTAGGGTTGCGATCTCCAACGACGAAGAAAGAAGTGCAGAGTCTTACAGGACGAGTTGCAGCGCTCAATAGATTTGTATCTCGAGCAACTGATAGGTGTCTTCCATTTTTCAAAACACTCCGAAAAACTTTTGAGTGGAATGATGAATGTGAAAAAGCCTTTCAAGACTTGAAGAAATATCTGGGAACACCTCCATTGCTGTCCAGACTAGTGATGGGTGAAAAGTTGTACTTATACCTGGCAGTATCAGAGAATGCAGTCAGTTCGGCATTGATCAGATTGGAGAATAAAGTCCAGAAGCCAATTAATTACACAAGTAAGGCTTTCCGAGGTGCAGAGATCAGGTACCCAAAGTTGGAAAAATTGGCATTGGCATTAATTGAAGCAAGTAGAAGAATGAGGCTATATTTCTAGGCCCATACCATCATCGTGTATACCGACATGCCATTAAGACAAGCCCTTCATAAGCCAGAAAAGTCAGGGAGACTGATGTACTGGGCAATAGAGCTCGGTGAATATGATATTGTGTATGAACTCAGATCATCCTTAAAAGGGCAAGCTGTAGCAGACTTTATAGCAGAGTTTACATATCCTGATACCCCCGAGGAACAAACGTTGCTCGCTGACCAACCTGTGGATGTTACAGGATCAACATACATAAGTCCAGACCAACTCCAGTTGGTAAAAGGGCTTGTGGATGTAGAAAGATCATCAAATTCATACCCAGACCAACTACGGTTGGTAAAAGGGCGAGAAGAGATGATCGACGAGGAGCGAAAGATACCAGGGGAGGATGAAACAAAACAGCAAATATTTCACCGAGGAACGCTTTCAGATAAGAATTTTGAAGACGAGTTACCTACGTGGAGATTGTATGTAGATGGGTCATCTTGTAAAACAGGTTGTGGAGCAGGGATTGTTTTGAACACCCCAGACGAGATTGACGTGGAATATGCCTTACGATTCCAATTCAAAGCTTCCAATAATGAGGCTGAGTATGAAGCCTTGATAGCAGGTCTTAATTTAGCAAAGATTATGGAAGCGCAACAAGTGATGGTATTCAGTGATTCTCAATTAATTATGAATCAGATGATGGGAACGTATGTAGTTAAAGGAGAATTAATGGTCAAGTATCATGCAAAGGTGATGGAGTTATTGGTAGAATTTGATGCCATTCAGTTGATCAGAATACCAAGAATGGAGAATGCACAAGCAGATGCACTGGCCCGACTAGCAACAGCTACTCGTACCGAGTTGCGAAGAACGATACCAATTGAGGTGTTAGAAAGTCGAAGCATAGATGAAGGCCTGACGATGAATGTTATTTCCCTTGATTTAGGACCATCTTGGATGGATCCCATCAGGGCATATATCGAGGAAGGAGAATTATCAAAGGATAAGATCGCTGCCAAGAAATTGAAGTTTAAAGCTGCTCGGTATGTACTAACTAATGGTGTTTTGTATAGACGAGGAATTATGGCAGGTTTACAAAGATGTGTACATCCCTCCGAGGTGAAAGAATTGATTGAAGAGATTCATGAAGGGTCCTGTGGAGCCCATGTAGCAGGTCGAACACTTTTGCAAAGGGTGATGATACAAGGATACTACTGGCCAACGATGAGGGCTGATTGTATAGCCTATGCTAAGAAATGTGATAAATGACAACGTTTTTCTTCCATCCGACGTACTCCACAAGCATTGTTGACACCCATAACTTCCCCTTGGCCATTTTCCATATGGGTAATTGATTTGGTTGGACCACTACCAACGACCCGAGGAAGATTCAAGTACCTCGTCGTCGCAGTGGATTATTTTACTAAGTGGGTAGAAGCTGAGCCTCTGATTGATATGACATACGAGAAGGTATACCAATTCGTTTGGAAGAATATCATCTGCCGATATGGTCTCCCTCATGCCTTCATCACAGACCATGGAACACAGTTTGATAACGAGGAGTTTGTCGCCTATTGTCATCAGTCAAACATTTTGAAGGTTCATTCAGCACCAGGCCATCCTCAAAGAAATGGACAGACTGAAGTGACGAACAAAACATTATTAAATGGTTTGAAGAAGAGGTTAAGTGAGGCTAAAGCTAATTGGATTAATGAGCTACAATCAGTATTGTGGGCTTACCGAACAACTCCCCGAGCAGCGACTGGAGAATCACCATATATGCTGGCGTTTGGAAGTGAGGCTGTAATACCTGCTGAGTTGGGTCTCCCAACACACAGAGTGCTGAATTTCAATTCCCCAGTCAGTGACTTGATGAGAAGATTAGATTTGGACATGCTCGAGGAGGTTAAAGAAGAAGCAGCCATTAGGAATGCTGCATATCAACAACTAACAGCTCTGTTCTACAACAAGAGGGTGAAGAAATGCAATTTAAGAGAAGGAGATTACGTGCTAAAGAAGGTCATTCAAAAGCACAATAAATTGGAAGCAAATTGGCATGGACCTTACCGAGTTACAGAAGTTGTCCGACCAGGAACTTACCGAATAGCAACTCTAGAAGGAGAGGAATTCAAGAATGCATGGAATACTGAACACCTACGCAAGTATTATCAGTAATGTAAAATGTAAAGCAGTTCTATCGATATGAATAAAACGATGATATTTCACCATCTTCACTCTTTTTATTGAAAGTTTTTCGGGGAATACTAGTGTACAACACTACGCTGCTCGACAGCAAAAAGAAGACGATAGTTCAGACCCACGACCAACTCCGGTTGGTAAAAGGGCGAGAACAAACTATACTCCTTTGGATAGGAGGCGTACACTAGCGTGATCAACTTCGGTTGGTAAAATAACTAGTGGACATGATATTTCGAGCGTGATTAACTTCGGTTGGTAAAATAGCGAGAACAAACTATACTCCTTTGGTTAGGAGGCATACACTAGCGTGATCAACTCTGGTTGGTAAAATAACTAGTGGATATGATAGTTCGAGCATGATCAACTTCGGTTGGTAAAATAGCGAGAACAAACTATACTCCTTTGGATAGGAGGCGTACACTAATGTGATCAACTTCGGTTGGTAAAAGAGTTAGTGAACATGATAGTTCAAACCCATGACCAACACCGGTTGGTAAAAGGGAAAGAACAACATTCTTAAAAATGCCAATTTCGGCTAGTTAAGAAACAAAGTACGCCAACTTATGTTGGTCGGAAGGTAAAACTATTCCAGAAAATACAAAGTATTCCAAACTGAACCAAGTATGGTTGGTCGGGGATAAAAATCCACTAACTGTAGTTGGTCGACGAGGATAAAATTATCGACCTTGGTTGGTCGGACACATTTTATGAAAAAAATTACCAAGTATGGTTAGTCGGGGATAAAAACTCTCACTAATTATAATTGGTCGATGAGCACAATTATCGACCTTGGTTGGTCGGACACATTTTATGAAAAAAATTACCAAGTATGGTTAGTCGGGGATAAAAACTCTCACTAATTATAATTGGTCGACGAGCACAATTTAACAACCTTGGTTGGTTGGAAAAATTTTAAACATTTTCATACTCATTACTTTATTATTAAGTGATCGAGCAACATTTTTTATACTTGTAACCTTTTATTACTAGATTGGTCGATGAACCACAAAGTATTGTTATGCCATCACAAATATAAAATTATTAGACAAGTACAAAACAATAGCAACACAGATTTGCAAACAGAAAATGAAAGTCTTTCATTAAAATTCAAAACGAATTACAAATTACATGTATACTAACTATTACATTGAAATCCCTATTCTATTGGTTTCTTTCCTTCAGCTTTTGAAATAGGTTCCTCGCCAGCAGGAGGATCATTTAAGGTCTGAGGAGAATTGATAAAATTCAAGTCCTTCAACATTCTGACATTCATTACTGAAGGTGTATCCAATAGATGCTCGGGACGAGATACCTCGATCTGAGAATGAAGGTTGTAATCACCGAGGTATTGTGTAATTAATCTCCGAGGAATGGCACGATCTGGGATCCATTCCTTGTCCAAATTAAACGGTGTCACAGGAAAATCAAGCACCCCGGGTCATAATAGCCCCACAATTAATGCCCCTGTTCAAGCTTCAACACACATAAGGCATTCAACCAGCCTTGTTTATAGCCCTCATTAGTGGCATTCTGGATACGAGCATCTAAATGGAATAATGCCTCATTGTACCCAGCCATCCAAAATTCCCTGGGCTGCTTATGGAATTGGAAGGTCAGTCTCTCCAACTGCTCGTGAAGGCTTTTTGCAAAAATGTCCTTATTCTCTAAAGCAAACTTCGTCGCAGTAAGTTGATCCTCCAAAGTTAGGATTTTCTTGGACATTTCAGACAAAGCCCGATCTTTGGCATTCAGTTGGTACGCTTGGGTTTCCAATGTTGACAGAGTACGAGCTTCTTCAATACTACGAGGAGTTCTTGATCGACCCCGAGCAGCTGGAGTACTTCGTTCCTCGATAACATCCTGGGCAACTCTTCCTCGCCCACGAGAACCTCTTCCTCATCCCCGATTAGAAGTAGAAGTACCAGATCTTCGCAGGACATCCAACTCTTGCCTTAATTTGGCATTCTCAACTTCTAAGAAAGAAAATCCCTCATCGGTCACTGGGATCACCGCTGTTGAAGAAGAGGCTGCAGACTTGTATTGTGCTAGTTCTTTCTGCAAATTATTATTTTCTTGTTCCAACAGTTCAACAATTTGTCTACAAGCTTCAACTTCTCCCTTTAGGTTCCTCTCCCTAACATCATACCCAACAAGGAGTTTGTCATAGTCCTTCTCGGCAGAAAGCTGTTGATATTTCTTTTCATACCCCTCATGTAACAAGGCATTTGACTCCGTGTACTGAGTTTGAAGATCTTCTAGAGTATATTGGAGCTCCTCGATCATATCATAATAGGCCACATTATTGGCCACAGCTCGATCAAGTAAGCCCTTTAGATATTGATAAGATTTTACTGCCTGCTCTGAAGCACCATGGCCATGGATGTCGGCAACTTCTGATGCACTGAGGTCTGTGTGACCAGCTTTATAATACTCATGGCATTGCTGCATCAACTTTGTGTCATTAGCAGACAAAAGATCCATCCTGGCCAGAAACTAACAGAGAAAGAAAAAGAAGATCAAGACAGAGTGCAGATAAAGAAAAGACAATCATATGGAAGAAAAGAACACAAATTTTATTAGATCATAAGGCAAAGTTACAAAGATCTGAGATACAAAGTACAAGTAAAAGAAAAACAAAAAGAGAATACCGAACAACTTCACACCTTTTCCTTGTCTCCCAAGACTTTCTCGGGAGGCTGGGACGAGGAGCTTGGTTGCTCGGTGGAAATAAGGAGTTGATCGGCGGGAGCTGGAACTTATTCTGGAGGAGCTGGCAGAGATGAAAGCTCCTCATCAGCAGGCTGGGTAAGGATGATATCACCCACAACCAATGAAGATTCTTCTGAGGCAGCTTCGTCCTCTTCTTCATCCTCTATGGCTGGAGGAGGACCAGGGAGATGCTGTTGAAATAGCTCGGAGTCCTCGCTCACTTTCAATTCTTGCAAAGCTGCAACCCAGCCATCTCGGAAGTACTTCAAACTTCCATATTGCACTTGAGTCATCATAGAAGCTACTCCCTTGTTCCACCCTTTGTCCCAACCTGTGCTGAAAGACTTCTTTATTGCCTTCTTTCTTTTCTTTTTCTCAGAGGAGAGCTTCTCGGATAGAAGGTCCTCGGAGGCTTTCAGCTTGGCCTCCAACTCCTCCTTCTGACGATTTGCTTCGTGCAGAAAGCTCAGCTCTTCCTCAGCTGATTTTAGCTTATTTTCAAGCTCCCCGAAGGTGGTGAGCTTCTCGGAGTATTTCTTATTTTCCCTTTCTAAGTCCTTCACTTTATTTCCCAACTGCACCTTCTCTGCTTCAGATGCAGCCAGTTTCTTCTCCCATTTACCTTTATCCTCATCGTACTTCTGACGGGATTCCTTCAGAGATTGGGCCAAACCCTGGAATGCATACTCTACTCCAGACAAGGAGCTTGAAGCCTTGAGTGCTTCATCTTTCTTCACAATGGTGTTAAAGCAACTCACCAGCTGAAAAAAGAAGGTAGTGATGAGTTAGTGTCGAGATACATATATTGATAGAAGGAAATAAGAATTCAAGATAAGAAGAAACTTACTAAAGCGATGTGATGAGTAGCTAGGGATGTCAGCATATCCCTAGGCATGTTTTCCTCGATGCCTTAGACTTCAGGAATGATCCAAGTCTTTACCGAGCTCATTGTAGAGCTCGGGGGAATAATGGTTGGAACACCAGCTCCACTAGTTTGGAGCTGGGGAATGACTTAAGAAAAACTAACCGAGGAAGACTTCTTCAATCTCCTCGTTTTCTTCTCAACAACCTCAACCAAAGAAGAATTTTTGGTTGGAGAGATAGTGATTACTTCCACTGGCGCATTCTTCTGTACAGGAGCCACTGGGGGCTTCTCGACAACCTTTTGAGGAGCAGCAGAAGGGGCAGCATCAACTTTCTTTGTCCCCTTTGGGACATCGGCTTTGTTTCTCTTTCCATCTCCAACAGAGGAGGTCTCTTAAAAGAGAGCATGAACTATTCTCTTGCCCATCTTCTGACTCAAAGGAATATGAGAGTGTGGTGAAGAGTCTTCAGAAGCTGGCAATGGTTCGCTAATGCTAGCCACATGACGAGCAGTATAAGAGGATGTATAACTTCTATACTGTAGCAAGTATGAAGCAGACCTAATGTGCTCGTCTGCAACCTTCTGATGCAAACTCCAGATATGTTTTAAATGCTTGATATTAACTTCTGTTTCTCTTGGAGTTTTTCCCTTGCTGTCAACTGCAAATAAAAACATAGTGAAATATCAGTTATACATTTTGTCAAACATAATGAAATCATAATTTCAAAAAACAAAATAAGATGAAAATAACCTATCCCGTTGCCATATGGAGGGCATTTGGGACCCTCATATACTTCGTCTCCAACCAGAGGGGCATGTTGCCAATTTTTTACAACTACTCCATGTTCAAAATAATCCCTGTTGGCATCAGGGAGGTTGACTACTAGAGCCCTATTAAAAAATCTAGTTTTTAAATAATAAACATTGTCTAAAACAGCCCATCTATAACAGTACATAATCTCAGTAATTCCTATACGAGTTCCATGAGTTTGATTTAACCTATACACCCCCATTAACTATTCTTCAGGTGTTGGGGGCTATTTTTGTAGGGACAACGTCGAAATATTGACAGAACTCTAAGCATAAAGGGTTTGGTGGAAAAGAAAATCCACATTCAGCAATAAAGAGACTAGGGAACCAATGTCCCTCAGCCATATCAAAATAACTTGAAGGCTCAGAAAGAACCTCCAAAATTACCCAAGATGGAATAGAGAAATCACAACGGAATTTCTCAAGAGACTCAATAATGTAAACCATGATGAATAAAAGAAGAAGGAAGAAGAGCTTACAAGGAAAAAGGAGATCTATTGACAAACAAACGAAGAAAAGGATGGACGCACAGGAGAGAGAAAAGCTATGGAAAACTCGAAAGCAAAAATTGAAAAGGTAGAAGACGATGGGATTGCCTTTGAAGCTTAAATACGTTGCCTTGGGAAACGGCAAAAGAAATGATTACAAAAAGGAAACTATTACGCTACCAGCGGCTAAAAGGATAAAAAGGGCACGAAGATCGAAGCGCCTATAAAAATGCAAAAAGGCAGATTCTGCGAATTTGGAAGGAAATTCAAATATGAAGAAAAGGCTCCTAAAACCCAGGAAGGTCATTTAATATAGCCATATACCGAGAAAGAATGTTCCATACTCCTCAAAGTTCGAAATATGAAACATTGGGGGCTTCTGTTGATACCAAAATTAGTATGCTGATGTGGACGAATAATAAGAAGACACGTGTCAATCTACGTGGCACAATAGCAATGAGGAAGATTGTTTCCCCGGCCAACATACTCACTCCGAGCAACAAGTATACTCCGAGGAACGCCAGTCTTCCGAGGAACACTAACCCTCCGAGGAACTCTTATCTTCCGAGGAACTCCATTGCTCCTAGGAACTCTTGGACGACGAGCAACTAAGGCCATTCGAGCTACATCTCGACCACAACATTAATTGCCAGATAATCAACAGTTCAACTATTCATTGAATGCTTATCATCTTGACGCGCACGTTTGAAGAACATTAAATGAATTACCCTTTCATATGTGTATCATTTATTGTAACACCCTTTCATGTACAGCCTAAGGGCTATAAATACCTTGTATCACCCTCATTCAAAGGGGCCGAAATTTCTTGATAGCACTTGTAATCGAGAATTCCCAAACACTCAGCAATAACATAACAGTGGATGTAGGCCATTCATATAAGGCTGAACCACTTTAAAATCTTTTGTCTTATTTATTTATCTGTGATTAAATAATTAGAGTAATCTAGTTTTTTACATCAACATATTATGTAATACCCCGTATTTTCGTGATATTTATTTTTGGGGATTAATTGAATTAAATGTGTATTAATTGGAAATTAATCCGGATAAAAATATTAACGAGATGTGAGTTAGTATTTGATTATAATGTGTATACTTGGCAATATATGAATATTGGAAATATTGAAATTGTCGCGAGATTGAAATACGGCAATTTGGGAAACTTTGTTGGGACGCGCGTGACAGTCGCGTCAGGAATATAATTATTTGAATTAAAAAGTGAATTTTATTTTTATCACCCGTATGGTCATTTTGAGTGCGCCAACGCGTCCGGAAGGGTCGAAATAGTCAGAAAACACTAGCCGGGGGTTAAGTTTGGGTCCCGGGGCATTATTGGGCCATACCGGTAACTTATAGGGGCATTTTGGTAATTTCGGAAATCTGGGAATTAAAACCCACGAAAATTAGAAACAAAAATCTGACTTATTCTTTATCCACTAAACCCAGTAACTACACTAAGGGACTTAATGGACTACGGGAGAAGTTAAGATATAGTCCCAAGTTGCCAAAAAACAACCACACCTCCATTGTTATCATCCTTAGAGAAACTTGTAGAGAGAGAGTGAGATAAGAGAATTCTGCAGAAAGAGAGAGGGAGAACAACTGAGACTTCAAGATTCAACATCAAATTCAGAGAAAGATTAAGGCAAGTGGTTTAATTACAATTGATTCAATGCCATGCTTTTCCATGTTTAGGAATTATCGAATTTATCTTGGAAGATGATATAGACCCATGAATTGGAAGTTTAAAACTATGAACTATGTTAGGGACTGCATGTAGAAACAATCTGGACGAATTATGAACTCAGAATTATGACCCTTGATGATTTAAAAACGAATTTTAGAAGAAGTTTATTAATGTTCTTGAAAGAAATAGAAATCTGGAATTCTTGATGAAGATTTGATCCATATAAAGCCTTGAAAGATGAATTATTGGTTTTAGAACGTTAACACTGTTGTAGGATGGTTGTATGATGATATTATAACGTTATCTTAGAGTTTCATGCTTGTTAATGGTGTTTTGGGTTGATTTGAAAACTGCAAAATGAAGCAGTCCGTAACCATACCTGGTGCGATCGATCGATCAACATTCATCAGTCGATCGATCGAAGGAAAAGGTCGATCGATCGACCTTCCGAGAATGAGTAAAGTTCTTCCCTAATTAAATTTTAATGATGTTAACACTTGATTAATATTGTTGGAGACCATATGAATACCCTTAACCTTAAGGAAGACCAGTAGGCTTGGTTATGAAATTTGGACCTTAATTAGAATTCAACTTGAGGAATTATTCTAAACTAATGAGATTCGATAAGTGAGTTAATATTTGGGTTAATAGTGTAAATTTGAATACTTTGATGAAATGAGGTTTGGAGCAGAAGTAAGGACCTTTGGATTAAAGATGTTATACGTGGGAATAATAGGAACTTAATAATCTATTTTAGATAGGTTTTAAGTATAAGAAACTACGACGTGAGACGTGTCGACAGTTTAACTTTTATATTATCGCGAGACGTAAAATATACAAATTTGGAATAATGGTATAAGGATGTAGAGTATACCTTTATTAATACTGAATTATCTAAGAAGTGTGAATGCTTAGGATATGATTTTTATATGTATGACATACCTACCATACTTGCTATCACGGGAGGTTACGTTCGCTTAGGGCCTTCTTATCCTTGTGTTGCCCGGATTTAGATTGGTACCTCGAGGACATAGTTCAAGAGAACGACTTATTTGTGAGTTAATAAGCCAGCTGACTATGGAGCGTAGGTATGTACGTGACCATGGATATGTTGAATTATGTTCGCCTCCATTTTTGTGTGTGGTGCTTATTCCAACAATTCCTGAGAGATTCAGAATTTGTAATCCTTGTGTACGTGATGTATCGGGATGGATAGCAGAGTATGTGTGCACCGCAGCTTAGCCTTTGGGTGCTTTTATTGTATATTTATGATGTGAATAATATACGGTTAAATGAAAAGGAAATTGCTATGTTAAATTGTGGGTATAGTAATTGTAATATTATGAAAAGATAAAAGGGGACATATATCAATAAATGGTTTTGTTAATAATTGGGAATCCGAGAATTAAAGTAGAACTCTCTATTTAATTGTTAAGGTTGGAAATTAAACGTGAACCGACTAGGAGTGTTAGAAACTCTTTGGAATTAGATAGTTATGCGAAAACACATGAATGCGTACAGGAACGTTAGGAGTGCACAGTTAGACGAGAGGTGAGTATCTCATGTGAGATCACGTCCTAACATGTATCTTGCATTATTTGTTTTAATTATTATTAAAGCACTTGTTGTTTTTAAAATACTCTCCACATTCAGGCTCTGACCCGTTTGCTTTCAAATCTATCTTTTTGTAAAAACTATTTTAGGTGCTCAGCCACAAGGACACCATGCTTAGGATCCTCATTCAGGTGACGAGCTGTAGCGGTTTGTGGAAGTTACAGGACATTGATTATAGACACTTCATCTATCTTGACTCTATACTCAGTATTTATCAGTTGTAGGGCATGTTGCCCATTTCTTTTAGAGGCATTTCATTTATTTCAGTTATTCAGACTTCGGGCATGTACTTAATTCAGAATTCAGACTTGTCTTATTATTTTCAGTTGTGGGATTGTAGTGAGGAGTTTTCCTCCGGACTTATTACTATTGTTGGTTATTTCATTACTTCGTTATGGTGAATGGATTTATGGTGTTCTTCCATTATTCTTTTATTGCATGTTAATGAGATAACTTAAAATTTGGCAACTTACTTTTTAAATACTAGATGGTTAGTAATCTTTAAAAATGTTTTCGACAGTGATGCTATTAACTAAACCAACTTGACATTTTGTATTGGTTTAATAAAGGAGTAGCTACCCGGTATTTAATTAGTCAGGGTGTCACAGGTGGTATCAGAGCATCAGGTTCTAGTGTCCTTTAGGATCTGAACGTCTTATTATGTTTCCGCTGAGCTTTCTTTGATGTAGAGCCCTATATTTTTGGACTGTTGTATTCTTTTGTATATGCTACGTTCTTCAGCTATTTTAAGCTTATAACTGCGAACTTATAGACTTTATTCTTATTTCAGAATGCCTCCACGACGTGCACCACAGGTTCCCAGGAATGCAATGCCTGAACCACAGCCAGCACCAGTTCAGGGCACGATGAACACCGCTGAGGTTGCAGCCATAGTAGCTTAAGGGGTAAATGTTGCATTAGCCGTAGTTCAGCAGGCACCACCTCAGGCGCCAGTTGCCGCGCCAGTTCATCCATATGCATTCCCGTCTGCCTGGGAACGTGTACGTGATGCTTTTCAGAAAGCGCATCCACCGGAGTTTGCTAGCAGCTCCGATGTTATTGTTTCGAGTCAGTGGAGAAAGGATATACAGAGGCACTTGAGGATGTATGAGTGCACTGACGTTCAGAGGTAGGTACTGACTACTTTTAAGCTAGTGGGATCTTCACTACAATGGTGGGAGTCTATTACCACCGTAGAGGAGAGAGATACTCTCACGATTCAGGAGTTCTGGATGCGGTTCGACCGCAAGTACTTTTCGTCTGCTGTTCACACGGAAATGAGGAGGAAGTTGATGAACCTTCGACAGGAGGGTAAGACTGTGGCCGAGTATGAGGTCGAATTCACCAATTTGCTGAATATTGTCCCAGATGAGATACCGACGGAAGAGAAGAAGATTCAGAAATTCATAGATGGATTGACTTGGAGGATCCGTCAGCATTTATTGGGTAACCTCTCGTTGGACACTTATTCTGACGTGGTTAACGCTGCATTGCTCCATTGCCAGGACCACCGCTTTCACTTGACAAAGGGGAAGCGATCAGGAGAGTCCAGCCATCAGGGAAGGATAGGGGGAAATGATGCCAGCGGGGCACAGTCAGCTCAGGGTCAGTATAGGCAGAGTGATCAGGGTTCCCAACTGGGGGATCATAAGAGGTTCCGATCATGGGGTTTCAGGAACGGTCAGGGAGGATTTCAGAATGGACAGTAGGGTCATAACGACCATTAGGGCCAACAGGGTCAAAATGGTCAACATCAGCAGTTTCACCAGGGCCAGCAAGGCCAGGGCAGAAATGGTAACGGCCACCAGGGCCGAGGGCAGCAGGGACAGTGAGGGGGAAACTTCCCGGGAAAATGTTTCATTTGTGGTAAGATTGGCCACAAACGTCAGGATTGTACTGATAAGGGCAGGGCCCCGCAGCAGCAGCAGGGTGCTCGACATGAGCCACATAAGCCACTTTTTCCACCCGCTCTTCCAGCTCCAGCCCAGGTGCTAGCACTACCAGCCATTCCAGTAGTTCCTGTGCAGCAGGGGCAGTTACAGTATGGACGTGTCTATAACGTCCACCAGGTAGCAGCTCCACAGGCACCACCCGCGATTGAGGGTATGTTTCCTATCCATGGTACTATGGGTCGGGTTTTGTTTGATATGGGGCAAAGCATTGTTTTATAACTACACATTTTGCGAAAGCCTTAGGATTGTTAGCTACGGCAGAGAGCACAGTAACGTGTGTAGACTCACCATTGGGGAGTGGGTCACTTATTTTCTTTATATGCCGAGGAGTGGGGGTAGAGATTGGTAGTCTGGTATTACTTGCAGATATGTTGGTATTAGATATGCATGTTCACGATGTGATTATCGGTATGGATTGGCTCGCTGGTTATAGAGCCATGATTGATTGCTTTAGTGGGAGCATTGTTTTTGCCATTTCGGGGCAAGAGATGTTTGTAGTGGCGATGCCTCGCCCAGAGGGAGGTTCGACTGCTCATTTGTACTACTTAGAGGAGGATACCTCTAAGGAGGTTGTGATTCCTTTAGATTCGATCCCAGTTGTCAGGGAGTATTCCGATGTGTTTCAGGAGATACCAGGCCTACCCCCCAGTCGAGAGATAGACTTTTTTATAGACTTATTACCGGATACGAGACCTATAGCACGCGCACCGTACCGTATGGCTCCAGCTGAGATGAGGGAGTTACGGGATCATATTGAGCAGGGGTTTATTCGGAGGAGTACTTCACCGTGGGGTGCCCCTGTGTTGTTCGTGAAGAAAAGAGATGGTTTACTGAGATTGTGTGTGGACTACCTGGAATTGAACAAGGTCACGATACGGAATAAGTATCCGTTGACTCGAATCGATGATCTGTTCGACCAGTTGAGGGGAGCAACTTTCTTTTCGAATATAGATCTGAGGTCGGGGTACCATCAGTTATGTATTAAAGAGCAGGATGTTTCAAAGAATGCCTTCTTATCGAGATATGGGTCCTATGAGTTCAGGGTGATGTCGTTCGGACTCACAAATGCCCCAGCCGTTTTCATGGACTTGATGAATCGAGTATTCAGAGAGTTCTTGGATCAGTTTGTAATCGTCTTCATAGATGACATCTTGATATATTCACACTCTGAGGAGGAGCATACCGAGCACTTGAGGCAGGTTCTTCAGACTCTACGAGAGCATTAGTTGTATGCTAAGTACGAGAAGTGTGGATTCTAGTTGCGAGAGGTACAGTTCTTGGGCCATGTTGTTTCTGAGCAGGGGACTGCAGTTGACCCGAGCAAAGTGTCAGTGGTGAGGGAGTGGGGACAGCCCACGACACCGATAGAAGTGCGTAGTTTCTTGGGGTTAGCCGGATACTACAGGAGATTCATTCGGGAATTCTCCAAAATAGCGGGTCCATTGACAAATCTGACTCGCAAAGGGGTACCATATGTTTGGGATGACGCTTGTCAATTGGCTTTCGATGAGCTGAAAGACAAACTTACTTCAGCGCCAGTCCTTGCGTTACCGAAGCCGGGTGTGGAGTACCTGGTTTACACCGATGCGTCTTTACCGGGACTTGGAGGTGTGCTCCAGCAGGAGGAGAAGGCTATAGCTTTTTCTTCCCGCAATCTTAAGTCGCATGAGAAGAATTACCCCACCCACGACCTGGAGTTAGCAGCGGTAGTCTTTGCATTGAGGATATGGAGGCACTATTTATTGGGGGAGAAATTCCGTTTGTTCACAGACCATAAGTCACTGCAGTACCTGTTCACTCAGCGAGAGCTGAATATGCGTCAGCGCAGATGGCTAGAGTTTGTGAAGGACTACCAGTTCGATATATAATATCATCCGGGGAAGACCAACGTAGTTGCTGATGCGCTGAGCCGTAGACCGGTAGACGATGTAGCGGACGTCTGAAAGGAAAAGTGGAAGGAGTTGGGTCACCAGGACACAGTGGCACGTTCTTTCATATCCGTGATGTCAGTCACACCCGAGATTGTTTTGAGGGTGATACAGGCACAGACTACAGACCCGTTTTGCCAGGAGCAGATTCTGCGACTCCTAGCCGAGGGTGCTGAGTCCCATTATGTTAGTTCTGATGGAGGTTTGCGGTTTAATGGGAGATTGGTGGTTCCAGAAGGAGCAGAATTACGTCATGCAGTGATGACTCATTCTCATGGGTCCCGATTTGCAGTACATCAGGGAGGCGATAAGATGTACCAAGATATGAGGCGACAATACTGGTGGAGTGGAATGAAGAAGGACATCGTCGAGTTTGTGTCCAAGTGTTCTACCTGCCAGCTGGTGAAGGTGGACCACCAGAAACTGTCAGGATTGCTTCAGCCATTGGAAGTACCCACGTGGAAGTGGGAGAGTATTTCCATGGATTTCATTACAGGGTTGCCTACATCACAGCGGGGCCACGATTCTATCTGGGTGATTGTAGACCGTTTGACCAAAGTGGCTCATTTTCTGCCAGTGCGGACAGATTATACTACGGGTCAGTATGCTCAAATGTTCATTGCTGAGATTGTCAGATTACACGGGGTGCCCCTGAATATTGTGTCAGATAGAGACAAGATTTTTGTGTCACGTTTCTGGGAAAGTTTTCAGGAGGCTATGGGTACTGAGTTGAGGTTGAGTTCAGCTTACCACCCACAGACATATGTACAGACAGAGCGTACTAATCAAATGTTAGAGGATATGCTACGCATGTGTGTTCTCGATTTTGGAGGAGGTTGGGAGCCACATCTTCCACTGGTAGAGTTTGCTTATAATAACTCTTATTAGTTTACGATTGGTATGGCTCCATTTGAGGCTTTGTATGGCAGGTCTAGTCATTCTCCAACTTGTTGGCTCGAGGTGGGGGACAACAAGTTTTTAGGACCAGAAATGATTCAGGAGACCTCCGTGAGGATTGAGATAATCGGGAGTCATATTCGGGTAGCCCAGGACAGGCAGAAGAGCTACGTCGATGCGAAACAGTTCTTCCGGGAGTTTAATGTGGGAGATCAAGTGTTATTACGTGTATCTCCTATGAAGGGAGTGATGAGGTTCGAGAAGAAGGGGAAATTGGCCCCGAGGTATGTGGGACCATTTCCCATCATCGAGAGGATTGGGCCGGTTGCATACAGGGTGGGATTGCTAGAACATTTACATCGCATCCACGATGTATTCCACATCTCGTCGTTAAGATGATATCTTCGGGATGATATGGCATATACTCACATTGCGATAGATGAGATAAATTTACAGTCTGATAGCTCTTACGAGGAGAGACCAGTGGCTATTCTAGACTATAGTGAGAGGAGATTGAGGTCGAAAATAGTTCCACTTGTGCGAGTCCAGTGGGAGAATCATAATGTGGAGGAATCCACTGGGGAGCGTGAGGCAGATATACGCGAGAGATATCCAGAGTTGTTTTTACCAGGTATGCCTTATTTTCCGAATTTCGGGACGAAATTCCGTTATTAGGGGGGAAGTATGTAATACCCCGTATTTTTATGCTATATTAATTTGGGGATTTATTAAATTTAATGTGACGGTTTAATTAATAAAAATCCGGAAATTAAATATGTTATAATTATTAACGTGACGAGAGTTAGTAATTATGGTAAACTTGTTGAATATTACTAATGAGCATAGTAATATATTATATTGGTTATATTGAATGTCATAAGTGAATTAAATGACTATTTCGGAAATTTAAGTCGGGACGTGCCCGTGTCACGTCGGGACTAATTTTGTTAAATAAAAAGTAAATATTTTATAAGTTGTTCGTATGGTCGTTTTGAGTGCGCCAACGCGTCCGGAAGGGTCGAGATAGTCAGAAAAGTATACCCGGGGGGTTTAGTTTGGGTCTCGGGGCATTTTTAGGCCTAATTGGTGCCCCGGGAGGGCATTTTAGTCATTTTACTTAAGTGGGTAATTAAACCCACGAATTTCAGCCAACCTATATCAGCCATTAGGTCAGCCTCTTAGGGTTAGAACATTCACAAATCAAGTGACGGCCATTGGAGAAGAGAGGAGAGAGCTCCAAGGCAAACCAAGGCCAAAAAGCCACCGGATTTCACCGCAACCACCACCACTGCGTAGATCACGAGACAAGGAACGCAACCATACCAAAATCATCCGGGAATCTGCATACCAAAATCCCAGGCAAGTGTTTAAACTTGCTATTTTCGTTGATGCAATCTTCATGTTATCTTAGGAATAAATTGTGATAAAAACTATGGAAGAAAACCCCATTTTTGATAGGAGAACCCATGTAGTATTGATGTATATGTAAATTCTGGAAACCCTTGCCATGTAGAGGTAATAATCCATGAAATTTGGTGATCATAATAAAGAAATATTGGAGAAAGATTAATTAGAAATCTGTTTAAGAAAATTTTAGGGTTCTTGATAATTGGACATGATTTCAGGTTGAAAACCCATGTTTAATGATAGTTACACGCATGCTTTACGTTATAAACACCTGGTATAATGTTATAATGATGATAGTAGGATTTTTGGGGTGATTAGAATGGAAACACATCGTTTTAGATGAAGAAGTTGGATGAAACCCGTAACTGCATTCTGCAGAATTTCGCCCAGACCTGCTTGATCGATCGATCGAGCCTAGAGCTTCGATCGATCGAAGGTCCGATCGATCGAGCCCCAAGCTTCGATCAATCGACCCCTCCTGGCAGACTCCTAATTCCCTCTTTAAATGCGTTAAATTCAAATTGTCGTGATATAATTCTTGGTCACTCTTGATAAATTGATTTGGGAGACATTGAGGACCAGTAGGGGATATGAATAAATGTTGGAACCTTTAATCTTTAACGAAAATGGTATTTATGGGATATTTACTTTAGGTTAATGGATTTATGAATTTAAAGGGGTGAGGTGCGTAAGAGAGTTACGTTGGAACCTAATAAAGACACTTACTGAAATTTAGATTTGTGAGGATATAGCCCACGAGTGTTAGGTAATAAGTGAGAAAACCCTTCGAGTTAAGGTTAGGAACGAAACCTTATAAGTATTTCTCTAAATGTGAAATTTAGGATAAATGGTATAATTATGGGTAATGTGAAGAACCTATGTTAATATGATAAAGTGGTATATTTATATGATTGTGTGTACATATATTATATACATGTGAAAAACATATCGCGCTACTTGCTATCCTTGAGGTTTTCGCGCTGGGACAGTCTTATCTCGATGGGACCTTTATGGGGGATATTGACTTGTACCCTAGAAGATAGATATCCTTGGTACAGGCTATCGAATTGATAGTTCAGACGGTCCTAAGAGACGCGAGTATGTGCCATCCTCTTAGAGACTTGGAATCTATGCTTCGCCTCGATATTATTTGTATATGTGTTAATACAATTCGAGAGTGATTCCGAATTTGTATTCCCCTTGATTTGAGTGGTATGGGGTTTGGATAGTGGAAGTATGCACGCACCATAGTTTTTATTTGGGGTGCTGTTATATATATATATATATATATATATATATATATATATATATATATATATATATATATATATATATATTATACGAGTAGTTAATATATATATATGCGATTATGATATTTGAAACTGCCTACTGAGATTTGATAAGTAGGACAGGGTTGTTGGCTCAAATTATAAATACTTGTTTTGAGAAAGTATAATATGTCACTGGAAACTTTAGTGTTTTTATAAAGTTAAAAAAATAGAGAACTTTGGTTACAGATTGGAACATCTCTTTTAAAGTGGAAATAGTGAATTGTAAATCTTACGAGTAATCTAAGATATGTTAATCTTTTAGAAAGACTAGTGCGATAATTGATAAAACAAACTGTTGGGTAGATTAGTGCGATAGGTGTGCACATTAGAAGAGAGGTGAGTATTTCTCAAGAGAGTGACGCACTAATATGTTGTTGCATTGACCTGTATCAATTTAAATACTTGCTAAACGTATTTTAAATCAAACACACTTTCGGGCTCTGACCCGTTTCTTTTCCTCTCTCTCTCTTGTATATATATATATATATGTATATATTTCAGGTGCCCAGTCACAGGGGCGTCTTGCTTAGGATCCTTTGAGAGGAACGTGCTGCAGCTTAGGTGGGAGTTGCAGGTCACTTGGGTAGACGACTTCCTTTATTGACTCCACTTCTAGCATTCTCACTTATTGGGCATGTGTCGCCCTTTCCATTATTTCATTTGTTGTTGGGACATTTATATTTCAGTTATTTCCAGTATTGTTCTATGGGATTTATTCAGGATGGATTTGTGATTTTAGTTTCATATGTTGACATTCGATTGACGAATGGTTTATGTTATTTGGTTTATTGTGGTGTGATTCTAAATTGTAGAAGTGTTGTTTTAATTAAATAAATCTTTTTCGTTAATTAAAATTTGGAAAGTTTGTATGAAAATGTTTTTGACACTTAGCTTAATTATTTAGGGTGTTAAATTGGAAAATTTATTTTTATCGACAGTGATGCTGAGAATGAACCAACTGTTTACCTTGATTTAATTTAATAAAGGAATGATCGCCCGGTATTTAATTAGGCGGGGTGTCGAAGGTCCTCGGAGGCTTTCAGCTTGGCCTCCAACTCCTCCTTCTGACGATTTGCTTCGCGCAGAAGGGTCAGCTCTTCCTCAGCTGATTTCAGCTTATTTTCAAGCTCCCCGAAGGTGGTGAGCTTCTTGGAGTATTTCTTATTTTCCCTCTCCAAGTCCTTCACTTTATTTCCCAACTGCACCTTCCCTGCTTCAGATGCAGCTAGTTTCTTCTCCCATTTACCTTTATCCTCGTCGTACTTCTGACGGGATTCCTTCAGAGATTGGGCCAAACCCTGGAATGCATCCTCTACTCCAGACAAGGAGCTTGAAGCCTTGAGTGCTTCATCTTTCTTCACAATGGTGTTAAAGCAACTCACCAGCTGAAAAAAGAAGGTAGTGATGAGTTAGTGCCGAGATACATATATTGATAGAAGGAAATAAGAATTCAAGATAAGAAGAAACTTACTGAAGCGATGTGACGAGTAGCTAGGGATGTCAGCATATCCCTAGGCATGTTTTCCTCGATGCCTTGGACTTCAGGAATGATCCAAGTCTTTACCGAGCTCATTGCAGAGCTCGGGGGAATAATGGTTGGAACACCAGCTCCACTAGTTTGGAGCTGGGGAATGACTTCAGAAAAACTAACCGAGGAAGACTTCTTCAATCTCCTCGGTGTCTTCTCAACAACCTCAACCAAAGAAGAATTTTTGGTTGGAGAGATAGTGATTACTTCCACTGGCGCATTCTTCTGTACACTCGGTATATGGCTATATTAAATGACCTTCCTGGGTTTTAGGAGCCTTTTCTTCATATTTGAATTTCCTTCCAAATTCGCAGAATCCGCCTTTTTGCATTTTTATAGGCGCTTCGATCTTCGTGCCCTTTTTGTCCTTTTAGCCGTCGGTAGCGTAATAGTTTCCTTTTTGTAATCATTTCTTTTGCCATTTCCCAAGGCAAAGTATTTAAGCTTTAGAGGCAATCCCATCGTCTTCTACCTTTTCAATTTTTGCTTTCGAGTTTTCCATAGCTTTTCTCTCTCCTGTGCGTCCGTCCTTTTCTTCGTTTGTTTGTCAACAGATCTCCTTTGTCCCTGTAAGCTCTTCTTCCTTCTTCTTTTATTCATCATGGTTTACATTATTGAGTCTTTTGAGAAATTCCGCTCTGATTTCTCTATTCCATCTTGGGTAATTTTGGAGGTTCTTTCTGAGCCTTCAAGTTATTTTGATTCGGCTGAGGGACATTGGTTCCCTAGTCTCTTTATTGCTGAATGCCTACGTCCACTGTTATGTTATTGCTGAGTGTTTGGAAATTCTCGATTACAAGTGCTATCAAGAAATTACTGGGGCTGGATTACGATGGGGAGCAGATAGAGGTGGATCGCTCTCTGAGGGTGAGGCCGGAGGTGATGAGGGCGGCACTTTGTGACGTAGGGAGGATAGTTTCTGAGGATTATATTTGGCTATCCTTGCTGAAGGATGTCTTACTGAGTAGGGTGGTTGATATGGAGGATGGTTTGCAAGTGAGGCAGATGGCCCGGTTGTTCATTTTGCAGGAACGGGAAGGTTTTATGGTGGCGTCGAGCGGCGAAGTCGTCCATTTGTGGTTCTTGCCGTATTGTAGGATGTTTTCGTATATCCCTCTCTATGATTGGGGGAGCCTAACTTTGGTGACCCTCTATTTTTCTTTGGATGCATTCACCCGGTGCTGCCGATAAACTTTTACTAGAGCCACGTATCTCCTCGAGGTATCCTTTAATTTTGCGCAATTTCATTTCATGCATTCACATTTTCCTTATGCGTCTCTTTTTTATTGTGAATTCCTGTCTTTGGCAGACGTGGTTCTATGAGGTGATTGGGTGAAATAATTAGTTGATTGCTTTGAAGGAAAATACGGTTGGGGACTTCTGCCGATTGTATCGATAGCGAAAGGCCAACCGGCAGTCGAAGGGATCCCTCTCTTTGGAGGCGGTGCGTCAGGTCTTGAATGGCCTGACCAGTGGTAGGGTAAAACTCTTTACTTTTTAGTCTTGGTTTTTAGCATGTTCTGATTTTGTATTGACTTATGCATGTTGGGGATTTTCAGGTGACTTTTTACCCTTGGGGGACAGCCATTCAGGATACGGGGGCGGCGAGGGTGAATGCATAGATGAGGCATTTGTTGGTGCATGAATACATCCATTCTTGGTATCTGGGGGAGCAGGTGGTTCGAAAGATTGCGAATGAGGAGGTGGTGGTGCCACCTGTGCAGCCTCCTATGCCTAATAGGCAGGAGCAGCTACTACCGGAGGATGCGAGGATCGCAGTGATGATCGGGTGTCGACCACTTGGCTGAGGGACATCAGAGACTGGATATCTTTGGCGACTACCCATATTCGGGATGCGGTCCTGATTCCTTCTTATTTGGTGACATCTACTTCGTCCGGGGAGGACTCTGGCTCGTGTAGCGGTGGTGCATCATCTCATTGTAGGGGGAAGAGAGCGCTTCACAGGGGTGGAGGCTCTTAGGGGTGAAGGGTAGGTGAGAGAGAGAATATGGGTTCGGGCTGAGTCTCATTTTTTTTTGCTTTTCTTTTATTTCCTGCAAAATTTGATGTAACATAGAAGAATATATATATTCAATGCAATGGGATTTTTTTTAATAGCTTTTGTTAATGGTGAGTGAATACATACACATGTGCTTTTTACTTTGCTACTGAGATCGTAAAAAGAGACATTTTTGGGATTTTTTTGAAGGAAAGTTTTTTTAAAAATAGGAAATTATATAGGGGTGGAATATGATTTTTTTTTAAATTCTGTTGAGAATATCAATTCTATTTTTATTGGGTTTTTCTGATTTTGATAAAAAAGGAAAAAGGAAAATTTCCAAACATGGGGGGTTACCGATCGGTAAGCCCTTTGCCCTGCCTATCGGCAGTCAAGTCCAGTCCCATTAATTCAAAGCTTTTGATTAGTGCCCTCTTTATCCTTTTGTACTTTGTGGGGTAGGATTCCCTTTAATTTCTGCAGGGATTATGTCTTTTGTGAGGGTTCTCAAGTATAAAAAGGGGTATGGGTGGAGTGTTTTTATCACACCTTCACTTGTCTACTGTTTCTTAGTTTTGCAAGATGTCTCTCTCTGGTAGCATTGAGTTTCCTGCCTACCTCGAAGCCTTGGAAGTGATGTGATCTTATAACATCGACTACAATACTTTCAACATGTGTCGAGTCTCTTTGCGGCGCAATCGGTCCATTGAGTGGAACATGATGATGGCGGCGGTACAATTTTTGTACCCCGAAGACCATGTATTCCACTTTGGGTTAGATGAAGTTTGTCCTACCAAAGAGGAATTTTCTGCCATACTGGGGATAAATCCCAGTTTTACTACGGCTTTAACCAAATTTTTTCGTTCTCCCAGGGATTTGCTGGTCAGGCTTCTTCATATTTTGACTTCGATGACTAGATCATTGGTTACTGGAGGAATGATATCCCTACCGACGGTATTGGAGTCCATGCATTTGCGGGAAGTAGGTGATGCTGGCTATGCTGGAGACGTTGCTCTGGGCCTGGTTTCAAAATTACTACTTGTGACTGGGGAACTGCTGGTAGATCTGCAACTTTCAGCCATTACTTCATGGATGTCATACCGTCGCAATCTTGCGGTGGTGATACTGGCGGAGATCCTGAACGGTCTGGATGCCTGGTGAGAAGGTCGTTCTGACTTCCTGCGGGGTAGCCCTGTGATGCTGTTCATGTGGTTATCTGAAAGACTCCGCCTTGTGACTCTTCTAGAATATCCTTTATTGGTTGTACCCAACTTTTTTTCGCCTGACTTCTTCAGCGTTGGCCTGGATATTGAGAGCTGGGAGAATTGGCTTGTGGAGCTCGGAATCTGTACTGGTCAGTGCCTTGGTGGGAACAGTTTCTGCCTATTCTGGCACTAGGAGAATACCCATATGTGAGGCTATTTGGTCTCAGACAGACCTCTTTTTATTTCCCTTGGTGACTTCTGTGAAAATTTGGCTGGGCACAGGTCGTGCCACCTTGGACACTAATTTCTTTCCGGTAGAGGATTTGACCGAGCGTCTGCGCCTGTGGCTTGGCTCTCTATAGTAGAGTCGGCGTCCGTCGACCTTTCCTTCTCAGTCTGTTAGGAGAGTTTGGCATAACCCTAGGGATTATATGAAGTGGTTATGGATAAGAGTGGTCAGCAAAATGTTGATAGTAGAGACTGGACAAAAGTGGCTTGTCTCTTTTAACACCATGGAAGGAGGTGTTGTGTTTTTTACGAAGATGGTTCAAGATTATCAGTCCATGGAGTGTCTGCGACACTCTGTGCAGGTAGGGGAAACTTGGGGACCCCAGGATGCAGATAATGATGACGGAGCGGGCTCCTCTGGTAGCTATGGATAGGACTCCTGGAGAGTTTATTATGTAATGGGGGATAAATGTGGGGATTTTATTTGGATTTTTTAGGAGGGTAGGGGGAAGGGAGTTATCCATTCCTTTTCTTATGTAATTTGTACCGTAATTTCTTATTAGTGAAATAAACAAGTTTTTTATCATCCAGGTGTGCCTTTCGATGAATTTTGTGTTGTTCGAATTATCTATATTGATCGCTAAGGCATACATAATCCTTTTGTTCAAGTATATGTTAGAATGAACTGTCGTTCTCGGAGGTAAGAAAAGAATAGTATTTTGTGAAAAAGAAAGGGTCATCCTCATGTAAGGTGTATGAGCTTCCTACGTACCTCTGGGGTTTTGAAATTTTGTACTTTTTTTAAAAATGGTTATTTACAGAGGATCAGGCCCACGTAGTTCTAGGTAGGGGAAATGAAGAGATTTTTTTTTTAGAATATAAGGGAGATGAGAAGATTCATAGCGCACCGAGATTTCGGACTAGGGGTAAAACTTCTTAAGATGGTCCAGGTTGACTGGATGAGCCATATCTTCCCCATCTAAGTCAGTGAGCATGGTGGCACCGCCGGACAAGATCTTCTTAACAATGTAGGGGTCGCTCCAATTGGGCTTGAATTTCCCTCTGGGGTCCCAGATGGGTTTTATGATTTCTTTGCGGGCTAGGACACAAACCCATTTCAAAACCTTTGAAATCAAAAAATCTTTGAAATCACAAAACTCATTTCCAAATTGATTTTAGAGAGAGAAATTGAACCCGTGAGAGAGAAAAACTAAGAGGAGAGAGAGAGAGAGATAGAGAGAGAGAGAGAGAGAGAGAGAGCATCGATCCTAGGTAGAGAGGGAGAGAGAGAGAGAACTCTCCTCCCCTCTTCCATACATTTAATTGGGGAAGAACACAGATTATATGTTTATTTTATCTGCAAAATCAAAAAACCCACACATTTTAGATATATAAAACAATACAAATAAAATATATAAGGAATTTCAGAAACCAAAATCAAACACCAAAACTGAAAACAATATGTTCAGAAAGTCATTCCATACATTTAATTGGGGAAGAACCCAGATTTTTGTTTATTATATCAGCAAAATCAACAAACCCACACATTTTAGATAGATAAAACAATACAAATACAATATAGAAGGAATTCCAGAAACCATCAAACACCAAAACTGAAAACAATATGTTAAGAAAGTTAAAGAAAATACCTAATACCATTTGGAAACCCAAGACTATCAAAGAGGTTGAGTGTTAGAGAGGGAGAAAGAGAGCTCATCCCTGCCACAATATTAAAACTGATATCAACCGATATATTCCAAACAATAAATAAAGATGAATTCTATATCTTAAATAGAGAACAATTATCTCACTGCTGTTGAAAGAAATTTTGTTGTAAAAAATTTAGAACAGTTAGAAATATCAAACCACATATAAAGGAGCTCAACAAAGAGATAAAGAAAGTGGAGAGAGAGAGAGATGTAAAAATGGAATTTTCTTCGCTACCTCGACCGTGAGTAATCCACTGCCGAAAAAAATCAAAGACATGTGAGTTTTCTTTGATTTAAAATTCAATGGCTTACAAAGGATATGAGTTTCCTTAAGTTGCTGCTTTGCTAACTGGTAAAAGTTGTGTGAGCATCAAAATATCTCACCATGGAGCTCATTCTCATCATGAACCTGACTCATTCTCACCACGACACTGGATCGTGAGATCGACAGTGGGGAGTTTTGAAGGGTAAAATAAAGAGATTTGAAAGACATTAGAGAAAAGAGAATTTGTGTTCTTGAATCTGAGTCCTGGTTATTTTTAAAGAATGAGATGTGAGGTTTTTAAGATAGATACTTGAAGAGAGAGAAAGGGACGTGTGTGTAAGAGATGGTGTCTTGATAGAAAACATCAATGAACTTGTTGGAAAAACGATATGGGGGAAGGGCTCGAGGTAGTTGGTGTACTTAAATGGCAGAAGGGTGGGAGCTTAGTGTTGGGGCTTGAGAAAGGAATAAACAAAGAGATAAAGAGAGAGTTCATAAATTGTGAGTGAGACAGAGTTCATAAATGCTCACAGTTTTCTCTAGAAAGACATGACATGAGGATAGATGTTAAAGTGATTCAACTTAAAGTAGGGGAGAAGTTGAATGTATTATGGTGATTTGATGTGGCCTCAATTAGTGGGAGGCTTCCATTAGAAGTCAAGTTTTGCCTTCAATCGCCACCATTCGTTTCCTGCCTTGTTGGCATTCATTCTAACCACAAAATGTCTTCAAAAACTTATGAACAGTAAAAACACCCTTACTACTTATTATATAGATATGAAGATCACAAAATTTCATCAGGAATGACGCCAAACATCTAATAATCATGGTATAAGATGAATAAGAAAGAAAGCACATTAACAAGATCAACATTTATACCAAAATAAACATAAGCCACCAAACATGACCCAACACTAAAGTTTACAACACATATCCAAGATAGCATGGGATAGCACCAAATACAAAAACTAAACAAACAAACTTATTTTTGAATTTTTCAAGAATATATTAAAATAAATAAACAAACAAACAACATAAGGTATGAGAGAACCAAATCACACGTGGATCACAATACATACCCACACAAAATAAAAAACTTCGAAATATTTTTGGATTTTTCTTAATGAAAACACAAACAAAAATAAAGTATATACAAAGAAGATGCAACACAAAAAACATAAATACCCAACATATAACCTAATATGGAACATAAGATAAGAATATCCTAGCTATAATAACCACTAAACAATTAGAGTTCTCTTTTATCAATGAGAGATGTGGAAACCCCTAAAAATGACTTACTCTATGAGGTGTAAATATACAAACTATCAATCCATTTACATTTCTTCTTCTAAACATCTCTTAAAATGGAATTCTTGGTATAGTGGGAACCCTCGACACGTCATGAGGTTTTAAATTTCACATTACCTCCAATTTGAAATATTATTTTTCACAAAATCAACAAGCTCCACAAAATATACATTACCATGCTTGTGAGTTGGAACACATAACATGTTTCTCTGAATACCAAAACCATGTGGTCTAAAATTCATGTTCTGCCCCTAAAAAATTTGTTTTCAAATTTTGTAACATAATCCATATTCAAATTTTTGTCTTTGGTCACAAGAGCATTTAAATCATGTTCTAAATCATCAAAGTAATCAAAAGAATCAACATCCTGTGAATGTGAATCAATGTGAGAATCTCTAAGAATGAAACAAAAATATCTAAGGTGACCTGTTCAATGACAATAAGTGAAAACATAAGTCTCATAACAAACCACCTTAGAATAAATCTTACAAACAACTTTTGATTTCCTTTTATTTGTGAGAGACTTGTAGATTTTTTTTTAATGAGACCTTTTATGACAAAATGTGCAAATGTAAGATTTAGATGTTTCTTTCAAAACCTTTTGACCTTTAGAAACAACTTAGTCATTTTCTTTCATAATATATGAATCAACAACATTTTTTCATCCAACACTGAATTTTCTCATTCTCACTAACAAAGGATTGAACCATTCTTATTGGTTCATGTTTTGAAACACTTTCCACACTTGTTGAGCTAGATTAAAAATAATTTGACTCAACACTTTATAAATTTTAAAAATATATGTTTTCACCCATTTATCAACAAAATCATTTTCATCATTTTCACAAAAAATATTTTGTTCATTCACCAAATTATAACAATTTTCATAATTTTTCACACCTTTCATTAAAACACCATGTTCTTCATTTTTATAAAAATGTTGTTTCTGGAAAAAACTCACACAATGATCATCCTCACAAAATTAACTTATACTAATAAGGTTAGCCTTAATTCCTTCAACTGAAATTGCATTGTGAATTACGATTTTATTGGAAATTCTCGTCAATCCCTTTTCGCTCACTCTCCCTTTCATTACATTTCCAAATGTAACCGAATCACCATCAATATTCTTAAAACAAATAAATTAAGATTTTTCTCCCATCATGCCAAGTGAGAAATCACTATCAAAATACAAATCATTCGAATGTAAAAAATTATGGCTACAAAATTCTCAAAATCCATACTACACTTATTAGTCTCTTTGCTTTCATTCGACTTTTTTTCTCAAAAAACTTACTTCCTTTAAAAGTTTCTTCAAATAATTTTCAAGTTTCTTGTTCACTCCTTGAAAACGTAATTCTTGTTGAAATTTTGAATTTGACAATCGCTAATATCTTTGAAGTTTAAAGTAAAATTTTCTTAAGTGAGCCCTCATCTAGGAATAGAAGAGCGTATATGTTTGAAAAGGTTTAAGAAAAAATCTCACATTTTTTTTCAAAATGTTGTACTCAGTGATTTTGAAAAACTCTCTCCTAAGAATGTTTGGAAGATGTCTAAAGGTAGGAACTTGTTTTTCAAAAATTCTTCTTTTAAAATGATTTTTGAGGTTTTTCAACAAATTATGACTTTTTGATTCATATCAAATTTTCCAACATCCAAATTTGTACTTTAACGGATAAGACTTTTTCTCAAGATTCTTTTATTTTGAAATCTTTTTATTTTATTTTATTAGATTTTGATGAACTCTCTTGAGCAACGATTTTCTTTTCCCATGCAAAGTCTATAATATTATTTGAAGGAGGACCGAAAAGATCAAAACCTACTCCCTTAGCACCAGTAACAATCATCGATTTCACAAAAAACATTTTATTTATTTTATCCGAATGATTATGTAAAGCAAGTTTGACTTTTAAAGTATTTTCCAATTCACTATTAAGATAAATAATTTCCTTGATGTACTCACTTTGCTTGACTTCAGACATTTTTTCTCCTTTTCAAGTGTACATTTGATTTCAAGGAGATCCTCTTTTTGACTTTCAAAAGATGCATTTTGAACACTTACACGTTTTAACTCACTCCTAAGTTCTAAAATCAAAACCTCTTTTTCTTTAAACAAATCAACTTCCTCTTCAAACCTTTTGATTTTAATTCCCATTTTGATGTTCAACCTTTTCAACTTAAGCGACTCATGAAATAACTTAATATATTCCTGGTTTATCTCATTCAATTCCATCGTCACTCTTAGTGTTCTCATTATGTGCAATCTCAAGTAAGTGTATTGTTACTATTGAACGATGAATGTAAACTATCCAAACTCACACCAAATGCATACAAATCCGTAACATCCATGGAAAACACACAAATCAAACTAATAGGCACAAACAATCAAATATACAAGCAAGGATCTAACTCTAGCACGTTAATGCTAACACAAATTGAGCACCAAATCTATGATACCAATTGAGAATAATGTGTGAATGACTAAAACCAAACCTAGAGGGGGTGAATAGGTTTACTAAATCTATGTGCCTACATTTTAAATTTACAAATGAAAAAACTTCGTCCAATTTTTCAAATCTTTAGAACAAAAATGATTCAGATATCTTGTTTAAAATACACATTAATCAAATCAATTAGATCTAAGTGATTTTTAAAAAACAAACACACCTAAGTACAATTTTAAGTAAACTTAAGGATTTAATTAATGTAAAGTGAAGTATCTGATCAAGTGTGTTAATATGAAGATGAATAGTCATAATCAATCCACAACACAAATTTAATGAGGAAAAACTCTCACCTATGGGTAAATAACCTCAGACACACTCAATTTACATTTCTACTTTAATAAAATTTTAAAAATCTTAGGAAGATACCACTCACAAAATCACAAATGTATAGATACCAATGAACCTTCAACTCTCCGCCCTAGCAAATTGAAACCCAATCCAAGGTGCATTAGTTGAGTGACAAAATTTTGTCTTTGTTGAAGTCATTCCATGTTCCAATTTTTGTACTAAATCAAAGCACCTCCAATTTTTTATTGTGGAGTACTTGATCATACAAAATCAGAAATATATGAAACTTTGGTTAGGTTATGAATTCCATTCACTCAAAAAATTCTCACAAAATCATTGATATCATTATAGATATATAAAAAATTAAACTCTCAACGAATTTTGCAATTTAGGTTTAGAGAGAGAACAAAAGACTTAAAACTCTAAAATTAGCTCAGAAGAAATATTTTGTAATGGGGGAAAAGGCTATCTTTGAAATGGAGGGAACAAAAACCTATTTATAGCAATAATTAAAAATATAATGTAGCATGCACACAGTTGCTTCCAATATGCTCCAAACTAAAAAATTATTCAGGATCGTTTGCACGGGCATGATTTGATGCCATTCTCATGGAGCCATGTTCACGGGATTAAAAGTAAGTCCTATGAATGCCTAATATAAAAAAACTTTCAAAACTTTCAAAAATGTTTTGTATAAAAACCAGCCTTGAACCAAAATCTTTAAAACATAAAACACAACTCAATAAAGGTATTTTCTAAAATAATTTTAAGAAAAACTCTCTCAATTTGGAAAACTCATGAGTGTGTGCAAATGAACAAAATAAAATCAAACATTCGTAGAAGGATATAGTCTTCTACTTAAACTTTAACGTGAATCTGTTTGCAGTCAAACCTATTGTGAGTGGCTTCAAAGATCTTCAAGGTCTTCAAAGGTTTAGTCAAGACTCAAAGAACACCTCACTCACACGAAAAAAGTCTATATGACTTGACTTACATAAACATTTTGACAAGAGAAATAGCCAATATAATACTTTTACCAAATCTACTTTTTCAGCGGATTAAAGAGTAAATTGAGCTAACACGACAATGTTTTGGCAAAGGATTAAAGGAACAGTTTTCGTAGTGGAATGGTAATGTTTTGAAGATAAAGGTTAATGGATTTTTAGATCCAAAGCTATTTTTTGAATAAAACATAATTGATACTTATATTGTATGGTTATCGTATGTTCATTATTTCATCATTTCCTTATGTCGTTTGTTTCTCTACTGCACTATTGTTGGAAACCCCACTAGGAATTGGTTCACCCCATTCCCTGTGTTGTGGAAGGTTAAGGGATATTACATCTTTGAGAGCGTTGGCTTGGTAAATGATTCTTAATATTTACTATAGCAACTCTGATTACACGAACCCTAGGACGTTGTCTAATGGGTCCTGCACTAGTCCTTACTTATTCATATGCTTAGAAAACAAAATTTCAAGGTTATTTAGTTAATTTATGTAAATAAAATGGACCATAACATTATCTAGGTTATTTTGCATCACTTCATACTTAACGCAATCGGACCGATCCAGGTTGAGCCATGGGTGACCTTTAAATCTGTGTGGGGGCATTACAGTCCTGGATGGTTTTATTTTTTTCAATTGTTCATTGAAGGTTCAAATGATAGAAATTTTTAATTAGGTTTTTATTCATTAAACCATGCAAAAACATTTATTATTGGTTAGTAAAAGTAATTTGGTGAGATTTTTTTTAAATGAGAATCATGTTAGTTGGAACACCGCATATCATTTTGCAAATATATTATTTATGTCGAAGAATCATACTTAGTGGGAATTTTGGCGTGGTCAAAGAAGACCTTAATTCTAGTTTTGGCATGATTGAACAGTTCACAGTTTAGATAGGAGGACTAGAATCCTATTGCTAAAACTATAAGTGCAATCCTAAAGTTTGTCTTAGCAACGGGAACCCGTCTGATGGTTCGGGAACTTATCTTATAGTTCAAGGAGGATTGTATCGATATATCAGGAATGTATTGAATAGGACCAACGTTGAGGTTAAAGTGTAGGTACTTACTAGATTATACGTGTACGATATCAGGGTCTCCGTAGTGTGCATAGACTCTTAATAACAAGGATTATGATGATTGGAATATTTACATAATCATTGCTTTGATATGTTTATGGGTGCTATCCGATTTTATAGCGGGCCAATAAAACTTGTAAGTTGGGAACTGTTTATGTGAATATATTTGAGATCATACTCCAGAGGAATCCACATCTAGAAAGTATTATGAATTGTGATACCATGTTGATTAATTTATAATATTTGTTTCTACCAGTAAACCTGGCCAGCGAATTTACATCCTATAGAGTATTAAATAAGTTAAGTCGGAGAACAAGGAATACTTAAGATGTTGGTGTAAATTGATTCATAGTAAATTAATTTCACCAAGAGGGTATTGTATAATTAATGTGGGGAGTCAAATTATGTGCTCTATAGCTTTGCAGACAAAGGCCTATTTTATTATGGTAATTTTTTAGATAATTAAATTAGATTGCAGTTATAATTATTTAGTTAAATGAATTACAATTAAATTAAACTGAAGCCATATCATTTTTTATTTTGAATACACCTTTAATTATTTTCCTTGGGTCCCTAATCCCTTTTTAGTCTAGAATTGTGTTTTGTCACTTATACATCTTTATTGATCGAAGGCACCTATTTATGAGATCTTGGAGGAGTCCATACTTGGTCCAACTCTTCCCACAATATTTTTAGTTTGGGGAGGATAATTAGGAGTCACCTAAGGAAGTATAAAGAGTGCAACAAAATTTGAATCGTACAGAGTGAGCAAGTGAAGAGAGAGAAAAATTTTCTCTTGGAATTCTCAAGGTTTGCTTCCAAATGATAAGACTACTCATCTTGATCATTCAAGGGATCTTACATGGTAAGATCATAGGTTTATTAACATCATTTATCTGATCCAAATCGACTCCATTTCAGGATCCTTAGAAATAATGCACAAAGTTATGGAATCGAAACCCTAGGTTTTTCCTTAAAACCTAGTTTTTGTGGTTTTGATTATTTTGAATCCAAAAATAATCCAAGATTATTGGGAAATTATCTAAATCAATGTCTCAAACTGGTGTTAGATCTCCATGGATAAGGAGATCTATCTTAAGATAAAAAGATATCATATTGTCCATAGAAAACCTTAGTTTGTATGATATATATGCATGTGAATGTAAGGATAATGTACTAACTTGTTTTTAAGGGTGTTATGATTTTATCCCTCCATCATGGTTGTAGAAGGGGATTGAAAGTTATCTTGAGATTAGATATAATCCCCCCATTAGACAATAGTGTATGGGATTAAGGCAGCGCGGAAACTCAAAGCGATATAACTCAGTAAGGTAGCAAGGTGACTCAAAGCGATGCAGCTCAGCGTGGCGGCCCAGAGGGACCTTCCAGCGAAGAACCTGACCGAGAGAGCTCATCCTTTAGTCCTATTGTTTAATTTAGTCTTGTTGTATCTTTTGTTTATATTGACTGTGAGCTATAACGATTGTAATGATGTAACGTGTACAATGATTTTGTGCGAGGTAGAATAGTACTCGTGAGAGACCAGGTTTGGCAGGGCCTGGGAGAGCTTTCGTTCTCTATCAAAAGACCTCGTCATGGGAACTTTAGAGGGACTTTATTTGGAGGATTTAGAAGTGAGGAACCATTGGGGCTTGTCCTGATCGGGGAACCTCGAGCGGAGCAGCCTTGAGTTCCATCGGGGGTTGATTTATGAACCAAACATCCCTCTACTTAATGTCACATATACCATATGTGATGTCACTAGCCAACAAGGCAATGTCAAATCTGCACTTCAGTAAACCACCATGGTTTTTGGGGCTCTCAGGCAGTTGGTGAGACACCTTTGTGACGACAGTCCCCTGACACACAGTGGTTAGGCAAAAGGCATGTGTTGGCATTTAATGTTTATGACGTGGAGCTAACTAGTGCATCGATCATTTAATGATTTTGACATAAAGTATGCAGGATGTATTTCACAGTTATTAATGACTGAGGTACCTCGGGAGTGGTGTGGGGACTATTTAAGAGCCCCAACCACCCTTAAGGATGGGATGTTCTTTTTGAGAGTTCAGAATTTATTACCAGAGCGGATATACATCAGATAGATAATTATTACAAAACCAGAGAGTTGACTCGCCCATCATCGACATTTATTACGAAGCTTTAATACGTGACAGAGATCATTGAGGGTGGTTGGGGTGTTTGGTTGCCTGCCAAGGTGTATCTAGGGTGCTCATTTTCTCTCTCCCTCTAAGTGAGTTGCTTCTAAGTTCATTATTATCTTCTGAGTTATACATGAGAGATTTGTGAGTTCAAACTGAGTCTATCTTGACTAAGTTATGCTTGCGTGTCCTGTAGTTAATCAACAGCATGATTAGTTAACTTATCATTACCGTACTCAAATGGGGTTATGCCTCCATCTAATCTAAACTACCCTTTTACATTTGGTGACTCTGCTGGGGAGGCATTCTTCTAAGCAAGGAGTATGACGCAAGATAACGTTAATCGAAGACTTAACTTTGATGGCATTCAATACAATGAGGAATACACGGCGAGAGAGCTGGAGGCTTCAAAGGAAGGAGCCCCTTGATTGGAGGTACCTCCATGTCAAATGGAGACAGGTGTCCTAGGGGTGACACAAGATTCCATGAGCGCTGGGTTGGGACCAGCCTAAATGGCACTCCTAATGAATAAATTTTACGAGTTTTTACAAACTCCTGTAGCTTCAACGGTGTTGGGGGATATGATGCCAACTCCTTCATGACACTGGGGGCAGCCCCAACGGCCCCACCAAGTGCAGTTCTAATAGGAACGTTCCCAGTAAGTATACCCCATGTTGTAAATCCAGCAGTGGGAACTCCAGGATTATCCACCGTCCCAACTGTGATGATCTCTACAGCTGTAACGAGCACTTCACCTATGGTTCCTCTAGTCGTTGCTTCAACGGTATCAGCTATGGAAGAGATGCAGAAAGAGATGCTAAAATTCATGTAAACTTCCTCACAATCTGCTGGTGAGGTAACTTCGGTTTATGACGACTTTCGAATGTCTTACCCTCTGGAGTACAATGATGAGCCCTACCCAAAAGATTATATTCCTCCTATCTTTTAAAATATAGAGGAGAGGGCGAATACCTGAAGAAGCACATTAAAGACTTTATTGAATATTTGGGGGCGCATTGCAATAATAAATAACTCAGGTTGAGAGAGTTTTCTAAATCCTTAACCGATAAGGCATATATTTGGTATTTTCACTTAGCTCCTAAAAGTGTTTCCATGTGGGAGTAGATGCACGTTTTGTTCGTCCAGAAGTTCTTTCTGCCGGAAGATGAGTTCACCTTGACTCAAATGGGGAGAGAGAAGCAACGACCAAGGGAAGATGTAGTGGCATACGTTCAAAGGTTCAGGGAAAGATCCCTCGATGTGAGGGAGGAGGCCAAAGAGTCCAAACTAATGCAGATCTGTGCGAAAGGACTGCTTCCTGAGTACATCTGCCACCTTATTAACAAGACGCGTGAGGGGACTTTCGCAGCGTTCCTAAAACCAATAAGGAATATCTCATTAGTTGTACGACCAAATCTAGTGGTGGTGCTGATGATGTTCATGCAGTCAATATAACCTAAGGAGGGTAGGTCTCATCCCCCACGGGTGGGATATACCAAAGGAAAAAATGGGGGAAAAGTTGCAAAGAGGGATAATAAGAGGAAGTTTAGGCGAGAGAGGGAGGATCCACTACTATTGCCTTATACAGTAGAAGAGGCTTTCAGCTGTTACAATGCCATAGTTCAAGGAGGAACGATGTATGAACTGAAGGTCATCCTCGTTGGGGAACCAGGCGCTGCAACCAGGGTGGTTCCTAAATATTGCCAGATTCATCAAAAGATCCAACATCCAACAGAGAGTTATTTCACGCTAAGAAGAATCATCAACAAATATGTGATGTCAAGAACGTTGTGAATCCCTCCACAAAAATGTTAACAACAACCCACTCCCAGCACATAGGGCTAATCTGGTGGTGGCTTACAACGAGGAAGAAGAAAGAGAAGCAAGGGGACTAATGATGGAGCAAGAGGAGTTTGAAGAATCTTTAGAAAATTGCACTGGGGGAATGGATAATGTAGTGTTAGCTCATGATGAAGCCAGCTCTAAAGATGTGGAGGACATTTATAACATTAAAGGTGAGGAATTAGACCAAGTCATTGAATACTGTGTAGTTTCAAAATCTCCAAAATTTGCCTAGTTCTTCGATAAGGTAGGGATACCAAAGGAGAGTAGATTGGAGATAACCCAGGCGATCCAGGATATTGCGAGGAAGAATGAAATCCATTCACTGAGATGGAAGGGACCCCTGGCCAGGTTAGTAAAGAGGATTCTATTGGAGATAACTTTCAACGATACAGATAGGTCCGTAAGGTTCCCTCATAATAGGCCATTATATATGACTGCCAGCCTCAACGTAGTTAGCTTTGCAAGGGCTCTTATGGATGGGGGAGCCTCCATCAACATCATACCAATCCACTCTTTTAACGCACCTAATATTTCGAAGGAGAGGTTAGTCCCCATGTCTTTGGTGATTTCAGGTTATGACAATCTTTCATCTAAGTCCATTGGTTATGTGAACGTTGGGATTGTGATGGGAAATATGATTTCCCACATCAAATTCCACGTGATAGAGAGTGTGAATTCCTACCATCTATTGATAGGAAGGGTGTGGATGTGCAACCAAGGGCTAGTTCCTTCGACGTATCACCAATGTGCCAAGGTGAATATCAAGGGAACGGAGGTGACCATTAGAGCTACAAGGAGGCCCTTTGCTGTCGAAGAAGCTCACCTAATAGATACAATATTTTACATGGAACTGGAGGAGGATGTTAAGGTCCTAATGAGAATAATGGAGGGAGCGTGGGTTCCCTCGATCAGAGAAAGGATGGGGACCTTGAATGAGGAGAATAACGAAGTTGCAAGCAACAAAGGAGTTACGGCAGAAAAAACCCACCAGGTGGTCCCTTGGGCCCAAAATATCTTGAAGTAGATCAAAGAAAGGATGAGTCCTAAAGTAGATCCAATGGAGCATGAGATCCAAAGACAAAGCATGCTGAGCTAATTTTCAGGGGGAAGAGTTGTTGAGGCTTCTAGAGAAAAGGAAAGGAAGGCAGTTGCAACTACCAGTAGGCAATGCAAAAAGGTTATCACCGAAGAGGGAAAAATGGTGTATCGGTTATAATGGTGTGAACAGGTGGCCGAAGAAGTTGATAATAAGGCTGACCTGATATATGAGTGTTTTGTGGTGGATCAACAAGGGCAATGTATGGTAATAGACAACTCTAACATACAGGATTTTGTGGAAGATGTCGCCGAAGAACCAGACTACATGGCAGATCAGCTGAAGCCACAAACACAAGAGTTGGAGAAGTTGAACTTGTCAAAAGAATGGGAGGATCCAAGGCCTATTTCTATCTCAAAGGTCCTTAATAAGGATAAATGAGAGGCCTTAGTTAAGTTGATTTGGGAGTTCATAGACATTTTTGCGTGGAAGTACACTAAGATGGAAGGGCTGGACGAGGAAGTAAGCTTCCACAAGTTGAATGTGATGCCTTCAGCCATTCCGGTGAAGTAAGTAACGAGAACGTACAAGCCTGAAATGGACTTAACGATCAAGGAAGAGGTCTAAAACTTACTAATGGTAGGGTATATTAAATCGATACGGAACCCACTCTGGATGTCTAGTATTATCTCGGTGGGAAAGAAAGATAAAAATCAAATAAGGATCTGCATGGATTTTAGAGACTTAAATATGGCTTGCCCCAAGGATGAGTTCCCTCTACCCTCTATTGATAGCTTGATAGATGCAACGGCTGGTCATGATATGTATAGCTTTATGGATAGGTATGTAGGGTACAACCAAATCAAGATGGACCCCACGAATGTAGATAAAATGACGTTTAGAATCTTGTTGGGAAACTTCATATATAAGGTAATGCCGTTTGGACTCAAGAACGCTGGGGCTACTTACCAAAGAACAATGATGGACATTTTCCATGACTTCTTTCACAAATTTGTGGAATTCTAAGTGGATGATTTGGTCATCAAATCGAGGAAGGACGAGTCCCATCTAAGCGATTTGAGAAAAGAGTTTGCTCGATGTAGGAAGTATAAGTTGAAGATGAACTCACTAAAGTTCATCTTTCGAGTAACAAGTGGAAAGTTCATAGGTTTTGTGGTTGATCGACAGGGGGTGCAGATGGACTAGGACAAATAATGAGTGATCTTGGAGATGCCAAGTCCAAGAACGAAGAAGGAGGTCAAGAGTTTCCTTAGAAAAGTTTCCTACCTCAAGAGATTTGTGCTTGGATTGTCAGAGATAACATACCCATTGATGCAACTTTTATGAAAGAATACAAAATTCAAGTGGGAAGAGGTTCACCAGGAGTCTTTTATTGGGCTGAAGAAGCTGCTCGTTTCAACACAGACCATGGTTCCCCTAAAGGCATGAATACCGTTGTAACTATACCTCATATCCACCATGAGGTCTGTTGGAGCTCTGTTGGCACAAGAGGTTGACGAGAAAAAGTGGCCAGTCTACTACCTCAATAGAATCATACATTGGCCAGAGGTCAGGTATAGTAGCTTGGAAAGGCATTAATTAGCCTTAATCTTTGTAGAACAAAAACTTAGACATTATATGTTGTCTTTTACGATCCATATTGTAAGTGATCCTATTAAGTTTTTATTGGAAAGAACCATATTGATTGGTAAGGCATCTACATGGTTCCTCATCCGCTCAGAATATGTCTTGAAGTGTGTGGTTCGTCACGCGATCAGAGCCAGGCATACGCAGATCTATTGGTAATCTTCCCCTCTGGGACGTTTGAGCCACCTAAAGAAAGTATTCCAGGAGATGAATTGCAGGCCAACCACTTAAATGCAAGAGATGAAGAATGGATGATGTAATTCGATGGATCTTCGGTGAAAAAAAAGGAGGGTCAGGGGTTATCCTTTCAAGAGTAATGGAGGAAATTTGCCTTTCTTACAAATTGGACTTCTCTTGTTCCAATAATGAAGCAGAGTATAAAGCATTGGTACTGGGATTTTTAGAGGACCTTCGAAGGGGAATCCGTTCAATTTGCATCAAGGGTGATTCAAAATTGGTGATCAACAAGTGAATGGTGAATATGCATTAAAACACCTAAGTTAGGCACCATACAGAATAATCATTCATAGGCTTTTCAGCCAGTTCTATCGGACCAAAATCAAGAGACATACTCAAATGGTGAACCGCTATATAGATTCCTATGCCACCATTACTCAGAAGATGGTCATGAGAGAAGATACAACTGTAGTTATGATCCAATGAAGAAAAGCTCCCTCGGTGGTACAAATAATCATATCGATAGAAGAGGACGCTGACTGGAGGGGAGAGATTAGAAAACAATTGGAGTCTCGGGAAGGAGTAATGGAGCTGAGGGAATTAGCCCAATACTTTACAAACTAGGGAAACTTTTACTTCAGAAATGCAGGAGAATGGTTTTTAAGATGCATCGACCTAGAAGAAGCAGAGCGGAGGTTAAATAAAACACATAAAGAGCACTGAGAAACAACTGAGATACCTCTTTATAGAAGAATTCAAAAGGAGGTATATTTCTGGCCTAAAATGAAGCAGGACGCAATGGAGCTACAATGGAAGTGCGATACGTTCCAACTATTCTTAAAGGCTGCAAAATTTTATTTCGTTGAAGCTCAATCATACCGGAGGCAACCCTATATCGACTTCAGTAAATATGGAGTTATCCCAATAGATAAGATCGATGCGACGGGGCCTAAGCGAAGGGCCTTTAAGTTCTATGTTCATGGAGGGAAGCTTTATCGAATGGGATACTTTAATAGGCCATTGCGTTGTATCACAAAGAAAGAAGTAACTGAAGTCCTCAAATAAGCACACGATCCAGCTCATATAGGAGGGTCCAAGTTGTATGACCAGTTGATGATGTTGGGGTATTATTGGCCAATGATGGAGAAGGACTCTACTGAGTTCGTTCGAAAATGTAAGGCTTGCCAACTTCATGGAAATATGATCCATGCCCCATCGATGGACCTACACTCCCTAGTGACGCATTATCCTTTCCACACTTGGACGTTTGACCTGGTAGGGGCAATACATCCTTCTTTAAGGGAAAAGATCTGGATACTAATTGCAATAAAATGCTTTATAAAGTGGGCTAAAGTGATACACTAAGAAGAGAAATAACAGGGGTGGTGAGCAACTTCATCAAAGAATACATCATTTTTCGTTTTAGGATTCCAAAGGTTATACTCTTGGATAACGGGACCCCTTTCGTCAATTCAGAGGTAACAATGCTCACAGACAAGTACTCAATTGTTCACCATACTTAAATGGTGCCATACCCAAAGGGAAACGGTCAAGACAAAGAAACTAACAAAACCTTGGTTAATATTTTAGCTAAAATAATGGAGGATTTCCCAGGATCGTGGGATGACAAGATACCAGCTGTATTGTGGGCCTATCGAACAACCAAGAGGAATCCCACAGGGTATACTTCGCTCTCCCTTTTTTATAGGGCCGAGGCAATTCTCCTAGTAGAGTTGGAAGTTCTCTCTCCCCGATATTCCTTGTGAGGTAGCATGCTCCCTCAGAATAGACATGTGCAGTTAGAAGCGTTGGATGAACACATAAATAATGCGATAAAGCACTTTCAAATGTATACGAAGAAGATCTCCAGGTCATATGATAACTTGGTGAGACTAAGGAAGTTCGTGGAGGTATACCTCATTTTGAAGGCAACAGTGAAGCACATCAGAGGGATTCCTCTACCTAAGTTTACAAAAAATTGGGAGGGACCTTTCATTGTAAAAGAAGCTCATGATTCAGGTTATTTCTTAATTTCTAAGATGGAAGAAGACAGGCCATTCAAGATTAATAATAAATGGTTGAAAGTCTATCATGTGTAAGCAATTAAGTTTAGACCATTTTTGTATCTAGATGTTGTTATGAATATACAAGTTTTTTTTAACTCAAGTGGAGATAAAAGAATTATAGAACTTCATAATATACATAAACAGCTACAGCATAAAGAAATGGCACAAGAAAACGTACATCATTTTCATTCCATCACAAACTTCGTGGTATTAAAAAATTAGGAGCTACTGCCCAAGAATTACATTAAATTAAAAGGATAAATGTATACAAAAGTTCATTGGCCTAAAAGGAACAACAAGTATCGAGAAGAGAAAAAATCTTTGGGTAGGCTCGAAGAAACTGCTAGGCAAGACTGTTGGGCATTAATAGAAACCTCCAATCTCGTTTGTGCTTGTGTACGCTCAATAAGGAGTTTCTCTCATTTCAACTTTTCCAAATGCAGAGTTTCTTCTATGTCCTCTACCCCCTTGTTAGTAGCTTCAAGTAGAGGTTCTAGCTCAGCTAACTTAGCTTCCTCAACCCGTTCATCCTCCCAATGTTTCTGTAGCGATTCTCTCCGACTATACAGTCTTTGGTTATTCAAAGTCTTTAAGTGCGTAATCATCCAGTCAAAATGGAATCCATCTTGACCCAATTCCCTTAGATAGCCCAGGAATTGGTTGAGAAGGGGCTTGGTAACGTTTGCGATAGGAGTGATGATGATATCAATAACAAAGATCGCCATGATCTGAATCCTATAGCTCATTATGGGGATGTTGGAACGCGGGCAATCCACAATAAAAGTCTCAGGATGGTGGCTTGAAAGCTGCTCAATTACCAAATGATGGTTGGCAGGCATTTGAGGAGAACGCTAAAGAACCATAAGGAAAAAGTCATTAGGAGCTAAGTTGGGCAGAGGAAGCTCACAACCAGATTCGCTATCAGCGACAGCACCAGCACCAGTTGTGGAACCTTGGTCATCGTGGATAGAATCTTTCGAAGTAGCGGGTTCCCGATGGGGCAAAGCAATGGGCAAAATAACTATTGGATATTTCTCTCCCACCGGAAAGGATTCACGAGCAACCTGAGAATAGGTAGAATAAATAATGAGTTTATGAAAAGTATTAACAAGTGTTTTCATTGTTAAGTCACCATTATAGGTGGAGTTTATGAAAAATCTTAACAAGTGTTTTCATGGTTAAGTCACCGTTATAGGTGGAGTTTATGTAAAATCTTAACAAGTGTTTTCATTGTTAAGTCACCGTTATAGGTGGAGTTTATGAAAATGTAACAACCCGCGTAATTTTGGGCTATTTTAATTAATTTCTCGAAAATAAAGGAAAATAAAGTTTTTGATAAAATTATTTTTATTGCTCAAATATGTTGGTTATTATTTTTAAAGGCGAGAATTTCAAACGGTTTCGAAAACGGAGTTAAAACGGATTTTAAAATGATTTTTAACTCTTGGAGTTGTTTTGACTTCCAACTCTTCATTTATTTGCCTTATTTAAAGGAGTCTTTTGGCTTCCAACTCTTCATTTCTTTGCATTATAAAAGGAAGTCGTGGGCAACCCTTTTAACCTACTTTTGGCACAAATTTTGGCAGCAAATATATTTTATATTTCTCTCCTTTTTATATACACATTGACTCTTGAGATTTGTGAGTTCCAACCTTAGATTAGAGGTGTTCTTGGGGTTATTTTTGTTGGAGGTTCTTGGAGGAGCTTTTGTAGATCTTTTGTGTTGATCTTAAGGATGTGATCATTAGTTTCTCATCATGGTTTGAGGTATGGGGTTTTACACAATATGCTCCTTAAATCTCGCGAGTGTCATTCTCTTTGAATTCTTGTTTAATTGAACTCATATTTGAATTGATAAATTCTTTGAAATCTGAAAAATAATTGTTGAAATTATTTTGATTCATGTGGTATCATTATATTGTTTATGAGCACGTTGTCATGAGATTTTAGTATGGCACGGATGTTGGGCACCCGCCAAAATTCTTGTTTCTCGCGCTATGGCTTGATAAAGCATATACGGATGTGGTGAGGCCTGGTGACCCGGTTAAAGTGTTGTTGAGAAATTATATTGATAAATGCTTTAAGATTTGCATTTTGATTTGAATATTCGTACTCGTGTTGTTACGTTTTATTTGTTACTAATCCGTATTTGTTGAGCATAATTCCTGTCGTATTGTGTACTTCCCCATATTTTCTTTTAGTGGCAGGTTAATGTGGATTGGGACGCTATGGACCAATTGGGATTATTTTAGCGTGGATTATTTTGGGAAGAATATTTTTGGAAGATTTGTATTATTTATTTTGTTGTATAGAGCATTGGATATTTGTATTTTATTTTCGAGTTAGTTGTTGTATGTAATTCGAGAGATTTAGTATTTAATTTGAAGAGATTGAGATTTGTAGCTTCTCTTTTGTTGTTGTGGGACTTAGATGCTCTATACCTTGTTATATTGTGGATTTAGTTTAGTTTATAGACAGTGGCGCTCCGTTTGCTCTCCCCTGGCGGACGGGGTGTTACAGAAAAATGTTAACAAAAATTTTCATGTTAAGTCACCATTATAGGTGGAGTTTATGAAAAATCTTAACAAGTGTTTCCATTGTTAAGTCACCGTTCTAGGTATCATCATAAAACTCCCAGTTTTATTAATAACAGAGGTTAAATCCTTTCAACTTTGCCTCTTGTGATCAACGTAGGAGCGTGGAGGTAGAATTGCTTCCCCTGAAGGAGGGCGGTTGGTTTTGGCTACTACATCGGGGAAATGAACATAAAGGAAGCTCGTCAGAAGCACACAGTTGGCAAAGTTGACCAGGTTTTAATGACCAAGAGATCGTTCGATGTCAAAAAGGGTTCTATCAAGCCATGTGTAGAGTGATCCCAGGGCCATTGCAGCCAAAGGAAGCTTGTTACCCCAGGCCAAATGGAGGGATATGATAAAGAGGTCCCTTCAGGGTTGGTCATTAGGTTTCCTCGTTAAAAAGAAATGAGAGAGAATGATAAGGATATAGGTAACAAGTTCTAGAGGTGTACCTTGACCAGGGGCAGCCTCAAAAGAACTACCTTCAGAAGGATCCTTGAAGAAATAATTGATAATAGGAGTGAACGTGGTTTTGTTTGAAGAATCAATGCACCTTAGGCATATAAGGTCCAACTACTAATGATCAACAACCTCTTGGGTGTCAAAGGCTTCATCAGAATAGGGCTCATGGCCTGTTGCCTCAAGGCCTAGAAGCTCACATACATCTTCTAATTTTACTGTAAACTCACCCCATGCAACAATGAAAGTATGAGTAGTAACATTACAGCGAGACACCAGGACATGAAGGGCAACATTGTTCTTAGACAGAGTAAACTCACCAAACCACTTGGCTCAATGAAACCCAATTTTGGCGAGGGTATCAGCATGGGAACTTTGCATATAGGAGTTTTAGGTAGCGAAGTGAGTAGGATAGCCTCCAAGACCTTTAAAGTCAATATGGGACCACGAGAAGTCCCCTCGCTCAAGAAGAAATCGAAGAGCCCCCTCGGGGGGAGAAAGCCCCAGTCAGCAGCATTTTGGTCTTCATCATCAAGCACCATGGTGTCACACTTAGCATTAAAAATGCAAGTTTTGCAAAAACCAGCAAAATCATCTCCCTTGCCGAATATAGGGGACCGGTGGTAGAAATGTAGCTATTCCTGGTGGGTGACAGTCAAAGAGGTGGCAGCAGAGGTGGTGGCAGTAGGGGTGGAAGGTGGAGTATTGGTGGCAGATGTAGTAGGATTGCTTGAGGAGGCCATTCAAGATGAAAGTGAAGTACAAAGAAAATCTTAGAAAACACACCAGAGAGGTAACAATGGAGTGGCTAGAAAGTGAGGATGGTTGAAGAGGAAAGGAATGAGGAGAAAAGCTTGGCAACAATGGAGTTTTAGTAGAGTTTCTCACTCTAGAGTAGATGTTAGTTTGAAAAAGATGAAGAAAAAGAGAAGTGTTTTGAAAAAAAGACGTTTGAATTCTTTTAACTCGTCTTTTGAGTTTCACACCACCACACGTGCAAAGTCGCCTATAATCATTTCAAATGGACACGTAGCACTTCGAGAAGTTCCCTGACAGTTGAAAAGACAACATTACATCATTAATGAAGCGATGCATGGGGATGGTAAGGGTATATTCCAAGATAAGTTTTGGCATCTGGTGCCAATTTTTTTTCTTTTGTCACACATATTTAATAACTCCCAACGAATAAAGTGTCCCAATGGTTAAAAAAAGCTACGATGTTCCCTCGCCATAAGTCCAAACGTTGTTTAAATTGTGACTTAGGTACATCGGGGATAAATTTTTTCTGCATTTTCGAAACGATGACGTAGTAGGGCACAAACAAAGTAGTACCTTCCAATAGGGAGAATTTCACAAGTCTCCATAATAGGGGCATTCCTAATGGAAAAACTCAATGCCTACAACTATACTCCACAACAACACAAATGAGAGAATTTTACTTTCCTAGAGTCAAAACGGTTATTGAGAAAGTCAGTAGGTGTTTTGGGAGAATCCCAAATTAGCCAAGGAAGCAAAGACAGAACGGTTGAAACTCAGTACCAGGAAAAAGTGGTGATGGCCCTTCGCAAATTTTCGACAAGCCACAGCGCTTCAACTCAGGTACATCGGGGAGAATTTTACTTTTTCCTAGTAATGAAGGAGAGGATGCCAAAAAAATTTCACACAGAGAAGGTTCATCGGAATGAGAAGTTTTCGTGCAGACATTTCTTGCTCCCACAACAAAATCTCTCCACGAAGGGGAAAATGTAGAGGGGGCTTGAAAGTAATCTTGAGATTAGATATAATCCCCCCATTAGACAACAGTGTTTGGGATTAAGGCAGCGTAGCAGCTCAAAGCGATGCAGCTTAGTAAGGTAACGAGGCGACTAAAAGTGATACAGCTCAGCGTGGCATCCCAAGGGGACCTTCCAGCGAAGAAGCTGCCCGAGATAGCTCATCCTTTAGTCCTATTGTTTAATTTAGTCTAGTTGTATCTTTTTTTATATTGACTATAAACTATAACGATTGTAATGATGTAACGAGTATAATGATTTTGTGTGAGGTCGAATGGTACTCGCGAGAGACTAGGCTTGGTAGGGACTGGGAGAGCTTTCATGCTCTATCAAACGACCTCGCCATGAGAACTTTAGAGGGACTTGGTTTGGAGGATTGATAAGTGAGGCACCATTGAGGCTTGTCCTGCCCATCTTAGATACACCTGGTAAAACACCGAAGGACCCTGATCGCGGAACCTAGAGTAGAGTATCCTTGAGTTCCATCGGGCGTTGAGTTATGAACCAAAAAGCCCTCTACTTAATGTCACATCTACCATATGTGATGTCACTAGCCAGCAAGACAATGTCAAATCTGCACTTGAGTGAACCACAATGGTATTTGGGGCTGTCAGGAAGTTGGTGATCCACGTTTGTGACGAAAGTCCCCTGAAGCACAATGGTTAGGCAAAAAGCATGTCTTGGCATTTAATGTTTATGACGTGGAGCTAACTAGTGCATCATACATTTAATGATTTTGATATAATGTATGAGGAATGTCTTTCACAGTTATTAATGACTGAGTTACCTCAGGAGTGGTGTGGGGACTATTTAAGAGCCCCAATCACCCCTGAGGAGGGGATGTTCTATTTTAGAGTTTATAAGTTATTACCATAGAGGATATACATCAGAGAGAGAATTATTACAAAACCAGAGAGTTTACTCACCCACCATTGTCATTTATTACTAAGCTTTAATACTTGACAGAGATTATTGAGGGTGGTTGGGGTGTTTGGCTGCCTGCTAAGGTGTATCTAGGGTGATCATTTTCTCTCTCCCTGTAAGAGAGTTGCTTCTAAGTTCATTATTATTTTTTGAGTTATACACGAGAGATTTGTGAGTTCAAACTGAGTCTATCTTCACTAAGTTGTGCTTGCGTATCTTGTAGTTAATCAATAGCATGATTAGTTAACTTATCATTAATGTACTCAAAAGGGATTACACCTACATCTAATCTAAACTACCCTCTTACAATGGTCATTATAAATTCATTTTTATTGATTGGATCATATGGCGGGTTTACCTGTAGTTAATTTTTACAAAGATTCGACTGGTTTATAATTAATTAGTTTTTTCTTTTAATTATGCAATCAGTTTGTAAAAAGAGGATTATGGATATGTATTTATGTTTCTGTAAACATTTTTGTAATGTAAATGATCTTTGATAATTATCCACATTAAGAACCAAAATATTTAGATCCAAAAACAAAATATTCAAAAATTAAAAACAATACTAGTGTGATCCGTGCACACTAATGCATATTTCACCATGCGCACAGTGTTGTTTAGATGGCAGATGAATTGTGTGTGTCTCTGTTCTAACGGATTTGTGCTAATGACTGTATTAATGATCGTTTGAACGGTCTTTGGAAAATTTCCCAGATTTTAGGTTTTGAATAATTTTTCTCGGGAGACATTCATCGGGGCAAAGGATATTCTGGACATGATCTGTTCAGGCCATGATGGAAGGGAATTAGTTATCTAATTCATTTATGCATATGTTTTTACATGTATTCCATCTTATTATCATGTTGAATAATTATTTCTCTAATTAATTAAATAGTTCTCCCGGTTATTATGGACAACATGCTTATGTGATTAGACTAGATCGTGATTTTTTTGAAAAATCAAAATTGACTATTATTTTCAATTTAGCATAAAATCAGATAATTAATTTGTTGTACAACTAATTATGGGTTCAATTTTTTTAAATAGTGATGTGGTTATTCCTCGTGTTAGCAATGGCCTTGCTCCCCAATAGAGGGAATAATCTACGATATCACGAGATTTTATATTAAAATAAGGAGACCGATTGATTTAATTTTGTACAAAGAAAGTTAGGATATTTTTGTGCATTTAATTCAGATAAATATAATTGAATATTTTTTCATATATACCCTCAATGTTTTAAATATTAAGTGGTAGAGGGGTTCGGAAAAAAACATCATGATCTCCATTGGTGTTTTAAAAAAGTGATGTGATTGCTCCTCATGTTAGCAATGTCTTTCCTCCGCAAACTAAGAGGGTATACCACGGCATCAAGGTGTTTTGAAATTATTAAGTGATAATAGTTTAAAATTAATAATTAGTACGTTAGATACCCCAATGGCGAAGTTCTTTAAAATTTTGAATTTAAATAAATAAACGAATGGTATACAATTAAATAGAAATAATGATATCCTCCCCAACGGAGTCACTGTCATTAATTGTGAGACCAAAAGATGACGGCTATTTGATTATATTGGATAAAAGTTTCCCGAATTTTCCATATAATATAATTAAATGACAAAAGGTATTTCTAATTTAAGGTGATGTAATTTAATCTCCCAACGAGAAATTTTTACGTCATGGGAAAGTAGAATGCCTATAGGATTTTTTTAAAATGGCGGATGAGGGAAGTTACATTAAAATTAGATCAAAAATTTAATTCCTACATTTAATTTGAATTTTTTTTCAAATGTGATTCTCATATTTCAAAACATGAGCTTTTGATTCAACCCACTTGCTTCTATTCTAAAAGAGAACAAACTTACTAGAATGGACTTTATTAATTGGAAAAAGGAACTTAAACATTATCCTCACTGTGGAGGATTACAAGTTTATTATAACCCAACCTTGCCCTGTCAAACCAGATGAGAGGGTTTCTTAAGCGGAATCTCAGAATTATATAAAGTTGAAAAAGGCTGATTAGAAGGCCCATTGCTACATATTGGTGTATATAACCATTGTGCTGCAAAACCAACATTGGCATATAAGAGAATTGGCGATATGTTTTTAAACCTTTGGGATATGTTTGAGGATAAAAATCGTACTTCCAGGATGGATGCCATGGAAAAGTTGATTAACCCTAAGATAATTGATGGTACATCAGTTCGTTATCATGTTCCAATTTCCATCTTAAGGGAACAAAAGGTCTTAGGTTCGAAGATCGATGAGGAAACTCAGTTCAATTTTATTCTCCACTTCTATCTTGAGTATTTAACATAGTTATGCCTCAATTGCACAATGAAAAAATGTATTATTCCTTGGCGCAACGGCTTAAATAACTCTAGGCTATTATGAATATCATCAAGTATAATGGTATGGCAATGTTTTTTCCAAGAAATTTTAGGCATAACCTTCCTCGTCTACCTCCTTTCCCTTCCCCTTGCCCTTGACCTTGCCCTCATTGGAGGTGGACATAACTGATGCTTCATGGAGGCGTACATATCTAGGACCTTCACCTCCAACCTTGATAGATTATCTTCGTGGGTGTCCACCTTATGAACCTGTAACAACCCAGACTTTTGAGCGACTATTTTATATTATTTTTCCTAATGGGATAATTTTATAAAATAGAGAAAGTTGGAGTAAATATTATTTCTAGTAAGTTAAGGGATAATATTTATCATGTTTTGCCTATTTACTGTTGTGAGAAAGTAAATAGCGCTATATTGTGTTTTATTGCGTTGTTGTACTTTAAGCGACGATTATGACTTATATTTTAAAACTGAGCATAATTAATGAATTAAAATGACATTGGGACATAAAATGTTATACGGTACTTCAGATGCCATTTTAGAGGGTGCGGTTAGTTTTGGAATAGTCGAGATAGTCAAAATAAGTTCCAAGTTGTATTTTTGGAGTTTCGGGCACTTTTGACAGGTTATGACTCAATTATGTAGTTACGAGTCATTTTAATGGTGTATCAACAATTAAAGATGGGAATTAATGGTAGACCCGTTTAAGTCTCCCAACCCTTTTTATTTCTTATTTCATGTCTTACACTGAGAGAGAGAGAGAGAGAGAGAGAGAGAGAGAGAGAGAGAAGGGAGAAATGGGAGAAAAGAGAGAGAAATGGAAGATTGGAGCTAGAAATCATTGCTAACAGAAGAGAATCCAAGACTACAAAGTTGAGGCAAGTTTCTTACTTGCTAGATCATGATTTAATGTGAATAAATTGCATTTATAGTTATGTCTTTGGAGATTTAAACCATTTTTGGGATTTGTAGATTTTTAGTGATTAAACCCTTAATCTTGTAGTTTAGAGTGATTTTAGGAAAATAAATTAGTTAGTTGATGTGTAGAAATGATTTGGTTGAATTAGTTGTTATTGATGTTGGAGAAAATTAAAGATTTGGGTGTTGGGGAAATTTAGGGTTCTTTAACCCGTAGCCCAAATTGAGCAAATTCTACAGGGCCGAATTGATTCGCCCCTAGAGAATGAATTCGCTAATGGGGAAGGTTACAGGTCTGAGTTGGGCGAATCAATTCAGACTATTCGAATTGATTCGGGGTTGTGCAAAATGGCGGGACCCTCTTAATCGAATCAATTTGGCCTATCCGAATCGATTCGCTTTCAAGACCGAATCGATTTGGCCAGGGCGAATCGATTCGGAATTCCTACAGTTTTGGAAATTTTTCCAATTGAGTTTTTACCCCTTTTTCTTTAGGTTCAAGGCTTAGGAACCTTCCTTTGGGAAGTAATAAAGGGTCTTAGAAGTTTGTATTAGGGAGGTTAATACCCTAGGTTGGCATGGGGATAATTGGGCTTATCCCAAGGGTTAGTTCACAGGGGTTAATTTTCGTTTGATATAGGAAGTTAGCCTAGAATTAACGGAAAGCAAAAATGATAATGTTGGGACTTTTGGGAGACTATTTATGGAGGGAGACTCACTTGGCTGATTGATGGTATTGTTTTGGACTTTTGGAGAGTAGTGTGAGGATATTGGCACTTCGGGTCTTAGGTCATTAATAAAATATGACTTAAAGAATAAGAAGTGCATATTCTAAAATTTGGTACTTAATGGTTAAGTATAAATGGTTTTTGAGAATGTAAAAGTGAATGTTTTCATTTGGAAAAATGATTTTCGTAAATGATAATTTACATAAACACACCTCTCTAAGTTGCTATCATAAGGGAAGTTGCGCGCATGAGGTGAAGTCCCTTGGCTAATGAATGCAGGGTGAATATACTCATCAACCATATGACCGGTTATCATATGTTTATTTAGCGATGTGGGGTAATTACGGGTGTGGTTATGACTCACTCGCTGGTATATGGCCACTTCCTGACGTCTCGCGTTGTAGGATCCCAGGTTGTCTTATTTGATAGGCTTTGGAAGATGATAGCCATTTAGGGGCGCGCATAGTGGGGAAACCCGGACAGGCGGTCTTAGAAATGATATATGATATGAAATATAACTATTCTTAATAATGTGGGACATTGTTGAATTTTATGATAATAAATTTGCTTTAAATACATTTCCTGGATGGAATAAGGGAAATGGGAAGTTATGATATGAAAAAGCATTTTATGATAATAAACTTGCTTTAAATACATTTCCTATATGGAAGAAGGGAAATAGAAAGTTATGAAATGAAATTGAATTGGTAACCATTTTGTAAAAATGAATTGCCATATATGTTTTCCTAAAGAGAAAAGGAACTATGCATTAAGTTGTGAATAATAGGAATGTTGTCTCCTTCAGTAATGTAGATGAGTTCTCCCGTGCTTATATGATCATTGAGCATTAGCATTGATATTGCGCTAGGTTGTGATTTTATATTGAGAGGTGAGAAATTTTATGATAATTGCGAGAGAAAGTTTCGTACATAACTATCATGCATTTTAGTCACATGGTAATCATATCAAACTGGGTCCTGACCCGTCTATATCTCTTTGTTTTGCATGAACTCCTTGTCCGTTCAGGTGCTCCTCCACAAGGACCCCTGTATTGACCTTTTCATTCCAGTTGTCTTGGAGCTATAATATTTTGCAGATGTTGTAGGATATTTGTTATAGACGCTTATATTCATTGTACTCTAGTTACGTTCAGTTTATTTATTCGGGCGTGTTACCCATGCTTTGTACTCATTTATTATAATATGATATTAAATTGTAATACTCGGGGTAACCTGTTTGTATTAGTCTATTAATTGACAGCTTATTCGGTTATTACTTTATGCATTTTGTTTTACTATTACTCGTTGATTTTCGGTATCCACCGTTTTGCAAATTGGATTGTCTAAGTGCTTTTCTTTTACTTATAAAATTTAAAATGATAGTCCATTTTCTAAAATGATTGGTGGTTATCTCGTACTATTATTGTATCGACAGTGATTCTAATAATGGTCCATCTATGATTCCTGTGATTATTAGAGTATCGGGCTGGCCACCTCTTATTTTAGGAGGCGAGTTGTCTCAGATGGTATCAGAGCATCAGGTTCTAGTGTCTTTAGCAATCTGTACGGACGTATTATGCTTTCAGCGTTACTTTTGATTTGATATAGAGCCTTAGGACTAAGATCGTTGATTTCTCTTGTGAGATTTTATTCTCCTGCCCTGATGTAAGAACCCGAAAAATCTTTTGCGCATTCGTGTGAGATTCATAGGTCGACTGATGAAGGGCGTCACGGAAGGCCGTTATGAAGGCATCATGAGACGGGATTACTAAGAACTGTAAGTTGTATTCAGGGATGAGGGGTGCTTTGGAGGTCTCTCCCTTCGTAGCATTATCTTATATTGCTACTGCGACTACTCAGTACAATAGATATAGTTTTCCATGTACCGCTGCAAGTAGATATTGGTACTAAGATTGGGATTCCAAGCTACGCTATAATTGAGGTTGAAAAGTCCTTGCTAAGGACCACTTGTTGAAATTAAGTCAGATGGAGGAAGTGTAATCTCATTTGATGGAAGTATAAGGCCCGGGAGATTTGGCCTAGAAAGGATTATAGAAGTGCCCAGATGCGAAGAATGGAAGAAAATATTTCACCCGTTGGAGTAATGTTGAAATGGTGGGGACGTAGTCGCTATATTTGGTGGAGTAAGAAGGCTTTTCTCATGGAGAAACTCGGTAGATATTTTCGACAACGAGTTTCTCTGGGAAATTAGGAATGATGGGAAGGTGGATTCTCAAGTATTCACATGAGGTTCGGTCAGAGGTCGATAGTGAATTAAGAGTTACAGGGTTAAGGAAACCTTGTATTGAAGTGGGTAGATATAAGGAAGAAAGAGCCTTTAAGTGGAATGATAGGCTCACGAATAAGTGTTGTTAACACTTCTGGAGAAGTAGTGTTCGTAAAACCCCATTGGTTGACATCCATTCGGGGAAGGCTCATTGAAATAAGGCCGAGGAGGACAGTAGTATGTTCTCTTTTATTGAGAAAGTTAAGGGAACTACGCAGGAAATCATTTGGGTAGCTAGAGATGGAGAATCGGGTAGGACGTGGAATGTAGAACCACGCATTTTGATCTTTTTTATTGGAGAAAAAAGGACAAGAATAGGATGCCTAGTCGGGGCATTTCAGAAGTAGTTTAGTTCAGATAAGACTAGAATACTGTGTCTGAGAACCATTGGTAGTGGCCAGGTTGATTGGCAAGAATATTGGTGGGAATTACACCTTAGTTGAGGGTGGTGCATTCTTTATGATAAGATGGAGTAGTATTGTATTTACCCTAGATTCGGGTGTATAAATTGAGCAGGTGGTAGTATTAATGCTATTATAGAAAGTGTATCTATATGACTTCCATGGTAGGTGTTGATGTAAAAAATTATATTATCTCTAATTTACCAATCACAGATAAAATAAATAAGACAAAAAGATTTTTAAAGTGGTTCAGCCTTGTGAGAATGGCCTACGTCCACTGTTTTTGTTATTGCTGACTGTTTGATTGGAATTCTTGATAATTTATTTACAAAGAAATTTTGAGTCCCCCTCTAATGAGGAGGTTACAATGTATTTATAGCCTTGAGGCTGTACAAATGAAAGGACAATGTGTTGTCATTCAGTAGACAAATACATCTGTACAATAATAATGGACATTTAATGCGCAGTCGTCTCTTTGATTCTCTTGATTTGGGTGCGCTGTACGCTAAGTAGCTCGGACTGCTTAAGCTGCTCGCACCGCTTAAGTTGCTCGGCACGCTTAAGTTTCTCGGGGCCCTTGAGTTTCTTGGGCGGCCTAAGTTGCTCGGTACGCTTGAGCTGCTCGAAGTGTATGAGTTGCTCATATGGTGTATTCGTATTTGCCATGTAAGTTGACACATGTCTTCAGGTGATTGGTCCATGTCAGCAGATTAAATTTGGTATCAACATAAGCCCCCAATGTTTCACCGTTGAGGTTGAGGGAGAGTGTGGAACATTTTGTTCGAAAATTGCTTGGATTACTAGTCTTCATGGGTTTTAGGAAAATTTTCCTTGTACCAAATTCCTTTTTTGAGCGCACAATATCTTACTTCATAAATATTTTGAATTTCCACGATCGTTTTGATATTTGTGCCTTTTTATTCTTTTAGCCGCTGGAAATGCAAACGTCTTCCCTTGTAATCATTGTCTTTCTCTATTCCTGAGATAAAGTATTTAAGCGCGGCAGAAATCCTGTCGTCTTTTAATTTTCAAATCTGTATCTCTGAACTCTTCATTTCCTCTCTATCTTGTGCCTTCGTTCTTTCCATTGTTCATTGTCAACTGATCTCTCTTTTTCTGTAAGATTTTCTTCCCTCTCTTTTATTTACTTTGTTCATCATAGTTTACCTTGTTGAATCGCTTGACAAATTTCGGTCTGAATTTTCAATCCCTTCATGGGTTATTTTAGAAGAACTTTTGAACCTTCTGATTATTTTTCTTTGGCTGAGGGACATTGGTTCCCAAGTCTCTTTGTGGCCGAATGTGGCTTTTTTTTTCCTCCAAATCCCCTTTGTTTGGAGTTCTATCAATATTTTAACGTTGTACCTGCAAAAATATCTCCAAATACCTGGAGGATAGTTAATGGCGTACATAGATTGAATCAACTCCATAGAACCCATTTAGGGATTAGAGAGATTATGTACTGCTATAGATGGGTTGTCAGTGATTCCACATTCTATTTAAAAACTAGGTTTTTGAATAGGGCTTTAGTTGTCAATATTGCAGACGCCAATAAGGATTATTTTGAGCATGGTGTTGTTATGAAAAATTGGCAACATGCTCCATTAAATGGAGATGACGTATATCAAGGTCCCAGGTGTCCCCCTTATGGCAATGGAATAGGTTGTTTTTACTTTCTTTTTAAAATCTTATTTTCTTTGTGTTTGATAATATGTATCACTGACATTTGTTTTTGTTTGTTACACTTGACAGTAAAAGAAAACCTCCAAAAGAAGCTGACGTTAATTTAAAGCATTTGAAACTTATCTAGAATTTGCACCAATCTGTTGCCGAGGAACATATTAGATCTTCCTCTTATTTGTTGCAGTACAACAGCTATACTTCTTCTTTCACTGTTCGTCCATGCCCAGTGGTAGTTAATCTTGACCAAGTACCAACTTCTGAGACTAGTGTGGAAGGTTCTTCCTATGAGTCAAGTGTTCCCATCAGTAACTTAATGAAGAGAAGAAGAGCTCCTGCCTTCTTTGATAAATCTGCCTCTACTAATATGGAGGAAAAGAACAGCAAACAAGATATCCCAGAAGAAGGGACGGGAATCACTGATGCACCTCCTCCTGCAGCTGCCAAGAAAGCTGTTGAAAAGCCCCCAGTGGCCCCGAGCAAGATTGTTGTTGTTTCTCCTCCAAGTGAGGTTATTGTTATTTCACCAATAAAGACAACATCTTTAGTTGGAAATGTTCATGATCCTCTGAGGAGGTTCAAGAAAAATTCTTCTGAGAGACTTGCTGAACCTGTTTGTAAGGACACAAATTTCAAATTGAGTCCATATGTAGTTTTGGCTCAATTCCGGACAAAAAACATTTATTCATAGGATAGTATTTAATTGTAATATTCTCAAGCCTATGAAGTATGTATTGAAGACGTAGCGGCAAAAAATTTAAAGTTTCATCAAAATTCCGATTTGCGTGCCTCGTTTCTACGTCATCAACTAAGGTTCCATGCTCCCAAGGTATGAATGTAATTATATTTATATAGGAGCTTGGAACAATATTTATTGGGTGTTAGGTTTAATAAAAACCATGTTTTACTTTCAGAATAATTTAATTGGAACTTTAATTTAACGTATATAAAGTTTCTGGGCCAAAATAGAATTTTAGAAAAATTTCTGGAAGTCGTTCGAACGAGTTTTTTCGTTCTAACGAGGTTTCGTTCGAACGAGACTGCCAACGAACCTAATCTGATAAGTCGTTCGATATGTCGTTCGAACGAGTTCTTCGTTCTAATGAGGTTTCGTTCGAACGAGTTTGCCAACGATCCTAAACTGGTCAGTCGTTCGATATGTCGTTTAAACGAGTTTGTTCGTTCTAACGAGGTATCTAACGAGTTTCTAACGAGCCCAGCCTGGTTGCTCGTTAGAAGTCTCGTTCGACCGAGAGTCAAGTTCGTTCGAACGAGATGCCAGCGCGGGAACAGTTTTGAGCAGTTTTTGGCAGTTTTTACCCACTTTCCCCACTTGGTTTTTAACCAACTTTTTCAGACTTAATAATGTACGGGAATGACTTTTTCCAAAGTATCTTTTTCATACCATACAAACTCCTAGAGAGTGTTTTAAGAGAAAATTTGTTTTTAAGGAAAAAGATCAGGTTTTGAGTGTTATTCTTTAATGAAAAATCCTACACACTCTAGTGTTTACACCCAATAGTTGTTTATCCAAGTTCTATATACATATCTTTACTTGGAGTTTTGGCACCGGTTTATCTCTACCGAATTCAAGAAGAGAAGTTTTGGTTTGCTTCTACATCCATCAAAGAAGAAGACTTTTTTGTTGAAGATTCTACCCACTTGGAGAAAGGCTCCATGCTTGGGTGACGGTGACCATATAAAGTCCCATCGGTGGATTCCGAGACCGCGGTGGTGTTCCGAGGTTGTTCGCTAGGAAGAGGTTTCTACGAGAAGAAGCATCGAGGCTTGAGAGGGATCGAGTCAGTCGTTGTAAGTCTATCTGTCTTGTAATTGTAATTCCATATCTAGTGGACTTGTGGCTAGGGCCGTCCGAGGTTGTTTCCCGTCTTGGGTTTTTCCTCATACATCTCGGCATAGTGTGATATTGGTTATTTTATCTTGCATCATAATTTAGAATGCATGCTTAGAATAAATTCAAGATAAAATTTGGTTTAATTATCACACTCATTTAATTTGGGACTAAATTAAATATTGGGTAAATTTGGTTTATTCAAGTCTTTTCCTAAAATTGGTTTCGCCTAACTTTGGATAATTGAAAATTATGACTTAGGCAAATTCTAGGACTTGGATTAACTTATTTTAATTTGTTTTGAAGAAATTAAAAATTCGGCCTTGTTTATTTGTTGAACCATCACTTATATACGCTTCCGCATCATTCATTGAGTTTTAGATACAAAGGAAATTACTTTTCTCTTTCAAATTGGTATCAGAGCCAAAAACGATAAATTATTTCGTTAAGATCTTTTTATTTTTTGGCCAAAATGGATTTTTCCCCATTTTCAAAATTTCCTATTTTCGATGGTTCAAACTACGCGTATTGGAAAGCGCGAATGAGATCGGCACTAAAATCTATCGACGAGAGAGTTTGGATGTCTGTTGTTACCGGATACTCCCCACCAACTTACTTAGTTGAAAATGAACGTGTTATCAAACCTGCCGATAGATGGACTGAAAATGAGTTTAAACTTGCTAATTTTAATTCCCGTGGTTTAAATGCCTTGTTTAGCGCTGTCGCACCGGATGAATTCCGACGTATTATGACATGTGAAACCGCTAAAGAAGCTCGGGATATTTTACAATTAACTCATGAAGGAACTAGTGTCGTTAAAGCTTCAAAACTCCAAAATCTCACCACTCAATTTGAAACTATCAAAATGGATGAAAAAGAAACTTTTTATAAATTTTATGCTAGACTTTCTGATATTGTTAATTCATCCTTTAACTTGGGAGAGAAAATACCTGACGACCGTGTTGTAAAGAAAATTTTGAGGTCCCTACCTGATAGATTTATTCCTAAAGTGACCATTTTAAATTCTTTACCCACTTTAGCCTCTACGAAATTAGAAGAGCTTGTAGGTGATTTACAAACCTATAAACTAGATATGTTTCCCTCTAAAACTAAAAAGAAAATTGAAAAGGGTGTTGCTTTAAAAGCCCGAAAAGAGGTCAAACAAGTAGTAGAGAGCGATAGTGAAAGTGACTCGGAAGATATGGCTTTGTTTGCTCGCAAATTTAGAAATTTTCTTAAATTTAACAAAGATAAATTTGAAAATGATTTTAAGAAATTTGATACTTCTAAACATGATAAAAGCGAGAAGATTTCTAAAGCCGAGAGAATCCCTAAACCTAGTAATGACAATTTAGATAGGGACGAGTCTAACAAGTGTTTTGGTTGTGAAGGTTATGGCCATCGAGCTTATGAGTGCCCCACTAAACTAAGGAAATATGGTAAACGACCCACTGCATATAATGCAACCCTTAGTGATAGTGATAAGGAAGAAAAGCCCGATTCCCCCACTAAGAAAAATTTTGTGGCTTTTATGGCTAGTCATGTGAGTGATAATGAGAACTCATCGATTGATGACACGATAGCACATGCCACTTCCAAGGTCATTGTTCATGATTCCCTTGTTTTTAATGATAGTGAGAGTGGAGAAGAAAGAGAGAGTGAAAATGAAGAAGAGGTTGATGTGAGTGAACTTCAAAATGCTTTTCATGAATTATATAAAGAATCTATTAATTTGAAAAAGAACTAATTTGAAGTTAGAAGCTTGTTTAAGAAAGAGTGTCAAGGTCGTTGATGATAGTGCCTTAATAGAAGACCTTAGGACACATGTGAGGACTCTTCAAGAGAAGCTTGATTATGTAGAAGGCGAAAGAAATAGCCTTAGGAGTTTAATGGAATCCTTGAAAAAGGAGCTTCTTGCTTTTGAAGAGCGTAATTTTTTACTAGAATATAACATTTTAGAATTGGAAAATAAATTAAAAGATTCTAGTAATGTCAAATTTGATTTGGAATGTCGTTCGGAAAAACTTGATAAAATGTTAGGAATGATCCAAATTAAAAAAGACACTTGTGGTTTAGGCTTCAATACTTGTAATGAATTTACTCATAATGCCCAAACCAATATTTTAGGAGAATCTACTAGGAATGCATTTAATGATCACTCCTTAGGCAAATCTTTTCGACATGTTCTTATTTGTACACTTTGTGGTCGAAAAGGTCATCTTAGGAAATATTGTTTTGATCTTAAACGAATTCCTAGAAAATCCCATAGTAAAGTAACCACGGTAGTTAAAGCTCCTACACCCCAAGATAGTCATTCTTCATTAATTTGGGTTAGGAAACCCGACTTGGTTGCCTTACAAAATAGGGATTTTGATTCTCATTTACTTTCACATGCTTCCTCCCATGCTAAATCTAAAGGATGAATGTGTTAGTGTTTGCATACTTTAGTGTTTGTACTTGATGTTATATTCACATGCTAAATGTATGCTTGTTTTAGTCATTTTTCTAGTCATAGCCTTATTTCATATCCCATGCTAGAAATCATGACTTGTTTAACTTTTTGTATTATATTTTGTGTTTGAATTAGTTGAAAAATATAAAAAGATTTTTGTTTATCATTTGTGTTTTATTTATTTCATTTAAGCTTAATGAAAAATACAAATGATTTTTGTTTGTCCTTTTGAGTAAATATTTATTGTTGATTAAAAATGTTAAAAACTCAAAAAGATTTTGTTTTGTGTGTATTTTTGTTTGACACACTTTATGTGGCATATATTTGTGTTTGAATCCCATCATTTACGCTCCCACGTGGCTAGAACTTTTGGTTTAGATTTTCAATCCTTAAAATGTTCTTTACCATGTTTTATATGGAGTAGTTGGATTTTGTATTGATTAAATGGATTCTATTTTCATATGCCTCTTTTCACACATGCACGAGCTCTTTTGAAATCTTAATGTCACATGTTATATTTGAGCTTTTTGAGGTGTTCTCCTATCAATCTAGTCATCTACATATCTATGACCTAGGAGGACTAGTGCATGTCAAATTCCATTGCATGTGAGATTTTTGTGAAAAATGAAAACATGATAAATTAATATATGCACGGGGAAGGGCTCTGAAAGGATGAATTAAATCCTTTGCGATTGTAAGCCACTGTTTATTGGATCTAAAAGAAATACGTGATCCAAAGGCCTAAAAACAGAATATTTGGCATTAAAAAGAAAACAACTGCCAATGCCTATGTTTGTTTGATATATTCATTCAAAAATTAAAAGAATATATATGTTAATTGAGGGAGATTTGGATGGTATATCAACGGTTTGCACAATGTCCGTTTATCCTAGTGGTCTTTAATGTCATGACTCTATTTGGTTTGTAGAATCATCATCATGCTAGGCTTGTATGCATTGTGTATGTTTGTTCATTGAGTTCACTCTATATTATCACATGAGGTTATATTTAACTGTGATGAAGTTTGCAATCAAATGAGAACTCCGTGAATGTTTCTTAAGTGTTTGGGTCTAAATTTTCTTGTTGCTAGTTCACACCCCTACACTTCCGTTTCCATATGACACATTTTTGCCATACGAGTGTGCAAACTTATTGTATTTTGTATCATGTGTGTGTTTATATCTATCTATATATGCACGTACTTATTGGTATATTTATAGTATATATATGATATTTGTTTGTCTTTGCCTTGCTTTTATTGCCCATATGCTGTCATGTCTTTTCTTTAAGCTTCAACATGCTATTTATTAGTTCTTTATCCTTTGCCTATTCCTGAACAAAAAGGGGGAGAATGATGATAGGGGGAGAAATGGTATCTAATCCTATTATTATCGTATCTTCGTTTGGGGGAGATTTATCTTAGGGGGAGACGTCTTTCTAAGTAGGTCATGTGTTTGAAAAAGGGGAAAATTAATTTAGGGGGAATTATTTAATTAATTGCATTTTATATTTTGATATTCCCTATGCATTTGATGAGTTTTCTTAAGTGTGCAGGAATTCTACTAAAGCAGCATTGTTTAATGGCAAAGCGTTTGATCCTTGGGTTGAGTCAAGATTGGGCGGGCTATGTTTTGAGTCTAGTGAGCTTGACGGCCCTTTAGGATTTTTTGTTTGGTTTTTGTCCCGGAATTGCCAAAGGGGGAGATTTGTAAGGAGACAAATTTCAAATTGAGTCCATATGTAGTTTTGGCTCAATTCCGGACAAAAAACATTTATTCATAGGATAGTATTTAATTGTAATATTCACAAGCCTATGAAGTATGTATTGAAGACGTAGCGGCAAAGAATTTAAAGCTTCATCAAAATGCCGATTTGCGTGCCTCGTTTCTACGTCATCAACTAAGGTTCCATTCTCCCAAGGTATGAATGTAATTATATTTATATAGGAGCTTGGAACAATATTTATTGGGTGTTAGGTTTAATAAAAACCATGTTTTACTTTCAGAATAATTTAATTGGAACTTTAATTTAATGTATATAAAGTTTCTGGGCCAAAATAGAATTTTAGAAAAATTTCTGAAAGTCGTTCGAAATCTCGTTCGAACGAGTTTTTTTGTTCTAACGAGGTTTCGTTCGAACGAGACTTCCAACGAACCTAATCTGATAAGTCGTTCGATATGTCGTTCGAACGAGTTTTTCGTTCTAACGAGGTTTCGTTCGAACGAGTTTGCCAACGATCCTAAACTGGTCAGTCATTCGATATGTCGTTCGAACGAGTTTGTTAATTCTAACGAGGTATCTAACGAGTTTCTAACGAGCCCAGTCTGGTTGCTCGTTAGAAGTCTCGTTCGAACGAGAGTCAAGTTCGTTCGAACGAGATGCCAGTGCGGGAACAGTTTTGAGCAGTTTTTGGCAGTTTTTACCCACTTTCCCCACTTGGTTTTTAACCAACTTTTTTAGACTTAATAATGTGCGGGAATGACTTTTTCCAAAGTATCTTTTTCGTACCATACAAACTCCTAGAGAGTGTTTTAAGAGAAAATTTGTTTTTAAGGAAAAAGATCATGTTTTGAGTGTTATTCTTTAATGAAAAATCCTACACACTCTAGTATTTACACCCAATAGTTGTTTATCCAAGTTCTATATACATATCTTTACTTGGAGTTTTGGCACCGGTTTATCTCTACCGAATTTAAGAAGAGAAGTTTTGGTTTGCTTCTACATCCATCAAAAAAGAAGACTTTTTTGTTGAAGATTCTAACCACTTGGAGAAAGGCCCCATGCTTGGGTGAAGGTGACCATATAAAGTCCCATCGGTGGATTCCGAGGCCGCGGTGGTGTTCCGAGGTTGTTCGCTAGGAAGAGGTTTCTACGAGAAGAAGCATCGAGGCTTGAGAGGGATCGAGTCAGTCGTTGTAAGTCTATCTGTCTTGTAATTGTAATTCCATATCTAGTGGACTTGTGGCTAGGGCCGTCCGAGGTTGTTTCCCGTCTTGGGTTTTTCCTCGTACATCTCGGCATAGTGTGATATTGGTTATTTTATCTTGCATCATAATTTAGAATGCATGCTTAGAATAAATTCAAGATAAAATTTGGTTTAATTATCACACTCATTTAATTTGGGACTAAATTAAATATTGGGTAAATTTGGTTTATTCAAGTCTTTTCCTAAAATTGGTTTCGCCTAACTTTGGATAATTGAAAATTATGACTTAGGCAAATTCTAGGACTTGGATTAACTTATTTTAATTTGTTTTGAAGAAATTAAAAATTCGGCCTTGTTTATTTGTTGAACCATCACTTATATACGCTTCCGCATCATTCATTGAGTTTTAGATACAAAGGAAATTACTTTGCTCTTTCACTGTCTCTCAGCCTTCAAATGTTGAAGGTGTTATTCCATATTTTATTGCTCCGAGCTCCGCTATGAGTTTGGTGAGATCTTGGACTATCCCAGAAGTCCAAGGTATTGGGGTCTCCCTTTCTCGTGAGAGAATTACTACCCTTGCTGCTCAACACCTCGCTTCAGTAAGTTTTGTTAGTTTGAGTCATTCACTTTCTAATATTATGTTCATATATTGACCTAATGTTATTTCTTTTTTCAGTTGGTGACGTGTTTCAACAGCATCTTGAAGAAGGATGAATCTATCAAGCCTTCAAGCTCCTCGGGAGGTGTAGAGGAAGCTTTTGTTGGTCTAACTCAGTCTTTAAGAGACTCTCGTCAAAAGTACGAGGAAGATAAAGTTTCTTGGGAGAAGCAACTCAAGTCCATCGAGCTAGAAAGAACTCAAGCTGTGAATGCCTCCAAGAATTTGGAGAAGAAATTGACAGAGTATGAGCAGAGCAACAAATTCTTCGAGCAAAGAAACAAGGAGCTAGAGGTTAAGCTCAAGTCTGCTGAAGAGGAAGTTGTTAAACTTCAAGATGTTGAGCGACAGAAACTGGAGGTGGAGGAGAAGTTGAAGGCTGCCGAGGAGCTCCTTAGGGAAAGGACCTCCTCAAAAAAGGCAAAAAGGAAGAAGGCAGTTAAAAAATCTTTCAGATCTGGTTGGGACAAGGGCTGGAACAAGGGCCTAGATGCCATGTCCTCTCAAATGGAGTATACAGGTGTCAAATTCTTTAGGGATGGATGGGTGGCTGGATTGAAAGATATGAAAGTTGCTGAGAATTTTGAATTATTCCAGCAACACACTCATGGCCCTCCTCCCTCTCCTGGAGAAGAAGAGGATGAAGCTGCTTCAGACGAATCTTTAATGATGACTGGAGATCAGGTCCTTACTGTTCCTGTTATTCATCTTTTCGAGCAACTCTAACCGGCCAGTACTTCTGCCGAGCAGCTAATCTTTCCCTCCAAGCAACCAGTCTCTTCCTCAAAACCTTCTGAGGAAGTTATAGGAAACAAAGAGAAGGTGTAGGGTTGCTCGGGTGTTTATTTTCTTATTCTATTGAATGTAACCTCAGATTTTGTATTTTCCCCTTATGATGAAATAAAAATTCGAACTTTGGTTATTTGTCTTGACCTTTTCTTTGACTTGCTCTGTCTGCATCCTTATTGATTCTTTTTATTTCTCTTTGCTTTGTTAGTTTATGGCCAGAATGGTGCTATTATCAGCTCATGACACTGAATTGATGAAGAAATGCAATGACTACTTTAAAGTCGGTCATGCAGATCTAAATAAGGCTCAAATCATTGATATCTTGGGTTCAGATGCTTCTGATCGAGCAGTTTAAGATTACCAATACCTGAAATGTTTGCTCGATCGTGCAGTTGCCAACAATGTGTCTTACTATGAGATAATTTAAGATCTCCAAGGAATAATTGAGGAACTTCATCTGCAATACAAAGAGTCTTCCACACTTTTGCATTAGGGTTATGAGAGAAAATATCAGCAATTAAGTGCTGATAAAGGATATGATAAATTCATCTCTGCTTATGAGAAGAAAGAGAGCGTTTTGAAGCTTGAGGTTGAAGAACACAAACATATTGCCAAGTTGTTGGAGCTGGAGAATATAGCCTTGCAAGAGGAAATAAAATAGCTCAAGTCTGTTGCATCTTCATCGGGAGCCTTGGTCCCTGTTAATGATGAAGGTTTCTCTTTCTTAGAGGTAGAAAATGCCAACTTAAGAGATGATTTGGAAACTTTAAAAAGAGATGGACCCTCCACATCCACTCGTGGACTAGCAAGGGCTGGTCGGGTCTCTATTGAAGAAGCTAGAACGCAGGCGGCTTTAGAAAATCAGCCCTTTCAGTTGGTGGCAAAGAACCAAGACTTAGAAGAAATATCTAAGAAGATTCTGGTCTTCAGCGAACAACTATCCACCCAGAGTTCTGCCTTAGAAAATAAATAACTTCTGGTGAGGAATCTCCATGAAAAACTGGAGAGGTTAACTTACCAATTTCATAAACAACCCAGAGAGTTTTGGATGGCTGGGTATAATGAATCCCTTTACCATCTTGATGCTCGGATCCAATAATCAAATAACGAGGGGTACAAGCAGGGATGGTTAAATGCTATGTGTGTGCTACAATTGGAGCAGGGACATTATTTATGGGATTATTATGAGCCTGGAGTGCTCGATTTACCCGTTCCTCCTTTTAAACTTGATTTTAGTTGGATTCCTTCTCGTGCAGTTCCTCGATGTCTGATTTTCAAGTATCTTGGTGATTACAGTCTTCATGACAACTTCGAGATATCTCGCCCATAACATTTACTTGATCGGCCATCTGTAATGAATATTAGAATGCTAAGAGATGTAAAGTTTATAAATTCTCCTTATGCCTTAGTTGATCCTCCTGCTGGAATAGAACCTGTTTCAAAGGCAGAAGGGAAAAAACCAACGGAATAGGATTTTTTATGTAATGAAGTGTATTTTTCACAAAATATGTAATTCTACTTGATTTGAATGAAGAAATTTTTAGTCTTTTGCCATTTTATTTTCTTCTAAGTAATTTGCAGAATGTCTTTGTTTGTGAATATATGCACATTTTGATATGTACATTCTGTTTTGTTTTTGGATAATAGAACTCGTCCTATCTATTATTTGATTATAGTGACTTGTCACTCTTTGGACCTAAGCAATGAAATGATTTGCATCCCATGTTCCTGCCTAGTTTAACCAACCGGAGTTTATTGTATTTAATTTTTTGACCGACCAGAGTTGGTGGTAATTTATTTACCGACCAACCGGAGTTGGTGGTAATTGATTCCCGACCAACCGGAGTTGGTGGTAATTTATTTGCCGACCAACCGGAGTTGGTGGTAATTCATTTGCCGACCAACCGAAATTGGTGGTAATTGATTCCCGACCAACTGGAGTTGGTGGTAATTTATTTTGCCGACCAATCGGAGTTGGTGGTAATTGATTCCCAACCAATCGGAGTTGGTGGTAATTGATTTGCCGACCAATCGGAGTTGGTGGTAATTGATTTACCGACCAATCGGAGTTGGTGGTAATTGATTCCCGGCCAACCGGAGTTGGCGGTAATTGATTCCCGACCGATCGGAGTTGGGGGTAATTGATTTTCCGACCAACTGAAGTTGGTGGTAATTGATTCCCGACCAACCGGAGTTGGTGGTAATCGATTCCCGACCAACCGGAGTTGGTGGTAATTTCTCTGAAGTTGATGTATAGTGTGCAGCACTAATATTCAGAAAAAATTTCAATAAAAAGAGAGAACTGGGTAAAACATCCAAAACTTTATTCATACTGAAGAAACTGCATTACATAGGAAATTTAACTATTGATAATATTTGCCCAGATGTTCTGTATTCCACGCATTCTTGAATTTCTCCCCCTCCAAGGATTCAATCCTGTATGTCCCTGGATGAACAATCTCTTTTACTCTGTAGGGTCCATGCCAGTTGGCTTCCAGTTTGTTATTTTTTTGTACTACTTTCTTTAGAACATAATCTCCTTCCTTTAAATCACACTTCTTCACTCTTTTGTTATAGAACAAAGCTGTTTGTTGTTGATACGCTGCGTTCTTAATTGTTGCTTCTTCCCTAACTTCTTAGAGCATATCCAGGTCTAATCTTCTCATCAAATCACTGATAGGAGAATTAAAATTGAGCACTCTATGCGTGGGTATACCCAATTTGGCGGGTATGGCAACCTCACTTCCAAACGCCAGCATGTATGGAGATTCTCCTGTTGCTGTTCGTGGCGTTGTACGATAAGCCACAACATAGAATGTAACTCGTTAATCCAATTTCAATTGTCATCATCTAGTCGTTTCTTTAGACCATTCAGTAGGGTTCTATTTGTCACCTCGGTTTTCCCATTACTCAGCGAATGGCCTGGTACAGAATGGGGGTTCAACACCTTGGATTGATGACAATACGCAGCAAACTCCTCGTTATCAAACTGGGTTCCATGGTCGGTAATGAATGCATGTGGGAGACCATATCTGCAGATGATATTTTTCCAAATGAATTGATAGATTTTGTCGTATGTCATATCAATGAGAGGCTCAACTTCCACCCATTTGGTAAAGTAATCCACAGCAACCACAAGGTATTTAAATCTTCCTCGGGTCATTGGAAGTGGATCGACCAAGTCTATTCCCCACATGGTGAATGGCCAAGGAGACGTGATGGGAGTTAACAATGCTTGGGGAGTTCTTTGGATAGAGGAGAAGCATTGACATTTATCACATTTCTTGGCATAAGCTACGCAATCAGCTCTCATCGTCGGCCAGTAATACCCCTGCCTTGTTATTCTTTGCAAAAGCATCCGACCTGCTTCATGGGCTCCACAAGACCTTTCATGGACATCTTCTATCAAATCTTTCACTTCGGAGGGGTGGACACATATTTGTAGTCCTGCTATAATTCCTCGTCTATATAAAATGCCATTGGCCAATACATAATGAGCAACTTTAAACTTTATTTTCTTGGCTGCGAGTTTATCGATTGGTAAAGCCCCCTCTTCAATATAGGCCCTGATGGGATCCATCCAAGATGGTCCCAAGTCAAGGGAAATGAAGTTTATCATCAAATCTTGGTCTATGCTCCGACCAACCAAGATTTCTATCGATATTGTTCTTCGTAGCTCGGTGCGTGTGGAAGATGCTAACCGAGCTAATGTGTCTGCTCTTGTATTCTTCAATCTCTGTATTCTAATCAACTGAATTGCATTAAAGCTCGATACAACTTCCATTGACTTTGCATTATACTTGATTATTAATTCTCCTTTTGTTGCATGCACCCCCGGCATTTGATTCACGATCAACTGTGAGTCGTTGAATACAACGACTTGCTCTGCCTTCATGGTTTTTGCCAAATTGAGACCCACGATCATAGCTTCATATTCAGCCTCATTATTAGAAGCCTTAAATTAAAAGCGTAGAGCATACTCCACATCAATTTCATCCGGTTTGTTTAAAATAATCCCTGCTCCACGACCTATAGTGCAAGAAGATCCATCCACATATAAATTCCATATAGGTACTTCATCATCAATTTTTTTATTAGATAGAGTTCCTCGGTGGAATATTTAGTGATTCCTTTTGTCCTCCTTCGGCACTTCTCGTTGCTCGTTGATCATCCTCTCTCGCTCGTACCCCGATGTAAGTTGGCCGGGGTTTAAATTTGATGATCCTGTAACATCCACAGGCTGGTCGGTATTCAACTTCTGCTCTTCGGAGGTGTCTTCTTGAGTAAACTCTGTAATAAGTCCGCTATTGTCTGCACTTTGAGCGATGATCTAAGCTCATAAATTATATCATATTCACCCAGTTCTACTACCCAGTACATCAATCTTCCCAATTTTTTCAGTTTGTGCAGAGCTTGCCTTAATGGCATATCGGTGTATACCACTATAGTATGGGCTTGGAAGTATGGCCTCATCCTTCTACTTGCTTCAATTAGTGCTAGTGCCAATTTCTCCAGCCTTGGATATCTGATTTCTGCTCCTCAAAAAGCTTTGCTGGTATAATAGAGTGGTTTTTGTACTCCATTCTTCAACCTGATCAATGCCAAGATAACTGCATTATCTGATACTGCCAGATACACGTATAATATTTCTCCCGTCACTGGTCTGGACAACAGTGGATGTGTCCCCAGATATTTTTTCAATTCTTGAAAGGCCTCCTTGCATTCATCATTCCATTCAAAGGTTTTCCGGAGCATTTTCAAGAATGGTAGGCATCTGTCATTTGCTCGTGACATAAAACTTTTGTTGGGTGCAACTCGCCCTGTGAGACTTTGCACTTCCCTTTTCGTCGTTGGAGATCGTAGCTCCAATAGAGCCTTGGTCTTTTCAGGGTTAGCCTCGATACCTCGTTGATTAACAATATATCCGAGAAACATGCCTTCTCGTACTCTAAATAATCATTTGGTGGGATTCAGCTTCATTTGATATTTCCATAGTTGATCAAAGGTCTGGCCTAAGTCAACTAGATGATCAACAGCTTTCTTGATCTTCGTCAACATATCGTCAACATAAACCTCCATGTTATAACGAATTTGCTCTGCAAACACCTTGTTCATCAACCACTGATATATTGCACCTGCATTTTTAAGTCCAAAAGGCTTAACATTATAGCAATAAGTTCCCCTTGGGGTGATAAAATAGGTACTCTCCCTGTCTTCAGGCATCATTTTAATCTGCTTGTACCCTGAATAAACATCCATGAAACTCAATAATTCATGCGCCGAGGTAGCATCCACTACTTGATCGATTCGGGGCAAAGGAAAATGATCCTTTGGGCATGCCTTATTAAGATCAGTGAAGTCTCTGCACATCCTCCACTTGTTATTTTTCTTCTTCACCATCACCACATTTGCTAGCCAAACTTCTTCGCTGCTTCACTGGCTTGATTTCCTTATCGTGGCACAAGAAACTCAGATCTATCCTTGGCATGTCTTCATGACTCCATGCGAAAGTTTCCTTTCTGCGCCTTAGAAATGATATCAGCTCTTGTTTTATTGATACATCCAATGATGCGCTAATTTGAGTTGTTCGTTCTAGATGCTCGTCGTCTAGAATGACATTCTCGGTAGCCTCCATGACCTATCCCTTTACGAGTTAAGACTCGTCTCTAGGGTCTAATGTTTTAATCTCTTCCTCTCCTATTTCATCCACTTGATAGGTAGTTTTCTTTTTCCTAAATTCTTTATGTTCTTCTTATTCGGCATATGAATAGTAGCATTCTCGAGCTACTTTTTGGTCGCCTTTCACAACTCCTACTCCAAAGTTGGTTGGGAATTTTAAACACTGATGTACAGTAGATGGTACTGCCTTGAACTTCTTTAGACCTACCCTTCCCATGATATTGTAGGCTGATTGGACGTTTTTATCCATTACAAAAAAGCATATTCTTTCTTTTCGACAGGCATGCCATATACCGATAAGCATATCCAACTTGATCGTCCCAAGTGGAAAAAACTTCTCGCCAGTAAAGCCAAGGAGGGGCCTATGATAGGGCTCCAACTGGGCTAGCTTCAGATTCAAACTGTCAAAGCAGGGATAGAATATGATATCTTTCGAGCTACCATTATCCACTAGTACTCGTGAAATCACCACTTCCTTCATTCTCATCCTTATCACCAATTGATCGTCGTGAGGATATACTACACCTGTCGGGTCATTCTTAGAGAAACCAATGACCAATTTGTCTTTGTTCACCTTCCTCGGGCGATCATCTTCAGGCACATTTATTCGCTGAATGTCCGAGCAAGCTTGAGCCTCATTGAGGTAAGCTTCCTTTCTGTAGTCATATCCCCACCTCTTGCATCTCCTCCTGTAATAACATTACATTCAAATGATCCAAAATGGATTGAAAATACCTTACGTTCTGGATTCTTTGGTCTTTTGGGGAGATCGGGATCATCTTGGTCATCTTCTGGGTCTTCTTCATGACTTCTCTTCTTGTCTTCTTTTGCTCGTCGAGGAGATCTAGAACTCTGCCTTGTCCGGTCGTTGACCTTTCCACTATTTCGGCGATCAACATACTTTGTCAATTTTCCCCACCCGATGAGCTCTTCAATTTCATTCTGGAGAGCTATGCAGTTTTTGGTCGTGTGACCATGGTCTTTATGGAACTTGCAATATTTAGATTTATTCCTCTTGTCAGGATCCGCCTTCATTTTTTCTAGCCAGTTTAGCTCCTCGCTGTTCTTGATCTCTTCTAGAAAGTGGTTTATATCTACCTTCAAAGGAGTATAGTTTCTAAATTTCTTCAACTGTTCCAATGCTTGCTTTGCTTTTAACTTCCTGTTTCCACCATTATTCTTCTGCTCCTTCTTCTCAGTCTTATCAGCCTCAACTTTGGTCTCCTTAGTGTCTATATTCTTCTTCGCAGCCATAGCTTCCTCGGCGTTCATAATCTTGTCTGCCTTTGCCATTAGTTCTGCCATGGTTCTAGGCGGATCTTTGGCTAGAGTGCAGTACAATTTATTTGGCAACAGTCCACTCATCAGAGCAGTAGTTACTATTTTCTCCTCATAATTAATAACTTCAAGTTTCTCGTTATTGAAACGAGTAATATAGTCTTTGGTGCTTTCACCTGTCTTCTGTCTAACACTCAAGAAGTGTGCTACTCGTTTGACTAATTTTGCCCCGAAATAGAAATTCCCAATAAAGAGCTCAGCCAGTTGAAAGAAAGTCGCGATCTTCCCCCGAGGAAGATTGTTATACCATATTTGAGCAGATCCGGTAAGAGTACCTAAAAATTCCCTACATCTCATCTCATCTCATCTCATCTGGAACTGCATAGATATCGGCAGAAGCTTGGTATTGTTCTATGTGAAGGACAGGGTCAATTTTCCCATCATATTTAGGCGTCACCGTTGGAGCTTTGAATTTTGATGTGTGGAAAAATCCACAATCGATTGTACAAAGGGTGTCCCTTGAACGAAAGTCCTTTGTAGAGGATTCTTGGCCTTAGCCATTTCCCCTAATCTGTCCTTCAACCTTTGAATAGATCCCTTCCATGCGTCATTTCCTTTCTCGGGCCTATTGGTTCAAACAATTGATCGTGTTCAATTTTCCTCTTGGGATCTTTCATTACGAGCAGTTGGTCGTGATTGGGCAGAGCCTTCCCTTAGATCAGATGGTCGTGGAGAATTCCTTGATGAAATCCTAGGAGGACTTCTATTCCTCCTAGGGCCCAAACGATCAAAAGGAGAGACTCTACTCAACCTTTCTAGAGCACTAGTCCTTTCTGGAGATAGAGTGATGTTTCGCTAAGAGTCTATAGCTCGTACCGAGGAAGTTTGACCAGGTTGGTAAGAAGGATCATTAGATCTCTCTGTACGATATGAGTCAGTGCGTCTGAATCGATATTCCTCTGGGAATAACCCTCGTCTAGTTCGTGAAGAGGGTAAACGTGTATTTCTCTGAACACTTCGTTGTCCTGATTGGGCTGACACTCCACCTTGAACAGTTTGTATGAGTTATCGCATGGTTTCTTTCATGGTCGTCTGTCCATGGGCCAAATTAGACATTATACCATCCAGATCTTGGACATTTAGGGGAGTAGATGGATTTGGAGGGATTCCAGAGTTTCGATTACTCGATTCTGGATTATCAGCCATTGATGATGAATTATTTTGGTAAAAAAATGCTAAGTATAGTCGTTTCCCACAAACGGCGCCAATCTGTTGATGTAAAAAATTAGATTATCTCTAATTTGCCAATCAAAGATTAAATAAATTAGACAAAAAGATTTTTAAAGTGGTTCAGCCTTGTGAGAATGGCCTACGTCCACTGTTTTTATTATTGCTGACTGTTTGATTGGAATTCTCGATAATGGATTTACCAAGAAATTCTGAGTCCCCCTCTAATGAGGAGGTTACAATGTATTTATAGCCTTGAGGCTGTACAAATGAAAGGAGAATGTGCTATCATTCAGTAGACAAATACATCTGTACAATAATAATGGACATTTAATGTACAGTCTTCTCTTTGATTCTCTTGATTTGGGTGCGCTGTACGCTAAGTAGCTCGGACCGCTTAAGCTGCTCAGGGCCCCTGAGTTGCTCGGGCTGCCTAAGTTGCTCGGCACGCTTGAGCTGCTCAAAGTGTATGAGTTGCTCGTATGGCGTATTCGTATTTGCCATGTAAGTTGACATATGTCTTTAGGTGATTGGTCCATGTCAGCAGATTAAATTTGGTGTCAACAGTAGGGAAGTTCTATATTTTTTCTTCACTCGTTATAAGGCGAGTGGTGATATTTTAAAAGTATATGTATGGTATGTGCTACTCGTATTATAAGCGTTATACGAGTGGAAATATTCTTGTTGGTCGGAGTGATAGCAAGTAAATGATTGCGAGGCTATCCTACTTCTAGTTTAAGAGAAAAACTAGTTATTCTATGATATCTCACCTGGATACATGATTGAGACTTTATAGAGATGGTTTAAGGTATGTAAGAAATTTTCATTATTTATTTTGTTTGATCGTCTGTTTTCTTTATCTGTGTTTGTTGTTGTCTTATCTCCACGACTAACAAAGTTAAGTAGTAATGTATCGGAGGGGTTCCTTGTTTGGATTTCGCTTTGCAAGATGCTCCACGCATGAACCTTAACGACGTTGGGAGTGGAGAGGTGCTGCATTTTTTTCTTCTTTTTTTCTTTCTTTCTTTCGGTTGTTAGAATGCTGGGTTGGAGGATTTATTCAAAAATCACGTGAATGAGTGATTAAAGGGCTAGTAAAAGTCAATGTGCGATATAGAAGCACTGTAAATAGTTCTCTTCTCTGATCGATGTGAGGGAGACCTAGATAAGAAAGTCGGATTGAGACTTATGGTTATTCCTTGATGAGAAGTCCATTTAAAAAGATGTATGTATGTATATTGGGATAAAGTAATTGTAGCATCTTACAGAAAGTAAACTCCCGATTAGTTAAATTTTCAATTATTTAAAATGGTAGGACATAGAAGTAGAAGCGCATTAGTAGGGTTACGAGTTAGAATTTTAGCGGTCCTGATCATGTGTCTTAGACTGTTATATCTTGATGACCGACGATGCGAGGTGGTAGTGTAACAGGAGGGTTCCTTGTTTGGATTTCACTTTTACGAGACGTCCCATGCATGAAACCGAGCGAATGTTGAATGTTGAGAAAGGTCTTGGGCACTAGGGATATAATTAGCATTATACTTATACGACTCGAATAGGAAATAGATAGACCTTAGGATTGTTAGGACGTAAGGCCAATAGGGCATGTGACGCTGTTTTAGGAAGGCGGTAGGGAGTTAACCGCGAGTAAGTTTGTGGGTTAACTCTAAGAAGGATTAGGTCCCCAGTAATAAGGAGTATGGAATCTCGAGTAATTCGGGATGCTAGGCCATAGAAGATGGGGCCCCTCTTAGAAAGAGTGTTACGTCGGTAACCTAACTTTCGGGGAGTTAAAGGATGAGCTGACTTTTACTCCTGCACTCTCGTTGTCAACATTGAGAGTGGAATTCTCAATATTAACGAACGAGTCTCTATCAGGAGTGGGAAGTATTAATGCTGGAGCATGGAGCAATTGTTTTCGTGTATCACAATCTTAAGCCCCGTGAGAATTATTATCTCACGCTTGATTTAGAGTTCATAATGGTAGTTTCCGCCTTAAAGAAATAGAGGCACTACCTTCTGAGCAGGAAATTTAGTCTTTTCACGAGCAATAAGTTGGGGTGACATAGTTGGTGTTTGGAGTTCGTAAAGGACTATAAATTGGATATTCACTTTCACTAAGGGAATGCAAATATGGTACCGGATCCATCGAGTAGAAAACCCGTGGGGGAGACTAGCGAAGGCATGGAAAGCCAAGTAGAACGAGCTTAACCAAGAGAACGCTATAACAAGAGCATTCATGTACGTGATTGACCATTTCACCTACTAGTGTGAAGAGGGTAGTGGTGGAACGAGGAAGGGTATATTCATGGACATTTTCATCGAATTACCGACACCGCAATCGTCATGATCCTATTTAAGTAATTATTGATCCCTGAACCAAATCGCTGCTTTTTCGACCAATATGGGCAAACTATTTTACTGAAAAGTACGCCCAACTCTTTATGGCGAAGTTATGGAACTGTATAAGGTGCCTATTAAAATAGTGATGGACCAAGACTAGACTCTCGTGTCAAAGTTTTTAGTAAAGTTTCCAAAAAGAAATGGGAACCATATGGAAATGGGGTATATCCTACCATCCTAAAGTGGTTGAATGTATGGAGAAAGTTAATCTAATGTCAGAAGGCATACTTCGAATGGGCGACTATTTTATATTATTTTTCCTGATGGGATAATTTTATAAAATAGAGAAAGTTGGAGTAAATATTATTTTTAGTAAGTTAAGGGATAATATTTATCATGTTTTGCCTATTTACTGTTATGAGAAAGTAAATAGCGCTATATTGTGTTTTATTGCGTCGTTGTACTTCAAGCGACGATTATGACTTATATTTTAAAACTGAGCATAATTAATGAATTAAAATGACATTGGGACATAAAATGTTATACGGTACTCCGGATGCCATTTTAGAGGGTGCGGTTAGTTTTGAAATAGTCGAGATAGTCAAAATAAATGCCAAGTTGTATTTTTGGAGTTTCGGGCACTTTTGACAGGTTATGACTCAATTATGTAGTTACGAGTCATTTTAATGGTGTATCAACAATTAAAGATGGGAATTAATGGTTAGACCCGTTTAAGTCTCCCAACCCTTTTTATTTCTTATTTCATGTCTTACACTTAGAGAGAGAGAGAGAGAGAGAGAGAGAAGAGAGAGGTTGGGAGAAATGGGAGAAAAGAGAGAGAAATGGAAGATTGGAGCTGGAAATCATTGCTAACGGAAGAGAGTCCGAGACTACAAACTTGAGGCAAGTTTCTTACTTACTAGATCATGATTTAATGTGAATAAATTGCATTTATAGTTCTGTCTTTGGAGATTTAAACCATTTTTGGGATTTGTAGATTTTTAGTGATTAAACCCTTAATCTTGTAGTTTAGTTTGATTTGAGGAAAATAAATTAGTTAGTTGATGTGTAGAAATGATTTGGTTGAATTAGTTGTTGTTGTTGTTGGAGAAAATAGAAGATTTCGGTGTTGGGGAAATTTAGGGTTCTTTAACCCGTAGCCCAAATTGGGCAAATTCTGTAGGGTCGAATCGATTCGCCCCTAGCGAATCGATTCGCCAATGGGGAAGGTTACAGGTCTGAGTTGGGAGAATCGATTCGGACTATATGAATCGATTCGGGGTTATGCAGAATGGTTGGCTACTCTTTACCTAATCGATTCGTCCTATCCGAATCGATTCTCTTTCAAGATCGAATCGATTCGGCCAGGGCGAATCGATTCAGAATTTTTGCATTTTTAGGAAACTTTTCCAATGAGTTTTTAGCCCTTTTTCTTTAGGTTCAAGGCTTAGGAACCTTCCTTTGGGAAGTAATAAAGTGTCTTATAGGTTTGTATTAGGGAGGTTAATACCCATGGGGATAATTGGGCTTATCCCAAGGGTTAGTTCGTAGGGGTTAATTTTCGTTTGATATAGGAAGTTAGCCTAGAATTAACTAAAAGTAAAAATGATAATTTTGGGAGTTTTGGGAGACTATTTATGGAGGGAGACTCACTTGGTTGATTGATGGTATTGTTTTGGACTCTTGGAGACTAGTGTGAGGATATTGGCACTTCGGGGCTTAGGTCATTAATAAAATATGACTTAAAGAATAAGAAATGCATATTCTAAAATTTGATACTTAATTTTTAAGTATAAATGGTTTTTGAGAATGTAAAAGTGAATGTTTTCATTTGGAAAAATGATTTTCGTAAATGATAATTTACGTAAACACAACTCTCTAAATCTCTATCATAAGGGAAGTTGCGCGCATGAGGTGAAGTCCCCTGGCTAATGAATGCATGGTGGATATAGTCCTCAGCCATATGACCGGTTATTATATGTTTATTTAGCGATGTGGGGTAATTTCGGGTGTGGTTATGACTCACTCGCTGGTATATGTCCACTTCCCAACGTCTCACATTGTAGGATCCCAGGTTGTCTTGTTTGATAGGCCCTTGAAGATGATATCCATTTAGGGGCGCACACAGTGGGGAAACCCGAACGAGCGGTCTTAAAAATGTTATATGATATGAAATATAACTATTCTTACTAATATGGGACATTATTGATGTTAAAGGATTTTATGATAATAAATTTGCTTTAAATACATTTCCTGGATGGAAGAAAGGAAATGGGAAGTTATGATGTGAAAAAGCATTTTATGATAATAAACTTGCTTTAAATACATTTCCTGGATGGAAGAAGGGGAATAAAAAGTTATGAAATGAAATTGAATTGGTAAACATTTTGTAAAAATGAATTGCCATATATGTTTTCCTAAAGAGAAAAGGAACTGTACTTTAAGTTGTGAATAATATGAATGTTGTCTCCTTGAGTAATGTAGATGAGTTCTCCCATGCTTATATGATCATTGAGAATTAGCATTGATATTGCGCTAGTTTGTGATTTTAGATTGAGAGGTGAGAAATTTTATGATAATTGCGAGAGAAAGTTCCGTACATAACTGTCATGCATTTTAGTCATATGATAATCATATCAAATCGGGCCCTGACCCGTCTATATCTCTTTACTTTGCATGAACTCCTTGTCCATTCAGGTGCTCCTCCGTAAAGATGCCTATATTGACCTTTCCATTCTAGTTGTCTTGGAGCTATATCATTTTACGGATGTTGTAGGATATTTGTTATAGACGCTTATATTCATTGTACTCTAGTTACGTTCAGTTTATTCATTTGGGCGTGTTGCCCATGCTTTATACTCATTTATTATAATGTGATATTAAATTGTAATACTCGATGTAACCTGTTTGTATTAGTCTGTTAACCGACATCTTTTCGGTGGTTACTTTATGCATTTTGTTATACTATTACTCGTTGATTTTCGGTATCCACCGTTTTTGCAAATTGGATTGTCTAAGTGCTTTTCTTTTACATATAAAATTCAAAATGACAGTCCATTTTCTAAAATGATTGGTGGTTATCTCGTACTATTATTGTATCGAAAGTGATGCTAAGAATGATCCATTTATGATTCCTGTGATTATTAGAGTATCAGGTTAGTCACCTCTTATTTTAGTAGGCGAGTTGTCACAGAACCAACCCGGTGTTGCTCGTCTCCATTTCGATGATCCTAGACTTCCCCACACAAGAGCTCCCTAGTCCTCCCCTTGCGATCCACCCCGAGCACTTGGTTGAGTGCATCTATAATCAAAGATACTTTGTCGGCATAAGACTGCGACTCAGGCACTTCCTTAAACGACAAAATGTACACGATTAGTTAATTAAGTTAATAAAAAAATTATAACTTAATTAAAAAAAATTAAACATTTATAACTTATAATTGTGGCTGCGACGCTCGGGGACACCTCCTTATCCTTGCCCTTCTTAGTACAAATTGACACATATGTATCAAACTTATGTGGCCTACCCCCATGGCCACTCCCCATCTCCTGAAATAAAATAATTCATAATTAGTAAGTAATGCAAAGTAATGTTAAATTAGAATAAGATAAAAGTAAAATTAAAGAAAAATAAAAAATCACCATCTTGCGCTCCACCCCGGTGTAAGACGTCCGCCTAGAGTAGTGCACATCCACCTTTTTATCCCGATTTTCCCTCCCTAATTGACAAGATGCCGATTGACACTCATCGATCTCATTGTGGACAAACTGCTACCATTGTGCCAATGAGATCAGTTCCTTCGAGGGGACAGTATCATGCACGCTCATAATGAACTCCTGGGTCTTCCCAAAGTACTATGACCGCATGTTTTTCTTCCACATCTTATATTGATCCCTCAACTATTCCAACGTGGAGTCGTAAACATGTGGGGGCAGGCCGAATTGATCCTATCAAACAAATACAAAAAAAAAAAGTAAGTGTTGGTTGCTTATAACTATAACTATAACTATAACTATAACTATAACTATAACTATAACTATAAATATAAATAGTGCCCCCCAAATGCCCATCTTGAGCTCATTTGGAACGACCCTCCAATCAGGGTACCCGGGACGACGATCGCCTTCAGCAATTCTAGGGATCTAGACAATAATTTCGTCTTATTCTCGCTGACGGACCCCAATTTTCCCCATTTTGGGAGCCTTGTGGCCGAGGATCCCTCGTCGCCTCCGCTACCATGCAGGGATGAGGACATTTTCTGCAAAAATTGTTATTATTAGTACAAACATGGATATGGATTTTGAATTAATGCTGAAATTTGATAATAACAAAGCACTACAAGAATACAAGTTAACGAAATTATAAATCTAAATATTATTTTAATATCAGGTCTTGTCATGGACTTTGAATTAATGCTTAAATTGATTAAAATCCTAATTAACATATTCACTAACCATGAAACTAATTTTGATTCAAATTTGTTAATAACAACGCAGTAGAAGAATACAAGTTAACGACATTATAAATCTAAATATTGTATCAATATCAGGTCATGTTATGGACTTTGAATTAATGCTTAAATTAATGAAAAACCTAATTAACATATTCATTAACCATAAAACCAATTTTATTCAAATCCGGTAATAACAAAGCACTTGAAGAATACAACTTAATGACATTATAAATCAAAATATTGTTTCAATAGCGGGTCAGGTAATGGACTTTGAATTAATGCTTAAATTGATTAAAATCCTAATTAACATATTCACTAAACATAAAACCAATTTTGATTGAAATTCGATAATAACGAAGCGCTAGAAGAATACAAGTTAATGACATTATAAATCCAAATATTGTTTCAATATTGGGTCATTCCATGGACTTTGAATAAATGCTTAAATCGATTAAAATCCTAATAAACATATTTAATAACCATAAAACCAATTTTGATTCAAATTCGATAATAACAAAGCACTTGAAGAATATACTTTAACGACATTGTAAATCTAATTATTGTTTCAATATTGGGTCATGTCATGGACTTTGAATTAATCCTTAAATTCATTAAGATCCTAAGTAACATATTCACTAACCATAAAACCAATTTTGATTCAAATCCGATAATAACAAAGCACTAAAAGATACACCCACTAGTTATTACAAGCACTAAAAGCATTAAACTATCGTATGATAATAATAAAGCAATAGAATAATACACCTACTGGTCATTACAATTAATTGGAATACTTATTACAAGTCTAAAAATTATTTCAATTCGGATTATCATAAAAAATGGATTGATATTCAGTAGGAGCAGCCAAGTCATCCACACTACTATTTAGACGCGTTGGCTCATGTAGAATGATTGACCACGGCTCGTTATTGATATACTCTGATTCAAAGACCTGCTTGACCTTTTTAAAAGCATAAACAAACGGCCCATCGCTCACGTGTTCGGTTCTCTTCAACTTAGACAAGTAAACCCTGATCAAATCGGTGCGAGGATCAACTTTACAAGCATTTTTATCCTCAACTCTTACCCAATCACTGCAAAACACAACCTCTTTGAAGCTTACATAGTCTAATTCAAATATATTTTAAATTACACCACAATAAGTAATTTCAACTTCAACAATGTTTTTATCTTTCGTGCTCACTCAAAAATAAGTAAGAGCCTTGTATGAAATGTCCAAGTTCTATACATTTATATTTTCCTCGTACACCCTTGCACCGAATACATAATGATTCAATCGATACTATTTGTACTCTTGTTCCATGAACATGGTTTTAGTGGCTAGATGAGCAAGCCTTGATGTCGCATCACCCGTCTTTAAGAGTTGAGGATAAATTAATTAGGTTAGTTGTAAAGCTTTATTATATTATTATCACTAATGCCCAATTTATAGAAGAGGATTATACTATTGACCACAAACCTAAGAGTAAGCTAGTCTTACAAGAGCTAATAGAAAATTCCAATAAATTTCTTTTGAACTAAAAGTACAAGATGAAAAACTACTTGACATTGATAATACACCGCCTAGCGACAGTGAGAGTAGTACCGATGATCAGGAAACATGTGTCACTATTATGAAAACACCAGTGGTTCCACGTCACAATGGGACTGTCATGCATTAGCCTAATAGGTTAGTGTATTTTTGTGAACAATTAGGTAGGATCATAGGGGGAACAAATTGGATCCCGATAACTACAATGAGGCAATCCAAGATAAAGATTTTGAGCTTTGTCTTAAGGTTATGGATGCCGAGATGGATTCGATGTATTAGAATAGGGTTTGGTAACTTGTAGACTTTCCAAATGGTATAAAACTAATCATATGCAAGTGGATCTACAAGAAGAAGAGAGGGGTATATGGAGAGGTGGAAACATTCAAACCACGACAATCAGAAAAAATTATGGATGCCGACTTCCTTGTGCAACACATATTGCAGTGCATTGTTCCTCTTCTTTGGTTCACCAACCATCTTTTTGGGCCACTTCACAAACTACAGGTCCTTTATTTTTCCCAGTATCTTGTAGATTGGTCCCTTGAAGACTATGTTGATAGCCAGGAAGGCTTTTAAAGAATTCGCCTTGCCTTCCCCCATTCTTCTTCCCCATCTTGAACTGTTGTCCTTATTTCCTCCATTTTTTGTTTTGGCACGACCAGTTTCTCCATGGATAGTGTGAACTACGTCCTCAACCTTGGCATATTATTCAATACGCGCTTTGAGGTCGTTGATGGTGTTAGCCTCCTTCTTTGTAAAGGACTGATGCACCATGGATGTGGTCAGCATATAGGTCTTAAAGGATGCTATGAAAACCTTCTCCGAGCACTCCTCTATTTCATTGAACAATTCCCAATTTTATTTGGCATACTCACAAAGGGTTTCATATGGCTTCTTCTTCATCATGAGCATCGAGTCCATCCTCTTTGGGTGGGAGCTGCTAGTTATGAAGTAAGTAGTGAAGGCCTTAGAGAGGACCTTGAAGATCTTGATAAACCTATGAGGAAGTCTCTCAAACCACTTTTTGAGCTCTGTCATGTAGGCTAGAAGGGAAAATACAACACATAAGAGAATCATTATGACTCCATAGGTTTATGGCCTGCCAAACATGGCCTATGGGCTCAGTTTTTCCATCATAGATTTTAAACTTGAGGACTGCGAACTTCTTTGGGGGATCTTCATCCTTAATTGCCCTTGAAAAAGGGGATCTCTTCTATGTGTTAAGAGCTCTTCTGGACAAATACTTGGTGGACCTAGACTCTCGATGGGTTGGGTTTTGATCCATATTTTTTTGGACCAAAATTCTTATGTCATCCTGACGTTCATCATTTTTGTGTTATTTTTATGGTCGAACACATTCTGATCTTTCAAAATCATGTTTGGAACTCCTCCCTTGGCTGCGAGTCTTGCTCGCTTGAGAAATGGGAGCCCACGCACGACGTTTCAGATTGTCATCGTGGAGGTGTTTTTCCATTTTTCTGGTCGTCTTTGGAGGCGAGCATTTTGTTCCATCTGGAGGTGTGTGGCCTCCTCTTACTCTTAAAGACTGGCTTCATATGTGTCTACTAACCTAAAGATCTATGTAAACCTAGGTGGGCCATGAATCTCTTCAGAAGGTAGTCTCTCTTGGCGAAACCTTAGATTTGGCTCTCGATGATCCTCAGACCTGACCCTGAGTGGAACTGAGCCAAATTGTACATCGGTGGCCTGGGGTAGGTTGTTATTGTGGTGATACATCGTGACACTTTCTTTCAATGGTTGCTTTCGTAGGAAAAGAGAACCGTTCCCATAGATGATGCCGATTGCGAGTGCAAAAGAATCACAATGAAAAATTCTAAGAAATCCAGTAAATAATGAAAGCAAATCAATCTCACATACAACATAGAATATATGTGGTTTGTCAACTTGTCAACATCCACGGAGAGGTTACTATTTTTCTATTGGCCTGTCTCTCAAGATTGCAAAATTACATCCCCTTTTACCCTAGGGTGAGAGTTGTATATATAGTGGTGTAAAATAGTAGTGGTTGAGTTGTTTAAGAAACTCTCACAACCTGTAATTGACTCGTGTGGTATTCCTAAATATCCTCTAAGATTTTTTGTAACTGTTTGGACTTATCGAAATTGACGTGATAAAATAGTAGTGGCTAAGTTGTTTACGGAACTCTCAAAACCTGTAATTGACTCGTGTTGTAATCCTGAATCTCCTCTGAGATTTTTGGTAACCATTTGAGCTTATCGAAATTGACGTGATAAATATTTGTATTTATCCACATGACCAATGTAATTCTTGATCTCTTTGAGGTGTTGGACATGTCGTGTCCTCGTTCAGCTGGGCCAGGTCGGTCGCCTCTCAATTAGGCCTAGTTACTTATTCAGGTGCCCATAACATTTGTGCAGAGAGGCTAAATGAGGAGAGAGAAAAAAATTATGGGAATTCTTCATGGTTGGGTTCAAAGGAGAAAATGAATTTTCTTGCTCATTCAATGGATCATACATTGAAATATCAGAGGTTGATTAACATCATTCATCTTTTCTAAATTGACTTCATTTTAGGATTCTTAGAAACGATTCACAAAGGTATTGAATCGAAACCCTAGGTTTTGCCTTTAAACCTTGTGTTTGTGCTTTTAATTCTTTTGATTTTAACAATGATACGAGATCATCGATTTTTTTTAAATCTATCCCATAATTGTTTGATGTCCCCTATATTCAGCATTGAGGTTTTTCCACCTGATTCATACAAAATAAGGGGTGTACATAATGTTTCTATGAGTAATAAAATATGTTTAAAATGACTTTTTACCAGTAGGTCTCGTTTTAATAGGTCCTAAGAATTTTTCTTTGGTCCATTTGGTCCCACTAGAAATAATGTTTGCCCCAATAAGTCTCATTTGAATATAGGTAGTAAATATTTACACCTAAGCAGCCTTTTTTAAAACATATAGTGAAATATTACTATGTGGTAAATAGGGGATGTAGTAATATTTAGTACATGTGAAAAACATGTAATATGACTTGTTGAAACTTTTTCTCATGATGGGACTAATTAGAAAATATCTTATTTAAACATAATTTATTTATCAAATTCCCTATAAAAATAGGGATTCTTTTCCCGTTGCCCCCTCCCTTTTATGTTAATATTTCAGTTTTCATCCTATGTTATATTTCATATGAGTTTGCACCCAAATCTTAGTCTATTTTGTTGGTTCTTATAAATAAACATGTCAACTAACCTTACTGCCCTTGTTTGTGTAGCACATGAGAGACATAAATGTAACAACTAAAAATGTTTAAAACTTTAGAAAAATGCAAAAACGTATTTCAAAATCTTAAAATTACAAAAAACAATCTTTTAAAAATATGAAATTACATAAAATATATTCAAAAAAATGAAAATAACATAAAATAGTATATAAAAATAAAAAAAATGAAAATTTTAAAAAATCTTAAAATTACTCAAAAAATTTAAAATATATGGATATAAAAGATTTAGAAAATAAAAAAATGTTACAAAATTTGGAAATTATAGAAAACCATTATAAAAAGTCTGAAATTTACTAAAATGATTTAAAATCTAAAAATTTCAACGATATTTAAAAATCTAAAAATTATAAAAAAATAATTACAAAATATGAAAAATTCGGGAAAAAAATTATTTTAAAGATATGGAAATTATTGGCCATTGCAAAAATCTGGAATTCATAAAAATTAAATTTTAAAAAATTATAAATTAGAAAAATAACATTTCAATTCTTTAAAACTGGAAGGAATATATTTGCAAGATTGAAACTAATAGGAAAGACAATCAAGTAATATGGAATTTACTATAACATATTCACTAAACTTGAATTCACAAGATATATTTTAAATTATACTTTTTGTTTTGTTGTCTTTTAATTGGATTGTGTTCGAGGTAGGTAAAAAATGGTTTTATGTCCAGTCACATTTTTATTGGGTCTCATTCGTGTTAAGTAAAAAAAATCATGATGTGCTTCATTTGGGTTGTGTTCGTGTTATTTAAAAAATAAAGGTTTGATATCATATCATGACTTATTGGGGTCATGAAAAAAAGATTTCGTATCGTGTTTTAATTGGTCCATGTTCAGCGCAGGTCAAAAATATTTTGTTTCGTCTTTTAGAAGGGTCATGTTAGTTTTAGGTAACAAATTGTTTTTGTGTCATATCTTGTTTTATTTGGGTCGGGTTCGTATTAAATGAAAAAACATTTCGTGTCGTGTCGAGATACACCTGGATTGTAATTTGTGAGTCATTTTGAGATTTTCAAAATGTTCTTTTTAAATAATTTATATTTTTAAATATTTTATGTAATTTCTAGATGTTTTAATTTTTTTTGTATAATTTCTAAAAGACAATTCCTATAATTTTCTGATGTTTTAAGTACTTGCATTTTTGAGAAATTTTAAACATTTTATTTCTTTAATGTGTGACTCTCACGTGTTCATTAACAACATCTAACGAAATTAATTATTGCTGGGTTGAGAGTCAAAGGAAATAAAATATAGGATGCAAACTGAAATATCAACACAAAAAGGAACGGCGCAACCACAAAAATATCCCTTAAAAATATGTTGAGTTGAATATGCATTAAATCATTTTCTAGTAACACCTAGCAAAAATGAAACCATTATAAACCTATTTTTCTCAAATGAAATGATACAAAAAAATTATAGTTTTTTTAGGTTTAGTCCCATTTATTATGTTTTGTTAGGCTCCCCTCCCATGTATTTTTTAAATTGTATTAAGTTTTATAACCGCCCAAAACCGGTCACAACAACCTTGTAACTGAATCTTTTCCTTTTTCGCAAAGACTTGACACTTGTTCCATAGTTGGTAAAATATTATCAATAACTAGAAAAAGGAAAAACATGGGAGTGACCACAAATAATGTTTTAAAAATGGGACTAAATACTTGTCATCCTAAAAAATTAATTTGTTTTGCAGATAATTCATTTGATTATTCACAGTTTTAAATGGAGTCCAAATTACATACGATTTTCATGGCACCAAATCAGTCCTTGCGGACCAAGAAATTTCTCCTTAGTCGCCTCATTGCTTCTTATATATACATTAGATTAAATAAAAATCCTAACTTAGACTACACAAACATCTCTGATGGCATGAAAGTTTATCCACATCCCATGTGACATTGTTCTCAATATACACACTAGGCTCCCATGTAAATCTCTTCTTGGATTCAAGTGCATGAGTAAGAGGTGTCATTCTACAATCTTTGATCCTAAATGTTAAGTATATATGTGACTTAACTCAAAATATTGGAAACCACACATTTTATTCAGTGAACTAGGTTGGCTTACATAGCCATTACAGAGCAACAGAAATGAATGAAAAGTGCAACCCACAAATCAACTACTCCTAGAATTGTGGGATAGACCTAGAAAAATTCAAAGTACCAAATGTTTCCTAAACAAAAGGAAATATTCTAACGTGCAGCAACAACCTAACAAACTTAGCTGACTAGTTCAAACATTAAAATAACATCCTCCCTTAGGCCTCGTTTGCGAGTTCTATTTTGGAGAGAAAAGGAAGGAAAGGAAGGGAAAGTGTGTTTCCTTTCCTTCGTTTGGGAGTTTAAGTAGGAAAGAAAGTGACTTTCTCTCGTTTGGGAGTTTAAAAGGAGAGAAAAGAAAGGAAAATTTTTAAAAAACTTTCTCTTCCTTTCTTTCCAAATCGGAAAGAAATGGAGAGAAAGGAAAGTTTTTAATGAATTGTTCCTTCTTCCTCTTAAAAAAATTATTTTCTTCCCAAACTCCCAAACGCAAGAAAGAAAATTATTTTCTTTTCTCTCCCAAACTCCTTTATCTTCTTTTCAACTTTCCCTTCTTTTCTTTTCTCTCCTAATAAAATTTTCCTTTCCTTTCTCTTCTCTCCAAAACTCCCAAACGAGCCGTTAAACTGAATGCTTTTAGCAATCAGTTTATGTCAGAGTCTGGACAAACTCCTAACATAATTCGAAGCTTCACAAGTGCATCTAACTTCAATGGCTTTGTCATCACGTTTGTAATTTTCTCCTGACTGTGACAGTTCTTCATCTTTACAGTTCCATTCTTTGTGAGTTCACGAAGAAAATAGAAATGAACACCAATATGTTTGCTACGCCAATGCAGCACTGAATTCATAGAAAGGTTGATGGCTGAACTATTGTCACAAAAAATAATTGTTGATTGGGTCTGAATATGATCAAGCTTCTCAAGAATTCTCCTTAGCCCTACTGTTTGACATGCACATGATGCTGCAACTAAAAACTCTGCCTCTGTGGTTGAAAGAGTGACTACGGGCTGTTTCTTTGAGGACTAAGACATAAATCCTGAACTCATTATAAATACATATCCCAAAGTACTTTTTCTGTCCTCTAGATCCCCAACATAGTCGTTGCCAGTATATGAAATCAGTTCTTTATATACTCCCTTTGTCTAAAACATCCCAAACTCAGTTATTCCTTTTAGATACCTTAAGATCTTCTTCGCTGCTTCCAAATGAAGTTCAGTAGGTCTTTCCATATACTTACTAATGAGGCTTACTGAAAACATCAAATCTGGTCGAGTGGCTATTAAATACATGAGGCTTCCAACGATCTGCTTGTAGTAAGTGACATCCACTGTGGCTCCATCCTCATTATTCTCAATTTTGAAACCTGGAACAATTGGGTTTTGGACTGGATTAGAATTAATCATACCAGATCTTTCCAAAATTTCTAGTGCATTTTTTCCTTTGGTTGATAAAAATACCGTTTATTTTTTATATCACTACAATGCCAAGAAAGTATCTCATCTTTCCAAGATCAATCATATCAAACTCTAATTTCATAGAATTTTTGAACTCATCAATCATAGATTTGTTATTTCCAGAAAGAATAAGATCATCAGCATAAAGGCATACAATCAAAATTTTACCTCCTTCTTTAGTCTTGATGAACAAAGTTTGCTCATAGTGGCACTTCTCAAACCCTTATTTTATGAAATAAGACTCTATATGACTATACCAAGCTCGTGGAGTTTGCTTAAGTCCATATAATGACTTTTCAAGCCTGTACACCATTTTCCCATCACCCATTCGTTCATAACCTCGAGGACGCTGCACAAAAACTTCTTCACTTAATTCCCCGTGCAAGAAGGCTGATTTCACGTCCAGATGATAAATTGTCCGTGTTTTTTGAGCTGCAAGGGAAATTATGACACAAATTATATCTAGTCATGACACAAACACCTCAGTATAGTCCACACCATATTTTTGAGTGTACCCCTTCTCCATAAGCCAAGCCTTGTATTTATCAACTTTTCCATTCTCATTGAACTTAGTTTTGTAAACCCATTTTAACCCTATCTTCTCTCCTCCAATAGTCAAGTCAGTTAAGTCCTAAGTGTCATTCCTCTCTATGGACTCAATTTCTAAATCCATGGCCTTTGTCCATTTATCACTCTTCACAACATCATTATATAAAATGGGGTCACTAGTGGCAAACAAGACCAAGTGGTCCATATCCTCTTCTTCAGAAGAAGCTTATCCACTAACATAGTCTTTCATCCACACTGGTGGCCTTCTTTCTCTTATTTCAAGAGGGATTAGTGAGTCTTCATTTGCAAATTCATCCTTAGAAGAATTCCCTTCTTGTGTTTCCATTTCTTCTCCAGCACGAGTGATAGAATCTACCTCTGATTCATCTTCACTATCAGTTTCTTCCCACTCTAAATCAGCAATACTATATGTTTCGTTCTTCTTTTCCTAGTTACAAGCTTCATTCTCCTCAAACACAACATCTCTGCCCATTAGGAACTTTTTAAAAATTGGAACATATAACCTTTATGCTTTCACCTCCTCATTGTCTATAAGATAAACACACTTCAAACTCTTGTCATCAAGTTTTGTTCTTTTTGTGTCATGAATATGAATATGAGAGATGCATCCAAAAATTCCAAAATGCTCCACAGATGGCTTGGTTTTACTCCATGCTTCTTCCGGAGTTTTATTCCTTACTGTAAGAGATAGGCTTCGATTCAAAACACGGATGGTCCAATTGACTGCTTCAGCCTAGAGATTTTTTAGAATCTTCTTTTCAGACAGCGTGCTTCAAACCATATTCATAATGGCTCAATTCTTACGTTCTGCTACCCTATTTTGCTGATGAGTGTATGTTGTCATTAGTGGTCATCAAATACCATTTTCATTGCAGAATTCAGTGAATTCCATCGATGTAAACTCTCCTCCATGATCAGTACGAAAACCTTGCATATGTGAACGTGTTTCCTTTTCAACTCGATTTTTATAATTTTTAAACGTAGCAAAAGTTTTAGATTTTTCAACTAAAAAATACACCCATGTCTTGTGGCTAAAATCATCAATAAATGTTATCAGGTATCTTTTTTTTGCTATTTGAGATAGGCGTAATGGGCCCACATATGTCAGCACGCACTAGTTGAAGAATATGAGAGGCTCTCCACGTGCTCTTCTTCGGGAATGAATCTTTTTTCCACTTCCCCACTAAACAATCTCGACATACCTCAGATGAGGCTTTGAATTGAGGTAGTCCATGTACCATCTTCTTATCCTGGAGAGTTTTCATACTGTTTAGACTTAAATGGCCATACCTACGATGCCAAAAATGAGAGAGATCTTCAGTTATTGAGTTGAAACATATATTTTCACTTGGTTAGGGATGGGAGATCAAGATGAACATTATATATGACGTCATGGTGGTCTCCATGATTAGGCCTCTCTCAGGATGATAAATTTTGCATTTTCCAGATTGAATAAGAATGTCAAGCCCCTTCTCTTGTACCTGACCCACACTTAATAAATTATTCTGCAACTCTGGTACATGGAAGACCCCAGTGATCACCTGTGTGATTCCATTGATTGACAATCGTACATTTCCTTTTCCCTCTATCGCGATACTTGAATTATTTCCTAACTTCATAGATTCTCTGAAATTTTGATCAAAGTTAAAGAAATACTCCTTTTGACTACTCATGTGATTATTATACCCAGATTCAAGAAACCATAATGCCTTCTTGTTTGTTTCCATGGCATTCACGTAAGCCATCAATAACATCTCTTTAGTAGCCTTGACATAGTTTTCTCTTGCTTCGTACTCCACTTTTCTTGGACATTCATATTTGAAGTGTCCAATCTTGTGACAGTAATAACATTTAACAATAGACTTGTCAAAGCTTTGTCTTTCTTTTCCTCATCCTCTGAAGCCACCACGTCCTCATCCTCTTCCTCCCGACTGATCTCCGTAAGTGATGTTGAGCGCTTGTTCTTCTACCACATCAGCATTCATGCGTTGCTCATGCACCAAAAGGTTACTTTGCAGCTCGTCTATGGATAAAGTGTCTACATCGTTGGAATCCTCAATTAAACACATCACATAGTCAAATTTAGAGGTTATGGATCTCATTTTTTTCAATGAGATCAACATCCCCCATTTTTCCCCATGGACCTTCATTTTGTTGGGAATGGTGAGAGGTTGAGCAAAGTAGTTGTTCATCGATTCATCGAACTTCATGTGAAGTACTTCAAATTTCTTTCGAAGAGCTTGTAGTTGTGCATGCTTGAATCGTGTCTTCCCTTGATATTTGTGCTTCAAGGATTCCCAAATATCTTTGGTTGTATCTTTTTACAGAATGGTCTCGAGTATTGAACGATCAATGGCTTGAAAGAGGTAATTTTTCACCTTCAGGTCCTTTATCTTGAGATCTTCTATCACCTTTTTCTCTACTTCAGTAACCACAGCCCCTTCTGCTACTGCAGGAATTCCATTCTCCACTAAGCCCCAATATTCCTTCGAACATAAAAGGTTTTCCAGAAGTAGGCTCCAGTGGTCATATAGTGCCCGTTAAGCTTTGGGATTGCAGGTTGCAGAAAACTATTTCATGTTTCCATAGCTACTACTTCATACATTGTCGAATGTTGCTACTCCTCGACTGGCTCTGATACCAGATGTTAAGTATATATGTGACTTAACTCAAAATATTGGAAACCACACATTTTATTTAACAAACTATATTGGCTTATATAGCCATTACAGAGAGACAAAAATGGAAGAAAAGTGAAACCCATAAATCAACTACTCCCAGAATCGTGGGATAGACCTAGAAAAATTCAAAGTACCAAATGTTTTCCTTAACAAAAGGAAATATTCTAACGTGCAGCAATAACCTAACAAACTTAGTTGACTAGTTCAAACATTAAAATAACACTAAATTGAAAATGGGGATTCCGTCCTTACTATATTATTACCTGAATGCACCCACACCCACTCCTTAAGGCCTCGTTTGGGAGTTTGGGAGAGAAAAAAAAGGAAAGGAAAATTTTATTAGGAGAGAAAAAAAAAGAAAAAAAAAAAGTTAATAGGAGAGAAAAGAAAAGAAGAGAAGAGAAAGGAGTTTGGGAAAGAAAAGAAAATAATTTTCTTTCTTGCGTTTGGGAGTTTGGAAGGAAAATAATTTTTTTAAGAGGAAGAAGGAACAATTCATTAAAAAACTTTCCTTTCTCTCCATTTCTTTCTGATTTGGAAAGAAAGTTTTGGAGAGAAAGGAAGAGAGTTTTTTAAAAATTTTCCTTTCTTTTCTCTCCTTTTAAACTCCCAAACGAGAGAAAGTCACTTTCTTTCCTACTTAAACTCCCAAACGAAGGAAAGGAAACACACTTTCTCTTCCTTTCTTTTCTTTTCTCTCCAAAAATAGAACTCGCAAATGAGGCCTTAGTTATATTAATGACGACGCTTCAATGGAATTTGTTCCCAAACGCTAGAGAGAAGATATATTTTATTAGGAGCAATATTGATACATAGTAAGGGCCTGTTTGGTTTGCAACTATAATTCTGTTTTTTGTGTTTAAATACAATTCTGATAAAAATTTATGTTTGGCAACCTGTGTTTATACACTGAATTATAATATTTCTGTGTTATAATCAAGTTTTTCAGAAAACAACAAAAATGTGTTTTATAACTTCTATTTTTTATTTTTCAACTCAGAATTATTCTTTCTTAATATTTTAATGCATTTATACCTTAATATATAATATACATACATAATACATTAATATATGTGCAATTCTTATAAATAAAAAAGTATATATATATATATATACACGTACACAAAATTACGTATATTTATATTATTAAATTATATAATATACTAAGATCCATATGTTAAATAATAATATGAATAGATGCATGATACTTATATATAATTTTATACGTGTATTATTAATGTATTGAATAATATAAAATATACATATACTACATATGTATTAAAAAATATTATCAATTCATGTATGCATATAATTTTATTGTGAAGTATACATGCAATATCATTATAAGAGACACACATGTAAGTGTGTATACACTCATGTATCATGTATGTATGAAAGTTTTATGTATATGTTTATACATATGCACATATATGTATAATATAAATATACATGTTTGCCAATTTTGTCAAATTTTTAAAAAACTGTATTTGAAAACATGTTTACCAAACGCAAATCAGTAATTATAAACACAAAAAACTGAATTTTAAAACTGTATTTAAAAACAGTGTTTAAATCGAGTTTTCAGAATAGAGAACCAAACAGACCCTAATTTTCTCAAACTCTTATATTTAATACATTTTTTAAGATTTATTTTTAATTATTATCATACTTTTATTTTTTTGGTTGTTAGTTATATTGTAACTGTTAATAATCCACATAAGCCATTAAATCCAATGGAGTCCCATAAAAGCTTCCCAAATTTGGTGAGTTAAGTAGAAAAATAGTGGAAGTTAGGTGGCATAATGGGCAACTTGGATGGATGAAATTAAGTCCCATAAAAGCTTCCCAAATTTGGTGAGTTAAGTAGAAAAATAGTGGAAGTTAGGTGGCATAATGGGCAACTTAGATGGATGAAATTAATTTGCGTTTTAATATTTGTATGGTTTTTAATAAAAGTGTGTTTGTTTATTTAACCATAATGTGTGGCCTTGATTGTATTTCATTTACTATAAATACCTCTCTTCACCAATGTTTGTAATCATCCAAAAACAAGGCAAATACTAAACACCTAAGTCTTTAGTTGAGAATTCTTTTGAGTGTTTTTCTTATTGGTGTGTGTTTCTCTTCTAAGTAAGTTTCTTTATCTTATGAATATTAGAGTTTGTGTACTCTAATTTTCAACAATTGGTATCAAAGTAGGACAGTCAAGGATCGATTTTGGTGAGTTTTCTTAAGTCGTGAGAAATTCATATTTTGTAAGTTTGTATCTTTAAATCAAGCTTGTTCAGTATTATTGAAATCTTACCGACACGATAGGTGACCTTCAAGTAGTTGGAGGAACTAAGAAGCTCAATAATCAAAATTGCAATATGTGGATGATGTGTATGATATCTTACCTACAAGGAAAATACCTTTGGTAGGTTGTTGGCGATAATGAAGTTACACAGCCAGGAGAAGAGGCCAATGCCACTTTACGTAAGTGGAAGATGAAAGTAAGTAAGGTTATGTTTTCCCTTAAAATAAAAGAACGATATCCCACGATATAAGAAGCGTGGGATACATTTGTTGCACTTTTTTTTATAAAGAACGATATAAGACCGTAACTTCTCGAGACTGAGCTGTTATCGATTGGAAAATGCTATATGACTATTGCTGAATATTTTGTAAGGTAAAATGAAATTGTCGTGAATTTTTTTAAATAGATCATACTACTGTTATTGGGGAATACCAAGGCTTTGTTTCCACCGCACGAGCAATGCTGACTCAACCATCACTTGTTGAGTTTGAAAATATTCTTTCCGATCAAGAAGAAATGACTAAGAAAATGGGAGGGATCTCGCTCAAGGGTTAGGAAGAAGATATCTATACCAACAAAAATAAAGGAAACTTCAAGCGATGCACCTGAAGTAGACCTAAAAATGATGGTGATAAGAGAAAATGTCATGAAGAAGCGAGAGGCTCTCATCCAGTAGGAGATTCAACGAATCGTTGAAACAATAGTCAATCCAAGCAAAATAAAAAAGAATTGGGCAAATGTTACAACTGTGGGAAGAAAGGACATAGAGAAAAAGATTATTGGTCCAACAAAAATCCCGTCGAGAGTAATGCTGCTACTTCCAAGTAAAAGGATAAAATTAAGGATGATTGGGATGGCGAAGCTCCCCTCGCTATGGATAAAGAGGAGTTAGTGCTCAAAGTAACAATGCATGAATGAATTGACTACGAGAATGATTGGGTCATCAACACTTAAAGCTCGAATCACATGACAAGTGATAAATGGAAGCTATAAAACTTGATTGATTACAAGGGATGTCATGTGGTGCTGACACCTAAAAACTCAAAGTTATCGATAGCCCACATTGGTAAAACAATAATTATTCCACCATACAGTCCTAACTAGATGCCTCTTAAAGATGTTTACCATGTTCAGGGCATGAAGAAAAATATTATTTTAGTGGTATAGTTGACATCATCAATCCACTATGTCTTATTCGGTCCACAAGATGTGAAGATGTATCTAGACCTCAAGATATCAGGGATGCTGACAATAGAGAGAAGGCGATTGGAGTCGGTGTGTGTAATGTCAGTAGTCTCTACATATGTGGATAAGATAAGGATGAATGAGATAACAAATTTATGGAACATGCGATTGGGTCACGTTAGCTATCACAAGATAAGTGTGATGATGAAGAAGTCAATGCTTAAGGGTATTCCTCATCTTGATGTGAGAATAAACATGGTCTGTGCGGGATGTCACTACGGTAATGTGTTTGGGCTTGTCAAATGACCATTAATTTATGGAATGTGGTACACGGTGACATTTATTGATGATTTCTCCAGGTATGCGAGGGTTTTCTTTATGAAAGAAAAATTCGACACATTTTCCAATTTTAAAGAGTTTAGAGAAATAGTTAAAGGAAAGGAGGAAAATAAGATTATTTGTCTACACACAGATAATGGAGGAGAATATACCTCCAATGATTTTTCTGAGTATCTACGAGATTTCCGAACACTTCATAAGTTCACTTATGCCAACAAGCCACGACATAATGGTGTAGAGTGGAAAAATAATCGATATCTTACAGAGATCTGTCAGAGTATGCTATATGAGAAGAATGTATTAGGAATATTTAGGGAGAAATTCATAAGTACTACAACCCATGTGATCAACACACTTCCCCAACAAAGGTTAGGATTTATTTCACTATTTAAAGAATTTTGGGCTATTAAACCTATAGGTAGTTACTCTTGTGTGGTTGGTTGTGTGTGCTATGTATTTTTTCTATGTCATTTGCATAGAAAGTTTGACAAGAAAGCAGTTAAATGTATCTTTTTCGGATACGACAACCAAAGAAAAGGGTCGAAATGTTATGATCCTTCTAATGGAAAGTGCTACATATCATGAAATTTGGTGTTTGATGAAGCATCTGCATGGTGGTTCCTATAAAATAAGGAGCTTCCATATTAAACAAATTAAAAATAGGTTAGAACATAATATAAAAGAGCATACTACTAAAATCTAACCGAGTTCAGATGAATCATGAGATTCTTATGATGGTATTGATCCTTATAAAAATAGTATGTGTCAACAACAAGCAGAAGGAGAAAGGCATAGTGAAATGGAAGAACCGGCTCCATAATCACAACTCAGAAAGTCACTGAGAATTCAAAAGATAAATTTCAAATATGCCAACACATCCATAGCAGAGGAAATTACAAAAGAACATGAGACGTTTAAAGAAGCATCATAGTGTTATGAGTGGATTAAAGAAATAAAAGATGTAATCACTTTGGTAGAGGAAAAACAGTCTTGGGATTTGGTGTCAAATCCAAGAGATGTTAAACCTATATCCTACAAATGGGTTTGCAAGATAAAGCCTCGTCCAGATGGATCAATCAAGAGATATAAGGCTCGATTAGTGGGTCAAGGGTTATCTCAACAGTATGTACTAGATTATGATGAAAAGTTTAGTCCGGCGGTAAAGCTTACAATAGTACAAGTATTTCTTATGCTTGTGACCATCAAAGATTGGAACTTATGCAAGCTAGATATAAAGTACTATTTTCTTGATGGGAAGTTAGATCAATAGATCTGCATGATTTAACCAATGGGATTTGAGCACAATGTTCATTCCGAGTTCATATGTAAGATGGGAAATGTGCTCTATGGAGTAAAGCAATCACCAAGGGCAAGTTATGGTAAGATTGCTAATTTTTTTACTCAAAGTGTCTATTCAGTAACACCTGTAGATTTCACCTTATTTTCCAAAGAAAATGGATGAAAAATAGATGGTGTGTTAGTTTATATGGATGATATAATCATCACTAGTGATGATGAGATACAAATTCACCAAACAAAAGAGAATTTTTCAATTCACTTCCTGATAAAAGACCTTGGATAACTTAAGCACACCGTTGGACTAAAGGTTAATCTCACACAAGAAGGGATAATTCAGTGTTAACAGAAATATGAGAAAAACTAGTTGTTGAAATTTTGGCTTCTTGAGTGAAAGCCAATGTCAATGCCGATGGAACCGAATGTTATGATGTGTGCACATGAAGGGAGAGACTTGGAAGATGAGATGATATATTGATAATTGGTAAGTGGTATGATCTACTTGACTTTAACTCAACCTAATATTTCTTATACAGTTGATGTGATGCATCAATACATGCAAAATCCAAAGAAGCCTCATTTAGAAGCAGTTAGGCGAATACCGAGATATGTAAAGAGTACAATTGACTATGGTCTTTTGTAGAAGAAAGGTGACGACTGGAAGTTATTTGATTATTGTGAGGCTGACTATATAAGAGATGATGACTCTAGGAAATCAAATACTGGGTATGTGTTTAAGATTGGTTCAAGAACAATTTCTTAGTGCAGTAAGCGATAACTAATTGTATCTTTGTCAACCACGAAAGAAGAGTACCGATAAGCAACAATGATAGCTCAATAGAGTGCAAGGATGATACATCTGATGAATAATTTACATCCTTTATTATATTTTGCAATTCTATTGTACTATAACAAGTAGTCGACAGTTTATTTGTCGGAGAATACAGTCTTTCATAAAAGCACTAAGCATGTAGAGGTGCACTATCATTTTATTATAAAGAAAGTTTTGCAAGAAGAGATTGGGACGAGACATATCAAGACGGATGGTCAAGATGTGAACTTGTTCATAAAAGGTTTATATATTGGAAAGTTGGAAAAATGTAGTTGTCAACTCCATGTAGTGCAAAGAATGAGAACTGATGTTGATGGGGAATGCTAAAATCAACACCAGCCATTAAACCCTCTGGAATACCATAAAAGCTTCCTAAATTAGGTGAAGTAAGTGGAGAAATTAGTGGTTTTAGGTTGCATAATGGGTAACTTGGATGGATGAAATTAATTTATGTTTTACTATTTGTATGGTTTTTATTTAAAGTGTGTTTGTTGATTTAACCACAATGTGTGATGTTAATTTTATTTCATTTACTATCAGTACCTCCATCCACCGATGCTTGTAATCATTAAAAAAAAAATCCAAGTAATAAACACTTAAGGCTTTAGTTGAGTATTCTTTTAAGTATTTTTTCGTATTTGTGTGTGCTTCTCTTTTGAGTAAGTTTCATCTTCTTAAGAATATTAGAGTTTGTGTACTCTAATTTTCAACAGTAATTCCTATATGACACGTATCATTCTCTATGAAAAGGAAGATGCTCGGTTATGGTGTAGTTATAGAAAATTTTAGGTGGTTATGAGACATACTAAAATTTTAAAAACACACGAGATTAGAGCCTAACAAATCTTAGAAGATGAGAGAAAAATAATAAATTATGTTGAGCATCTATTCTTTTGTAACCCATTAACTCGACACTCCACGAAAGTTCTGACACTGGATTACCTGGGTAACGCATAATATGTTATCAATGTAGGTCTTTGTTATGGCTTCTTTATTCACGATTACAGGGTGATACTATTCCTTTCACATTAACCTCCAAATTATGGGGTAGATTTCTCATTGTAGCAAGTTTGAGTAAAAAACACTCGACTCGGGTTACCTTAGCTCTTGAGCTTAATTCAACACGTAGCAAGCCAGTAGTGAATGAACCGTTGCATTGGCTTGTTTGTAAGAAAGGTACATATAAATTTTCTCCAAGTATAAAACTTATATGATTAAATCTTCTGAAAGAGTTTCAAACCCCAAAGCCTAATGACATGTTTGATTGCCCAAATTTTTTTATTATGTAAATCGGTTAATTATGAATTAGTGAACTGCAAATGAGTGGTTTTGAAATGAGTTTAAATTCGATTTTACGCAATGTTTGGTGATCTAAAATTTATGTTGGTTCTATGAGAAAAAAAGATAAAAAAAATTAAGAGAGAGGGGAGGGGGATAGGGAAGGGAGGGAAATAGATAAAGAAGATTGCACTTATGTTACTCCTATTTCAAATGGATGAATTTCATGTTTTTTTTTATGAATTATTCAATTTGAAATTTTACACATTAGTTAAAATTGAGAAATTAATGAATCATTTCATAATGAAACCAAACACGATTATTTGGTAAATTTGTAAATGAACCAGTTTAATAATGAGCCAATTTACAACTTTGGGACAAAATGGGGTCTAAGTATATGGAAGACAATGCGATTATTAGTTTTGTGTTCAAGATGGATGCCTTTGTTTGTGTCTCTTGTACCATAAATGTGATTTTGAGGTACTAACACTGGATGAATATGGTGTGGTTGAATCTTAGACTACTATGTTCATGTTACAGAATTTGGACGTGTTACAAAATTTGGACATAAATCCACATTATACACTTTTTAGTCCATTGATTGTTACCAATAATGAGGAAATTTTATTTTGTATTAACACCGATTTATTTCCCTATAATCCCACAAAATATCATATCGACAGGTTTATATGTATAGAAATGTGTATGGGGTTTATTATACATACACAATTCCTTTGGTGCAAAATCTAGTTTCCCGTATCGGCTACTCCGAGACAATAGGAGACATGGGATTGAAAGAAGGAGGACTAGAGGCTACACTTCATTTTCAAAATTAATAATATATAGATTATGTTCCACATGGGTATGAAAATGCTACATTATAATGGCGTGTTGGTGTTTGCATTTTTTAGTTGACGGGGTTGTAATTTTTAAATATAAACCTCATTCATACATTGGAATCTGTTTGATCTGATTTGTGTGATAGTGAATTAGTTTATACAGAGTATTTAACTTACAAATGAGAGACATAATTCCATATTTAATTCTTGTATAAGAAAACAATCATGAGGTTCTTGTAAAAAGCCTTATAATTCGTACCTATTTCTACTTTGGATTAATTGGATTTGGGGTAATCTAAACTTGGTGGTGCCATACTCTCCGTTGAACATACAATTTCAACTGAAAACCCTTGCACTACATACTATAATGGGTATAATATTAAATAGTTTGTGCAAGTTGTCGGTCTCTTTTAAAGGTAGCTTTTATCTCAACTCACTTTTTTTCCTAACCACTCCAATATTAGTTTACCCCTATTGATGATATGACTTCTTATTTACCCATCCCACCCCATGGGGTGGTTTAAATGAAAATTGAAATATACTTTAATCACACATGCAAACACTCTAAATGAATTTTTTTTCTCTTTTGTTTTTATATGTTTTCTTCATCTTTGATATTTTTTAGTTTTTCATAACACACACACACACACACACACACACACACACACACACATATATATATATATATATATATATATATATATATACACACACACACACACACACAACTGCATGTACACATATATACACACATATATAGACTGGATATACACATATATTGACATATATGGACAACACACACACACGCATACACAAAAGAGAAAAAAATTTCATTTAGAGTGTTTACATGTGTGATTAAATTATATTTTGATTTTCATTTAAACCACCCCATGGGGTGGGTTGGTAAATAACAAGTCAGCCCAATAATGGGGTATACTAAAATTGGGGTGGTTAAAAAAACAAGGAGTTGAAATAAAACTTCCCCTTTTAAATGAGTACTTTATTTTGGGTTTAGTCCCATGCCAAAAAAAAAATTTAGGCTCGCCTCCAATGTATTTTTTAAATTGTATTTAGTCCCATAACTACTCAAAACCTCCATCAACCGCCTCTCTTTCTCACTGCAGAGAATGACACATGCCCTACAATTGTTACAATAGGACCAACGACTAAAAAAGTAAAAACATGGGAGTGGATACAAATAAATCTTTAAAATTGGGACTAAATAAATGTGATCCAATATCCTTATGCTTTCTTATTTGATCTCTTCTATGTGAACTACAATACCAAACCGCATTGAAACCGCAACAACAAATGGAAATTACTCCATATTTTAAATCAATCGATAATGTGGAGATTGATAATTGGTTGTTAAATTCAATTGAAATCTATCTATGTGTTATCCATTTGGTTGACATTGGCGCCACGAGTAAAATTATCATTCCTATTTACAACCACTTGCTATGGGCTAGGGCATTATATTGATGGTTAAAGGAATAACAAATATATGTTTAACGAATTCATTATTTAGATTGCCACTAACGACTATTTTTACGTCATTATGTGTCTTTGGTTGCATATGCATGCCTATCTTCCCTAATTAGTGTGTTTGGTTTATATACTTACTAGGTTGTAGCACAAATTTAATTTCAAAAATTCCTAGGCAGAACTAAGTTTCCTACGACAAAGTTTATGGCTTTGAGGAAAATTTTATATGAGGAAGCTTTAACTTCTAATTAAAAGCCTGAAGTTGGCTAATTAAATTGGATCACTCTGTTAGCTAATGAGTTAGGTCTGTACAAAATATTTAGGAACTAAATTAGATAATATGTTATGTTTCTAGGATAGTCATATATTCTTATTAAAATTTATCACCTCTTTTGATTTCCCCTCGAAATAAAGTGATTTATTCTTTTAAGAATACCACTTCTACATTTTTGTTACAATTGTTATTCACTAATATTATAAATTCGAAATAAAAACAAGATATTTAATTATAGTAATTGCTAAAAATATTAAAATTCATAAACTTACTTGAAGAAGACTGTATATGAAGAATATTAGAAAAAAAATTGAGCCCTGTAGAATAGTCTTATTAAGATAAAATTATTCCCTCCAACGTTCTTCAAGGTTATTGAATAATTATCTCCCAAGATAGAATTGATTTTCGAATTAATCAAGTAGCACAACAATGATTAATCCCATGGAACACAATTATGTGTCATTTACTCAACCAAACAACAAAATTTATATGTATGGAGTGTGTGGGGACCCATTTATTATGGTCAATGAGAGTAGCCGAACATGACTAAGCTGTTTAAGGGGCTGCCCGACCCAAATCAAGTATTTGACCAGCAAACGTGTATTTAATATACAATAAATCACTTAGGGATATACTCAAGTGAACCTCCAAGAATCTCAGGAGAGATATTAAGGTGGTTCATGATATATCCAACGTAACTATTCAGTTCCTTGAGCAACTCAACCTCTACAAAATAAGATCTATAGATTGTACACCTTGATCCGGGGCAAAGGAATTGACACTTGAGATTTTGAGAGCCACTCAATAAGAATAAATAACCTCTTTGTAGATGTAGGCAAGTTGTCGAACCACGTATATCATTGTTGTTCATGTGATTTCTTTTACTCTGTGCTCTTTGTGATTTTTTTGGTGGAATCCTTTATTGTGCTATTTTCTGCACTCACAATTGGCGTCGTCTATGGGAAGAGAATTTTATTCATACGAAAACGTTCATTGCCAGAAATCCCGTGATGTCTCACCATAACAGCAACATCCCGCAGGACGACGACATCCTGGAAGACCCAATTCCTCCTAGGGTTAAGTCTGAGATTCAACAGCACACAAACCCCTCGTTTCGCCAAGACAGGAAACCCTTTAAAGATAGCCAAGGGCCATCCAGGTCTACCAAGATTTTTAGGTTGGTCGATGGTTGTGAAGTCAGGCTTCATGAATAAGAGGAGGCTATGCGCCCCCAGGTAGAAGAAGGTGACTTTAAAGAATGAAGATATAACACCAAAGGGCCATTGGAAAATGTCGTACTTGGACACCTAGTCCTCTAATGAAAAACACTCATAGCTGAGGGAGGAGCTCCAGGAATGACCAAGAGAGAACTGAGTGTTACAGTTCAGAGCATGGATGATCAGAGTGTGGATAGTAAGAAAGACTTCACCGAAGAAATGATAGAGAGAATGAGGATATAAGGATTTTGGTCCGAAGAGAGATGAACAACATCCAGTCCACAAAGAAGCCCGATCCACCAGAGAGCTTTCCAGAAGAGGTCTAAACACTCATATGAAGTCCTCTTTTTCAAGGGCGATCGAGTAGTAGGAGACCCCGAACAAATGCACTATCCCTAGGTTTAAGGTCTACGATGAAAAAATAGACCCCATAGACCATGTCAAGCAATGAACATATGGAGCCACAATGACGCACTTATGAGCAGGATTTTCCATTCTAGACTACATGATGTAGCACAAAAGTGGTTTGAGAGGATTTCACATAGTCATATAGAAATTTTTACAGTTTTAGCGGAGGCCTTCACGACGAGATTCATAACCAGCAGCTCCCATCCCAAGAGGATGGATGCACTTCTCACAATGAATAAAAAACCATAGGAGAACCTCTGAGACCACTCTAAAAGATATTAGGAAGTTTTTAATAGGATCGAGGATTGCTCAAAGTAGGTCTCTGTAACATCCTTCAAAATAAATTTGTCGACGACCTCTTTGCTACACCAGTCCGTTACTAAGAAGGAGGCTTGGACCATCGATAATCTTATGGCTCGTATCGAGAAGTATGCTAAGGTAGATGACATGGTTCATCCTAATGGAGGGGACAACGGTCGATTAAAGGTGAATAAGGGAACAGAGAAGAATAATACCCAGAAGAAGGGAAATAAGAACGTGGGCAAGAATGGCTCCAAGAATGGAAATAAGAATGACCCCAATTTGCAAGATTCTCAGCAAGATCAAAGATGAGCCATTCATGAAATGGCCTAAGAAGATGCATGGTGACCCAACTAAAAGGAAAGATGTGCTGAGATGCGTGTTCCATAAGGAGGGCAATCATTGAACTAATAATTTCAAAGATCTGAAGTCACATCTGGAAGAGCTAGTTCAAGTAGGCCACCTCAATGCATATATCGAGAAGAACACATGGAAAGTCACAGTAAATGGCGATCAAAATCCAGACAACCTCCTCAATGATGATAGAAGATATGAGTTTGCAATAATCCATAAGGCATCAGACCTGAAGCAGATCCAGGGTAGCGCCATTCGAATGGAACTCAAGAAGGTGAGATCGTGAAGGAAGATTTCCAAATTGACCCTGCCAAGTCCCAAGTAGGAAAGCGTTGGCGACCACAAGACGTCGACTACACCAAGCACATCATGTTCACCAGAGAAGATTTGGTCAGGGTAATAACCCCACATCATGATGCTTGGGTTATCACACTCAAATTTCTAATTGAGATGTTGACAAGCGACTTGTGTACCAGGAGAGTTATTCCAAAGTGATGTACCTAGAACTGTTCCAAAAACAGAAGCTCAATATCAGTGACCTCAAAAAACCCATTGTTCTGCTAGTCGGCTTTACAGGAAGGATCATAATGCCACTAAGGAAGATAATCTTTCCATTAGGTAAGGAAACACCTCAAAGATAATTTAGTTTTTAGTGGTGGACATTGAGTCCCCATACCATGTTATTTTGGGTAGAAGGTCATAACGTCCACCCAACATCAAAAGATGAAGTGCATTATCGATCGGGGCATGGTCAAAATTCATGGTAACCATGGTACGACCAGGAAGTACTTTATTATGACTATCCGCCCAAAAAAAGAAAAAAATAAGGGGGCAGAGAATGCTCAAGAGGGATCCCAAGAGTGGGTTGTGCCTCCAAATAACAACTATGATACGAACGACTAGGGGTGCAAGAGACCAAGATCCATCTCATAGATAGGGTCATTGAAAACCTGGATGAAGTTTTAGTCGATGACAACTTGGCCGAAAAGAAGTTTTTGATTTGAGCTGCTCTCGTCGATCAAGAGAAAAAAGAGTTAGTAGAATTTCTCAGGACTAACATGATTGTTTTTGCTTGGGAACCATACGAATTATAAGAGATCGACCCCAGTGTATCCTGCCATTGCTTGCACATCGATCCAAAATTCAAACCGATCACTCAAAAGGCTTATCAAACAACCCTTGAGAAAGCTAAGGTGATGGAGAAAGAAGTGGGGTAGCTACTAGATGCAGGATCCACTTGGGAGGTTCAATTCCCTAAATGGTTATCTAACCCAGTAGTGGTACCCAAGAGCAATGGAAACTGGAGGGTTTGTATTGATTTCACCGATCTCAACAGGGCATGTCCCAAATATAACTTCCCTCTCCCAAAGATAGAGCAATTGGTCAACGCTACAGCTACGCAAGAAAGGATGAGTTTCCTAGTCGCCTATTCTAGCTACCATCACATATATATATATATATATATATATATATATATATATATATATATATATATATATATATATATATATATATATATATATATATATATATATATATATTTTCATGTGCTGCCATTGTTATCACTTGCTTGATCTTGTCAACACCTAACTCGGTAGTGATGTTTTCAGCATCATCATTTTGGCGCCGTCTGTGGGAACAATAAGCTTTCTTTTCCTCTTTTTCTCCTTAACCACACTAGAGACTCTGGTGGTGAAATAGGCCTCACCCCTTACGTGGAGCTATTTCACTATTGAAAGAGGTACATTAAGGAATTAAGCTCACCTTCTTTACAAGATCTTTAATTTTAACATATGGCACCGGAGTTACCTCCACCTACTTCACCATCTGGTGCTAGAGGACCCAGTTCCATCCAGGCACCACCCCAGTCCGAAATGGCTGAGGTGGCAGCAACCTTGAAGTCATTGGCCGCAACTCAACAAGCAATAAAAGAACAATTTTCATAACTCAATCAAAATATGATGAGTCCACCAAGGGTCTCACCAGAGATGATTACTCCGGTAACTGTTCAACCCCATCCAGAAGCCAGGGGACCACCTCAGGCACCGCGAAAAGACCAACCTACCCCACAGTGGAGGATAGACGTTGCTGACCCTAGGTGTTAACATCTGGGGAGGTAAGGAAACCCTTTACCTAAGGATAAATATGATGATATGGAGGCAGAAGATGCTCCAGAGGACTGCTGGGAGCCGTATGAGGTTTTGAATAATACGTTACGTCCTATCCAGCAAAGCAGAAGTTGCGGGGGAAGAAGAGATGGGGGTGCTCAACAAAGAGGATCAACTTTTGATCACTTGAGCAGGGGGTCAGCCTTTAAAAGGCTCAACCCAGTTAATGACCTAAGATAGAGGATATGCAGGTCTAGAAGTGCAACAGTTTCACAAAGGGAAGAGGGGGAACATCGGCCTCCTCAGGGCCAACCCCAACATGGCGGACCCCAATATGGCTGAGATCGAGATCAAGAATAGGTGAATAGCCTACGTTGTACAGTGGATGGGGAACCCTCAGTCCACACCTTAGAGGTGGTTGGGGATAACCTCGGCCCGACCGATGTTGCAAGGCCATGGAATGCCTCCATACAACGCCTGGAAGAGAAGATAAGGAACCTAATCAAAAGCCGAGACCCACTGCAAAGAGGGTTCTCAGAGGGTTACATATTCGTGGAAAGGATAGTGAACTTTCCAACACCTACCAAGTTCAAACCACCTATGGTGTCTCCCAAGTATGATGGTGGTACCAACCCTGTGCATCATATTGAGATGTACCAGTCTGCGGCAAACATTTATTCAATCCCAGATGAGATGAAGTGTCGGGCCTTCTCTGGGACTTTGACAGGAGATGCACACATCTGGTTTACCTCTCTTTTGAAGAACTCTATTGACAACTTTAAGGGCTTGGATAAACAGTTTATTCATAATTTCTTTTTTGGGTTGAGACCTCAAAAGATGACCACCCATCTATTGTAATTCAAGCAAGGCAAGAACGAGATCCTAAGAGACTACATTTCTAGATTCAACAAAGAAAAATTAGAGGTTGAAGATTATGAAGAGAATATAGTTATAACTCCCCTCATTGGAGGACTCCAGAAAGGGAAGTTGCTGTGGAGGCTTGCATAAGACCCTCCCAAGTCCATGGCAAAACTATTGGAAACTATAGGAAAAGTTATGAACACTGAAGAGGATATGGACGCAAAGTATGAGGATGAGAACGAAAGTGGCAGCGAGAAGTTACAAAGGAAGAAAGATGGAAAAAAGAGATCTACAGCTGACAAGTTTGCACACTATACTCCTCTAACTGTGAGCTGCGAACACATTATCAATGAAATAAAAATGATCGGTTCCTGAGATGGCCGAAGAAGCTGAAGGCTCCTCTGCATAAGAGGAATAAGAACCTATGGTGTGAGTTCCGCCAAGACCATGGCCATGTGACAGACAAGTGCTTCACCTTGAAGGATGAAATTGAGAAGATGTTGAAGTTTGAAAAGCTTAAAAAATATGTCGACGGTAAAAATCCTAAGAGGGGAAGAGATGACCCTAAAAAGAAGAGAAACGGCAAATATCGAGATGATCCTCCAGCGAGAAGAGATAATGACTCAGATGGTGATGATAAGGACGATCCTAACCTCCCACCAAAAGACGACATTGCAGGGTGTGGCTCAGAAGTATCCGACCATAAAGCTCATGTGGCAGAGGCTAGGTCAGTGACCAAAGTGGAGGTTGTGAATTTGGCATCTTCAGAGGATAGGCAAAAGAGAAAGAAGGTGGATATGGACACTCTTTTAGTTGGTTTCTCCCGACTTGATTTCAAAGGTATCTTAGCTCCCCACGATGACCCTTTTGTAATCACCATGAGGGTGCATGGGTGTGAGGTTCAGAGGAACCTTGTTGATGGCGGAAGCTCTACGGATGTTATGTTCTAGCTTGTTTCAAGAGCTTAAGCCTCAGCAGATCAATGCTTGTACCCTATCATCATCCGTTGGTTAGCTTCAACGGGGAGAAGGTCCATACCTTGGGCATGTATGATATGGATGTACGAATGGGTGATGAGTGGCCTAAGAGGTTGACCAGGAGGATCAATTTTTTCGTGATCGATGTAAATGTCTTTTCGGCCTACAACCTCATCATAGGATGAGTAGCCCTCAAGGAATTTAAGGTCGTTCCATCAACGGTCCACCAAATGCTAAAATTCCCGACACCCTATGGGGTAGGGGAAGTGTAAGGTGACCAGACCATGGCATGAGAATGCTACTTCAACTCGGTAAAAGAGAAAGAGGCATAAAAGGGGGCAACAACAACATATAACATTGATACACTTGATCCTAGGGATGAAATAAAGTTGAAGAAAGGAGAGGCCTCGAAAAAGGTAGAATCCATCGTCCTCAATGAGGCCGAACCAAAAAAAATTATCTAAATAGGCAAGGCCCTAAAACCCGAGATCAAGGAAGAGCTGATAAATTTTTTAAAAAAGAGGTCAAAAAATTGGAAGATGAAGAATTCATCAGGGAGGTCATATACCCAGAGTGGTTATCTAATGCCGTCATTGTACCCAAAGCCAACGAGAAGTGGAGGATGTGCGTAAAATTCACTAATTTAAACAAGTCTTGCCCAAAAGACAACTTCCCCTTACCTCAGATTGATCAGATGGCAGATGCCACGACAGGACATGAACTTATGAGCTTCATGAACGTGTATTCAGGGTATAATCAGATCTTCATGGATGTTGAAGACTCGTAGAAGACAGCGTTCATCACCGATAAGGGTACCTATTACTAAAAAGCCATGCCCTTCGGATTAAAGAATGCAAAGGCCACGTATAAACATCTTATAAACAAGATGTTTGAAGATCAAATTGGGAGAACCATGGAGGTATATATATATGACATGTTGATGAAGAGCTTGAAGGCTCAAACACACGTGGTCGACCTGGAAAGAACTTTCGACACCATGGACTTATACAGGATGAAACTCAACCCTGACAAGTGTGTCTTTGGAGTAGGAGCTGGAAAGTTTCATGGAATCATCATCAATCAGAGGGGAATAAATTCCAACCCCGAGAAGATCAAGGCTTTGCTTGATATGAAGACACCAAGAAGTATAAAAGATGTTCCGAGGCTCAGTGGAAGAGTTACTGCACTCAACAGGTTTGTTTCCAGAGCTACGAACAAGTGTCTTCCATTTTTCAAGGTGCTTATAAAGGCATTCAAGTGGGACGAAGAGTGTGATAAGGAATTTAAGAGATCAAGTCTTACCTTGGGCCCCCTCTACTCTTATCTCGGACCATTCTGGGGGAGAAGTTATATGCTTATCTAATAGTCTCAGAGTCAGCGATAAGTGCAACCATAGTACGGGAAGACGATGGGGTACAGAGGCCTGTATACTTCAATAGTAAGGCCCTTCAAGGGTCTGAATAGAACTATCCTCGAATGGAGAAGTTGGCTTACGCCTTGATACACGCTTCCAAGAAGATGAAGACCTATTGCCAATCCCACTCTATGGTCATCCTCACTGACTCCCCACTAAGGTAAGTCCTCCACAAGCCCGAGAAGTCAGGCAGATAGATGACCTGGGCCATCGAGTTGGGAGAGTATGACATTGCTTATCAAGCCAGGGTGGCAATCAAAGGGCAGGCACTTGCTGACTTTGTTACGGAGTTCACCTGGGAAGAGGCCAAGATTGAGAATAGACCAGAGATTATAGAAGGATCAAACAGTAACGTCTTCTAAAACCCAGAAGAGGTTATGTCCAGCAAAGCCAGAAAATGAGTAACTGAGAATGAGGAAGAGACATACCTCTTCAAGCAAGGGACCCTGTCAGAGGGGAAATTTTCTTAAAATGAAGATATTTGGAACCTCTTCATTGATGGGTATTCTTGTGAAAGTGGAAGCGGTGAATGGATAATATTGTCATCTCCGGATGGTACCGATGTTGAATATGTGCTAAATTTCAACTTTAACGCTTCAAATAATGAGTCTGAGTATAAGGTGCTGATAACGGGGATCTCTTTGGCAAAACACCCTTAGAGTTGGCCGACTCCTACTAAATAGTGACTCAAGGTTAATCGTCAACCATTTACTTGGAGTATATGATGCCAAGGATAAAAGGATGGACATATACCTGAAGAGGGTAAGAACAACACTAGAAGGCTTCAAAGAGTTGAAGATAAAGTGGGTACCTCGGTAAGACAACAATCGTGAAGATGCACTAGCAAGGTTGGTTCCAGCAATAAGGACATGCATCATAAGGACAGTACTAGTCCAGATCCTGCTCAAACTGACCATTGAGGATGAATTAGTGGCCAACTCTTACCTCAACGTGAACTTAGGGGACTCGTGGATGGACCCCCTTATCAGATATATCAGACAGGGAGAGCTGCCAGAATCAAAGTTAGAAAGGAGAAAATTGAGGTATAGAACTGCCAAGTTCTCAATAATAGGAGATATCCTGTATAAAAAAGTATTCCTACTACCTATCCTCAGATGTGTCCATCCCACAAGGGTTCCCCACGTCCTGCAGGATGTACATGAGAGTTCTTGCTCCAGTCACATAGGAGGAAGACCTTTAGCCAAGAGGATAATAACGCAGGGATACTGGTGGCCGACCTTGACCAAAGATGCTACTACCTACGTAAAAAAGTGTGATAAGTGTCAGAGATTTTCTACCCTCACCAACCTCATCAGCCTATGATGTTAATCAGTTATCCTTGGACCTTAGTTGTATGGAGAATTGACCTGGTAGGACCTTTAACAAGTGCTGCTAACAATTATCAATTTCTGATTGTAGTAATTGATTACTTCTCTAAGTGGGTAGAGGCTGAGCCGATGATCACGAATACAGAGCAAAAGACTTTCCGGTTCATCTGTAAGAGCATCATATGTATACATGGCCTTCCGAACACCCTCATCTCAGATAACAGAACGCAGTTTAAGAATTCTTCTTTGGATATATACTGCGAGAGAGTCGGGATCAAGAAGTTCTTCTATTCTCCTAGTCGACCTCAGGCAAACGGTCAGACCGAAGTTACGAATTGAACAATCCTCGATGGGATTAAGAAGAGGTTATAAGAAGCCAAGGGGGGATGGACTTAAGATATTTATGCAGTATTATGGGCCTACAGAATAACGAAAAGGGTACCAATGGGGGAGACCCCATTTATGTTAGCCCATGGCTCAAAAGTCGTCATACCCACAGAAGTAGGACTCCACACTCATAGAGTTCAGACCTATGACCCCGAGAAGAATGAGGAATAGAGAAGACTCGACTTAGATTTAGTTGAGGAGAGAAGAGAAGATGTTGAAGTCAGATAGGCAACTTACCAGTAGAGAATAATAAAATTTTATAATCAGAGGGTGAAATCAAGACCTATAGTTATAAGTGACCTAGTACTGAAAAAGACATTGTAGAAGGCAACAAGCTCCAATCGAACTGGCATGGTCCTTACAAAATGGTCGATGAGGTTGTACCTGTCACCTACCGGCTAGAAACTCTCGAAGGGGAACCTTTCTCCAATCCATAGAACTCTGATTTCCTGAAAAAATATTACATATGATGTTGCAGTTGTTTTCTTGTAATACGTATATCATTTTATGAAGAGAATGTTAATGAAAAGAGGATTTCATGTGTCAATACTTGGTTTCATCATGCTTTAGTGGTAAATTTATGAGGTGAAGCATCATAATTTGATGACCTCAGACCTTAAACGTCATTAATTTGGTGAAATGTATGAGGTGAAACATCATAATTTTGTGACCTCTGACCTTAAACATCATTATTTTGGTGAAATTTATGAGGTGAACATCATAGTTTGATGACCTAAGACTTTAAAACATCATTAATTTGGTGAAAGGTCTGAGGGTAAACATCGTAATTTGAAGACCTCAGACCTTAAAACATCATTAATTTGGTGAAAGGTCTGAGGGTAAACATCATAATTTGATGACCTCAGACCTTAAAACATAATTAATTTGGTGAAAGGCTTGAGGGTAAACATCATAATTTGAAGACCTCAAACCTTAAAACATCATTAATTTGGTGCAAGGTCTGAGGGTAAACATCATAATTTGATGACCTCGAACCTTAAACATCATTAGTTTGGTGAAATTCATGAGGTGAAACATCATAATTTGATGACCTCAAACCTTAAAACATCATTAATTTGGTGAAAGGTCTAAGGGTAAACATCATAATTTGAAGACCTGAGACCTTAAAACATAATTAATTTGGTGAAAGGTTTGAGGGTAAACATCATAATTTGATGACCTCAGGCCTTAAAACATCATTAATTTGGTGAAAGGTCTGAGGGTAAACATTATAATTTGATGACCTCAGCCCTTAAAACATCACTAATTTGGTGAAAGGTCTAAGGGTAAACATCATAATTTGATGACCTCAGACCTTGAACATCATTAATTTAGTGAAATTTATGAGGAGAAACATCAGAAACATCATAATTTGATGACCTTAAACCTTAAACATCATTAATTTGGTGAAATTTATGTGGTGAAACACCATAATTTGGTGACCTCAGACCTTAAACATCATTAATTTGGTGAAATTTATGAGGTGAAACATAATAATTTGATGACCTCAAACCTTAAACATCATTAATTTGCTGAAATTTATGAGGTGAAATACCATAATTTGATGACCTCTGACCTTAAACATCATTAATTTGGTGAAATTTATGAGGTGAAACATCATAATTTGGCGACCTCATACCTTAGACATCATTTAATTAATGATAAATTATAAGGGTAAACATCATAAATTGGTGACCTCAGACCTTTAAGAGAAGTTCATTATATGACAATCAACATTCAAGAGAGAGGATTAATTGAAAGTAGCAAAATCCTATGAAGAAAATGGTATAACATGGAGTCAGAATTACAAGTCTGTTATGCCTCAGAATATGTTATCAAAGTTTACAAAGCATTGAGATAAAAAAAATTACAAGTTAAAAGCTTCACAAATTAAGGTTAAGGGTTTACAACCACAGTGGTGTCCTCTTGGCTGACGTTGGTAACCTCGGCTACGTCCTTTAAAGGGTTAACATCCTCAATCTCTGTAACTTCCAATAGCGTAGTATCTGCAGGAGCAACACCTTCCACTTCCTCCTCAACCTCTTGTAAGGCCTGAGCAAAATGAGGATCGCCAAAGCCTAGACCAATAAAGTCTGAGGCAGATAAGCTCCCTGATTCCTTATCCTTTGAAGCTGCCCACTTCCATGTTGGATTAATACCTATTTTGAGATATTCAAATCCAAAGCTTATAAATTGGTTAAAGACTTTGTAGTCAGCCAAGATCTTCTCAGAGGCATCCTCAAGGGCAGCCCTTACTTCATCATCAACCTTTTCCTGAAGGACATCGTATTTGGCTTGTAAAGCAGAGGTGTGGTCCTTATTGAGCTTGACTATGTCCCTATCCCTCTGCTTTTCCTTATTCTCATACTCCTACAAAGTTGTCTTTAAATTTTCAACATCTGCATTTAAAGAGGCTTGCACCTTCTGGGCCTCTTTTCCCTTCTCAATAAGGGGCAACTTCCTCAAGGTCTAGTCAACGAATTGGTGCATAGACAGAATACCCTACAAAACAATGTGAGACGTATGAGTTTAAGCCTTAATCCATTTAAAGATGAGGTTACATTTGGAATAAAAAAGAAAACATTTTTACCTGGATAGACCTGTGAAGGCTAAACTCGGCCAGTAGAGGGGTATCAAGAGAGTGTAGGAAATGCTTATTTGCGTTGGTTATAGTAGAGCCGATGGCATCCATTGCCATCAAACCATGACCTATTAGGGTGTCACTGATCTTCAGCTACTCCAAACAAGAAGCCTGTGCATCATCAGAGGATATTGGGATGGCATGATCCTCCTTTTGAGTTTTTCTCGGCCTCTGATCCTCTGAGCCAACAACACTGGATTTCCTCTTTTTTGTAGCATCGGCCTTGGATGTACTGACATTCTTCTTGGGTGGGGGAGGGGCTAAATTATGCCCTTCTTTATTCATCATCTTAATAAGGCTTGGGGCTGACATCTCCCAGAGCTCGTTAGAGATACCTTCTGGGCGTTTTGTAAAGAGAAAAATATGAGTTAATAAAATAGAGGTATGAAAACTCAGAGGTACAACTTGAAAAAATATATAATACTTACGAAGCTCGGATAGAGGATTTCCCCCCAGGCTAGTCTCAGGGAGGTAATAGGGGGTCATCAGATGTTTATACTTGACTGGCCAACTGTGCTCCCCCTGATCTTAAAGATCCTTAACCTTTTATAAGTTATCCTGACTAAGACCAAGGTCAGCCTTAGTAGAAAGTGACAACTTTCCCCACCTCAGAGGTACACTCGGCTCCAACGATGAAGAGGTGGCACAAGGACCAAATTCCCATGCCACTGAGGCAAAGAAATACCATAGTTTCCAGTTGTCATTGGAGGTCTGGGTAACCAGTAACATCTTTTTATCTGACTTCCTAGCTAGGAAATGATAGTAGTTAGGGTGGTTTCTGGCAGAGGATGGTATGTATCATCCTGTGAAGACCCTAATAGGAAGGTCTGAGTGGTGGACTGCCTTATAAAGGATAATAGCACCAATTATCACCCTCCAGGCATTGGGGGATACTTGTGAAAGGGCAAGGTTGATATGTGAAAGTATAGCTCTGATCGAAGGATGGATGGGGAGATGGAATCCCAGCTTAAACCTGTGGTCATACACATAGATTTCTCTATCTCGGACACCAAAGGCTCTCTCACCTCTTAGAGGCATCTAAGTATGATGGAGGTACCTATGGAATAGAGATGCCTAAATCTAAGAGTTCGTACTCAGTAACAATACTCTCTATCTCGACAGCCTCTGAGGTATCAATGTCACTCACATGACCATTATCATCATCCATGGAAACGTCAGCTTGGGCATGCACATGGGCATCATCAGGAAATATCTAAGTGAATTCAGCCCTGGTGGTGGTCGACAGAGGGATTGCATTGATGGGAGGGGGAATAGCCACCCTCGACCCCACAATATCAAAATCAGAAGAAGCCTGTGAGGTGCTAGGACTATTATGGGACGAGGCACGACTTTGGACCTCGTCCTGATCAGGGACCTGATCTTTCCTAATGGAGAAATCCATGGCCTCTTGGAATGAGTCTACAAACATAGGGTATGAGGTAGATGACTCAGGCTCAGACATTGGAAAAGGGTAAATTGGATCCTCTACTGGCTTAGCAGGCTCGACTGGCTTAGGGTATATTACCTTTAGAGGTGGAGGAAAGATAGGTATGAGGGGGAAGGCCTCAGCCCTATGAGCTTCCTCTTAGGATAGTTCTATCTGCCTAATTTTTGTAAAGATCTTCTCTCTAAGAGAGGGGAAATATTCTATAAGCTTATAAAGAGGTCTGAGCATAAACAAGGTGACCCTACACTTGGACTCTAGAACATAAATAAACAACCGGGGACAACTTAAACAAGGATCAAAAGTTGGTTTTTGATCAAGTTCAAACCAATAACAGTTAAGAATAAGAGCCACCGAAAAACTCAAAGAGCCACTAGAAAACTAAAAGAACCACTAAAAAACTCAAACTATCACCAAAAAATACAAGAAATGGAAAAACAAGGCTGAAAAATGGCAAAGGAAAGGTAATAAGTAATACCTGATAAAATACGAGGTGAAGAATGGGAGGACTGATAAGAAAAATCCATAAGACACAACCTCAATCAAGCTCAGGAAGATAGAGAAAACACAGAAGGCTCAGGCGGGAAAAATGAGAGAAGTGAAGAAGAAAGAGAAATTAAAGGGCTCTTAATCCTCAAATCTGATTGCACACATCCCAAGGCCCATCATTTCCTAGGGAGCCCAAAAGACAATCAACATCATTACACTTTCAGGCACACTACCCACTTCAGAAGTGGACACCTGTCAAGAAGATATTGGTACATTATAAAATACAACCTCGGACATACATACCCTTTAGTCACCTACTTACATAGGTAACTAAGGGCTAGGGGGTGATTGATATGCCCAAAGTGCACCTGTCAGCTCAGAGGCATTAACCTCGTCTTGTATGACGAACAAGGTAACAATACCTCATAATTACCCATCAATGATGTCGTCCTTCACCAGGTCAGCCACAGCTGACGTTGCAAGTGCCACCATGATTGGGCATCAACTGAGGTCTACATGACTCATGGGGTCAGTTATCCATCAGTTTGGCCACAACTGATGTTACAAGTATCACTTCGGTGAGAGCATCATCCGATGTAAGTATGGACATGGGTTATCCACTAGCATCACCATTAACATCGGCCATAGCCGACGTTGCGAGTTTCACCTAGAATCAACAAAGCCTTGTGTAATACCCCATGATTTTTCGACTGAGAAATTAAAATTTTGGGAGAAATAAAATATATTTAAATTGGAGAATTTTAAAATTTGGAAATTGAGGCCTAAAATTTAGGACGTTATAAAGTATTTTGAATGAGGATTTTGAGTGCGCCATTGATTCCGGATGGGTTGAGATAGTCGAAATGACTGTCATTGGGTTTTATTTCGGTTCTGAAATATTTTTAAGTTAGTTTGACGCGGATTGGAGTAAACGAGTCATTTAAACCGTGTATTACCATTTAAAACTGGGATTTATGTTTTAAAGGTTTAAGAGGCTTACGGATCAAGCCAATCCCATTTGTGAGGAAGAGAGAGAACCTTAGAGAAAGAAGAGAAAAGGAAAGGAAGAAAGAAAGGAGGAGAAAGGGAGAGAGAGAAAGGAGAAATAGATTGGAGATTTCAGCCCATACGTTATCTCGGTGATGATCCAACCTCTACAACTTTAAGGCAAATGTTTAATCTTGCTAAATATTTTATTTGTGAATTTCATTTCATAATTTGTGGGTAAAAGAAATGAATTTTGGGGTTACATTGGAAAACCTAGTTTTTGGGTATTTTGACTTGAATTTGATGTTTAAACTTGGGATTGATGATCTTTATGTTGATGAGATGAGGGTAGGTTGGGCTTTGATGTGAGGAAAATGATTGAATTAAAATATTGAGGGTTAGTTGATGAGATTTGGGTGTTTAGACCATTGGAGTTTTGTTCAAAAATGGAATTGGGCCAGGACATCTGGTATGGCCGGTCGACCGCGGTCTGGGGACAGGTCGACCGCACCTTAAGGAAAGAGCCTAATTCTTTCTTTGAAAGGTAAATTTTGGACCCGCGGTCAATCGGGGGACTAGGACCGGTCAACCAGTCCCCTGTTTTAGCCCAAGATCTGGATTCCTTTCTTCCCCTTTTCTTTTAGGTTTTATTCTTAGGGGCCTTCTTAATGGGCTTATTATGGAGGGTTATAATATTATACTCAAGGATATGTGCCCTAGGAGAAATAGGGGCTTTCGAACTTATGTTAGAAATGGATTATGAGGATAGGATGCCTCTTTTAGAAATGAAATGATTGTGGGACTGAATTATTTGGTGGATTATCTTAGTATGATAGGGGTGGGCTATCATGAAATAGTTATGAATTATAGAGATAATACCTTTTTGTCTATAGGCGTATTAATGAAAGATATTTAAAGGTATTGTGGGGAATCTCATTAAGGATGGAAGTTCCATATAAAGATCAGAAGTGAGTTTAGGTATGATTCAAGGGTTATGATTCTTCGGGAGAGTGGTAAAGGAATAGGGTAAAATTGTAAGCCGATAAATGTGCCGAATCCAAATAGCGATAGGATTCTATTTAAATTATGATTGGGGGCCAATGAGAGAGAGTGGTCACGTATATTTCATAATGTTGAACTTAAGGAATAAATCATAAATGCACTAAGATTTAAAAGATTCATATGAGCAAGTGAACCATAGGCGGAATTGAGGACTATTAGATCGTACTATCAACTAGAATATGTTGTATTGTAATTCTAGTCGGGATAGTTTTTATATATTTGAGTGTGATTAACAATGGGGATTCCAATGCTTGATGGGATCATGGAAAGAATTTAGGATTGAGCTTGAGGATTGCAGACTATTAGTTATGAGTACACTTATAGTCGGTATTATTGTTAGATATATCGAAGTAGACTTGGATATAAATGGAATGTATAGTGATAGTTATATATATATATGGTAAACTTGGAGTTAGAGACCTTAATGTTTTATATACTGGAAGACTATTCATATCATAAGGGAAATGGATAAATATGTGTCAAGTGAGGCACCATATAATGGAGAATGCTTTGAGTAAGTATGCATCATAACAAGGGTGAGTATTACGAGATTTGTATGCATGTTGCCAACTTATTTTACTTGATGACTAAGTATTGGATAGAGGGTATGAATTTATATATAGAGAGACTTATATATATTTAAACGGATAAATATGACGTGAATGTATATTTCTTGTGTGATGATCTATACATATGATGTGATTATCGGTGTATATATATATATATATATATATATATATATATATATATATATATATATATATATATATATATATATTTGTGTGTGTGTGTGTGTGTGTGTGTGAAGGATATATATGCTTATGGTGTGAAGCATACCCGTCACATGCTATCATGGGAAGTTGCGCGATGTTGGGTGAGTCCCTAGCTTGAGGAGTAGGGGTGGATATTCCCCAGGTCATAGTCATCTATTATTATTTGTGTGATTTCAATTTGGGGGTGAGAAGACTTGGGTATGGGTCGTTCTCACTTGATCGGTAAGGAACTATGACCGCTTCCCATACATTATGATTGATTTTGTTGCCATGGCGGTGTGATAATAGTCCGATAGGTGCTGACCTCGGGAGAAAGTGAGTAATTCCTGGAAGATGATAGCATGGTGCAGTATTTTGGCATCCTATAGCCGTTTATGTTATGTGCATTGCATTGTATACATTATGTGTGATATGTATACTTTGTTATGGGAATGAATGATTGTGTGTGTGTATATATATATATATATAGGGTGAATATTTATATAGTTTCATATCCTATCGGTGAAGAGGATATGGAATTTCAATGATGTACATCTTGGGTGATTTTGGTGTACTAGTTCATTAGGGTCGAAGGATCGTACGTAGAGGCAATTGTGATTAGGTCGACCCAAGGATTTAGTAGAGTTTCAAATTATGTTCTTAGATAGTAATCTATATTTATAGTAGTTGTAGTTGTAAATTTGTGTGGATGATATAATGGATCCCTAGATCAACATTTTCAAGGAGTAGTGTGTCGGGGGGGTTCTTTATTTGGATTTCACTTTGCAAGATGCCGCACGCACGAAACGTAATGCAATGTTGAGAGTAGAGAGAAGTTTTGTTATTAATACTTATATGAATATTGTCTAGAGAATAAACTCTTATATTAAAATAACCGGTTTAAGTTATTAATTTGGAACCTAAGCATATGAAGACTTACCTGTGTGTATATATTTAGGTGGGGTTGTATTGGTAAGGATTCTTGGGTTATATTAGGATGACGGGTCATGCGGGTATAGGCTGTGCGTATGGAAAGGTAGGTTGTCCTTATGGGTGGGGTAACTTAATTAAGGTTCCAGGACGCGAGTAGGTGCACGCTATAGATGATAGGTGAGATTTTGGGTTTCACGAGAGTGTGACTGCACTTTAATTATGAAATAGTGCATATAGATTTATTATGCACGATTAACACACTTGCTAAATATTTTTACACCTCGAGCTCTGACCCGTTTATATTTCTCTTTTGCTATATGTATGTATATATATATATATATATATATATATATATATATATATATATATATATATATATATATATATATATATATATGGATTACTATAGGTGTCCTACCGCATGGATACCGGATGCCTTTATATCCGGAGTCTTGGGAGCCGTAGCAGTTGCGGACTGTTGTGGGATTTAGATTGTAGTCGTTTCCTACTTCTTTAAAAATCTAGGTAGGATTCGTGTTGTATTTCGGGTTTATACCCAAGGGATATTTGTAGTTGTTTATATTTCTTATTTACGGTTGTTGTACTGTCTGTGACCCGACAGTATTTTCGGGTATTATTCATTTTGTGTATTTATTTTATTTTATTTTAATTTAAGCACCTTTAATTATCATGGTACCTGTGTACACTTTTACCTTTGCTTGATATCTATATTTTTGGTTTGTTGTCCGTTGCATGTTTTATTAAATTTTAGTCATCCACTTTTATGATTTCGGGTGGTTAGCCTTATCTATTGTAGTTTAGTCTGTTAATTCTGAGAGTGAGCCATATGAGATTCCTGATTTAATGTAGTATAGGGCTGGCCACCCGTTATTATTTTAAGCGGGGTGTCACAATTGGTATCAGAGCATTAGGTTATAGTGTATTTAGGATTTGTGCGGGTTTTTTTGCATTTTTCTATTAATGTTCTTGATATAGATCCCTATTATTAGGATTGTTCTGTTCACTACGTCTATTTTCTTCTTCGATGTGAAGTTGTTTGCATGACGTTCTGATACAGTTGTTCTCGTCTCAGACGTCGCCAGGATTAAGTCATCCCTAAAGGAGCAAGATGAGAGATGCAACACCCATAACAGATTTTAGGTACACGTGATTGGAAGTATTTCTTTCCGTGACTCAGGCAGGATATAAGGAGGAGATTTCTAGCAGGAATTTAAGGTGATCTGAAGGTGGTCGAGTGAGAAGGAGAATTAACTCGAATGGAGAATTTTGTGATCGATAAAGTAAGTACTGAGGTTAAGCGAATAGCGAAGCTGTGGGAGGTTTAGATTGATAAATTTGCCAGTGTTTGTTAGGAAAACCAATGTGAGGTGTGTAGCATTGTTGCATTGTTTGGAGTATCGCCTTCTTGGAAGAGGGAATAAGAAATTTGGAGACTCGGGTTCCTTGAGTAGGAATGAAGGAGTGAGTAAGTACGGCTTTCGTCTGGCACCATTTTTGGGATAATAGACCATCTCGTGATGAGCTAGTAGAGAGTTATGCTATTGATTTATGGAAGTGTGGATTGCTATGGTTTGTTGAGTATTAGTTATAATGTTAATGCTTTTATAAATAAGCTAAGATAGGTAATAGTGGTATTTCAGTGAGGGAAGGATTTATCTTGCGGCAATATTTTGATGTGATGTAAAGGAAGTGTATAACTGAGAGGTTTAGAGTTTAGATGGTTCATTATTGAGCAGGGAAATTCATCTCAGAATTGGGTTAGTTTTGAGACCTTGGCATTGGTGAGAGTATTGTATTCATTGGGGCCTTATGTTATGTATATGAGGTGTTGATTGGCGTGTCGAAAGACATGGAATTATTTGATATTATATTGTTACATAGGCCTTCCGACCATATCTATGATTTGAAAACCTTTTATAAAATCTTAACCCTAGTTCAACTGATCTCAATCCCTGACATGGCTACACAGTAGTGTATTAGGAGGGTTCCTTATTTGGATTTCGCTTGTGAGACCTCCCCCGCATGAAAGTAACTTATGTCAGGAATTGAGAAGAGTTCAACCGTTGGGAATTTCAAACTTTTATATATACTTAGTACGCTACTATAGATTATATTATTGAGAGTTATATTTGATTTGAGGCTAGAGGAGCTGGGTTATGTTTTTGTGAGTGGGGCTCGGGTACGGGGTGTATGGGCACCCTGGGTAGCTAGTTTGGTTTTATAGTTTAAGTGATTCGATGTGAGAACTGGGAGAGATGGGTATAGTAATCCTGAGAGTTGATGTAAGAACTAGATGAGGTTCGGAGTCCTAGGAATAACTCAAATTTCGAGGATGAAATTTTTGCAAGGGGGAAGATCTGTAACACCCCATGATTTTGGGACTGAGAAATTAAAATTTTTGGAGAAATAAAATATATTTAAATTGGAGAATTTTAAAATTTGGAAATTGAGGCCTAAAATTTAGAACGTTATAAAGTATTTCAGATGAGGATTCTGAGTGCACTATTGATTCCGGATGGGTTGAGATAGTCGAATTGACTGTCATTGGGTTTTATTCTGGTTCCAGAATATTTTTAAGTTAGTTTGACCCAGATTGGAGTAAACGAGTCATTTAAAGCGTGTATTATAATTTAAAATTGGGATTTATATTTTAAAGGTTTAAGAGGCTTACGGATCAAGAGAATCTCATTTGTGAGAAAGAGAGAGAACCCTAGAGAAAGAAGAGAAAAAGAAAGGAGGAGAAAAAGAGAGAGAGAGGAGAAAAAACATGGAGATTCTGTCCCGTACGCGATCTCGGGGACGATCCAATCTCTAAAACTTTGAGGCAAGTGTTTAATCTTGCTAAATATTTTATTTGTGTATTTCATTTCATAATTTGTGGATAAAAGAAATGGATTTTGGGGTTACATGGGAAAACCTAGTTTTTGGGTATTTTAACTTGAATTTGATGTTAAAACATGGGATTGATGATCTTAATGTTGATGAGATGAGGGTAGGTTGGATTTTGATGTGAGGAAAATGATTGAATTAAAATATTGAGGGTTAGTTGATGAGATTTGGGTGTTTGGACCATTGGAGTTTTGTTCAAAAATAGAAATTGGCAAGGACATCTGGTATGGCCGGTCGACCGCGGTCTGGGAACCAGTCGACCGTGCCTTTAGGAAAGAGCCTATTGCTTTCTTCGAAAGGTAAATTTTGGACCCGCAGTTGATCAGGTGTCTGGGAATGGTCGACCGGTCCCCTGTTTTATCCTAAGATTTGGATTCCTTTCTTCCCCTTTTCTTTTAGGTTTTATTCTTAGGAGCCTTCTTAATGGGCTTATTATGGAGGATTATAATATTATATTAAGGGATATGTGCCCTAGGAGGAATAGGGGCTTTCGAACTTATGTTAGAAATGGATTACGAGGATAGGATGCCTATTTTAGAAATGAAATGATTGTGGGACTGAATTGTTTGGAAGATTATCTTAGTGTGATAGGGGTGGGCTATCATGAAATAGTTATGAATTATAGAGATAATCCCTTTTTGTCTATGCGCGTATTAATGATAGATATTTCTAGGTATTGTAGGGAATCTCATTAAGGATGGGAGTTCTATCTAAAGATCAGAATTGAGTTTAGATATGATTCAAGTGTTATGACTCTCTGGGAGAGTGTTAAAGGCATAGGGTGAAATTGTAAGATGATAATTGTGCCGAATCCAAATAGCGATAGGATTCTATTTAAATGATGATTGGGGGCCAATGAGAGAGAGTGGTCGCGTATCTTTAATAATGTTTAACTTAAGGAATAAATCGTAAACGCACTAAGATTTAAAAGACTCATAAGAGCAAGTGAACCATATGCGGAATTAAGGATTATTAGATCGTACGATCAACTAAAACATGTTATATTGTAAATCTAGTCGGGATAGTTATTATATATTTGCGTGTGATTAACAATGGGGATTCCAATGCTTGATTGGATCATGGAAAGAATTTAGGATTGAGCTTTAGGATTGCAAACAATTAGTTATGAGTACACATATAGTCGGGATTATTGTTAGATATATCGAAGTATATTTGGATATAGATGGAATGTATAGTTAATGACCTTAATGTTTTATATACTAGAAAACTATTCATATCAGAAGGGAAATGGATAAATATGTGTCAAGTGAGGCACTGTATAAGGGAGAATGCTTTGAGTAAGTATGCATCGTAACAAGGGTGGGTTTTACGAGAGTTGTATGCATGTTGCTAACTTATTTTACTTGATGACTAAGGATTGGAGATAGGGTATGCATTTATATATAGAGAGAATTATATATATTTAAACGGATAAATATGACGTGAATGTATATTTCTTGCGTGATGATCTATACATACGATGTGATTGTTGGTGTATATATATATATATATATATATATATATATATATATATATATATATATATATATATATATATATATATATATATTTGTGTGTGTGTGTGTGTGTGTGTGTGAAGGATATATATACTTATGGTGTGAAGCATACCCGACACATGCTATCATGGGAAGTTGCGCTATGTTGGGGCTTGAGGAGGAGGGGTGGATATTCCCCAGGTCATAGTCGTTCATTATTATTTGTGTGATTTCATTTTTGGGGTGAGAAGTTTTGGGTATGGGTCGTTCTCACTTGACCAGTTAGGAACTATGACTGCTTCCCATACGTTTTGATTTATTTTGTCACCATGGCGGTGTGATAATAGTCCGATAGGTGGTGACCCCGGGAGAAAGTGAGTAATTCCTGGAAGATGATAGCATGGTGTAGTATTTTGGTATCCTATAGACGTTTATGTTATGTGCATTGCATTGTATACATTATGTGTGATATGTATACTTAGTTATGGGAATGAATGACTGTGTATATATATATATATATATATATATATATATAAGGTGAATATATATATAGTTGCATATCCTATAGATGAAGAGGATATGGAATTTCGATGATGTACATCTTGGGTGATTTTGGTGTACTAGTTCATTGGGGCCGAAGGATCGTACATAGAGGCAATTGTGATTAGGTCGACCCAAGGATTTAAATAGAGTTTCAAATTATGTTCTTAGATAGTAATCTATATTTATAGTAGTTGTTGTAGTAAATTTGTGTGGATGATATAATGGATCCCTACGATCAACATTGTGAAGGAGAAGTGTGTCGGGGGGATTCCTTTTTTGGATTTCTCTTTGTGAGACGCCCTACGGACGAAACGTAATGCAATGTTGAGAGTAGAGAGAAGTTTTGTTCTTAATACTTATATGCATATAGTCTAGAGAATAAACTCTTATATTAAAATAACCGGTTTAAGTTATTAATTTGGAACCTAAGCTTATGAAGGCTTATCTGTGTGTATATATTTAGGTGGGATTATATTGGTAAGGATTCTTGGGTTATATTAGGGTGATGGGTCATGCGAGTATAGGCCGTGCGTATGGTAAGGTAGGTTGCCCTTATGGGTGGGGTAATTTAATTAAGGTTCCAAGAAGCGAGTAGGTGCGCACTATAGCTGAGAGGTGAGTTTTGGGGTTTCACGAGAGTGAGACTCCCCTTTAATTATGAAATAGTGCATTTAGATTTATTATGCACGGTTAACACACTTGCTAAATATTTTTACACTTCGGGCTCTAACCCGTTTATATTTCTCTTTTGCTATATGTATATATATATGGTTTACTACAGGTGTCCTACCGCATGGATACCGGAAGCCTTTCTATCCAGAGTCTAGGGAGCCGTAGTAGTTGCAGACTGTTGCGAGATTTAGATTGTAGTCACTTCCTACTTCTTTAAAAATCTAGGTAGGATTCATGTTGTATTTCGGGTTTATACCCAAGGGATATTTGTAATTGTTTATATTTCTTATTTACGGTTGTTGTACTGTCTGTGACCCGACAGTATTTTCGAGTATTATTCATTTTGTGTATTTATTTTATTTTATTTTAATTTAAGCACCTTTAATTATCATGGTACCTGTGTACACTTTTACCTTTGCTTGATATCTATATTGTTGGTTTGTTGTCCGCTGGATGTTTTATTAAATTTTTGATATCCGCTTTTATGGTTTCGAGTAGTTAGCCTTATCTATTGTAGTTTAGTTTGTTAATGATGATAATGAGAAATATGAGATTCCAGATTTAATGTAGTATAGGGATGGCCACCCGTTATTATTTTAAGCGGGGTGTCACACCTTGCAGGCTCAGCATCAAGTGCCAAGACAATATTGGCCCTGGACAATGTTCCACATATCTAACCTCGACTAACATCCCAGCCAAGGTCATCATATAATTACCCGATAAGGCAGGGGTCGTACTTCACCAACCTCGTACTCATCTAGGCCGAGGTTGGTACTAAGCAAAGCCAACCGAGCATCTACACACACATGTATGGCTTGGAACACGTGGAAAAGTCTGTTATAACTAAATCATTCTCTCCACATGAGGGAATATTGAGGTCATCATAATTTAGTTGAGATCAACTAGGTGTCATCCTTACACTGGTTGGATCTTCATTCCCATGCACATTGAATGCTTGTGGGGTACATTAAACCCCCCAAGAACTATATATAGAGGCCATCCTCAAGATTAAAAAGGGATCGATAATTAGAAACCTAGCTGAAACTCTGTCATTTTACACTGTAGAGAGAGAAATATTGAGAGATTGTATCCATGGCCATTAGTGCCTTCATTTAGTGATATTGCTCACACACACTCACAGTGGACGTAGGCCAGATTGGCTGAACCACTTATATGCAAATGTTCATCCTCTTATCCTCATCTCCTTCTCTCTCTCTCTCTCTCTCTCTCTCTCTCTCTCTCTCTATATATATATATATATATATATATATATATATATATATATATATATATATATATATATATATATATATATATATATATATATATATATTCTCCCGTGCTTCCATTGTTATCACTTGCTTGAGCTTGTCAACACCTTACCTGGTGGTGTTGTTTCCAGAATCATCAGCCGATAAACTTTCAGACTTAGAAACAACCTTTGATATCCTTAGGAAGTATCAGATGAAGATTTATATAAGTGTTCATTCGGTGTCCAGTCAGGAAAATTCTTAGGCTACATAGTTAGTAAGAGGGGAATTAATGCCAATCCGGATCAGATTGATGCTATCACTAGAGTCCAGCCTCCTCAGACATTGAGAGATGTTAAAAAGCTTACATGAATGCTTGAGGAACTCAATTGCCTCATCTCTAAGTCATCATAACGTTGCCTACCATTCTTTCAGCTCCTAAAAAATTACAAAGGCCTCATATGGAACGATGACTGTTCGCGAGCTCTGAAAGAGATTAAATTATACCTTAGCAAGCCCCCTTTCTGGTAATCCCAGATGATGGGTACCCACTTTACCTTTAACCGAAAGTATCAGACCACATCGTAAGCTCCCCCTAGTATGTGAAAAAGGAGGAGGACATCACCCGATTTACTATACAAGCAAGACATTTATGGACGCTGAACAACGGTACCTACCCCTGGATAAGAATACCTATGCTTTGGTGGTTTCCTTGAGGAAATTGAAGCATTAAATTGAAGCCCACTCCATAACTGTAATCAGTTCTTACCCACTCAAGGTCGTTCTATGAAAAGCCAACTTCTATGGAAGGCTATCAAAGTGGTCGGTCGAACTGGGGAGATTTGATATCAATTTCCAAACTAGATCGACGATCAAGGGACAGGTCTTAACAGATTTCATTGATGAGTTCACATAACATCAGCTAATAGAGCAATCGAATAATGAATAGTAAAAAACATAGGAAGCACAATCTAAGGACTGGACCCTATATGTTGACGGAGTATTCAACTCTAAGGGGGCAGGAGTAGGCATAGTAATGGCCACTCTAGAGAACACCATGATCGAGCAGGGAATCAAATAGGTATTTGAATCCTACAATAAGGAATCTAAGTATGAAACATTAATGGCTAGCCTACATAAAGACAAACTACTCGGGGAAAAGTGCCTCCACGTATTCAGTGATTCCAAACTTGTTTCCAAGGAGGTAAGCGGGGACTTCAATGCTAAAGTTGATCGAATAGCAGCTTACCTCACCGTAGTAAGAGCTTTTATGGTAGACTTTGAAAAGGTGGAAATTCAATTGTTCCTTTAAGTAAAAAACATTCACACTGACGTTTTAGCGGCATTAAGCTCAGTAATTGACTTTGATCTAATGATAACTATTCAGATTGAGTTCCCTGCACAACCTAGTATCGACTAAGAATTCGTAATCGATAATGTCCTCCTCACAGATAAGGCCCCAATTTTTACGGATCCCATCATCAAATATCTACGGAGTGACACACTGCCAAACGACAAGAGGTCATCCCATCAAGTTAGGGTCATTGCTGCTCGTTTCTACCTCAACCCTAAAGGGAGGCTTATAAGAAATCATTTACAAAACCCTATGTCGAGTGGTTTCACCCACAAGATGCCGAGCAAGTACTTAGTGAGATCCATGAGGGAATTTGTGGGATTCATATAGGTGGGAGATCATTGCCCTTTCGTGCGATCAAGGAAGGATATTGGTGGCCTCATATGCAGAAGGACGCGGGTGCCAATGTATGCTAATGCAAAAAGTTTTAGAACCACTCACCTATGGTTCACCGACCTTCCAGCGGCCTAACATCCCTAACCATCTCATGTCCTTTTCCTTAATGTGGATTAGATATTGGGAGACCACTACCTACCCATATGGTAATCTTAAGTATGTGCTGGTCGACACAAATTACTTCACCAAATGGGTAGAGGCATAACCACTAGAAAATATTCGAGACTCTGATATGACAAAGTTTATATGGAGGAACATCATAACTCTCTTTGGGATACCAAGGGCTATCATCACCGATAACGGATCATAATTTGAAAGTGATTTCTCTCAGGATTTTTGTGATGAGCTCGAAATCAAGCACCACATCAGCTCTAAGGCGTATCCCCAAAGTAATGGGTAGTGAGAGGATTCTAGTAAGACCATGATTAATGGACTGAGAAAGCAATTAGAAAGAGACAAGGGTGCCTAGGTGGATGAGATAGCTCGTGTTCTTTGGTCTTATCGTACCACACCCAAGAAACTATATGGGGAAACCACCTTTGCACTCGCTTATGGAATGGAAGTTGTCATCCCTCTGAAAGTAGGTCTCCCTACTATGAGAACCACTCTGCTAGACCAAGGACTTAACAATGAAGCACTATGCACTGATCTTGACCTAGCAGACAAGCGAAGAGAGCTATCATTGATTAATTTGTCCTCCTACCAACACCAACTAGCCAAGTAATACAACCACAGGGTCAACCTAAGGAAATTTCTGATAGGGGACTACGCCCTGAGGAAAATCCTCAACAGTTCTATAAAACCATCAGATTAAAAACTGAGACCAAATTGGGAAATACCTTCAGAGTAATCAGAAGACATCTCTAAGGAGAATATCACTTGGAAACGCTGAAGGCAAGGAGATACTAAGAGCATGGAACTCAGCCAATCTCAAGAAATTCTACTTTTAGATCTTCTTCTTTATTTTTTTATAAGAACATTTAGTTTAAAAAAAATTTTATTTTCAAACTTGTGTTACTCATTAGACAATATTTAACAAATAAAGGTCGGTTGGACCCTCTACTCTCAGTTTTTTGCATTGGCTGCTTAACTTCCCATGATTACATCTCATTAATTTACACCTTTTCCAAAGATAACTACTTCACGCATATCTAAATGCCTGACAAATAGGGTTTGCAATAGTTATAACAGGTCAAATATAAATGATTCAAATCACTACCACCCTCAGGTCCTTGTTACAAATGCAAGAGGCCTCATGAGTTTCTCCGATAATAAAAAAATCCCTATAGGGGATCCTTAGGAAATACAGCCAGCTTTGGTTGGTCGCCAACACTTGTTGGTTGAAAAATGTCTGCTCAGGCGAATTGCTTATTAACCAGGTACATTCTCTCCATTATCTTACTTAGGCCTAAGGGAGTGTGATGACACTATCTACAAGGAAAACTTTATGGACTGATATTTCTAAGGAATATTGGACTCGGAGGATGTTCAAAAGGACAGAAGGCTAATACTTAAGTATCATTTAGTCTGTTTTAATAACTAAAAAAAATCAAAACTAAGTAAACCTAAGGCCTAACATGGGTCAACCAATATTGTTTGGTTGGCAGAGATATCAACTAACCTACGGAAAGACAAGATTAATACATGTTTCGTCAATATTTTCTCAAAACATAGGAACAAATAAATAAGATTCTTTATTGAAAGATAAGGTTACAATAACATCAAAGATAAAAAATATTACATAAGGACCTAAGATATCCCAGGGCGGCGAGTAAGATACTTGATAACACCCACTCTTTGACCATCGTCTAGATTTGAGACAAGCTCTTTTATATCTTCATCGAGGTCAGACTCTAAGAGTTGGGTAGTAATGGCATTGGTTGGGATTCAATTATCATCCTTTGGAGAAGGCATTATGGCAATAGTCTGAACACTCAGTTTGGTATTTATACCATAGTTTGGATTCATTTCAAGTCTTTACCTCTTTTAGGGAACTTATACATCCTCGAGTAAAGGTGATCCCTTCAGCCTCCTCAAGCCTCGTCGGGGAAGCTGCCTAACTAGCATTGTAACCCTCTCCTCAAACTTCTCGTGGCCCTATCTTAAATGCATACCTCAGCCTTTTGACATTTTCTTTAAGAACAACCATAAAATCTTTCGGATTAGAGACATCCTTCCTCAAGGCATAATTATTGGACTCAAGAACTTTGCCCACTTTGTCAACCTCAGTTCTCTCGAAAAGTTTGGCTCTCAAAGAATTCACTTCTGCTTGTACGGAGGCACCAATGTCCTCCATCTCCTGGAGATCATCTTTTAGCTTGGCAATTACCTCAGTCTGGTTCTTATATTTCTCATTTCCTACCCTTAGGGACTTACAAATCGTTAAAAAGGCCTTGCGAGCCTTCAAGATGAAATTTGGTTCAAGGATCCTCCCCATTTATGAGTTAGGGGGATTATACTGATATAAATCAACGGACTACAAATTATACACGCCAGACCAGAAGCATAATATTAGCATAATAAAAATTAAGAGAACATATGCAGAAAGGAAGAAAATTCCATTATCATTCATTAAGAAAGGGTGGCTATGGGCCCATACATTGAGTTATCAAAAAAAGGTTACAAACTATCAAAAATAGGATTGAACAAGGAAGGAAGTGGAAAAAGTCCTAGTCTACAGGTCTTAATCCTTTACCTGATCACCATCAACAATAGCCTTTCCCTTGTAAATCACCTACTACTCCTTACCAGTACCATTATCTTCATCGACCTCAAAAGGAACAATCTTGGTATGAACAACAACTTGGTATCCATCTTGTTCATCCTCCTAAAAAGGATCAGGACCAAGAGAGTGAATGTTTAAGAGATTAGAATTGGTAGGAGTTCCAGCGACCTTTAAACCCTGATCCCATACCTTTTTGAAGGATACCTTGCACCCTGTTGATACCAAAATAAATGTGCTGATGTGGACGAATAAGATGAAGACACGTGTCAATCTACATGGCACAATAGCAACGAGGAAGATCATTTCCCGACCAACCGTGCTCCTTTCCGAACAACGAGAATACACCGAGAAACTCTATCACACCGAGGAACTCTATCATACCGAGGAATTCTATCATTCCGAGGAACTCTATCATCCCGAGATACACTAAGTATTCCGAGGAACTCTTGATCAACAAGCAACTAAGGCGGTCCGAACTGCATCTCGGCCGTATCATTAATTACCAGACGGACAACTGTTCAACTATTCATTATACTCTTGACGCACACGCTGCATTAAATGTATTACCCTTTCATATGTATATCATTTAATGTATTGGACCTTTCATGTACAGCCTAAAGGCTATAAATACCTTGTATCATCCTCAATTCAAGGGGACCGGAATTTCTTGAGAGAATTTGTAATCAAGAATTCCACAAACACTCAGCAATAACATAACAGTGGACGTAGGCTTTATTCCTAGCCGAACCACTTTAAAAATCTTTGTCTTATTTATTTATCTGTGATTGAAAAATTAGAGCGATCTAGTTTTTTACATCAACAGATTGGCGCCGTATGTGGGAAACGACTGTTATTATCGTTTTTCATAAAAGTCATTTATCACCAATGGCTGATAATCCAGAATCCAGTAATCGAAATGTTGGAAATACTGGATATCTTCCAAATCCATCTGCATCCCCAGATCTGGCTGGGATTATGACGAATCTGGCTCAAGGACAAACCGCCATGCAAGAATCTATGAGGCAACTCATTCAAACTCTTCAGGGCGGTGCACCTACCTATTCAGGGCAAAGGAGTGATCATAGGCAATCGCAATCTAGACGTACTGGGTCATATCGCAATGAGGAGTCTAATGATTTTTCTTATCAACCTGGGCGAACTTCATCGATACGGGCTTCGGATACAGATCAACGTATCACTCTCTCTCCGGAGAGAACTAGCGCTTTGGAAAGGTTAAGTAGAGTGTCTCCTTTCAGTCGGTTAGGACCAAGGAGGAACATGAGTCCACCTAGGGCTCCATCAAGAAGTTTTCGACCACCACTAGGTTTGAGAGAAGGATCTGCGCAATCGCGACCAACCACTCGTCGAGATAAATCTCAGGAAGCTACGTCAGAGCAATCAGCTGCTCGGACTAAGCGGCCCGAGGAAGGGAATGAAGCATGGAAAGGTTCCATTCAACGGTTGGAGGATAGACTGGGAGAAATGGCTAAGGCGAGAAACCCCTTACAGAGAACTTTTGTTCAAGGAACACCTTTTGTGCAAGCCATTGTGGATTTCCCTACACCGTCGAAATTCAAAGCACCCGTAGTGACTCCCAAGTACGATGGAAAGACAGATCCCGTACTTCATATAGAACAATACCAAGCTGCTGCAGATATCTACGCTGTCCCCGATGAGATGAGGTGTAGAGCATTCTCGGGAACTCTTACCGGATCCGCACAGATATGGTACAATAATCTTCCTCGGGGTAAGATTTCAACTTTTGTTCAGTTAGCCGAGTTGTTTATTGGCAACTTTTGTTTTGGAGCAAAGCCGGTAAAGCGAGTAGCACACTTGCTAAGTGTTAGACAAAAATCAGGTGAAAGTACCAGAGATTACATAACTCGTTTCAATAACGAAAAGTTGGAAGTCATAGATTATGAAGAAAAGACAGCAATCACTGCTCTGATGAGTGGTTTGCTGCCTAACAAGTTGTATTACACTTTGGCCAAAGATACACCTAAAAATATGTCGGAGTTGATGGCAAAGGCGGCCAAAATCATGAATGCCGAGGAGGCTATGGCTGCGAAGAAGAATATGGATAAAGAAGTTAAAGTGGAGGTCGACAATTCTAAGAAGAAAGATCAGAAAAGTAATGGTGGTGACAAATATTCCAAGAATAACAGGATGAAGTTGGAAGCCCTAAAGAAGTATGATAATTATACTCCATTGAAAGTGGGTATTAATCATATTTTGGAAGAAATCAGGAATAACGAGGAAATCAAATGTCCAGAGAAACTGAAGACAGATCCCGACCTGAGGAATAAGACCAAATATTGCGAGTTTCACAAAGATCATGGCCATATGATCAAAAATTGTATAGCCCTTCAGAACGAGATTGAAACACTCATCCAAAGAGGAAAATTATCAAAGTACGTAGATCGCAGGAGTGAGAGGAAGAATGATGATAGAACTAGAGAGAAATCTAGATGTCCTCGTCGTGCAGAGGAGAAAAAGAGGAGGGACCATGAAGAGGATCCAAATGATGACCCCGATCTTCCCAAAAAGCCAAGGAAACCCGAACGAGAGGTATTTTCCATACGTTTTGGGTCATTTGATTGTAATGTTATTACAGGAGGAGATGCAGGAGGAGGAGACCTTACTGCAGAAAGAAAAGCTTATCTCGGAGAGGCTCAAGCTTGTTCATACATTCAGCGAATAAACCTGGCCGAGGATGATCGTCCGAGGAAGGTAAACAAAGAGAATCTAGTGATTGGTTTTTCAAAAAACGACCTGGCAGGTGTTCTCTACCCTCATGATGATCCTCTGGTGATCAAAATGAGGATGAAGGATGTGGTCATTTCAAGGGTGTTAGTAGACAATGGTAGTTCAGCAGACATCATGTATTATTCATGCTTTGATAGCTTGAATTTAAAATTATCTCAATTAGAACCTTATCACAGACCCCTTCTGGGTTTTGCTGGCGAGAAAGTTTTTCCACTTGGGACGATCAAGTTGGATATACTCATTGGAACTTGGCCTGCTTGTCGAACAGAAAGAATACGCTTTTTTGTAATGGATAAGAATGTGCAGTCCGCCTACAACATCATCATGGGAAGAGTTGGATTGAAGAAGTTCGAAGCAGTTCCATCTACAGTTCATCAGTGTTTGAAATTCCCAACGAATTTTGGAGTAGGAATTATGAAAGGTGATAAAAAAGTAGCTCGGGAATGCTATTATTCGTCTGCCGAGCAAGAGGAACTTGAAGAATTACAGAAAAAGACTACTACTTACCAAGTGGAGGAAGGCACAGAAATTGAAACTCTTGACCCTAGGGATGAATCTCAACTCGTAAAAGGACAGGTTGTGGAATCTACAGAAATTGTTATCCTAGATGACGAGCATCCTGAACGAATAACTCAGATAGGGTCGTCGTTGGATTTTTCAATAAAACAGGAGTTGATAACTTTCTTGAGAAACAGGAAGAATACTTTTGCTTGGAGTCATGAAGACATGCCAGGAATAGATCCAAACTTCTTATGTCATGAACTCAATGTGCATAAGGAGATCAAGCCTGTGAAGCAAAGAAGAAGAGTGTTTAGTCCCGAGAAGAACCAGGCCATACAAGAGGAGGTCGAGAAACTCCAGAAAGCCCAATTCATTGAAGACGTGAAATATCCAGATTGGTTGACGAATGTGGTGATGGTAAAGAAGAAGAACAACAAATGGAGAATGTGTGTTGATTTTACTGATCTCAACAAGGCATGTCCAAAAGATCATTTTCCATTGCCCAGAATTGATCAATTAGTGGATGCTACTTCGGGACACGAGCTACTCAGCTTCATGGATGCTTATTCTGGCTACAACCAAATCAAAATGAAACCTGAAGACAGGGAAAGTACTTCTTTTATTACCCCAAGGGGAACTTATTGTTATAATGTTATGCCTTTTGGTTTAAAAAATGCAGGTGCAACATATCAGCGGTTGATGAACAAGGTTTTCACCGAGGAAATCAGCCGTAATATGGAGGTCTATGTCGACGACATGCTCACCAAAAGCAAAAGAGCTGCAGATCATTTGGTTGACTTGAGTCAAACTTTTGATCAACTGGATAAATACCAGATGAAGCTTAACCCGACGAAATGTACTTTTGGAAGTACGAGAAGGAATGTTCCTCGGATACATCGTCAACCAACGAGGTATTGAGGCAAATCCAGAAAAGATCAAAGCTCTTTTAGGGCTGCGATCCCCGGCGACGAAGAAAGAAGTGCAAAGTCTTACCGGACGAGTTGCAGCACTCAACAGATTTGTATCCCGAGCAACTGATAAATGCCTCCCATTCTTCAAAACACTACGAAAAAGTTTTGAGTGGACTGATGAATGTGAGAAAGCCTTTCAAGATCTGAAGAAGTATTTGGGAGCCCCACCATTGTTGTCTAGGCCAATAACTGGAGAGAAGCTGTACTTGTATTTGGCAGTATCAGAAAATGCAGTTAGCTCGGCGTTGATCAGATTGGAGAATGGAGTCCAGAAGCCAATTTATTACACAAGCAAGGCCTTCCGAGGTGCGGAAATCAGATACCCAAAGCTGGAAAAATTGGCACTGGCATTAATTGAAGCAAGTAGAAGAATGAGACCATACTTCCAGGCCCATACCATCATTGTGTATACCGACATGCCGTTAAGACAAGCCCTTCACAAGCCAGAAAAATCAGGAAGATTGATGTACTGGGCAATAGAGCTCGGTGAATATGATATTGTGTATGAACCCAGATCATCGTTGAAAGGGCAAGCCGTGGCAGATTTTATAGCAGAGTTCACATACCCTGATACCCCCGAGGAGCAAAAGATGCTTGCTGACCTACCTGTGGACGATACAGGATCGACAGACACAGATCCAAACCAACCAAGGTTGGTAAAAGGACTTGTGGATGTAGAAAAATCATCATATTCAAACCCCGACCAACTCCGGTTGGTAGAGGGGTGCGAACAAATGACCGACGAGGAACGAAGGATACCCGGGGATGATGAAAGAAAACAGATGATATTTCACCGAGGAACTCTAACAGATAAGAAATTTGAAGACGAGTTACATACATGGAGATTATATGTAGATGGATCATCTTGCACGGCTGGTTGTGGAGCAGGGATTGTTTTAAATTCTCCAGATGATATTGACATGGAGTACGCCTTGAGATTCCAATTCAAAGCTTCCAATAATGAGGCTGAATATGAGGCTATGATAGCAGGTTTTCATTTGGCGAAAGTTATGGAGGCACGTCAAGTAATTATTTTCAGTGATTCTCAGTTAATTGTGAATCAAATGATGGGAATATATGCAGTAAAGGGAGAATTAATGGTGAAGTACCATGCAAAAGTGATGGAATTATTGAAAGAATTTGATGCTATTCAATTGGTGAGGATACCGAGAATGGAGAATGCTAGAGCAGACGCATTGGCCCGACTAGCGTCAGCTACGCGCACCGAGCTGCGAAGAACAATACCAATTGAAGTACTAGAAAGTCGGAGCATAGAAGAAGATCTGACGGTGAAGATTATTACCCTTGATTTAGGACCATCTTGGATGGATCCTATCAGAGCATACATTGAAGAAGGAGTACTACCGGAAGACAAACTAGCTGCCATGAAATTGAAGTATAAAGTCGCTCGGTATGTATTAACTAATGGTGTTTTGTATAGACGAGGAATTATGGCAGGTTTGCAGAGATGTGTGCATCCATCAGAAGTCAAAGAATTGATTGAAGAAATCCATGAAGGATCTTGTGGAGCTCATGTATCAGGTCGGACTCTACTGCAAAGGGTGATGACACAAGGATACTACTGGCCGACGATGAGAGCTGATTGTATAGCCTATGCTAAGAAGTGTGACAAGTGCCAACGTTTTTCTTCTATCCGAAGAACTCCACAGGCATTGTTGACACCCATAACATCACCTTGGCCATTTGCCATGTGGGGGATTGATCTGGTTGGACCACTACCGACGACCCGAGGAAGGTTCAAGTATCTCGTCGTGGCAGTAGACTATTTTACTAAGTGGGTGGAAGCTGAACCACTAATTGATATGACGTACGAGAAGGTGTATCAGTTCATATGGAAGAATATCATTTGTCGGTATGGTCTCCCCCACGCTTTCATCACAAACCATGGAACGCAATTTGATAATGAAGAATTTGCTGCCTATTGTCATCAGTCAAACGTCTTGAAGTTTCATTCAGCACCAGGCCATCCCCAAAGCAATGGGCAGACTGAAGTGACGAACAGAACATTACTAAATGGGTTGAAGAAGAGGTTAAGTGAGGCTAAAGCAAATTGGATTAATGAGCTACAGTCAGTTTTGTGGGCTTACCGAACAACTCCCCGAGCAGCAACAGGAGAATCGCCATATATGCTAGCATTTGGAAGTGAGGCTGTGATACCTACCGAGTTGGGCCTACCAACACATAGGGTGTTAAATTTCAATTCTCCGATCAGTGATCTGATGAGAAGGATGGATTTAGATATGCTCGAGGAAGTCAGAGAAGAGGCAGCCATTAGGAATGCTGCTTATCAACAACGAACAGCTCTGTTTTACAACAAAAGGGTAAAGAAATGTGATTTAAAAGAAGGGGATTATGTGCTAAAGAAGGTCATTCAGAAGCAGAACAAACTGGAAGCAAACTGGCATGGACCTTACCGAGTTACAGAACTTGTTCGACCAGGAACTTACAGAATCGCAACTCTAGAAGGAGAGGAATTTAAAAATGCATGGAATGCTGAACACCTGCGCAAGTACTATCAATGATGTCAAATGTAAAGCATTTCTTTCATTATGAATAAAACGAAGATGTTTCACCATTTTTCTTTCTGGATGAAAGTTTTTCAGGGAATACTAGTGTAATACACTACACAACAAACGTGCTCTAAGGAGCCAACCTCCTTTGGTTAGGAGGACAGCTCTTCGGAGCAAAAGTGCTATAAGTAGCCAACCTCCTTTGGTTAGGAGGACATGCTCTAAGGAGCCAAAAAATGCAGCTCTACGGAGCAAAAGTGCTCTAAGGAGCCAACCTCCTTTGGTTAGGAGGACAGCTCTACGGAGCAAAAGTGCTCTAAGGAGCCAACCTCCTTTGGTTAGGAGGACAGCTCTATGGAGCAAAAAGTGCTATAAGTAGCCAACCTCCTTTGGTTAGGAGGACATGCTCTACGGAGCCAAAAAATGCTCTAAGGAGCCAAAAGCTTTAAGGAGCCAGAAAGTGTACACCAGCAGGATCAACCACGGTTGGTAAGATAAAAATATACTCTCATATTACAACTTATGTTGGTCGGGAGGTAATATTATTACAATGAGTTTTTTGAAAAACAAAATGTTCAAAAAATACACCAAGTATAGTTGGTCGGGGCAGAAAACCCAATAACTGTAGTTGGTCGACGAGGACAACTTATTGATCTTAGTTGGTCGGATGCAATTTTATAATCAAACCAAGTATAGTTCGTCGGAGCTGTAATTAGTCGACAAACATTATTCACCCACCTTGGTTGGTTGGAAACAGTTTGAACATTTTTACTCATTACTTTATTATTAAGTGATCGAGAAACATTACTAATACTTGTAACTTTTTATTAAGTTGCTTATTGAACAATAATATTGTTATCTTTTTAACAGATACATAGATACATATGTACAAATATAAATGTGCTTGATAAACACAAGATTAACAAAATGGGCAAACAAAAAATGAAAATCTTTTCATTAATCTAGAATAAATTACAAGAAGATACTAAATTGTTACATGGATATTACTATTCTATTGGTTTTTTGCCCTGTGCTTTAGAAACAGGTTCCTCGCCGGCAGGAGGGTCTTCTAGGCAAAGGGGAGAATTGATGAAATTAACATCTCTGAGCATTCTGACGTTCATAACAGAAGGTGTATCCAAAAGATGCTCAGGACGAGATAATTCAGCTTGGGAGTGAAGGCTATAATCACCAAGATATTTTGAAATTAGACTGCGAGGAATGGAACGAGCTGGAATCCATGCCATATCCAATTTGAAAGGTGGTACAGGCAGGTCTAATAATGATGGAGCATGATAGTCCCATAAAAAATTCCCTTGCTCCAACTTTAATACACCCAATGCATTTAACCATCCTTGCTTGTAACCTTCATTATTAGCATGTTCAATGCGAGCATCCAGATGAACGAGAGCTTCATTGTATCCTGCCATCCAGAATTCTCTTGGCTGTTTATGGAATTGGAAGGTTAATCTATCCAATTGTTCATGAAGGCTTTTGGCAAAGAGATCTTTGTTATGCAAGGCAGATTTCGTTGATGCCAGCTGATCTTCCAGAGACAGATTTTTATTGGACATTTCAGTCAGAGCACGGTCTTTTACTTTCAACTGGAATGCTTGAGTTTCCAGAGTAGACTGAGTGCGAGCCTCTTCAACATTTTGGCTGACTCTTCCTCGCCCCCGAGAACCTCTTCCTCGTCCCCGAGCAGTTCCAGAAATGGCAGATCTTCTTAAGTCCTCTAGCTCTTGCCTCAGTTTGGCATTTTCGACCTCTAAGAACGAGAAACCTTCATCAGTAACTGGTATTAATGCAGTAGAGGATGAAGCAGCAGATTCATATTGAGCTAATTTCTTCTGCAAATTATTATTTTCTTGCTCCAGGATCTCGGCGATTTGTCTACAGGCTTCAATTTCACCTTTTAGGGTCCTCTCCCTGACGTCATACCCAGCAATGATCTTCTTGTGGCCTGTTTCTGAAGAGAGCTGCTGGTATCTATTTTCATAATCTTTATGTAACAAAGCCATTGATTCGTTATGTTGATTTTGAATATCCTCTAAGGAACCATGAAGCTCTTCAATCAACTCATAGTAAGCAACATTGTTGGCCACTGCTCGGTCGAGTAAAGCTTTCAAGTACTGATAAGCTTCAATAGCCTTCTCTGAAGCACCGTGACCAAGGATATCAGCAATTTCCGATGTACTAAGATCTGTATGACCAGCCTTATAGTATTGATGACATTGCTGCATCAGCTCGGTATCATGAGAAGAGATCAATTCCATTCTAGCAACAAACTAATGACAAGAAAAAGACAACAATCAACAGAAAAAAGTTATCAACAACAGAGATGAGCAAAGATATATTTTATTAGATCATCAAAAAGTTACATCGTTCGATTACAAGGAAATACAGAAAGGCTACCGAACAACTTCACACCTTTTCCTTGTCTCCCAAGACTTTCTCGGGAGGCTGGGACGAGGAGCTCGGTTGCTCGGTGATAACTACAGCTTGATCGGTAGGAATCTTCTCGGGAGGAGGAGGCATGGAGGAAACGTCCTCGGTGGCAGAGGGTTGAGAGGCAGAAACTTGATCGCCCATAGCCATGGAAGACTCATCTGAAGCAGGTTCATCTTCTTCTTCTTCCACAATTGGTGGAGGAGGACCAGGGAGATGCCGTTGGAATAGCTCAGAATCATCTTGGATTTTTAGCTCTTGCAGAGCAGCTACCCAACCATCATGGAAGTATTTTAACTCCCCATATTGGACTTGGGACGTCATTGCAGCTATCCCTCTCTCCCATCCTTTCTCCCAACCAACGCTGAAATGTTTCTTGATTGCAACTTTTCTCCTCGATTTCTCCGAGGAGAGTTTCACCTCCAGTTCCTCTTTCTTAACCTTAATATCTCGCAGAATAGATAATTCTTCTTCTGCCTTCTTCAATTTATCATCAGATTCCTGATGTTTAACCTCCAAATCTTTAATTTTCTCCTCCAAATTCTTGGAGGTTTCAGCCATCTTCATCTTATCAGCCTCAGCCACAGCCAACTTTTTCTCCCAAACAGTTTTCTCCTCGATGTACTGTTGGCGAGATTCCTTCACAGATTGGGTTAAACCCAACAAAGCATCGTCAACATCGGACGATGAAGTGGAAGCTTTAATAACTTGATCTTTCTTCACGATGGTATTGAAGCAGTTCACCAGCTGAAAAATAAGAAAAAAATAAAGTCAACACAAATACAAGAATTCAAGAAAAGAAAGAAAGACCAAATGTATGAGAAATTTACTGAAGAAAGATGGCGAGCAGCTAGGGATGTCAATGTGTCCCTAGGAATTTTTTCATCAACCCCGAGAACCTCGGGTATAACTGAGCTCGTTGAAGAACTCGGAAGAATAATTTTTGAGACACCACTACCACCAGCGGGTAGAGAAGATGCAGTTCCAGCAAGATTAACTGAGGATGATTTCCTCAATCTCTTCAAAGGACGGTCAGCAGCATCAACCAAGGAAGAAGTCTTGGTCGGAGAGATGGCAATTACATCAGCAGAAGCATCTTTCTTGCTCGGGGCCACTGGGGGCTTCTCGACAACTTTGGAGGAACCAGCATCTACTTTTTTAGTCCCCTCTGGGACATCAATTTTGCCTTTCTGGGCTCCAACAGCAGAAGAAGTGTCACCAAATAGAGCAGGAGGAGCTCTTTTCTTGCCCATTCTCTGAGATAGGGGGATATGAGAATCTGAAGATGAACTTTCTGGTGTTGAAGCTGGTTCAACAGGGCGAGCAATATAAGAAGTTATGTAACTCTTATACTGTAGTAAATATGAAGCAGATCTAATATGCTCGTCAGCAATGGTCTTATGCAAATTCCAGATAAGTTTCAAATGCTTGATATTCACTTCTGACTCTTTTGGAGTTTTTCTTTTGCTATCAACTGCAAATAAATACATAATGGAATATCAGTCATACATTTTGTCAAACATGATGAAAGCATAATTTCATAAGTAAAATAAAATGAAAAATAAACCTATCCCATTGCCGTATGGGGGGCATCTGGGACCGTTGTATACTTCATTCCCAGATAAAGGCGCATGTTGCCAATTTTTTATGACCAACCCATGCTCAAAATAATCCCTATTTGAGTCAGGGAGATTAACCACAAGAGCCCTATTCAAATACCTAGTTTTTAAATAATAAATATTATCTAGAACAGCCCATTTATAACAAAACATAATTTCAGGGATCCCAATACGAGTCCCATGAGTTAGATTTAACTTGTGCACCCCGTTAATTATTCTCCATGAATTGGGGGCTATTTTTGCAGGAACAAGATCAAAATATTGACAAAACTCAAGACATAATGGGTTTGGTGGAAAAGAAAAACCGCATTCAGCAACAAAAAGACTGGGGAACCAATGTCCCTCAGCCAATCGAAAGTAATCTAAAGGCTCAGAAAGAATCCCTAGAGTTACCCACGAAGGAATGGAAAAATCAGAACGGAATTTCTCAACAGACTCCACAATATAAACCATATTGAATAAAAGAGATACAGAAGAAAGAAAGAAGATCTTACAAAAAGAAAGAAGATGTGTTGACAACGAACGGAAACAAGGATGAACGCACAAGAGAAGAAGAGAAGAGAAAGTTGGAATGCAGAGAATGAAAAACGTAGACGACGGTATGGTTATCAAAGAAGTTTAAATACTTTGCATTGGGAAGCGGCGAAAGAAATGATTACCAAAAAGAAACTACTAAACTTCCGGCGGCTAAAAGGACAAAATTTGCACAAATATCAAAGCGCTTATCAAAAAGGCGGAAACTGCGAAATAAGAAGGAAATTTGAATACAATGTTCCTAAAACCCGGGAAGTACATTTAATATTGCCATATACCGAGAAAGAATGTTCCATACTCCTCAAAGTTCAAAATATGAAACATTGGGGGTTTCTGTTGATACCAAAATAAATGTGCTGATGTGGACGAATAAGATGAAGACACGTGTCAATCTACATGGCACAATAGCAACGAGGAAGATCATTTCCCGACCAACCGTGCTCCTTTCCGAACAATGAGAATACACCGAGAAACTCTATCACACCGAGGAACTCTATCATACCGAGGAATTCTATCATTCCGAGGAACTCTATCATCCCGAGATACACTAAGTATTCCGAGGAACTCTTGATCAACAAGCAACTAAGGCGGTCCGAACTGCATCTCGGCCGTATCATTAATTACCAGACGGACAACTGTTCAACTATTCATTATATTCTTGACGCACACGCTGCATTAAATGTATTACCCTTTCATATGTATATCATTTAATGTATTGGACCTTTCATGTACAGCCTAAAGGCTATAAATACCTTGTATCATCCTCAATTCAAGGGGACCGGAATTTCTTGAGAGAATTTGTAATCAAGAATTCCACAAACACTCAGCAATAACATAACAGTGGACGTAGGCTTTATTCCTAGCCGAACCACTTTAAAAATCTTTGTCTTATTTATTTATCTCTGATTGAAAAATTAGAGCGATCTAGTTTTTTACATCAACACACCCATAGGACAACTGGTGCTCATCATCATCATAGGCTTTAATAAATTCCTCAAGGTAGATCACATCTTTTTCTTGGGGAAGCTCACCCTCCATCTTAATAACCTTGTCAAATAAGGCCTTATTGGCCTCCACCAGCTTGGTCTTCTCAAAAATCACCACTTTCTCAGTAGCCCTACGTGCATCATAGGTCTTGATCATTTTTTCCTTCTCATGCTCCCACACCTAGCGAGCATCAGTAAATGACTACTTCTCGGCTTATAGATCATCTTTTAGCTCTTGCTATCTCCTTGAGGAATTATCTTTGGTGTCTAAATGAGTAGTAAATCAAATCGCATCTGAACACAGAAGAAAAGAACGGTGGATTAGTACAATAATAAGGAGAGTAACAGAAAATAAATAGAGGAAAAGACTTACCAGGTCCATCCCTTACACAATATTGAGGGCGAGCTGGGATGATCCCAACTTGGAGGAATGCTCACGATCAGCGGTGAACACCGCCCTCTTCAATAGGCCAGGGGCAAGAGAAGGTGCATCACCCATGCTATCACCCTCAATTATTGGAAAAAAATGGACCACAAAGGAATGCAAGACCAATTTCCTCTTGGTCTCCACTCTCCACTCTCTCGTCTTATTTATTCTTTTCCTCATCTCTTTTCTTCTATTTCTCTTTCCTCCTCTCCTCTTACTCTCTTTTCTTCTATTTTTATTTCTCTTTCTCTTTCCCTTATCAGATGGGCTAGGACCATTGACCTCAGGTGAATCAGTTGCATATGCCTTCAGAGACGTGACCCAATCAGATAAGACCATGTTTTTATCATCCTCAGGGAGATTTAATCTTCTCCTCTTTTTCAAAGGAGACATATCCTCTTCCTCTTATTCTTCTCCTACCTATATCCCTCCTCCTCCTCCTCCTCCTTCTTCTTCTTCTTCTTCTTCTTCTTCTTCTTCTTCTTCTTCTTCTTCTTCTTCTTCTTCTTCTTCTTCTTCTTCTTCTTCTTCTTCTTCTTCTTCTTCTTCTTATTCTTCTTCTTCTTCTTCTTCTTCTTCTTCTTCTTCTTCTTCAATAACGACTGTCTCAGAAGGACCAACCACACGAGCTCTTAAATTAGGAACCTCATTGGCAGGATGAGTGATGAAACTGGTTGTAGTATTTTTGTACTTTAATAGATAGGTTGCTGACCTAGGATGCTCTCCATTAGGTAGACTCTCTATGATGTTCCAAGTCTTTAAAAGCTCATCAACATTAATCTCAGTAATGTTAGGCTCAAGATTCTTCGAATGAGTTGCAGAATAGAGGAAGAAAGGAAAATTATCAAAGGACTAAAAGAAGAATAAAATGAAGACCAAATGAAACAAAAATAAGATAAAGAGTAGTGACCGATGCACTCCTATCTATAGTTGAAAATTATAGGGCCTCTTTGACTTTCACCCGCACGAGTAGGAAGACGTTGCAAATTTCTGATAATAAAACCTTGGCCCTAGTAATCCTTATCCAAGTATCGAAGAATTACCACTAGGACCCAATCAACCTTCCTAGTCTTCATGTAAATAAGGCCATCACCTGTTCTCGACCATACGTAACAATAACATATTTCTCTAAGATCTAATTTGGTTTCATACAAAGTAATGATTCTATAAACTCCACTCACTATTTTTTATGCATTAGGGGACCATTGAGCAGGAAATACTTCAAAGTACCTGAAGAACTTAAGAAAAAATAGGGTTTGGGGAAAAGGTCAAACCCCCCCCCCCCCCCGGGTTGCCATAAGGGTATGAATCCAGTACCCCCTTCAATGTCGCGCACATTTCTAGGTAAAGGGGCACAGTCGATTTCAACTCAATTAGGAATACTAAACTTCTTCCTAAATTCTTCTATTAATTTACTATAAAGATTTGCTATGAACACATAAGAACCCTAGATAAAGTTGTAGAAAAATTTGAAGAAGAGAAAAACAGAGTAGGTGAGCTGAACTTATAAAGATTGATGAAGCTCTGGGGAAAAAGAAGACATTGAAGAATATGAACGTTTAAAAGCCTAGAGAGCAAGGAGGAATGTGTAATGAACTTAACTGACGAAAGGAACTATATCTATATTTTGGAGTCCGATGATAATGATCACACACGAACTCCCAAACAATTTTTGATAGTTCAAATGCCTGGTCGGACCACATCACCCTCTCTCATTCAAATGAATTACAAGTATGCCATGGTGTTTGGCTCATGATGAACGTACCCTCACCAACTTCAACAAATCTACAAAAATTCCATTGCAATTATACGGCCTCTATCTTAGCTAATTTTTTTTTGTCCTATAACACATAAAAAGCCCAAAATTTTTAGGGGCAATTACGGGGACCCGCTTATTATGGTTAATGAGAGTAGCCAAATAGGACCAAGCCCCTTAAGGGGATTACTGGCCCAAATCAAGTATTCGACTAGTAAACGTGTATTTAATATACAATAAAACACTTAGGGATATACTCATGTCAACCTCTAAGAATCTCGGGGGAGATATTCAGGTTGTTCATGATATATCCAACGTAACTGTTGAGTTCCTTGTGCAATTCAACCTCTACAAAATAAGATCTATAAATTATACACCCTGACCCAAGGCAAAGGTATTGAAACTTGAGATTTTTAGAGACACTTAATAAGAACAAGTAACCTATCTGCGAATGTACGTAAGTTGCCGAAACACGTATATCATTGTTGTGCGTGTCATTTTTTTTTACTTTCTGCAATTTGTGATTTTTTTCGTGGAATCCTTTATTGTGATATTTTTTGCATTCATAGATTATATGAAGTAACAGAGAAAATAAATTTCTAGAACATGTATTGGATTTTCATGTTAGCCAAAATTTGGGGGGAGAACATGTATATATAGCTTATGGACTTGACTGTTGGAAAAAATAGTTTTTTAACTGACAAACATTTAATGACGGGTTGACATTTTTTTATAAGCCTAATCCTAAACCAATCCGAGCCGAGACGTCCAGATGGAGGTTTTAACGCGTGGACATTTGACCGAAAGTTAACCCAAGCATAGCTTAGGTCATCTCCTCTTCAAAGAGTTGGGATACCTCCAAGGAACCAAACCTTAGTGCCAATTTTTTGTATATTAACTCTTCACATTCCCACTACTCTTCCAACGTGGGACAAGATTTATACACTCCCAAATAATTAACTTTCATCTCTTTATCAGTCACTTTGGATACATATTTATCATTCTTAACTTAATGGAATTGTACATGTAGATATATTTATCTCCTTGCGAAGAAGAACACATTTTTATATGGCCCCATAATTATCGTGGTGTGGGTCCCATCTAAATTTGAGCTCAAAGTTGCTCAAAATTTTCTATAAAAATACCCATTTCCAATAATCCACCATGTGAATATATCGCTATATACAATATGCAAGATGAAGATGTAGATGCAGATGCATTTTGATTAAAATTGAAAATTTATTGCATCGAGAGAAATAGCTTATTGGCCTTGCACTTTCCTTAGTGATATACTGTCAGATTTATTTGGTTAATCGATAGACTTCATGTCCTTGAACCATTAACTGTTTCTGTAAACCTAGACAACAATATTCACACAATAATTCTTTAGCACAATTGGTTCTCACGTTTGTGTTCGTTTTGGCCATGAACACCACTTGGTTCCATGAGTATTTTAGAGAATTTGCCTTTCATTATTATCATAGAAGTGGCCCCCATCTTACTCACGTAGGTGACTTCCATAAAGAGTATCCTACAATACCCCACTTAGATATAATAAGATATAAATGTCATTAAAAGCATAACTTATCATAATTTTGCGGAAGATGTTCATTGTCTTATCTTTATAATAGATAGGGTTAAGTATCCCCAGTGCATACTGAATACAACGTAGTTCAATTTTCTCATTGAATCTAGTTCGTGGGATCTCCATTAAACTAGGTTGGGTTGCCAAGATATTGATTCCTATTTATTTATAGGCTTTAGATCCATTACTCTCGATGATTTTTCAACTTTCTCTCGGTTTACACCTTTCATTAGTGGATCCGATATATTATCCTTTGACTTTACATAGTCAATTGAGATAATACCATTTGAGAAAATTTGTCTAACGGTATTATGTATACGACGAATATGTCGTGACTTTCCGTTATACATGTGATTCTATGCCCTTCCAATCGTTGATTGACTATCATAATGTATACATATTGCGGGCACATGTTTCGACAAATTTTGAACATTCTCTAAGAAGTTTTGAAGTGATTCAGCTTCTTTTCTAGCTTTTATCTAGTGCAATGAATTCAGATTCCATTGTCGGTCTCGCAATGCACACTTGTTTTGAGGATTTCTAAGATAAGGCTGCAACTCTAAGGTTAAATACACACCCACTCATAGATTTAGAGTCCTTTGTATTGGATATCAAATTTTCATCGCAATGTCCCTCAAGAATAACTTGATATCTTGAATAGTGTAGTCCATAGTTTTGAGTGTATTTGAAATAACCCAAAACTCTTAATATCGCCTTCCGACCATCTCTCCTTGGATTACTCGTATATCGACTTAGTTTACTTATCGGTTATGATATGTCTGGTCGTGTATATTTCATGACATACATTAAATTATCGATAATGCGAGAGTATTATAGTTGAGATATGATTTCACCATTATTTCTTTCTAGATGTAAATTTACATCTATGGGTGTCTTTGTGGGAATAACATCATACTTCTTGAATTTTTCATGTACTTTCTCTATATAATGAGACTGAGATAATATAAGTCCATCTGAAGTTTTAGAAATTTTAATTCCTAATATAACATCAGCAATACCTAAATCTACCATGTCAAATTGACTACTCAACATATGTTTTATAGTTTTGACAATATCCAGGTTACTACCCATGATTAGCATATCATCAACATAGAGGCATACAATGACATGTCCATTTTGATTTCTTTTAAAGTAAACACATTTATCACACTCATTAATTTTGAAACCATTTGATAACATTGCATTATCAAATTTTTGGTGCCATTTCTTAGGTACTTGTTTTAATCTGTAAAGTGATTTCACAAGCTTACATACTTTCCATTCTTGTCCGTGAGCCTTGAACCCTTAAGGTTTCTCCATATAAATTTCCTCATCTAATTCACCATTTAACCATGCGGTATTTACAACCATTTGATGTATTTCAAGTCCATTAATAGAATCTATTGCTATTAAGATTCGAGTGGACGTAATTCTTGTTACCGGTGAGTATGTGTCGAAGTAATCCAACCTTTCTTTTTGCCTATATCCTTTAGCTACAAGTCTTTCTTTATATTTATCAATTGATCCATCTTCCTTCAACTTCCTTTTGAAGATCCATTTGTAACCTAACGGTTTTGAACCTACTGGAAGATCCACTAATTCCCATATATGATTTTGAAAAATGGATTCAATTTCGCTGTTAATTGCTTTTTTTCAATTATAATCATCGAGTAAGGATATTTCTTCTGTGAATGATTGAGGTTCATTTTATAGCAAAAATGATAGAAAATTTAGACTGAAGGAAGTCGAGGTTCTCGCTCTATTACTACATCTTGGTTCATCCTCTATTAATTTTTTATCAATAGGTTGATGAGTGTCACTTGTAGCAGCTTCATTTGTTCTTTTAGATGAACTAGGTTCTCAGGTCATGTTATATGGAAATTCAGTTTCAAAAAATGAAGCGTCCTTTGATTCAATGACCGTATTAATATGAGTATCTATAATCTCATATTTAGAAAATAAGAAATGATATGCACTTCTATTAATAGCATAACAAATGAACACACAGTCAACGGTCTTGGGTCTTATTTTTACCTTTTTAGGTTTAGGAACCATCACCTTAGCTAAGCACCCCACACTAGTAAATATTTATAGCAAGGTTTTCGACCTTTCCATAACTCATAAGGCGTCTTATGAGTTTTCTTGTGTGGTACTTTGTTAAGAATGTAATTAGTAGATAGTATGGTTTCCCCCCACAAGTTCTGTGGAGCTCCTGAACTTATTAACATAGAGTTCATCATTTCCTTCAATGTACCATTTTTTGTTTCAGCAATGCCATTCGATTGAGGAGAATAAGGAGAGGTGGTTTGATGAATAATTACATGTTTAGAACAAAATTCCTCAAAAGGATATTCACATTCACCTCCTCTATCACTCCTAATAGCCTTTATCTTTTTGCTTAATTGATTTGCAACTTCATTCTTGTATTGTTTAAATGCATCATAGCCTCATCCTTACTATATAATAAATATACATAGCAATCTTTTGTGCAATTATAAATAAAATTAATAAAATACTTTCTTCCAACTCTAGTTTGTACAAATTTTAAATCACAAATATATGTGTGAATTAAATCTAGTGGTCGAGTGTTCCTTTCAATAGAATGAAAAGGTAATTTATCTAATTTTGATTCCACAAAAATATCACATTAATGAATTTTATCAATATTAAATTTTGGCAAAAATTGCAAGTTAATTAATCTACGCAAGGTATCAAAATTAACACGTCCAAATCTATCATGCCAAATATTAGACGACTCAATCAAGTAAGTAGAATTAGCAATTTCATTCATTAGGGATTCCTTTGCCATCAATGTCAGTACATTCATTTTAAAGAGCCCCTCAGACAGGTAGCCCTTTCCCACAAACACATCATTTTTGAACAACACAAACTTATAAAAAACAAACATAAGCTTAAACCCATTTTGGCTTACAAGCAATCGAGAAATCAGATTGTTGAGGATGTCAGGCACGTGTAACACAATGTTAAGAGTAAAGGTCCTTTCCTGATGTCATTTTCAGAATAATCTTTCCTTATCCCTCGACTTTAAAACTTGAAGAGTTCCCCATAAAGAGGTTATCCTCATTTTCCAAAGCTTTGTAAGTAGTACACATCCATTTGTTTGCACAAATGTGACGTGTGGAACTAGTCTCCATCCAGCACTCCTTGGTATTTCCTACCAGTTTTCATCCATATTCAATAGCAGAAAGATTTATGTCTGCGATACAATTGAAAATTTTATCAACCTCATATTAGCTTGTGCATTTTTCTTCTTGGGGTTCTTAGGTTTATGACATTCTCTTGAGCGATGTCCAGGCTTGCCGCAATTGTAGCCTTTGCCTTTAAAATTTTTCCTTTTTTTGATGTGCCTTCGCCGTGACGTTTCCTTTTGTTCTTGGGTCCTTCCATCACGTTAGCCTTGGAATCCATGATGTTCTTCCTATGCTTCTTTTGAGATTCAAGGTTGTCTTCTTCAATCCGAAGTCTCACTACCAATTCTTCAACATTCATCTTCTTGTGTTATGCTTGAGATAATTTTTGAACAAGTTACAAGATGGATGTAACTTTTCAACTATCATCGCCACTTGAAAAGAGTCACTGATTGACATTACTTAAGCATGAAAGTCATGAAGAATAACCTAAAGTTCCTAAACTTATGCAATAACTGTCTTGGAGTCAACCAAATTGAAGTCTAGAAAATGTCCCACTATAAAAAATTTCATACCCGCATCTTCTATTTTGTATTTCTTCTTTAAAGAATTCCACAATTCCTTAGCAGTTATCATGGTTCTGTCCACATGGTACAACATCTTGTTCAAGTATGTCAGGATGTAGTTTCGGGACATAAAGTCAAAATGTTTCCATGCTTCTATGGTAGAAAATTTATGAGTTTCGTCTACCTCTTTCAAAAGGGGACAATCCACATACAAAAACCTTGCCAATTAAAAGGTTGTGAGATAGAACTACATCTGTCCTTGCCAACATTTGAAATCGGCCCCGATAAATTTTTTCGGTTCCTCCCCATGTGGCATGGTTACCGATGCAGCAACAGTTTCATGTGTCACATTCACGGTAGGTGGTAAAACTGTGTTCATACTTTGTGATTTCGTTTTTGTTACAAAAATTGAACTTCTATCAATGATAATATTCATTTGTAATGAATTTATCAAAACATAATACAAAATTTTTTACACCAATTTCCTCCAAATATAATTAAGACTCTATTAATTCTAACAAGAATTATAACTTATATTTTGAATTATATAATACAGAATTAAACTAAAATAGTAAACACTATTTTTTACTACTCTAAATTATGTTAAAAAATATGTGTCAAACTATTTTTAAAGAATTAAAAAAAACTGTACAAACAGATTGGAGAAAAAAAATTCTACGAGTTTACATAAATTTGTACAAAATAGATTAGAAAGAAAATTTTATTCCAAAAACAATATACATATTATAAACAGAATAAAAAATTAATTTCTCATAATAGTAAAATAATATTTCTGTACGAATAAAACAGTAAAACTATAATTTTGTCTTAAGATTGTTATTCATTGATTTTTAATTACAGTTTTTGCTGAAACAATTGAAATCCAAAAACTTACTTGAAGTAGACTGAATATGAAGAATATAAGAAAATTAAATCTGAGACCTGTAGAACAAAATCCTTAATATAAAATTATTCCCTCCAACATGCTTTAAGGTTATTGAATAATTGTCTCCCAAGATGGAACAAATTTCCTAATTAATCAAGTAGCACAACAATGATTAATCCCAGCGAACACAATTATGTGTTTTCTACTCAACTAGACAACATAATTTATATGTATGCAGTAATGGAGAAGAGAAATTTCTGTAACAGGTATTGCATTTTCGGGTTAGCAAAATTTTATAGGGAAAATAGGTATATATAGCATATGGACTTGACTATTGGAAAAAATAGGTACCGTTTGACATTTCTTTATAATCCCAAGCCCAAGCCCGAATCGAGACGAGCCAGATTTGTGGATATTTGACCAAAAGTCAACCCAAGCATAGCTTAGTTCTTCTCCCCTTCAAAGAGTTGGGATACCTCCAAGGCACCAAACCTTAGTGCCAATTTTTTGTATATTAACTCTTCACATACGCACAACTCTTTCAATTCGGGACAAGAGTTACACACTCCTAAATCATTAACTTTCATTGAGTTATGAGTCATTTTGGAGACATATTTATCTTTCATAACATGATAGAATTGGACATGTGAATATAATACGTTAATTTCCTTGAGAAGGAGAACACGTTCGTATATGGTCCCAAAATTATCATAGTGCAGATCCCATCTAAATTTGAGCTCAAAGTTGCTCAAAATTTATTGTCCAAATACCCATTTCCAACAAGAATGTCATGTTGTTAATTTTTATTGTTGCTCTAATTGGACCACTTGCTATTTTTGGTGTGAAAAACTTTTGTCACCTTCCCCATACGACGAACTCAAATTTGTACACTTTTAAAAATATTTATACTAAATGGGTTTATAATGTATTTATGTAATATCTGATAAATTTCAAAGTGGAGTTGCCCAATTATATTTTTTTGTTGCAATAATATATTGCAAGTATCTTAGAGAATGCAGTGTCATAAAAAAATACACATGTTGGTATTATGCAATAGTCAGAAGGCAAAAAGTATATGGAAAAATCTCAATTGTACTTTATCTTGTAGATGAATAAATTTAATATACTGGGTTAGTGCAAGGACCTGAGAAACCTTTTCTTATCTGTAAACGTAAGGGAAACATGATAAATTCTTTAAAACCACTCGAGGCGAAGCAGAGAAAAAACGTCCCAAGTCTTAAGCCTCGGGGTTTAAAAATGAGGCTTACACCTCTTCGGTCTAGTCTCACCGCCTTAAGATGGGATGCGACAGGGCATGGAAGATTCAAGTCATGGTTTACATAAACGATTAACCGTATAAGGCATCATGTCTATTAGTTAGACAAGTAAATCCGATAGATTCAGAATAGGGTAAGTTCGAAGTCAAAATATACTTATCATGATGTAGTTACTTCGCACCCGTACTCTTTTAATTGTCTATATATCGGTTAGTTAATTAACCTTTTGTCTGTAATTTTCACTCATGGGGGATTGTTGAAAATTATTTTATTAGATTGAATAATTTCATTGAGTGAGAATTATATTTAAAATCGTTTTTATATTTTTTTAATAGACATAATGATTTATGAAATGTCGTGTCATCTCGTGAAAGGTCATAGCATACATGAACAAGACATGACTATTCGTGCAAGGTGTGTTAGTTCAGAAAGGTGTCTATTTTTCATAAATCGATCACCACTACTTCATTATTCTAAATTATAATTTTTAATGAGTTGAATCTTTATCATTTTTCCGTCTCTTCTTAAGTCAATCAATGAGAGAGTACAACATAAAATTTGGATTCAACATTGCCTTACAGATTCAAGTGTTGCTTCTATAAAGACAAAAATAGCATTTTATCTTGCGAAACACATGTTCATAAAACTTTGGGAACCAATGAGGAGACAAATATGTCATAAGAAAATGGTGTATAACACAAGGTTAGATATCATGTTCCTTCGTATGGTTTGTAAGTTATGTTGTGTTAATTCCTATCCTTAACTAAATTTAATTTCATACAATTTTGTTTCACATTTTTTACCTAATAGGACAAAAGCACACATATATTTTATCCAACAATTCTAATATCACATGCAAAGTATAATCTTTCTCTTACACAACTTGGAGCATACATACGTTATAGGTAGTTTTAACCTACATTAAAACATTATAAATGAGAGAATCCAACTCTACCATGGATATATATTGATTGAGTTTGATTGACCATTACTGGCTCTCTTCGGTTCCTTCTCTGATTCGGGTGCACGTTCAACTCCATTGAAACCTTAACTTACAGTTATTCCTTCCTTCAGTTACAGGTTTTCCTTGAAGTAAAAGTAATGATCTCGTTCCTTCAACTATCAGTCCATTGACTAAGACGGGCCCCCCCAGATCAAAGGTTCAAAGTGGAGAATTCTTGGAGTGAGACTTTCTTTTTGAAAATTCTAGTTTCATTCATTTATACTCATAATATCCACGCTTGCAGGTCTCCCTTTCTGACTTGGTCCTACGGAACCAAGATCGAAAAGATTGAAAAAATCAGTCACTCACAACCATTGATGAAGGATTCCTCGAAAAGTTAAGGATTAGTAATCTTTTTTAGAAATCGAATTGATTCGATCTTATACATACGCGAGGAATGTAATAAAAAAAGAAAGAAGTGAGTTGTTACTAATAATCTCTCTCTCTCTCTCTCTCTCTCTCTATATATATATATATATATATATATATATATATATATATATATATATATATATATATATATATATATATATATATATATATGTGTGTGTGTGTGTGTGTGTGTGAGTAATTCTACATGTACCTCATTTTTAAACTGTATTAAAACTGCATGCCGACGTGGCTTGCGGAGATTGGATAATTCCGCTGACGCGGAGCCACGTCCATAAAGAATTAACCAATCTTTGTACGCCACGTAGGCATGTGGTTTCAAGTTGGTTTTAAAATGAGATACACCTAGAATTTATATATATATAGGGGATTTCTTTACATATCCCGTGTAATAATGTCATATTTTGACAAAGCCCCCTTAAAGCTAAAAAATTAAACATAACCCCCTAAAATTTGATGGCGTCACTTATCCATTCAAAACCTATTAATCTATAATTTTATTTTACCCTCTTATTTTATTTGGACCAAAATACCCTTCTTCCCCAATGCATTTGATTTCCCAAATCCAACTCCTAACCATAATTTTAAAAACCCATTTACTTTTTTCCCCATTCAATCAAAGCATTTACTTTCTTAGTAATAAATGAATCACAACATAAAAACCATTTATTTGTGTTCTCCTCCCCAATCCACAAGATCTTCAAAATTACAAAGAAAATTTAAATCTCCCCAATCATTGATTTTGCCCAATCTTCTATTTGGATTTCATAAGGAAAAATGTAACATCCTGACTCGGATTTATGGGTTACCCGTGGTCAGCCTGATCTGACCCGAGCATTAGGTATGAAGTACAATGAATCAACCTATAAAATGTTGCTAATAAACTTTTTGATTTTAATTAACGTTTCACTTCTTTAGTATGCAATTCTTGTTTTGAGTCATATTATGTGTGGGACCCATGGGAAGCATCCCCAAAATCTAAACATACAGAGCTACTAACGTAAAGTAAAATAGAAAGCTTACCTGAACACCCTCTCGAAGTACGAAACCATGTACTACCTGTCGTAACAAAGAAGAGGTAATGAGTTGAATGCCCAGTAGGAATATACAATAATGCAATATAGAATCAAACGACAGAGAGAGACTCAACACGTCGTAACTATATATACATGCAACTATGTTATATATATATATATATATATATATATATATATATATAGACACACACACACACACACACACACGTATATACACCTTAATGCACGAAACCATTTTTATACCATAACGTTACTTGTCTCGGTTAATTCACCTTAATCTTATAAAAGAAATTCCTCTTTATTAACTTGATCTTTATCCCTTTATTTAACACATGGGTTTAAATACTTGAAACAATTACACATTGTTTAATCGAAAACCATTTCTTTACCATAATTGCCCTTTTCATATGAAACAATCCACGTTGGTATTTCACTGAAAATCACTCTTTCAACACACGAGAACATCGTGTTGGAAAATATTTATTTAACTTTTGGAAAACCTTTTGTAACCACACTCTTGTGTTAATTATGGGTTAAACATCTTAGGTTTTTTAACGACCCATTTAACCACTTTACTTTAATATTTCTTTACTTTAAGGACGTCAATCAATTTACATATTACTAGTCCACTTAATCCATTACCAGAACATTTATTAGTTCATTAGGGTTAGGTCACCTTTACACATTTCACCACACAACCGTCGATGACGCCACCATATGCTTTGACCATTGATTTTGGGTCTTTCACCCCAGGGCTCCGAGCCCTCCTTAATTATTCCCCAGTTCCATCTGATTCCTTATTAGTGTGTTTAACATTTTGCACATGTCCATATTATTCCACTTCCCCTTTTACCCGACCGAAGCAAAAATTCGGGGGTTCACCCCAACTTGTGTTACGCCTTGAGTTATTTATCTGTTGTCCTTTACACACTCAAGTTGATTTTATTCAAAAATCAGTTTCATTAGGACTATTGCTTAACATGAACCCTGACACATTTTATTTCGTAAAATGTTCAACTTTGTGTACAATTACCATTTTACCCATTTATTTACAAACTTGCAATTTCTTCTTTTTTCACAAGTGTTATACTTCAAAAAACATTATTATGTTATCAACACCAATTTTTCCATGATTTAACTCCTTAACACTCGTTAAACCCCTTTTACTTACCATTTTCTCAAGTTAGTCATTTCTTAAATTTTTTTCATCTAAGAAATCTAATTACATTTAAAGGATACTTTTTATAAAAAAAAATTCCATTTCCTCTTATTAACACATATAATCTTGCAACCTTACACTTATCATACTTTCAACATCCTCTACACACACTTTGAAGCCTAGAATTTCTATTCCTCTTATTTCATTTTTAAACCCAACTAAACCTTCTTTAAACTTATTTACATGTTCATTCTTAAGATACTACGCGTATGTATGATTGAGAAGATGGATTTTAACTCCAAAAATCCTATTAAATGGGTCAAACATATGTTTTATTTTAGAAATGAATATTACTTGAAAAATATACTTTTCAAGACATAAGGGATATTTTTATTTCTTCAAATTCAAACAATGTACAACCTTAATAAACATTTATTTTTGTAAAAATCTTGGAGTATTATTTCACCAAAATATTATAGGAAGATAAATATCATTTTAAAACATTTTATTTCGTAAAATGTTTACTTCAAACTTCTAGAAATACCATTTTCAGGAAAGGTCCAAACTTATTTTCTTTTGAAATACTCTACCTAATTTCCTTCTAATTAAAATAACATTTTTACTAAAAATTTTATCCTATAAAAATGTTAAATACCAAACTACTTGAAACTCATCATGTTTTTCATATGCATTCTACTCTTATAATCTAACAATAAGACTACTAATATGAGAAATAGAGTCTTAATACTAAGAGTCGAGTTTTATCACTTCAAATGAAGCTTTAATAATGGAAGACATGAAATGTCTAAGAAGATGGTAACCCCTCACCTCTTAAGGTGGCGTTAGAGAGGTTTCCTAGCTCCACCAAGTTTAACTCCATCAAAACTTCATCAAAAACCCTCTTTAAGCTCCTTAAATCTTCCATCTTCATCTTATCCAACACCCCCAACAATGGTGAAAATGGGTATAAAGGGTTCAAGTGTGGAACAATACATGTATAAGAAGGTTGCACAAGTTGGAGTGATGGTGGTGGCATGGAGGCTTATGGTAGATAGAGGTAGAGAAATGCATAAAGATGGTGGAAGATCAACCCCTCTCCATCTCTTCTTCCAACCCAAATAAACCAAAACAAGCCTTATAAAACACCCCCAAACCTTGATAATCCCATTTTTTCCCATCCAGGCTTACCAAATTTTGATAACTCAACAATCCAAGGGCCAAAAACGTGACACCGCATAAGGGCAACATGATTTAAAAGTTTCAGTCGCGCTCGTTCGAACGAGAATGACCATGCCTGCGAATGAGAATGTCCACTCCTTAAAACGAGAATGGCCTCTCATTCTAACTATGCTTCGAACGACCTTTAATCCAGACAGTTCAGGTATGCATTGGATTTTCATTTGAACCTCATTTGATCCCTTATTTTGCATTACCCACGCTTTTCATTCGAACGAGCTGGAAGTTGTTCGAATGACATTTTCCTAATTTCTTCAAATTTCCAAATCTCAATGATCCAAATCTCAATGTATTCATATTATTACAACTTATGTAGGGAGATAAATAAAATATTTGGTCAGGGTATTACTCAAAATGGAAAAGGTGTTTCCCCATCCGTTTTGAGTTGGCCTAAATGTGGAGTTATGTAGGTGGTAATTTCCTACATATGATAGTATTCAATTCTCACAAGCCAAACTAAGAGAAATATTAAACAATTAATCAGATCATACACATCAAAATATGTACAAGGTTCAGTAACGTGCCTACGTCCACGGGGTTTAGGTTTTGTTCTTTAATTAATTTTACAGAACTAGACGACAAAGTTGTAGTACTGATCGATGATACAATATAACATGCCCATCAATGGGAAACAAGTTTACATTTATAGAGAAGATTAGGAGAGTCATAAGGTCTATCAATATCAATCCCTAAGAGTTCAGAACTATCATTTATTAACTTCAGTCGTTCCAAGTGATGTATATGTGGAATTATTTTGTGACTTGGAGTCTTTATTAATTTTGAGTGCATTCATCTTGGAAGCTTGTACTGGGCATGTACCAATGTAATTATGGTCCCCACAATTTCCCCTAAAGATTAGGGTAACTTTGAGGTCGATGGGGATTATTGTCCCTAGGTCGGTTGGTAATTTTGACAAGTCCTCATTCTTAAGGGAATAGCAATATTTCTTCCTCGAAAATTGAATACTGCCTAGAAACTTCCCTGGTTAGTCAGAGGGAAATTTAGTAAATGCCCCCAAAACTGGAGAATTTTTGTCCGTTAAGTGCTCCAGGGGCACGCTGGTAAATAGAGCCTCTTTCCTTGGCGGTGAAACGTTACTTTGATAATAGTCACACACACGTGTGATCATTATGCTTTTTAAGGAATCTTGATGGTATTTCTAACCACAAGATAACAGTTCCCACTATGTTACTCACCTTCTTGTTCATTTTAAAAACCTATAAACTTTCAATGGAGATATTTTCACCGTCGTCATTTCGTGAGTAAGAATTCTCAAAACTATTACTTTACTTCAATCACTTTTATGCACTTCTTCACTTTCTCTTTTTTTTTTATTTCCTTCAGTTTTTGTCTTTAATGGTGGTGATTGTAATTAACAGAGACACCATCAAAAAAATCACACTTGACTACTAAATCCCACAATGGGTAACTGTAGAATTAGTCGAGGGTTCCAATGACCTTTGTTGCCTTCCTGAGGGCTAATTATTGCCATCTATGTTTACTAATGAATGTGAGGTTACTTTTCTCCCAAATTATTTTTCTTAGAATTTTGTCAACACTTCGATGTGGTCCCATCTCGTGTCGCTCCAAATACTTGGAGGATCGTTAATGGGGTTCATCTCATTAACAAGTTATATGGGACCTATCCCGGCATCATAAAAATTATGTATTTTTATAATTGGGCAAGAACTCATTAAAATATACATTACATGAAGACAAGGGTTTCCAACTGAGTCTCATTGTGAATATCCACGATTCTAACAAGGATTTTTGGGATAATTGAATGGTTATGAAGAGTTGGAAACATTCTCCTCTTCCTAAGGGTGTGGCATATGAAGGGATAGATTCCCACTGAAAGGGCGATGCATAGATTAAAAATAAACTAATTTTTTATTTTACAATATCTTCTTAATTTCAAGATGATATTGGGTGAATTTCTTTATGTTTTTGTAGATAAATCCAAGAAAAAGATATTTCGTGAATTTGACATCAGTTTCATTGAAATTCCAACAACATGGGTTATTCAACAGAGGGCTAGAACAGTTGATCACCCTAGGTTAGCGACAGTCTTGTTTGGCTACAAAAGTTAGACTACCTCTTTTGTTTCAAGGCCAGTAGAATAAACACCGGTTGTACCCATTTCTTTATACAACCTAGAAGCTTCCACCTCCTATAATTTAGAAGGGGAGGAGTTAAACGATGAAGGAACATCATCTTCCTTTAAACCATTAAATAGTTCATAGATTCCGTCTACATCAAAATCCCCAGTGTTATGGACAAAAGAAAGGTTTTGAACTTGAACACTTCAGTGTTGGTCCAAGATCTCGTCCCCTTGCTCACCCATCGAGCAAAAAAAAAATCTTGCTCGACCAGCAAGCAAGAAAAGTTATGTTAGGGGTTCTACTAACATGGACATATATGATTCTTCTTTTAAGGACAATGAGGCCATTTCAAAGAGGTAAATGAGTTATCACATCCATCTTCCCCCAGTGGACATTATGGTGAAGAAGAATACTTATAAGGGAAAGAGAATAACCTAACCTATGGATGTTCATCCCGACCTAGTCAAAGACTTGATTTGACGAGGGGACATTCTACTGGTAGGATAGTTGCTTCCTCCCTTCCTCATGCTCTTCTGTTGGAGCATGCCAACCACAATCTCTACCTCATAAGTTTTTTATTTACTTATGTTTTTATTCTCGTGTTTTTCTTTACTTGCGTTTTGATTACCTTTATTCTCCCATTGTCTGGCAATTTTTAATCGATTACGATTAGTTATTAAAGAGAAATGATGCATTGAAAAAACACACTATTGACGTCCAAGTGTCTTTTGAGGATCTCAAAAAGTCTTTGACGTCTTCTCGGAAGCTTAATGCTACTAAGGTAACTGAGAAGCTGAAGCTAATAAAAAAGGTTAAGAACTTGGATAACGAGAAGATTAAGCTTCAAAGAGGATTAATGAATATATCGAGATATTGGCTACTACTGAACAAGCCAAGAAAGAGGCCGTTATTGCTAAGGTCGGGGCCGATCTCGCCAAGACCCTAACTAATCAGGCCAATGTCAAAGTCAAGGAGGTCTTATATGGTGTGTTAAAGGCCAAGGATGGGGCCTTTAATCATGGATGGGACAAGGCCTTAATTAATATTGAGATACAAATTGCATAACTCAAAAAGGTGTTTTTTAAGAATGGCTAGGATAAGGCTTTTGTCAAGGTCAATACTCTTGAGGATTCTGACCATTTCGAAGAACACAATTTCCCTCATCAAAATGAGTAGGAAGGGGACAATGGTGAGGGGTTAATAGAAGGGAAAACAGCTGGTAATGATATGATTCAGGTGCAGGTTAAAAAATCTACTGTGACTGGGGCCAACCGTTTGTAGATGAATGACACTTGCCAAACTACCAGTAAAGAGAAGGTCAACGAGAATGATCCTTAGAACTATTTAGGAAGAATTATATTTATTTTTCCTTTCATGAACAATTTAATGGGTTTTTATATTTTTAATCTTTTCAATGAAATGCATAGTTTGATCAAACCATAGACTTTTTATGAACTCTATTATTTTTTTACGTATTTTCTTCTATTCGCCAACCTTATATATTTGAGCACTTTGTTCATGTAGTTTAACATAAGACTTGCAGTGATGGTAGATGCTCAGAATGACTTTCTGGAAAGACGTAAAAGATTATTCGGTTTTGGCCATCATAAAGATGAGGAGGAGGATGACATTGATCAGCACTTGGGTCTTGATGTGTCTACCCGAGCAAAAGAGGCTTTCTTGGATCTTCGTCGCCTCTTTCACCAGGCAAAGGGAGATAACTTTTCCCTTCATAACATGATTTTTATTTCTTAAATAAGTCATAAGGAGTCTTTATCTAATCTGAAGGATGACTTTGACCATAGGCTTACTGAGATTATTGTAGAAGGTGGATTTGATAACAAACTAGACGTCATTGAGTCTTCTAACTCGAGGAGAAATTTTATTCTTCATGCCGACATTATAGGTTCTATGAAGGTCACCTAAATTCTTGAGAATGAGAATAATAATCTGAGGTCGAATATTGAAAAATATAAAAATTTCAATCCAAGCGAGTAGGTGGGAGAAGGATCTTCCATTTTAAAAAAAGAGAATGATCAGCTAAGAGAGGATATAGAGCAGACTCAAAATTCTTTGAATGACAAAGTTGCGGCTACTGAGTATCCATCTTCCTCCTAGATGCAGAAGGATAGTCGTCTAGAAGAAGTTCTAGAGAAGACCCAAAAGTCTTTGTTCAACAAAGTGACGACCATCAAGGGTCTAACTGAGAATCTTGACTATCTCACATTTCATTTTCACAAGCCACCCAATGAATGGATGTATACGATCAATCATTTCTCAATATGGACTCTTCCATTGACGATGCATGAACTATTGATTACAAAAATGGATGGCTCAATGTCCTTATAGTTGAAAAGGTTCCATAGGATTCTAAAATTTAATAGTGGCATGACCCAAGTTACCTTGATCAGTAAAATCCTCCTTATAAGCTTTACGCTCCATGGATCCTAACAGATGACATTCTAGTTATCTTAATAAGGAAGTACCTTGGTGACCACAGCCTTGATGGATGTGATGAACTTTATCGATCTCAACACTTGGTTGATAAGGTCAGCCATGGGGGTCGTCAAGGATCAAAGATATGTCTGCAACCATTATCCCTTATGCGTTGGATGTTCCGCCTATTGGAGTTAGGACATTGGAGAATGAGTTATCCCGATTAATTAATTAATCCCATTGTATTTGCCATCCCATTGTATTTATTCCCTTTATAGTGTGTGGTCTTTTGGTCTTACCTTTTAGGTGATGTCATCATAACAAACCTTAGGCCTAAAACCAGAAAAAATAAAATGCACATGTTTTTGGGGTCATTCCCTAATAAGGATTTTTGCAACCCAGTTGGTTATGATTGCCCGAGCTTTTCCAGTAGGCCTATCATCGGTTCTAGGAATTTATTCATGTTTTGTTCATAAAAAAAATTAGGTTTAGTTGATCGTTGGTCGACCAACTAGTTAGTCTTGTATGAAGACATTTAAATTTATGTTCGGTGTATGGTCGACCAATTAATCAGTGTTAAAAGAAAACGTTTGGAAGAAGATAAACATCACAGTGATAAGTAACATGTCAAAGAAAAACTTGTTCTACTAATTGATCTTCTTCATTAAATACTCATTTTCCTTCCACTTGGAAAAATTCATAGAGATAAATGCAAGAAGGTTAAAATAGCTTGTGAAAAATAATTCAAAATTAAAATAAACTAAATAAATTGAGACATAAACTTAGACCTTAAAAGTAATATTTCTCAAATTTATTGCATTCCAAGATCAGGGAACCTCTTTGATCTCCATTGTTTCTAAGCGGTGGGCTCACATTAAGTCATCCCAAATGACTTTGAACAGGCATATCTAGTAGGGCTCGAGTTTCCCGTTGAAGGCTTTTGCCATTGTCCATGATCTTTCTAAGTACATAGTCCCCGGCCTAAATGTTTATAGTCTTGACTCCCCTTATTGTACTGCTTGGCAAATAGTTACTGGTAGGAGGCAAGATTTACGAGAGCCAATTCCTTTTTTATCGGATAAGTCAAGATTTAATCTGATCGCTTTGTGGTTGAGGTCTTGGTCGACTAAGGTGGACTTTATGGTGGACATACCTATTTTTAGTAAGATGACTGCCTCTATTCTAAAAGATAAGCCAAAGTGTGTTTCCTTCATCGACCGCCTAGGAATCATTCGAAATGCGTAGAGAATGTGGAGGAGTTGGTCGACTCATGAACCCTTTGCTTTATCTAATATCTTTCTAATTTAGTCGAGGACTATCTTGTTAGGGGCTTCATCTTACCTATTGCTCTGAAGGTAGGCCACTGAACTAGAGTAGTGCCAAATACCGTGCTCATCATAGAAGATTTGAAAGAGGATTCTCTCAAACCGAGTTTCATCATCCGTGATGATGATTCGAGGGATGTCATATTGTGTTATGATTTTCTTCCATATGAACTTGTTCATGTCGACATCTCAGATGTTTGCAAAAGTGTGTTTCTCTCGTCGATCTCCTAATCTTTCTTATCCTTTGCTTTATCTAATATCTTTCTTATCTAGTCAAGGACTATCTTGTTAGAGGCTTCCTCTTGATTATTGCTCTGAACGTAGGCCACTGAATTGTAGTAGTTCATAATACTGTGCTCGTCGCAGAAGATTTGAAAGAGGATGCTCTCAAACTGAGTTCCATTGTTCATGATGTGGATCTGAGGGATTCCATAATATTTTATGATGTTCTTCTTTATAGACCTATTCATGTCGACATCTCGGATGTTTTCTAAGGGTTATCCTTCAATCAATTTATATAACTAGTATGTGTCGACCTATAGATACTTACTGCTTTTAGATGTGAGGGTCAATGGGTCGATGATCTCAATCCCACACAAGGCAAAAGACAAGGACTTATGAGGAACTTGAGGCCGTTGGTTGGGTGATGCACTACCAGCGAGAAGACTTAGTCATTTTTATACTTTTGAACATATGCAATCGGATCCTTCTACATATACAACCATTAAACCCTTCTTTCATGGACCTAAATCCAAATGACTTGCCTCATGTATGCCTTCCACATATCCCCTTGTGAACCTCGTAGAGACTATTTTTGACATTGTCTCGGTGTGCATACTGGAGATAAGGCCCTAAAAAAGAGTGTCGATAAAGCTTATGTTATGTAGACAAGTGGAATCGAGAAACTTTCACTCGAATCTTGTGTTCCTCTTTCCTATCATCCAATAGGACATCCTCTTTCAGGTAACACATTATTCGATCCATCTAACTCGAGTCCCTATCAATGGTGATAACCTTCTTAGTAAATTCTTTATTGTTGATGATGGAATGATCAAGGTAGTCTACTTCATTCATCTATTTTATATCTCCATTGATGGCTTAAGCAAGTGTGGCAAGTGCATCTATGTGATTGTTATTCCCCCTTGGGAATTATTACATTTGTACATGCTAGAACTTAACGACTAAGTGATAAGCCTATTCAATGTACGAATCCATGCATTCATCCCTAGCATTGTCATATCTTTACATTCGATTTGATACTATCCTCGAGTCACAAAAGATGTTAAGGTGACATGCGCCCAGGGAGACTGCCTTCTTCAATTCCTTGATTAACTCCTCTTATTCTTCTTCGTTGTTAGAGGTTTCTAATCCCAATATAGTTTTTTACTCGAGAACAGTTTTATTCAAGGATACCAGTACTATCCTAACTCCTTCCCCCTTGGAATTTGAGGCTACATTAACATAAAGTACCCATATTTCACCCTCTTCTATCAGTTGCAATACAGGTTGTTCGCTTCCTATGATAGTCTCGAATGGTTCTTGATCGCTGGAAAATTTAGTGATGAAGTCTTCCAGGACTTTCCCATTGAATAAGGTCCTCGATTGAAATCGAATAAAAAACCTTCTGAGTTTCATCGAAGTCTTGAACATCTGTCCAGACATATTAGCCTTCCTGATCATTGCCTTTAGAGGGAAGGAAGTTAGAACAATAATAATGCATACCTCATAGTAGTGTTTTGACTTTCTGGAGGCTATCACTAGTGCGTATAATAGTTTCTCTAATTAGATGGACCTCTTATAAACATCGAGAAATGTTTTTCTCGTATAGTAAATAGGAGTCTGACTCTCGTTCTTTTTCCAAACAAAATTTGATCTAACTGCATTGATGGACACTGCCATATACTATTGTAAAGATCCTTCATTGTTTGGAATGGTTAGCCGTGGTGGTTGTCTTAAATAGTTCTTCAATTCTTCAAGTGCCTTGGTTTATCTATCATTACATATTTCCTTTATTTCCTTTATGAGTTATTGGAATAAAGGTTGACACTTCTTCAAAGATCTTATTATGAAGCGGTTGATCATTGCGAACATTCCAGTTAACCTTTGCACCTGATGCATAGTACTGGGAAGCTTCACCTTCCTGATGGTTTCAATATGGTCGGAGTTTGCCTAGTTAACTATTTTATTGAATTACTATCTAAGAACTTTCCCGATTGTACCCCAAAGAAGCACTTGGACACGTTTAGTTTCATCCTGTAATAGTAAAAGAACTTTAATTTTTTTTTGCCATGTTTATGAGGTGGTGCTCCTTTTTCCTTATCTTTATAATCATGTCATATATGTACATCTCCATTGTATCTCCCAGATGCTACTTAAACATCATCACTAATCTTTGATAAGTTACCCCAGTGTTCTTTAATCCGAACATCAACACCTTGTATCAATAGACCCCCATCGTGGTGGTGAAGGAAGTTTTTCCTAGTGAGAGGCGAACAATGGGATTTAATAGTAGCCTGAGTAGGCATCGAGGAAGATCATACATTCGTGCTTAGGGGAGGCTTCTTCCAATCGATATATCTTGGGTAAAGTAAAACTATCATTTGGGCACGTACGATTCAGATATGTGAAGTTTACATAAACTCTCCACTTCCCATTCCTTTTTACATGACTACAGGGTTTGACAACCACTTGAGGAATTAAACTTCCTTTATGGATTACACTTTCAGAATATTTCCCAATTCCTCCTCAACCACCTTACCCTTCTCGATTTCTGTTCACTGTACCTTTTGAGTCACTAGTGGATGTAACGGATCCATGTGTAGCTTGTGACACATTACTTCCATATATATTCCTAGCAATTTCACACGGTTTCTAAGAAAAACTGTCCTTGTTGCTTTGAAGGAAAAGAAATAGTTTTTCTTTCTTTTTTTCGTAAGCAAACTATCGATCAAAAACTTCTTTTCGGGCTAATTGTCATCAAAGGCTACCTCTTGAAGAGGTTACATTACCCGATCGATAGGGCAAACTCGGGTTTCCTCAACACAAGATTGTCCATACTTTTGTTGTTATTTGTAGGGTATAGAGCCTTCCTATGGCTTCATTAATTTCTCCTTCTTTTTCTCTTTCTTTAGTCAGATGGAAGATATGAAAGATTTTCAAGCCAAGGATCGGATCCCGGGATCTTCATGAGTCCTTTGTCAGTAATGCACCTTACCTTCTAGTGGTAAGTAGACAACACGACCCTTATGAAATGAAACCATGCTCTATCGAGGATGGTATTCTTTGTCAAATTTGTATCTATTATGAGGAACTCAATAATCTCAGAGGTTTCTCCTACTTCGATGGGGAGAACTACCTTCCCCAAGGGCAAAATGATCCTTCCTACAAAGCCGAATAGAGGAATAATGGCTTTTTTACAGGTATTACATGTGGGTTAAGCAGGTTGAACATTCTGATATACATAACTTTTGAGAATATCCCCTGATCCACCAAAAACTTGTTCACATATTAGTTAGGAACCCTAGGAGTGATGATAAGAGTGTCAATATGGGGACTCCTAACTCTGACTAGATTGTCGTCAGTGAAAACAATGTTATTTGAATAATTAATATCTTCAGGTCACCAGTGTTTTCCTATAATGGGCTTGGTCGGGTCAATATAAAAGGCTTCCATAACTACTATGAGTTTCTTGAGTTCCATCCCGATGTCATTCCCCTTGATCTATTTTGGGTTTGAGGCCCCATGAATCACTTCAAATTCATGACCCAAACATTCATCCAAGACATTATCTGGTGTTTAAACCCCATGGATTACTGAGAAATCATGTCCAATATCATTGTCCAGGACATTATTTCATCTCAAGTCGTGCACAAGTGGTGTTTAACCTTCCTTATTCTCTACGAAATCTTTTAGGTTACCATCCTGAACCAGTTCCTCAAGGTAGAACTTGAGTTCCTTATAATTTGTCTTGTGATCGTGATCTTTATGATATTCACACTTTAGTGACTAGTTTCTTTGCTTGGGGTTTCTAAACATCTTCTCGAGCCACTTGAAGTATTACTAACCTCTTACCTTGTAAAAGATATTGTAGATTGGTTCAAAGAAAACTGTGTTAATGGCTTTAGAGACATTCTCGAGATCTTTATTCTTATTTCCCTTTTGCTTTTCATTTGAATTTAACCCTAATTTCTTGTTAATCGCCTCCTTGTCTCCATTCTTGGTTTTTTTATGTCGATCTCCTTCTTGACTAACTCCGATCATTATATATTCAACCTTGGCGTGCTTCTCAATTTTCTCCATAAGGTTGTCGATGGTAATGCCCTCTCTCTTGGTGAAGGATGCTACAAAAAGATGCTCGATACAATCCTCAAACTCATTGTACACCTCTAAGTACCTTCTAGTGTATTCATGGAATGTGTAATGAGGCTTTTTCATGTTCATAAGTGAGTCCATCCATTTAGGATGAGTTCTACTAGTATTAAATTTGGCCGTGAAGGCCTTGGACAACTTCTTGAAGGAAGCAATTAGTATGTTCGATAACTTCTCAAACCATTTATGGGCAGTGTCTCCAATATTAGAGGGGAATATTCATCACATCAATCATTTATCGATATTCCACAGTGTCATCGCTTATTGATATTGCCTGACGTGATCGGTAGGTTCTGTCTTCTCATCATAGGTTTTGAATCACGGGGGAGTAAAAATCTTAGGAGGCTCAAACTCCCCAATAGCCCGTCTAAATGGCGATTTCATCTGGAAGATAAGGGCTTGCCTCACGAGTTCCTTGGTCATTCGATCTCGTTGATGTATTGGTGTCTATCCATTTCTCTTTTGACTAAATTGGAAATCTATTTGTTTCCTCATCGCTCGCCAGAGCATGGTATCCTCTCATGAGTTCATTCACGAGGTGGTGATTCCTTATGTCGCATAGTTCTCCATCCTCAGTTGTGAAATCTTCTCACCTGAGGGCTAGGAGTTCGCGTCCTGTGCCCATGCTTGTATTTCTCCTTGTGAGCTTCCCTCTCTAGATTTTCTAGGCGATGTTGGAGCGCTATATTTTGCTCTTATTGGTTCCTATTAGAAGCCCTTTCATCACATAGGCACTTCTTATAATAGGCAATAAGCCTTGAGATCTAGTTAAATTATTCAAGCTCATCATTGTACACCATTTCCTCCCCCCGAGGATGGTAGCGTGCATTGAGACTCTTATAGTCAAAGGGATAGCCCTTCGAGTTTCCATAAACTTGTTGCTAATGACCCTCCTGGTCATTGATATTTTAGTGATTTTGGTTATGTGAGTGAGATATATGAAGAAATTAGCTAGTGGAAAAGAACTCAAATCGTTCCCATAGACGATGTTAATTGTAAGTGGTAATTACCTACCAATGCTAGTATTCAAAGTGCATAAGACAAACTATGATAAATATTAAAGAAAGTAATGATATTAGATGTACATGGTTCGACAATGTGCCAACTTCCACGAGGTTTAAGGTTTGTTCATTTATTACTTCTAGAGAACGGCTCGACAAATTTTTAATAGTGCTCGACGATACAATATCCCATGGCCCCCTCCGTGGGGAGAAGGTTTACATTTATAGATAAGCTTAGGAGAGTACGAAGCTTTGTCAATAGATATCCCTAAGATTTTGGACTTATCATTTATCAACTTCAGCCATTCTAAGTGATGGATACGTGGGAGTTTTCTGTGAGTTAATATCTTCATTAATTTTGAGATCACGCAACTTGGATGCTCGTGTCGAGAACATGTCATCGTAATTAGGGTCCCCATAAGTTAAAGTCAATAAACTCGCCAAATATATTTGATTTTAAGGGAAAATAAATTATTGAACCCTTCACCTTTAAATCCCTGAGTTGCGTGAATTTGCTTGTTTGGTAGAAGGACCACTACTACTTTATATGATTAACATGCTACCAATTTGTTTATTCACCTTTTCACGGTACATATCTGGTGGTTCAAGACTCAACTATGGCATATGTTTCATTTGGATTAATCTTTTGTCTTCCTGGAGGTTTGTAAACATCTCAAACTATTGCATCCAAAGTTCTGAACTCATCAATACCACAAGTAAGATATATGGGGTGCAAAAATAATAAATAAATATTACATAGAGAGGTTTTCTCTTAAACGGACGTCCATTTTTGGGAGTAAAAATGGATTGATTTTTTTTTAAATAGTAAAATGCATTTTTTGAGTTAATTTTTTTCTTGAGATATATAGACATCTATGGGTACCCCTAAAAAATCAACTCAAAATGAATTATTTTGTTATTTAAAAAAAATATGTCATTATATGTTAGTTTTTTGCTTCCGCAAACCCAACATATAATGGCATATCTTTTTAAAATAACAAAAAAAAAGATCATTCTGAGCTGATTTTTTCAGGGGTACCAATGGATGTCTATATATCTTTGAAAAAAATCAACTCAAAAAAATGTATTTTACTATTTTTTAAAAATCAATCCGTTTTTGGGAGATCCATTTAAGAGTATATATATATATATATATATATATATATATATATAATAAGTTTCAAAACTCATGTATCTCATAAGATAAAAAGATGATGTCATCTACATAAGTTTTTTCTTCACTACCTCTTTTTTCCTCAACTTTTTGATTTCACCCTCCTTTTATACTTACCAAATTTACATTTTAATTCAAAATTAGGGGCACTTTTGTCCAAGTCACTTCATCAATTTGTTCACAGCCTTTCATTTCTCGCATAAACTTCTCATTCTCTACTTCTCTCCCGTTCTCTCTCATAGGTCACAATAACCCCACTGCCGCCACCCTTGAGGTAATTCCCATCTCTTTTACACGCACAAACACACAATCTCCCTTGATATCTGATTATGCGATTTCATGGGTTGTGCGGTTTCAAGGTGAGTATTTAATTTGATGTTAATAATTTTGTCATCTTCGATCTGTGTATGAGATGGTGCTCGGTTTTAGGTTGGATGCTTTACATAACTTTCCATTGCATCATTTTTGTCAGCTCCAGGTATGTGATTCAACCTGTGTGTTTCGTTTTTACATGTGTATTGTTTTGTTGTAGATATTAGGGCTTATTTCACATTTGGGGTCCAGATTATCATTTATTCAAAATGGGTTGGGGGGGGGGGGGGGTATTTGAAGGCAACTTAGGTTTAATCACTAACAAAGGTTACATTCAGGTATATAATTCAACCTGTGTGTATCATTTTGCATGTGTATTGTTTTGTTGTTGATATTATGTGTATATTTTGCAGAGAGGTTGAAGATATTAGGGATTGAATATCACATTTGGGTGCTATGGTTTCAGATTATGGCGTGGTGCTTGAGGGCACCTTTTAATGTTGGATGTGGTATTTTTTATTCATAAATATGATAGTACTTTACTCTTTAGTTTCAATCCCTATCCCTATACACCCAAATATTGCATTTTTTGTTGTGAACCAGAGCACCACCTAAGTGTTTCGACATATGGTTGACTTTGATCTAGTTGAAGTATTGAAGTTGAAATGTGTATGTGTGGTCGATTTTTATTAACTTTAAAGCTGAGTTGCCGAGGTACATTTTGAAGAAACAAATTATTTTATTTTTCTTCATTTCAGGTGTTGATCCAATACCAAGCAGATTGGGACTTCATTTTTAAGGTAATGAAAACTATGTGGTGAGTATAATCAACATTTTTTCTTTTTAGTTTCCATTATTTGTTTTACATTTAAAACCAATCCTACATTTTTCTTGTTTTCATCCTCTATGGTGACCATATTTTTCCTTTGTTGAGGTATCATCTGGTATCACATAGTTCTCTCAAATGTGTTTTATGTTTTGATAGTTATCAAATCGTTTAAAGTTTTTACTTGGGTTGATTAGTATTTTGGGTCTTTATTGATATAGATTTAGTTGGATGTCAATTTATGGAAAAATGAGCTCATTGATAATAACAGGTGTGTAAAATGTAGCATGTTATGGGAAGCAATGATGTCAGGTTTATACAAGTTTATTTGATGAATGAAAGGTTGGAGATGAGGTAATTTCTTAATGCCATCATAAGCAATGATGTCTTAAACATCTCCTTCGTATGTCACAACAAAATCCAAGGTAAATTTACACGACCCACATCGAGCACTTGCATCGTCCCATTTCTAAATTATACCCATCGAGTTCTTGATTTTGTTAGGTTCGTAGGCAGGTTCTTGATTTTATTTATGCATATGTTTTTATAAGGTGCATATTGCTTTAGTTCATAAGTATAAACCTAGGTAAAATGTCATCCCTTTACTTCTTTATTCCTTTCTGTTTGGATAAAATGGATGCTAATGTGTTTTAGATTTAATGTTCAATACGTATATTTTTCTCTTAAGTTCTTTGGTGTGTGTATGACCTGTTTTGTAGATAACTACAAGGCTAATTTTCTCCCCCGCTGTATCACAGATCCATTTGAGCAGAGATAAAGGTTATTACTGCCTATTTGCTCACCATTTTTGGTGGAACTAGAAACCTTTCTGTCGTTGATATGAAGAAAATTCTTGGCTATGTTGGAGCTAAATGTGATGACGACAGCCAATTGAGGAATCATTACTAACATGACCCTCAAGAACCTGCCTTTTGATGTTTGCATTTAAAGCGCCACTAGATAAGATATTATTAGCAGCGAGATCGAAACTCTTAACTGGCTTGGGAAGAGATCCAACTACATGGGGTGATTGAATACTTGAATTACAATCCTAGAGAATGATTAACATTTGAAAATATGGTATTTGTTCACTAGTAAAAAATCACGAGTTGGCTTCTTATTAGGGGATAGTTTTGGATGGAAAACATCCTCAATCCAATGATGACCACACTTGGGATCATGTCTGGACTAACCATCTTCTCTTTTATCGGAAATATCTTATAAATAACACATGGATTTGTATTTAATGTTAATATTTTTGGGGTATTTATGATTTTAAATAGTTTCAAAAACATTTATCTCCATATCTCCTTCTTTTAGCTTGTTTTTGAGTTCAACCTTCTCTTTGAAGTTCGTATTGGAACTAATCTAGAGAACTAATAAAAACTTGAATGTATATATAAGTGACACAACTTTATATTTATAGGGTTCGATAAGCTCAGAACCACACCGATTCAATCAGAACAATGACTGCATTAATCAGTCAGAACAATATTGATCCTATGCAATGACTGCATTAACGATTGTAGGAAAGGTATGTACAGATAATTTCCCATATTCTTCTCTGTGTACATCGTTGAGTCCATTTCAATCATTTTTAATTAGCAAATAACAAATGTGTATGGTAGTTAATTAGTCAATCAGGTACAAAGCTTATTATTCTTGATTTTAATAGCGATCTTAGAAATTGTCATCTTTTGAAGAATTCTAAACTGATAGGATACGTTTTGGTACATGAGAATATTATGTGAATGATAGTAGGGGTACACAATTTAACTTCTAATATTAGATTTTGAAGAATGCTTAATAGCAGTATAACTATTATTGAACAAGAAAAAAAGGCAGCTACATATGACAAGCACATTTGCCGAAGAGAATATTGTTTGAAGCCCTTTCCCAACATATTTATCTTGTTATTTCTTTTGTTATAAAAAGTAGTGGTTCATAACTTGCGGCTACCAAGTTATTAAGGAACCTAAGAAAATGAACTTTTGTTTTGGCTTTAACCAGCCTTTGTAAAAGGAAGAACACAATCAGGGGTGGATGTAAGGGTTTGCAAATGAAAATTTGGTACTAAAAAAATATTGATTTTTGTTCATTTGGCCGCTAATTTTTTATATTTAAATGCATTCAGCCCCCATTGTGAAACTCCTTAAAGTTCAGGTGGTGGTTTTTCAAGTTCGTGGTGTTGGAGGTCATTGTTGTTGTTGTTGTTGTTGTATTTATTGGTGTTTGATCTCTTCGTATCTTCACTTTCATAGTTGCGATGTTAGTCCTAATATGGAAATTCTTTTATATTTTTTTTTCCTCTAAAAAAGAAATGAATTCTAAATTGATAACGAGACATATCAGTCGCGGAAGTGTAGTACGAAGATGATGAGACATTATGTTATTTTAATCTGACAACCGATAGGGAGGAAGGTTATTTTCATGCCGATGGAAATTTTGTTGAGTATGTCAGTGAAAATGAGATCAGGGCTGCATGTCTTGATATTGTTGATGTTTATCCAAAATTTTCTAGAATAGTAACAATTATTGAAGATAATATTTACCTTTTTTATATCTTAATTTTTTAAACGTTGAATTTTTACTGATTTGATTTTGAACATGTGTGATCTCTTTGTGGTCCACTTTGGCATTAGTTTTTTATTTTTATTTTTATCCTAATTCTGAAATGAATGTTTTTCTATTGTTCTACTTTAATGGAATAGGCCTCAAACAAAAATGTTTTAATGGAATATTGCTCAAACTGAAACAAATTCTTTCATCTTACTATATGTTCCGTCACACTTACACCACATATGTATTTGTTTTATATTTATTCGATAGTTAGTGATCTAATACTGTTATTCAAGATATGTAATTTGTAAATTTTTTTACTAGTTGCAGTCACAAAACAAAACAGTTAGGTTGTGTGAGAGATGCCCCATCATAACGCCTCATGTAAAGACGTGTTTTAGCCATGAGTTCAAATGAATGGAGGTTGATGTGATAACCCGCTATCCAAAATAAAGGGTGGCCAGCCCTATACCCCGATAAAATAGGAATCATGGATAGATATCATTCTCAGCATCACAACAACATACAAAGTATAAGGAATCACCACACAATATTCCAGAAAACGGGTTATCAAAAACTTTAGTTTTGAAATATAAGGAGAAACATTTTCAACAACCCATGATAGAAATAGAGGGTGGAAACCCCCACAAGCGTATATAAGAAACCCAAAAGATACAAAACGACCGAAGGTAATGTCGGTCAATAACAACCATACAACATACAATAAGTTCCAGGTGTTACATAATAGATCCATTATACAATTACGACGGTTTGGGCCACATGCCCGAATAAACTGATCATAACTAGAAAGTATTAATGGAGGCGTCTACACAAAATATCCCGTGAGACCCGCACGATGTCAGGGCTCCTCAAAACATATGGAAGGAAAGGTCATTACGGGCGACCGTGCGGCGGAACACCTGAACGGATTATATATACACATACACAACAAGAAAGGAAAATCGGTCAGAGGCCGGATTGATATGATCGATAGATAAATGACAGGTATGACAATAATGTATAAGTAAGCGTGGATGATAATCTAGCATAGTAACATCATGTAAGGAACGAAGACTGATAAATAACTATGTAAAATGAAATTCACTTATACAAGAATTAAAAGTACTTATGAGCCTTTTTCATCTTTCATCATATTTCAATTTCATCTTCTTTGCCATTCCTTATCAGGAATACAATTATCATCATGTGCTCTTTATGGAACTAATCTCAATAGTATGCACTTTGTGGCATAACTTTGCTCTTTAAGGCATTCATGTTCCATCGAGTCCAACTCGATAATTAGAATAGTTATAAATATAAAAATAACGATTCTAAGACCGCCCGTCCGGGTTTCCCCACTGTGCGCGTTCCTAAATAACCATCATCTTCCAGGGCCTAACATAAGACAACCTGGGATCCTATCGAAACCGTCGGGAAGCGGCCATATGCCTGCGGGGTAGTCAAGACCACACCCAGAATCTCCTACCCATCGCAGAAAAATAAAACAAGCGCTCATATGGCCTAGGACTATATCCACCCTGCATTCATTAGCCAGGGGGCTTCACCTCTCGCACGGACTTCCCTTAAGATGGTATTTAGAGAGGTGTGTAACATCCATTTTATTAATTTCCATTACATGATTTAGTAAATTATCATTTACCTTATCAATTTCACATTTTAACAAATGTATAAGCTTAACCGGGACTATACGTATTACGTATTGTCATAACATCCTCGATAAGGAATTCAGACTCTAAAGTTATTCCCAAAACCTCCTTTAGGCTTTACTATAAACCATCAAGTCAAATCTAACTCAAGTTAATTCTTAAAGTCTCAAAAGTTGACCTTAAGGTGTTCTAGACTCTTATAAAACTACAAGACAAAAGTAATGCCTAAACATCACTTTAAATTCCCCCTTAAAAGAACCCTAGATGAACCCTTTCGAGTCTAGGGTGTCGACCCAACTCAACTAGTACTCTAAAACCCTATGTTTACTTCATTTAAGAAGGTTCCTAATTACTAATCCTAATGAAAAGGGGTTAAAAATGAAAAAGAAACATTTGAAAAAGTGCAGGGTTTCCGAATCGATTCGCCCCCTTGGCCGAATCGATTCGGCCCGAAAATCTGAGATTCTGCAAAGTTGCCGAATCGATTCGGATGAAAAACCGAATCGATTCGGTTAGAAAGTTTGGGTTTCAGCATAATTGCCGAATCGATTCGAACCAAATCCGAATCGATTCGGTTCACAAGAACTGAGCACTGGACCATTCCGAATCGATTCGCTCAGGGGGCCGAATCGATTCGGGCCTGCGATTTTGCCAAGTTTTGGCTATGGAGTCTTGGACTCCATTTCCTACCCCAACTCAAATCTCTTCAAACCAAACTCATTTATCAGCACCAAGATAACATCAACACTACTAGTGACCATCTCAAACCTCAAGAATCATCCCAATAATCTTTGAATGAATCAAAACCCACAAATTCATATGAAAACCATAAACTAGCTAAACCAAAATCAATACATCATTTTCATAACAAGTCATCTATCTTAAGTCACAAGTAGCAAGCAGAAACTTGCCTTGATTCAGCAATTGCAGGTCTTCTTGGTTGTAGGAGCAAGGATCTCTCTCAATCCCCAAATCTCAAATCTTTCTCTCTACTCTTTCTCTTTCTCTCCTTAGGTTTAGGAAGGAAATTAGGGTAATTATAAGACTTAGAAAGCCTAAGTCGTTGATTATGACAATTATCCCACTTAATTAACTAATAGTGCGATAAAATAATACGCAACTGCATAATTTAGGCACAATCAGTCAAAAATGCCCAAAACCACAAAATACAATATGGTACATTATTTGACTATTTCGCACGTTCCGGAATCAACTGCAACCTCCAAATTATCATCTGGACATTTTATAATTCAATTTGGGTTCCGGTCTCATTATTAAGCCAAATATCATTTTGAATTCAGATGATATTTATAAGCATGACATAGCAATATTCACCCATAGTTATGGTATATATGCAAACTCATAATGAGTATTAACTTCTCTACATTAAATTTAGCATACCAATCATAACCCAACACTTATATCTAATTACTATACTTAGTAATTAATATAAAATACGGTCTCATAAGCGAGGGTTATTACATACTCCCCCCCTTACGAGGGAATTTTGTCCCCAAAATTCAGGCGTGCCTCATAAGAAAAGATGTGGATATTTCTCCCGCATCTCGTCCTCACATTCCCAAGTTGATTCGTTTACATGATGATGACTCCAATGAACTCTCACTAGGGGCACCACACGAGATTTTAACTTTCGCTCCCCATACTCAAGGATAGCAACCGGTTGTTCTTCATATGAAACATCGGGTTGCAAATCGATATCTTCAAAAGGGATGTGCCAAAGGGCACCTTCACATCTTCTATACTTCTTCAAAGAGGAGACATGGAATACATCATGGATTTGTTGTAAATACTCCAGTAAAGCAAGTTGATATGCCACGGGACCAACCTTTGCAATCACTGGGAAAAGTCCAACAAAACGCGGTGCAAGCTTTCCTTTCTTCCCGAAACGTTTAATGCCCTTCATCGGGGACACTCGCACCAACACTTGGTCTCCAACCTCTAACTCCATATGTCTCCTACCCGCATCGGCATAGCTCTTTTGACGATCTTGGGCTATCCGTATGCGATTTCGAATAATCTCAATCTTCGAAGAGGTGTCTTGGATCATTTCAGGTCCAAGGAACTTGTTATCACCCATTTCCAACCAACAAGCGGGCGATCTGCAAGGCCTGCCATACAGAGCTTCATAGGGTACCATCCCAATAGTAAATTGGTATGAGTTGTTGTAAGCAAACTCAACCAACGGGAGGTATTGTTTCCAACTGCCCTTAAAATCGAGTATGCACATACGAAGCATATCCTCCAACATCTTGTTTACCCTTTCGGTTTGACCATCTGTTTGAGGATGAAAGGAAGAGCTTAACTTCAACTCGGTCCCCATTGCTCCTTGGAAAATCTGCCAAAAGTGGGACACAAATATCTTATCTCAGTCGGAAACAATATTCAAAGGTACCCCATGAAGTCTAACAATATCCTCAATGAACAATTGGGCATAACGAGCGGTATCATAATCCGTACGCACAGGCAAGAAGTGTGCCGACTTAGTCAAACGGTCGACAATTACCCAGATTGAATCATGACCCCTCTGTGATCTAGGTAGGCCCGTAATGAAGTCCATTGAAATGCTTTCCCATTTCCATACAGGAATCTCGAGCGGTTGTAACAAACCTGTCGGTCGCTGGTGGTCGATCTTAACCAATTGACAAGTAGTGCATTTAGATACAAACTCTGAGATATCCCTCTTCATACCCGCCCACCAGTACAAACGACGCATATCTTGGTACATCTTGTCCCCGCCTGGATGTACCGCAAACTTTGACCCATGGGATTCTGCCATCACAGCTCGTCTCAAGTCCCCATCATCGGGAACCACAAGTCTTCCATGGAAGCGTAGTCCGCCCTCATAACCAATCGAATACGACTCCGCTCCCTCGGACAACAGCTGGCGTATATGGTCTTGACAACCTGTATCTCTTTTCTGGGCTTCCACAATTTTTGCTATAATCGTGGGAGTAACCGTCATCACGGAAATGAATGCTCTTACTCCGGCATCCTCTTGGCTCAGTTCTTACCACTTAGCTTTCCACACCTTAGCTAAGTCTCCCTCGGGCTTCCTACTCAAGGCATCTGCTACTACGTTCGACTTTCCGGGATGATAATGAATATCAAATTGGTAGTCTTTCACAAACTCCAGCCAACGACGCTGGCGCATATTCAAATCCTTTTGGGAGAATAAGTATTGTAGTGATTTGTGGTCGGTAAAACGACTAAACTTTTCCCCAAGAGGTAATGCCTCCATATCTTCAAGGAAAATACAACTGCGGCAAATTCCAAGTCATGCACCGGATAATTCCTTTCGTGAGGCTTCAACTTACGAGAAGCGTACGCAATGGCTTGTCTCTCTTGCTGAAGAACACCTCCTAACCCTTGAAGAGATGCATCGGTGAAGACTAGATATTCCAATCCTAGCTTTGGCAACGCTAGGACGGGAGCCGAAGTTAGTTTATCCTTAAGCTCATCAAACGCCGCTTGACATGAACTATCCCAAACAAATCTTACTCCTTTTCGGGTTAAATTCGTCAATGGGCTAGCAACCTTGGAAAAACCCTTAATGAATCGACGGTAATAACCCGCCAAGCCCAGAAAACTACGAACTTCAGTGGGTGTCGTGGGCTGGCCCCACTCTTTTACCGCGATCACTTTACCAGGATCCACAGACACACCCTGGGATGACACCACATGCTCCAGAAATTGAACTTCCTTTAACCAGAAGCCACATTTCTCAAACTTTGCATACAGTTTATGATCCCTCAATCTCTGCAGGACCAACCGCAAGTGAGTAGCGTGATCCGACTCTGTCTGAGAATAGACTAGGATGTCATCGATAAATACAATGACAAAGTGGTCAAGGAAATACCGGAACACCCTGTTCATAAGGTCCATAAACACAACAGGAGCATTGGTTAGCCCAAAGGGCATAACCAAGAATTCATAGGATCCATAACGGGTCAGAAAGGCAGTCTTGGATACATCTTGCTCTCGTATCCTCAATTGATGATACCCCGTCCTCAAGTCTATCTTGGAGAAGTAGGAAGCTCCCCTAAGTTGATCAAACAAGTCGTCGATGCGAGGTAAAGGGTATTTATTCCGGATGGTGACTTTGTTCAACTCTCTATAGTCCACGCATAACCGGAGAGACCCGTCTCTCTTGTTCACAAACAATACCGGAGCGCCCCACGGTGAGGTACTACGCCTAATAAAGCCCTGCTCCAGTAGCTTCTGAATCTCATCTCTCAACTCCCTCATCTCCACAGGAGCCATTCGATAAGGAGATTTAGCGATCGGTTGAGTTCCCGGCATTAAATCAATCACAAACTCTATTTCCCGACTTGGAGGTAATCCCGGTATCTCCCGAAAAATATCTTCAAAATCTCTAACAATTGGAAGAGAATTTAGGGGAAACACAACATCTCTAGATGCATCTTCCGCAATACAATATAAATAAGCACTCGCACTCCCTTCCATACAAGGCATAACTACCAGGAACATTTCTTGTCCCGGAACCGCAAAAACTATGCTTTTCCCGTAGCAATTTACTATAGCACGGTATTTCACTAGCCAATCCATACCCAATATTACATCGTACCCGACCATATCAAGGACGAGCAATTCAGCCTCAAAACACAAGTCACCAAGGTTAATCCCTACGTTTTACATACGAAGAAAATCAATGAACCATCGCCCATAGAGGATTCAACGCTAGTGAAGGTACTTTCAGCAGATTTTATCAAACCTGTGGTCTGGGCAAAACTTCTAGAAATAAAGGAGTGTGTAGAACCCGTGTCAAATAAAATTCGACCCATGTGCCCATGTATGAGAAACTTACCCTCGATCGCTGGTGGTGCTGGAGGAGCTGGAGGAAGCATAGCCTCCTGAATATGGTAAACCCGTCCGTACTGCAATTGCCCCTACTGAGGAGGAGCAACCGGATTAGGCACTTGGGGCGGAAACTGTACATACGGCTGCTGTGGGGCCCTAGGGAGATGCCCTCCAACCAACTGAGGACACGCCCTTTTATAGTGGCCCAAATCCCCACACTGAAAACATTTATTGGCCGCATTCTCCTAATTCCTGCCTTGATTGTTTCGGAATTGCCCCGCACCTCGGCCCTGTTGGCCCCTACCTCCATTTCCACCTCTACCTCCCTGTGGTTGTTGACCACCTTGACTCGGTCTGTTATTATTATTGTTGCCACCAGCATTAAACCCACCAAAACGTTGACGCTTGGACGAATCCCCCTGCTGAGGATCTCTCTCAACCTGCTTGTTCCCCGAGGATTGGGATGAGGAAGATGTTCCCCCTCCGCTCCCAGTTCCTCCCTGTCTCACCGCTTGCCCCACAACTACAACCTTCTTCTTATTTTTCACAAATAATCTATGCTCTTGACAGTGAAGTAAAGCAGCATTCATCACATCCCCAAAGGTCACCAGAGATAGATTTCCAAGGAAATGTTGTTTTATTCGCCAGTGCAAACCTCCTACAAACTTGGAGATCCTATTCGCTTCTGGAGTTACTTCATCCGGTATAAAGCTTGCTAACCGGGTAAACTCCTCCTCGTACTCGGCAACCGATCTCTCCCCTTGTACTAAATCTTGAAGCTTCCTCTGCATTTCCCTCTGAACCGCGGGAGGGAAATACTTTCCATCAAACAAAGCCCATAAATTTGTGATGGACATAATATCCCTTTGCTCGGGTGTCGTCATTGACTCCCACCAGTGTAAGGCCGGTCCGACAAGCTTGAAAGTAACGAGAATTTGATTTTTCTCCTCACTACATTCCACCATCCTAAGATGGCACTGCATATCCTTCTCCCACTGGTTCGCCTTTATAACGTCCGAACCTCCCTCAAATTCCAGGGGATGTCCCTTAAGGAGAGACTCCCTCACCCGTTCCCACTGAGAAGGTCCCGTAGGAACTAGTGCTTCTTGTCCCTTCAATTGAGCTTGTGGCATTTGTTGTGCCACTGTAGTCATCGCGGCGTTAACAGCTTGGGCCACGATGTTTGCCACTTCAGCGGCACTGATATTCCTCCGTGGCGGCGGTGGAGGACCAACCTCATCCTCAACAACCCTATTACGTCTAGCGGGACGTCCTCTCTTTGGCGGAATCTGAGATAAAGACGAGGTAGAGTTATAATATAATATAAAACAATCTATTTAGCAGAAGATCGCATAAATAAGCAACAAAACAATCCTAACATTAAGTTCTATATCAAAGAACGCTACGGTAGAGCGTGACAAGTCCGTATAGATCCTAAAGACTCTAGAACCTGATGCTCTGATACCATCTGTGACAACCCGCTATCCGAAATAAAGGGTGGCCATCCCTATACCCCGATAAAATAGGAATCATGGATAGATATCATTCTCAGCATCACAACAACATACAAAGTATAAGGAATCACCACACAATATTCCAGAAAATGAGTTATCAAAAATTTTAGTTTTGAAATATAAGGAGAAACATTTTCAACAACCCATGATAGAAATAGAGGGTGGAAACCCCCACAAGCGTATATAAGAAACCCAAAAGATACAAAAGGACCGAAGTTAATGTCGGTCAATAACAACCATACAACATACAATAAGTTCCAGGTGTTACATAATAGATCCACTATACAATTACAATGGTTTGGGCCACATGCCCGAATAAACTGATCATAACTAAAAAGTATTAATGGAGGCGTCTACACAAAATATCCCGTGAGACCCGCACGATGTCACGGCTCCTCAAAACATATGGAAGGAAAGGTCATTACGGGCGACCGTGTGGTGGAACACCTGAACGGATTATATATACACATACACAACAAGAAAGGAAAACCGGTCAGAGGCCGGATTGATATGATCAATAGATAAATGACAGGTATGACAGTAATGTATAAGTAAGCATGGATGATAATCTAGCATGGTAACATCATGTAAGGAACTAAGACTGACAAATAACTATGTAAAATGAAATTCACTTATACAAGAATTAAAAGTACTTATGAGACTTTTTCAACTTTCATCATATTTCAATTTCATCTTCTTTGCCATTCCTTATCAGGAATACAATTATCATCATGTGCTCTTTATGGCACTAATCTCAATAGTATGCTCTTTGTGGCATAACTTTGCTCTTTATGGCATTCATGTTCCATCGAGTCCAACTCGATAATTAGAATAGTTATAAATATAAATATAATGATTCTAAGACCGCCCGTACGGGTTTCCCCACTGTGCGCGTTCCTAAATAACCATCATCTTCCAGGGCCTAACATAAGACAACCTGGGATCCTATCGAAATCGTCGGGAAGCGGCCATATGCCTGCGGGGTAGTCAAGACCACACCCCGAATCTCCTACCCATCGCAGAAAAATAAAACAAGCGCTCATATGGCCTAGGACTATATCCACCCTGCATTCATTAGCCAGGGGGCTTCACCTCTCGCACGGACTTCCCTTAAGATGGTATTTAGAGAGGTGTGTAACATCCATTTTATTAATTTCCATTACATGATTTAGTAAATTATCATTTACCTTATCAATTTCACATTTTAACAAATGTATAAGCTTCACCGGGACTGTACGTATTACGTATCGTCATAACATCCTCTATAAGGAATTCAGACTCCAAAGTTATTCCTAAAGCCTCCTTTAGGCTTTACTATAAACCATCAAGTCAAATCTAACTCAAGTTAATTCTTAAAGTCTCCAAAGTTGACCTTAAGGTGTTCTAGACTCTTATAAAACTACAAGACAAAAGTAATGCCTAAACATCACTTTAAATTCCACCTTGAAAGAACCCTAGATGAACCCTTTCGAGTCTAGGGTGTCGACCCAACTCAACTAGTACTCTAAAACCCTATGTTTACTTCATTTAAGAAGGTCCCTAATTACTAATCCTAAAGAAAAGGGGTTAAAAATGAAAAAGAAACATTTGAAAAAGTGCAGGGTTTCCGAATCGATTCGCTCCCTTGGCCGAATCGATTTGGCCAGAAAATCTGAGATTCGGCAAAGTTTCCAAATCGATTCGGATGGAAAACCGAATTGATTCGGTTAGAAAGTTTGGGTTTCTGCATAACTACCGAATCAACTCGGACCAAATCCGAATCGATTCGGTTCACAAGACCTGAGCACTGGACCTAACCGAATCGATTCGCTCAGGGGGCCGAATCGATTCGGGCCTGCGATTTTGCCAAGTTTTGGCTATGGAGTCTTGGACTCCATTTCCTACCCCAACTCAAATCTCTTCAAACCAAACTCATTTATCAGCACCAAGATAACATCAACACTACTAGTGACCATCTCAAACCTCAAGAATCATCCCAATAATCTTTGAATGAATCAAAACCCACAAATTCATATGAAAACCATAAACTAGCTAAACCAAAATCAATACATCATTTTTATAACAAGTCATCTATCTTAAGTCACAAGTAGCAAGCAGAAACTTGCCTTGATTCAGCAATTGCAGGTCTTCTTGGTTGTAGGAGCAAGGATCTCTCTCAATCCCCAAATCTCAAATCTTTCTCTCTACTCTTTCTCTTTCTCTCCTTAGGTTTAGGAAGGAAATTAGGGTAATTATAAGACTTAGAAAGCCTAAGTCGTGGATTAAGACAATTATCCCACTTAATTAACTAATAGTGCGATAAAATAATACGCAACTGCATAATTTAGGCACAATCAGTCAAAAATGCCCAAAACCACAAAATACAATATGGTACATTATTTGACTATTTCGCACGTTCCGGAATCAACTGCAACCTCCAAATTATCATCTGGACATTTTATAATTCAATTTGGGTTCCGGTCTCATTATTAAGCCAAATATCATTTTGAATTCAGATGATATTTATAAGCATGACATAGCAATATTCACCCATAGTTATGGTATATATGCAAACTCATAATGAGTATTAACTTCTCTACATTAAATTTAGCATACCAATCATAACCCAACACTTATATCTAATTACTATACTTAGTAATTAATATAAAATACGGTCTCATAAGCGAGGGTTATTACAGTTGAATCACAAATAGAATTCAGTTGTCCTATTGGTTTTCATATGCATCATATATAGGGACTTTGTTCAGATCTTTCAAATTTTGCCTATAAATTACTACTGTCAACGTTTTGAACTAGAAACAAAATTAAAATAAATTGTAGGCCATGACTTTAGTTTAAAACCCCTGATTTAAATCTGATGTAAAAGACATCCACTTCTCTTTTCAAATAAACCCCAAAGATTATTGGGGAAACTCAATGAGAATTATTGTTCCCAAAATAGTAAAATATTCACTTAGTAGTAGGTGGATAACACTTTCAATACACAGTAAGGGCGAGTCCATGGTTCTACACGACATAAAAACCAGCCCGCGGAATATGAGGCACTGTCGAGAAGATGTGTAAATTGTTGTGAATATATCGTGATTAAAATTGAAACTTCATCTCATGCTGAATTAGGTAAATAATGAAATCAGAACCAGTAAACAATTTTTACAACTATAGTTTTGGTTTGATAATAGTTATAACCCATTCTTATAAATTATTTACCCTCTTTCAATTAATTTTTCTACTGATTGTGTGCCTTTGGAGCTCGAGTCATTATTATGTATAATAGCCTCTGAAATGTGTATAATTATCCCTGCCCCTTGGAGTGTCTTAAAGATGATGTGCTAAAATACTTAGCTTTAGACACCCTTCAAATGTGACAACAGTTTTGGTCAAAGCATTGATGTACAAGATTTTTGTCTAGATAAATTCTAAGTTTTGTTCTTTCCTGATTTACCAAGAAATATTTTGGAGTCAGGACTAAACAGAGTCATGTGAATTATGTGATTGATAGATGTGAAAAGATATTGACGAGTTCAAGAAAATTACTTTTGAAATTGACTTCATGGAATTTTCCTATTTACTTTCTTGAGAATTTTGATATCTAAACCTTAAATATTTTATAGCCAAGTACTTTCATTGTCTAGAGATAGATAATTAAAGTTATATATGTCAGTTTGGTTTTGGTAATCATATTTATGGATAGAGGAGAGAGAAGTATGAGGAGTATTAATGGCTACAAGGTATTTCTCTCTCTCTCTCTCTCTCTCTCTCTCTCTCTCTCTCTCTCTTTCACACACACACACACACACACACACACACACACAATCCAATTGTTATCACGACCTTGTAATTTTCCATGGGTAGTCATTTATCTCTATTGCTCCTCGAAATTGCATTTTTCAAATTAGTTATATATCATAATTTTTGCGATGCAGGTATGATGTCTAGCAGTGGGGATAATGATCTAATACAAAATGAGGTGTTCTTGAGAGAGAGACTTCTCATGTGGGTAGGAGCTGTAGGATACACAATGTTTGGCATGTTGGTCGTAATTGCAGTTCCCTTCATATTCACACAGCTGAATTGGTAATATGTCATCGTGCTCCACATTTTTGTTTGTTCTTTGGCCTTTTGCAATGCTTACTGAGCCGGGCTTACAGATTTTAACATGGCCTACAACTACAGGAATATGGCTTTATTTATACAAGAAGAATTGGCCGGGAAGGAAATTTTACTAATCACACCCAAAAGGTAAGGCACTGGAGTAGTTTGTGAAGTTGGGGAACAAAACTGTACGTGTAAGAAATTATGTACAAGTTCTAGCTACACTGAGGGGGCTAAAAGGTTTGTGTGATTTTTAGTCCTCTGTTATTGTTATGTTTTCTTTATTTTTCATCTTTGTACATATGTCACGCTTTATTAATTTCTTAAATGCATTTATTATATGTATGTTCATTTTTTTTTCATTTCTTGGTATCCTTTTTTTTGTCTCGACAAAATTAATCTTTGGAATAAGATTCAACATAGATGTTGAGATCTATGGAGTTTTTTACCATGTTGAAGTTTCCATTTTTCATAAGCCCACTAATGCCAATATGAATTTAACATTAATCTCTCTCTATTATTAGCAGCATAATCATTAAAATGTTAGTCAGAAGGTTCTTTCATATATGATAATATCTCTATAATTTCTTAGACAAATACATGTTTTCAGATAATTTTGTTTTTGTCTGATTATAATACTTTTTAGGTAGCACAAAGGAGACAGGGAGTCGATGGTTCATTTAAAATGACAACATATACATAAAATGATTACACTCGGGGATCGCTATTCTCTACCCAATTTTAGTATGTATGTTTATTTTTTATTTATTTAGGTTGATAATGCTTAAAGTTTAAGATGTTTGTAGTGTTAATATTTATCAAGTAACAAATATCCAAACAGAGTTTTTGAATAAATGTAGTGACTCTACCAATGTTAATATATTCAATTAGAGAAAGAAGTGATGTGAAATGCATTTGCAAATCATTTACAGATGTTATGACATTAAACAATAACGGGTAGTGATGTGAATGAAATACATGGCTAAGAAGCTTCTAATATCTCAATAGACTACGTGGGATTTTTATCTTACACTTTCTTTGCCAAAATGGCATGGCCTGAAGTTGTTTAATTTTATTATTTTTAGTTCGTGGAAGGAATTTAGGTACAATAATGTTTGCATTATCATCCATTTCTCAATTATAGTGATTTACAGTTTAGAATTTCAAATTGCAATATCGTAGTTAAAGAAATTTTTAATATTTAATTACGGCATAAAATCAATAAAGACCTTTATTGGTACAAACTCATATAATCTTTAGGCTATATATTACTTTGGGGTATTAATAATGTTGAAATGTTAGTGTATGATAAAAAAGAATCCACTAGAAGTGGGGTGACCAACAATCATGACAAGAATATAAAAATACATAAAAGAGACGAAGGTTTACATGGTTTGGCCACCTATGTTCACCGAGCTTTAACGGTGGGCCACTATAAACTTGAGAGAATTTACATGAGAGTGTTTCTTCACCTTCAATGTTTTGGTACTAATTGTTTAGACATTAAGTTATTTTTTGAATATTTATTATGGATTTGAAATAACATGTCTTTTTTTTCTTTTTTAATTTTCAGATTATGACAAATATAAGAATGTGTGAACTAGACAACCTTTATTGCTTATGGAAATGACAAAGGCTTGCATTTCAAAATGTTTGCTGATGTGAACACTCTCAGGGTTCAAGAGGAAGATCTGAAATGAGATGAACCACCAGCTTTCATTTAAATGCCTTTTGACACTGAAATCATCATGATACCACAGTTTACCATCAACACTATTAAATAGACATTTTACATTGATCAGTGCATCAGGAAGGTATGTTAGTATTAGACAAATAGTTGAAAGTGATGTCTTGGGCAATTACAGCTTTGAGGTCAGAATCTGGACTCTTTCCACAGGTCTATTATGTTTTTACTTTTGGTGTATAGGAACTTTTTTTCAAGAAATTAAAGGCAAGAAGCCCACAAGGGCATATTTAGATGGGGTGGCAGTGAAACTAGTGTAACAACCCTCGCTTTTAGGAGGCTAATTTTATATTAATCTACCGCAGGAGGTAATTATATAAAATGTTGGAACTGGAGTAAATATTAATTTAATGAGTTAAAAGTTAAATATTTACTGGATTGATGCTTATTTACTGTATATGAAAGTAAATATCATCAGGTTGCATGTTTTATAGTGTCATGTATTTTAAATGACACTATGGTTTAAATGAAATTGCAAATCAAAATACATTATAAAATTCCCGGATGCCAGTTTAGAGGGCACAGTTAGTCCCAGAATGTCCGAGACAGTCAAAATAAGTGCCATATTGTATTTTTGGGTTTCGGGCACTTTTACCTCGTTTTAATGTAAACGCGTATTTGTGAGTCATTTTAATGTGGTATTAACTACTTAAGTTGGAGACTTTAGACTTAATCCATGATTTTAAGTCTTGCCCCTTATTTCATTTCCTCATTTCATGTCTTAAAACATAGAGAGAAAAGGAGAGAAAGAGAGAGGAAGAGAAAATGGAGAAATGAGAGAGATTTGGAGATTAAAGATTGGGATTGCTCCTACCACAAAGAAATATGAGATTTCAACTCTAAGGCAAGTTTTCTACTTCCTAATATATGATTTAAGATGATTAAATTGTGTGATAGTTGTGTATTTGCATTTATGGATCAAAAATAGAAATAGTGGTGATTTAATCCTAATCTTGGGTTTTGATAATGAAATTGTGGATAATAGTAGTTAATAACCATGTAGGTTGAATTGGGGTAGATTTATGATGTTGGTTGTAGGTAAAAATGGAAGATATTGGAGTTTGGGAAAATCTAGGGTTTATAACCCTCGAAGCCATTCTTGGCAAAATCGCAGGGGCGAATCGATTCGGCCCCCCGGGTGAATCGATTCGCTAAGGGGCAGTTCTCAGGTCTGCTTGGACCGAATCGATTCGGTCCCAAGCTGAATCGATTCAGCAGTTGCAGAATCCCAGTTCTTTATCTCTGAACCGATTCTCTTTTTGGGCGAATCGATTCGTTTTCCTGCTATTTTTTATTTAATTTTATAACTCAATTTCAAATCATTTACTTTTAGTCTAGGGCCTAGGAACCTTCTTGAATGAAGTAAACTTAGTGTCCTAGAGTGTGTTATGAGTTAGTAAATTACCCAACATTAGGAATGGGTTATGTGGGGGGTTTTCGGGGTTATGCCTATTGATGTTAGGGCATTCTTTTCTTCTAGTTGATTGATATGAAACTAGGAGATGTAGTGTTATGTTTGGGAGACTTTAGAAGCTCAATTGAGCTATGTTTGACTTGATGGTTCATAATAACCCCGCAAATGAATGTTGGGTGAATGAATTGAAAGTTTATTCATTCCTTTGAGGTATGATAGTATTGGGGTTTTAAAGTAATACCCCAAAATGTTTGGAGATAATTAAGAGTTTCTTTACTGCTTTGAGGTTATAGTAATGATATAAGTTATCGTATGGCTTCAGATTTAAATGAGTTAAAATTATTTACAAAATGTAAATGATACTAGTTTCGGATAAAATGAAACATACATATGGAAATGGTAATGATTATGCTAAATGATAATTTACTTAATCATGGATATGGTAAATGATAATTTACTTGATTTTTGAAAATGGTAAATAAAATGGTTTGAACACACCCTCTCTAAATGACATCATAAGGGAAGTTCGCGCGTGAGGTGAAGCCCCCTAGATAATGAATGCAGGGTGGATATAGTCCTAGGCCATGTGAGCGTTTGTGTTGTATATTTTCTGCGATGGGTAGGTAATTCCGGGTGTGGTTATGACTACCCCGCAAGCACATGGCCGCTTCCCGATGTTTTGCGTTATAGGTGCCCAGGTTGTCTTAATAATAGGCACTAGAAGATGATGGCCATTTAGGGGCGCGAACAGTGGGGAAACCCGGATGGGCGGTCTTAGAATCGTTATATGTATATAAATATAACTATTCATAATCAACTGGGACTTGATGGATTTTATATGGCATAAAGAGCATAATGGAAGTGCGACAAAGAGCACATATAAATGACACAAAGAGCATTTGAAAATGACTATTTTCTTGATAAGGAAAGGATTTTTACAAAATGTAAAAGTGTGATAAAAATGCCACAAAGAGCATAAGATTTTGATTATATATATATATATTTCCTGTTAAGGAAAAGATATATGAGAGAATTGGTGCATATGATGATGTTTTAGATTAATGTTGCTCATTTTATTTTCCTGCTTAGCTTATGTTTTAAATTCTGTAGGTAAATTTTTATTTCTCTTTCATCATGATTTATCATTCTTAACTGTCATACTCTTTATTCATCTGGTAATCATATAGAACTGGGCCCTGACCCATTTATATTTCTTGTTGTGCATGCATCTTTTATCCGCTCAGGTACTCCGCCGCAAGCATGCCGGATCTGACTTCCTATTACAGTGTCTTTAACGAGCCATGATGCTTTGCGAGTATTATGGGACATATCGCAATAGACGTTGTCATCCTTGCACTCTAGTTAAGATCGGGTCTTTTTACTCGGGCGAGAGGCCCAAGCTTTTGTAATTGATTAATGTAATGTATTATGTAAATTATGGAACTTGTTTAATATTGTTGTATGGGTCTGTGGCCGACAGCATATTCGGTCCCCTATTATATATTTGTGGGAATGTAATATAATTTCATCTGGATTTCCACTTTTTTTTGTTGGGTTGTTTAAATTCTTTTCTCTAACTTTAAAAAATAAAATAAAATTTTTGGCAACCCGTTTTTCTGAAATAAGGAGTGGTTATTCCGTATACTTCTTATTTTGTTGTGATGCTGAGAATGATTCCATCCATGATTCTGTTATTTTGGAGTATCGAGCTGGCGACCCCCTATTTCGGATGGTGGGTTGTCAGTGATGGTATCAGAGCATCAGGTTCTAGAGTCTTTAGGAATCTGTGTGAACACTTTACGTCTTCTGCATTGCTTTGGATTTGATATTGAGCCTTAGGATTAAGATCGTTGATTTCTCTTGTGAGATTTTGTTCTTCTGCCATGATGTAGAACCTATAGAATCCTTTCGTGCTTTCGTGTGAGATTAGTAGGTCGATTGAAGAAGGGCACCAGGGAAGGATGTGGTGAAGGTGTCATTAGATGGAATTACTAGGAACTGTAAGTTGTGGTCGGGGATGAGGACTGCTTTGGGGGTCGCTCCCTTTTTGTAGCACTTTCTTATTTTGCTACTGCGACCACTGATTTCAGTGGATATAGTTTTCCAAGTACCGCTAGATGTAAAGGGTGGTACTAAGCTTGAGATTTCAAGCAACGTTAAATTGACGTGGAGAAGCGCCCATGATAAGGGCCACCCATTGAAAAAGGATGGAGGAAGATCCTCCACCCGTAGGAGTAGTGCAAAAATGGTGGAAACATAGTCACCTTATTTGTGGGTGCAGGAAGTTCGGCCCATGGAGAACCCAGTAGATACTTTGAATAGTAAGTTTCTCTAGGATAATTGGACTGAGGAGTAGGTGAATTCTCAAATGCTCACGCGAGGTTCGGAAGGAGGCCGACGGTGAGTAAAGAGTTGTACGGTTAGGGAAGCCGCACACTAAAATAAGGAAGAAAGAGCCCTTTGATGAAATGATAGGCTCCAGAATAAGTGTTGTTAACACTTCTGATGGAGCAGAGATCATGAAACCCCATTGGTGGACATCCGCCTGGGGAGGTTTCATTGAACTGAGGAAGGGGAGGCCGAGAGCGTGTTCTCTTTTACTGAGAGAGTAAGAAGGGCCGCGTGGGCAAGTGTTTGGAAGTTAGGGGTGGAACAGTGGTTATGACGTGGAGTGTAGAACCACTCATCTAGATCCTATTGATTTGGAGAACAAGGGCAAAGATAAATTGCCTAGCTGGGGAGTTGACGGAAGTAATGTTGGTTCGTATAAAACTCGAATATGGAGTCTGAGAACCATTAATGTTGACCCGGAGTGAATGGCACAAAAATGTTGGCGGGAATTCCACCTTATTAGTGGGTGGTGTATTCCTTAGGATAAGATTTAATAGTATTGTATCTACTATATATTCGGGTGTGTTTATTGAGGTTGTGGTAGTATCGGCTGTAAGGACACAAATTTCCAATGGAGTCCATATATTGTTTTGTCTCAATTCCGGACAAAACATTTATTCATAGGATTATTTTTAATTGTAATTTTCTCAAGCCTATGAAAAGTTTGTTGAAGATGTAGCGGCAAAGAGTATAAAGCTTCATCATCATGCCAGTTTCGTGCCTCGTTTATACGTCATCAACCAAAGTTCCATGCTCCCAATGTATGAATGCAATTGTATATATATATATATATATATATATATATATATATATAGGAGCTTGGAACTTGTTTATTAGGTGTTAGGTTGAATTAAAACTGTGTTTTATTTTCAGAAAGAATTAATTAAAACTTGAAAATAAGTTTATAAATTTTTCTGGGCTAAAATCGAATATTCCAAAGTTTCTGGAAGCTCGTTCGATATGTTGTTCGAACGAGATTGTCGTTCGAACCAGATGTCGTTCGAACGAGATTACCAACGACTTCCCATTAAGGCATACTAGAACTTCGTTCAAAATGTCGTTCGAACGAGATTGTCGTTCTAACGAGATTTCCAATGAGTTTCCAACGAGTTCATACTGGAACCTCGTTAGAAGACTCGTTCGAACGAGAGTTTGTTCGAACGAAATGTCGTTCGAACGAGATGCCAGGCGGGAACATTTTTTGGTAGTTTTAAGCATTTTTTCTCCCACCTCCCCGCTTGTTTCTTAACCAACTTTTCACAGCATAACTATGTGCGGGAATCACTTTTGAAAAAATGTCTTTTTCATATCCTACTAACTCCTAGAGAGTGTTTTAAGAGTAAAATCAAAGAGGGAAAAAGATCATGTTTTGAGTGTGGTTTTATCAAAGAGAAAAATATACACCACTCTAGTTTACACCCAAATTAGTTTCTTCCAAGTTCCCATATTCATATATCTTTCTTGGAGTTTGGCATCGGTTTTATCTATTCCATTTAAAGAGAAGCTTTGGGTTTTCTTCTACATCCCATAAAGAAAGGAGAAGAGTTTTGTTACTTCATTGCCCACTTGGAGAAAGGCTCCTTGCTCGGGTGACGGTGACCATATAAAGTCCGATCAGTGGATTCCGAGACCGCGGTGGATCTCCAAGGTTATCCGCTAGGAAGAGGTATCTACAAGAAGAAGCGTCGAGGCTTGAGAGGGATTGAGTTGTGTGTTGTAAGCCTTTCTGTCTTGTATTTGTAAATCTGTATCTAGTGGATTTGTGGCTAGGGCCGTCCAAGGTTATTTCCCATCTTGGGTTTTTCCTCATACATCGCGGCGTAGTGATTTATTATTTTTATTTTATCTTTCGCACTCACCTAGAATGCATGATTAGGTAAAAAAGATAAAATTGGTTTAATCACTATTTATTTATTTTGGTGCTAAAATAAATATTGGTTTAAGTGAAATTAATACTTGTGTATGTTTAATTAATTCTCACTTGTGTTTAATTTTAATTTAAAATAATAATTAAAATTTGGTAATTTATTTGTTTATTGAACCATCACACTTCTTTACGCTTCCTCTTCTTGATATATATATATATATATATATATATATAAGGAAATAAAATATTTTAATTGAGAAAATTAAAATCCGGGGATCCATATCCCCTTCATCGACGCTACTAAATAGAGTAATTATATGACTTCCGTGGTAGGGAAGTTTTATATTTTCCTTCACTCGTTATAAAGAGAGTGATGGCATATTTTTCTTTTTAAGCACTATGTACGATATATACTACTTGTATGATGTATACTATACGAGTAAAGATATTTTGGTTTGATTGGGGTGATATCAAGCAATTAGATTGCGAGGATATCTTACTTCTAGTTTCAGGATGGAACTAGTTGTCCTATAATATCTCTCCTGGATACAGGTCGAGACTTTATAGGGGTGGTTGAGGTAAGTATGAGGTTTTTATTCCTTGTTATGTTATCTTGTGTGTGTGTTTGGTTGCTTGTTTGCATCGTATGTGATTGGTATGCCTTATCTCCACGACCGACATAGTTGAGTAGTAATGCATAGGAGGGGTTCCTTGTTTGGATTCTGCTTTTGTGGGACGCTCAACACCAGAACCTCAGCGATGTTGGAAGTTGGGAGATGCCGTTCTTTCTTCTTCTAGTTCATTCCATTTTATTTTATTTTATTTGGTTGGTTAAGAGTTGGGTTGAAAGGTTTAGCCGAGAATCACGTAGAAGAGTTATTAAGGGCTATTAAAGTGCGAGATCGAAGAACTGTATATAGTTCTCTCCTCTGATAGATGTGAGGGAGACTGGGATATGAAGTCGAATTGAGACTTCTGGTTATTCCTTGATAAGAAGGCTATTTGAAAAGATGTATATATGTTATGGGATAAAATTTGTAAGACTTCACAGAAAATGAATGTCTAATTAATTGAAATCTTTAATGATGCTACTGTAAGACGTAGAAGTAGAATTTTGTTAGTAGAATTGTAAGTTAAAATTTATCGATCCCAATCATGTGTTTTAGACCATCACATTTTGTTGATCGGCGATGCGAGGTAGTAGTGTAACGGGAGGGTTCCTTGTTTGGATTTTGCTTCGGCGAGATGTCCCACGCATGAAACCGAGCGAATGTCGGAAATTGAGATTGGTCTAGGACACTAGGGATATACTTAGTATTATATGTATACGAATTAGATAGGATATATATATAGATCGACCTTAGGTTTATTAGGACGTAAGGCCATTAGGGCATGTGATGTTGATTTAGGAAGGCTATAGGGAGTTGACCACAAATATGTTGTGGGTTAACCCTTAGGGGGAGTAGGTTCCTAGGAAAGAGGAGTAGGGAGTCTCAAAAGATTTCGAAGGCTAGGCCAAAGGAGACGAGGCCTCTCCTAGTTTAAGTGTTACCTTTGTAACCTAATTTTTGGGAGTTAAAATGGATGAATTGACTTCTACTCCCGAGTCCATGTGGATTTAAGGAATAAGTCTCTTCCAAGAGTGGGGAGAAATAATACTGGAATATGGACCCATTGTCTATGCATGTCACAAGCGTAAACTTGTGGGAAGTATTATCCCATGCTTGAATTAGAATTCGTTGCGGTGGAAATCTCCTTAAAGTGATGGAGGCACTACTTCCTGGGCATGAAATTTAGTCTTTCTCGCGTGCAACAAGTTATTGCAGTATGTCGTGGGAAGAAATCGAGTTGGTGTATGAAGTTCTTAACATACTATTTATAGGATTTATCTCATTCGCTAAGTGAATTCGATTGGGGTAGTAGGTGCGTCGAGTAGGAAACCCGTCGCAGAAATTTATGATGGCATGGAAGGCCAAATGAAGCGAGCATGACTAGGAAGACTTTATAGCAAGAGAATTTGGGTCTATGATTGACCATTTGACCTACTCGTATGAAGAGGGTAGTGGTGGAACGAAGAAGGGTATATTCATAGATATTCGCATTGAAATGTCGGCACCGTTCTTGTCATGATCCTATTTGAGAAAATCGGTTGATCATTTGACCAAACCGTTGGTTTTCTAGACATTGCGGGCGAACGATATGTGGAGGAGTACGCCCCGCTTTTATGGAGAAATGAGATAACTGTAGGAGGTGCCTATTACAATAGTGGTGGACCAATACTAGATATTCTTGTCGAAGGGTCGGTAAAGTTTCCATGAAGAAATGGGAACCGTATGGAAATGGCGTATATCTTGCCACCCTAAAGTGGATGGATGATTGGAGGGAAATTTTCGATACTAGAATCTGAATCGTTTCCTAAGGTATGGCACCGTGAGTGGCCTCGTGTAGCCGAGTGAGTAAGCTGCATATTCGTTGAATGAGATCGGTAAATAACTAGTTCCTCGGACTTGGAGCGGTCCCGGAACATTTCTTTAAGGATTGGGGCTTTTGAGCCATATGCCTTGAAGAGCTACGGCTATGCAAGGGGAAGTTGAGTAGTGTTGGGGTTAATCCATTTAGCGTTGGTGTGAGTACCCCCTGAGGTGTGATGTAACGCGATTCAAGATGTAAGACTATGTACGCCGAGTCGCGTGGTTATCATCTTCCACCGTAGGAAGGTAGAATTGATAGTTGTAAGGAACACTTTGTGCTATGCTAGAGCACAAAGATTGTAGACCGAGATCGCTAGAGACGAACTTAGTCCAAGTCCATTTTGGGGCACCGTAATAACGAGGGCTTGTTAAGGGCGATAGAATGATAGTTTAAGATAGTATACCCTTTATGTGTATATGGTATGCCTGAATTTTGAGGGCAAAATTCCCTCATAAGGGGGGAAGTATGTAACAACCATCACTTTTAGGAGGCTAATTTTATATTAATCTACCACAGGCGGTAATTATATAAAATGTGGAACTGGAGTAAATATTAATTTAATGAGTTAAAAGTTAATATTTATTGCATTGATGCTTATTTACTGTATATGAAAGTAAATATCACCAGGTTGCATGTTTTATAGTGTCGTGTATTTTAAATGACTCTATGGTTTAAATGAAATTGAAACTCGAAATACATTATAAAATTCCCGGATGCCAGTTTAGAGGGCGCAGTTAGTCCCAGAATGTCCGATACAGTCAAAATAAGTGCCATATTGTATTTTTGGATTTCGGGCACTTTTACCTGGTTTTAATGTAAACGCGTATTTGGGAGTCATTTTAATGTGGTATTAACCACTTAAGTTGGAGACTTTAGACTTAAGCCACGATTTTAAGTTTTGCCCCTTATTTCATTTCCTCATTTCATGTCTTAAAACATAGAGAGAAAATGAGAGAAAGAGAGAGGAAGAGAAAATGGAGAAATGGGAGAGATTTGGAGATTAAAGATTGGGATTGCTCCTACCACAAAGAAATATGAGATTTCAACTCTAAGGCAAGTTTTCTACTTGCTAATATATGATTTAAGATGATTAAATTGTGTGATAGTTGTGTATTTGCATTTATGGATCAAAAATAGAAATTGTGGTGATTTAATCCTAATATTGGGTTTTGATGATGAAATTGTGGATACTAGTAGTTAATAACCATTTAGGTTGAATTGGGGTAGATTTATGATGTTGGTTGTCGCAGGGGCGAATCGATTCGGCCCCCCGGGCGAATCGATTCGCTAAGGGGAAGTTCCCAGGTCTGCTTGGACCGAATCGATTAGGTCCCATGCCGAATCGATTCGGCAGTTGCAGAATTCGAGATCTTTATGTCCGAACCGATTCGCTTTTTGGGCGAATCGATTCGTTTTCCTGATGTTTTTGATTTAATTTTATAACTCAATTTCAAATTATTTTCTTTAAGTCTAGGGCCTAGGAACCTTCTTGAATGAAGTAAACTTAGTGTCCTAGAGTGTGTGATGAGTTAGTAAATTACCCTATATTAGGAATGGGTTATGTGGGGGTTTTCCATGGTTATGCCTATTGATGTTAGGGCATTCTTTTCTTCTAGTTGATTGATATGAAACTAGGAGATGTAGTGTTATGTTTGCGAGACTTTAGAAGCTCAATTGAGCTATGTCAGCCTTGATGGTTCATAATAACCCCGCAAATGAATGTTGGGTGAATGAATTGAAAGTTTATTCATTCCTTTGAGGTATGATAGTATTGGGGTTTTAAAGGAATACCCCAAAATTTTTGGAGATAATTAATAGTTTATTTACTCCTTTGAGGTTGTAGTAACGATATAAGTTATTGTATGGCTCCGGGTTTAAATGAGTTAAAATTATTTACAAAATGTAAATGATACTAGTTTCGGATAAAATGAAACATACATATGGAAATGGTAATGGTGATGGTAAATGATAATTTACTTAATCATGGATATGGTAAATGATAATTTACTTGATTTTTGAAAATGGTAAATAAAATGATTTGAACACACCCTCTCTAAATGACATCATGAGGGAAGTTCGCGCATGAGGTGAAGCCCCCTGGCTAATGAATGCAGGGTGGATATAGTCCTAGGCCATATGAGCATTTGTATTGTATATTTTTTGCGATGGGTATGTAATTCCGGGTGTGGTTATGACTACCCCGCAGGCACATGGCTGCTTCCCGACATTTTGCGTTATAGTTGCCCAGGTTATCTTAATGATAGGACCTGGAAGATGGTGGTCATTTAGCGGCGCGCACAGTGGGGAAACCCGGACGGGTGGTCTTAGAATCGTTATATGTATATAAATATAATTATTCATAATCAAGTGGGACTTGATGGATTTTATATGCCATAAAGAGCATAATGGAAGTGCCACAAAGAGGACATATAAATGCCACAAAGAGCATTTGAAAATGATTATTTTCCTGATAAGGAAAGGATTTTCACAAAATGTAAAAGTGAGATAAAAATGCCATAAGGAGCATAAGATTTTGATTATATATATATATTTCCTGTTAAGGAAAAGATATATGAGATAATTGGTTCATATAATGAAGTTTTTGATTAATGTTGCTCATTTTATTTTCCTGCTTAGCTTATGTTTTAAATTGTGTTGGTAAATTTTTATTTTTATTTCTCTTTCATCATGATTTATCATTCTTAACTGTCATATTGTTTATTCACCTGGTAATCATATAAAACCGGGCCCTGACCCGTTTATATTTCTTGTTGTGCATGCATCTTTTATCCGCTCAGGTACTCCGCCGCAAGGATGCCGGATCTGACTTCCTATTCCAGTGTCTTTAACGAGCCGTGTTGCTTTGCGAGTATTATGAGACATATCGCAATAGACGTTGCCATCCTTGCACTCTAACTAAGATCGGGTCTTTTTACTCAGGCGAGAGGCCCAAGCTTTTGTAATTGATTAATGTAATGTCATATGTAAATTATGGAACTTGTTTAATATTGTTGTATGGGTTTGTGGCCGATAGCATATTCGATCCCTTATTATATATTTGTGTGAATGTAATACAATTTCATCTCGATTTCCACTTTTTTTTTGTTGGGTTGTTTAAATTATTTTCTTTAACTTGAAAAAAAAATCAAAATTTTTGGCAACCCGTTTTTCTGAAATAAGGAGTAGTTATCCTGTATACTTCTTACTTTGTTGTGATGCTGAGAATGATTCCATCCCTGATTCCGTTATTTTTGAGTATCGGGCTGGCCACCCCCTATTTCGGATGACGGTTTATCACAACTAGGCAAGGTTTCCCCGTCCTAACAACTATAGTCTCTCTTTTGTTTTTTTGTAGTGTATGGTTAACCATTTGTACAAAACATACATTTTCGTTTGGTAAATTGTTATAAGAAAGGTAAATTGGGTTGTAAGTTGTGTGATAGTAAAACATACCATAGTAGTACACTGATCATAAAGTTATCACAATGCCAATGTGTTGTAGCAATTAATTATGCAATATGCGACAAATATGTTGCGTTGCATGTTGCGATTTGATGAGCATGTTGTAAACAAGGTATTTGTTTTCCATGTCATGATATAGACCTTATGTACACCCACTATCAAATCACTTTTAGAGCCACTATCAACTCCCTATTTAGACCCACAATTTTATTAATTCTTCACTAATTGGTCTGATCACGTCCAATCATGTCATGTTGGGTCAGATCTAATCATGTCCAATAAAATCGTATTTACTTATTGTGTTATTGTGTTATGTCGTGTCGTGTCGTGTTAAAGTTAAGAAAAAGATTGCGCTATTATGTTGTGTCATGTTCGGGCCGTTGTATTCTTATCGTGTCAGGTCGGGTCATCTGAAAGTACGAACTCTTGATCCATTTTGCCAACCCCAATATAAATACATGAAAATTTGTTTAAAATTATGTGTTGTAAAAAATATTTTTACTTAATTATACAAGATTTAAAAATTGCCCAATTTTTCTAAACTAATAAGTTTGTATCATAGGTGATTTAAAAAATTGTTTATCTATTGCGCACTAAATGCGACTTATGGTTCTATCTACAACGTACAATTTTTAAAATTAGCATCGTGCCTTCATGCACGGGCATACCCTAGTGTGTGTTTATATATATGTGTGTATGTGTGTGTTTGTGTGTGCACAAATAAGAAATAAAAAGTTATATATAGCTAATGTTGTGATTTATTTGTTGATGGGAAAGTGGGGACTTTGATTGAATGGGAAGAAACATAGAAAATGGTTTTGGAAATTAGGGTTAGTAGTTCTAATTGGGGAAGAAGGTGAAGTGGGACAAAAGAAGGGTATTTTGTCCAAATTAAATGAGTGGGTGAAGTCAAATTATATATTAAGAGTGTTTTTAATGGGTAAGTGATGTCGTCAGATTTTAGGGGGTATACTTAACTTTTAAACATTGGGGGATTTAAATCAAACTGTGACATTATTACATGTGTTAAGTCATAAAAGCTTTAATATACAACATAGCGAGCCTTATAATAAAATTATTATTACAAAAATATGTGTATTTTAAGATGGTAGAAGAACATTTTTATATTAAAAAAGTTTATGGACAAATTTTATAGTAAAATTATTGTGTATCCTATGAATATAATTAAAATGGAAAAAATCATTTTTTTACCTAGGCCCTTTCTTTTATTTAAGTTCATATTTTTAAATGAACATTTTCTCCTCACCCAACTTTGCTTTATACACACCCCTAATAAACTTTTAAAACTTAATAGGAGTGGGGGTTATAGAAAGAACAATGATTTTAAAATAAAAACACTATTTTAGATTGATTCAAAATCAGGTTTTAAAATTATTCAAGCGAAATATAATAAAGACCAGATTTTGGATTTGAAATCCAAAACATGGCGATTTTCTTGCTAGAAAATCCAGTTCTTGCAGAGCAAGAAAACGTCTGTGAAGAAATATAATGGCATGAAAGTTTTACCACATCCCACACGACATCATTCTTAACATACTCACCATGCTCCCATGCAAATTTCTAATGTGATTTAAGTGCGTGAGTAAGAGGTGGCATTCTACAGTCTCTGATCCACAATTCACCAATGGGGAATCAGTTGTGTGCATGAGTTTTAAAGTAAACTATTCCATAGGTCCCTTACCTTTCCACTTGTTTTAATTTCGTCCCAATTCTTTTTTTTGTTTCAATTTCATCCTCAACCTTTCATTTTGTCTCAATTTCATCCCTGTACTTTTTTTGTTTCAATTTCGACCTCAACCTTTCATTTTGCCTCCATTTAGTCCATCTGCTAATTATTTTGGATACAATTGGCTATTTTAACCCTCTTTATTAAAAAAAGTAATAAAATGAATGTTATATATATTAAAAAATTAAGTATTTTACTATCATTTGGGGATAAAAAAATGTTTTTTTATCCAAGAATAAAAAAAATAGTTTTCTGCATACAAACAAAAAGAGAAAGAGAGATAGAGATAGAGATTCGAGTGAGCTCAGTTTATGTGAAGTTGGTTTCGAGATCCTAGCGGTCGTTTGTCGAGTTTGGAGTCTAGCATTCCCAATACTTACGCAGGTAGATTTTTTATATTCACTGAAATAGGAGATGAGTTAGCACCACGTGCCCTTAAAGATTACCTTTATCCGATTAGGTCTAGTCAACCTTCATACATCCTTCTACCCGATCACAATGCAAACAATTTATTCCGTTTGAGAACAATCCAATTGTTGCCCGTGCTTCGAGGTACCAAAAAAGAGGATCCCTACCTCCACGTGCGTGAGTTCAAAGAGATTTGTGGGACCATTAAGTACTAACAACTCAACAAAGAGATTATTAAACTTAAATTGTTCTCATTCTCATTAAAATACAAAGACAAAAGTTTGTTTAATTCATTAAAACACAGATCCATTACCACATGGAACCAAATGAGTGTCTCTTTCTTGTAAAAATTCATCCCTAACAAAAAGACGACGTGGATACGTCACACCGTCAAAACATTTATCCAAAAGGAGGGAGAATCTTTGTGGATGTATTTACAGCGATTTAAGCATTTTCTATTGCAATGCTCACACCATGGAATTGAGATGGAACGCCAGGTCCAAATTTTGTATGAACGGTTCGATTGTAATACTTAAACTATGCTCGAGTCACTATGTGATGGTGATTTTATCGAAAAAAGTGAGGTTGACATGAGGGTATTCCTAGAAGCCATAGCGAAAAAGTCCTAATAATGGGCACCTAATAGAGAATCTAGGTCCACCGCATCTAATGAGGGTTTCACACCCCAAGTCGAATAATGTTACGATTTAAATGCCAAACTATACACATTGGCCCGGCATTTAAAAGGTTTAGAGATGAGAAAATAGGGAAATTGAGGCGCACCTACGGTTGTACATCATGTAGGTTCCCCTATGTGTGTACTTTGCGATGAATTCGACCAATAAGTTAAGAATTGTCCTTCCCTTTTCACCCAAAAATTAGTTACCAATCAATCCAATGCCCTCTACCAAAATAGGCCAAAGTATGACCCATATTCTAATGCGTACAATATGGGATGGCAAGACCACCCCAAATTCTCATGGTCCAAGGGTCAATACAAAGAAATTGGAGGTCAATAATCTAGTAACCCACCTCCGGGTTTCTAAAAGAATGCTCCCGAACCATCGTATCCTTCATCCCAAAAAATCCATGTTTTAGAAGATACAATGAATTTTATCGCTTAAAGTACCTTCCAATTCCAGTAGTCAACTCAAAGTGTCTTTTAATCCACCTAACAGAGTGCATGCAAACACTCAATCCATAGACAAGCTTGAGGTTCAAGTGAGGCAATTAGTGAACTCATTGAGTGAGGGAAATAAGGGAACATTCCCGAGTCAACCTGAACCCAATCCTAAAGGTAACATACCTAAAGGTCAATATTTTGTGCAAGATGACGTCAGTTCGTCACAAACACGAGAGGATGTCATTGGCATAATAACGCTTAAGTCTGGTAAGGAAGTCGAAAATAATGTCTCACCAGCCACCGAGAGTGAATCCAATAAACGTAAGGAGAAGTAAGATCCACCCTTGGATCCAATGTGACACCCCTACTAATTAAATACCGGGTGATCAGTGCTTTATAAAATTAAATTAGAATATTCGGTTGGTTCAAATTATGCATCACTATCAAAAAATTTATTATGAAAACTAACCACTTAATATTTAGAAAGGTTGATGTCAAAATTTTATCTTGTTATTACCATCGTCATTAAAGACAAATAATAAATCATCACCATAAAACACAATAGCATAAGGATGGAACTAACTGAATTAAATAAGGAACTAGAGTAAACACTTCCAGTAAAAATCCCATACAATAATCCCATAATACGAAATCAAAGTCTAATACTAGGATAAAACAACTCTTAATATCTGAATGTATAATAGGAGGGACGACACATCCAACTGAAATAAATGACTTATAGATAAGGAGAAATAGACTCCGAAACGTCTACTAGCAATATCCAGTAGCGTCCACAACATCTACAACTTGACAAATGAATGAAATCTCTTAAGACTGGTATCCATGTGGCTGAGCACCAAAAATAATAAAACAAGAAAAAGAGATTTGCAAAAAAATGGGTTAGAGCTCGAGTAAAAAATAGTTTAAATATAACAAGGGCATAAATTGATTAATTAACACAATATCATTCATGCTAAATTTATCATACTCGCTTGAGATGGTCACCTCTCATCTAATGTGCACACCTAACGATCCTAACTACCCAAGCTAGTCATGATACTCTGCCTGAATACATGTAGTATAACCACAATGTCGGATAAAATATCTAATTAATTCGAGGAAAAATATTTCTATCATTTATGATTAGGTTTAAAGATTTCTTAACTCGTTCTCATAGGATTATTAGTACTCAATCGATGATCCAATACGGATGCACTTTAATAAAATATCCAACATGAAACATAGAATAGGGACTCAGTATACATATATGAAATCTCTCTATGTATACGTACACACACACACACACACATATATATATATATATATATATATATATATATATATATATATATATTAATACTTCACCCATGGTTAAGAAACCCTGGTGCTAAGCATACTCGGCTATCTAGTCCTATTGAAAATGCTCTCGCATGAAGGATAACATGTTCAAACTCTCAAGAACCAATAAAATATATACACATATTGGAGGCAAACATAGTTCCAAGACGATGGGCTACGCACATACCTACGCACCCATTCGACCGTTATCACTATCGTTCTCATAGATAGCCCGTACCTAGGTTCCATGCTCTAGTGGTACGACTCAAAGTCCCCTGAAGGTACACAAGGTATGGACGTCCACAATGCATTAACCTCCGTTCGACAAGCAGTAGATAGGTATGTCATACATATAATATTCCAAGTAAAAAGTAAGCACACCACATATATGACTTAATAGGCGTTCACACACCCAATTCTCATAGTACATAGGTAATATTATCTCTTCTACTCCCCACTATATCCATTTATGCATAAAGTTTCTAGGGCTCTCATTCTCTCCTAAGTTTTCACACAAGTTCAATACCCCGAGGACCATTACACACTTAATTCCCTAAAACTTTAGAATTTAAGCCACATGTTACTCACGTAGGTTAATACACTCACTTGGATAAACCTAGGACGGTTTTTAACTCAAACGGAACCTAAAAACCCATTCTGGAATCTCGTTAGAAGTTCCAGGATTCTCGTTCGAATGAGTTCGTTCTAATGAAGTTCCCACTTTGAACGAACTCAACAACTTGTTAGAAGGGTCGTTGTAAATCTTGTTAGAAGGTTCGTTCGAACGGGATCATTCAAATGACCTGGGCAGGTCTTCGAACGAGAAATCTAAACATACCAAGTTTTCCAAATTTTGATTTTTCTCAACATTCCAAACCTCAAACTCAATCCAAATTTCGTCCAACATCAGTTTAGATGTTTCTAAACTATCCCTAATCATTATGGGGGAAATTTCTAACACAAATTAGTATTCAAATCTTTATGTTTTCAAAATGGAAAACAACAATTTCTAAAATCTCTAAGAATTCTCATATAATGAACCCAACACTTTTTTTATTTCACACCCTTAATTCAATTCGTGATTTGTACATAAAAACTCCAGATTTAATAGTCTACAAGTGGGGTAAATCCTCTACATGCAATCCATCACCAAAATCTAATGTTCCTCTACGATTAAACCTAATGAAACCCAAACTTCCATATATTATGTCAAAATCTTTAACAGAGTTTAACAAGAACAATATATGCTAAATAAAGTAGCAAGATAAACACTTGCCTCCGAATGGATTTTTTATTCTCTGACTAAAATTGGTGTGGGAATGATCCTATTGACACGATCTACGCGTTGGTGTAATTCTTGTTGTGAAAGCTTGAATTCTTAGCTTAGGGATCCAATGGAGTCTTCTTCATCCTGGGTTCTCTCTCCCTATCTCTCTTTCAAGTATGTTGAAAACTGACAGTCACCTCTAACCCACGTTGCTTTTAATTAAAACCTAATTTTCGTCCATTTAATTATTTAAAAATACTAAAAGACTAAAAATACCCCCCGGGGTGTCATTTTGGCCTAAAATTCCCCGGACTCCAAATATAATACCCGAGTAGTGTTTTCTAACTATTTTTTACCCTTTCGGACACACTGGCGCACTCAAAATAATCGTTCGAGTTATATAAAAATAATTTACCTTTTTAACCCTAAAAAATGTAAGAGCGATGCGACTCACACGCACGTCCCAAGTAATTATATCTTAACTACCGTGTACCCCTCCCCGACCATATTATTATTTCGAAAATCATCTATTATGTTACTCACTACGTAATGTTCAACATATCTATTACTCAACATGATTTCAACATAATTATTTTCGATAACTACTAACTCTTAGTCACTACGTAATGTTCAACATAACTATTACTCAACATGATTTCAACATCATTATTTTTGATAACTTCTAACTCTTATCACGCTAGTAATTATTACCATAAAGTTGGATTAATTATAAAAGAAATTTTCTCTCTTAAACGAATTAATCCCAATTTCCATAATTTCATAATCAAATAAATATGCGTAAAAATACGGGGTATTACATACTTCCCTCTAATAATAGAATTTCATCCCAAAATTCAGAAATGAAAATATACCTGGAAATAATAACTCTTGATAATGTTCACGCATATCATCCTCGGGCTCCCAGGTGGATTCCTCAACATTATGGTGTTGACTTTGAACACGGACTAGTGGGACTATCTTCGGCCTTAATTTTCTTTTGCTAAGGTATAGGATCGCAACCGACCCCTCCTTAGTGAAGAGATATAGAACGCATCATGGAATCCATGTAAGTGCTCCGGTAACCCAGGTCTATAAGCAACTGGACCAATCCTTTTGATAATAGGGAATGACCCTACATAACTAGGCACCAACTTTCCCTTCTTCTTGAAATGCATAACTCCCTTCATAGGAGACACCCGAAGTAATACCAGGTCCCAAATATTGAACTCTCTGGAATATCGCTTTTCATTGGCATAGCTCTTCTACTGATCTTGAGCAACCCGAATACGGCTCCATATCAACTCTATCCTCATTGAAGTATCTTGATTTACCTCCAGGCCAAGTAATTTGTTGTCCCCCACCTCCAACCAACATGCGGGGGAACGACAATCCATACCGATAGTAAATTGGTTGGAGTTATTTTAGGCAAACTCCACCAGTGGAAGATATTGCTCCCAGCCTCTGCCAAAATCAAAGATGCACATACGCAACATGTCCTCTAACATTTGATTGGTCCGATCAATCTGTCCATTTGTTTATGGGTGATAGGCTGTACTCAGTCGCAACCATGTACCCATTGCCTCCTTGAAACTAACCCAAAACTGAGACACAAACACCTTATCTCTGTCAGACACAATATTGAGAGACACCTCGTGAAGTCTCACTATCTTTTCTATGAATATCGGGCATACTGTCCCAAGGTGTAATCCATTCGGACTGGTAGAAAGTGGGATAACTTAGTCATCCGATCCACTATCACCCATACTAAATCATGACCCATCTGCAATGTAGGTAATCCCGTGATGAAGTCCATGGAAATGCTTTCCCATTTCCATATAGGAACCTATAATGGCTGTAGAAGTCCCATCAGTCTTTGATGGTCCACATTTACTAGCTGTCAAGTGGCACAATTCGAGATGAACTCAGCAATATCCTTATTCATCCCGCTCCACCAGTACTATATTCGCATATCCTTGTATCGCAAGTCAAGAATAATTAAACTCTGTCATCACCTCCTGCTGTGAGTTTTCCCCTTCAAGAACAAATAACCTTCCATTAAAACGTAGACCCCCATTAGAACCCATGGTATAAAACTCGACCCCCTCTTCTAGGAGCTTCACTATCTAACTCTGGCAGAACGGATCAGCTGCCTGAGCCTGTACTACTCTCGTAATAATATGGGGTGTAACTATCATCACAGACATGAATGATCGAGACACTGCATCCTAGTGTCCTAACTCCTTCCATTTCGTTTTCCACACCTTGGCCACCTCCCTTACCGTCCTATGGCTCAAAACGTCAACTACTACATTAGCCTTCCCCGATTGGTATTGGAATCAAAGTGATAATGCTGCACAAACTCAAGCCACCGACGTTGACGCATATTTAACTCCTTCTGCGTGAAGAGGTATTGTAATAACTTGTGATCTGTGAACAAGACAAATTTCTCCCCCAGGAGATAATGTCTCCAAATTCAAAGTGCAAACATGACCGCCGCCAACTCTAAGTCATGGGTGGCATAATTCCTCTCATGAGGCTTAAGCTTATGGGAGGCATAAGCTATAGCCTTATCCTCCTGCTGAAGTAAACCTCCAAGTCCTAATAGGGATGCATCAGTGTAGACTAGATACTCCACTCCCGTCCCGTCCAACGCTAACATTGGTGTTGCGGTTAACTTGTGTTTCAACTCATTAAACGCCAACTGACAGGTGTCAACCCAGATAAATGACACTCCTTTGTGAGTCAGATGTCTTAATGGACCCGCTATGTTTGAGAATCCTCGAATAAAACTCCTGTAGTATCCGGATAGGCCCAAGAAACTATGTATCTCAGTCGGTGTCGTGGGTTAGCCCCACTCCCTCACCGCTGACACTTTCCCCGGATCCACGAATATCCCTCTGTCAGAGATGATATGTCCTAAAAACTTGACCTCCTTCAGCCAAAACCCACACTTCTCATATTTTTCATACAACTCATGCTGAAAATAATGTCTGTAAAATTGGCCTCAACTGTTTGGCATGCTCCTCCTCGATCTGCGAGTATAAAAATGTTATCTATGAAGATGATGATGAACTGGTCCAGTAGCGCTCTGAATACCCTATTCATTAAGTCCTTAAACACGACTGGGGTGTTGGTTAGCCTGAAAGGCATAACCCTGAACTCATAGGAACCATATCTCATCAAGAAGGCAGTCTTCATCACATCCTTCTCCCTGATACGCAACTGATGGTATCCCAATCTCAAGTTAATATTTGAGAAGACGGTCGCCCATATCAACTGGTTGAATAAGTCATCGATTCGAGGAAATGAATATTTGTTTAGCATCGTGACTTTATTCAACTCCCAATAATCAAAGCATAACCTCAACAATCCATCCCTCTACTTAACAAAGAGTATGGGAACACCCCATGATGAATTTCTCCTACGGATAAACCCCTGCCCAAATAACTGCTCAATCTGGTCACGTAACTCCCTCATCTCTACTAGAGCCATACGGTAAGGTATGCGGGCTATCAACCGAGTTACCAATGCTAAATTAATGATAAAGTCTATCTCTCTACTCAGTGGTAATCCTGAAATCTCGTGAAAGACATTGGTAAACTCTTTAACAACAGGAATCAAGTCAAGTGGTACAACCACCTCCCTAGAGGTCTCCTCCTTTAGACAATATAAATGTGCGGATGATCCTCCCTCCAAGTGATGCATCGCCACCAGTAACATCTCCTGAGCGGGTATGGAAAAAACTATACTCCTACTAAAATAATCAATCATGTCCCTATACCTGACAAGCCAATCCATTCCTATAATTGCGTCATACTCGGACATGTCCAATACAAGCATGTCAGCGGGTAAGATAAACCTCCCAATCTCTATACCCACTCCCTAACAAATAAAAAAGATAACGAAACCTCTACTCAACAGAGAATCCACACAAGTAACCGTACTCTCTGATGTGTCTAATAATCCTATAGTACATGTAAACCTCGTGGTAATAAAATAGTGTGTGGCCCCCGTTTCAAATAAAATGTGCCCCAAAGTCCACTAGAAAGAAAACATACCCTCAATCATGGGTCGGTCCTGTTGGACTGCGGCCTAGTGAAGATTGTAGACTCGTCCGTACTGAAGCTATCCCTGCTAAACTGGAATGACTGGAATGGGTGGTTGTGCTGGAATCTGAGGGGGTGCTGGGAGACCTGGGGGAAATAATGGTTTGTGGGGCTTCTGGTAAGCACCCTGCTACTGCTGGCCTCTAACCTTCTAAGGATAGTCAAGACGCTTGTGACTAGTGTGGCCACAAGTGAAACATCTCCCTGGTAAGGGTCCTCCCCTCTGTCCCTGTTGTCCCCGACTCTGATGACCATTACTACCCCTCACTTAGCCCTACTGGCCCTGCTGAACCCGGTATTGGACTTGATGGCCATGCTGACCCTTCTATCCATGTCTAAAGCCTCTATGCCCATGTCTAAAACCTCATGATGTGAACCTCTTAGTATCCACTTATTGGGAACCCTGATCACTGTGTCTATACTGACCCAAAACGACCTGTGCCCCACCGACACCATTTCCCCCTATCCTTCCTTGTTAGCTGGACTCTCCTACTCTCTTAAACTATGTCAGGTGAAAATGGTGGTCCTGACAGTGGAGTAGTGCTGCATTAACCATGTACGAATAAGCGGACAATTAGAGATTGCCTATCAAGTGCTGGCGGATCCTCCATGTCAACCCATCCATAAAATGCTGAATCCTCTTCTCCTGAGTCGGGATCTCATTCAGTACAATATTCATAAGGTTGATAAACTATTATTTATATTCCTCTACAGCCTTTCCCTCCTTCTTCAAGTTCACCAACTTCCATTTCATCTCTGTCTGGACGATCGAGGAGAAATATTTATGATCGAACTGTACCCAAAAGTCTCAAATCGTTAGTGTGTCTCTATAGTCAGCGGTGGTCATAGACTCCCATCACTGCAGTGCTTCTCCCACTAACTTGAATGTGGACAATATCTGACTCTGCACCTCCGTGCACTCATGCATCCTCAAATGCCTCTATATGTACTTCTTCCATTGGCTCGCTACCACCACATCGGAGCTCCCTGTAAACTCCGGAGGATGTGCTTTATGGAAGGCATCCCTAACACATTCCCAAGCAGACGGGGAGGCCTGCTCCTAAACTGGAGCCCCATCGGTGCCTGAGGTGGTGCCTATTGCACAACTGCCAATGCATTATTTACCGCCTGAGCTATAATGGTAGTCACTTCAGTGGCGTTCATTATACCCTAAGCTGGTGCAAGCAGAGGCTCAGACTGGGCATCCCTGGGAACTCGCTGTGCACGTCGAGGAGGCATCTGAAAGGAGAGAAAAGTTTCATAAGTCTACAGTTATTATCTCAAAGTAGTTGAAGAACGTAAAATGAATAAATAGTACAACAATCCTAAAATATTGGGCTCTATATCAAAGGACGCTATGCGAAAACATAATAAGACGTTCAAATCCTAAGGACACTAGAACCTGAGGCTCTGATACAACCTGTGACACCCCGCCTAGTTAAATACCGGGTGATCAGTCCGTTATAAAATTAAATTAGAATATTCGATTGGTTCATATTATGCATCATTATCGAAAACTTTATCACGAAAACTAACCACCTAATATTTAGAAATGTTGGTGTCAAAATTTTATCTTGTTATTAACCATAGTCATTAAGGAGAAATAATAAATCATCACCATAAAACACAATAGCATAAGGAAGGAACTAAATTAATTAAATAAGGAACTAGAGTAAAAACTTCTAGTAAAAATCCCATTCAATAATCCCATAATACGAAATCAAAGTCTAATAATAGGATAAAACTACTCTAAATCTGTGAATGTAAAATTGGAGGGATGACATGTCCAACTAAAATAAATGACTGATAGATAAGGAGAAATAGACTCAGAAGCGTCTACTAGAAATATCCTATAGCTTCCACAACAGCTACAACTCGGGAAATGAATGAAATCTCCTAAGTATGGTGTCCTTGTGGATGAGCACCTAAACTAATAAAACAAGAAAAATACATTTTGCCGAAAAATGAGTCAGAGCCCGAGTAGAAAAAAGTTTAAATATAGCAAGTACTTAAATTGATTAATTAGCACAATATCATTCATGTTAACTTTAGCGTAATCACTTGAGATGCTCACCTCTCATCTAATGTGCATGGCTAACGAGCCTAACTATGCATGTCAGTAATGATACTCTACCTGACTACACGTAGTTTAACCACAATGCCGGATACAATCTCTAATTAATCAGAGGACAATAATTTCTATTATTAAGGATTAAGTTTAAAGATTTTGTAACTCGCTCTCATAGCATTATTAATACTCAACTGATGACCCAATACGTATATACTTTAATAAAGTAGCCAACATGAAACACAAAATAGGGACTCAGTATACATATACAAAATCTCTCTCTCTCTCTCTCTCTCTCTCTCTATATATATATATATATATATATATATATATATATCAATATTGTACCCATGGTTAAGACACCCTGATGCTAGGTATACTCGACTATCTAGTCCCATTATGAACGCTCGCGCATGAATAATAACATGTTCAATCTCTCAAGAACAAATAAAACATATACACATATTGGAGGCGAACATAGTTCCAAGCCGATGGGCAACTCACATACCTATGCACCCATATGATCGTTATCACTATCGTTCTCACAGATAGACCATACCTAGGTACCATGCTCTAGTGGTATGACTCAATATCCCCCGAAGGCACACAAGTTATGGCCATCCACAACGCGTTAACATCCGTTCGATAGCCAGTATCTAGTTATATCATACACATAATATTTCAAGTAATAAGCAAGCACACAACTTATATGAATTAATAGACGTTCACGCACCCAATTCCCATAGTACGTAGGTAATATTATCACTTCTACTCCCCACTATATCCATTTATATATAATCTTTCTAGAGCTCTCATTCTCTCCTAGGTTTTCACACTAGTTCAATACCTCGAGGACTTTTACACCCTTAATTCCCTAAAACTTTGGAATTTAAGCCACCCGTTACTCACGTAGGTTAATACACTCGTTTAGATAAACCTAGGATGGTTTTTAACTCGAACGTACCCTAAAATCCCATTATGGAATCTCGTTGTATGTTACATGATTCTCGATCAAAAGAGTTCGTTCGAATGAAGTTCCCACTTTGAACAAACTCAGAAACTCATTAGAAGGGTCATTGGAAATCTCGTTAAAAGGTTCGTTCGAACGAGGTCATTCGAACGACCTGGGCAGGTCTTCGAACGAGAAATCCGAACATAACCAATTCTTACAAATTTTGATTTTTTTCAACATTCCAGACCTCAAAGTCAGTCCAAATTTTGCCTGACATCGTTTTAGATGTTTCTAAACTATCCCTAATCATTATAGGGTAATTTAAAACACAAATTAGTATTCAAATCTTTATGTTTCCAAAAAGGAAAACAATAATTTCTAAAATCTCTAAGAGTCCTAATATAATGAACCCAACACTTTAGTTATTTCAAACCCTTAATTCAATTCATGATTTGTAAATAAAATCTCCAGATTTAGTTACTTAAAAATCCCAAAAGACTAAAAAACCCCTCCGGGGTGTCATTTTGGGCTAAAATGCCCCGGACTCCAAATAGAACACCCGAGTAGTGTTTTTTTTACTATTTTGACCCTTTTGAACACATTGGCGCACTCAAAATAGTCCTTCGAGTAATATAAAAATAATTTAGCTTTTTAATCCCCAAATATATAAGAGTGACGAAACTTACACGCACATCTCGATTAATTATATCTTAACCGTCGTGTATCTCGTCTCTGGCCATATTATTATTTCCGAAATCATCTATTACGTTACTCACTACAGAATGTTCAGCATAGCTATTACTCAACATGATTTCAACATAATTATTTTTGATAACTACTAACTGTAACTCACTATGTAATGTTTAACATAGCTATTACTCAACATGATTTTAACAAAATTATTTTCGATAACTTCTAACTCTTGTGACGCTAGTAATTATTACAATAAAGTCGGATTAATTATATAATAAATTTTCTCTCTTAAATTAATTAATCACAATTTCCATAATTTTATAATCAAATAAATATGCGTAAAAATACGGGGTATTACATCCAACTTCAACTCCGCCATTCTCTTTGGAACTATCTGTAGAGGCTTATTTCCCAAAAGCTCTGTTTTTCGAGACCCAAAAGAAAAAGGTGCAAGTTGAAAAAATGTTGTAAGTATTCAAGAAACTTCAAATCAATATCCCACTGCTTGATGTTATACAATAAGTTCCATCCTACGCTAAAATTCTAAAGGTCCTTTGTACCTTTAAGAGAAACACAAACATGACCAAGAAACCTTTTATCACCGAGAAAGCTAGCTCGATCATTTCCTACAGAAAACCTGTTAAGTATAAGAATCCTGGGATGCCGATGATCTCTATTAAGATAGGGCAACATCACTTCGAGAAAGCTCTCTTAGACTTAGGAGCAAGCATGAACCTTCTACTGTATATTATGTACGAGAAACTTGGTTTGGAGGAGTTAAAGCCCACTAAGATGACCTTGTCCTTATCTAGCCGATCCATTAGGGTTCCTAGAGGTATTGTAGAGTATGTATTGATTAAAGTGGGTGAGTTTGTCTTTATGGCAGACTTTGTGGCCTTAGACACGCAACATGTACTAAACTCAGCCGCAAAAATCCCGATCATCCTCAGTTGACACTTTTTGGCTACTTATGATGCCGTCATTCGATGTCGTAGTAGGAAACTGAACCTGCCATTTTGGAATATAACCACAGGTTTGAATGTGTTTAATTTAGAGAGACCATCATTAAATGAGGGATAAAATGAAGTCAACTACATTCAATAAGAAAATGATGTCACTGTCCAACAGGATAGTGACACAACCGATCTACATGCTTGGCCACCTGATTTGTCTCTAGATATGAGTCTTCAAGATTTTGAGAAATAATTCGACCCGATTGATGAGTATCTTACTGTTTAAGTCCAATACTTACTGGACTCATTTCGTTACTTAGAGGAGAGAGACTAGGACAATAGGATATATCAATTCCTTCTTTGTGAACGAAACCTAAGCCTTTTGAAATTATGCTAATACATGAGGTTTTATCTATTAGTAATGAGATTGAAAAATTCATTCGAGCATTTCCACCCAGTGATGCATGTTTTGCCATATCACATTACCCTATTACACCATGTACACTTGTGTCATTTGATTATTTGATTGAGATTGAGTAAATAAGTAGAGGATCATCCGATTTAGAGCTCAGTTTATTCATTCTTGATTTTTAGGGAAACCTAGGCTTAGCGTGACATTCAGAATTTCATTATGACAGTCTCTTCAAGACTTACCATCTCTGTTATAATGTGATTGCGCATCTCGATAGTTGGAAGTTGGTAACACAAATAGAAGATCATGAGTAATATCATTCTTTTACTTCTACACTTTATTTGCTTTGTCCACATTATTATTTTGAGTATACATTGCGGACAATGTAAAATTTAAGTTTGGGGATAAGGATGGTATTTTTGAAAAAAATAGAAAAAATTTAAAAAGATTTTCAATATAATTGAGTTTTGAGATGATTTCTTAATATAGAATTAATTCATGGATCTCTCAACTTATGAAAAGTTTTACACATTAGCCATACAATATGATCGAAAATGGATATTGAGGCAAAGGTTAATATGCTTAACGAATAAATGTCAAAATTTTAACTCGGTGAGATATTGTGCCAATCATCATTTCAGAGAGATTTAAATCAATCGGAGTTAAAACAACTCAAACATGCCTTCAGTGATAATTCATTGATGATCTTAATTTTTTTTGTTCAATTATTGAAAATAAAAAGAAAAAATGTGAATATTAAGCACTAGAAGTCTTAGTAAGTCATCTTGGGACACAAATGAACTCAACGAAACTTGAGAAATGACATTAGGCCATCATTTGAAAGCCTAAAAATTAGGCCTAAACATCAACCTTTTTACATTATTCCGTTGCAAGCCCATTTGAGCCAAAAAGAAAATAAGCCTTTTGTTGAAAACCCATTATCCTACCCAACTCCAACTGGGAGTTTAAAGCCCATAAAAAGAATCCATACCCATTTTCTGAGAATACTAGTGTAAAATTTATGGTAAGGAAAAAGGCCAAAAAACGAAAGAAGAATAAGTTTGCAAAACAGTGATGTGTGAAAATAAAAGAAGGAAATAGTGAGAAAAAAAGGAGTACGTAAAAAAAAAAGAAAAATGGAGGTTAGAAGAAAAAGTTCCTAAAAGTCAAAATATCGAAAAACCTCTATATTCTCAGAAATTTTAAAAATCATTCCTTCAAGCCAAAATTCGAGACTACAATACCACCACATAAAGTCCTAATCAATCTCAAGTAAAGTTAGTTATAGTGTGGAGAGAAAATGAATAACATTAATGGTGTGCTTCAATGTTTTCAACTAGCAATCAATTTTCCGTTCATGAGATCATATTCATCCAGTTCTTTTTCGATCATGTATTTGTGAAATTTGTTCATTTAAATTTACTCTTTTATTCACATGTACCGAGAGAAAATAACCCATTTTCGAGTGTTCGATTGTGTGTGCATCCCGAGAAATTTTGAAATCAAAATGAACTTTTGAATAAGAAATGTAATTATAAAATATTTTGAAATGGACGGTTATATTGGCTATATGCACACACACACGATAAGTTGATATTGAAAAATGAAGTTTTACTATATTTATGAAGTTTGCATTCAGACTTGGTTATATTAATTTTGAGTCTTTTGAATTGAATCAAGTTTTTGAATTTTGTGGGTATATTCACTGCAAATCCTCACGAGACAAAAATCGTCCACTGGGGTAACCTAGGAGTTTAAAGTCTTGTTGCACATGCCAAGTGCAATCATGATTCCTACGAAAGTGCGTTAGATTTTAAAATTTTAGTTTTACTCGAGGACTAACAAAGTTTAGGTTTGGGGGTATTTGATGCGTGCATTATTTTTTATATTTTATACCTAAATTAATACTTTGTTAGTCCCATTTTATTTTATTTAATAAGTTCTTAGGATCATTTTCTTAAAGAAGGGAAAAATTGCAAGAATGATTGAATTTGGATTCAAAATGGCAATTTTAAGAAAAAAAATGGGCACTTCGATAATTTTATAATATTCTTGTGCTAATTTGTGAAAATAGTTGCCCAGTGAAAATTTTGCAAGTGATTATGGAATTTAGTGCAAATTGATCTTCAACTCAAAAAAGGAGCGAAAAAGATGATTTATACGGTCATTGAAAAAAAATCTATTTTAGCATTTCTGAAATCGTAAAAAAAAGTCAGAAATTTTTATTCCCTAATTTGGACAAAAATCTGAGTTATCAAGTGGGGGGAAATTCGGTGCCTTATCTCGATCCAAATATTGAAGAGGTGGAGTGATAAGTTTCAACACGTTTAGACCAATCAGAAAGAGTTCCACTACAACCTTAATACCTCATTACTAACCCTATAAATAAGACTCTTAGTCTCATTATTTCATCTGCAGAAAAAAATTGTAGAGAGCCACTAAAGAGCAATTTTTTGTAGTTTTATTTTGAGAGTTTTATTTATATTTGAGGGACAAGAATTGTATCTTTGTGGGAGGAATTTTGTTAAATTTATTTATGAGACATAACAGTTGTAAATGTGTTTTATCATGTCTTCAATTATGCTAGCTCAATTTTTTTACTAGGACTAGGTTAAATTTATCATGTTTGATTAATATTGTGCGTGATTTAAATTCGTCTTTGTTCCTGATATGTGCTAAAGGTTTTAAAAATTAGGTATTCATTTATAACGACACAAGAATGTGTTTTAAACCTTCGACTTTGTTTAAAAAAACATATTTTTATTTTTAAGTGTGAGTACTCTTTGATGGATTATTCTTGCACTCGATTGTTTTAATAGTCCATGCTTAATGACTATACTTTGAATTTTAAAAGTGAACTTTTTAAGGGAATAGGGATTTTTGTCGTCTAAAATTTTGAGACGTTAAATTTTATTGTAAACTTAACCATGTTAGTTTCCGAATTAAATTGGACGAGAGTCGATTTAATTTGAGTTATAAAATCGGGAATGATGAGTTTAAATTACTGCATAATATTAGTTAAATGTTGTAAATTGATCCAATGTCCTAGTTTCCACACTCACCTGATTAAATCCTTCGTAGTATCACTTTTTATTTGTGTTAACTTAGTCTAAAATTACATATCTCATCTATAAATCCATTTAGTCTAATAACAGTCACAATTATTTTAACGAAGAAATTAACAAATTTTTGTGGGTTCGACCCGTACTTACACTCGCTATTCTATAATAGCCCGTGCACTTGTAATATTTTATAAAATTAGCAAACATATTCATAATTAATGCTAATGTACAACAAATATCTCAATAGAAATTTTTTTGGATTTCATTTTCTTAGAGGAATTTTGGGGTTAATTAAAATAATATTATATCTAAACTCATTTTTTACTTTTGTATAGATATATGTTGTTTAGGGGGGGAGGGTGCTTGTTAGGGTGATTTGGGTATTGTTAGGGTGTATTTTCTTCTAACTTTTAACTATTTTAGAGACATTTATACCAATAATAATTTTGAGTATTGTTGGATGTGATTTGTAGAAGTGTGATTAGTTCAATATGGGTGAATATTTATGTTTTATTAAAAATATTTTCTAAATTTGAAATTCAATAATTTATATAAAACACTATTTGTAACTTCCTTAAAGCCAATTTTTATTATAAAATTTTGTGTATCCACGATTAATGCTAATGTATAGAAAATCTGTCAATAGAAAATTTTTTGGATTTCATTTCCCTAGTGGAATTTTGGGGTTAATTAAAATGATATATATATATATATATATTCTCATTATTTTCTTTTTTTAGATATATGTTGGGGGGAACTTGTTAGGGTGATTTGGGTATTGTTAGGGTGTATTTTTTTTTTCTAAATTTTCACTATTTTGGATACACTTATACCAATAATAATTTTGAGTATTGTAGGGCGTGATTTGTAAAAGTGTGAGGAATTTATGAAAGTTGATTTGTTCTTGATCCTTAAGGTTATATATATATATATATATATATACACACATAGAGAGAGAGAGAGAGAGAGAGAGAGAGAGAGAGAGAGTAAGGCTGTTATACATCATGTTTCCTACATCACACCTAGTTTTAACCCCTAAAAATGTTGTTTTTTCAACTTTATTATTTTATCCACGAAGCTAACCTTACAATCAACATATGTTAAAAAAATTAGGTCAAAATACAATGTCTAGCTATTTTTAAAAAATCCAACAAAAAATGTTGAAAATACCTTATTTATAAGGGTCTGCGTTAGCAGAATTTTGTGAATTTTCCAAAATTAGGAAGAAAAAGTATTTTGACCTAATATTTTTAACATGTGTTGATTGTACGGGCAACGTTGGTCCCGTGCGAGGTGTTGCCGCCGCTCACGGGGCCGTTTGAGGGGCACTAAGGGGTTTCGCCCCCCGATGACACCTTTTCAAGCCTAAGTGTGGGCATTCTGAAATATGAGATTTTCTCTCAAACCAGGAATCCCGTGGCCACCCGTTCGGATTGTACGGGATAAATTGGTCCCGTGCGAGGTGTTGATAATGCTCACGGGGCCGTTCAGAGGGCGCTAACGGGTTTCACCCCCCGACGACACCTTTTCAAGCCTAAGTGTGGGCATTCCAATATATGGGTCGTGCTCTCAAATCAAGCGTCATGTGGCCATGAGGACTATGTTAGTCCCGTGCGAGGTGTTGACGCCACTAACAGGGCCATTTGGGGGGTGCTAAGGGGTTTTACCCTCGATGGAACCTTTTCAAGCCTAAGTGTGGTCATTCTGAAATATGGATCATGCTATACAACAGGGCATCCCGTGGCCACACGGTCGGCTTGTGCGGGCTACGTTAACCCCGTGCGAGGTGTTGGCTCCGCTTATGGGGCCGTTTGGGGGGTGCTAAAGGGTTTCGCCTCCCGACGGAACGTTTTCAATCCTAAGTCTGGGTATTCAAAAATATAAGTCGTGCTCTCAAAAAGAGCATCATGTGGCCACGCGGTCGACTTGTGCAGGCTACGTTGGTCCCGTGGGAGGTGTGGCGTCGCTCACGGGGCCGTTTGGGGGGCACTAAGGGGATTTGCCCCCCGATGGAACCTTTTAAAGCCTAATTATGGGCATTCTGAAATATGGGCCGTTCTCTCAAATTGGGTGTCCTGTGGCCACGCAGCCGGCTCTTGCGGGCTACGTTGGTCCTGTACGAGGTGCTGGCACCACTCATGGGGCCATTTGGGGGGCGCTAAGGTGTTCCCTCCCGACGACACCTTTTCAAGACTATGTGTGGGGATTTTGAAATATGGGACATGCTCTTAAACCAGGCATACTGTGGCCACACAGTCGGCTTATACGAGCTACGTTGACCCCGTGCAAGGTGTTAGTGTCGCTCAGAGGGCGGTTTGGGGTTGCTATGGGGTATCTCCCCCGACGGCACCATTTCATTCCTAAGTGTGGGAATTCTGAAATATGGGTTGTCCTCTCAAACCGGGCATCTCGTGGACACGCAGCCAGCTCGTGTCTGCTACATTGGTCTGGTGCGAATGTTGGCATCGCTCACGGGGACGTTTGGGGGACACTAAGGGGTTTCGCCCCCGAACGACACCTTTCGAAGCCTGAGTGTGGGCATTCTGAAAATATGGATCATGCTCTCAAATCGAGAGTCCCGTGGCCATGCGATCGGCTCGTGCGGGTAGCGTTGGTATCGTGCAAGGTGTTGGCACTACTCACGGTGCTGTTTAGGTGGCGCTAAGGGGTTTTCCTCCTCGATTGGACTTTTTCAAGCCTAAATGTGGGCATTCTGAAATATGGGCCCTGATCTCAAACTGGGCATCCCGTGGACACGCAGTTTGCTCGTGCAGGCTAGTTGATCCCATGTGAGGTGTTCGAGCCATTCACGGGGCTGTTTCGAGGGGCGCTAAGGGGTTTCACCCCCCGCCGGAACCTTTCGAAGCCTAAGTGTGGGCATTCAGAAATATGGGTCATTCTCTTAAATCGGGCATCCCATGGCCACGCGATCGGTTCATGCGGGCTACATTGGTCCCTTGCGAGGTGTTGACGCCGCTCATGGGGCCCTTTGGGGGGCGCTAAGGGGTTTCGACCCCCCAAAGGTACCTTTTCAAGCCTAAGTGTGGGCCTTCAGAAATATGGTCAATGCTAAAAAATTGGGCATCTCGTTGCCATGCAGTCAGCTCGTATGGGCTACATTCATCTCGTGCGAAGTATTGGCACCGCTTACGGGGACGTTTGGAGGGTGCTCAGGGGTTCCCCCCACGAAGGATCCTTTTCACGCCTAAGTGTGTGCATTTTGAAATATGGGTTGTGCTCTCAACCCACACGTCTCGTGGCCAAACGGTTGGCTCGTGCGGGTTACGTTGGTCCCGTGCGAGGTGTCGCATTGCTCATGGGGCCATTTGGGGGAGCTAAGGGGTTTCGCCCACTGATAGAACCTTTTCAAGCCTAATTGTGGGCATTATGAAATATTGGTCATTCCCTCAAATCGGGCATTCCGTGGCCACGCTGTCAACTCGTACGGGCTGCGTTGGTCCTGTGCAAGGTGTTAGTGCCGCTCACGGGGGCGTTTGACTGTACCTTTTCAAGTCTAAGTGTGGGTATTCTTAGATATGGGTCATGCTCTCAAATCGGGCATCCTGTGTCCACACGGTCGACTCATGAGGGCTTTGTTGGTCCCGTGCGAGGTGTCGTGCCGCTTACGGGGCCATTTGGAGGGTGTTAAGGGATTTCTCCCTCGATGACACCTTTTCAAGGATAAGTGTGGGCATTTGAAATGTGGGTTGTGATCTCAAATCGGGCATCCCCTGGCCACGCGATCGGCTCGTGTTGGCTACGTTGGTTTGGTGCGCGGTTTGCCGCCTCTCACGGGGCTGTTTGGGTGGCGCTAAGGGGTTTTGCCTCCCGAGGGTACCTTTTTAAGCCTAAGTGTGGACATTTGGAAATATGGGTCGTGCGCTCAAATTGGGCATGCCGTGGTCGGCTCGTGCGAGATATGTTGGTCCCGTACGAGGTGTTTACGTCACTCGCGGGGCCTTTTGGGGGGTGATAAGGGTTTTCACCCCCCAACAGGACCTTTTCAAGCTCAAGTGTGGGGATTATGAAATATGGGCGTTTCTCTCAAATCGAGCATCCGTGGCCACATGGTCAGCTCTTACGGGCTACGTTGGTCCCGTTCAAGGTCTTGGCTCCACTCACGGGGCCATTTGGTGGGCCCTAAGGGGTTACCCCCAAAGGCATCTTTTCAAGCCTAAGTGTGGGAATTTTGAATAATGGGTTATGCTCTTAAATCGGGCCTCCCGTTGCCACGATCGGCTCGTGCGATCTATGTTGGTCCTATGCGAGGTGTTGGCACCGCCGACGGGGCCATTGGAGGTGTGCTAAGGGGTTTCGTTCCCCGACAACACGTTCTCAAGATTAAGTGTGGTCATTTTGAAATATGGATTGTACTCTCAAATTGGGAGTACCGTGGTCGTGCGATCAGCTCGTGCGGGCTACGTTGGTCCTGTGCGAGGTGTTGGCGCTGCTCTTGGGGCCGTTTGGGGGGCGCTAAGGGGTTTCGCCCCCCGACGACACCTTTTCAAGCCTAAGTGTGGGAATTATGAAATATGGGTTGTGATCTCAAACTGGGCATCACGTGGCAACGCAATTGACTTGTGCGAGCTATGTTGGTCCCGTGCGAGGTGTTGACACCACTCACGGGGCCATTTTTGGAGTGCTAAGAGGTTTCGCCCCCCGACCAGACATTTTCAAGCATAAGTGTGGACATTTTGAAATATGGGTCGCGCTCTCAAATCGGCCGTCCTGTGGCCCTGCGTTCAACTCGTGTGGCTACGTTGCTCTGGTGCGAGGTGTTAGCGCTGCTCATGGGGCCGTTTAGGGGGCCCTAAGGGGTTTCCTCCCCCAACAGCACCTTTTCAAGCCTAAGTGTGGGCATTCTGAAATACGGGCTGTGCTCTCAAACTGGGCATCCCGTGGCCAAGCAGTTGGCTTCTACAGGCTATGTTGATCCCGTGCGAGGTGTTGGCACCACTCACGGGGCTGTTTGGGGGTGCTAAGGGGTTTCGCCGCCGACGACACCTTTACAAGCCTAAGTGTGGGCATTCTAATATATGGGTCATTCTCTCAAACCTAGTATACCGTGGCCATCTGGTCGGCTTATACGGGCTATGTTGGTCCCGTGCGAGGTGTTGGCTTCGCTTAGAGGGTAGTTTGTGGAGTGCCAAGGAGCTTTGCCCCCCAATGGCACCTTTTCAAGCCTAAATGTTGGCATTCTAAATATATGGTCCATGCACTTAAATCGAGCATCCCTTGGCCATGCGATCGACTTATGTGGGCTACGCTGGTCCCGTACGAGGTGTTAGCGCCGCTCACGGGGCTGTTTCGAGCGCAGTAAGGGGTTTCACCCCCCGATGGTACCTTTTCAAGACTAAGTGTGGGGATTCTTAAATATGGGTCTTGCCCTCAAACCAAGCATCTCGTGGACATGCAGTCGGCTTTTACGGGCTACGTTGGTCACGTGTGAGGTGTTAGTGCCACTCGCGGGGCCGTTTTGGGGCGCTAAGGGGATTCGCCCCCCCCCCCCCCAATGGCACCTTTTCAAGCCTAAGTGTGGGAATTATGAAATATGGGTTGTGCTCTCAAGCTGGGCATCACGTGGCCATGTAGTCGGCTTGCGCGGGCAATGTTAGTCCCGTACGAGGTGTTGGCACCACTCACGTGGCCGTTTTGGGGGTGCTAAGGGGTTTCACCCCCGACCCCACCTTTTCAAGCGTAGGAGTGGACATTTTAAAAAATGGACCGTGCTCTCAAATCCGGCGTCCCGTGGCCCCGCATTCGACTTGTCCGGTTACGTTGGTCAGGTGCAAGGTGTTAGAACTACTCATGGGGTCGTTTAGGGGGCGATAAGGGGTTTCCTCCCCCAATGGTACCTTTTCAAGCCTAAGTATAGCCATTCTGAAATATAGGCTGCACTCTCAAACTAGCATCATGCGGACAAGTGATCGAATTGTGCAGGCTACATTGATCCAATGCGAGGTGTTTGCACTACTCACGGGACCGTTTGGGGGGTGCTAAGGGGTTTTGCCCCCGACGGGACCTTTGCAAGCCTAAGTTTGGGAAATCTGAAATATGGGTCATGCTCTCAAACCTAGCATCCCGTGGCCATGCGGTTGTCTTGTGTGGGCTATGTTGGTCCCGTGCGAGGTTTTGGCTTCGCTTAGAGGGATGTTTGTGGGGTGCTAAGGGGCTTCCCCCCCAACGATAACTTTTCAAGCCTAAGTGTTGGCATTATAAAATATTGTCCATGCACATAAATCGGGCATCACTTGTCCACGCGGTCGGCTTATGTGGGCTACGCTGGTCCCGGGCGAGGTGTTGGCACCTCTCACGGGGCTGTTTCGAGCGCGGTAAGGTGTTTCGCCCCTGATGGCACCTTTTCAAGCATAAGTGTTGGGATTCTAAAATATGGGTCTTGCCCTCAAACCAAGCGTCCTGTGGACATGCGGTCGTCTTGTATGGGCTACATTGGTTCCGTGTGACGTGTTAGCGCCACTCATGGGGCCGTTTGGGGGGCGCTAAGGGCCCCCCGACGACACCTTTTCAAGCCTAAGTGTGGGCATTATGAAATATGTGCCTTGCTCTCAAACTGGGCATCACGTGGCCACGCAGTTGGCTTGTGCGGGCTATATTGGTCCTGTGCGAGGTGTTGACACCACTCACGGGGCCATTTTGGGGGTGCTAAGGGGTTTCTCCCCCTGACCACACCTTTTTAAGCGCAAGTGTGGACATTTTAAAATATGGGCCGCGCTCTCAAATCGGGTGTCCCGTGGCCCCGCTTTTGACTCCTGCAACTACGTTGGTCCGGTGCGAGAGGTGTTAGGGCTACTCATGGGGCCTTTGGGGGGTGCTAAGGGGTTTCCTCTCCCAATGGAACCTTTCTAAGCCTAAGTGTGGGCATTCGAAAATATGCGTTGTGCTCTCAAATTGGGCATCCCGTCGCCAAGCGGTCGGCTTGTGCAGGCTACGCTGATCCCGTGCGAGGTGTTGGCACCACTCACGGGGCCGTTTGGGGGGCGCTAAGGGGTTTCGCCCTCGACGGCACCTTTGCAATCCTAAGTGTGGGCTTTCTAAAAAATGGGTCGCGCTCCCAAACCTAGCATTCCGTGGCCATGCGGTCGACTTGTGCGGGCTATGTTGGTCCAGTGAAAGGTGTTGCCTTTGCTTAGAGAGACGTTTGTGGGGTGCTATGGGGATTCAACCCCTCAACGGAACCTTTTCAAGACTAAGTGTTGGCATTATGAAATATGGTCCATGCACTTAAATTGGGCATCCCGTGGCCATGCGGTCGGCTTATGAGGGCTACATTGGTCCCGTGTGAGGTGTTGGCGCCGCTCACGGGCCTGTTTTGGGCGCGATAAGGGGTTTCACCCACCAAAGGTACCTTTTCTAGCCTAAGTGTGGGGATTCTGAAGTATGGTTCTTGCCCTCAAACCAAGTGTCCTGTTCACATGCAATCGGCTTGTACGGGCTATGTTTCTCACGGGGCCGTTTGGGGGGCGTTAAGGGGTTTCGCCCCCCGATGACACCTTTTCAAGCCTAAGTGTGGGCATTATGAAATATGGGCCTTGCTCTCAAACTAGGCATCCATGGTCACACGATCAGTTTTTACGGGCTACGTTGGTCCCGTTCGAGGTATTGGCGCCACTCACAGGACCGTTTGGTGGGCGCTAAGGGGTTCCCCCCCAAGGGCAACTTTTCAAGCCTAAGTGTGGGCATTATGAATAATGGGTTGTGCCCTTAAATCGGGCCTCTCGTAGCCCCACGGTCGGCTCGTACAGTCCACGTTTATCCTATACGAGGTGTTGGCACCGCTACGGGGCCATTGGAGGTGCGCTAAGGGGTTTCATCCCCCGATGGCACGTTTTCAAGCCTAAGTGTGGGCATTCTGAAATATGTACCGTTCTCTCAAATTGGGCATCCCGTGGCCATGCGATCGGCTCATGTGGGCTACGTTGGTCCTATGCGAGGTGTTGGCGCCACTCCTGGGTCCGTTTGGAGGGTGCTAAGGAGTTTCGCCACCCGACGGCACCTTTTTAAACCTAAGTGTGGGAATGATGAAATATGGGTTATTCTCTCAAACTGGGCATCACGTGGGCACGCAGTTTGCTTGTGCGGACTGTGTTGCTCTCATGCGAGGTGGTGGCACCACTCACGGGGCCGTTTTAGGAGTGCTAAGGGGTTTCGCCCCCCGATCACACCTGTTCAAGCATAAGTGTGGAAATTTTAAAATATGGGCCGCGCTCTCAAATCGAGCGTCCCATGGCCCCGCGTTCGACTCGTGTGGGTACGTTGGTCCGGTGCTAGGTGTTGGCATTGCTCATGGGGCTGTTTGGGGGGCGCCAAGGTGTTTCCTCCCCCCAAAGACAACTTTTCAAGCCTGAGTGAGGGCATTCTAAAATAAGGGCTATGCTCTCAAACTGGGCATCCCGTGGCTAAGTGGTCTGCTTGTGCAGGCTACATGGATCCCGTGCGAGGTGTTAGCACCACTCACGGGGGCATTTGGGGGGTGCTAAGGGGTTTCGCCCCCGATGGAACCTTTATAAGCTTAAGTGTGGGTATTTGGAAATATGGGTCGTGCTCTCAAACCTAGCATCCCATGGTCATGCGATCGGCTTGTGCGGGATGTGTTGGTCATGTGCGAGGTGTTGAATTCTGCTTAGAGGGCCGTTTGTGGGGTGCTAAGGGGATTCGCCCCCCAACGACACCTTTTATACCCTATGTTTTGGCATTCTGAAATATGGTCCATGCACTTAAATCGGGCATCCGATGACCACGCGGTCGGCTTATGCGGGCTACGCTGGTCCCGTACGAGATTTTGGCACGGCTCACGGGGCTATTTGAGCATGGAAAGGGGTTTCTCCCCCCTCCCCGACGGTACCTTTTCAAGCCAAAGTGTGGGGATTCTGAAATATGGGTCTTGCCCTCAAACCAAGCATCCCATGGACATGCGGTCGGCTTGTACGGGAAACGTCGATCTCGAGCAAGGAGTTAGTGTCGCTCACGGGGCTGTTTGGGGGCCCTAAGGGCTTTCGCCCCCCGACAACACCTTTTCAAACCTAAATGTGGGCATTCAGAAATATAGGTCGTGCTCTCAAACTGAGAATCCCGTGACCCCGTGGTCAGCTCAGGCGGGCAATGTTGATACCGTGCGAGGTGTTGGAGCCACTCGTGGGGCCATTTGGGAGGCGCTAAGGGATTTCACCCCCCTAAGGCACTTTTCATGCCTAAGTGTGGGCATTCTGAAATATGGTCTGTGCTCTCAAACCGGGCGTCCTGTGGCCACACAGTCATCATGTGCTGGATACGTTGGTCCCATTTGACGTGTTGGCACCTCTCAAGAAATGTTAGGGTTGCGCTAAGAGGGTTCACCCCCCAACGACACTTTTTGAAGCCTAAGTGTGGGCATTCTGAAATATGAAACGTGCTCTCAAATCAGGCATCTGTGGCCATACGGTCGGTTTGTTCGAGCTACGTTGGTCCCGTGCGATGTGTTAACACAGCTCACGGGGCCGTTTGGGGGCGCTAAGGGGTTTCGTACCCCGATTGCAACTTTTTAAGACTAAGTGTGGGCATTCTAAAATATGGGTCGTGCTCTCAAATCCGAAGTCCCGTGGCCATGTGGTCGAATCATGCGGGCAACGTTGGTCCCGTGCGAGGTGTTGAGGCCGCTCACGGGGCCATCTAGGGGGAACTAAGGGGTTTCAACCCCGACGGTACCTTTTCAAGCCTAAGTGTGGACATTTTGAAATATGGGTCGTGCTCTAAAACTGGGCATCCCTTGGATACGCAGACGGCTAGTGTGGGCTACTTGACCCCATACGAGCTGTTGGGGATGCTTACGGGGCCATTAGGGGGGTGCTAAGGGGTTTCTCCCCGATATAATACCTTTTCTAGCCTATGTGTGGGCATTCTAAAATATGGACCATGCTATCAAACCGGGCATACCGGGGCCATGTAATCGGCTCATGCGTGCTACGTTGGTCCCATGTGAGGTATTAGCGCAGCTCACGGGGCTATTTTGGGGGCGCTAAGGGGTTTCGACCCCCGAAAACACCTTTTAAAGCCTAAGTGTGGGTATTGTGAAATATGGGTCCTGCTCTCAAATCGAGCATCCCGAGGCCACGCGGTCGGCTCGTGTGGGCTACGTTGGTCCCGTCCGAGGTATTGGCACTTCTCACAGGGCCGTTTGGGGGGTGGGGGGTGGGCGCTAAGGGGTTTCGCCCCCCAACGGAACCTTTTCAAGCCTACGTGTGGACATTCTGAAATATGGATCGTGCTCTCAAATCGGGAATCCCATGGCCACGCGGTCAGCTCGTGTGGGCTACGTTGGTACCGTGCGAGGTGTTGGCACCACTCGTAGGGCCATTTGGGGGGCTCTAAGGGGTTTCACCCCCCGACGAAACCTTTTCAAGCATAAGTGTGGGAATTCTGAAATATGGTCCGTGCTCTCAAATCGGGCATCTTGTGGACACGTGGTCATCTTATGCGGGCTACATTGGTCCCGTGCGAGGTGTTGGCGCCGCTCACATGGCCGTTAGGGGGGGCGCTAAGTGGTTTCACCCCCCGAAGGCACCTTTTCAAACTTATGTGTGGGAATTATGAAATATGATCCGTGCTCTCAAACCAAGAACATGTGGCACACGGTCAGCTTGTGCATGCTACGTTGGTCCCATGCGAGGTGTTAGCACCGCTCACGGGGACGTTTCGGGGGTTCCAAGGGGTTTCTCCCCCGATTGCACCTTTTCAAGTGTAAGTGTGGGCATTCTAAATTATGGGTCGTGCTCTCAAATCGGGCGTCCCGTTGCCATGCGGTCGGCCCTTTCGGGAAACGTTGGTCCTGTGCAAGGTATTGGGGCTACTCACGGGGCCATTTGGGGGCGCTAAGGGGTTTCACCCCCGATGGCACCTTTTAAAGCCTAAGTGTGGAAATTCTGATATATGGGTCGTTCTCTCAAACCAGGCTTCCTGTGGACACGGGGTCGGCTTATGCAGGCTACGTTAACCCCATGCGGGGTGTTGGGGCCACTCACGGGGCAATTGGGGGGCGCTAAAGGGTTTATCCCTCCCAATTTCACCTTTTCTAGCCTAAGTGTGGGCATTCTCAAATATGAGTCGTGCTCTCAAATCAAGCATCATGCGGCCATGCGGTCAGATCATTCAGGCTACATTAGTCCCGCGCGAGGTGTTGGTGATACTCACCGGACCATTTGGGGGGATCTAAGGGGTTTTGCCCCCTGATGGAACCTTTTCAAGCCAAATTGTGGGCATTATGAAATATGTCCCGTGCTTTCAAACCGAGCATCCCGTGGCCACACGATCTGCTCGTGAGAGCTATGTTGGTACCGTATGAGGTGTTGGCACCACTCACGGGTCCGCTAGGGGTTGCTAAGAGGTTTCGCCCACTACGGTACCTTTTCAAGCCTAAGTGTGGGAATTCTGAAATATGGTACGATGGTTCAATGCAAGGTGTTGGTGCTACTCATGGGGCCGTTTGGGAGGAGCTAAGTGGTTTCACCCCCCAATGGCACCTTTTTAAGATTTATTGTGGGCATTATAAAAAATGGGCTGTGCACTCAAACTGGGCATCCCGTGGCCACACAGTAGGCCTATCCGGGATACTTTGGTCCCGTCCGATGTGTTGGCGCCACTGACGGGGCCATTTGGTGGGATCTAAGGGGTTTAGCCCCCCCCCCCCCCCCGACAACATGTTTTAAAGCCTAAGTGTGAGAATTCTGAAATATGGTTTGTGCTCTCAAACTAGGCAACCCTTGGCCATACGATCGACTTGTGCGAGCTACGTTGGCCCCGTGTGAGGTGTTGGCACCGCTGATGGGGCCCTTTAAAGGGCGCTAAGGGGTTTCGCCCCCCGACGGAACCTTTTCAATCCTATGTGTGGGCATTCTGAAATATGGATCGTTCTCTTAAATCGGGAATCCCATGGGCATGCGATGGGCTCGTGTGGGCTACGTTAGTACCATACAAGGAGTTGGCCCCACTCCCGGGGCCGTTTGGGAGGCACTAAGGGGTTTCACCCCCGACAGCACCTTTTTAAGCCTAAGTGTGGGCATTTTGAAATATGGTCCATGCTCTCAAACCGGGTGTCCCGTGGACACATGGCCATCTTGTGCGGGCTACATTTGTCTCGTGCGAGGTGTGGGCATCGCTCACGGGGACGTTAGGGGGGCGCTAAGTGGTTTCGCCCCCCGATGGCACCTTTTCAAGCCTAAGTGTGGGAATTCTGAAATATGAATTTTGATCTCAAACTGAGAATCTGTGGCCACACGGTCTGCTTGTGCGGGCTACGTTGGTCCCGTGTGAGGTGTTAGCACCGCTCACGGGGTAGTTTCTGGGGTGCTAAGGGGTTTCTCCCCGCGTTTGAACCTCTTCAAGCGTAAGTGTGGCCAATCTAAATTATGGGACGTGCTCTCAAATCAGGCATCGCGTGGACACGTGATCGGCTCATGCGGGCAACGTTGGTCCCGTGCGAGGTATTGGCGCCTCTCACAACGCCGTTAGGGGGTGCTAAGAGGTTTTTCCACCCGGCGGCACCTTTTGAAGCCTAAGTGTTTGCATTCTGAAATATGAACCATGCTCTCAAACCGGGCATCTGTGGCCATGCGGTCGGCTTGTGTGGGCTACGTTGGTCCCATGCGAGGTGTTAACACCGCTCACGGGGCCGTTTTGGGGGCGCTAAGGGGTTTCGCCCCCCAATTATAACTTTTCAAACCTATGTGTGGGAATTCTAAAATATGGGTCGTGCTTTCAAATCGGGGGTCTTGTGGCCATACGACCAACTCGTGCGGGCAACGTTGATCCCGTGTGAGATGTTGGGGCCGCTCACGAGGCCATTTAGGGGGTGACAAAGGGGTTTCACCCCCAACGGTACATTTTCAAGCCTAAGTGTGGGCATTTTGAAATATGGGTTGTTCTCTCAAATTGGGCATCCCGTGGATACGTGGACGACTTGTGTGGGCTACGTTGACCCCGTGTGAGGTGTTGGGGCTGCTCATGGGGCCATTTGGGGGAGCTAAGGGGTTTTTCCCTGAGACGACACCTTTTCTAGCCAAAGTGTGGGCATTATGAAATATGGTCCATGCTCTCAAACCTGGCATCCCAAGGCAATGCGATCGGCACGTTCGGGCAACGTTGGTCCCGTGCTAGGTATTGTCGCATCTAACGGGGTTATTTTGGGGGCGCTAAGGGGTTCGACCCCCCAACGACACCATTTAAAGCCTAGGTGTGGGTATTCTAAAATATAGGTCCCGCTCTTAAATCGAGCATCCTGAGGCCACGCATCGGCTTGTGTGGTCTACATTGGTCCCGTGCGAGGTGTTGGCACTTTTCACAGGGCCATTTGGGGGGGGGGGTGCTAAGGGGTTTCTACACCCAACGAAACCTTTTCAAGCCTACGTGTGGGCATTCTGAAATATGGATTGTGCTCTCGAATTGGGACTCTAGTGGCCACGCGGTCGGCTCGTGTGGGCTACATTGGTACCATGCGAGCTGCTAGCACCACTCGGGAGGCCATTTAGGGGGCACTAAGGAGTTTCACCCCCCGACCGCACCTTTTCATGCCTAAGTGTGGGAATTATGAAATATGGTTCGGGCTCTCAAACCGGGTATCTTGTGGAAACGTGGTCATCTTGTGCGGGCTACATTGGTCCCGTGCGAGGTGTTGGCACCGCTCATGGGGCCGTTAGGGGGAGCTAAGTGGTTTCTCCCTTCGATGGAACCTTTTCAAGCCTATGTTGGGAATTTTGTAATATGAACCGTGCTGTCAAACCAGGAACCTTTGGCCACACGGTCAGCTTGTACGGGCTAAGTTGGTCCCGTGCGAGGTGTTAGCACCGCTCACGGGGCCGTTTCCAGGGCGCCAAGGGGTTTCGCCCCCCCGATTCCACCTTCTCAAGCCCAAGTGTGGGAATTCTGAATTATGGGCCATGCTCTCAAATTGGGCAACGTTGGTCCCGTGCGAGGTGTTGGGGTTGTTCACGGGGCCCTTTGGGGGGGGGGGGTGCTAAGGGGTTTCACCCCCGACGGAACATTTTAAAGCCCAAGTGTGGGTATTCTAATATATGGTCCGTGCTCTCAAACCAGGCTTCCCTTGGGTACGGGGTTGACTTATGCAGTCTATGTTGACCCCATGCGGGGTGTTGAGGCCTCTCACGGGGACATTTGGGGGGCGCTAAGGGGTTTCTCCCCCAAATTGCACCTTTTCTAGCCTAAGTTTGGGCATTCTAAAATATGGGTATCACTCTCAAAATGAGTGTCCCGCGACCATACGATTGGCTAGTGCGGGCTACGTTGGTCCCGTGCGAGGTGTTGGGGCTGCTCACCGGACCATTTGGGGGGCGCTAAGGGGTTTCGCCCCCTAATGACACCTTTTCTAGCCAAAGTGTGGGCATTATGAAATATGGCCCGTGCTCTCAAACTGGGCATCCCGTGGCCACGTAATCGGCTCATGCAAGCTACGTTGGTCCCGTACGAGGTGTTTGCACCGCTCACGGGGACGTTAGGGGAGCTAAGGGGTTTTTGCCCCCGACGGAACCTTTTCAAGCCTAAGTGTGGGAATTTTGAATATGGGTTGTGCTCACAAACTGGGCATCATGTGGCCATGCGGTCGGCTTCTTCGGGCTACATTGGTTTGGTGTGAGGTGTTGGCGCTGCTCATGGGGCTGTTTGGAAGGGGCTAAGTGGTTTCGCCCCCCAATGGCACCTTTTAAAGCTGGATTGTGGGTATTCTAAAAAATGGGCCATGCTCTCAAACTGGGCATCCTGTGGCCACGCTGTAGGCTTATCTGGGCTACTTTGGTCCCGTCCGAGGTGTTGGCGCCGCTCACGAGGACGTTTTCGGGAGTGCTATGGGGTTTCGCTCCCCAATGACACCTTTTTAAGCCTAAGTGTCATCATTAAGAAATATGGTCTGTGCTCTCAAATCGGGAATTTGTGGCCCCACGGTCAGCTTGTGCGGGCTACGTTGTGTCGTGCGAGGTGTTAGCACTACTCACAGGGCCATTTGGTGGGCACTAAGGGGTTTCACCCCCAATGGAAGCTTTTTTGCCTAAGTGCTGGTATTCTGATATATGGGTCGTGCTCTCAAACCGGGCTTCCCATGGCTACGAGGTCATCTTATGAAGGCTACGTTGACCCCATGCGGGGTGTTAGGGCCACTTACGGGGCCATTTAGGGGGCGCTAAGGGGCTTTGCCCTTCCAACTGCACCCTTTCTAGCCTAAGTGTGGGCATTATGAAATATGGGTCATGCTCTCAAATCGGGCATCCCATGGCCATGCGATTGGCTCGTACGGGTTATGTTGGTCCCGTGCGAGGTGTTGGGGCTGCTCACCGGACCATTTGGGGGCGCTAAGGGGTATTGTCCCCTGACTGCACCTTTTCAAGCCTAAGTGTGAATATTATGAAATATGGCCCATGATCTCAAATAGGGCATCCCGTGGCCACGGGATTGGCTCATGTGGGCTACGTTGGTCCCGTATGAGGTATTGGCTCTGTTCACGGGGCCGTATGGGGGCGCTACGGTGTTTTGCCCCCCGATGGCACCTTTTCAAGCCTAAGTGTGGGCATTCTAAAATATGTTATGTGCTGTCAAACCGGGAATCCGTGGCCTCAAGGTCGGCTTGTGAGGGCTACGTAGGTCCCATGCGAGGTGTTAACACTGCTCACGAGGACATTTGGGGGGCGCTAAGGAGTTTCTCCCCCTATTGCACCTTTTTAAGCTTAATTGTGGGCATTCTAAAAAATGGGTCGTTCCCTCAAACTCGACATCCCATGGCCACGCGGTATGCTTATGCGGGCTACTTTGGTCCCATCCGAGGTGTTGGCACCACTCTCGGGGCCATTTGGGGGGCACTAAGGGGTTTGGCCCCCGCCCCGCCAACACCTTTTCAAGCCTAAGTGTGGGCATTCTGAAATATGGTCTATGTTGTCAAATTGAGCATCCCGTGGCCTCGCGATCGACTTGTTCTGGCTACGTTGGTCCCGTGTGAGGTGTTGGCGCTACTCACGGGGCCGTTTAGGGGGTTCTAAGGGGTTTCACCCCCCGACAGAGCCTTTTCAATCCTACGTGTGTGCATTCTAAAATATGGATCATGCTCCCAAATCGAGAATCTCGTGGACATGCGGTCGGCTCATGTGGGCTATGTTGGTACCATGCGAGGTGTTGGCGCCACTCGTAGGGCCGTTTGGGGGCCTCTAAGGGGTTTCACCCCCCGACGGCACCTTTTCAAGCATAAGTGTGAGCATTCTGAAATATGGTTCATGCTCTCAAATCGAGCATGCCGTGGACACGTGGTCAGCTTGTGCAGGCTTGGGTGGTACCGTGTGAGATGTTGGCACCAGTCACGGGGCCGTAGGGGGCGCTAAGTGGTTTCGCCCCCTGACGGAACCTTTTCAAGAACGTGTGGGAATTCTAAAATATGAACCGTGATCTCAAACCGAGAATCTGTGGTCACACAGTCAGCTTGTCCGGGCTACGTTGGTCCCGTGCGAGATGTTTGCACCGCTCACGAGGCCGTTAGGGGGGTGCTAAGGGGTTTTGCCCCCCGTTTGAACCTTTTCAAGCGTAACTGTGGCCAATATAAATTATGGGCCATGCTCTCAAATCAGGCATCTGTGGCCAGGCGATCAGCTCATGCGGGCAACGTTGGTCTCGTGCGAGGTGTTGGCGCTGCTGATGAGGCCGTTAAGGGGGCGTAAGGGGTTTCGCCCCCTCCCCCCCAATTACAACTTTTCAAATCTAAGTGTATGCATTCTAAAATATGGGCCATGCTCTCAAACCGGGCATCTGTGGACATACGGTTGACTCGTGCGGGCTACGTTTCTCCCATGTGAGATGTTGGGGACGCTCACGGGGCCGTTTGGGGGGTGCTAAGGGGTTTCTCCCCCCGATTACAACTTTTCAAACCTAAGTGTGGCCATTCTAAAATATGGGTTGTGCACTCAAATCGGACGTCTCGTGGCCATACGATCGACTCGTGCGGGCACCGTTGCTCCCATGTGAGATGTTGGGGCCGCTCATGAGGCCATTTGGGGAGCGCTAAGGGGTTTCACCCCCGACGGTACCTTTTCAAACCTAAGTGTGGGCATTTTGAAATATGGCTTGTGCCCTCAAACTGGGCATCCCGTGGATACGTGGATGACTTGTTTGGGCTACGTTGACCTCGTTCGAGGTGTTGGGGCCGCTCACGGGGCCATTTGGGGGAGCTAAGGGGTTTTGCCCCGAGATGAAAACTTTTCTAGCCTAAGTGTGGGCATTCTGAAATGTGGTCCGTGCTCTCAAACTGGGCATCTCGAGGCCATGCGGTCGGCACGTGCGGGCTACGTTGGTCCCGTACAAGGTATTAGCGTAGCTCACGAGGCTATCTTGTACAAGGTGTTAGTACCGTTCACGGGGCCATTTCGGGGGCTCTAAGTGGTTTCGCCCCCCCGATTGCACCTTTTCAAACCTAAGTGTCGACATGCTAATTTATGGGCCGTGCTCTCAAATCAGGCATCCCGTGACCACGCAGTCGGCTTGTGCGGGCAATGTTGGTCTCATGCGAGGTGTTGGCCCCTCTCACTGGGCCATTTGGGGGTGGGGGGTGCTAAGGAGTTTCACCCCCAATGTCACCTTTTAAAGCCTAAGTGTGGGCATTTTGATATATCGTCCGTGCTCCCAAACCGGGCTTCCCGTGGCTACAAGGTCGGCTTATCCAGGCTACGTTGCCCCCGTGCAGGGTGTTGGAGTAGCTCACGGGTCCATTTAGGGGGCACTAAGGGGTTTTGCCCCCCCCCCCCAAATGCACCTTTTATAGACTTAGTGTGTGCATTCTAAAATATGGTTCGTGCTCTCAAATCGAGTGTCCCGTGGCCATGCGGTCGACTAGTGCGGGCTATGGTGGTTCCGTGCGAGGTACTGGGGCTGCTCACCGAACCATTTGGGGGGCGCTAAGGGGTTTTGCTCCCTGACAGCACCTTTCCAAGATGAAGTGTGATCATTATGAAATATGTCCCGTGCTCTCAAACTGAACATCCAGTGGCCACGCGATCAGCTCGTGCGGGCTGTGTTGGTCCCGTACGAGGTGTTGGCACCGTTCACGGGGCCGTTAGGGGGCGCTAAGGGGTTTTGCTCCCCGACGGCACCTTTCCAGGCCTAAGTGTGGACATTCTGAAATATGGTATGTGCTTTCAAACCGGGAATCCATGGCCCCACGGTCGGCTTGAGTGGGCTACGTTGGTCCCGTGGGAGGTGTTAGCACCGCTCACGGGGCCGTTTGGGGGGCGCTAAGGGGTTTCTCCCCCCGATTGCACCTATTTAAGCCTAAGTGTGGGCATTCAGAAATATGGGACGTGCTCTCAAACCAGGCATCTGATGGACACGCCATCAGATCGTGCAGACTATGTTGGTCTCATGCGAGGTGTTGGCACCGCTCATTGGTCTGTTTGGGGGGCGCTAAGGGGTTTCGCCCCCCGACGGCACGTATTCAAGCCTAAATGTGGGATTCTGAAATATGGGTTATGCTCACAAATTGGGCATCACATGGCCATGTGGTTGGCTTCTCCGAGCTATATTGGTTCGGTGTGAGGTGTTGGCGCTGCTCATGGAGCCGTTTGGGACGCGCTAAGTGGTTTCGCCCCCCAATGGCACCTTTCCAAGCCTAAGTGTGGGCATTCTGAAATATGGGTTGTGCTCTAAAACTGGGCATCCCGGGGCCAAGCAGTCGGATTTTACAAGATACGTTGATCCCGTGCGAGGTGTTGGCACCACTCACGGGGCTATTTGGGGGGTGCTAAGGGGTTTCGCCCCTCGACGGTAACTTTTCAAGCCTAAGTGTGGGAATTCTGAAATATGAACTGGGATCTCAAACCGAGCATCTCGTGGCCATGTGGTCATCTTGTGTGGGCTATGTTGGTCCCGTACGAGATATTGGCTTCTCTTATAGGGTCATTTGCGGGGCGCTAATGGGTTTTGCCCCCTAATGGCACCTTTTCAAGCCTAAGTGTTGGCATTCTAAAATATGGGTTTTGCACATAAACCGGGTATCCTATGGCCACACGATTGGTTCGTGTGGGCTACGCTGGTCACATGCGAGGTGTTGGCGCCGCTCACAGGGTCGTTTGGTGGTGGTAAGGGGTTTCACCCTGACGGTACCTTTTCAAGCCTAAGCGTGGGCATTCTGAAATATGGGTAATGCCCTCAAATGAAGCATCCCGTGGTCATGCAATCGGCTTGTACGGGCTACATCGGTCCCGTGGAAGGAGTTGGTGTCACTCACGGGGTTGTTTGGGGGGGCCCTAAGGGCTTTCGCCACCCAACGGCACATTTTCAATCCTAAATGTGGGCATTCTTAAATATGGGTCGTGCCCTGAAACCAGTCATCCCTTGGTCCCACGATCGGCTCATACGGGAAACATTAGTATCGTGCGAGGTGTTGGCGCCACTCGAGGGGCTGTTTGGGGGCGCTAAGGGATTTCACCCCCCAATAGTACATTTTCAAGACTAAGTGTGGGCATTCAGAAATATGACCCATGCTCTCAAACCAGGCGTCTTGTGGTCGCGCGGTCATCTTGTACTGGCTACGTTGGTCTTATACGAGGTATTGGCACCGCTCACGGGGCTGTTAGGGGTGCGCTAAGGGGTTTCTCCCCCTAAAGGCACCTGTTTGAGCCTAAGTGTGGGCATTCTGAAATATGGACCGTGCTCTAAAGTCGGACATTCGTGGTCATGCAGTCAACTTCTGCGGGCTATGTTTGTCCCGTGCAAGCTGTTAACACCGCTGACGGGGCCTTTTAGGGGGTGCTAAGGGGTTTCGCCCCCGAATTGGTCCTTTTCAAGCCTAAGCATGGGCATTCTAAAATATGGGTCGTTCTCTAAAATTGGGCATCCCGTGGCCATGCGGTTGGCTCGTGCGGGCAACGTTGGTCCTGTGCGAGGTGTTGGGGACCCTCACTGGGCAATTTGGGGGGTACTAAGGGGTTTCACCCTTGAAGGTACCTTTTCAAGCCTAAGTGTGGGAATTCTGAAATATGGGTCGTGCTCTCAAATCGGGAATCTTGTGGCCATACGTTCGGCTCTTGTGGGATACATTGGTATCGTGCGAGGTGTTACACCACTCGCGGGGCCGTTTGGAGGGTGCTAAGGGGTTTCACCCCCGATAGCACCTTTTCTAGCCTAAGTGTGGGAATTATAAAATATGGTCCTTGCTCTCAAACCGGGCATCTCATTGCCACGCGGTCATCTTTTGCGGGCGACGTTGGTCCCGGGTGAGATGTTGGTGCCGCTCATGAAGCCCTTTAGGGGGCGCTAAGAGGTTTTGCCCCACGAACGAATCTTTTCAATCCTATGTATGGGCATTCTGAAATATGGATGATGTTCTCAAATTGGGAATCCCGTGGCCATGTGGTCGGCTCGTGTGGGCTATGTTGGTACCGTGTGAGGTGTTTGCGCCACTCGTGGGGACGTTTGGGTGGCACTAAAGGGTTTCACCCCCCGATAGCACCTTTTCAAGCCTAAGTGTGGGAATTCTGAAATATCATCTGTGCTCTCAAATCGGGCATCCCATGGACATGTGGTCATCTTATGCGGGGCTACGTTGGTCTCATGCGAGGTGTTGGCGCCACTCATGGGGCCGTTAGGGGGCGCTAAGTGTTTTTGTCCCTCGACGACACCTTTTCAAGCCTAAGTGTTGGAATTCTGAAATATGAACCATTCTCCCAAATTAAGAATCTGCGGCCACAGGGTCAGCTTGTGTAGGCTATGTTGGTCCCGTGTGAAGTGTTAGCATCGCTCACAGGGCCGTTTCAAGAGCACTAAGGGGTTTCGCCCCTCGATTGCACCTTTTCAATCCTAAGTGTGGGCATTCTAAATTATGGGTCGTTCTTTCAAATTGGATGGCCCGTGGCCACGTGGTGGGTTCGTCCGAGCAACGTTGGTCCCGTACGAGGTGTTTGGGATGCACACGGGGTCTTTTGGGGGGAGCTGAGGGGTTTCACCCTCGACGGCACCTTTTAAAGCCTAAGTGTCGACTTTCGGATATATGGGACCAGCTCTCAAACCGGGCTTCCCGTGGCTACGGGGTTGACTTATGCAGGCTACGTTGACCTCGTGTGGGGTGTTTGGGCCGCTCACGGGGCCATTTGAGGGGCGCTAAGGGGTTTCATCTACCCAATTGCTCCTTTTTCTAGCCTAAGTGTGGGCATTCTGAAATATGGGTCGTACTCTCAAATCGAGCATCCCGCGGCCATGCGGTTGGCTCGTGCGGGCAACGTTGGTTCCGTGGGAGGTGTTGGGGCTGCTCACTGGACCATTTGGGGGGCGCTAAGGGGTTTTGCCCCCCTATGAAACCTTTTTAAGCCTATGTGTTGGCATTCTGAAATACGGTTTGTGCTCTCAAAGCGGAAATCCGTGGCGCCGCGATCTGCGTGTGCAAGCTACGTTGGTCCCGTGCGAGGTGTTAGCATTCTCAAATATGAACCAGGCTCTCAAATCGGGCATCCCGTGGCCTTGAAGTCATCTTGTTTGGGCTATGTGTGTCCCGTGCGTGGAGTTGGCACCTCTCCCGGGGCCATTAGGGGGGTGCTAAGGGGTTTTGCCCCCGACAGCATGTTTTCAAACCTAAGTGTGGGCATTCTGGAATATGGGTTGTGCACTTAAACTGGGCATCCCATGGCCACGTGGTTGGCTCGTGAGGGCTATGCTAGGCCCGTGCGAGGTGTTGGCACTGCTCACGGGGCCATTACGGGGGCGGCAAGGCGTTTCAGCCCCCCGACGGGACCTTTTCAAGCCTAAGTGTGGGCATTATGAAATATGGGTCATGCCCTTAAACCAGGCATCTTGTGGTCATGCGATCGACTTGTACGGGATATGTCGGTCACCTGCAAGCAGTTGGCGTTGCTCACGGGGATGTTTTGGGGACCCTAAGGGCTTTCGCCCCCCGACGAAACATTTTCATGCCTAAATATGGGCATTCTGAAATATGGGTCGTGCTCTCAAATCGGTCATCCCGTTGCCCCGTGATCGGTTCGTGCGGGCAACGTTGGTCGCGTACGAGGTATTGGTGCCACTCGAGGGGCCATTTGGGGGTGCTAAGGGGTTTCACCCCCCGATTGTACATTTTCAAGCCTAAGTGTGGGCATTCTGAAATATGGTCCATGGTCTCAAACCGGGAATCTTGTGGCCACGCGATCATCTTGTGCTGGCTATGTTGGTCCCGTACGAGGTGATGGCACCGCTCATGGGACCATTAGAGGTGCACTAAGGGGTTCCTCCCCCCAAGGTGACCATTTCAAGCCTAAGTGTAGGAATTCTAAAATATGAAATGTGGTCTCAAATAGGGCAGCTGTGGCCATGTGGTGAGCCAGTGCGGGCTACGTTGGTCCCGTACGAGCTGTTACCACCTCTCACAGGGCTGTTTGGGGGGCGCTAAGGGTTTTCACCCCCGATTGCACCTTTTCAAGCTTAAGCATGGGCATTCTGAAATATGGGTTGTTCTCTAAAATTGGTCGTCCTGTGGCCATGCAATCGGCTCCTTGCGGGCAACGTTGGTCCCGTTTGAGGTGTTGGGGCTGCACACGGGGCCATTTGCGGGGCGCTAAGGGGTTTCACCCCCGATGGCACCTTTTCAAGCCTAAGTGTGGGTATACTAAAATATGGGTCGTACTCTCAAATTGGGAATCTCAAAGCCATGCGATCGGCTCGTGTGGGCTACATCGGTACCATGTGAGGTGTTGGTGCCATTCGCGGGGCCGTTTGGGTGGTTATAAGGGCTTTCAACCCCCAACGGTACCTTTTCAAGACTAAGTGTGGGCATTATGAAATATGGTCTGTGCTCTCAAACGAGGCATCCCATGGCCATGCGGGCATCTTGTGCGAGCTACGTTGGTCCAGTGCAAGATATTGGCACCGCTCACGGGGCTATTAGGGGGCGCTAAGGTGTTTTAACCCCTGAGGGAACCTTTTCAAGCCCAAGTGTGGGCATTCTAAAATTTGAACCGTGCTCTCAAACTGAGAATCTGTGCCCATACGGTCAGCTTGTGCGGGCTATGTTGGTCCCATGCGAGGTGTTAGCACCACTTAGGGGCAGTTTGGGGGGCGCTAAGGGGTTTCGCCCCCCGATTGCACCTTTTCAAGCCTAAGTTTGGGCGTTCTGAAATATGGGTCGTGCTCTCAAACTAGGTATCCCATGGCCACGCGGTTGGCTCATGTGGGCAACGTCGATCTCGTGCGAGGTGTTAGGGCTACTCACGAGGCCATTTGGGGGGTGCTAAGGGGTTTCACCCCCGATGTCACCTTTTTAAGCCTAAGTGTGGGTATTCTGATATATGGGCTGTGCTGTCAAATCGAGCATCCTATGGCTATATGGTCGGCTTGTGCAGGCTCTGTTGACCCTGTGCGATAAACGTTGGTCCCGTGCGAGGTGTTGAGGCCGCTCACGGGGCCATTTGGGGGGATCTAAGGGGTTTCGTCCACCGACGGTACCTTTTCACGCCTAAGTGTGGGCAATCTGAAATATTAGTCATGCTCTAAAATGGGGCTTTCAGTGGCCACACAGTCAGCTCGTGCGCGCTACGTTGGTCTCGTGTGAGGTGGTGCTGTCACTCACAGGGCCGTTTGAGGGGCGCTGACATGTTTCACCCCCCGACAGCACCTTGTCAAGCCTAAGTGTGGTCATTCTAAAATATGGGTCGTGCTCTTAAATCGAGCCTTCCAGGCCACGCAGTCGGCTCGTACGGGCTATGATGGTCCCGTACGAGGTGTTGGCACCGCTCATGGGGCCATTTGGGGTTCGGTAAGGGGTTTTGCCCCCCGACGGTACCTCTTCAAGCTCAAGTGTGGGCATTCTGAAATATGGGTTGTGCTCTCAAAGAGGGCATTCTGTGGCCACACGGTCAGCTCTTATGGGATATGCTAGTCCCGTGCGAGGTGTTGGCGCTGCTCACAGGGCCGTTTGGGGTGTGGTAATGGGTTTCGCCTCCTAATGGTACCTTTTCAAGACTAAGTGTGGGCATTCTAAAATATGGGTCATGCTCTCAAACTAGGCATACTGGGGCGATTGAGTCAGCTCGTACGGGCTACGTCAGCCCCAAAAACAAGTTGGTGTTGCTTATGGGGCTGTTTGGGGGGCCCTAAGGGCTTTTGCCCCCCCCCCCCCCCCCCCCCCGACGTCACCTTTTTAAGCCTAAATGGTGGCATTATGAAATATGGGTCGTGCTCTCAAATCGGGCATCCCGTGGTCACACGATTGGCTTGTGCGGGCTACGTTGGTCCCGTGCGAGGTGTTGGCATCACGCATGGGGCTGTTTGAGGGGCGCTAAGGGGTTTGACCCCCGACGGAACCATTTCAAGCCTATGTGTGGGCATTCTGAAATATGGCACGTGATCTCAAATCGGGCATCATGTGGCCACGCGGTCAACTTATGCGGGCTATATTGGTCCCGTGCATGGTTTGGGTGCTGCCCACGAGGCTGTTTGTGGGGCGCTAAGGGGTTTTGCCCCCCGATAGCGCTTTTTTAAGCCTAAATCTGGGCATTCTTAAATATGGGTTGTGCTCTCAAACCAGTCATCCCGTGACCATGCAGTCGTCTTGTGTGAGCTATGTTAGTCCCATGTGAGGTGTTTTCGCCATTCACAAGGCCGTTTGGGGGCACTAAGGGTTTTCACCCCCGACGGAACCTTCTCAAGTCTAAGTGATTGTATTCGGAAATATGGTTCATGCTCTCAAACTGGGTGGCCCGTGGCCCCGCAGGCATCTTGTGCAGGCTACGTTGGTCCCGTACGAGGTGTGGGCGCCACTCACGGGGTCATTAGTGGGGCGCTAAGGGGTTTCGCCTCTCGAAGACACCATTTTAAGCCTTAATGTGGTCATTCTGAAATATGGGTTGTGCTCTCAAGCTGGGCATCCCGTGGCCACGCGATCAAGTTATGTGGGCTACGTTGGCCCCGTGCGAGTGGTTGGCGCCGCTCATTTTGGGGGCGCTAAGGGTTTTACCCCCCGACGGTACCTTTTCAAGCCTATGTGTGGGCATTCTAAAATAAGGTTCGTGCTCTCAAATCAGGCGTCCGACGGACATGCGGTATGCTCGTGCGGGCTATGTTGGTCCCATGCGAGGTGTTGGGATCGCTCACGGGTCCATTTGAGGGGAGCTAAGGGGTTCGCCGCCGCACTTTTTCAAGCCTTTGTGTGGGCATTCTGAAATAGGGGTCATGCTATCAAATCGTGCATCACTTAACCACGTCGTCGGCTCGTACGGGCTATGTTTATCCCGTACGAGGTGTTAGCACCGCTCACGGAGCCATTTGGGGGGAGCTAATAAGTTTCACCCCCCCATTGTACCTTTTTAAGACTTAGTGTTGGAATCCAAAAATATTAGTTGTGGTCTTAAACCGGGCATCCCGTGGCCATGCGGTCGTCTTGTGCGGCTATGTTGATCCCGTGCGAGGTGTTATCTCCACTCACAGGGCCGTTTGGTGGCGCTAAGGGCTTTCGCACCCGATGGAACCTTTTCAACCCTAGGTGTGGGAATTCTCAAATATAGGTCATTCTCTCAAATCGAGCATCATGTGGACGCGTGGACGGCTCGTGCGGGCTAAGTTGGTCTCGTACGAGGTGTCGGCGCTGCTCACGGGGAAGTTTGGGGGTGCTAAGGGGTTTCTCCCACCGACGAAACCTTATCAAGCCTAAGGGTGGGCATTCAAAAATGTGGGTCGTGCTCTCAAACTGGGCATCCCGTGGCAATGCGGTCGGGTTGTGCAAACTATGATGGTCCCGTGCAAGGAGTTGGCTTCACTGACAGGGCCATTTGCAGGGTGCTAAGGGGTTTCGCCCCCCGACGGAACCTTTTTAAGCATAAGTGTGGACATTCTAAAATATGGGCCGTGCTCTCACACCGGGCATCCCGTGGCCACACGATCCGCTCATACGAGCTAAGTTGATCCCTTGCGAGGTGTTGGCGGCACTAATAGGGCCATTTGGCAGTTGCAATAGGGTTTCGCCCATCGATTGTACCTTTTCAAGCCTAAGTGGGCATTCTGAAATATGGGTTGTGCTCTCAAACTGGGCATCCCATAGACATGCGATCGATTCATATGAGTTACATCAGTCCCGTGTAAGGAGTTTGCCCCGCTCATGGGTTCGTTTGGGGGGCGCTAAGGGCTTTCCCCCCGACTAAACCTTTTCAAGCCTATCTGTGGGCAGTCTGAAATATGGGTCTTGGTCTCAAACTGAACATCATGTGGCCACTCCGTCGACTCATTTGGGCTACATTGGGCCCATGCGAGGTGTTGGAGCTCCTCACGGGGCCGTTTAAGGGGCGCTAAAGGGTTACGCCCCCCGCTGGATCCTTTTTAACCCTAAGTGTGGGCATCCTGAAATATAGGTGGTAATCTCAAATCGAGCATCCCGTGGCCACATTGTCAGCTCATGCGGGCTAAGTTTGTTCCGTTTGCGGTGTTGGCACTGGTCACGGGGCCATTTGGGGGTGGTATGGGTTTCGCCCACCGATGGCACTTTTTCAAGCCTAAATGTGGGCATTCTGAAATATGGGTCGTGCACTCAAACTGGGTGTCCCGTGGCCATGCGGTCATCTTGTACAGGCTATGTTGGTCTCGTGTAAGGTGTTGGCTTTGCTTAGAGGGCCGTTTGTGGGGTGCTAAGGGGTTTCGCCCCTCGGCTAAACCTTTTTAAGCCAAAGTGTGGGCATTTTAAAATAAGGGCCATGCTCTCAAATCTGGCATCCTGCGGCCACGCGGTCGGCTCATGTGGGCTAAGTTGGTTCCGTGCGAGGTGTTGGTGCTGCTCACGTGGGCATTTGGGGAGTGCTAAGGGGTTTCGCCCAACGATGGCACCTTTTCAAGACTAAGTGTGGGCATTATGAAATATGGGCCGTGCTCTCAAACTGGGCATCCCATGGCAATGTGGTCAGCTTGTGCGGGCTATGTTGGTCCCGTGCAAGGTGTTCGCTTATTTTACAAGGCCATTTGCAGGGCGCTAAGGGGTTTCGCCCCCCTCGATGGAACCTTTTCAAGCCTAAGTATGGGCATTCTGAAATATGGGTCGTGCTCTTAAACCGGGCATTGCGTGGCCATGCGGTCAGCTCGTACGAGCTACTTTGGTCCCGTGCGAGGTGTTGGCACCACTCACTGGGCCATTTGGGGGGCGGTAAGGGGTTTTTGCCCCCCGATCATACCTTTTCTAGCCTAAGTTTGGGCAGTCTAAAATATGGGTCATTCTCTCAAACCAGGCATCACGTGGCCATGCAGTCATCTCATACTGCTATGTCTATCCCGTGCAAGGAGTTAGCGTCGCTCACGGGGTTATGTGGGGGAACCAAAGGGATTTTTCCACCTAATGGTACCTTTTCAAGATTAAATGTGGGAATTTTAAAATATGGTCCATGCAAATCGGGCATCCTGTGGCCACGTGGTCGACTCGTGCCGGCTATGTTGGTCCCGTGCGAGGTGTTGCTGCCGCTCACGAGGCCGTTTGGGGGGCACTAAGGGGTTTCGCCCACGGATGATAACTTTTCAAGCCTAAGTGGGCTTTCAAAAATATGGGTCATGCTCTCAAATCGGTCGTCCCATTGCCATGTGATCGGATCTTACGGTCTACGTCGGACCGGTGTAAGGAGTTAGCGCCGCTCATGGGGCCGTTTGGGGGTGCTAAGGGGTTTCGCCCCCCGACTAAACCTTTTCAATCCTATGTGTGGGCATTCTGAAATATGGATCTTTCTCTCAAACCAGACGTCCTATGTCCACGCGATTAACTCGTGTAGGATACATTGGGCCTGTGCAAGGTGTTGGAGCCACTTACAGGTCCGTTTGGGGGGGGGGGAGACAGAGGGGTTTCGCCCCCCAGCGGAACCTTTTTAAGCCTAAGTGAGGGCATTTTGAAATAGGTTTCGTGCTCTTAAATCGAACATCGCATGGCCACGTGGTCGACTTGTGTAGGCAATGCTAGTACCATGCGAGCTGTTGGCACTGCTCACGGGGCCGTTTGTGTGGCGGTAAGGGGTTTCGCCCCTCGATGGTACCTTTTCAAGCCAAAGTCTGTGTATTATGAAATATGGGTCATGCTCTGAAACCAAGCATCCCTTGTCCATGCAGTCAGCTCGTATGGGCTACATTTATCTCATGCAAGGACTTAGCGTCACTGACGAGGATGATGTGGGGGCCCTAAGGGCTATTGTATCCCGACGGCACCTTCTCAAACCTAAATGTGAGCATTCTGAAGTATGGTATGTGCTCTTAAATCGGGCATCCCATGGCCACGCGGTCGACTTGTGTGGGCTATGTTGGTCTCGTACGAGGTGTGGCCGCCACACACGGGGCCATTTGGGGGTGCTAAGGGGTTTCACCCCCCGACGGAACCTTTTCAAGCCTAAGTGTGGGCATTCTAAAATATGGTCGGTGCTCTCAAATCGAGCGTCCCGTGGCCACGCGGTCGGCCTGTGCGGGCTATGTTGGTCCCGTGCGAGGTGTTGGCTCCATTCACAGGGCCGTTTGGGGGGAGCCAAGGGTTTTGCCCCCCGACCGCACCTTTTTAAGTCTAAGTGTGGGCATTATGAAATATGGGCCATGCTCTCAAACCAGGGGTCCCATGGCTATACGATCGGCTCTTGCGGGCTACGTTCGTCCTGTGTGAAGTGTTGCCATGACTCACGAGGCAGTTTAGGTAGCGCTAAGGGGTTTTTCTCTCCCGAGGGAACCTTTTGAAGTCTAAGTGTTGGCATTCTAAAATATGGGTCGTGCTCTCAAATCGGGCGTCCCGTGGCCACGCGGTCAGCCTATGTGGGCAATGTTAGTCCGATGCAAGGTGTTGACGCTGATCACAGAGCCGTTTGGGGGGCGCTAAGGGGTTTCACCCACCGACGATAGCTTTTTAATCCTAAGTGTGGGCATTATGAAATATGAGCCTTGATGTCAAACCGAGCGTCCCGTGGAGACACGGTCGGCTCGTGCGGGCTATGTTGGTCCCGTGCGAGGTGTTGCACCACTTAGGGGTCATTTAAGGGGCGCTAAGGGGTTTATACCCCTGACGGAACCTTTTTAAGCCTAAGTGTGGGCATTCTAAAAAAGTACCCGTGCCCTCAAACTGGGCATCCCGTGGCCATGCGGTCAGCTTGTGAGGGATACGTTGGTCCAGTGCGAGATGTTGGCACCCCTCACGGGGCCATTTGGGAGGCGTTAAAGGATTTTTTCCCCCCGACGGCACCTTTTTAGGGCTTAGTGTGGGCATTCTGAAATATGGGTCGTGCTCTCAAACCAGGTGTCCCATGGCCATGCTGTTGGCTCGTGCGGGCTACGTTGATACCATCCAAGGTGTTGGCCCTGCTCATTGTGCTGTTTGGTGGGAGCTAAGGGGTTTCATCCCCAGAAGACACCTTTTCAATCCTAAGTTTGGGAATTCTAAAATATGTTCCGTTCTCTCAAATTGGGCGTCCTGTGGTCAGACACGATAAGCTTGTGGGGGCTAGTTTATCTCGTGCGAGCGCCACTCACGCAACCATTTTCAAGGAGCCAAGGGGTTTCACAACTCGACGGAAACTTTTCAAGATTAAGTGTGGGCATTCTGAAATGTGGGTCATGCTCTTAAATAGGGGGTCCCGTGGCCACGCGACAGGCTAGTACGGGCAACGTTGGTCCCGTGCGAGGAGTTGGCACTGCTCACGGGGGCATTTGGAGGGTCCTATGGGGTTTCTCCCATGATAGAACCTTTTCAACCCTAAGTGTGCTCTAAAACTAGGCATCCCGAGGCCATGCGATTGGGTCTTGAGGGCTACATTGGTCCCATGAGAGGTGTGGGCACCGCTCACAGGGCTATTTTAGGGGGTGCTAAGGGGTTTTGTCCCCCGATGTCACCTTTTTAAACATTAGTGTGGGCATTTTTAAATATGGGTCGTGCTCTCAAATTAAGCATCCCGCGGCCACGTGGTCGGCTCATGCGGGCTATGATGGTCCCATGTGAGGTGTTGGCGATGCTCACAGGGCCGTTTGGGGGGATCTAAGAGGTTTCGCCACCCAACGACACCTTTTCAAGCCTAAGTGTGGGCATTCTGAAATATGGGTTGTGCTCTCAAATCGGACTTCCCATGGCGATCCGATCGGCTCATGAGTGATAGGTTGGTCCCATGTAAGGTGTTGGCGCCACTCACTGGGCTGTTTCGGACCCACTATGAGTTTCACCACCAGATGGAACCTTTTTAAGCCTAAGTGTGGGCATTCTGAAATATGGGTCATGCTCTCAAATCGGTCATCTTGTGGACATGCGATTGGCTTGTGCGAGCTATGTTGGTCTCCTGCGAGGTGTTAGCACTGCTCACGGGGCCATTTGGGAGGCGCTAAGGGTTTTACCCCTGAGGCACCTTCACAAGCCTAAGTGTTGGAATTCTATAATATGGTGTGTGCTCTCAAACCGGGCATCCCGTGGCCAAACGGTCAGCTTGTGAAGCCTATGTATGTCCCATGCGAGGTGTTGATGTCACTTACGGGGCCATTAGTGGGTCGTTAAGGGGGTTTCGCCCCTCGATGACACCTTTTCAAGACTAAGTGTAAGAATTCTAAAATACGGGTCATTCTCTCAAACCAGGAGTCTCGTGGCCACATGATCGGCTCATGATGGATATGTTGGTCCTGTGCGAGATGTTGTCATCGCTCATGGGGCTGTTTGGGGGGTGCTAAGGGGTTTCACCCCCGACTAAACCTTTTATGTGTGGGAATTATGAAAATTTTGATCTTACTCTCAAACCAGATGTCTTATGTCCATGCAGTCGGCTCTTGTGGGCTACATTAGGCCCATGAGAGGTGTTGGAGCTGCTCACGGGTCCGTTTGGGGGCGCTAAGGGGTTTCACCCCTCGATGGAACCTTTTCAACCCTAAGTGTGGGCATTCTAAAATATATTTCATGCTCTCAAGTAGGGTTTCCTATGGCCACATGGTCGGCTCGTGCGGACTAAGTTTGTCTCGTGCGAGGAGTTGGCGCCACTCACGGGGGTGTGCTAAGGTGTTTCACCCACCGAAGGAACCTTTTCAAGCCTAAGTGTGGGCATTCTGAAATATGGGTCGTGCTATCAACAAGGCATCCCGTGACCTTCGGTCGGCTTGTGCTGGCTCTTGTAGGGCCTTTGCAGGGTGTTAAGGGTTTTTGCCCCCCGACGGAACCTTTTCAAGCCTAAGTGCGAGAATTTTGAAATACGAGCCATGCTGTTAAATAGGGCATCGTATGGACACATGGTCGGCTCGTACAGGCTACGGTAGTCCCGTGTGAGGTGTTGGCGCCGCTCATGAGGTAGTTTGTGGGGAGTTAAGGGGTTTCACCCCCCGACGGTACCTTTTGAAGCGTAAGTGTGGGCATTATGAAATAAGGGCTGTGCTTTCAAATCGAGCATTCTGTGGCAACACGATCAGTTCGTGTGGGCTAAGTTGGTCCCATGCAAGTAGTTGGAGTCGCTCAAGGGGATGATTGGGGGGACCTAAGGGATTTTGCCCCCCCCGACGGCACCTTTTCAAGCCTAAATGCCGGCATTTTGAATTATGGTCTTTGCTCTCAAATCGGGCATCCCGTGGTCATGCTGTCGACTCGTACGAGCTATGTTGGACCCGTGAAAGGTGTGGCAGCCGCTCACGGGGCCATTTGGGTGGTACTAAGGGCTTTCACCTCCCTAATGGAACCTTTTCAAGCCTAAGTGTGGGCATTCTGAAAAATGGTCCATGCTCTCAAACCAGGAATCCCGTGGCCACACGATCGCCTTATGCGGGCTAAGTTGACCTCGTACGAGGTGATGGCTCCGCTCACGGGGCCGTTTGTGGGGGGGGTGCTAAGTGGTCCCCCCCCCCCCCCCCCCGATGGCACTTTTTCAAGCCTAAGTGTGGGTATTCTGAAATATGGGCCATTCACTCAAATCGAGCATCCCATGTCCATGCAGTTGACTTATGCAGGCTATGTTGGTCCCGTGCGAGGTGTTCGCGCCGCTCAGGGGGCCGTTTGGGGGCGCTAAGGGGTTTCACACCCCGACGGTACCTGTTTAAGTCTAAGTGTAGGAATATGAAATATGGGTTGTGCTCTCAAACCGGGGGTCCTGTGGCCACGCAATCGGTCGTGCGGGCTACGTTCGTCCCTTGTGAGGTTTTGCCATCACTCACGAGGTAGTTTGCATTGAGCTAAGGGGTTTCGCCCCCCCCCCCCCCCAATGGCACCTTTTAAAGCCTAAGTGCCAGTATTCTTAAATATTGGTCGTGGTTTCAAATCGGGCATCCCGTGAACATGGGGTCTACTTGTGTCAGCAATTTTAGTCCGGTGCGAGGTGTTGACGCAGCTTACGGGGCCGTTTGGGGGGCGCTAAGGGTTTCACCCACCGACGGCACCTTTTTCATGCCTAAGTGTGGGCATTATGAAATATGGGCCTTGGTGTCAAATAGGGTATCCCTTGGCCACATGGTTAGCTTGTGCAGGCTATGCTGGTCCCGTGCAAGGTATTGGGCCACTCAGGGGCTATTTGTGGGGGTGCTAAGGGGTTTTGACCCCCGATGGCACCTTTCCAAGCCTAAGTGTGGGCATTCTGAAATATTACCCATGCCCTCAAACCGGGCATCCTATGGCCATGCAATCGGATCGTACAAGCTACGTTAGTCCCGTACGAGGTGTTGGTGCCCCTCACGGGGCCGTTTGGGGGGTTCTAATGGGTTTCGCCCCCCGACTACGCTTTTTCAGGCCTGTGTGTGGGCATTTTGAAATATGGGTCGTGCTCTCAAACCGAGTGTCCCATGGCCATGAGGTCGGCTCGTGTGGGCGACGTTGGTACTGTCCAAGGTGTTGGTATAACTCATTGTGTCGTTTGGTCGGAGCAAAAGGGTTTCACCCACCGACGGCACCTTTTCAACCCTAAGTTTGGGCATTCTAAAATATGTTCTGTGCTCTCAAACTGGGCATCCCGTGACCACACAATCGGCTCATGGGGGCTACGTTTGTCCCATCCGAGCGCCACTCACACGGCCATTTTTGGGGAGCTAAGGGGTTTCATAACTCGACGGTACCTTTTTAAGTATAAGTGTGGTCATTATGAAATATAGGTCATACTCTTAAACTGGGGGTCCCATGGCCACACGATAGGCTAGTGTGGACAACGTTGGTCCCATGCGAGGAGTTGGCGCTGCTCAGAGGAGAATTTGGAGGGTCCTAAGGGGTTTCGCCACTGACAAAACCTTTTCAAGCCTAAGTGTGGGCATTCTGAAATATGGGCCATGCTCTCAAATCGGTCATCTTGTGGACATGAGATTGGCTTGTGCGAGCTATGTTGGTCTCCTGCGATTGGCTCTTGTGGGCTACGTTGGTCCCGTGCGAGGTGTGGACGCCGATCACGGGGCTATTTTAGGGGGCACTATGGGGTTTCGCCCCCTGATGTCACCTTTTTAAACCTTAGTGTGGGCAGTTTTAAAATCGGTCGTGATCTCAAATTGAGCATACCGCAAGCACGTGGTCGGCTCATGCAGGCTATTCTGGTCTCGTGCGAGGTGTTGGCGCTGCTCACAGGGCCGTTTGGGAGGTTCTAAGGGGTTTCACCACCCGACGGAACATTTTCACGCCTAAGTGTGGTCATTGTTGAATATGGGTCATGCTCTCAAACTAGGCATCCCATGGCGATATGGTCAGCTCGTGCGGGCTACGTTGGTCCCGTGTGAGGTGTTGGCTCCACTCACTGGGTCATTTTAGGAGCACTATGTGATTTCCCCACCCGATGTCACCTTTTATGCCTAAGGGTGGGCATTCTAAAATATGGGTCATGCTCTCAAATTGGTCATCCCATGGATACGCGGTTGGCTTGTGCGAGCTATGTTGGTCCCGTGCGAGGTGTTGGCACCGCTCACGGGGCCATTTGGGAGGCGCTAAGGGTTTCCCCCCTGACAACACCTTTTCAAGCCTAAGTGTTGGAATTCTAAATTATGGGCCGTACTCTCAAACCAGGAATCCCGTGGCCACGCGATCAACTTGTACCGCCTACGTTGGTCCCGTACGAGGTGTTGACGTCACTTATGTGGCCGATAGCAAGGTGCTAAGGGGTTTCTCCCCCCAACAAAACCTTTTCAAGACTAAGTGTAAGCATTCTGAAACATGGGTCGTGCTCTCAAATCAGGAGTCCCATGGCTATGCAGTCGGCTCGTGATGGATACGTTGGTCCCGTACGAGGTGTTGGCACCGCTCACGGGGCCGTTTGGAGGCGCTAAGAGGTTTCGCCTCCCAACTAAACCTTTTCAAGCCAATGTGTGGGCATTCTTAAATATGGATATTACTTTCAAACCAGATGTCTTGTGGTCACACAGTCGGCTCTTGCGGGATACACTGGGCCCGTGCGAGGTGTTGGAGCCGCTCATGGGTCCGTTTGGGGGGCCCTAAGGGGTTTCGCCCCTCGATGGAACCTTTTCAACCCTAAGTGTGGGGATTCTAAAATATAGGTCGTGCTCTCAAATTGGGAATACTATGGCCACGTTGTAGGATCGTGCAGGCTAAGTTTGTCCCGTGCTAGGAGTTGGCACCACTCAATCGGCCGCTTGGGGGGTGCTATGGGGTTTCATCCACCGAAGGCACCTTTTCAGGCCTAAGTGTGCGTATTTTGAAATATGGGTCATGCTGTTAACTAGGTGTCCCATGACCTTGTAGTCGACTTGTGAGGGCTCTCGTAGGGCCATTTGCAGGGTGCTAAGGAGTTTTACCCCCCGACGGAACCTTTTCAAGCCTAAGTACAGGAATTTTGAAATACGGGCCACGCTCTTAAATCGGGCATTGCGTGGCCACTCGCTCGATTCGTACGGGCTATGATAGTCCTATGCGAGGTGTTGGCACCGCTCACGAGGGCGTTTGTGGGGCGATAAGGGGTTTCGCCACCCGACGATACCTTTTCAAGCCAAAGTGTGGGTATTCTAAACTATGGGTCATGCTCTCAATCTAGGCATCTCATGTCCACGAATGGGGGCCCCTAAGGGCTTTTGCCCCCCGACGGTACCTTTTCAAGACTAAATGTGGGCATTCTAAATTATGGTATGTGCTCTCAAACCGGGCATCCTGTGGCCACGCGATCGACTTGTGCGGGCTATGTTGGTCCCGTGCTAGGTGTGGCAGTCACTCACGGGGCCATCTGGGGGGTGCTAAAGGCTTTCACCTCCCCAATGGAACCTTTTCAAGACTAAGTGTGGGCATTCTGAAATATGGTTCGTGCTCTCAAACCAGGCGTCCCGTGTACACGTGATTGCCTTGTGCGGGCTAAGTTGACCTCTTTCGAGGTGTTGGTTCTGATCACGGGGCCGTTTGTGGGGCGCTAAAGGGTTTTACCCCCGCCGTCACCTTTTCAAGCCTTAGTGTGGGCATTATGAAATATGGGCCATGCTCTTACATCTAACATCGTGTGGCCATGTGGTGGGATCATACAGGTTATGTTGGTCCCGTGCGAGGTGTTGGCGCCGCTCATGGGGCCGTTTGGGGGGTGCTAAGGGGTTTCGCACCCCGACAACCCCTTTTTAAGCCTATGTGTGGGAATATAAAATGTGGGCCGTGTTCTCAAACTGGGGGTCCTGTGAACACGTGATCGGCTCGTGCGGGCTACGTTCATCCCGTGTGAGGTGCTGCCATCACTCACGAGGTAGTTTGCATGGAGCTAAGGGGTTTCGCCCCCCCCCCCTATGGCACCTTTTGAAGCCTAAGTGTCAGCATTCTGAAATATTGGTCGTGCTCTCAAATCAGGCATCCCGTGGCCACACAGTCAGCCTATGTGGGCGACGTTAGTCCAGTGCGAGGTGGTAACGCAACTCATGGGGCCATTTGGGGGCCGCTAAGGGGTTTCACCCACCAACCGCACCTTTTCAAACCTAAGTGTGGGCATTATGAAATATGGGCCTAACTGTCAAACCGAGCATCCCATGGCCACACGATCGGCTCGTGCAGGCTATATTGGTCCCGTGCGAGGTGTTGCATCACTCAGGGGGCCATTTGGGGGGCACTAAGGGGTTTTGCTCCCGATGGCACCTTTCCAAGGCTAAGTGTGGGCATTATGAAATATTACCTGTGCCCTCATGTCGAGCATCCCGTGGCCATGCGGTCGGCTCGTGCGGGCTATGTTGGTCTTTTACGAGGTGTTGGAGCCCCTCACGGGGCCGTTGGGGGGGGGGCAATAAGGGGGTTCGCCCCACGACTGAACCTTTTTAGGCCTATGTGTGGGCATTCTGAAATATGGGTCGTGCTCTCAAACCGGGTGTGCCGTGGCCATTCGATCGGCTCGTGCAGACTACATTGGTACCGTCCAAGGTGTTGGCACCGCTCATTGTGTCGTTTGGTGGGTGCTAAGGAGTTTCACCCCCCGATGGCACCTTTTCAACCCTAAGTTTGGGAATTCCAAAATATGGTACATGCCCTCAAACTGGGCTTCCCATGGCCACGCGGTCGGCTCGTGGGGGCTAAGTTTGTCCCATGCGAAGTTTGGGCATCCCATGGCCACTCACGCGACCATGTTTGGGGAGCTAAGGGGTTTCGCAACTCGCTGGAACCTTTTCAAGATTAAGTGTGGGCATTCTGAAATATGGATCGTGCTCTTAAACTGAGGGTCCCTTGGCCACGCGATAGGCTAGTGCGGGCTACGTTGGTCCCATGAGAGGTGTTGGCGCTGCTCACGGGGGCATTTGGAGGGCCCTAAGGGGTGTTGCCCCCTGACGGAACCTTTTCAACCCCAAGTGTGGGCATTCTGAAACTTGGGATATTCTCTCAAACCAGGCATCCCGGGGCCATGCGATTGGCTCTTGCGGGTTATGTTGGTGTCGTGCATGGTGTGAGCACCGCTAAAGGGGCTATTTTGGGAGGCGCTAAGGGGTTTCGCCCCCCGATGTCACCTTTTTAAACCTTAGAGGGATCTTTTTTTAAATATGGGTCATGCTCTCAAATTGAGCATCTCGCGGCCACGCGGTCGGCTGATGCGGGCTACGCTGGTCCGTGTGAGGTGTTGGCACTGCTCACAGGACCTTTGCGGGGTTCTAAGGGGTTTCACCACCCGATGACACCTTTTTAATCCTAAGTGTGGGCATTCTAAAATATGGGTTGTGCTCTCAAATCGGGCATCCCACCGGGACACGATCGACTCGTGTGGCATACGTTGGTCCCGTGTAAGGTGTTGGCGCCACTCATTGGGCCGTTTCGGGCGCACTATGGGGTTTAACCACCCGATGGCACATTTTTAAGCCCAAGTGTGGGCATTATGAAATATGGGTCATGCTCTCAAATCGGTTGTCCCATGGACACGCGATTGGCTTGGGCTACGTTGGTCCCGTGCGAGGTGTTGGCACCGCTCACGGGGCCATTTGGGAGGCGCTAAGGAGTTTCACCTCCGATGGCACCTTTTCAAGCCTAAGTGTTGGAATTCTAAAATATAGGTCATGCTCTCAAACCGGGCATCCCATGGGCACGCGGTTAGCTTATGCGGGCTACGTTGGTCCCGTGTGAGGTGTTGATGTCGCTTACGGGGCCGTTAACGGGGCATTAAGGGGTTTTCTCCCCCATGGCTCCTTTTCAAGACTAAGTGTAACCATTCTGAAATACTAGTCGTGCTCTCAAACTCGGAGTCCCATGTCCACGCAATCGACTCGTGGTGGATCCGTTGGTCCTGTACGAGGTGTTGGCATCGGTCACGGGGACGTTTTTGGGGCACTAAGGGGTTTTGCCCCCAACAAAACCTTTTCAAGCTTATGTGTGCGCATTATAAAACATAGATTTTTCTCTTAAACTAGATGTCATGTGGCCAAGCGGTCGGTTCCTATGGGCGATATTAGGCCCGTGCGAGGTGTTGGAGCCCCTCACGGGTCCATTTGGGGGGTGCGTTAAGGGGTTTCACCCCCCGATTGAACCTTTTCAACCCTAAGTGTGGGAATTCTGAAATATAGGTCATGCTATCAAATCAGGCATCCTGTGGCCACGTGGTCGGCTCGTACAAGCTAAATTTTTCCCGTACGAGGAGTTGGCACTGCTCACGGGGCCGCTTGGGGGTGCTAAGGGGTTTTGGACACTGAAGGCACCTTTTCAGGCCTAAGTGTGGGCATTCTGAAATATGGGTCGTGCTCTCAAATGGCCATCCCGTGGCCATGCGGCTGGCTTGTGCAAGATCTTACAGAGCCGTTTGAAGGGTGCTAAGGGTTTCGCCCCCCAACGGAACCTTTTCAAGACTAAGTGCGAGAATTTTGAAATATGGGTCGTGCTCTTAAATAGAGCAATGCGGTCGGATCATGCAAGCTATGCTAGTCCCGTGCGAGGTGTTGGCGCCGCTCATGGGGCCGTTTGAGGGGTGGTAAGGGTTTCAACCCCCGACGGTACCTTTTCAAGCCAAAGTGTGGGTATTGTGAAATATGGGTATGCTCTCAAACCAGGCATCCCATGTCCATGAAGTCGGCTCGTATGCACTACGTCTATCCCATACAAGGAGTTGGAATCGCTCACGGGGATGATTGGGGGCCCTAAGGGCTTTTCCCCCCCGACGGCACCTTTTCAGGCCTAAATGTGGGCATTCTGAAGTATGGTCTCTGCTCTCAAACAGGGCATCCCGTGGCCACGTGGTTGACTCGTGCGGGCTATGTTGGTCCCGTACGAGGTGTGGCGGCCGCTCACGGGGCCGTTTGGGAGGGTGCTAAGGGGTTTCACCCCCCCCCCCCCCGATGGAACATTTTCAAGACTAAGTGTGGGCATTCTGAAATATGGTCCGTGCTCTCAAACCGGGCGTCCCGTGTCTACGCGGTCGCCTTATGTAGGCTAAGTTGACCTGGTGCAAGGTGTTGTCTCTGCTCACAGGGACTTTCAGGGGGTGCTAAGGGGTTTTACCCCCCGACGGCACCTTTTCAAGCCTAAGTGGGGGCATTCTGAAATATAGGCCCAGTTGTCAAATCGCGCATCTCGTGGCCATGCGATTAGCTCGTGTGGGATATGTTGGTCCCGTGCGAGGTGTTGGCGCCTCTCACAGGGCCATTTGGGGGGGCTAAGGGGTTTCGCACCCCGACGGCACCTTTTCAAGCCTAAGTGTGGGCATTCTGAAATATGGGCCATGCTGTTAAAACGGGGGTCCCGTGGACACACAATCGACTCGTGCGGGCTACGTTCATCCCGTGTGTGGTGTTGCCATCACTCACGAGGCAGTTTAGGTGGCGCTAATTGGTTATGATCCCCCGACAGCACCTTTTGAAGGCTAAGTGTCGACATTCTGAAATATGGGCCATGCTCTCAAACCGGGCATCCCATGGCCACGCGATCGACCTGTGTGGGCGACGTTAGTTCGGTGTTTTGTGTTAACGCAGCTCACGGGGTTGTTTGGGGGTCACTAAGGGGGTTCACCCACCGATGGAACCTTTTCAAGCCTAAGTGTGGGAATTATGGAATATGGGCCTTGCTATCAAACCGGTCGTCCCGTGGCCCCATGGTCGGCTCATGCGGGCTATATTGGTCCCGTGCGAGGTGTTGCGCCACTTAGGGGGCCTTTTGGGGGCGCTAAGGAGTTTCGCCTCCCGATGACACCTTTTCAAGCCTAAGTGTGGGAATTTTGAAATATTAGTCATGCCCTCAAACTCGGCATCCAGTGGCCATGCGGTCGTCTCGTGCGGGCTATGTTGGTCCTGTACGAGGTGTTGCCGCCCCTCATGGGGCCATTTGGGGGCACTAAGGGGTTTCACCCACCGACGGAACCTTTTCAAACCGAAGTGTTGGAATTCTAAAATATAGGTCATGCTCTCAAACCAAGCATCCTGTGTCCACGTGGTCGGCTCGTACGGGCTATGTTTGTCCCATGCGAGGAGTTGGCGCCGCTCATGGGGACGCTTGGGGGGTGCTAGGGGGTTTCGCCCACCGAAGCTAAGTTTTCAGGCATAAGTGTGGGAATTTTGAAATATGGGTCGTGCTCTCAACTGTGTATCTCGTAGCCATGCGGTCGGCTTATGCGAGCCCCTACAGGGATGCTTGCGGGGTGCTAAGGGGTTTCTCTCTCCCCCCCCCCCCCCCCCCCCCGATGAAACCTTTTTAAGACTAAGTGCGGGCATTTTGAAATATGGGTCATGCTCTTAAATTGGGTATTGTGTGGCCATGCAGTCGGCTCATGCGGGCTATGCTTGTCCCGTGCGAGGTGTTGGCACCGCTCACAGGGCCGTTTGTGGGGAGATAAGGGGTTTTGACCTCCGATGGTACCTTTTCAAGCCCAAGTGTGTGCATTCTGAAATATGGGTCGTGGTGTCCGATTAAGCATCCCGTGGCCATGCGGTCGGCTCGTGCGGGCTATATTGGTCCTGTACGATATGTTGGTGCCTCTAAAAGGCCGTTTGGGGGGCGCTAAGGGTTTTCTCACCCCGATGGCACCTTTTCAAGCCTAAGTGTGGGAATTCTAAAATATGGGTCGTGATCTCAAACTGGGAGTCCCGTGGCCACGCGATCGGCTCGTACGGGGTACGTTCATCCCGTGTGAGGTGCTGCCATCACTCACGAGGTAGTTTGGGTGGAGCTAAGGGGTTTTGCCCCTTGAGGAGACCTTTTGAAGCCTAAGTGTAGGCACTATGAAATATGGGTCGTGCTCTCAAACCGGGCATCCTATGGCCATTAGGTCGACCTGTGTGGGCGATGTTAGTCCGGTGCGAGGTGTTGACGCAACTCATGGGGACGTTTGGGTGGTGATAAGTGGCTTCACCCACCGACGGTACCTTTCCAAGCCTAACTATGGGCATTATGAAATATGGGCCTTGCTGTCAAACCGAGCATCCCCTGGACACAAGGTCGGATCGTGCGGGCTATGTTGGTCCCGTGCAAGGTGTTGCACTAGTCAGGGGGACTTTTGGGAGAGCTAAGGGGTTTCACCCCCTGGCGACACCTTTTCAAGCCTAAGTGTGGGCATTCTAAAATATTAGTCATGTCCTCAAACCGAGCATCCCGTGGCCATGTGGTCGGTTCGTACGATCTAGGATGATCCCATGCGAGGTGTTGGTGCCCCTCACAGGGCCGTTTAGGGGGGGGGGGCTAAGAGGGTTTTGCCCCCCGATGGCACATTTTCAAGCCTATGTGTGGGCATTCTGAAATATTGGTCGTGATCTCAAACTGGGTGTCACATGGCCATGCGGTTGGCTCGTGCGGGCTACTTTGGTACCCTCCAAGGTGTTGGTGCCGCTGATTGTGCCATTTGGTGGGAGTTAAGGGGTTTCACACCCCGATAACACCTTTTCAACCCTAAGTTTGGGCATTCTAAAATATGGCCCAAGCTCTCAAACTGGACGTATCGTGGCCACATGGTCGGCTCATGGGGACTATATTTTTCCCGTACGAGCACAACTCATGCGGCCATTTTTGGGGCGCTAGGGGGTTTCGCAACCCGATGGCAACTTTTCAAGCTTAAGTGTGGGCATTCGGAAATATAGGTCATGCTCTTAAATTAAGGGTCCTGTGGCACGCGATAGGCTAGTACGGGCTACGTTGGTCATATGTGAGGTGTTGGTGCTGCTCGCAGGGGAAGTTGGAGGGTCCTAGGGGGTTTCTCCCCCTGACAGAACCTTTTCAAGCCTAAGTGCGGGCATTTTGAAATATGGGTGGTGCTCTCAAATTGGGCATCCCGTGGCGATACAGCGGGCTCATTTGGGCTACGTTGGTGCCGTGTGAGGTGTTGGCACCACTCACTAGGCCGTTTCGGGTGCACTATGGAGTTTCACCACCCGATGGCACGTTTTTAAGCCTAAGTGTGGACATTCTAAAATATGGGTCATGCTCTCAAATCGGTCATCCCATGGACACGCGGTTGGCTTGTACAGGCTACGTTGGTCTCGTGCGAGGTGTTGACACCGCTCACGGGGCCATTTGGGAGGCGCTAAGGGGTTTTGCCCCTGACGACACCTTTTCAAGCCTAAGTGTTGGAATTCTAAAATATGGGACGTGCTCTCAAATCGGGCATCCTGTGGCCACGCGGTCAGCTTCTACGGGCTATGTTGGTCCCGTGCGAGGTGTTGACATCTCTTACGAGGCCGTTAATGGGGTACTAAGAGGTTTCTCCCCCGACGATACCTTTTCAAGACTATGTGTAAGCAATCTGAAATACTGGTCGTGCTCTCATATCGAGAGTCCCGTGGCCACACGGTCGGCTTGTGATAGATACGTTGGTCCCGTGCGAGGTGTTGGCATTACTCATGGGGCTGCATGGGGGCACTAAGGGGTTTCAACCCCGACTAAACCTTTTCAAGTCTATGTGTGGGAATTCTAAAATATGGTTCTTGCACTCAAATTGGACATCTTGTGGCCACGTGGTCGACTCCTGCGGGCTACATTGGGCCCGCGTGAGGTGTTGGAGCCTCTCAAAAGTCCGTTTGGGAGGCACTAAGGGGTTTCACCCCCCGATGGAACCTTTTCAACCCTAAGTCTGGGCATTCTAACATATAGGTCATGCTCTCAAACCAGGCATCCTGTGGCCATGTGGCCAGCTCGTACGGGCTAAGTTTGTCCCGTGTGAGGAGTTGGCTCAACTCACGGGGCCACTTTGGGGGTACTAAGGGGTTTCAGCCACTGAATGCACCTTTTTCAGGCGTAAGTGTGGGCATTCTGAAATATGGGTCATGCTCTCAACTGGGCATCCTGTGGCCATGCAGTTGTCTTGTGTGGTATCTTATAGAGTTGTTTGCGGTGTACTAAGGGTTTTTTCCCCTCGATGGAACCTTTTTAAGACTAAGTGCGAGCATTTTGAAATACGGGTCGTTCTCTTAAATCAGGCATCATGTGGCCACATGGTCGGCTCTTGTGGGCTATGCTAGTCCCGTGTGAGGTGTTGGCACCGTTGCGGGGCCATTTGTGGGGCGGTAAAGGGTTTCGACTCCTAAGGGTACCTTTTCAATCCAAAGTGTGGGTATTATGAAATATGGGCCTTGTTGTCAAACCAAGCGTCCCGTGGCAACACGGTCGGCTCGTGCGGGGTATGTTGGTCCTGTGAGAGGTGTTGCGCCACTTAGGGGGCCTTTTGGGGGGCGCTAAGGGGTTTTGCCCCCTGACGGAACCTTTTCAAGCCTAAGTGTGGGCATTCTGAAATATTTGTCGTGCCCTCAAATCGGGTATCCCGTTGCCATGTGGTCGGCTCGTTCGGGCTACGTTGATCCCGTACGAGCTGTTGGCACCCCTAACGGGGCCGTTTGGGGTGTGCTAAGGGGTTTTGCCCTCCAACGGAACCTTTTCAAGCCTATGTGCGAGCATTAGGAAATATTGGTTGTGATCACAAATCGGGTGTCCCAGGGCCACGCGGTCGGCTCGTGCGGGCTATGTTGGTACCGTCCAAGGTGTTGGCGCCGCTCATTGTACTATTTGGTGGGAGCTAAGGGGTTTCACCACCCGACAAAACCTTTTCAACCCTAAGTTTGGGCATTCTAAAATATGGTCCGTGCTCTCAAACTGGGCATACCATGCCCACGCAGTCAGCTCATGGGGGCTACGTTTGTCTCGTACGAGCTGCACTCACGTGACCATTTTTGAGGCGCTAAGGTGTTTCGCAACCCGATGGCAACTTTTCAAGCTTAAGTAAGGGAATTCTAAAATATAGGTTGTGCTCTTAAATAGGGGGTCATGTGGCAACGTGATAGGCTAGTGCGAGCTATGTTGGTCCGTGTTGGCGCTGCTCGCAGGGGCATTTGGAGGGTCCTAAGGGGTTTCGCCCCCTGACGGAACCTTTTCAAGCCTATGTGTGGGCATTCTGAAATATGGGGTTGTGATCTTAAACTGGGCATCCCGTGGCGATGTAGTGGGCTCATGTGGGCTATGTTGGTCCCGTGTGAGGTGTTGGCGCCACTCACTAGACCGTTTCGGGTGCACTATGGGGTTTCACCACCCGATGTCACCTTTTTAAACATAAGTGTGGGCATTCTAAAATATGGGTCATGCTCTCAAATCGATTGACCCATGGACACGCAGTCGGCTTGTGCAGGCTATGTTGGTCCCGCACGAGGTATTGGCACCGCTCACGGGGCCATTTGGGAGGCGCTAATGGGTTTTTCCCCCGACGGCACCTTTTCAAACCTAAATGTTAGAATTCTATAATATGGGTCGTGCTCTCAAATCGGGCGTCCCGTTGCCACGCGGTCAGCTTCTGTGGGTTACGTTGGTCCCGTGCGAGGTGTTGACATCGCTTATGGGGCCATTAACGGGGCACTAAGGGGTTTCTCCCCCCGACGAAACCTTTTCAAGACTAAGTGTAAGCATTATGAAATACTGATCGTGCACTCAAACTAGGAGTCCCATGGCCATGCAATCGACCCATGATGGATACGTTGGTCCCCTTCGAGGTATTAACACCACTCACGGAGCTATTTGGGGGGCGCTAAGGGGTTTCATAATGCGAGCGCCACTCATGCTACCATTTTTGGGGTGCTAAGGCGTTTTGCAACCCCGTGCGAGGTTCTGGAGCTGCTCACGAGGGCATTTGGAGGTTCCCAATGGGTTTCGTCTCTTCACGGAACATTTTCAAGCCTAAGTGTGGGCACTATGAACTATGGGCCACGATCTGAAACTAGGCATCCCGTGGCCACAAGATCGGCTCTTGCGAGCTACGTTGGTCCCGTACGAGGTGTGGGTGCCGCTCACAGGGCTATTTTGGGGGGTGCTAAGGGGTTTCGCCCCTCCCCCCCCCGATGTCACCCTTTTAAACCATAGTATGGGAATTTTTAAATATGGGTTGTGCTCTCAAATTGAGCATCATGCGGCCACGCGGTTGGCTCATGCGGGCTACGGTGGTCCTGTGTGAGGTGTTGGCACTACTCACAGGGCCGTTTGGGGGGTTCTAAGGGGTTTCGCACCCGATGACACCTTTTCAAGCCTAAGTGTGGGCATTATGAAATATGGGTCGTGCTCTCAAACCAAGCATCCCGTGGTGATGTGGTCTGCTTGTGCGGGTTATGCTGGTCCCGTATGAGGTGTTGGGGATACTCACTGGGCCGTTTTGGGTGCACAATTGGGTTTCACGACCTAATGGAACCTTTTTAAGCCTAAGCATGGGAATTTTGTAATATGGGTCATGCTCTCAAATCAGTCATCCCGTGGACACGCGATCAACTTGTGCGGTCTACGTTGGTCATGTGTAAGGTGTTGGCACCGCTCAAGGGGCCATTTGGGAGGCGCAAAGAGGTTTCTCCCTCGATGGCACCTTTTTAAGCCTATGTGTTAGAATTCAGAAATATGGGTCATGCTCTCAAATCGGGCATCCATTGGACACGCGGTCATCTTGTGTGGGCTAGGTTGGTCCCGTGCGAGTGTTCACATCGCTTACCGGGCCATTAACGGGGCGCTAAGGGGTTTTGCCCCCTAACGGAACCATTTTAAGACTAAGTGTAAGCATTCTGAAACACGGGTCGTGCTCTCAAACCGGGAGTCCCATGGCCACGCGGTCGGCTTTTGCTAGACACGTTGGTCCCATGTGAGGTGTTGGCATCGCTCATAGGCCCGTTTGGGGGGCGCTAAGGGGTTTTTCCCCCCCAATGGTACCTTTTCAATCCTAAGTGTGGGCATTCTAAAATATGGGTCATGCTCTGAAATTGGTCATTCGTGGAAATGCGGTTGGCTTATATGGGATATGTCGGTCTTGTGCAAGGAGTTAGCCGCTCACGGGGCCGTTTGGGGGGGTGCTTGGGGGTTTCGCCTCCGGCGGTAACTTTTCAAGCCTAAATATGGGCATTGTGAAATATGGGACGTGCTCTCAAACTGGGCATCCCCTGGACACGCGGTCAGCTCATGCTGGGCTACATTGGTCCCGTGCGAGGTGTTGCACCACTCACGGGGCCATTTGGGGGGAACTAAAGGGTTTCACCCCTCGACGGAACGTTTTCATGCCTAAGTGTGGGCATTCTGAAATATGGTCAGTGCTTTCAAACGGGGCATCCCGTGGCCACGCTGTTGTCTTATGGGGGCTACGTGGTCCAGTACAAGGTGTTGACGTCGCTCACGGGGCTATTTGGGGGTGCTAAGGGGTTTCTCCTCCCGAGGGCTCCTATTTAAGGCTAAGTGTGGGAATTCAGAACTATGGGTCATGCTCTCAAATAGAGCATCATGTGCCCATACGATCAGATCGTACGAGCTACGTGGGTCCTGTGCGAGGTCTTGACATCGCTCACAGGGCCGTTTGGTCGGTGCTAAGGGGTTTCACCCCCCGATGACACCTTTTCAAGCCTAGGTGTGGGATTTCTAAAATATGGGTCGTGCTATTAAATCGGGCATCTTGTGGCCACGCATTCGGCTCGTGCGGGCTATGTTGGTCCCATGCGAGGTGTTGGCACCACTCACAACTCCATTTGGGGGGAGCTAAGGGGTTTCAACCCCCGAAGGTACCTTTTGAAGCCTAAGTGTGGGCATTTTAAAATATGGGTTGTGCTGTCAAACCGGGCATCCCGTGGCCACGGGATCGATTCGTGCGGGCTAAGTTGGTCCCATGTGAGGTGTTGGTGCCGCTCACGGGGCCATTTAGGGGGTGATAAGGGGTTTTGCCCACTGATGGTACCTTTTCAAGCCTAAGTGGGCTTTCTAAAATTTGGGTTGTGCTCTCAAACTGGGCGTCCCATGGCCATGCGATCGGCTCGTACGAGCTACGTCGATCCCTTGTAAGGAGTTGGCCCCGCTCACGGGGCTATTTGGGGGCACTAAAGGCTTTCACCCCTGACTAAACCTTTTCAAGCCTATGTGTGGGCATTGTGAAATGTGGTTCGTGCTCTCAAATCGGGTGTCTTGTGGTCATGCAGTCGGCTCACGGGGCCATTTGGGGACGCTAGGGGGTTTAGCCCCATGACGGTACCTTTTCAAGCCTATGTGTGGGAATTATGAAATATGGGTCTTGCTCTCAAAACTGGCATCCCGTCTCCATGCAGTTGGCTTGTACGGGCTAAGTTGGTCCCGTGCGAGGAGTTGACTCTTCTCACGGGGCCGTTTGGGGGGAACAAGGGGGTTTCACCCCCCGACGGAAACTTTTCCAACCTAAATGTGGGCATTCTAAAATATGGGCCATGATCTCAAACTAGGTGTACCGTGGCCATGAAGTCAGCTAGTGCTTGGTTACATTGGTCCCGTGCGAGGTGTTTCACCACTAACGGGGCCGTTTGGGGTCACTAAAGGTTTTCACCCCTCGACGGAACATTTTCAAGCCTAAGTGTGGGCATTCTGAAGTATTGTATGTGCTTTCAATTCTGGCATCCCATGCCCACGCGGTCGGCTTGTGCGAGCTACGTGGTCCCATGCGAGGTGTTGGCGTTGCTCATGGGGCCGTTTGGGGGCAGTTAGGGGTTTCTCCACCTGAGGGCACCATTTCAAGGCTAAGTGTGGGCATTCTGAAATATGGTTCATGCTCTCAAATTGAGCATCCTGTGACCACGCGATCGTCTCATGTGGGCTATATGGGTCCCGTGCGAGGTCTTGACGCCGCTCACGGGGCTGCTTGGAGGGTACTAAGGGGCTTCGCCCCCCGACAGTACCTTTTTCAAGACTAAGTGTGGGAATACTGAAATATGGGTCAAGCTCTTAAATTGGGCATCCCGAGGCCATGTGGTCGGCTCGTGCGGGCTACGTTAGTCCCATGCGAGGTATTAGCACCACTCATAGGGCCGTTTGTGGGGCGCTAAGGGGTTTCTACCCCCGACGACACATTTTCAAGCCTAAGTGTGGGCTTTCAGAAATATTGGTTGTGCTCTCAAGTCGGGCATCCCGTGGCCTGGCAGTCAACTCGTGTGGGAAATGTTGGTCCCGTTCGAGGTTTGGCGACACTCACAGGGCCATTTGATGGGAGCTAAGGGGTTTCGTCCCCCAACTACACCATTTCAATCCTAAGTGTTGGCATTCTGAAATATTGGCCATGCTCTCAAATCAGGCCTACGGTGGCCACACGATCAACTCGTTCAGGCTACGTGTGTCTCGTACGAGGTGTTGGCACCACTCAAGGGGTCATTTGGGAGGTGTTAAGGGGTTTCACCCCTCGACGACACCTTTTTAAGCCTAAGTGCGGGCATTCTGAAATATGAGTCGTGCTCTCAAATTGGGCATCCCGTGGCAACACGGTCGACTTGTGTGGGCTACGTTGATCCTGTGTAAGGTGTTGCGCCACTCACGAAGCTGTCTGGGGCGCTAAGGGGTTTCTCCCCCGACGACACCTTTTCAAGGCTAAGTGCGGGAATTCTGAAATATGGGTCGTGCTCTCAAATTGAGCATATCGTGGCCACGTGGTCAGCTTGTACGGGCTACGTGGCTCCCGTGTGAGGTCTTGATGTCGCTCACGGGGTCGTTTGGTCGGTGCTAAGGGGTTTCGGCCTCCGAAAGCACCCTTTTCAAGACTAAGTGTGGGCATTCTGAAATATGGGTCAGGCTCTTAAATCGGGCATCCCGTGGCCACGTGGTTGGCTCGTACGGGCTACGTTGGTCCCGTGCGAGGTGTTAGCACCGCTCACAGGGCCTTTTGTGGGGTGCTTAGGGGTTTCTCCCCCAGACTGCACCATTTCAAGCCTAAGTGTGGGCTTTCTGAAATATGGCTTGTGCTCTCAAATTGGGCATCCCGTGGCCTCGCAGTCGGCTCATGTGGGCAATGTTGGTCCCATGTGAGGTGTTGGCACCGCTCACGGGGCCATTTGAGGGGAGCTAAGGGGTTTCGTCCCTCGACTGTACCTTTTCAAGCCTAAGTGTCGGCATTCTAAAATATTGGCCATGCTCTCAAATCAGGCCTACGGTGGCCACACGGTCGTCTTGTGCAGGATACGAGTGTCCCGTACGAGGTATTGGCACCACTCGTGGGGCCGTTTGGGAGGCGTTAAGGGGTTTTGCCCCCCGATGACACCTTTTGAAGCCTAAGTGCGGGCATTATAAAATATGAGTCGTGCTCTCAAATTAGGCATCCCGTGGAAGCTGTTACGCCACTCACGAAGCCGTCTGGGGTGCTAAGGGGTTTCTCCCCCTGATGACACCTTTTCAAGGCTAAGTGCAGTCATTCTAAAATATGGGTCGTGCTCTCAAATTGAGCATACCGTGGCCACGCGGTCAGCTCCTATGGGCTACGTGGCTCCCGTTCGAGATCTTGAAGACACTCATGGGGCCGTTTGGTGGGTGCTAAGGATTTTTTCCCCCTTGATGCACCTTCTAAAGCCAAAGTTTGGGCATTCTAAAATATGGGTCGTGCTCTTAAATACGGTGTCCTGTGGCCACACAGTCGGCTCGTGCGGGCTACGTCGGTCCCGTGCGAGGTGTTAGCACCGCTCACTGGGCCGTTTGGGGGCGCTAAGGGGTTTCACCCCCCGACGGTACCTTTTCAAGCCTAAGTATGGGCATTCTAAAATATGGGTCGTGCTCTCAAATCGGGCATCTCGTGGCCATGTGGTCGGCTCGTGCGGGCAATGTTTGTCCTATTCGAGGTATTGGTGCTGCTCACTGGGATATTAGAGGGGCGCTAAGGGGTTTCATCCCTCAGCGTCGCCTTTTCTAGAATAAGTGTGGGCATTATAAAATATTGTCCGTGCTCTCAAATCAGGCCTATGGCAATCACGCGATCGGATCGTGTGGGATACGTGTGTTCCATATGAGGTGTCAGTATGACTCGTGGGGCCGTTTAGGAGGTGTTAATTGGTTTCGCCCTCGACATCACCTTTTCAAGCCTAAGTGTGGGCATTCTGAAATATGGGTCGTGATCTATAACCAGGCATCTCGTTGCCACACGGTTAGCTCGTGTAGACTCAGTTGGTCCAGTGTGATGTGTTGGCATTGCTCACGAGGCTATTTTGGGGGGCGCTGAGGAGTTTCTCCCCCCAATGGAACTTTTTCAATACTAAGTGTGGGCATTCTAAAATATGGGTGGTGCTCTCAACCCAAGCATCACGTGGACACACGGTCAGCTCATTCGAACTATGTTGGTCCTGTGCGAGGTGTTGGCACCTTTCAAGGGGCTATTTTGTGGTTACTAAGGGGTTTCACCCCCCAAGGAAACCTTTTTAAGCCTAAGTGTGGGGATTCTAAAATATGGGTTCTGCTCTCATACCGGGTGTCCCGCGTCCACACGGTCAGCTCATGAGATCATCCTTCATCCCTTAAGAGGTGTTAGCACTGCTCCCAAGGCTGTTTGGGGTGAGCTAACGAGTGTCTCCCTCCGACTACACCTTTTCAAGCCTACGTGTGGGCATTCTTAATTATGGGTCATGCTCTCATATTGGGCATCCAGTGGCCATGTGGTCGGCTCATGTGGGCTACATTGGTTCCGTGAGAGGTGTTAGAGCCGCTCACGGTGCCGTTTGGGGGGTGCCAAGGAGTTTCGCCCCCCGATAGAACCTTTTCAACCCTAAGTGTGTGCATTCTGAAATATTGGTCGTGCTCTCAAATAGGGCATCCTGTGGCCACGCTGTCTTCTCATGTAGGCTAAGTTGATCTCGTGAGAGGTGGTGGCACCACTCACGGGGCCATTTGGGGTGCTAAGGGGTTTTGCCCCTCGACGACACCTTTTCAAGCCTAAGTGTGGGAATTCTAAAATATTGGTCGTGCTCTTAAATCGGGCCTATCGTGGGCATTTGGTCTGCTCGTACATACTACATCGGTCTCGTGCGAGGTGTTGGCACCACTCACGGGGCCATTTTGGGGCTCTAAGAGCTTTCACCCCCACCCCCCCAATGGCACCTTTTGAACCCTTAGTGTGAGAATTCTGAAATATGGGTTGTGCTCTCTAACCGGGCATCCCATGGACTCGCGGTCGGCTCATACGAGCAACGTTTGTCTCGTGCGAGGTGTTACGCTGCTCACGGGGTCGTTTGGGGGCACTAAGATGTTTCGCCCACCGACGGCACCTTTTCAAGCCTGTGTGGGCATTCTGAAATATGGGCAGGGCTCTCAAATCGGGCATCACATGGCCACGTAGTTAGATCGTGCGGGCTACATTTGTCCCTTTAGAGGTGCTAGCGTCGCTCACGGGGCCATTTAGTGGTCGCAAAGGGGTTTCGCCCCCTTCCTCGACAGTACCTTTTGAAGCCTAAGTGTGGGGATTCTAAAATAGGGTTCGTGCTCTCAAACCGGGCATCCCGTGGCCATGCGATCGGATTATCAGGGCTACGTTGGTCCCATGCGAGGTGTTGAAGCCGCTCAGGGGGCCGTTTGGGGTAGGTAAGGGATTTATCCCCCCGAAGAAACCTTTTCAACCATAAGTGTGGGCATTCTCAAGTACGGTCCTTACTCTGAAATCGAGCATCCCATGGCCACGCGGTCGGCTTGTACGGTCTAAGTTGGTCCCGTCTGAGGTGTTGGCGCTGCTCATGGGGACGTTTTCGGGGGTATTAAGGGTTTTCGCTCCCCGATGGAACCTTTTCAAGCCTAAGTGTGGCCATTATAAAATATTGGTCGTGCTCTCAAATCGGACGTCCCGTGGGCACGCGGTCAGCTCGTGCGGGCTACGTTGGTCCCGTGGGAGGTCTTAATGCCGCAAACAGGGCCGTTTGGGGGGAACTACTAAGGGGTTTCGTCCCTACGAAAACTTTTCAAGCCTAAGTGTGGGCATTCTAAAATATTGGTCGTGCTCTCAAACCGGGCGTTCTGTGGCCACGCAATCAGCTCATGCGGGAAACATTGGTCCCGAGCGAGGTGTTGGTGCCGCTCACGGGGCCGTTTGGGGGCGCTTAGGGATTTTTCCCCTTGACGACATGTTTTAAATCCCAAGTGTGGGAATTATGAATTATGGGTCGTGCTCTCAAATCGGGCATCCCGTGGCCACGCGGTCAACTTATGTGGGCTACGTTGGTCCCGTGTGAGGTATTGGCATCGCTCATGGGGCCGTTTGGGGGGCGTTAAGGGGTATCACCCCCCGGAAGCAACTTTTCAAACCTAACTATGGACATTATGAAATATGGGTTGTTGTCTCAAACCGGGCATCCCGTGACCACACGATCGGATTGTTCGAGCTATATTTCTCCCGTGCGAGGGGTTGGCACCGTTCACGGGGCATTTTGGGGAATTCGATGGGGTTTCACCACGAAGATGGAACCTTTCCAACCCTAAGTGTGGGTATTCTAAAATATGGGTCGTGTGGGGTATGTTGGTCCCGTACGAGGTGTTGGTGCCGCTCAAGGGGCCATTTGGGGCGTTAAGGGGTTTCTCCCCCCGACAGATCCTTTTCAAGCCTAAGTCTGAGCATTCTGAAATATGGGTCATGATCTCAAAGCGGGCATCCCGTGGACACGCTATCGGCTCGTAGGGATACGTTAGTCCCGTGCAAGATGTTAGCACCGTTCACGGGGCAGTTTGGGGGGAGCTAAGGTTTTTTTTTCCCTCGGACGGTGTCTTTTCAAGCCCAAGTGTGGGCATTATGAAATATTGGTTATGCTCTCAAATCGGGCATCCCGTGGCCATACGATCGGCTCGTGCAGGCTAAGTTGGTCCTGTACGAGATGTTGGTGCCACTTATGGGTCCATTTGGAGGGAGGTTAGGGGTTTCACCCCCCTACGGCACTTTTTCAAGACAAAGTGTGGGGATTCTAAAATATGGGCAATGCTCTAAAATTGGGCATCCTTTGGCCATGCGGGCCGGTAGTGAGGGACACGTTGGTCCCGTGCGAGGTGTTAGCACCGCTCACAGGGCCATTTGGGGGGCGCTAAGACATTTCGCCCCCCGACGGAACCTTTTCTAGCCCAAGTGTGGGAATTATAAAATATGGGTCCAGATCTCAAATTGGGCGTCTTGTGGCCATGCTGTTGGCTCATGCGAGCTAGGTGGGTCCCGTGCGAGGTGTTGGCACCGCTCGCAGGGCCACTTAGGGGCGCTAAGGGGTTGTGACCCCCAATGGCACCTTTTCACTCCTAAGTGTGGGCATTCTAAAATATGGGTTGTGCTCTCAAACCGTACATCCCGTGGTCATGCAATCGGCTCGTGTAGGCCACATTGGTCCCGTGTGAGGTGTTGACGCCGTTCATGGTGTCGTTTGGGCGGTGCTAAGGGTTTCTCCCCTGAAGAAACCTTTTCAAGCCTAAATATTGGCAAATATTAAATATGGGTTCTTCTCTCAAACTGGGCGTCCGTGTGGGCTTCGTGGGTTCCGTGTGAGGCGTTGATGTCGTCGGATTTAATTGCTAGCGAGACAAGACTTAGATGGTTTGGACACGTCAGGTGTCACGGGGCCATTTGGGGGGCGCTTAGGGGTTTCACCCCCGACGACACCTTTTGATTCCTAAGTGTGGGAATTATGAAATATGGGTCGTGCTCTCAAACCGGGCATCCCATGGTCAGCTTGTGCAGGATACATTGGTCCTGTGCGAGGTGTTGGCGCCATTCGCAGGGCCGTTTGGGGGGCCTAAGGGGTTTCACTCCCCTATAACACACTTTTATGCCTAAGTGTAGGCTTTTTGAAATATGGGTCGTGCTCTCAAACTAGGTGTCCCATAGGCATGAGATCAGCTCGTACGGGCTACATTGGTCCCGTGCGAGGTGTTGGCCCCGCTCACGCGGCCGTTTGGGGGGTAGCTAAGGGGTTTCGCCCCCAACGACACCATTTGAATCCTAAGTGTGGGAATTATGAAGTATGGATCGTGATATCAAACTGGGTTTCTCATCCCCATGCACTCGCCTTGTGTGGGCTACATTGGTCCCGTGTGAGGTGTTGACGCCGCCCATGGAGCTGTTTGGCGGGCGCTAAGGGGTTTCGCCACTCGAAGGAACCTTTTCAAGCCTAAGTGTGGACATTCTAAAATATGGGTCGTGCTCTCAAACTAGGCATCCCGTGGCCACACGGTCGGGTCGTGCGGGCTACTTTAGTGTCGTGCCACATATTGGCACCTCTCAAGGGGCCGTTTGGGGGACGCTAAGGGGTTTCGTCCCCCGATGGCACCTTTTCAAGCTTAAGTGTGGGAATTTTGAAATATGAGTTGTGCTCTCAAATTGGGTACCTTGTGGCCCAGCGATTAGCTCGTGCGGGCTACGTTGGTCCTATGCGAGGTGTTGGCGCTGCTCATGGGGCCGTTTTGGGGGGAGCTAAGGGGTTTCTCCACCTGACTACACCTTTTGAAACCTAAGTGTGGTAATTCTAAAATATGGGTTATGGGGCATCCCGTGGCCATGCAGTCGGCTTGTGCAGGCTAAGTTGGTCCCGTATGAGGCGTTGGCACTATTTATGGGGCCTTTTGGGGGCGCTAAGGGGTTTTGTCCCTTATGGCACCTTTTCAGGCCTATGTGTGTGCATTCTGAAATATGAGTCGTGATCTCAAATTGGGGCTCCCGTTGCCACGCAGTCATCTCGTGCGGGCTGTGTTAGTCCCATGCGAGGTGTTAGCACCGCTCATGGGGCTGTTTGTGGTGTACTAAGGGGTTTTTCCCCCCGATCGCATGTTTTTAAGCCGAAGTGTGGGAATTCTAAAATATGGGTCGTGCTCTCAAACCGGAGGTACCATGACCAAGTGGTGGGATCATACTACATACGTTGGACCCGTGCGTAATGATTGCTCCCCTAAAGGGCCGTTTTGGGGGGCGTTAAGGGGTTTCCCCTCTAACGACACATTTTAAAGCCTAAGTGTGGATTTTCTCAAATTATCATTATACGCTCAAATCGTGGGTCCCATGACCACATGATCGGTTCGAGTGAGTTACATTTGTCACCTTCGCAGTGATCGTTCCTCTAAAGGGGCCTCTTGGGGGGGGGGTACTAAGGGGTTTTGCCCTCTAACGGCATGTTTTCAAGCATAAAATATTGATTTTCTCAAATTATCATCTATTTCTGGAACCAATAGTCCCGTGACCACGCGATCATTTCATGTGAGTTGAATTGATCCCTTAATAGGTGTTCGCACCTCTCACGGGGTCGTTTGGGAGGTGTTTTTGGGTTCCTCCCTCAAAAGGCATGTTTGGTAAGAAAATCTTAATAGTCATGGCACGGGAACACTAGAACCGTGATCTGAATGATCTTTGGAGTTTTGTTTAGACGGTCTTTGGACCAGCAAATCCATGTAGTTTCCCACGAGTGAATCCCTGGATTTTTATAACTACAACAACTGTTCCCATTAATGATTTTAGATGGTGGAGTTCAATTTTGTTGAGTAGTGCAAGCGGTAATGTTTGTAAGGGATTAATTTCAAGGTTCAGGGAACTCAACATTACAAGGTAGCCTCATAGGACGATTAAGAGATTGAAAACCCTTATTTGAGACTTTAGTTAGGTCAGAAATGAAAAGATCAAATGAAAAGCTCAAACCACAAGGTTGTAAGATCAAATGAGGGTTATCAAGTTCTTAATCTTCTTGTGAGACCGCCTTATAATGTTGAGTTCCCTTCACCTTGAAATTAATACATTTCAAACATTAACGCTCACTCTACTCAAAAAAATTGAACTCCATCATCTAAAATCAATCATTGGAATACTTGCTATAGTTGTAGAAAGACAGGGCGTCACTCGTGGGTGAATATATTGTTTCGCTGGTCCAAAGACTGTCCAGACAAAACTCCAAAGACCGTTCAGATCACGGTTCTAGTGTTCCCATGCCATGACGACTCATATTTTCTTACCAAACATGCCTTTTGAGGGTAAAAACCAAATGCACCTCCCAAACGGCCCTGTGAGATGTGTAAAACACCTCTTACATGATTAATTTAACTTGTAGGAACCGATCGCATGGTCACGGGACCCCTCGTTCTTGAAAATGAAGATAATTTGAGAAAATCCATATTTTATGCTTGAAAACATTCCGTTAGAGGGTGAAACCCCTTAGCGCACCCCAAGCGGCCCGTTTAGAGGAGCGATCACATCGAACGAGACCAATGTAACTTATAAGAACGAATCGCGTGGTCACAGGTACCACGGTTTTAGAATATGATGATAATTTGAGAAAATCCACACTTAGACCTCAAACCGTGTTGTTAGAGGGGAAACCCCTTAACTCCCACCCTACGACCCCTAAATAAGTTTGAACACCTCGCACGGGACCAACGTAACTCGCAAGAACTGGTCGCGTGGTCAAAGGACCCTGGATTTTACAATATGATGATAATTTGAAAATATCTAGAATTATGTTTTAAAACATGAAGTTGGAGAGATAAAACCCAAAGCATTATCCCGTACTCATTCTAACATACTATACAACAACAAGCCAATAACCAATAATTATCCAATAGCCATACCAAACAAAACCAATAATTATCCCGTACCCCTTCTAACATACTATCCAACAACAAGCCAACAACCAATAATTATCCAATATCCAAACCAAACAAACCAATAATTATCTCCTACTCCTTCTAACATACTATCCAACATCAAGCCAACAACCAATAATTATCCAACAACCAAACAAAACAAATAATTACCCCATACATCTAAATGTTCGACTCTTCATAACATATTATCAAAAGTTAACTTACACAAATCATATTAAACATTCATAAAAGTAACTAAATATTCATACATCAAAGTAAATCGCTAATACAATGTCAATATCAAAATAGAATACAAATTGACATGGTTAACAAAATATTTTGATACTCAATCTTTTGCTAAATCAACTAAAAGATCCTTCATATTAGGGTTGTCATCAAGAGCTGCCTAGAATTCTTTTGGAGCCTTCAATGCATCCACCTCAGTAGTCATACCCTTTGGTGCATGCACAACAATAGACCAATTGCCATTGTTTATGCACTTGGAGTAGAATATCTTATTTACGTTTTGAAAGGCAAAAATAAAAGGCTCGTCGACTATGCAATCTTTACTCTTCAGCTTTGATAAATCTACCATAATAAGTTTGGAGGTAGGATCAACTTTGCCAGCATTCGTAGTATCATCCACCTTTACCCAATCACAATAGAATATTGTTTTTATGAAATCTAAGTAATCATATTCTAAGATTTGTTGGACTATCCCATAATAGGTAAGCACCATATTCTTTGTATTTTTATCACTTTTGCTAGCGATACAGGTGGTCAAGGAAGAAATTTATATTCCACTATTTTGCATCCATTTTTTTCCTCAAATGGATATGAAATGAAATCAAAACCATTGGTGCGGAATTTCTTAAACTCTTTCACACGAAAATTAGGGCCTTTTGCTAGGCGTGCAATTTTAAAAGAGGCATCGCCTCTTTTTTGAAGTTGCATTTAATAATGAATTTTTATTAAGGCATGTTTTTATCATACATGAATAAATAACCGCACACATAAGTGTGAAGTTTACCTCGTTTGATACCTATGCCCTAAAATAAGTTGTCATGCAATTTCTCCTTTGATTTTGAGCAATTTCATTCTCGTACTTTCTATGGGTAAATTGTAGAGTTTAGATCGTAAAATATAAAATACATATAATCAAATAAGAAGAATTCAATAGATACTCACTCTCTCCATTCTTCGACTTTAACTTGCGATTTGAAGACATAACGAGTTGGTTGCTCGTATTATATATTTGTGAGTTTCAACTCTTTAGTTTAACCAAATGCTACTTCCTCCTCAAACTCGTTAGGTTCATCGATCACTCCTCCTCTACGAGGATTGAACCTCCTCACCTCTTGTTCTGGCATATATTCCCTAGCGTATAATGATGATTCCACAGTTACATATTCTTCAGCAATTGACAGTCCAATATACCGTGTATTCTTTACATAATCTTTGAAGTTTTCATCAAGCGCTCAAAAGGATACATCCAAAGATACCTAACGGGACCACACAATAAAGCTTCATCGCATAAATGCACAAGCAAGTGGATGTTGATATTGAAGAACGAGGCAGGAAAATATTTCTCTAATACATAAACTGCCTCGGCTAAAGTTGATTTTGCAGCTCTAATATGCCTTATGTTTAACACTTTCGCACAAACTAGGGTAAAACACAAACTGATTTTCACAATTGCCTGATGGAGATCTTTTTGTTCAGATAAGAAATGTCGAAATAACAAAGGGATTAATTGGATGATTACATGCCAGTTATGAGACTTGCATTGTTTTAAGTTATTTTCTTGGTAGTTAATGACCCTACGTAAATTACCAGAATAACCAGTTGGAGTCTTCAAGTTGAACAACGTGTCTAAGAGGATCTTCTTCTCACTAGTAGTCAAAGTGAAAGCATCTGGATGGGTAGAAATTCTTCCTATTATAGGATCATTTTTTAACAAGAGTTTCTTCTTTAGCTTTATATCTTATAGATCTCGGCGGGCCTGCTATCCATCTTTGGAATAAGATCCACCCGGACATGTTCCTATCAGATGTTCTGCAACATTCTTCTCTGTGTTCATCACATCAATTACATTCCTTCCACGATGATATTTCCAATACGAAAAATTAAAAAATATTTATCGCCTGGACCATGGTTTTGCTTTAGGAGGGTCGGTAAGATCTCCCCTTGCTTTACGCTTCAGGTTTACAAACTTGGGGTGTTTGCCTACGTACCAATTCCCCGCAGTCGCCGCCTTCTCCTCAATCTGCTGACTAGAAAGCCGAGTAGGTTGCATCGAGTTCTCGTGACCAATAGGATAAAAGTGAGGTTTCGCATTCCTAAAAGGGTGACTGGTTGACAGAAATCTACGATGACCCATGTCTTACTACTATGTTTTAGCCAAATGGATTCAGTTTACTCCCCACATATGGGACATCCATAATGACCATGAATATTACAACCAGGCAAGGTCCCATAATGAGGAAGGTCATGTATCGCCCACATCACTGTTTCTTTATGTGTGAACTCTTAATCCTTGTGAGAGTCGAACGCCATCACGCCTTTATCCCAAAACTCTTTAAGCTCTTCGATTAATGGCTCTAAAAATATATCAATATCATCACTCGGAGACTTCGGCCTGATTATCAATAAATATAATAATTTCAACTCCTTTCTCATATACAGTGTCAGGGGAGACTTAAAGGCTCCATTAGAACTAGCCAATAACTTTGACTAGTACTAAAATTGCCGAAAGGTTTAAACCCATTAGTTGAGATTGCAAGATGAATGTTGCATGGTTATTTTGTAAATTCATGGTTTCATGCATTTAAAAGTTTCTAGACGAGTGAATTAATAGGATGATGCATCATATTCACACCCACCTCGCGGTACACTAAAAAATCATTTTAACCGTGACCCAAGTGAAAAATACTTCAAAACCATTTATGGGACTTGCGAGATCTTTTGATATTTTGTTGGTTTATCATTTACCTTCTCACAAATGACATATGTAGGCTCATTGCATACTGGACATTCATCCTTTTCTCCATGTTCGTTGCGATACAATATGCAATCATACTTGCATGCATGAATCTATTATTATTTCAATCCCAAACCCTTCAAACTGTTCTAAATGGTAGGATAATGGTCTGGTAATGTGTTCTCTTTTGGAAGAATTTCTTTAACCCAGTTAAGAATTTCGGTTACGTTGTTCCCAAACATGCCAAATTGACTCTTCAAGTTATGAAAACTAAGCATTGCATATAATACCGAATGATCTTCATCGCAATCTTTATACAATGGTTTAGCCTCATCATCTTTCAACCGTATATATTCTCGATCTCCTGGTAGTTCAGTATCAAATTGTTCATTGTGCACATTATATGTCTCCACAGGTTGGTGGTTTTGGTCACGGTGGACTCTGTAAGCATCATCAATTAGGTCGGTCAATGGACGATGTGTTGGAAAATCATTTACCACTTCCACTCGTCGGTGTTCTATTACGTGGTCGGTTATCGATAATTATTCAGGAACATAAGGTACATGTTTTTCACCGTGGTATGTCCACTTGTTATAATCTTGACAAATTCCCCACATTATTAAATCTAACTCAACATCTTCTAAAGATTTATGTTTTCCATTTGTACAATGGGTGCACGAACATGGAATCTTCTCACTTTTAAGATTCTTAAAAGCGTATCTAATAAATTCTTGAACGCTTTTAACATAACTATTATCTATTCGGTCAGTCCCCCTGTCCACTCTTTGTATTGTGGAAAATCCATTTAATAATATTTAAATTGCAGTCCTATGTTAACATGATAAAATAAATATCATGTTGCATAAATATCATGTTGCATAGTAAATCACTAATATTGTATCAAAGCAAAGCACTGATATAGTCAACAATGCACCAATCAATCAAACTATGCAATAACTTAAATACAAGAACACGCCAATCAACGATACTACAAAAATAATTAAACTAAAATTAAAAAATTTATCTACTGATATTATTACAACATAAGAAAAATGTTACTACATCTTCATGAAGCGATAAACTAGCTAAGTGGTAACATAGTCTACATAATTTTTCAAAAAATTCCCTTCTCCACTGTTGACGTGCGCAAGAACAATTTAATAACCCTTATATACTATATCAACCACGATATGACACTCACCCTCCTGAAAAGGTTGATTATGTAATAAAGTTCCTACGACAGTGGACATGAGCGTGCAGATCCCAATGACAAATTTATCGCTCAGGTCCTGTCTATAGTATTTCTCGCCATAGTCATTGTGGGTTCTTGACGATGATCCAAGACCTGTGCCATGATGAGGCGCTGAGAAAGGAATGTTGAAGGAGGAACTGGAATGTGGGGGGGGGGGAATGGAAAACGAGGAAAAATTTGAGGAATCCCTGGAATCTGTGGAGGGAAACTGGGATGCATTGGGGGCTACAGGGGCATACGACCAGTTAAAAGGGACACAATATGTTCAAGTTTATCATTCACACCTCCCAATTCATTTCGAATCCCCTCTATATCCCTTTTAGTACTAGATTAACGATCATCATTGGACACAAAATGCTTATTTTTAGAAGAAAGCTCATCCACGAGATGTACGGTGTGTTTGAATATTGTTTTTGACATATGCGACCACAAACCTTTTGTCCTCCCTCTGTGGTCCTTCCCAAAGGTTTGTGAGATGGTATCATTGTCAATATCCTCAATTGGTCTTAAATTTGACTGCCTACTTATAGACTCTATTGATTCTAAAGTCTTGGCTAATTGAGGAGGGAATTTATTATCTTTGTCCCGTCGAGAATGCATGTACAAGTTGGCCCTATTCAGTGTCCTTCCTTCATCAAGGGCTACCTTTCATAATAGTCGCCCACTCGTTCTTCAAATCTTCATAAGATTTTGAGCCAAGCCGATGGACATCCATTTTTTAGCCCTATTCTGCTTGGTTTTCTCCTTTGCAGCATTTTGGAGTCCTTCACCTCATTCTCCAGAAAATCATTCCATTGAGAGACTAGCATCTCAACGGTCGAAGGGACTTTGTCCTTGAGCGCCAAAATGTCTGAGCTTGATGCTCCCTTAGGGAAATGCTTGTGCCTAAGGTTTCTCCGATATGTTCGGAGTTATTCAGCAACTCGAAAAAGAACCTTATTTTTTTAGTTGTAGGAAAATGCAAATCGTTTGCTGAGTTGTTCGTAGATGTAATCTTAAATAGCTTTATCTATGAGGTTCCAATTGTCATGTGCACCCACTCCCACATTCATTTTTTCCAATGACAAACATTAGGCTTTGAACTATTGAACATGGTTTTTATCCCCCGTGGGGTCATTTCCCAAAAGAGAGAACCCAATGGGATTCTTCTCAACTGACCCAGAAATTTTAGGAGCATTGGGCATGTCTGTTGGATTAGTTGGAGTAATACCTTCCCTACTGCAACTCGGAGTAGGGGAGCGAATAGTTTGTGTAGAAGGGGTCCCACGAATAGTTGGTGGAGTTGAGTATTGCTTACTAATTGGTGATGAGAATTCTCCTTGTGGTTGTTTGTTGTTGTTGGTTGGAGCGTTGGTTCCATTACTGCCCGAAATTATCTACAAAAATAATAAAAGTTAAATATGTATCTATAATAATAGATGAATAATTTCAAAGTTCAATATGAAAATATAAATAACAAAATAATTTTTTTGACCATATATTATAATCTACCTGTTAATGGTAAGACTTTAACAAAAGTTCAATATGTCTGATCTCCATCCATTCTGGATTTGTGCTTAAAAACCTACGGATTTTTACACATGGCCAATTAGGAGGAAGCATATCTATAATGGATGCATAGATGTCGGTGAAATGAACTCAAAATATCATCCTCTTCAGCCTATTGGCAAGATCGAGTTTGACGTGCATATGCCATGAGACATCACAGTCTTTGTCAATGCTCTTTGTACGTAATTCTATCCATAATGGGTGAATTTTTTTTGGCCTTCTCTAACAGCATAAGAAAGGTCAGTGCTCTATCAGGATCATGTACGCGATATATATATTGTACAGCTTCATCCCAACATTGTGGCAGGGAAAACTGAATACGATCGAACAAATACTCTTGCTGGAAATGAACTCCACGATTTACAAGGTAGTTAAATTGTTCGATCTTCCTATTCCTATACCTATAAACTAGAGTACCCACTTTATGAGGATCATTAATGAATAAGGTACGAGTGCGGACCAATTGCAACATTTCATACTCTTGTTGCCATCAATTATCACCGTGACTCATTTTTCCATAAAATAATGAACGAGGGCGTGAATATGATTCCTATAAATAACGGATCTAATGAATAATTAACTACTTATTGTGTATGAGTGCATGGATGTGATTCTTATAAAGAATGGCTCTAATGAATCATCAATCGTTAATTTATTATGTTTTGAATACCTACTTTTGGCATTTAACCCAACAATCCCTAAAATTAACCCTGATGTTTGGTATTTTTTTATGGTATGGAAAGGTATTTTTTATATTTCATCCCCAAACTTAAACCATCAATATCCATAAAATTAAAATTTTCCCTAGTTTTAAAATTAAACCAACAATATCCAATTTTCCCTAGTTTGAAACTTAAACCAACATTAATCATTTATATGCATATTTTTTCTAGAATAGAGGCACAATACACATTGATAATTTATCCACACAAACGTACATAATATACAAATGTATACACACACACACAGAAAAAAATATATACACATGTATACACACACAGAGAAATACACACACACAATGAAATAAATAACAAGGGTTTGGATATACACACACACAATGAAATAATTAATAAGGGTATGAAATTATATAAAAACGTATACACACACACACACATAGAGAAATACACATGCGTATACACACACATATACACATTCACACAGAGAAATACACACACGTATACACACACACATAAATACACACACAAATACACCCATAAATTCACACACAAATACAATGAAATAAATAACAAAGAAATCACTAGGGTTTGTATTACCTTTAGAGATTGAGAGAATAGGGGAAATGAAATCGCTGGAGAGAGGGAGGGAAAAGTGTTTAGAAGTTTTCAAGGGAAATAAAAACCATGTTATATGTTTTTCATGTATAAAGACCATGGTCACGACTTAGGGATGTGACCCGACGATGTGACCCCTTTATTTTGAACACGTCAGCGTGGAAATAAGACCATGTTCACGGTCAAAAGTTATGACTATAGTGGTGTGATTTGGCCAGCTGGTCACGATCATAAGTCGTGACCCCATCCATGACCACACTTGGCGGGAAACTTGGCACCATAATGGTCACGGTTAGGTCAAAGTTGTAAGCCGTATTGCATGAGAGTCACGGTTAAAGGTCGTTACCACCTACAAGTCGATCCATGACCACACTGGGTCTTGGAATTGGTCACGCTTATTTTGATTATAGTCACGTTATGAAGGTGGATCACCAGAGATGGTCAGGGATGTTACAGTCGCTTGCGATCCCGGTATGGAAGTAGGAGAGCTTCTCTATGGATTTTATTACGGGGTTGCCTGTATCACAGAGGGGTCACAATTCTATGGGTCATAGTAGATCGGTTGACCAAGGTCACCGATTCTTTTCGATTCGTAGAGACTTTGAGACTATGCAGTATACGAGTCATAGTGGAGATAGTCAGATTGCATGGGGTCCCGATCGATATAGTGTTTGATAGGGACAAGATTTTTATATTGCACTTCTGGCAGAGCCTTCAGGATTCTATGGGCACCGAGTTGAGGTTGAGCACCGCCTCTCACCCCTGAATGGGTGGGAAAATAGAGAGGGTGAATCAGATGCCCGAATACATGCTACAGATGTGTATCCTTGATTTTGGGGGAGGATGGGAGAAGTAACCTTCATTGTTAGAGTTTGCATATAACAACTCGTACTAATTCACCATTGGCATGGCCCTATTTAAGGCATTGTATGGTAAACCTCATCTCTCTCTATCTTATTGGTTAGAGGTGGGGGAAAACAAACTATTAGGGCAGGAGATGATTCAGGACACGTCCGCCAAGATTGACTGAATTCGGGGGCATATCCGTATATCCCAAGATAGAAAAAATAGCTACGTGGATGCGAATAGGAGGAATGTGGAATTGTATATCGTAGATCAGGTATTAGTGTGGGTATCCCCTATGAAAGGGATGATGAGATTTGGCAAGAAATGGAAATTAAAGCCAAGGTATGTGGGCCCATTTCCCATTATTAAGAGAGTTGAGTCGGTAGCTTAACATTTAGGTTTGCCATATCACTTTCATCATATCCACAATGTGTTTCATGTAGCATCGCTGAAGAAATGTAAGAGGAGTCCAAGGGCGTTGTGGCACGCCCCACTTGAGGATAAAGACTTGCAGCCCAATATTTCATATGAGGAGAGACCAGTAGTTATCTTAGATCGTAGTGAGCGCCAATTACATTCTAAAGTTGTACCGCTTGTCCGTGTTCAGTGGGGTCATCATAATGCCGATAAGTCCACTTGGGAGTGTGAGGAGGACATGTAGGAGCAGTATCCATAGTTATTTACTGCAGGTATGTTCGAATTTGAAGGATGACATTCCCTTATAAGGGGGAAGT